>CM069061.1:30225080-32625080 GCA_035220775.1 Malus fusca | reverse complement strand
GAGTCGCTGATGGATCTGGGAACACCTGCCAACTGCCTTTAGGCACACCTTGACCACACATGGGCGAGTTTTGGCCCACTCCCACTAGGCAAAGGAGTTATCACTCCCGCCCCACCTCCAAAGCCGCCTAGGCGCGACTCAGGGCCGTCTTTTAAAACACTGAAAAAGATAAGACTTTAGACTTCATACTTCCATAGAAAACAAATAGTAACTAATATGAATGGTATGTATAATCATAGTGGACCAGCAGTCCACAAATATGCTGCCCACAACCAGCAATAACCAAGATATTAAAAGTATGACAGTACAACATCTAACAACGCAGAAAACAGAACAAAAAGCACCCGCACTACAATCAGGACAACCTACGGCATAACAGCTTTCTAGCAGAAATTGAAAAGAATGGGCAAAGGCAACCATGATACACAAATGAGACCGAAGCCCACAGAGAGGTGCCAAAACCCAACCCTTCTCTCATAAATAGCCCAAACCTCCCAACTTTGTCCCTGAACTTGGAGCCCCAAGAGTTGCAAAGCCAACTATGTAATACGATGACGTTTTGGGAGGGACTTCGGTCTTAGACTCAGGCTCAACCAGAGCTTTGACAGACGAATATGAAACAACACCATCACTAGATGTGATTATGATACTTCAAATGTTGGAAGCAGTATTTTCGACCGTGAGGAAGGATTTTGTCAGGAAATTCCCTGGATTTAAATGGATTCTCACTTCAGACAAGAGATCTAAGACTCAAAAACTCATACTTCCCATAGAAAATTGAAAAGTATCATATACTTTGATAATTTGATCAGTCTAGTCCTAACTGTTAAGAAAGAATATAAATAGAAACCTAACCCAGATTGATGCATTATTCTTCGGATAGAACAGCTTCAATATTAGAATGAACATCGTGCTCCTCCCTAGTGAACTTATCCAATCTTTGTCTTGTTGCAGTATAGAGTCCAACCACACTAGAGTTATTATTCGCCACACCATGTGGTTTAGCAGGACGGTTCTTATTCTTCCACTGCCCGGGACTAGAAACCCAACTTTTTGAACCTTCAAACGACTTTTCTTGTTCTGTCCCCATTGGTGATGTCTTCCACCAGTATTACCATCTCCACTAGGTGAATCCACCCAGGCAAGCTTGCAGGTTGAGTTTCTGTCTTAGGAGGATTTTTCTGACCCCAAGGACACTTGGTCGAAAATTTCAGAAGACTTTTTCTGTTGCCCACTAGACCAAGCATTGTCATTCCCTGTTTCTGTTTCCCCAGAAGAAACAGCACCCCATCCATTGTCCATTTCATCTATTTTCATCCAACGGCCCACACTCCTTGATCAGGAGGATCCTCATCCTTGGCTCAGGAGAGGAGAGGATCCTGATCCTTCAATTACTCACAAAAAGTGTTGCTTCTGTAAATGCTACTTAAATATTCAATGCTCGAGATAGTGCTTTATATCCACTACAATTGAAGCCGACAAAATTTCCAGCACGTCATGCTATATGCCAGGAGGATAAGCTGATCCTTCAGAACACCTTTTGTGTTACACCCACCCCCACTTATAAAAATAATTATGTAATTATCCCCAAATTAGTATTGGAACTATCAATTTAGTCCCTAATTTTCTTACCCAATCAGGATCTAAAAATTTGATTCTTTTCATTCTCAAGCTGCCACGTGGCAACACCCCAACAATTCTCATCTTCTCTCTTTATGTCCCCTACCCCGTGAACCCTCTTTCCTCTCTTCTTCTTTCAGTTCTTTCTCTCTCTCTCTCTCTCTCTCTCTGTGTGCAACATCTCATCTCTCATTCTCTTCACCAAGATACACACACACACACACACACACACACACACAGCTGCACAATCAACTCGAGAGAAGACACCATCATCATCTAAACCTCGTCTTTCTCCCTCTTTTCCGTCGCTGCGAGGAACGGTGGAACCCAGAGAGCTCCGGCGAGATTTTCTGATTTCTTCGGTTAGGTAAGCCTCGAGTTCCCTCTATTCGTTCTAGATTGATGCGTGGATGTGTTTTAATGGGTATTATCTCGTTATTGTCGAGGTTTTAGAACTAGATCGACTTGGGTGAAGGCACACCCATCTCCGGCGAGCCATGGGTGTCGAGGGGTTTTCAGGTCACCTCCGGCCATTCCACAGCAAACGGAAGGTATAAACTCACTCCTCTCGTCTTGTGCTTCATTTTGATACCTAGATCGGAGTCTAAGGTCATTGTTTGCAGTCGACCGGAGCTGGGAAAGCTCTGGCGTTCGTTTCGGTCAAGACAGGCCTTTCAGGCCTTTTCCAAGACCCTCGGGTCTTAGGCCCGTGGTGAACCCAGGCCATTTTGGGTCGTTCTAGAACTTAGGCTTATGCCCATTTGAAAAACCCAACTCAACCCTTTCTTTTTAAGGAAAACTAATGAAAAGGGTTTGAAAACTTTGAGTTTTAATGATAAGAACAAAATAAAGGGTAAAATGAATAGTAGCAGGTTTGACTTTTTAGTGTTAAAATGTGGTTTTTCGTTAAAGTGAACAGTACTGTGGGCTTTTCGTTAAAACTCCCTTCTTTTTATTATTAATTATTATTTTTTTTTTTTTATTTTGGACCAATCCTTTTAGGACCTTAGGCCCGTGTGTGCAGCCCAGGACGTTTAGCCCTTTAAAACCTAGAGCGGGGTAGGCCTTTGGGCCATGTGAGAACCAGGGCCTTCTGCCCTTTATCTAAAACCCAAAATCCTAAACCCAATAGACCCAAAACCCTTAGGGCCCAATCGACCCAACTTTAAAGCCCAAAACCCGTTTGACCCGTTGACTCAGTCAACGGTTATCTTTGACTTTGACATTTGACTGGTCAACGGTCAACGTTGACTTTTAGGGTTGACTTTTCGGGATTTCATCTGGGACCTCTCATAGGCTAATTTCGACGTCCTGGACCCGTTTCTGAAGTTCGTTTTCCCAAATTCAATCGTTTGAGTAGAGTTTAACTAAATGTACCCCTTTATGTGATTAGGTGAAATTGTTAGCGATGATTCCATTATTCCTTTTTGGTACAGTTTTGCACCATCGTTGTACGATGAGTGGACCCCTTCTAAAAATGCATGTTTTAATAGTAGAAATGCATACATGAAAAGCATGATTTGATGATTATGTTTTATGAAACGTTTTGTGAGATAACATGCTTATTGAGGTTAGTTTGAATTATTACTATTTTTCCTATAACCCGTGTTCTTATAGAATATCTAATAGATGACGATATGATATTTAGAACATGTTTAGAATATCTAATGCATGTTTTAATAGTAGAAATGCATACTATGAAGTTGCTTTTCAATATATGTATGTTCAATGGTTTTGTACTTACCTAGTGGTCATTTCCGCTACGGGACGTATGAATAGATTCTGGTTCGTCTCGGACGACGGTTTGGTGTTGGCATAAGGTCTGGAGTGTGTTTCCTCTGGCTATTTAGCACAGGGACGGGGAGCCGGCATGAGGCCTGAAGTGTATTTTCCTCTGACTGTCTGCTCAGAGACGGGGAGCCAACATGGGGCCTGGGGGTTATCGGACAATTCACTAGTGATTATTATTTATACAAGTTATGATTTGAGACATTGCACGGCATGCTAGGTTTCGGAAAACTATGTTTATCATTATATATGTGTTTTCATAAAACCTGGGAGTTAGTATGTTGATAACTTTATTTATATATATATATATATATATATATATATATATATATATATCAACTTGGTTCACTCACGCTTGTTTTGCGCCCCCTTCAGAACCTTATAACGAGGAATATGATCTGAGCTACGAGGAATTTCCCTACCGGTGATTTAGTGTTATACCTTCTCTGCTTCGGCACCTATTGTAATAGCACTTCTCTATCTTAAATTCTGCTTGTACTCTGTATTAGACGTACGCTCTGAATTTATGTGTATTACCATAATTTTATTAATTAGCAGTTGAACTTTAGTATGGCGTTATTAGTCCATATTGCATGTTTTAGCATATTTCTCAGCTTTTGCTTAAATTAAATGGCTTTCGTCACCCTTCGGGTGTCGACCAGCACGTGACCATCCCGATGTCCTGAGGACATCGGTAGGGGAGGGTTCGGTTCCGTTCGGTACGGTTTTTGGCCGAAATCGAAAACCAAACCGAAATTACTGTTCGATTCGGTTCGGTTTTTCTTCGGTTTTTTTCGGTTCGGTTCGGTTTCGCCCTGGTTCATTTTTTTGCATGAATATTTTTTTTTAATCTGGAGCATGCTTCCCTGCCTTAAGCATTCTCAGTGAGAAATAAACCTGCAACATGGAATCTAAATTTGCAACAAAGGTATTCTGAGATCGACAATGAACTATGCATTTTAACATAATCCAAAAGGTGGCAAAGCAGAGCTTTACACACACACACACACACACACAAAAAACAGAAACAAAAGTTAAGTAGTAGTCAGTGGTAAATTCAAATATTGCCGCCGACGATGAATACCCGTCCATCCTCGGTTTAATCCTTGCTCCGATGGACTTCCACTGCCCTTTTATGGAGACACCAATCAGTTGAGAAATTAAAGGAAAAAAAATTGCAATTTCTTAAAAATTCACTGCAATCTGCAGACTGCCGCCATGTATTCCTCTTAAAGCCCAAAATATTATGACATTCATAATATGCATAAATTCATGAATGTTTGAAATTGTGAAAAACCCAGCTAAAAAAAATTAAAAAATTCAAGCAAAAAACTAAAAGGAATAGCACAAAATCTATCACATCTTCACGAATAGCACAAAATCTAAATATTGAAACTCATACACTAGCAGCACATCAATAACCCAAAATCCCTAAATCTAGAAAACCCTAAGTTACTCTTCCTAAATCCCTAAAATGGAATACCTTTTGATTGAAGATTTGGCTTCGACGATCAAGATTTGAGAGGGAGGACTGAGTTGTGATCGCGACGGCGGTGATGGGGTGACGATGGTGGTGAATCGATGATCATGATAGTCTGCATTTGGAGGGACTCTGGAGGCAGGGGACGAGAAAGAGAAGAGGGGTATCAAAAGTGCGGCTGCTAATTGCTAGTGGACAGGGCTTTGTTGATTTCTAATTCCACAAAAGACTATAGATTTCAAATATTTATAAATAGTTTAGTCGTACAACCATGACAAAACAGAAGCTGTTGCCAAGTTGGGTTGAGCGAAGGTATTCAAGGTAGAGTGCAGGGGTTCGAACACTGATGCTAACAGAACTTGGGGGAATTCTGAGAATTTTTTTTTTTTTTTAAATATTATAAAAATAATTAAATATATATTTCAGTTCGGTTCGGTTTTCGAACCTCAAAAACCGAAACCAACCAGATTCGATTCGGTTCGGTTTTTTTCAACCTCGGTTCGGTTTTCGGTCCAATTTTTTTTTATTTTCGGTTTTTTGAACCCACCCCTAGACATCGGGGTCGGGGCGTGTCATTTTGCCACTGCGTAATCAATCCAAAAATGCATTCTCAATACGAAAGTAGGATACGTATCTCATATCACCCAGAGTTGGTATAATAAGATCCAATTTTTCTTGAAAATTAAAAAAGTTAAATTACATAAGATGCACAATACAGGCCTAAAAAAGGTGGCATGCTGGAGGAACCACAAACACAGCACGCAATTACAGAAAAATTGAAAATTCAAAAGGAGGTTCATACTTAATGAAGATCATTCACATGAAAGGCTGATGCATAATTAGGGTTTAAATAATATAGTATAGAAAATAAATCATTGCATAACAAAGTATACATACAAATATACACACTTACTGATGTGATAAAGCATGCCCGCTAGAAAATAAATAAATACGGAAGCAAAGAATTAAGGGAGTTTTAACGAAAAGCCTACGGTACTGTTCACTTTAATGAAAAACCACATTTTTACACTAAAAAGTCAAACCTGATACTATTCACTTTACCATTTATTTTGTCCTTATCATTAAAATTTAAAGTTTTCAATCCCTTTTCATTAGTTTTCCTAAGAATTAATTGCTATGAAGAACAACAGAAGTCTAGCAAGTCAAACACTCCAAAGGGAGAGAACCTTATTACTCACAGAAGCTACTGGACAGTAAAGGTGATAATTTCCTAGCAATGCAGCTGCAAAATATGATCCACCAAACACAATATTATAGCGATTACTTAACGTGTGTGTGAATTTTGCTTTACGAACGATAAAAAGGGTGAGTTAGTATCAAACAGCAGATTTTGACACAAGGAACTATTTAATTGGTATTGTATGAGTTAAATTTCAGATTTTTTTTCCTGTGTACTTCTTGATTGGTATTGGTCCTATTGGATGAATCTTTCATTCTTTCTAGAATCAGGAGTTTTTTCCTATATTTTCTTACACATGGATGCAGTGCAATTTTCACTTGACAGAAGATGTATTGACTATTGAGTAATGAACTTGGCTTGGAGACAACTAGGTCAATGTCTAAAATTATGAGTTTCAAGATGTACCAAAACATAAAATGACTAACAAAGTTTTGAGTTAGTGTCAATACATACAGCTTGGAATAAATTATTCAGGTTATCTTGCCTTATGCTAAATGACACGACTACAACCCATAATATAAACAATTAACCACAAAAGCTAGCATGGCTTCTGAATCCTGATACAGATGATTCGCACTACAAAGAAGGAAACTGTTAACCTCCGATTTACCTGAACTGCTTGACCAAAAGCACAAGACACTCCCAATAGTTCTTGAATCTGTTTGTTGGCATACGGGGTGGAACGCCTAGTGCCAATTAGGTGAAGCACAGGGAGGAAGAATGGAGAATAATTCTCCATGCATCACCGCTTTGCTTGACAACAGATTTCTCCAGAACAACATCCAAAGCCCATTCACCCTTTTGAGCTTTATTTGGGCTTCTAATCCAAGTTGTTGTATCTGGATAAATCCAAAATTATATTTGCTAAGGAAATCCGATGGTCACCTGTCCATTTTAAAGACATTAAGACTTTACTAGTAGAAGAGTTAGAAGAGTTATAAAAAAAGTTTCTAGCGGTTAACATGTCCGCCATCTAGTAAGTCAAAGAAAAAAACTGCACCAATCTGATCAATGTATCATGAAAGGACTCTCTCTCAATTCAGGCGCCGCATTACTAATGCTTACAGCTAAAACGTCCAAAGCTTCAGTGTATCCATCAAGGCCACTGCACTAATCCAAACTATTCCTCCAATTTTCTAGCAATAGTGTCCAACCAAATCACCAAAAAAAAAGCATACCATACCCATGCAGTTCCACAAAGCTTTACTTGCCTCCTCAAAGTACAACGTTTTCAACTAATAAATTAATTACTATAAAAGGGACGAAAGTGCACAACTCAACCTAGAATCAAATGATGAATATTTCAACTGCATTCTTGCACATTTCAGTAGCTTGAAGAAAGAACATCAAGCACGGGGAGTCAGATGTTTCGTCTGCACAGGAATGATGAAAAGAGCAATGCTCAGTGCAAACAATGAAGCATTTATCAATAAATAGTTTTAATGCGGTGACACAAGTAAACTTATTAGGAACACAATACGGGAAGGGGATGTCATACAAGTACAAACATTGTATATGATTATGACATTAGCAACGGCCACATGCAAATGATTTTTGAACTACGAATCTTCTTTTGACATGAAAATTTCAGTATCTCTCGGGCTCTTAGATACACACACACACGTACGTTTTATTGTAACAAGATGATCTGCCCATATTACTATGGTGGACTTTGTGCTGGTGGTGTTTCTCTTATCAAGCTATTGTGTTTTCAACTCCCTTTCCTTTCAGAACATTTTCCTTCCTTTATCTTAGTGAAGCATAAGGATGCAAGTTTCTAGTTATTACCTCACTCAGAATAAGGACCCCTCTCCTTGCATCCTGGCATGGCATGCCACTACTCATAACTGACAAGATATTCCGTCCCTCAGGGATATGACAAGTGCTACATCTGGACAAATTGAAAACCGAAAAAAGAAAAAAAAAAGACAGAAGGAGATATTACTAGCTGAAAATTTATTCATACATTTTCTTAGATCCTAGGTGAAAGGTTATGTCGAAAACTTATTTGCTCGAAAAAAATTATGGGTCAAAAGAAACAGGGAACCAGAACCAGAGTATGTAGAATAGTACCAGTTACAGCATATAGTGCACACAATGCATGAAGGTAGAGTGAACGATCCTGTAGACAATGAAAGGTTGTTTAGGAAGTATTACATCCAAATCAAATGCAATAGGCTTTGAAACTTGAAATAGATGAGAACAACTACTGCTACTGATCATAATGGCTATTAAACTACTACACTCTATCGAATAGTGCTAAGCAGGAAAGATATAATTCCATGACAGAGGAACTATAACCAACTATTGAACCTTGTGCCATGAGTCCAGCATTTCAATTTCAAATTATGCCTGTGAATGTGCTATCTTCATACCGAAAGTTAATAAAGACGGACCAATGGCGTCATACATAAGCAGCACATCAACATCCTTCGTATTAAATTCCACCAAGTACCCAATATGGCCTTTCAATATCATGGAATAGATACTTAGAAAAATCAAGGGCATACCAGGTGACGCATTGGGACAGCGGTCAAAGTTCCAAATCTGCCATTAATTCTCCCAACAATTTCATGAACCTGGCTTGTAAGTTTTTGATCTGCAGAATGCAAAATATGTAGTTTATACCTCATAATCAAGATAAAACAAAGAAATGAAACGAATAAATAGATCCTAGCCTATCCTACACGCAACTAAGAGTACTAAAACCACTTGACAAAGCATCTTCAGGAGGGGGCATACACTCTGGAACATCTGTTCTTGTTGGCACCATTATCTTTTCAAATGATTCCTCACCATATCAAATCACACAGTGCAGTTACCCTCGTTGTCACTGGATTGAAGCCAACACGGAGCACCATTGAAGAAAGCTTATTTATATCTTACCAGTAATACCAGCTGCAGATCTAAAGTCCGCGGGAATAACAACAGCGCTGATACTCTTCCAATAGCCGCCGGCTAATGATCAAACCTCAGTACTTCTCCCCTGAGTTCCTTGATCTACCATTGTTGAGCAAATTGAATAAGCATCGAAAAGTTCCTTGAGGCCATCGGAAACTTCCTTAATCCTATCCAGAGCAGTACTACCGTATATTTGAGAGTAGTAATACTCCACCAACTTCAATTTGAATTGGGGATCCAAGATTGCTGCTACTGCCAAAGCCAAACTGCACTTGCTGGAGTACTTAACAAACTTAGCTTTCATCTTTAGTGCCCTAGAACTAAGAAATTTGTCTGGGCTCTTGCACCATTCAGTTAATTGGATGTGAACATGACAAATCTAACGAAAATATATGCTCGCAGTTGGACATTTATTGCCAGAAAAAACATTAGTGATTCCAAAAGTTTCAGATAAACTGTAACAAACCTCGTACATTCCCATTCTGTGTCAGTTAAAGCTGATGTGTATTAAGGCTGTTTCAAGCATTAGACACTTTGAATTCCATCAAACTGGGAAATCAAGAATTAATCTCCTCTGACTCTCTCGTAAGTCAATCATTCATTCAATACAATATAATGAAGACGTCAAAATATACAGAGAAATTATTACATCACTTTCTCTCTCTAAAATTCCTTTTCCCTTTTCCTTTTTTACGCTTCTCAACTATTACAATGTAGTTAAGACATAAGTAAAAGAGGTTTAGTTGCTCAAATTCCAAAGAGGTTTAGTATTTACCAATGTAATGAATGAGCTTTCAAGATCAGGTAATGTGACTGCAAACTACTAAATTAATTTAAAAACGGGAATCTGCAGAAAGCAAAAAATTAACCTTTACCGACGGAAAATTACCCAGAAACAGACGCTTTAGAGATCACAAATTGTTTGAAAATCGTCACAAAAAATGCTTTAATGACCAAATATCTGGAAAGTTTCTGCAGCTTTTCTATGGTTATTTTTCACTTTTTGAGCTTCTAAACCCCTCAATTCTCAATCTAGGTCAATTCCATCCCCCAAACCTATTTAAAACATTATATTCAACAATTTAAACATGTTCGCATCATCAAATTGTCTGGAACAAAATCCAAAATTAGTCTAGGCAGTTAGATTGATTGACTGAAATATGAACTTAACATGCATTTTTATTCTTTCTTTGGCCAACAATAAACCACCCCAAACACATATGCAATGACTAAATAAGCATCTGGAAATTTCCTGTAGGATTGCTCCAGGGAAGTAGTAGTTAGCTAAATGTGTAACAATCAGGAGTTCATATTGTAAGAATCGAAACACTAAATTGATTGAGAACTTGGGATGAAGGTTTTGTACACACATAAAAATGTATAGATTATTGATTGAGCATCCAACATTTTGTCAAATTCAGCTTCTATTCAATCTAAACCATGAAGAACCACATCTTACAAGGGAAGAATAGAATGCTCAAAAATCAAAGATACACCCTTCAATGACAAAAGAGGTCCCTCTAATTTACGTACAGGTATGGGAATCTAGTTGATATCCTAAATGAACAACTAAGCTTGACAAGGAACTACAAGCAATTAATGAGTCTCATGTGATGTATTGACATGGAGATATAGATAAGGTTCACTGCCCTGACCAGCTTTAGGTGTGTCGACATCATTTAGACAGCACAGGATAGGCCAAAAGCTGATCCATCAACCTTGCAGCAAATGTAGCAGATTCATACCAATAGAAATTTAACTCTACTCAACAAGAATTGGTCTTGGCTGAAGGAATTGGTGTAGTAGAATGGCTTGACAATGAATTGGCATCTGAATCCTGATAGAAAAGAGAAATAAGTAAATATTGCAATAAGATCACTGCTAAGTATGCATTATAACGAAAGACAAACGTAAAACTCAAGCTGTAATTCACGTGCCTTTTAATTCCACCTGCAACCAATCTTGTATGCACATCAAAGCCTCTCGAGTGTCAGGATTCAGTGAGCTTTGACATTCATCAAGCACTCTACCACCAACGTTGAATGCTGGTTCTGGTGCAACAGTTGACATAGGAGTTCCCATAAAGTCACTTGCCATCATGGACAAAATAGGGTACCTTGGCGTGTGGACCTTCCACCAATTTAATATTTTAAAATCACAACAGTGCAGAAAGACTGGTTCCTCTAGATACTTGTCCATATCCGATATCATGTTTTGGCTCAGAGAGGTTTGTCAAATCCCTTCAATCGATCCCTACTATCAGTGCTGGTACTGGGTAAGCTGCTGCCACGCAAAGCTGAACCTTGATCAACCATTACTAAGCAAATTGAATAAGCATAAAAAAGGTTCTTGAGGCCATTGGAAACTTCCTTAATCCTATCCAGAGCAGTACTACCGTCTATTTGAGAGTAGTAGTACTCCATCAACTTCATTTTGGATCGGCGAATCCAAGATCGCTGCTATTGCCAAAGCCAAACTGTAATTGCTCCAGTACTTGTCAAACTTAGCTTTCACCTTTAGTGCCATAGAACTAAGAAATTGTATGGGATTTTGCACCATTTAATTAATTGGATGTGAACATCACACTCAGGAAAATATATATACTTGCAGTTGGACATTTGTTGCCAGAGAAGACAGTAGTGATTTCAAATTTTCAAATCCCTAAAAACTGTGCCATTTTCTCCCTTTTCTATCATCTTGGCGACCTGAATGAGGATTGACTGAATGGATATCATCAAGAGCTGCGAATGAATCATTCGATGGCCCTTCAACTGACCCAGCCCCCCCTCTCAAACAAAACTGGAAAAGTTTCTTCACCGTTGGGTCTATGTCATCACTTGTCGAGGGATTGGGGTCCAAGACAAACTCTTCAACAGCAGCCTTACCTTCAAGCATATTCACAACTGCAGACATAGTGGGCCTAAGCTTCGAAGTGGAATTACAGCAGTGGAGAGCTACATTGATTGTAGCCAACATCTCTTCATTGTTGAATTCAGAGCTCAACTTTGGATCCACTAAGTTCATCAAATTCCCTTCCGATTTGAGAACATGCGCCTAGAAACATGAAAAGAACAAAAGCAAAATAACTTATGTATCTTAAAAAATAACGTAAACTTTCAACAAAGAAGATATAAAAAAAAAAAAGCCTTCTAAACAACTTCAACAAAATCAAAATTAAAGTTCAATTAGAAAGTTACCCAATCAAGAATATAAAATCCTTCTGCATTTGTCTGCTGAGTTGAGTTCTTCTTCCCACTGATAATCTCCAGCACAACAATTCCAAAGCTGTAGACATCTGCTTTGTCTGTGAGATGACCCCGAAGTGCATATTCTGGTGCCATGTATCCACTGCAAAATCATGAAATCATGACATCAATTCAATGGTTATAAACATATGCCGTAATATAACTATATTGGAAGGAGAAATATAAGAAGAGAAGTTAAAAAAGGACTCACAAAGTTCCAGCAGCACAGGTGCTTATATGTGTTTTATCTTCTTCAGCAAGTTTGGCCAACCCAAAGTCCGATATCTTTGGGTTAAGACGTCTATCAAGCAACACGTTCGTGGCCTTGATATCTCTATGGATAACCTTCAAGCTTGATTCCTCGTGAAGATAAGCCAAACCTTTTGCTATGCCAACACATATCCTATGCCTCGTTGGCCAATCCAACTTCAACTGACTTTCTTCTGCCCCTTCAGTTTATCAAGTTAATCAAAATTAGTAAGAATTTTGTGCATACAATCTTTTATACCATGTGCATGGACTAAAGGAAATGTAGGCGTACAAAAGTGATACTTACCAAACAAAGCATGAGAAACGCTATTGTTTTCCATGTACTCGTAGACAAGGTAGAGTTGATTTCCTTCAATACAACATCCATATAGGTTTACAAGATGAGGATGTTGCAAAGCAGAAATCATGCCTATCTCATTCACAAATTCCCGATTTCCTTGCTTTGACTTGGAAGAAAGCTGCTTAACAGCAATCAGGGTTCCATCTACAAGAATGCCCTGTATTTGACTAAGATAGTTAATACAAATCTCTTCACGCGAGAAATTAATAATAATTAGGATGGCAATTATTAATCAAATTAGAAAATAAATTATTTGTTTCAAAGATTACCTTATAAACAGTACCAAAACCACCTTCACCAATCTTATTGGCTTGGTCAAAGTTGGTTGTGGCATCTTTGAGTTGTGTAAAGGTAAACTTGCGAGTTTGTAGTTCCACACCTTTCAAATCTGCGTGACAAGTAAAACTCATTAGAAATTGTTGTGTCTAAGACAAATTTAAGAACAATATCATTGTTTTATCTTAAATCCCACTACTGTTTGAAGGCCTCTAGACCTTAACAACTACCTGGAACTATAGGCATGCATACTTTGCATCGTGAGTTTAAAAAATATAATGTACTCTAAGAGCATCAAGCTGTCGAAAAGTTCAATATCTAGACAATTATTATCTCGGAGTGTGCACTTAAATATGCATGAGAAGAAGTCACAAAATAGGATAAATGTTCTTAGAAATGGAACAATGCAAACAAAAGGCAATATAACGAAGATACAGAAAATACCATCCTCCAATGTTTTTTGTCGTCCTAGGAGACCTCTCTTCCAAAGAATAACGAGCGCTAGTAATACGATGGCGATGATGACGACTGCTATTGCGCATCCAATTCCTACCATTGTGCCTATAGGCACATGACTCCTAATACGCTCTAAGTAGCTTAAAGTTTTTTTTGGAGGTTCAAAGTCTGCCAAAATAAAGCATAATTTTATTAGAATAAATATAAATCTAATAGATGAGAAAGTACTTGTAAATATTCTACAACATACGTAAAACTTACTTGGCGTCACACTAATGGCTGATATAAGAGGCCCGTAGACACCTGTATAAGGAATGGCAGTCGTCCCTTTTCCTGCCCAATATAGGTGGATCTCCAGTGTGCTACCAATAACGGTGACATTGTCAAACTCTCTGACAATGCCCTTACCGACACCTCTTGCTTCTTCCATAATGTTGAAGTCTTTCAAAACCAAGTTCCCCTGCACATGATCACAATTTCAATACGGCATTAATATACTTCTGCATTTCGTTTAGAACTTCGTATAAAATAACACCCAAATAAAGCAGTTAAACGGCATATGACCTTCCAAACAAGTGTCATGGTCTAGTAAATGCCAAAAGAAATATCATCAACAGTTTTAAGAGCATAAAGTGTGATCTATAATGGAATGCGCCAAACAAACTAAATGTTGCCCATTGAACTTTCTGTAGTGTTTGAAAAAAAACAAAACAGTTAATAAACTAGCAAAGAATCACAAATAATAAATGAAAGTTTATTTGTACTCACTTGAATTGAGATGTCAAACAAGCGTTTTCCAAGACTGCTAAATGTTTGGTCATCCGTGAACATGATCTCGGAAAAGTAGAGCCGCACTTTGTAGTTGCCTTTGAGCATGCAAAGGCCATAGTACTTAAGTGAAAGAGGGGCAATACGCGCTGTTTGATATAAATCTGGCCCGGTAATGTTCAAAGATGTTGCGATGTAATTTGCATCAGGGTTGCTCTTGTCCACACCGGTACTGCTGTAGCCCCACTCTTCAGCCGACGAAACAAAGTGTGATGGTCCGAAAGGGCTCAAGTCCTCTTCATATGTATGGCCATCAAACTTTGTCTTCCTCCCTCCACAATTGATAAATATAGAATGGTCTGCATTTGTAACAAGAATAGAATTAGAATTTTATACTTCACAATTCATATGTATGACACCTATAACGACCATAAAATCATAAGTTGTTGCATGTTAGTTAGACCCCATTGGAACTTGACTCAGATTTCCCAAAAAATATGCCTAGAAAAGCAATAAAATAAAGAATAGAAAATTTACTAATTAATTAATTAAAAATGAGGGAAGCAGTCGGTTGAAGCATGTAGAAAGTGGAGCAGTTCCTCCCCTACTTTCCTCCAACGTGCAAAAAGGAGTTAGAAGGAAAACTACCCACTTTCTCCATACTTATCCATCCACAACCTCCACAAATTCCAGTCTATAAAAAACTGCAAAAGAAACAGGACAAAGAGGAGGAGAAAAAAGAGGGCATAGAGAGAACAAACGGGAAGAGGAGCAACATACTGCAAAGGGACACAGAAAACGGGAGACAGAAAAAGAGGACAACGGAGAGACGGCAGAACACAGCAGAGAAGAGAGACGGCAGAGGAGAAAAGAAAAACAAAACAAAGAAAGAGCAGAGAAACACAGCAAAAGCAAGAGATAAACAAACGAAAGAAAAGCACAGAAACAAATGCACGGCAAAGGAAGCAACAAGCATTCAAAGCCTGAACCTGCAGCTAAACCCTGTCCGCCGTAATGAGGCCATTGAAGACCCGGTCCCTATAGAAAGGCTTCCAGGAAGAAGATCGTCGAGTCGTCGTCCGAGTAGCCCAATAGTGCAGGCCTTGTCCCGTAAAAAGCAACCAAGGAACAACCTCAAAATTCAAAGTAGAACGTCAAAAAACCTTTACAGCATCAAGAAGGCCCTCTGGGTTACCCCTTCGCCGCATTCCTGACGAGCTACTGCTGATTCTGGCCATGGGGTTGCTGTTTTCTTTCAAGTGGTTACATTATAACTCCTAGTTGAATTCATAGAAGACAAAGCATCCAGCAAAGAAAAGAAAGGATGGAGTTCTGCTGCAGACAAATTACTCCCCAGATAAAATAGGAATGTTGCTCCACATGGAAAATAAATAAAAACAAGAAAAACAAGCTTTTCCATTTTTTATTCATGTAGGAGTTTATCACTTTTGGCTCTATGAATAAGAATTGGGCCAAATAAGATGGCACTTAACATCATGGTAAAGGCACCGGTTTCAAACAGTTTAAAACAAAAAGTGTGGAGACCATTTGTCCTTCATTAAATCACCAACTATGCAGAAACTTGTTGGCAAAAGTTGAACACGACTCAAAGAATTTGGCTCATTGCTGCTGCTCCATTCTTCAAAGAATGTTCCAGAAAAAGAGAAAGAAAGAAATAGTCTTGCTCATCACATGCGTGTCACAGAGCATGGCCCCCAGTGAGAAGTATTTGAGCCAAAGTACAGAGCACATCAAAATGGCATGTTCCATGAATCCAAAGCCACCAAAAGTAGCTTTCGGAAAGTTCAAGTGGAGGAAAGGCAAATTTAAGAAAAGCTTTGAAGCATTAAATCAAGCCTAAAGTGGTTGTGCTCCATGAAGGGAAACAACAAATCCTAAAGAAAAGCGCCATGGAAATGCCCAAATTCCAAAATAGCAAAGTGAATTGGAAGAAAGCTTCATAAAGAAAGTCAATTGTTACTAGCAAGCCCCAGCGCAGTTTCTTCCTAATCAAAACAAAAGGACTAGATGACAAGCATGACTACATGCCCGATAAAAAGAGTTGGCAGGTAGCTACAAAATCATTTGCACCACGACAAGTCTCAAATGGCACAAAGCCGCTTCAAAATTCAAACGGCACAAAGCCATTCCAAATCTCAAAAAGGATACAAAATCATTCAAATTCCCAAAACAGCACAAAGCCATACCAAAATCATAGCGTGAACTAAGTCGGTTTGATTCCCTTAAAGGATACGTAGGCAATCTAATACCATATTCTAGGCTCAACAACAAACACAAAAATACTAAATCGAATCCTTGGTTCACCTCAACCAAATTCACTACCAAATCCAAATCGACTCCTTGGTTCCTTCAACCAAATTCACCCAAATAAACCAAACACCAAATCCTTTTTAGTGGGTCATTCACTCACTGAAAATCCCCAAACTATGAACTACAAGTGACTTAATCCCTTAAAAGGGTACGTAGGCAATCTAGGGAAATCACAAATCCTTTTTAGTGAATCATTCACCAACTAAAAATTCCCAAACCATGAACTACAAGTGACTTAATCCCTTAAAAGGGTACGTAGGCAATCTAGGGCTCCACCTAGGTGCAATCACAAAATCAAACAAAAACACCAATCCCCAAAACTCATATTTTTCATGTTAGAATCAAAGAGTATTCCTTTCCCAAAAGAACGGTTGTAATTAATAGGCACGTAGTCTAGAATAGGTCGAACTCAAATTAATAAAACCATCTTCGAAAAAATGAACGAGAGTGAAATTGTGTCAAGTGAATTATTTGTTCTCGTGACAATTTTTGCTCAACACCATCAATTCGATAAACAACATGCAACATCTAACAAAAGTACCCAAAAAACCGCTAGACTATACAACCAACCAATTTACTAGGATAGATAAAAGAAAAAATTATATGAACTTAAACTCACATTTTGGTTTTGAGGAGCAAGGAAGGTCCTTCTTCAAGCACCACCTACGCATTGAAAGAATTAAGGTTCAGTCATGACTCATACATATATCCTATGATGTTTGATAAACATGGAATCACAAGTTTTTGTGAACTTACAAGTTTTCTGGCGACGAATAACTAGAAACCAAATTCCTGTAATAATCAAGACAATTAGCAAATAATATTCGACAGAGAAAGAACATATAATAAGTACATAACGAATTTAGCCAATAGCACTAGGTTTGGATATTGATAGACTTACACAGTCAAGTGTTGACAGCTGACGGAAGGTGATCCCGTAAAATTGTTGTATGACAAGTCCCTGCAACATATTTTGTGTGGCATTAATGACATCTCTAAATTCAAATATGGAGAAACAAAAAAAATGAAATTGAAATCGATGTTGGCCAACATATTGCTTTAAAGATACAAACACAAATAAGTTAAAACTTCATATATTAGTATTACACTATGGACTGACCGGTAACGTTTGCTCTGCAATATCCAAATTGGTACTTCGCCGGTCAGTATGTTGTTGCTCAAAGACCTGCACACGTAAAAATTAACGGTCAATGAAAATGTAAATATAGTTGACTTGAGAAATATTGAAAATGTGTATTGTTTGCACCAATAAATGAATGCATCATTTGACCGACTTACATGAAAGATAAATGGCTAGCACGCTCAATTGTCCGTGGAATTTCTCCAGTCAACTTGTTAAAGCTTAAGTCTCTACATAGAGGGAAAAAAACACAACATACGTCAGAGGTTTGTTTTGAACTTTTGAAGATATATTGAATCCACAAGTAATAGAAAAGAGGAGAGGGCCCTCTAAAAGCCGTATTGGTTAAACTTGTTAAAGCTTAAGTCTCAAATCTTGTTCAGTTTGGCAATAGTAAATTTGTAGATCTATACAACTATATTGATTATAAAAGCACTCACAATGTTACTAGTTTTGTCAGCTCGCCAAGGTAATTAGGGATTGTACCACTAATTGAGCAATTTCTCAAAATCCTGTATCACAGGAATGCGAACAAAAATTAGAAAATGATTGCATTAGCTAGGGATTACACTGAAGTACAATTTCAAAAGGGTTATGTAGTATGAAACTCACATCATCTGTATGTCTTTCATATATCTCAGAGTAGGAAAAGGCATACTTGGTCCGTTCAAATCTGATATCATCCTGATACAAAAGACACATCAGAAATATTTATTTGTTTTGGAATATTGAATTATTTCAAGATAGAAGAAAGTGGTCTTACAATTTCTTCACATATTTCAAGGAAGATATGGTGTAAGGAATAGGACCTTCCAAGGATGCACCTTGCAAATCACTGCAGTAGAACTCATTAATTTAACTCATCACCCAAAAACTGATAGGATACAAGTATATTGAAAGGAAAGAAATGCCGGAACAAAAAGAAAATGCAGAGAAAGGGAACACAAACAAAGATTTTCAATTTATTTAACCGATATCCTCTCCCTGCTAGCTCAATGCCCTTATAAGACTGAGTCCAGATTTTCTGCACCCAAAACTCTCTATGGCCTCTATGTGCATGTCACCAAAGTTATCTGCATCTAACTCCGTTATATAATATTATTAAAATTAGGATAAAAATTTTAGACAAGGAAGAAGCCGGTAGCCATGCCTCCGACGACCACTCAACCCCAAAACAACTTCAGCCTCCCTCTCCAATCGAGGCAAACCCCGCCGAACCAAATCCTTCCCATCTCTCGCCGCGGCCCTCCCCTTTACTAGTCCAACGACAGAGATTGAGATTCTTATATATATATATATATATATATGCACCCAAGCCCCTCCTGCGTTGATTTCACTTCCATTTTTTCTGGCATGAAGATAAAAACGAAGGCACAGAAGGTGGAGAAGATGACCCCTTATTTTTAATTATTTCTAATAAATTAACTCAGAGGCAGAGAAGATTGAGATTCTTATTTAATATTAATATTATTTAACAGAGTTAGATGTAGTTAACTTTGGGGCAGGTGTCAAGCAATGATGCAAGGCACAGAGAAGATCTGGACTCTAATAAGACTAGAAAGTAACGAAGAAGCCTCTCGGTACCCGATAAGCGGTAACCTAACCACAACATGATCCCTCTAACGACACTCACAATCTTCTCGTTGAAAACAAAGTCATTGTATAATTGGAACGTCGTATGATGATGGACTTGTTTCTAAAGTAGATGTATGTATACAATGGTATTGATTTCAAGTTAACTCGGTACAATATATCTAAAGAGGATCCTACAAGAAACACTCACAGTATTTGAAGTTTGCTCCAGTTTCCAATAAATTCAGGTATCTTCCCTGATAATTGGCTCCCACCTATCCTACTGCAAGCATTAAAAGAAGATGAGAAATTCTGTGTAAAAATTATGCACATTCGTATAATCAAGCCATTTTGCATAACTTACAAAACAATTAAGTTCTTCAGATTTCTGTACGACTCTGGTATCGTACCAGTAAAATTGTTTCCAGAAAGAAGGCTGTTGAAACATACAAAAGAGTCATAAGATAATCCAATGAATTTATGAAACATTTAAAGTACCATACAAAAGAAGTCGTACAACAAAATAGCAAAAATTTCACGAAATTTGGATTTTTGAAAAAGTTTGGCCAAAAGAAGAAATGAGAATGCAAACTTACATTCTTTCCAATTGAGTCAACCTCCCGAGGTTTTGCGGAAGAGGGCCTTCAAACTGATTGTCTTCCAACTCCCTGGAAAAAAAATGTAATTTGTCAATCAAGGTTACATATTCCTTTTTTTTTTTAATTATCAATAAGTAAATAAGATAATTATAAAACTTACAGCTCTCTGAGCAAAGTAAAGTCGTCAACAGGAATTAAACCAGTGAGTCGATTCCCCAAAAGATACCTGTAACACACTAACAACAGTTACATGCCATGCCTAACGGATAATAAATACATTCATGCGGCCATTATTTAAGGTCCTTAGAAATCACTTACAAAAAACGAATGGGGGAGCGGGAAAGGCTGGCAGGAATTGATCCACTAATGTAGTTGCGAGTGAAATCACTGTTTAATGTGAACAAGCATTAGAAATTCATATCCATAATCTGTAATCCAGTTAATGTGCATAACAACATAATCACTTACATTTTTTCCAACTTTGTAAGATTTCCGAGTTCCTCAGGTATAACTCCAGTTAAATTTAAACCCTTCATCTCACTGTAAAACCAGCATTTAAAGCAAAACTAATCACTATAAAGGGAGGATAGAATTCACAGAACAATAGAACTTTAGACCAACAAAGTCAAGTTAAGGCTTATTAATCAGTTGTACTTAAAACAATAAAACTTTAAGCTAATAAAGCCTTACATGACTGTGACATGGCAAGTATTGTTTGGAAAGGAACACTTGCAAGTCACTTTGCTGAAAATTTGTTTAGCAAAGTATTTGAAGAAGCCTGCTCCACCATCTTGGCAAGAACTTTGGCTGATATTCTTCCAGTGAGGGTTTCGTAATTTTCTAGAAATTGTTTCCAAAGTTTTCACTGTGAAACAAAAACAGCTCTTGGTCAAAATCACATGCAATGAAAAAGGCATGGTCGACCATACATGTTCACCCTACAAAGGCCTAATTGAATAAAAACAATGCTAAAATCCTTCACCTGTTGCAACTCAGTTGCTCAGAAATACATAAAAGTACATGTTTAAACCAATAAGAATTGCCACACCAACATAAAAGTACATGTTTAAACCAATAAAAATTGCCACATCATTTAATTATTGGTAATAAGAAATTACCATATTATGCAATTATTGGTGCTTGTGAGGCAATCAACAAATCAAACAGATGAATCTTTACTGCCAAACTATGCAAGTTGCACTCATATAAATTGTTTAAGAACCATTATGTCTATTGGTTTAGTAAATCAGGGTAAAGAAGTTGTAAAAACTCAATTCCTCTGCATTTAAAGAAATACAACGATGGAAAAGATTGTGGAAATTTTGAAACTTTTATACTAATTAGTAGCAATTTCCCAAATTCTCTTTTTGCTTGTAATTTTTTTTTTTATATATAAAATTCATGAAAAAATGTAAAAACAAAACGAAATGATAGTGATGTAGAGAAGAATGAAATATTAGATTATAAAATTATAAGAGTATCTCTAAAGAAACAACCAAATTCACTCCAACCGATGTGCTATTTTCTTACTTTATGCCATCACCACCCCTTGCCGTCAATTTTGACGCCGAGTGCTTAGGCGTTGTTTCATTAACACAATTTAGTTGAGGAAACAATGGTAGCCATATCGACTAGAGCAAATGTACTCTCCCTCTTTTCACCAAATTCAAATCACCCAATTATTTTGGATTATTTAAAGTAAATATTCTTTGTTTAAAAGAAGTGGTTCTGTGCCCAATTGTAATTTCCATGGACTAGCAAACATGGAAATTAGCTAGCCCACCCCGTTAAATAGATAATGAGCCTGAATATATGGGTTAACTAACGGATGGGCTGAAGAGAGGATTTAATCTCGACCGTTGAGTGCAAGCCCAAAGTTTCTCTATGACATATTCATTCGGTCCAAATCGGTATGTCGGAGTTTTAGTCTACTCATGTCGTGTGTGCGTCGGAAATATTCTGATCGGTGGGAAGTCGCCGGCCTTAGGCGAATGAGATGCCGGCGAGAGATCTAAACCATAAACCCAACGCCCCAGAACCCTAATTAGTGTTAAACAAAATGTCCAGTCCATGTTTACATAGTATGATTTTTCAATGAAATCATATGATGAAAGCATGAAAATGGACAGAACCTCCATTTTCGTGGGTTCAGAAGACGATTTGAAAGCTTCATGCTTTATCTTAGCAATGCCTGATGGCAATCTCCTAGGGTTTGAAATTTCTAAAAATAGAAACTGAAACAGAGAAGACACAGATGCAGAGTAACAAGTCCAAAAACAAACAATGAGGAAAATTCCAAATTTCTTTGCTTTCCGAGAAGAATTTTCCCAGGAACCAAACAGAGCGGAGCATTTCTCACAACACAAAACCAACTGCAACCATCCTCACAAAGCAACAAAAATCTTCACAAAACCCAAAATTATTCAAGAACATCCATATTTGCAGTAAAAGTTGAGAAATTTAAAGCGAGAAGGAAAATGATGGTTTTATTTTGTGCTGACCTTCTTCCAGAGGCAGAAGCTGAGCACAACTCAAAGCCAGAAACCCGATCAGGAGATCAACAAAAATCACGGAACTCGACATTGTCGACATTGTCGTGATCACGACACAAAAACAAAAACAGAGAGTGTGTTGGTAACTTTGTAAGAAAGAGTGGTTTTAAATTTTTAATGGTTTTTTCTGAATGTGATTTTTGGTTCTGAAAAGAAAGCTTCAAACTCTTGTCAATCAAAATTGCAAAAACTTTTTGGCTCTGTAATTTTTCTTACTCCTCATGAGAGAGAAAGAGGGAGGAGGGAGAGAGAGAGGCACAGCTAGTTAATTAAATTAAGTTACCCTTTTTGGTGTTGGGGCAGAAATCTGAAGCTAGCTACTCTTACTCCAATTTTAGTATCAGAAAGTGACTTCTTCTGCCTTGGGGAAGAGGATCAGAAAGTTCACAAGTTTATTATTATTTTATGAACTTAAAATGGTTGTGCCTTTGATGTGTCTTTTTCCCTCAGTCTGAGTAAGGAATGAGTGTTGTCAACTCCTCTTCATCTCCAGTCTCCACTCTCTCATTCAAACGTGTCTTAAAATTTAGGTTTTAAGTAAGAAATAGTATTTTTCTGTTTAATAGTTTGGGTAAGAATTTTAGTTTGAATTATTAAAAAGTAAGTTCTGGCTAGATTATTTTTTCTGTAAAATAAAAGTTGAAAAATCACTAAACCGACCCATTAAATATGTATATATAGTATGTAAATATGTGTGTGTATTATTCGGCTCATTCTTTAAAAAAAAAAGTAACGAAAAGTTCAAAAAAAAACTTTAGTATTAATGAAAAAAGACAAATAAATGTGCAGTGAATAGTACCAAGAAAAGGTAAAAATGTGATTTTTCGTTAACAGTGAACAATACTGAGAGTGTTTTGATAAAATTCCCTTAAAAAAAATTTAATACTTGTTTATTATATTCTTTTTCTTTAAAAAAAATGTAACATTTTACTTGTATTATTAAAAACTTTGTGAAATAATGTGTACAAAACGTGACCTACATTCATAATGCAGAATAAGTACGTTGGAGTTATAAAAAAAAAAAACAAAACAAAACAAAACAAAAGACAAAAAAAAGGGTGTAATTTAAGTTTTAACACATTATTCATACTCTGCGACATCAAAAACTGTTTTTTCCGATGCTTAGAAGAAAACCAAATTCTAAGCTTAGTGATCTTAGTCTTACGTTAAAAAAAACAGACAACAAAAGGAGAGGGAAAGGGACAAAGAGGTGAGTGTTTTCCTAGTTCATGTAATATGTAAGAAAGAAAGAGCGAAAGACAGATGGGGGAGAGAGAGGGCTGCCGATAGGGAGTGAGTAAAATTACAGGTTTGGCATATTGCTTGTGTTATTTCCCTTTCCAGTTTTAGCATCCCATTCCCACATATACCTCTCAAACCTAAACCCAGCTATTTGTGAACTGCGTTACTAACATCATTTGATTAATTACTTGGAGACGAAAGCAAGATGAAACTAACTTCTTCATTGATCCATGTAAAGGAGGAATTTTCTATTCTATCACGGAGTATGGAACACTGCAACTGTTTTAACCATTAGAATTTTTCGTTCATTTGATTATTTGGAGACGAAAGCTTAGCTGAACTAGTTACTAGTTCAAAGTAACTTCGTCATTGGATCATTTAAAGGGGACTAAAAGCTATGACAATAAGAGAAATTTTTTTAGTGTATGAAAAACATGCGTACCAACTGCGGGTGGGCTAGCTAAAAGGTCTAATAACTTTTTCTTAAGCATCTGTGTGAGTAATAATGCTATATTGTCTCTTGAGAATGAAGATGTGCAAAATTTTATAAGCAGAATTTATCCAGTTAGTTTATTTTCTAGCAAGACAAATACAAATTAAAAATAGAATACAAACCATAAGTTTTTTGAATTAGATAAAGGTATAAAGTTATCCAAACATACAATGAGGTGCATTTGGATAAGTAATTATTGTCATGATTAATGTTTAAAATATCCACGAAATTATCGATATTTTTGTTAAAATATCCATGATAGTCTCAATGGCGTGGCCACCCACAAGGCTAAGGTGGGTTGTAGCCCAGGGAGGTTTTCTGTAAGGATAGTGCTATCTATGCACTCATTTTTATTTCTCACACACATCTCTCAATTTTTAGTTGTTCGAATCAAATGAATTGGAGATGATCACTAACAAAAAATTAATAAGGCTGTGTTGGAAGTAAAAATGGGTTTATGAATAGAACTAGAGCTCGTTTGGATGTGCTTTTAAAATGACTGAAAGCGTTTTTGGTGAAAATATTTTTTGAAACAATCCTTAATAAAAATGCTAGTAAATCCTTGAAAAGCACTTAAAAGTGCTTCCTGGAAGAAGCACATAACTGGTGCTTCTTGTAAAAAGCACTTAATTAAAGAGCTTTTGGAACCCAAAAATATTTTTATCTAAAAGGAAGCTTCAAACTCTTGTCAATCAAAATTGCAAAAACTTTTTGGCTCTGTAATTTTACTTACTCTTCATGAGAGAGAAAGAGGGAGGAGAGAGAGAGAGGCACAGCTAGTTAATTAAATTAAGTTTCCCTTTTTGGTATTGGGGCAGAAATCTGAAGCTAGCTACTCTTACTCCACTTTTAGTATCAGAAGGCAACTTCTTCTGCCTTTGGGAAGAGGATCAGAAAGTTCACAAGTTTATACGACAACACAAAATGGTACACCAAACGTTATGATATTAAATATAGGAACGATAATGTTGATATAATATGTTTCAAGGTAATATACATCTATTTGACCAAAACAAATAGGGTAATATTCATTTATTTATACGTAAAATTCTATTCTAATCCTTTTCTAAGATTAATTTTTGAATAAAACTTTGTCTTAGATTAAAAACTAATTCTAATTCTTGGCATTTAATTGTAATTTTTTAATATTAAATAGGTTGTAATTATTGTTAAGCTTTTTGGTTGCAGGTTATATATCGATTCTCATAAATAATAAAAATGTTATTTATTATTGATAGTTATTATTAAGTTCCCATAATAAGAAAAGTCATATATTAATATATATTTTTCATTGTGCGTGAATTTCTCCATATATATGTATGTGTATATTACGTACATATGTATGTTTATAAACTGTAGTTACGTACCAATACATTTGTACCAATATATTCGTACCGAAAGTTATGTACCGATACATTTGTACCAAAACTTATGTACCAATACTTTTGTACCTATGAGTAAAATAAGATACCTAAAGTTATTTCCCGATACATTCGTACCAAAACTTATATACCGATACTTCCGTACCTATGAATAAAATAAGGTACCAAAAGTTATGTGTAAATTGTTTTTGTTTTGTTGTTGAATTTTTTTTTAAATAAGAATTTGAATTTTGAATACATTTTTATCTATTAATAAATGGAACAAAAAAAAAACATTAATTAGGGATGGATAAAGAATTTCGAATGCTAAGTTTATAAATAATAAATGTGCTATAATTACTTAAATATGGTAAGTTTTAAAATAAGGACTTATAATAATTTTGAAAACCATTTAGGTTAAAATCTAAAATCAATCTTATTGAAGCCCTAAAATCTAAAAACCCCTTATCTATATTATGACACTCAATGATGAAGCTACTCACAAAGGCTGCCATAAATTTTTTGCCTCCACCCTTGATGGCACGTAGTCGTGAAATGCTTTGTGTTTTTAAAATGATTAAAAACGCTTTCGGTGAATAATCCTAACTAAAAATGCTAGTAAATCCTGGAAAAACACTTAAAGTTCTTCCTGAAAGAAGCACATAACTGGTACTTCTTGTAGAAAGCACTTTAAGTGCTTTTGGAATCCAAAAAACATTTTCTCTAAAAGCATTTTCAGTCATTTTAAAAGCACATCAAAACAAGCCCTTAAGTCTTTTTAAATGAATCGTAGTTGTTGAGTAACCAGTTCATCAGCTCGCTTTCGTCTCCAAGTGATTAGTCAAATGATGTTACTAACACAGTTTTACAACTAGCTAGGTTTATGTTTAAGAGTTATACATGAAAATGAGATGCCAAAACTGGAAAGGGAAATAATACAAGCCAAGTACGTTGGATGGTAGTAATTGTTTACGTACCTACACACACAATGCTGCTACTGCTAATGATTACACCTCATCACAAGCTGTCACGTGCTAGCAAGTAAACTAGATTAGTGCATTAATTTATCATCAATCAAAGCAATTAAGCTCTCTGATCAGTTTATGGAAAGTACAAGTAAGAAATCATCTACGGTGTTGATAAGATCATTCATGGCATGGTGAAGATATTCTATGAAGAAGAAGAATGCTGCTTTTAGTCATATCACTTGAACTATATATTAAGACCGTGTTAATAAATTGTTTTATTATAACTCGCCATACTTGTCCATTGTAAAATATTCATAACATGCTGACTAAACCTGTGGTAAATGGTCACTTTTTATAATGGGCAATTAATTAATGTCTGTTGTAAAATTGATACGGTAAATAAGTTGTGTTCTTATAATATATTGTCATCAATTAATGTGTGATATACACATCATCTAAAAAAGGGACCATAGTCAACTGACTGTAGGTGGTAAATTACAACTAGAAGCGAGGTTTAAGTTGTTAACTAATAATGAATTGTTTTTAGATTAGATGTTAAGTATCTACACCCCCTACAACAAGTTCAGGTAATATTTAAGCAAATTTCTCTTAAAAGTGATCATCTTCAACGTGAGTAATAAGTCATGTGATCGTCTGACTCACCTATTCGACCAAAACAAGGTAAGTATAAGAATTAATTACTAAATATATAATATGAGAAATTAATTTAAAAAAAAAAATCAGAAATCCCAAATTTTTTTTTATTGAAATAAGTTCGGAATACTCCGAAAACTTCGGATCAGAAATTCCAAATTTTTGGAATCTATAAAGCATCCCATGTCCGTTTGAAATTTTCCAAAAATATTCGATTTTAGAGTTTTACTGGCAGAATAAAAAAAAATTACTAGCGGAATCAGAAATAATATTCCAACTTGCACCCCTAATGTAAACACATAAATACACTAGAGACGAGGTTAGAATTTAAAAATGGGGCTGGCTGGATTTTATTTTATTTTATTTCTAAAAAGGTGAATTTCATCTTGCCGCATCAAATTCAGGAGCATCGAATTCAGGACCGCTCACATTTTTTTTGTTTAATAATAGTTAACATAATGGTCATGGTACCCCTTTGTAATTTTACCTCGATACATGGATGACTTTCTACGTGGCACTTCTATGTGTATTACACACAACTTTTTATTATACTTCAATTTTCCGTATGAATAATGAGTTAAATTACTCGTTCCTTTGAAACTCCAACGTAATTGTTCTGTATTATGAATGTAAGTAAACCATATAGCAAGTATTATAATATAAGTTACAGCTTTTTTTATCGATGAACGTAAGTGAACGTCAGTAACATCATCCACTGTTTTTCCATAAATTACAACTCTTTTTATCGATGAGGATTTTTATGTTTATATAAAACAGAAAATGATATATAAAGTATTTTTATCTTTTAAGGTAATATTGACACCCAATGACGGAGCCACTCACAAGGGCTATCATGGATATTTTAACAAAAATACCAATAATTTTGTGAATATTTTAAACACTAATCATGACAATAATTACGTATCCAAATGCACCTCCTTGTAGATAACTTTATACCTTTATCTAATTCAAAAAACTTATGGTTTGTATTCTATTTTTAATGTGTATTTGTCTTGCTCGAAAATAAACTAATTGCATAAATTTTGCTTATAAAATTTTACACATCTTCATTCTCAAGAGACAATATAGCATTATTACTCACACAGACGCTTAAGAAAAAGTTATTAGACCTTTTAGCTAGCCCACCTGCAGTATTACTTCTGGTACACTAAAAAATTTCTCTTATTGTCATAGCTTTTAGTCCCCTTTAAATGATCCAATAACGAAGTTACTTTGAACTAGTACTAAGCTTTCATCTCCAAATAATCAAATGAACGAAAAAATCTAATGGTTAAAACAGTTGCAGTGTTCCATACTCCGTGATTGAATAGAAAATTCCTCCTTTACAGGATCAATGAAGAAGTTAGTTTCATCTTGCTTTCGTCTCCAAGTAATTAATCAAATGATGCTAGTAACACAGTTCACAAATAGCCCAAAACTGGAAAGGGAAAAAATACAAGCAATATGCCAAACCTGTAATTTTACTCACTCCCTGTCTTTCGCTCTTTCTTTCTTGCGTCTTACATGAACTAGGAAAACACTCACCTCTGTGTCCCTTTCCCTCTCCTTTTGTTGTCTGTTTTTTTTAACGTAAGACTAAGATCACTAAGCTTAGAATTTGGTTTTCTTCTAAGCATCGGAAAAAGCAGAATAATGTGTTAAATTACACCTTTTTTTTTTTTTTTTTACAACTCCAACGTACTTATTCTGCATTATGAATGTAGGTCACGTTTTGTACACATTATTTCACAAAGTTTTTAATAATACACGTAAAATGTTACATTTTTTTAAAGAAAAAGAATATAATAAACAAGTATTAATTTTTTTTTAAGGGAGTTTTAACACAAAACTCACAGTACTGTTCATTTTTAACGAAAAAACACATTTTTACATTTTCCTGGTACTATTCACTGCACATTTATTTGTCTTTTTTTATTAATACTAAAGTTTTTTTTGGACTTTTCGTTAGTTTTTTTTTTTTTAAAGAATGAGTCGAATAATACACACATATATTTACATACTATATATACATATTTAATGGGTCGGTTTAGTGAATTTTCAACTTTTATTTTACAGAAAAAATAATCTAGCCAAAATTTACTTTTTAATAATTCAAACTAAAATTTTAACCCAAACTATTAAACAGAAAAATACTATTTTTGACTTAAAACCTAAATTTTAAGACAAGTTTGAATGAGAGAGTGGAGACTGGAGATGAGAGGAGTTGACAACACTCATTCCTTCCTCAGACTGATAGAAAAGACACATCAAAGGCAAAACCATTTTAAGTTCTTTTTTTTTTTTGAGAAACATCGTTCTTATATTTAATATCATAACGTTTGGTGTACCATTTTGTGTTGTTGTATAAACATAGAAGTTTATCATCGACAAAAGAGTTGTAATTTATGGGACAACAGTGGATGACTTTTTCCATTGCACAGTTTTAGCTCATATCTGAGCCCCTCGTTTTGCGTAAATTTCCCACTTGACATGCCACTCATTGCATAAGAATATAATCTCTGGATTTGGATCATCTCATGAGCAGGGGTCTGAATCCTCCTGATCCAATAACACGGATCGTTGAATTTTGATTCAACAGCTAACAATTATTATAACTTTTAGATGGCTCATCTGTTTGTAGTCGTTGGATTTTGATCCAACGGCCCGTGTTAGTGGGTAAGAAGGATTCAAACCCCCTGCTCAGGAGAGGATCCAAATCCTTAATCTCTAATTATTTTCATGAGAACTAAATTAATTAATACTTTAAGGTTTTGATGTGTCTTTTTTCTCAAATTGAGGAATGAGTGGGAAAATGGATCCTCTCTATATCCCTTCCACCTAATCCTTCTCATTAAACAATCCGGACTCTTAAAATTTGATCAAACGGCTAAAACAGGGGCCCACTTTAAAAGTTATATTAACTTTAGCCGTTTGATCAAATTTCAAGGGCCCGGATTGTTTGATAAGGAGAACTAGGTGGAAAGGATCCGAAGAGTATCCATTTTCGAACGAGTGTCGTCAATTCCTATCATCTCCAGACTCCAGTCTTCCAAAATATAAAATATTGGCAAGAAGGTAAAAATGCAAAATATCAAAATGGGTCATTCATATTCAAAGAGTGGTACTATGACTACCTATTTGACTCTATTTATTTTCCCAACTACCTTATAGTTGTATACTTGTATTTATCATGAATATTTACACTAATTAGTAGCTGAGTAGGCATAACCTTACTCTATAAATTGGATAAAGTTGAAAAGTATATAAATTAGATCAAGACGGAAAAAGCATATAGTATGTGAAAAATATGTATGTGTATTATTCAGCAAATTCTTTAAAATAGTGAATACTTGTTTATTTTATTTTATTTCTTTAACAATTTGTTTAGAATGTAAGCTTTATGTGTATAGTTAAAAAATGGTGGGAACATAATGTGTATTAAACGTCACTACATCCATAACAAGTACATTGGAGTTAAAAAAAGGTACAATTTAACGCATTATTCATACAGAAAGTATATCTATTTAAAAAAATACACTAATCTAGTTTACTTTTGACTTGTATAATTTCCCTTTTCCAGTTTTAGCATCCATTCCTATATATAACCCTTCCCAGTCATTAAATTGTTGTATCATTAAGTGGAAAGTAGGTTTTTTTTCATGAATTAAAATTTGAAAAACAAAGAGTTCTATCATATTATTCATTTTTTATGGATTTATATATAACTATATCAAATATATAAAAATTAACTAATTTGTCATTCTTCTGTTTATTTTAGACACATGAGTTACATTTGAAATCCCACATTCCAAATTAATTAATTTTAAGAAAAGAATAATATTTATTTAAACATGAACAAATTCTATGACCAGAAAAGAATCGCATGAACAATCCAATTTTATATAATAATTCGTGGGGTAGACGAGTACGTAGATCAATGTTAGGTTTAAAAAAGGGGTTTCTCCATTTTAATCCTTGATAAAGATTGAAATTCAATAAAAACCTTATGTTAGATTATATATTCATTATAGTCCTTTGACTAAATTTCCATGTCAGCATAAATATTAAAATTTATATTTTCTTGTTTTTAAATATTTAATGCGTTTTTTTTTTTGTTCCTATAATGCCCCTATTAAATGTTTGATTTTAATTTGCTCCATATTTTTTGGCATTGATTATTGTCTGACTTTCTAAAATGATAAACATAATTCAAAAAAAATATTAGTGATACCTTACAAGAATTAACAAATACCTAATTCAAATTATTCATTATCACCATTCAAAGCATAGAGGAAATATAAATAGCCAAATCATATATTTTACATAATCGAATGCACTTAAACCATGTCCTAATGTGCTTAAATCATATAACCTAGTCGAATGCACATAAATCATAGTACCAAGTCAAATGCACCTAAACCATGGTACTTATATGAATGCACCTAAACCATGGTACCTATATGAGTGCACCTAAATCATGGTACCTATATGAATGCACCTAAATCATAGTACTTATATGAATGCACCTTAATCATTTAGGTACTATCAATTAGGTCTTATCCATTCGGTATGGTCGGTTAGGTACAATATAGTGTATGTCCGATTAATTTGGTACGGTCAATTAAGTTGTGATTTCACATTCTATTTTCTCAATTTGTATTTTTTTTTTCATTTATCTCTGGATTCACCGTCAATTTGGCATCTAAAAGCCCCTTTTTTCTTCTTTCTTCCGAATACAACGAGATTTTTGGTTTGTAAGTTTTATGGCTTTTTTTGTTTGATCATGGTTTCTGAGTTTTCTGGGTTCTTTGATTGGAATAACACATGGAGATTTATGTTATAACAAACATGTTAATTATGGATCTAGTTAATTAAGCATTCTTGAAAATTAATTATATATTTGTTTCTCTAATTGGTTTTAAGAGAGTAATAAGGGTAAATAGGGAAACTAAAAATGCAATAAATTTATTAAAAAATGATTAAATGTGACATGGAATACTATAATCTGACATGGAGGACTATTTTTAGTTTTTAATCTTACATACGGTATTATTGAAAAAGCAATCTTATTTAGGGATTAAAATGAAGTTTTCTATTTAAAAAAACACATGAACAAATTGTGACAGGGGAGAGGGGCCCCTTTGAATATATAAAGCGACTATGGGCTTCCCCCCAATGGTTTTCCGAAGGAATATAGTGTTTGGCTGCATGGAAAAAGTCGGTCGTGGCAGCCTTTCAAGGATGCGACGGTTCATGTCCAGTCGCACCTCAAACAAATTTGACCTTTTAATTTCCTGTTCGGACAATATTCGACATAAACTTTTGCTCCGGTTCTACCAAACAAGAAGCATGAAGTCAAAGTGACGCTAGACTGCGATGAGATTCATATTTATTAAAAAAGAATATTTGTTGTTGGATCTGTTTTATATCGAACTTCAACGATCTGAATATTTTATTTTGTAAATCTCAATTCATAGATCATTTTTGCACAAATTCAATTCAATCTGAAATCATTTGTATATTTAACTATCACAATGAAATTTTAATGTTTTCGTATAAAAAAATGGTCTTTAATTTTTTTGAACTCAATTGGATGTTTCAAATATTTTTAATTTGGCTAGTATTTTGTAAAGATGATCTATAATGTGCAACTTAAAAAATAAACAATTCAAATATTTAAACTTCGATGTAGTATAAATCCCACAACTAATCTTTATTTTTATGAAAATTGAGAATGCCTTCTCTTAAATCCTTTGTGGAAGAGTGAAAAGATTGGGACTCGAGAGGATCTTGACGCTTGATTTAGGCAAGTTACAAAAGGACGTTGACATGCTCATATTCAATACGTGGCATTGGTAGAATTGTAGGGAAAAGGATCCTCGTTGGATCCTTTTCTTGGAATCCTAGGGATCATACGATCGTGATTGTTTATCGTATATTATGCGGTCAGTCTTCGTTAGGTACTATTTATATTTAATTTTAAATTTTAAATTTTGAAATGATTTTTGACCGCACGATGTACGATAAACAGTTACAATCAAATATGAGATAAGGAGTTTGTGTTGAAGTAGGAGGCCAGATAAGCAAAGACATTGACCGCATGTTTGCTTTGTAGATGGCACTCATTACTTAGGGCTGGTTATGGGTAATTAACATTGATCCACCAAAATCTAGGGTTCTTCCATGGAAGAATTTCTCCTTCTCATTACAAGTAACTTTCTTATCTAATATAACCAATGTATGATAATAATAAAACAAAATTGTTATTAGCACTCTAAGAAATTTATTTTACATTCGCAAGACTCTTCGTAATGCAATTTATCTATTATATTCCTATTAAAGAGGAGTTGCCCAATGATTGGAGCGAATTCCAAACCCTTATTCCACATGACTCATCCTGAGTTTGATTTCCGACTGAAATGCTTATGTGAGTCTTTCGACTTTCAGGAGAGCGAACTGTCGTGACTTCATCACCAGCGTGTCCCGTAAAAAAAAAAGTGTACTTAGAAACTTTTTAAAGTGTCAATAGAAACTGTATTAATTAAAATTCAACTTTTAGGCCACTCAGTACTACGGTCTAGGGAGCATTTTTGCTCACCACCATAAACTATGGTGTATGCTCACCATACACCTAATCAATTGACATGTGTCATTTCACTTAACTCTAGTTAACTTTCACATTAAATGTTAGTTTTTCAATTTAAAAAAAAAAAAAAACCAAGATTAAGTGAATTGACATGTGTCAATTGATTAGGTGTATAGTGAGCATACACCATAGTTTATGGTGGTGAGCAAAAATGCTCCCCTACGGTTTGGTAATATTCTTCTTCACTTAGAAGTACGAGATTTTAAGTTCGAATCTCGTGTATGGTGAATTTGATACCAAATTAGGTTGCCCATTGTGTGGCTTAGCTGAACTCCCCCTCCTCCTAATGTAAAAATATCGATGTACTAAAAAAAAAAAATCAACTATTTAGTATTAAACTTTTTTTATTAGATGTCGTGGTCATTTGTTGTCAATCGTGAATATATAAAAATAAATAAAATTTAACACAGAGTACATAAACTACTAACAGTCGTCCAAATACACGTGAAAACCGTTGTCATTAAAAATTTTGAATCATTTACTGTGGAGAACTGTTATGAGGTTTATTCCTTTGACATCAATCAAATTAGTAGTCTCTTAATTTTGATTGTAGTTGACTATGGTCGGTTTTTTAAAAGGAAAACTAATGAAAAAGGCTTGAAAACTTTGAGTTTTAATGATAAGGACAAAATAAAGAGTAAAGTGAATAGTACCAGGATTGACTTTTTAGTGTTAAAATGTGGTTTTTCGTTAAAATGAACAGTACCGGGTGCTTTTCGTTAAAGTTCCATTTTTTAAATTATGTGTATATCACACGTTAATTGATGACAAAACATTATAAGAACACAACTTATTTACCGCATCAATTTTACAACGAACATTAATTGTTCATTATAAAAAGTGACCATTAACCACAGGATTTAGTCAGCATGTTATGAATATTTTGCATTGGACAAGTATGGCCAGTTACATTAGAGCAATTTACTAACATGGTCTTAATAGTTCAAGTGATATGACTAAAAGCAGCATTCTTCTTCTTCGTGGAATATCTTCACCATGCCATGAATGATCTTATCAACACCGTAGATGATTTCTTACTTGTACTTCCCATAAACTGATCAGAGAGCCTAATTACTTCGATTGATGATAAATTAATGCACTAATCTAGTTGACTGGCTAGCACGTGATAGCTTGTGATGAGGTGTAATCAGGAACAGGATCCTGGGGGGATCCTCTTTGTGGGGATCCGGATGATCTTGTAATCATGTCCGTTCATCGTATATCGTGCGGTCAGAAATCATTTAAAATTTAAAATTGAATATAAATAGTACTTAACAAAAAATGACCGCACGATGTATGATGAACGAACATGATTACAAAATCCCTCAGATTCCCACAAAGAGGATCCGGCGAGGATCCTTTTCTGTGTAGTCATTAGCAGCAGCAGCATTGTGTGTGTAGGTACGTGCACAATTACTACTATCAACGTACTTGGCTTGTATTATTTCCATTTCCAGTTTTGGCATCTCATTTTCATGTATAACTCTTAAACCTAAACCTAGCTAGTTGTAAAACTGTGTTAGTAACATCATTTGACTAATCACTTGGAGACGAAAGCGAGCTGATGAACTGGTTACTCACCAACTAGCTATCGACAAAGAATAATTTTTCAATATATCCAAAATACAAAGCATTTAACGACTACGTGCCATCAAGGGTGGAGGCAAAAATTTTATGGTAGCCTTTGTGAGTAGCTTCTTATTGAGTGTCATAATATAAATGAATAAATATTACCCTTTTGTTTTGGTCAAATAGATGGATATTACCTTAAAACATATTATATCAACATTATCGTCCCCATATTTAATATCATAACGTTTCGTGTACCATTTTATGTTGTTGTATAAACATAGAAGTTTATCATCGACAAAAGAGTTGTAATTTATGGGACAACAGTGGATGACTTTTTCCATTGCACAGTTTTAGCTCATATCTGAGCCCCTCGTTTTGCTTTGATTTCCCACTTGACATGCCGCCTTGCACAAGAATGCAATCTTATTTTCATGAGAATTAAATTAATTCTTTAAGGTTTTGATGTGTCTTTTTTCTCAAATTGAGGAATGACTGTTGTCAATTCCAATCATCTCCAGACTCCAGTCTTCCAAAATATAAAATTGTGGCAAGAAGGTAAAAATGCAAAATATCAAAATGGGTCTTTCATATTCAAAGAGTGGTACTATGACTACCTATTTGACTCTATTTATTTTCCCAACCACCTTATAGTTGTATACTTTTATTTATCATGAATATTTACACTAATTAGTAGCTGAGTAGGCATAACCTTACTCTATAAATTGGATAAAGTTGAAAAGTATAATTAGATCAAGAAGGAAAAAGCATATAGTATTTGAAAAATACGTATGTGTATTATTCAGCAAATTCTTTAAAATAGTGAACACTTGTTTATTTTATTTTATTTCTTTAACAATTTGTTTAGAAATGTAAGCTTTATGTGTATAATTAAAAAATGGTGGGAGCATAATGTGTATTCAACGCCACTGCATCCGTAACAAGTACATTGGAGTTAAAAAAAGGTACAATCTAACAAATTATTCATACAGAAAGTATATATCTATTAAAAAAAAATATACACGAATCTAGTTTACTTTTGACTTGTATATTTTCCCTTTTCCAGTTTTAGCATCCATTCCCATATATAACCCTTCCCAGTCATTAAATTGTTGTATCATTAAGTGGAAAGTAGATTTTTTTTTCATGAATCAAAAATTGAAAAACAAAGAGTTCTGTCATATTATTCTTAATTTAAACGTTCTCAGAATTTAAAAATTTTATTTTTATGGCTTTATATATAACTCTATCAAATATATAAAAATTAATTAATTTGTCATTCTTCTGTTTATTTTAGACACATCACACATGAGTTAACATTTCAAATCCCACATTCCAAATGAATTAATTTTAAGAAAAGGATAATATTTTTTTAAACATGAACAAATTCTCTTACTAGAAAAGAATCGCATGAACAAATTGTGGCAGGGGAGAGGGGCCCCTCTGAATATATAAAGCGACTCCAGGCTTCCTCCCAATGGTTTTCCCAAGGAATATTGTGTTTGGCTGCATGGAAAAAGTCGGTCGTGGCAGCCTTTCATGGATGCGACGGTCCATGTCCAATCGCACCTCAAACAAATTTGACCTTTTAATATCCTGCTCGGACAATATTTGACATTTTTTGTTCCGGTTCTACCAAACAAGAAGCATGAAGTCAAAGTGACGCCAGACTGCAATGTATATCTAGGAGATTAAGCATTTTAAGGGAAGATATTTGTATTTAATTAAAAAAGAATATTTGTTGTGGGATCTGTTTTATATCAAAATTCAACGATCTGAATTGTCTAATTTATAAGTATCGATTTATAAATCATTTTTTGCAAAAATTCAATTCAATTTGAAATCATTTGCATATTTAACTATCACAATGAAATTTCAATGTATTCATATAAAAAAATGTTCGTTAATTTTTTTGAACTCAATTGGATGTCTCAAATATTTCCAATTTGGTTAGTATTTTGCAAGAATGATCTATAAGGTGTAACTTAAAAAAATAAATAGTTTAAATCGTTAAAATTCGATATGGTGTAAGTCCCACAATTAATCCCTATTTTTATGAAAATTGAGAATACCTTCTCTTAAATCCTCCTCTAGTAGATATTGTGGAAGAGTGAAAAGATTGGGACTCGGGAGGGTCTTGAAGCTTGATTTGATTTGGGGGAGGCAAGTTACAGAAGGACGTTGACATGTTCATCTTCAAAACGTGGCATTGGTGGAATCGTAGAGGACCTTCTCAACCGTAAGCCTATAACTATTATAAATGTGATGATGATTTTTTTTTAAAGTGAGATTTTTTATAAATTTTTTATCACGTCATAATTTAACGTTAATTTTTGTATTAATATTATAAAATATTATGTAAAAAATATGAAATAATGAGTTTGTGTTGAAGTAGGTAGCCAGATAAGCAAAGACATTGACCGCATGTTTGCTTTTTAAGGCATTGATTACTTGGGGCTGGTTATGGGTAACATTGATCCACCAAAATCTAGGGTTCTTCCAGGGAAGAATTTCCCAAGTAACTTTCTTATCTAATATAACCAATTTATGATAACAACTAAAACAAAATTGTTATTAGCACTCTAAAACTTTATTTTACACTCGCAAGACTCTTCGTAATGCAATTTATCTATTATATTCCTATTAAAGAGGAGTTGCCCAGTGATTGGAGCGAATTGCAAACCCTTGTTCCACATGACTCATCTTGAGTTTGATTTCCGACTCAAATGCCTATGTGAGTCTTTCGACTTTTGGGAGAGCGAACTGTTGTGACTTCATCACCAGCTTGTCCCGTAAAAAAAAAAATGTACGTAGAAACTTTTTAAAGTGTCAATAATAACTGTAGTAATTAAAATTCAACTTTTTAGGCCACTCAGTATTACGGTCTGATAGTAATCCTCGCTTAGAAGTGAGGGGTCTTAAGTTCGAATCTTGTGGATGGTGAATTCGATACCAAACTAGGTTGCTCATTGTGTGGCTTAGCCAAACTCCCCCTTCTCCTAATGTAAAAATATCAAAGTACTAAAAAAAAATTCAACTTTTTAGTATTAGCTTTAACTTTTTTTATTAGATGTCGTCGTCATTGGTTGTCAACCATGAATATATAAAAAAAATAAAATTTAACATAGAGTACGTAAACTAATAATCGTCCAAATACACGTGAAAATCATTATAATTTTTTGAATCATTTTTTGTGGATAACTGTTATGAGGTTTATTCCAGTGACATCAATCAAATTAGTAGTCTCTTAATTTTGATTGTAGTGGCAGTGAAAGGCAAGAAACAAGGGCAAGAAGTTGTGTAGGGCAAAAGGTGCCTTTGCTTGGGTCGACCCATCCAGGAGGTTTGCCAACAGCTCTGAGTGTGCTGAAGAATGTGTTAAGCACAATAAAAAAGCCAGTGACATTGCTGGATATAACAAACCTCTCACTCCTGCGTAAAGATGGACATCCTTCAATTTATGGGTTGGGAGACATCACCGGAATTGACTGTAGTCATTGCCTCATTGGTGTCTTTGTGGAGACCCAGATACTCGGAATGAGATTCTCTACAATTTTATTCTTTGAGACATTAATTATTGAATACCATAAAAAAGATGGTGTCGTATGATATTGAAATAAGGGCATGTAGATAATGTTGGAAATATAGGCAATGTGGATACTACTTCTCCTATAACAAAATAATAAATATTAGTAAATGATAATTTATGTTGACATGGTAAATCACAAACAATACAATACTTGTCTTTTGTAGGCAAAATGCTCTTCGTTGATGCTTAATCAGAACAAGATTTTAGGTTAAGGCGTGGAAACTCACCTTCCTTAAGAGTAGATTTCGCTAATCTGAGACAATATCTTGGTATAGTAAGTTATGACGCCCTACTCTCTAGGATACACTGTGATCCTTGTAAGCATACACTTGCAATACCTGGATCAGTTGAACAACTCAATTTTTACGTTGGTATGAAGGAGGTGAAGAATATAATAAAGCTTTCACGAATGATGAATCAAAAAGATAGAAGAAGAAAGAAGAGGAGATGATTGTAATCTTCAACCTTTTTCATAGAGATTAGCAAGTATGTATATATCTAGGACGTGAGAGTATATGTATATATCTAGGACATGAGAGTAAGTATATATCTAGGACGTGAGTACTTTTGCTAACCATGATAAACTATAGTGTATATTCACCATATACCTAATTATTTCAACGTGTCCTACTTAACCTTGGTTTTTTTTTTTCAAAATTGAAAAAGTAAAAGTAAATGTGAAAGTCATTTAGAGTTATGTGAAATGACATGTGACAGATGATTAGGTATATTGAGCTTACATCATAATTATAGTGGTGAGCAAAAATGCACCTTGTATAAGACTGTCTCAAGAAGACATCGGAAAAGAAAGACATAAGATAAGCATTTGGCAATTAAAACTTTGGAGCAATAATAATAATAAATTGCAAGAGTAATCACCACAATAAGAATGGTTGATTGAGGCCACCAACTATAACGGCTAGAATTGGATCTTGATTGGAATCATCTTTAATATTTAAGAGAATTAAGCCATAATAAATATATAGACGTCAAACGGCTAGTAGTATACTGAAGTACCCAAATAAAATTTCCGACAGATAAAACTTTACACGTCTTTATTTCTTTAGTATGGGACGCCCTGTAACGAAGTATATGTGCCTTGTTTTGACATAAAAGAAATGAAACGTTAGTTGACATTAAAGTATGAACTATTGAACAAGAAAGCATCAAAGCTGCTACACACGTCAATTTGGAACTTGGTGAGTTATGGACCCATGACAATACGCCATTTGTTATTATACAAGTAGAGGGAAATAATTTCAAGTGTCATTCCATTTGTATAATGACATAGAAAATATGTATCCGTGTTCTAGCACACTGAAAAAAGTTCTTATTCTTCAACGTAATATCACTTCACTGTAAAATTATGAATGAGAACAATTCATTCTCTTATCATCATTTAAATATCACCTCTAAAGAAATTTGTTCAATTTGGGCACAATTTAATAATCTATATGCGTCTGACAAATCAACACTTGCAGTAACAAGTAGCACATCCTTATGATGAACCGTCAATTTCTTTGATTAATATAAATGACAAAATGGTATCCAACTCGAACAAAAAGTTTCTATAAATAATTTTTAGATGATAAAGAAAAAATAATTCTGATCATAACATTTGTACAGTTTTGTTGCTTATCCCAATTCCAAATAATACAAAATTTAAATATAAAAACAAAATAACTATGCAAAAAGTTTGTAATTCAAGTGGTTGAGAATATTTACTTTTACAACTCGACATTCTAAATTTGAATCTGCCTCCATTAATATCGCTTGTATTAAAAATAAAAAATAAAAAATAAAAGCCCTGCTTAGCTGTGTGAAACCTTCTAAAAGCAACACCATGGCCTTTGTACAACCTATCATGACCACCCTAACGAAACACTCCACTGCAGGATCGGTACTTCCCTTCGCATGTAATCTTGGCTCCTTTTTCCTGTCATGAATTTGGAACAATTACTTGACCATACTTCCACCAAGAAAATCAGAAAATGCATTCTTAATATGTTTTTAACCAAACTAACGACTCTCGAACATGTTGTCGATAATTTTTGGCCGCCAGCAACATCATGTCCATACTTTTTTGACAATATCGATACTCATCTGTCATGCAGAGAGTTTTTCTGCTGAAAGGTGTGTGACATTGATTGCAAATTTTTGTTCAATTACATACGAGCAAATGAAACCTACGAAAACTTCCGGCCAGATTCCAATACCAGACTGGAAGCAAACAACCATCCAAGACTGATGTAGAAAATGGACATCTACATTCAAATATATAAACACGAAAAAAGCCGGGTTCTAACAACCAAAGTAAGTACTGTAGAGTGCAGCTTCAAATCTACTTTTGTATCTGTATTCTTTTGTCCCTTATCGGCAGCTCCACTGGCATCTGGGCTTCATGGGGATGATCTTGCCCCTTGTATACCTTTAGGTGGTTGAAAAGCGCTCTCCCAAGCTGCACGACAGAGTTTGTTTTAGAAGAAACTATTCAAGACAGATGATGCAGAGCAGTTGGGTAGTGAAAAACAATGCTAAAGCCGAGCACAACAGTCATGTAGAGAGAATCACTTGCATATACTTTTTCGCTGTGAATGAGTTTCGTAGTTTCAAGTTCCATCTATTTAAACTCTACGTTTAGCGTTTCAATCATACAGAACCAAAATGAAATATCTAGCTTTATTTGTGTATGCGTATGCATATAGGAGAATAACTTTTGAGTAAAAGAACTCACCCTCCCTTTTGGAAGCATACCACGAACAGCATGTTCAATAATCCTCTCTGGGATTCTCTGCTGTAACTGGTCAAACGTTTCCACTGTCATACCACCTGGTCGTCCAGAATGCCTCCTGTAGAGTTTTTGGTTCCTTTTCTTGCCAGATACGGCAACCTTTTCAGCATTTACCTATAAATTTTGACACAATCATCCACCATAGCATAGAAGTATTTGCAAGCCAAAATAAGAGAAAAATGAAAAGAAGTAAAAGTTAAGCAAATTCCAGAACCTTGAAAACCAGAGAGAACAGCAATATAACACTCGGGAAAAAAACACTGATCTGCTAGAAACCCAAAGCTTGAGTAAAGCATTTTCGGGCCTGCCCACAGTAAAGCATACACAACTGAGAATACAAAAAAGATTTAAAGCTAATTTTTCAAAACCAAAAGGTTTTAAGACTCTTTCAGACTACATTCAGGGTAGATGCTTAATATTTGTTAAGATTCGTGCATTTCTTCTTTGTTCAATCCCTGGTTGCCTTCTTTTCCTTTCCAACTTGTGTGTGATTGAGAGAAATTCTTTTGATGTTTGTCAAGACAAAATATTAACAAACACCAAGGGGATGGTAGACAAAGTATAAAAAAGTAGAAATTTAAAGATAAAACCACTAATGGTGGAAAAGGATTGAAGGTATATTTGGAGAACAGTCAAAAGCCCATGCAGTAACCGGCACTTCAAAAAGACTTCCTTTCCTCTAGCAAACAGAAAGGACATACTGAAAGAAATGGGAAGTGGAGTCCACTCGAAATACAACCTAAATAACCAGAATCTCAATAACATGACAAATAAACACATCAGCCATTTTCACCCAAAGAATAACGACAAGCAGAGAAGAAAACAATGAACAATAAAGGAAAAGGCGGTTCACGCTAGAAAGCTATTTCTTAGCCTAGTTACATTCTATACAAACCTACACCATAAGCAGTTTTAAAAAATTAATATACTAAATGACATCTGTGGTTGAGTCTTTATCAGTTTTATCATTGTATAGTTGAAACTATAAAAGTAGACTCAATCGGCAATTATACAAGTGAAGGAAATTTTGTGAAAAACATGTTCATTTGAATAACATCATATAGCATGCAATTAACAATTAAAGGCGGAATCATGCTTTCATGCATTCAAAAACAAAACATCTACCATGAAATTCAAAGCCTAGTAGATTGGTGAACCTTGACTCAACTTAAAAACAACAATTTGTTAGTTGAGAAATATTTACCTTTGTAGATTCCTCTTTGCATATGCAAAGGATAATCACCCAAGAGATAGGGCCTTCATTCCTTGCTTCTTAGCTCCATGGATTTGGTTGAATGAAATAGATTCTCCAAGTTCCAAAAATAGAGAACCTCTAAAGATTCTACACCAAGGTTGGATTGGAGAGGAAATGAGTGACCTTGAGGAAATAGAATTGCTAGACAATATCCCCCAAGGTGGTTGGCCTCTTAGAGAGAAATGGAAGCTTTGTGTTCTCACCAATTTTCTCTAAAAATCAACAACTTTTGAATTTTAGGTTATTAAGTTCTTTGTATAGTCACTTCTTTAAATGACCTAAAGAACCAAAAACCCTAATTCAACACTAAATGGATATGGGCTTTTGGGCCCTTGTGAATCTTTATTCATTAAGTTGTCATACAACTTAAGTCAATGTGCTTTGACGTTCGAAGCCCATTGGGCCTTAAGGTCCAAAAACTATCCCGAGGTCTTTAACGAACTTATTCGTTTGATTAATTAACATATTAATTAATCCTTGCCATAAATAATTAAACCATTTAATTCATCTCCTTTGTTTCTTCAATCTCCACCTTATTTGGTGTACGATACATTAGGTTCCTTTTAGCGAGGCAGTGGGCGATTAAAACCATTTTACATCGATTGTGAATTGAAACTTACTTTCAATTCTCCCTTTAGTGATTATACACGTTTAGGGCTTCCACAAACCATGAGTGACCCCTAGCAGCATATCATGGCTACCCAAGCTAATCAGAAGAGGTAGAGAACCTATTCAGTTTAGGATTACAAATGCAATACGGTCTTTCTCTAATCTAATACTCTTGACCACATTGTTTGGTTTGATAGTTTATTTATTCATGTCTACTATCCAATGTGATTCATTTGCATTTTATGATTACCTTGAATGTGATTTGGAACGCATTCCCCAATCTCATTCATACTCTGGCCAGAGATTTTAATCATATCATAGAGTATTCTCCCTCAAGCCAATTGAAGGTTAGAGATCCCTTGTTGCGCATTCACTTGTCTCCATGACTAAGTGGCTTAACCCCAATGATGTCGTGGACACCCCGATGGGGTGACTTTGGCATAATCAAAGATCAAGGACTTAACCACAAGACAACAATTGTGATGCCTCAGGTCAAAGGACTACTTTGCATTATCCCAAGCATGAGTTCTCATGTGACATGAGTATGAGAACTCCTCGTTAATCGTGTTCAGTGAACTCATTCTCTATTGAGCACCTACGTACTTGTCTTGATGTCACACACACCAATGACTCGAGACTAGTCACTCTCCCTGAGAGAAGACATAGCACGTACTGATCTTATCGGACTGTCAATGCCCAATTGGCAATCCTATGATCAGGAACGTTTAGGATGTGTCTACGAAAGAATGGTCTCATTAATCTAACTTCATTAGATTGCATTCTTCCAATCACATATTCCTTGGACTTTATCGTTTAAGCATATAACATTTATATGAGACGTCTGAAACAATAATGTTTGCCTTTTATATGTAAACTAGATTAGTTTAACATGTGAAATGTCCGTAAAGTATCATCATACGATTGGCTTTAGGGCACATTTCCAACAATCTCCCACTTGCACTAGAGCCAATCAGCTTGGTCATCTGTTATGATTCCTCTTCTGTAGTCATTTCATAAATGGCTGAGTAGTAGGCCTAGGCAATGGATATCTATATGTTATCCATAGAAGCAACCTTGAGAATATCGACGTCACCATTATACATGATTCTCAATCATGTGGTTCAGTCTCTCATATGAGTTCGGATCTTGATGAGACCTTGATTCCCAGGCTTGAGCTATCGCCCCATTAGTGTCATAGTGTCAGTACACTAGATACACTTTCTGGTTGGAACCGAATAGAGAGTTCATAAATGAACTTTCCCATCCAAACAACATTGTTGTAAACTTCTATATGGCAATATATTTTGCATTCATAATGGAACACACTAAAGTCATTACTTTAATGTTTCCATCCAAATATCTCTTTAGTCATAATAAAGGGATACCTGTTTATCTCTTCATTCATAATGAAGAAACATCCAATGATGGATTAGATTCATAATCTAATACATTTACGCTTCCATTACGTTACTCTAATTCTTCCTCATTCTTCGAGGAACCTATCCTTTAGTATTTCTTAAATACTTAAGGACTCACTTGACAGTTGCCATGGTTCTGATCCTGGGCTTGCATTGATATCGCCTTGTACCTTTCTAGGTACAACTCATATCAATGTTTTTCATACAATATGAAATACGCAAATCACCTTTCTACGTATGCATAAAGGATTTGATTTACGCATTATTTCTTTGGGAGTCAAAGGGTACGTTCCCTTTGAGAAGAGCTACCTCCTAGTCTCACTAGAGTTGTTCTTCTTATTGAAGTTTATCATCATATGAGAAACTTCCTAGCATCCTTTTGTCTATTATTAGGGCATGATATAATCCAATTATATCCTAAAATCTATCATTATAGATTTCCATCCCATGTATATAGACTATGTCTCCCATATACATTCTATCGTTATAGAAAGTTTAAAGTCATAACTTTAACGAAAAAGTATTCTTTTCATTTCCAAAATTAATATATCATATATATATTCTAAATTTTAGGAACATGATTAACTCCCACTAATCTTTTGTAAACCTAGTAAACAAAAGATTCATTTACATCTTTATGAGAAATCAAACGTTTTGATTTTTCTCTCATAAGACGCTTATGGCTCCCACTAGCTTGCTAAGATCCATGATGGTTGGATCTCTACAACTTACATGTCTTGTGATTCATAGTATTTAGACATAAATTATCAAGACTATCTTAATAATGGTTTCGGAAACCTATATCATGTCCAAACATTGAATCACCATTTAGTTGTAGCTAGCAATCTTTGAATTAATTGAAACTAAGACTACGTCAAAGATGGTTCCTTCAAAGTCAACCATTCTCTTTGATTGTAGTCACCTTAAGCTACCAATTAGCTATGAAGGTTTCATTATTTCTGGTCAAATGGTACTTTACCATTTCCTTGAGTATATGTTGTATATACACTCAATGTAGTCATAAAGTTCAAACCATTCAACTGAGACGGTTTAAAATTCTTTTTGACTACCTTGGAGCTTGTGGTATAGGAACTAGGTTGTTATATTTGTTGATTATCATCTTGTCTCTCAAAGAACCCATTCTTTTGAGTTCTATTCCTAGTTCATTTGCTCTAAGGCAAATCACATTGTAGGATTACAATGAACTACTCAACAAACAACATTTGTTGGTTGGTTTATAGAAGAGATATCCAAAGGTTAATTTAAGGATATCCACAAGATAATTTTTAAACAAATATTGCTCATTAGCACACAACCCCAAATCTTAACATGATTAAGATTTGTCTTTCTTTCCAACTACATCCTATGGAGTTATGAAAATTTTGGAAGATCTTCTAATTGACAATCATATTGTTTTAGAAGTATATATCCTATATATATGGGTAATTGATAATATTCAACGAACTAAATCTTATTCAAGTTCGTTCTTCTCCTAATGGAGAAAATCATTATCTTATGATGCTAATTTCCTTGATATCTTTCAAGGAAACTCATCTAAAGTGTTACCTTTCCTTGGATCAAATCTAAGGAGGTAAGTACTTTAGACGTCTTACTCATCAACTTACATTTCTTGAATTCTTTGAAACTTTTTGCAAAGTATTCGGACTTGTGTTTATTCATAATAAACTATAGTCCAACCGAGAGTGATCTTCGGTGAATGTCATACAACATGAGTAGTATTATGTTGTGGACAATTGCCACTATCTTGCAACCTTTTGGGTTTTAAGCATCATTATATTCTAAACAGTTAACGCTACCATATCATCTCTACTATAGAGACAATCAATTAGATTACTATAATCCAATCAGTGATTAATAAAGAACAATGTTTTGTCAAACAAAACATTCATCCATCTCTACTATAGTGACGGAATTAAGTTCCTTAAAATTGGAATGTAAAGACAATCTTTGGTTTTTCCAATTTCTTTGGTAGTTCATATGAGGAAGTTAGTACCATCTGCTTTCGCAGAGATCTATATTTTATTCACGTTCCGAATGTGAAATACTTTCTCTTCTCTCATTAATCTTCTACTTCTTATTAGCCACACTTTTACAACGATTGTAAAACATTGTTACTAATACGGAATCAAGTATTCAAGTAGAAGAACCAACTGTTTTGAACTTTTCAAGAACAATTTACAACACCTTCGAAAGGTGTGTTCTTGACATTTGCAAGACATTTCTTGCAAATACCCCTTCCAATGTCCATCCTTTCATAAAGAAAGTTTGTTCCCTTGGAGTTAATTTTATCTTCTTCATTTGACTTCTCCTTTGACTACAATAGTCTTGGTCCCTAAACTCCCACTATCTCTCTTGAAACCTTTTTCAATTGTGTTATACACATCAAACATTTTGGAGAGTGTATGGTTATTATTCACTACATAGTTTACAATAAACTTAGTGAACCATTAGGATAGGGACATAAAGGTGAAGTCCTAGCTTAGTTTCCGTCTCGTTAAGTGGTTTATCACTTCAACACTCAATGATTCAAAATCATCATAAGTCCATGTTGATGGACTATTTTTGTCAACCAACCATTATGTTCTAAACATAATTACAAACTTTCAAGAGTTGTTCAAGGCAACTCTTATTTCTTCATACAACAATTTGTAAGTGAAGAATCATGGCACTAAAAGTGTCATTGTCTTTATGCTAATCTTCGTAAGTTCCTTTGTTCATATAACGAAGGAATAAGCATTGGTTGTTTGTGTTGTCCTCTTCATGATAGACATTTCTAACATGTTCTTCCAATGATACATTGTCAATAGGAAGATTGTGAGGATGAGACTTCTTAGGTACATGCACAATCCATTTAAGACAATCTTTGGGATTGTGTTACCAAGTCCGGAAACTAAAACATTCGGATTTTCTTTGTCAAGTTTTGGATAGCGTTTGCAAATATATTGGTAAACAAATACATAACGAATATAAATTGATTGATTTTAAGCCATTTGATTCGGGTCTTTAAATCAAATAGCACCACCCACCATTTTTGGCAAATTCCATATCCCTCATTGGAATTCGAGAGTTTTGGAGGAAACTCTTAGTAGGTTATGGGAGACTCACTATTACCAAGCCACCTCACAATGATATGATATTGGCTAGCATTAATAATAATGAGAGAGTACGCTTACTCATTTGCAACTAATGCAAGTACCCATCAATTTGGCCTCTAGAGAATGTTGCCTCACAATGATATGATATTGGCAACATTGCACTTAGTTAAGTCATTCCCACCATGCTTAGTTCGTGAAGGGGTTCAAGAATAGCCTCACGATAATACGATATTGGCCATCCTCGTTGCCTACACTCACCTCATCAAGTATGTATATAGACTCCTCCTGAGTATAAGCATGCACTTTGTACTCCCCCATGATAGGGTGAAGCCGGTGTACAAGTCATAAACGATTGGAGCTACCATGGTGGAAGACCACGGAAGAGTGTTCTAAGCACTCTCACGCTTTTCAACTTAATAATGGTTTGGTTGAGGGTTTTAGGTCTCATCACATAAACATATTCATTTTAATCTTTATTAAAACAATTTTGGTCCTATTACAACTATTGATCCATTTGATTCAATTTAGTTGTATATAATACTCCCACTATACTTATAAAACGGTTTTTAAAGCAAGAGTATATGATACTACTAACATAAGGTTTGCATTCATTTGATGGACTATATAGTTGCCTTAAGGCCTTAGGATGACTATGAACCTTTGTTTAGATTCAACACGAGCCTAGTGTTGAATCTCGGACTAGGGATGGAGATTGATTTTAGTTACGCGTTTAATCACATTAAGGCGTGTTGTCTTAGGGGCGTTGGACCCAACTACTTCATTTTCATGCATATCAAATAAAGCAAGAAAGAGGTACTTCAAAGTAAAAGAGAGCTTATGCTCTTTACAACATTTGCATAATTCAAATTACTTTAAAGTAAAGAAGAGCTTATGCTCTTTTACAACATTTGATCAAATCAAATTACAACCAAAATTAATCTACACATTCCCATGGTTCAAACAAATTTGAAACGGCCTTTCACATAGCTCAATTATCGTAGGCTTAGGTTCATAATCACCCTTTAATTAATCAACACTTTAATTAATTAAATTGAATGCAACATTTTCATTTGGTTTTTGTATCCATAAAATTGATTTAAATGGAGCTAAATGAAATGAAAATCCAATTCTCATTTAAAGAGACAAAACAATTTTTGTTCCCTACTTAATTTGGGCCATCATGCAATAACCACAACTTTTTTGGGCTATATTGCGAAACACAAACTTTTAGGGTCACTTTGTAAAAACACAAAAGTCCACTACTTCATGTAATTACAACTAGAACCCAAAAATTTCAACAAATACAAAAAACTTCATTAAAGGAGCAAAACAATTTGTCCTTTAACGTTTTTGGGCCTTAACGTAAAAACGTAAACTTTTGGGCCAAAGTGCAAATACACAAAAGTATCAAAACTTTATGTAATTGAATAAAAGACCCAAAAATACCATATTTAATTAGGGTGGCCGGCCATGATAGAAAAAATATGATTTTTACAAAGTTTTTGTAAGTGGGTTTTATTAGGTGAGGTAAAGATGAAATATTTTGAATTTATGTTAAACTTTTAAAAAAGTTTGTCTACCATTATAACCATTAATTGAATTTATGTCAAACTTTTAAAAAAATTTGTCTACCATTAAAACCATTAATAATACTTTACAAATAATCATCACCCACTAAAATCACCCACTAAAATTAAACCAAAACTTTATGTAAAAACATAAAACATTTTGAATCAAAACTTCAAAACTTTTTGTTCTTGGCAAGAACTTCAAGAACATTGAAGAACACTCATGAAAACTCATAATAGCTCTATGAATGTTTTCACTCACCAAAACTCAAATTTTCATCACTCAAATGAGGGTTAACATCCTAGGGTACTTAGGGGTTCCAAAAGTCACTTTAAAACCATTTTAACAAGACAAACATGAACCCAAAAAATCACCCTTTGGATTTGGCCGAATTTCCCAAAAAACATGGCACCAAATTTTAGCTCCAAAATTCATGCTCATATGAACTACATCTACAACATTTGAGATGGCAAATTTTCTAACAAAATTTACATTCAAAGAAACAAGAATAAAGCTTGTAACATATTACAACTTTTAAATCAAAAAACTATGAACTACAAAACCCAAAATGATTCACCAACTACTAGACCTAGGCTCTGATACCACTTGAAGGAAATTTTGTGAAAAACATGTTCATTTGAATAACATCATATAGCATGCAATTAACAATTAAAGGCGGAATCATGCTTTCATGCATTCAAAAACAAAACATCTACCATGAAATTCAAAGCCTAGTAGATTGGTGAACCTTGACTCAACTTAAAAACAACAATTTGTTAGTTGAGAAATATTTACCTTTGTAGATTCCTCTTTGCATATGCAAAGGATAATCACCCAAGAGATATGGCCTTCATTCCTTGCTTCTTAGCTCCATGGATTTGGTTGAATGAAATAGATTCTCCAAGTTCCCAAAATAGAGAACCTCTAAAGATTCTACACCAATGTTGGATTGGAGAGGAAATGAGTGACCTTGAGGAAATAGAATTGCTAGACAATATCCCCCAAGGTGGTTGGCCTCTTAGAGAGAAATGGAAGCTTTGTGTTCTCACCAATTTTCTCTAAAAATCAACAACTTTTGAATTTTAGGTTATTAAGTTCTTTGTATAGTCACTTCTTTAAATGACCTAAAGAACCAAAAACCCTAATTCAACACTAAATGGATATGGGCTTTTGGGCCCTTGTGAATCTTTATTCATTAAGTTGTCATACAACTTAAGTCAATGAGCTTTGACGTTCGAAGCCCATTGGGCCTTAAGGTCCAAAAACTATCCCGAGGTCTTTAACGAACTTATTCGTTTGATTAATTAACATATTAATTAATCCTTGCCATAAATAATTAAACCATTTAATTCATCTCCTTTGTTTCTTCAATCTCCACCTTATTTGGTGTACGATACATTAGGTTCCTTTTAGCGAGGCAGTGGGCGATTAAAACCATTTTACATCGATTGTGAATTGAAACTTACTTTCAATTCTCCCTTTAGTGATTACACACGTTTAGGGCTTCCACAAACCATGAGTGACCCCTAGCAGCATATCATGGCTACCCAAGCTAATCAGAAGAGGTAGAGAACCTATTCAGTTTAGGATTACAAATGCAATACGGTCTTTCTCTAATCTAATACTCTTGACCACATTGTTTGGTTTGATAGTTTATTTATTCATGTCTACTATCCAATGTGATTCATTTGCATTTTATGATTACCTTGAATGTGATTTGGAACGCATTCCCCAATCTCATTCATACTCTGGCCAGAGATTTTAATCATATCATAGAGTATTCTCCCTCAAGCCAATTGAAGGTTAGAGATCCCTTATTGCGCATTCACTTGTCTCCATGACTAAGTGGCTTAACCCCAATGATGTCGTGGACACCCCGATGGGGTGACTTTGGCATAATCAAAGATCAAGGACTTAACCACAAGACAACAACTGTGATGCCTCAGGTCAAAGGACTAATTTGCATTATCCCAAACATGAGTTCTCATGTGACATGAGTATGAGAACTCCTCGTTGATCGTGTTCAGTGAACTCATTCTCTATTGAGCACCTACGTACTTGTCTTGATGTCACACACACCAATGACTCGAGACTAGTCACTCTCCCTGAGAGAAGACATAGCACGTACTGATCTTATCGGACTGTCAATGCCCAATTGGCAATCCTATGATCAGGAACGTTTAGGATGTGTCTACGAAAGAATGGTCTCATTAATCTAACTTCATTAGATTGCATTCTTCCAATCACATATTCCTTGGACTTTATCGTTTAAGCATATAACATTTATATGAGACGTCTCAAACAATAATGTTTGCCTTTTATATGTAAACTAGATTAGTTTAACATGTGAAATGTCCGTAAAGTATCATCATATGATTGGCTTTAGGGCACATTTCCAACAACAAGTAGACCAGGAAACACTGATGGTACCTCATTTTGTGGATTTTGTACCCATTTCGCTCCTTAACACCATCAGTATAAGTAACCAAAGGCATTCTCAGAAGTCGCATATAATAATCACACTTGGCAGTTGGCATCTAACTAGAGGCTTAAATAAATCCCAGCTACTTGGATTTTAAATATTCTAATCTTCCAGACAGGCATGGAGCACCTTCAAAACAAATTACGAAGCCCAAGTCTTGACAAAATGGTGACGGAACCAAACAAATGGAAATATACAGAAATAAACTAGCAGATTAAATTGATACAGAGACTAATCAACTTCAATGTACATGGGCACATGGAAGAAAGCATACAGATGCATGCAAATACGATTTTAAACAAGATCTGAAAAGAAATCTCAGCACAAGGAATATTCCCCATTGGGTCAAACATGTTACCTATATCCAAATGGATTGCACAATAATCTAAACACTATTATAATTATGACATAATAATCTAACATTGAAGATGCTTATTTGATTCCGACAATTATACAACTAACTACCCAATAAACATACAACAACAAAGCCTTTTCCCACTAAGTGGGGTAATAAACATAAACTAAGTAAATTGTGTGAAGACGTACCACATGGTATATCCATGCTCTCAATATTTACCAAGCCAACATGTTAAAAAAAGAAAAAGACATCATAATGTATGAGAATTATATCCATCATATATTTTCAATGATCTCAAGTAAGGACTAGACAGTGATCTAGAATATCTAATTCCAAACCAACCAAGAACCTCAAGAACCACTCCTCACTCCTCAGCCACTACCATATAAGTAAAAGGTAGATTGTAATATAGTCTGCATCTAGAGCAATTACAATGAAGAAAATGCTTGTGCATGACTAGAAACTCCACATACCACAATGACAAATGCTCCCATGTCCACACTGGGGGTGTAGGTCACCAAATTTTTGCCGCGGATGTAAATGGCAATTGTGGATGCCATTCGTCCAAGAATCTTGTCTGTGGCATCAACAATAAACCACGGTTTGTCAGTATTCACGTGGTCTGCAGCTTTTGGATACCATGTATTATTCCAAATGTCCTGGAGAAAGAGTGGAAAACCTGAATAAGGACCTAAGTACATTTTAATATTGCCCTCAAAGAAAAGTATATATCGACATCAATAACTTCTAGGAGAGCATATTTAAACAACATGTCATAAAAATGGATGTTATAATATTATAAACAGGCAGAAAACATATACTCAATAACGGTGTTTGAAGAAATCAGTAGAAGTTTCTGACATTCAAAATCTACCAAGTATCCTTTAGAAAACTATCCGTTGGTCTCAATATTTCACATGGAAGACTAAATAAGTTACAGTTTATACTAAACAAGCTTACGAAATTGGAGATTACATAGAAATTAAGCATGAAGCACAAGTCTTGAGCACACCTACCAATAAAATTCAAATCATTTTTCTGCTTTGCTTTCTGGGTCAACATTTCTAACTCAAAATTTTCAGAAACAAAATTGAAAAAGTACCTTCCTTTATGTATGTATGTATGGAGAGAGAGAAAGTTAGTGTGATTACATACAGGGCCGTCGACTTCGTAGTCTTCAAACATCCATCGCTGATCCAAAGGGACCCGAACGAAGTCCTCAGTTTTGCTGCTGAAGACCTCGAAGCTCCGCCGTGTGTTTCCTTCACTGTTGAAGCTCAGGTCGGTGGTGGAGGGAAACCAGACCTTTTGCGGTGGCGCCACCGAGTACCCGACAAATGGGGTTTTAAAGGTGGATTTTGCAGAGGAGGAGAATGGGGGTTTTGGGGAAGAAGAGCAAGTGGAGGAGGATGAGAGCAAGGAAGAAGAAGATGAAGCTGCGAGCGCGAGTACGGACATCTTTGTGTCTCAGCCTCTCTCACTCAGTCCACTGTGTTTCTGTGTTGGGTTTATGGGGGTTGGGTTTCCGAGTGTTTGTTGATAAAATAGGATAAGATGGTCGACTTGCAGATGAACATGGATCAAAACGCAACGCATCGGTCGAATTATTTTTTACAAACATTTCAAACAAAACATTTGTTTTCTAGCACAAAAACCATACTTTTGGTGTGATTAGTGTGCAAAAATACATCATAGGATTGGATATTAAATTCTCATATGTTCTGTATTATAGTAAGGCAAGAAAGGCATTATTATTGTAAGGCTTTGTATTATTTCGTCCTCCTCATACTCGCTTTCAAAGTTAGTTCTACAACAATTTCGGTTTTAATTTTTAACTTTTTATTCATGTTGAAGATATTTAAAACTTATATGAGAGAAATACGGGCTTTAAATTAATAGGGGGAGATTTATCTAAATTACAGAAGAATAATTCGAACTTGGGTGCAACAAGAGGAGTATACTCCTCTAACCAACATAGCTTAGCTCCCATTTTTCACTACTTGAAAAGCCGAATATTTTTCTTTGGATCAACAAGATGAGGTGATTCAAAGTTAAAGCAATTTGGAATTAAAAAGAGAAATATGTTTAGACCGGAATTTTAATTGGTTAATGATGAGTATTGTGTTTCTTAAAACTTTTTTTTACTCAATAAATTGGATTTTGGTGTTGGGATGTTTCTCATATGAATGTTAAAAGATGTTTTAAGTTTAAATTCTTTTGTCACTTTTGTTAAAAATAAAATAAAATAAAATCTCTCATTACTTATTATTAAATAAAAAAATGAAAAATCAAGTATCTAAATAAAAACATCATAATTATTGCAAATGCAGTTGCAAAAAAACAATCATATTTATGCATTTTAATGTTAATTTAATCTCATTAATTTGTTTTGTCAATAATAATTAATTATTTAACTCATTAACGTTATCGATTTACTAAACAAACATTTCGATGACAACTCATATGAAATTTTCCCAAATAATACTTTTTCTTCACAGACACTCAAACTCACATTCAAATTACACAAAAGAAATGACATTGTCAATTCACCTCCACACCAAACCCCCTCCGATTCCTTCCTTACTCCAATCTCAATCCCACCGCTCCTCCTCCTCCCTCCCCATCCTCCCCATAAAATTCCTAATCCAATCCACCCTTACCGCCACAATCGCTCTAAACAAACAATGAACAGGCCTCCCGCAGCCAGTGTGCAGAGTGCTGTGTCCCAGGCAATGAGCCTGATCCAATCGTCGCCTCCAACCTGGCAGTCCGCTGTCCTCAGCAACGTCCTCATATTTCTGCTGGGTTTTCCAATCCTGGTCTCCGGACTCTCTGCCTCTGGCATTGGAGCTGCTTTCTTGCTCGGTACTCTCACTTGGCGCGCTTTTGGGTCTTCTGGGTTTCTCCTGGTGGCCACGTACTTCGTCATTGTGAGTAAAATTTCTCTTGCTTTTATGTGCTTGAGCGTTTGTTGGATATTAACTTTATCTGGGTTTTTATTTTGTACTGTTTCCTGGATATAAATTGGTTATTCTATTAATTCCATAGAGCTTTTTGATAATTGGAATCAAACTCGCCATCAAGGGAATACCTAAGATAGGAATACCACTAGATCTTAATACTAAGAGACGATAATTGGTATATAGTATTCTTTCTCTATCAAACGAAATTGCGCCTTAAATTTCTGTTCTTTTATAATATTTGTTAAATTTTTTGTTTTTCTTTTCTTCGAAATTTGAGTGAGAGATGCAAAAGTTAAGGTGCTGAACTTTCATAGTGACAGTGCATACTCAGGTCTAAGGGGATTTTCATGAAATCTGTAACTTCGTAAACTTAACAATTCCACGCTTTTAGGCTCATTAATGAATCTAATTTCTGAGCGGTATTGATCTCTGATGTTTTGTAATGCGGTTTTGTCAAAATCTTCAGGGGACGGCAGTGACAAAGGTGAGAATGAAACAGAAGGAGGCTGAGGGGGTAGCCGAGAAGAGGAAAGGACGGAGAGGCCCTGGCAGTGTCATTGGATCCAGTGCTGCTGGCTGTGTTTGTGCTTTCCTCACAATACTTGGAGTAGGAGGAAGCGGATATTCTCGGCTTTGGCAACTAGGGTTTGTTGCCAGCTTCTGCACTAAGTTAAGTGATACTGTCTCGAGTGAGATAGGAAAGGCATATGGCAAAACCACGTAAGTTTCTGTGTTTGATTGAATTAAGCTCTTCATGTTCATGTTGTTAGAACTGATGTTATGGGTCTAATATTGGTATTCCATGCTTAATAACATCATATTTGGTTAATAAGTTCCTTTTTTTTTTTTGGCATTACATGATTAGCAACCCCAGAACGGCTTCTGATAGTCTATTCTTTGAAATTGTCATAGTTCATCTGTCTCTTCGTCTTTGCTTATTAGATTTTATTATTAGTTCAGCTTTACATGCTCTGGTGATTTTCTACATAGCCTTTAGGTTTAATCCTGTTAGGATGCCAAGTGGCTGGTGGCATCACTTAGTTAGCCCAGGTGTCTCAATTGTTGAGTTGGAGATCTTGAGCCTGCAACCAGATTTTTAAGCTGAGATATGTGCAGATGCAAAGGGCGAATGAATATGTGATTGTATTAGTGTTCTTGTTAATATCTCTTAGCAATCTTGGGTTAAGGTTGATTTAGGTTCTATCATTGGTATTGAGCCAGTCTTGATCCTTAAATCCCTTATCTGTTGCTGTATGAATCGTGTGTTGACGAAGAAAGCCATGGAATCTCAGAACCATCTTGCTGCCTGCGATTAAGACACTCTCAATGTGCTAATCCAGCGATTTGATGCCATGGAAGCTCGCCAAGATTTTTCTGATGCTCAATTTGAGAAATTTTACCGCGATTTTGTGGACAAATGTGATATGGGTTTTCCCGGTGAAACGTTAGATGCAACCCATTCGGATCCCAATTCGCATCATGCAACCCAATCGGATCCCAATTTGCATCCGCTGTTCGTCAAAATGGTATCTCATATCTCAGTTGTGAAATGGAATCAAGTCATTCTCAAGCTTCAATCCTTCCATGAGGAAAAGATTCAAGCCCGAGAGGGAGTGAATCAGTTATTCTCTCAATTTTGTCAAAGATACAAGCCCAAGACTCATCTTTGTTTACTCGACAAGAAAGTTGAAGATTCTGTGATAGTTTCTCCAGTTCTTGATTCTGATTGCATGAAATCCAAGGTTGCGTTCTGGGTTTTGCATTTGCTAATGGCTTGGCTACTGCTTTTGGAGATAAATTGAATGCTCACAGTTCTAAATTTCTTGTTTTTAGTGGTGAATTCATGAAAAATGGTATTATTGTGCATTTGAAGCTTGGCTTCCATGAGTTGATTCGTGACAAAGGAGGAACTTCTAGTTTGGAGACAGCAAAGCCCTTTCCTTGTATGAATGAATTTGGAAATTCTACTGAATATAGACAAGGAATAGATATGATGTTGGTCTCCTTAGGTGGAGAAATTTGGGGACGAATTATTTCAGTCACAGTGTCCACAGATACCAAATTCTTGCCCTCAGCTGAAGTAGTTCATTCAATGATCAAGACATATTCTAATTGCTTAGTTGTGAGAGACGTATTGAACAAAGCAGGGAGGGTATTGCTTTTGGGCATTACAAACAGGCCCAAGTAAAAACAAGAGCAAGACGACAATTTTGTGTTGTATGCTATTGAGAATAGATGTACGACAGGCTGTTCAAGTGGAGATTGAGATGCATGGCTATGTGTTGTTGTGTGTAGCTGCCTGGGTATCCTTATGCGTGCTAGAAATTCTGATTGTATGGTCACCATTGCTCCTTTTTTGGGAAGGTGTAATGTGGAGTTAATGTTTTCAGCAATGAGCTATTGGTGGAAGCACACGACTATGGTTTCATTAGTTCAGTACATATGTTGTTGCTCATTTACAAGGGAAAAATATAAATGTCTTTTGTCCTACATGTGGAAGCATATTGCTGCAGCAAGTTGCTATGAATGCTGCTGCTATATACTACTGGCTTATGTTGCTCATTGTCTCAAGATCAACCTTGAGTAGTTGGATCCATTGCCAAATCATAATCAAAAGAATGCTACTGGAATTTTCAAAGTTAAACCTTGAGGACAAGGTTGATTTCTAGGGGAGGGGTAATGTTAGGTTTCCAAGTGGCATCACTTAGTTAGCCCAGGTGTCTCAATTGTTGTGTTGGAGATCTTTAGCCTGCAACCAGATATATAAGTTGAGATATGTGCAGAAGCAAAGGGTGAATGAATATTTGGTTGTATTAGTGTTCTTGTTAATATCTCTTAGCAATCTTGGGTCAAGGTTGATTTAGGTTCTATCAAATCTTGTACACTGTATGATTGACACATAAGGTTGCCCCAAATTCTGAAGCTATTATTAATTAGAAATGTATCTAATGGGTGCCAAAAAGGAAGTTAACTGGTTGTGCCTGGAACATTCCAGCAGTTTGGCCCAACCTAATGTCATGTGGCACAGCATTTTAAATATTGAAAATAACAAAAGTATGAATTACTGATATCCCTTAACCTTTTCTATTTATGATCAGATGAAAGTCGAAAGCTTCAGTTGTCAACTGAATCTTGTGTTGGCTTGTAGGATTCTTTTTAGACGACTAAGTTATTTGGGAACGGGCCTGCAAAACTTTGACACATAATGAAAAGATGGTTCTAGTAACTTTCTCATTCAGCGTGGTCCTGTCCATCAGTAAAAGAATGGACAACCATTACTGAAGCTATATTTTGTTATATTTAGTTAGCCAATAGAATTGCGTAAACTATATTTTGTTAGATTTAGTTAGCCAATATGTAAGGGCCGATACTATAAAAGTGCCTTAATCATGGTCTGGTTGTAACATAAAATGCATAATGCTTTAGCATTCACGTACAAAATCATTTAGTCTACTGTGCGGTTTCTAGTGCAGGATGATTGCAGCATAGTGAAATTTGAAGCTTTAATTTTCTGTTGACTACTGTTAGCAACATAAAGAAGCTAGGAACTGAAAGTATCAAATTAAGAATTAGATTCTCGTGACTTAGGTTGAGTCACTTGAAGTTGAATCAACAACAAAACTGATGTTTTTCATTCATGAAGAATCTTAGGGCTTACATTTGAATTCTGCTTTCTAACGGAATTAGAAGAAGCTAGGAACTAAAAGCGTCAACCGGAGAATTAGATTGTCATGAAATTATGTTGAGTGACTTGCGTCAACAACTAAACTGATGTGTTGTCATTCATTAAGAATCTTAAGGCTTACTATCAAAGTCTCTTTTCTAATCCAATTAGACGTTTTCTTTAGGATACACCTTGTAAAGTTATGTAACTGCCCCTTCATAGGTCAAGTCTCTCATTGGGAAAGAAATCCAACTAGTGTTGTGCTAATTTTTCTGCTAACTGGATAAACGTGTTTCTTTTTTCTTTTGGACTAAAGATCAACAAAGATTTCTTTGACATCATCACAAATTTAGTATTTTCTGTTACCCCAGATCAATTTAAAATTCCAATAACATAAATTTTGCTTCTTGACCAGGTACTTAGTTACAACATTGAAGGTAGTTCCAAGGGGAACAGAGGGGGCTATGAGTGTTGAGGGAACCTTTTCTGGACTTTTGGCTGCTATCGTTCTTGCATTTGTTGGTTGTGCCATGGGTGAGGTGCTGTTTACGATATATACCCTTCGATGTTTGTATTTATTATTCGTCTGTCACTTAACTTTTATGTTTATAACATTCCTTGTACTTTTGGTCAAACAGATAAGTGCACCTGAAGCAATGATATGCGTAATAGCTTCCCAAATAGCTAATCTTGGTGAGAGCATTATAGGTGCTGCTCTTCAAGAGAAGGAAGGATTTCGATGGGTAAGCAACGATTCCCATGTTTGATTTTTTCATATCAAATTTTTTGTTCCTTTATTTTATGTATTCTGTTCATTCTCTAATAGAATCGGTTTGGTATGATTGGGCCATGGGTGTCGGGTGTTTTCTCTTAGCATATTAAGGAGCACCAATAGCCATCCCCTTTCATGGGGCTCCTGCGTATGTTTGAGCTTGATTCCTGGGTTTACTGAGCATGTTGGTGAATTAATGATGAATATGGGGAAGTATGGGGCTCTTTTATCCTGTAGAGGACCTGGTGATAGAATTAATGGGCAATACGGGGAGCACAGGGAGGTTCCTTGAATAACAACAGTTTCATGATACCATACCACTGCGACTCCCCAAATTGTGCAGAATTTTTTTTAAAATGCTTAATTTTCTTTGTGCTTCAATTGCACTAATTCCCCTTCAAAAGCATGGACATGGAGGGCCCTAGAGGTTGCAGCTCCATAATATACATTTTTCGTTGTGGTTTGTTGTCGGTTTCAGCAGTGTGCAACATATTTCCCTCTGTCCTTACACTCTGTCCACGCTCTATTTTACAGCTCAACAACGATGCTGTGAATGTCATAAACATATCGATGGGCAGCATTTTGGCAGTCTTGATGCAGCAGGTTTTACTCCAGAACTGAAGTACGTAAATTGCCAAATTCATGAAGGTAGAAGATGGTTCTCCGACGGGCCAACCAGCTATGCCAACAAAATCAAACATGATGCGTATACTTTACACCGGTGACTGAAAAGACCGTTGCACTCTACGCGGAAGACAGATTACAAGCATGTTGCCTTACTCAGGTGGCGGTGTTAACAATTTAGCGAGACTCTGTTCATACGAAGTTATTCAGAAAATTATTTGGGAGAAAATTCTTTGGTTCGAAGCTCCCGTTCCCCAAAGAGAAAAAAATTACGCACGAAACGTTTTGGTGAACTATTTATCGTCGAAATGTATATGCAATGGAAATTATTCTTGTAGTAGTCAGAAATAGGATTATTTTGCTATATTCCATCAAGAACATCTTTTCTTATTGAAATGTAATTTTTTGTCTTTTAAAAAAGGAAGACGACTGGTGGCAAGCCACGGTTATCCACCCATTCCGGGGGCCGGGAAGACTTACAGAGTCATTTCAGCCTCCCCCTGACCACAAGTTCGGCTTTCACACCTTGCCAAATTCCCCCTAAACTTGTACCCACTGCCAACTTACCCTCTGAACTTTTATTGATAGCTAAATTACCTCCTACTGTTAAAGCTCTCCACATTTCATCTATGATTCTGTTAGTTTGGGGCGATTTCGACAATAAAACTAAATATTCTATATTAGGAATCATTTATATTTTTTTTCTTTATGATTTAAGCGTTCTTTTTGGGAGCACTAATTCTTGAATACCAATTCTTAAAAAAAAAATTCGACTAAAATACTACGTCTTTAGTTTAGGTATCAATGGAAAAGTAAACAAAAATGATGTTATAAATACTATTCAATACAATTACATGATTGCCACTCAATTCTAACATTTTTTTCGGCCGGCCAATATTTCTTGCAACTAGTTCATCAGATTTTCTAGCGACCATGCAATTAAATTTTTTCGGTCTCAAGGTCACTGTTCAATAGTGACGTGCAATGAAACATGTTAAGTATTGAGTTTTATCGTAAGTTCTCTAATTGTATTGTGTATACATGTAAAAACCAATAGTCGCACAACACATAAAATTGAAGATGAAAAAGTTGCACATCTGAAATTTTCCGACAATTGAAAAAAAAATCCGGTGACTACGACGGTGGTCGACAACAGTTTCTGGCACTAGCACAGGTGCCATGTATGTCATATGCAATGGGGAACAAAAATATAAATGTTTCTATACATAAAAGTGTATTTGCCACCAATTTATGGCTTAATCCAAATAAAAAGGGAATTAATTAGTAGTTTTCCTTAAGGTTGATAAATCTTTTTCCTAAAATCATTATCTTAAAATTAATCTTGTATTTAAATTTTAATCATTACTCACTCACTTTCTCTCTCTCACACGAAAACTTCACTATTCTAATAACTTCCATTACATACATAGCATGTCTAGAATATCTAGTAACTTTATTAACCTTCCAAATGAGACCTAATTCTAGAATCAAGTCAAAATGAATTGAATAAGACGGGTACTAGTCAGACTAATTTTTATAACCGTCATATAGTCAGCTACCAATCAAGAAAGCCTGTTGGAATCTCATCATTTCATAGCAGACTTTCATGCAACCATATAAACTAAAACAAGGACTCAGACCAAACCATCCAATTTCCTCTAACAAAATCAGAAGCAGCCAAATTTTGATGATAAGCACCTTGTTTTGAACGCCCTCCAAAGAACAACCACCTGAAGTTCCTCTCTTTAAACATGCCCTCCTCGTTTCGCCACCTCCCTTAAACCCCCCCTATTCCATGCCTTATATTGTCTCTTAGCCTTCTTCCCATGAAATTGTCCTCACCAGCTCCCCTGACGGCCCGATTATCGCCTACGATGCTTCCTCGGGCACTGCTCTAGCACAGTTCACAGGCAGCAGGTCCCCGCGTCGAGGTCTCACCATTGTTGGGAAGCCTTACATTGCTGCCTCACACGTATCTCCCACCACCGGTTCTGGTTCAATCCACCTTTACAACTGGTTTTCTTCATCTGCCTTGCATAACTTGCAAGTTCCGGAACCCGTTGCCCCCCTTGCCGCCATGTCTGACGGGGCGTACCTCTTTGCCGGCGGCCTGTCAGGGAGTGTTCATACATTGTCCATCCCGTCTGGGGATGTGCTCAAGTCATTGCTTGTGCATAACAAACCCGTGTCCTGCCTCGGGATCAGCGACGACGAGTCGTTCCTGATTTCTGGCAGTGATGATGGAAGCATTGTTGTTGTTCCTATCTTCCAGCTTGTGGCGGCCTCAGGATATGTATTATACGATAATGTGGAAGACCTGGTGTTGCATAGGTTTTCTGCTCATTCGGATTCGGTGACTGCCGTTGTTTCTGGTGTGGGATTATACACCTCCCAGGTTATTTCGTGCTCGTTGGATGGCACATGTAAATTCTGGAGCCTCTTGCGCGCGGCGCTCCTGCTTACGGTTGTGTTTCCGTGTGCTATTTCCGGTATCGCATTAAACCCAAGAGAACCAGAGTTCTATGCTGCAGGATCAGATGGTTCAGTATACAAAGGATTATGGAGAACTGGAAAGAGGCAGCTTGTAATGCAAGGCAAGGACTTGATCACCTGGAGTCCGAAGCACGACGGGGGAGTTGTATCTGTGGTGATGGTGAACGAGGGAAGGAATTTGTTATCGGCTTCGGAAAACGGGAGTGTCTGGGTTTGGCAAGTTGATGCAGGACAGGTGGTTATGGTTCTCGCTAACGAGATGGGGAGCATTAGTGATCTGGTGGCAGCCACGGGCGTAAACTACAGCAAAGGGCATGATTTCAGCGCGAGCAACAGGGGTTATCGAAATGGGAGTTGCGAATTTGGGTTAACTGGAAAAGAACTGACGAGTATGCCGATAAAGATGTTAAAAATGGACGAGATGTTGAAGGTGGCAGCAGGGGATAGAAGCAGAGCGATTGATATGCTCGAATCTGCCATCGGAATGTATGAGAGGCTCTTGGAACTCATCCTCAACGAAGCCAAGAAAAGTAGCAGCAACAACAAACAACGGTGATGAAAAGGATAAAAACATCATACACAATTTCTGTGGAAATTTTCAGGTCGACGGGCCGAGGGCCCACTCTAACAACACCGATACTGTCCCCACTTAACTACCTGCACAATCCTCAGGTGTAGGGTTTTATCACAAAAGGCCTCGATGTTAGTTAGAGAGGGGGATTTCTATTTAAAGCACTCTTCTCTTCTCCCTCTGTCCGATGTGGGATTGGGGGTTCCAACACTCCCCCGCACATGAGACCCCACTTATGGGTCACACGTGAATTTTCCACACATCGGCAACCACGTTGAGCCATGTCGGGACTTACCCAATCACACGGGGCCAATGGGGACCCACCCAAACACGTGGCATCTTTGGCCTACGTGGACAATCGCGCGGGGCCAATGGGGACCCACCCAATCACGTGGCAGTACGGGCCCGCCTCCTGGCTCTGATACCATGTGGAAATTTTTAGGTCGACGGGCCGAGGGCCCACTCTAACAACACCGATACTGTCCCCATTTAACCACCTGCACAATCCTCAGGTGTGGGGTTTTATCACAAAAGGCCTCGATGTTAGTTAGAGAGGGGGATTTCTATTTAAAGCACTATTCTCTTCTCCCTCTGTCCGATGTGGGACTGGGGGTTCCAACACTCCCCCACACGTGAGACCCCACTTATGGGTCACACGTGAATTTTCCACACATCGGCAACCACGTGGAGCCATGTCGGGACTCACCCAATTTGTTGGAACCCCCAGTCCCACATCGGATAGAGGGAGAAGAGAAGAGTGCTTTAAATAGAAATCTCCCTCTTTAACTAACATTGAGGCCTTTTGTGATAAAACCCCACACCTGAGGATGGTGCAGGTGGTTAAGTGGGGACAGTATCGGTGTTGTTAGAGTGGGCCCTCGGCCCGTCGACCTGAAAATTTCCACATGGTATCAGAGCCAGGAGGCGGGCCCGTATTGCCACGTGATTGGGTGGGTCCCCATTGGCCCCGCGCGATTGTCCACGTAGGCCAAAGATGCCACGTGTTTGGGTGGGTCCCCATTGGCCCCGCGTGATTGGGTGAGTCCCGACATGGCTCCACGTGGTTGCCGATGTGTGGAAAATTCACGTGTGACCCATAAGTGGGGTCTCACGTGCGGGGGAGTGTTGGAACCCCCAGTCCCACATCGGACAGAGGGAGAAGAGAAGAGTGCTTTAAATAGAAATACCCCTCTCTAACTAACATCGAGGCCTTTTGTGATAAAACCTCACACCTGAGGATTGTGCAGGTGGTTAAGTGGGGACAGTATCGGTGTTGTTAGAGTGGGCCCTCGGCCCGTCAACCTGAAAATTTCCACAATTTCTATATGCAAAAATGTGGTATTCAGACAAATGTATACCTCTATATAATACACACAGTGGTAAACATTGGTTCTATATTCTCTTCGCCTTTCGCGTCCACCTTCCTCAAGAAAAAATAAAACAGATGCAACGTTTAGTGTTTGTTCAAACGGGCACTAACACAGAATTGCTAATGTTACATTCATCATATAGCGTTCATTAGAAGGGAAATTCATCAGATACAGAAACATAAGAGTAAGGGAACTTTAACGAAAAACACCCGGTACTGTTCACTTTAACGAAAAGCCATATTTTTACACTAAAAAGTCAATCCTGATACTATTCACTTTACCCTTTATTTTGTCCTTATCATTAAAACTCAAAGTTTTCAAACATTTTTTATTAGTTTTCCATAAGAGTAAAGGGTGCGGGTTAAAACCGCCCTAACCATTCAAAATCGTCCAAATCCAAATCAATCCGACCAGTTCAGTTCGAATTTTACACTGTAACAACATAGTCATCAGCCTAAATGAACCAAACCGCAAACAGTTGGTTTGGTCTGGTCTACATGAAAACCACCTGAACCGCGTCTACCTCGTTAAACAGACAATACAAGAAGCCTAATGAAGGGATATTTCCTCCATTGCATTTCTTTTTTTATGGCTAGTACTTGTAGGCCAACCATTGAAGTATAAATTCAAACATTTAACAGATGCTCTCTTGTCCTATTTTCGACAGGTTGTTCATAATTCAAATTCCAGATGCAATTTGATTTGAAACATTCCTAACAGTAAAAGACACGTGGCAAATTATCCCCAAATGCAAAACAAAAACAGTAAACATGATTTGACAATATAGAAGTTCATAAAGTAGTGGTAGGCATGGGGCTGGGACTAGGAATATCATGCACAGTGAACAAGCACAGAACGTTCTAGTAGATCATATCTGATATCAGTCAAAGGAAAATTCTAGGGTGCGCATTTAAATTCCGTCAACAATTACACCATAGGATGACGGTATCTCAAATGAATCATGATACCGGCAACTTAGCATCCCAGTTGTACAAGAAACTGAAATCATAATGCATCACATTTTTAACAATGTCAAATTTCCATCCTTTCGGCACTCGACAAGAGTAAAAGAATATCGTTTATAATCATATTATTTCTGTTAGAAATTTAATATTTAAATATTAGTATTATTAATATTTAAATATTAAATATTCAAGTGAATGAAAAATTAAAGTGGTCATGGAAAGGTTTGACCGGCATATTTTAAGGGTTGTGTGTTTGAAAGGGCTGCATGGCTGCAGCTTTTTGTCATTTGGAAACTGATGCAATTTTGAATAAAGATTGCATTTCTTGGAAGCAGACGCAATCTCTAGAAACAAATGCAACTTTAAACAAATGTTGCATCCTTTGTCTTTTGGAAAGCAGACACAATATTTGAAAATGGGGCATGTCAATGCCTATAAATAGACCACCAAGTCAAACATTTTAGATATACTTTGCATTCAAAAATCATATAGAAATTAGAGTGGTTTAGTGTTCAACAAAGAGATAGTGTTCAACAAAGAGATAGTTTTAAACACTTTTGGTTCGCTGTTCTTTGTGGATTGGAGTGTTACTTCCACAGAGAGAAAAATCGTTGTATCCTGGGAGACATTTGCCAACGCAAACCTTGAGGCACCACTGAGGGGCAATCTTGTCTTAAGGCTATAGAATCAAATTCTAGCCTCGATCTCTTAAGGTTCTTTTATTTCTTATTCTTCTTGCATTTGTAGAGATTTTATTGTGTATTATTTAATAATTTATAATACAATATATAGCAATTTTTCCATATCTTTTTCCAACAATTTCTTTCTAAGAACTTGGTCCAATTTCCATCCTTTCAGCACTCGACAAGAGTAAAAGAATTTGGAGCTCAATTTGTAAGATAGATGAGATTGTCCCTTAGAGATAAGATTGGTAGAGATTGGTTAAGCTTTGAATCCCAATCCTTTGTTTGGGGAAACACTAAGCTGGATGAGACTGGTTTGGTATTGCTGTGCTTTGAAAAAAAGCTGCTTCTGCTGTGCTATAAGAATAAGCGTCTGTGAAATAAAGCTGTAGAGTGTTTGGTAAACTTTTTTGTAAAAATGCTTTTGAAAAAAAAAAGCAATATTATAGTGTTTGGTAAACTTTTATGTAAAACAGATGTGAAAAAAAACTGGGTTTTGCAGCTTCTTGTTTTTGACTTTTTTTCACCCAAAACTGTGAAAAAAAACTGAAACTGAATGTTTACCAAACACAAAAAAGCTCCAAGCTTTTTTTCATACCAGCTTTTTTTTAATCACCTCAATCCCAAACTGCACCTCAATTGGATTTAAATCCAATCCATTGTTGGTAGATGACTGGATTGGATATAAAACAAAATTCATTTATGTTTTTCTATTTTGATTTATTCAATGACACATATAATTAATCCAAACAAATAGAAGAACCACATATGGATAATAAAAAGGTCTTACTCCTTAATTTGGTGCGGGACGCTCTTTTTTCCCTTCGACCAATTTGAAATCCCGGTAAGATTTATTGAGACCCATTGTTAGCATCCTATCCCCTTTCTTTGTACGTATTCTACATGATTAATGAATATCATACTTATTCTCAAAAGAAAATCACCTATCCTAGCTAACTCACCAAACTGGCCCGTATGTACAAAATCAGATTGATTTACTCTACATAAAGTGATTGTGACACCACCAATTAATATTGATGAAGATCTCATACTGGGCTCTTGTAGATTAATCCGATCCGAAAATTTAAAAAAAAAAGGAAAATATTTTATTTATTAAGGGATTTTGTTTTATGTCATTTTATTAAAATTTAGGTTTCATTGTTTTTACTTTTAAGGAATTATGTTGACATAACTCTGATTGGGTTTTGATGTGATAAGATTTCTATCCTAGTTTAGCCTTCCTGTATTGTTATATATCGAAGTCCTAAAGTTTACCCTATTTTTCTGTGCGCACCAGAAAAGAAAAGATGAAGAATAATTCGAACTCTCATTCAACAAAAACACTGATATTTCTCATTCAAATTGTTTGTCTAGTTGTCTTTCTTCCAACTAGCCACTGCAACAGGCTGACGGTCTTCTTTCCAATGGATGCCAATCTGATCGCACAAACATGCAACCAAACACCATATCCCGATCTTTGTGTCTCTACACTTCAATCAGACCCTCGAAGCGCCAAAGCAGATGTCAAAGGCTTAGGCATCATAATGGTTGATGCAGTTAGGGCTAAGGCACGCGAAGCTAATCTCCAAGTCGAGGAGCTGATCGATAGAGAGCCGGGAAATACACCCGCAACAAACTGCAGATTAAACTACTCCGATATTTTTCATCTTCATATTCCTGACGCCGTTGAAGCTTTCCCTAAAGATGATTATAAGTCAGCAGAGCTAGCCATGACTAATGTCGTCACAAACGCAGATTCATGCGAAAGAGGTTTTTCCGGCGGCAGTCCTTTCAAAGACGAAAGCCAAGCTCTCCATGGTGTTGCTTATGTGGCTGCAGCAATTGCCAAAGTATTGCGCTCTTGATGTATTCTTCTCTTGTCATAAGAGAAAAATAAATTTGATATAATAATCAAGGATTGCATTTCTTGTTAACTACTTTTAATTTGATAGCTTCAATATTTGATCTATGTGGTCATTTCAATAATTGAAAATTTTAAAATCCCTTTACAATTTGGAATATAATGCCGTATAGGATAAAATATATCAATAAATTTAGGTTGTTTACAAAATCACGCCACCAAATCCCCGATATACCTGTTACGTATTATTTGGGTAGACATTTAATTTGTTTATTTTCTTTGGTAAACGGCATTTAATTTGTTTAAGTAATTTTTTGGGAGCCCTACATATGGAGACAAAAATATATAAATATTTCAACTCCCCTAGTTTTTAAACATTTCTAGGAGAGACAAAAACAATAACCTAAAATATGGAAACAATTTGTTAAAGGCTTATTATATTAACACCCCACAAATTGTTGAATAAACCCCACATACTTAATACACCCCACATTTGTTTTTTTAATTAAAAATTATCTTAATACACCTCACATACTTCCCCATAATACCCTCACACCCCATATTCTTAGTATACACCTTATATTTTCTATATGCACCCCATATTTTTTATACACCCCGCATTTCTCAAATCTTATAAAGCTTTTAATTTGGACAAAAAATGCCAACTAAAATTTTGACAAAAGATGTCGCCTGGGATTTAAAGCATATGTGGGTTGTTTTCAATTCCACCATTAAAACCCATGTCGTCTGTTTTTAATACTAGGGTTCGACTACCTCACCCTTATCTAAACCAATCTTCTTCGTAATAGGATTCGGCTAACCTTGATTGGACGGCCCATTGACAAAATTCAAAATGAATATTACTAGACCGGGAACGACTTTAAGCTTGGCCCAAAATAATATTTTTGGCCCAAATAATATGTCATGATTTATTCGTTTTGAGAAACCTCCTAATTTCATTGTTCTTGGTTGGTTTCACTTAAAGTGGAGGCTTGTAGCCTTATACGTATCAATTGATTTTTAAGAGGGACAAGGATCCTCTCCGGATCCTTTTTGTGGGGATCCGGATATCAATTAACCGTGTCCGTTCATCGTACATCATGCGGTTAGAAATCATTTTAAAATTTAAATTGAATATAAATAGTATCTAACAAAAACTGACCGCACAATGTACGATGAACATACACGATTGATTGATCATCTGGATCCCCACAAAGAAGATCCAGAGAAGATCCTATTCCTTTTAAAAGTACCAATCTATACTTCCTCTTTTTCTCTTTCTTTTTTTTTATGTATTTTTATTAAACTATTCTTCCTTTTAGCTTCTCTGTTAGCCAAAACAATATTTATTCACTGGTAGCCAAAACAATATGTCATGCTGGTACATGGGTCCTGAGACCCCCAACTTCTCTGGTGCATATTCTCAGCAAGGACGGCTTACCTTGTCCTTCTGTTAGCTAGTCTTTTTGGGTGCTACGAGGGGACGTTGGCACTTAGTGCGACGTCGATGTTACTATGTCCATGTGGCCCCCTGTTATTGTTTATTGTTGATTATGTTTTCGTTTGTATCGGTGTCGGCTTTCTATGTACTCAATTGGCTTTTGATGAATTTCCAGTTTTTTTTTTTAAACAATATTTAATCACCAAAATAGGCTAGAGCTCGATCTTCAAAGTCCCGCTCAAATCATTTAAGCTCAAAATATGATTTTTCATATCGTAATTTTTTTTAAGAGAAACGATAGCATTTTATTGAGAAATCATAAATCAAGCAACATCAGAGATGGCCTCCACAATCAAGTCCAGAGGCTCCTCATACAAACAAAAGTCAATAGAAGAAGAAACAGCCAACCTAGCCATACCATGTGCTGCAACATTAGCAGTGCGGCACACATAACAAACCTGCGACTCTACAAAGTCCCGCAAAAGAACATGAATATCATCCACCAGAAGATCCATAAGTGAAGACCCCTGGACTCGGTTACTAATAGCTTGAACCACCTGTAGCGAATCACTCTCCACAATAATTCGAGCCAAATTTTGATTCACAGCCTAACGAACACCCTCACGAACAACAAGCATTTCCACCACAGTATGGTTCGATGAAGGGGATATTTTACGAACAAAACCTCCAGTATAGCTACCGACTTCGTCGCGAAATACCGCACTTACACCTCTCATATTGGATCCAGTATGAAAAGAACCGTCAACATTAATTTTCACCCACCCAGCTGGGGGGGACTCCATCACAACAGCGCCTAATGAGGGCGGGAAGTGGAACCGGGTTTGGCTTTCTCAAGCTTAGCCAACTGCAACTTAGCAAGATGATAGACCAATGACAGATTACTCGCTTTGTTCTCCCAAAGCATCAAGTTCCTAGCACGCCAGATAACTTGAAGAATCATGAGCAGCAAATTCACTTGGCTTTTGGATAGATGTTCCACACATAGTGACAGCCAATCACACATTGAAACTTGGCCCGCAAGCCTTGATCCCACACTCAATGAAGAAGAAGCGTATGCCGCACAAGTGAATGGACAATCTTTGAACACATGTAGCGCCGACACCGAAGAGGAACTACAGAACAGACATATATTGTCCATAACCACTCCCTTGGTTTCCATATTAGCACGAGTAGGCAAAATATCACGGCAAGCCCTCCATCTTTACTCTACCTGGAATAGTCATCCTCCATATTGCTTTCTACACCGAAGCCCCCCTCAAGTTTGACTGTGACGATGAAGCCTCAAAGCGACGATTAAACGCAACTTTATAAGCACTATTTACAGAAAACAAGCTCTTCGCATCATAATGCCATATTAATTTATCAGACATGAGTCTACAACTTAACGGAGTAGCAAGAATCATTGTAGCCTCATGAGGAGGAAATAATTCATTAACCAAGTTAATGTTCCACGACGCTGTTTCCGGAACAATCAAATCAGCCACATACTCCACCCCAACAGTCGGAGAATGAGGCATGAAAGGTCGGAAAAGATGGGGACGATCAAGATACCGATCCTGCCATATACTAATCGAGCTGCCATTCTCCACCCGCCAGCGAGACCCCTTTTCCAGAATTGATCGTGCTTCCAAGATGCCCCTCCAACACACTGACGGGGAAGATCCAAGTGACGCCTGCCAGAAAGTATTCTGAGGAAAGTACTTGGCCTTTAATAGTCGAGACGCCAAGGAATCAGGATTTTGTACCAACCGCCACCCTTGCTTGGCAAGAAGCGCAAGATTGAAGTCATACAACGTCACAAATTTTTTTTATTACAAGCAAAAATGTCTAATCTAAACTTTATTAAAAAATAAAAAAAATAAAAAAACAAGAATTGGAACTCGAACGTAATAAATTGAAAAAATAATACCCTAATTACCAGTGGAATTTGCCACTTGCTTCCATATTGTTAGAATTAAAAAGAAAAAATTGAACTAGAACGTTATAAATTGAAAAATAATGCCCTAATTACAAGTAGAATTTACCACTTGCTTCCATATTGCAATTCTAACTTAGAAAAATACGGCAAAACCTCTAAAAAGTGAGCCACACGTACAAAAAGTTGTAAAAATTTGAATATCATTTAAAATCGTACTATTTCTTTCTAAGAACTTGTCCAATCTCCATCATTTCTGACTTTTATCTAAATTCTAAGTTTATTTCCTTCATCCAAACATATCATTAGAGATAGGGTTGATAGGGATTGGTTGCGCTTTGAATCCCAATCCATTGTTTGGGAAACACTTAGTTGGGTGAGGCTGAATTGGACTTAAATCTAGTCCATTGTCAATAGATGACTGGATTAGACTTAAAAAATTCATTTATGTTTTTCAATTTTCATTTATTCAATGCCACATATAATTAATCCAAACAAATAAAAGAACCACGTATTTGATAATAAAATGTCAACCATAAAAGTACGATTTTTGGATTATAACAAAGTCCAAATTAAAAGAAAATCATTTATCCTAACCAGCTCACCAAACTAGTCCTTCGTGTACAAAAATCCAATTGATATTGATGAAGATCTCATACCGGGCTCTTGTATATTAATCCGGTCCGAAAATAAAAAGGGAAAATATTTTATTTATTTAGGGTTTTTGTTTTATGTTATTTTATTAAAATTTAGGTTTCTCTGTTTTAAATTTTAAGGAATTATGTTGACATGTCTGATTGGGTTTTGATGTGATAAGATTTCTATCCTAGTTTAGCCTTACTGTATTGCTATATACACCCCACATTCTATAACGCAACCACAAAATACCGAAATCACCTATCCTAGCTAGCTTATCAAACTGGCCCTTGTGTACAAAATTCCGATTGATTTACTCTCTATATAAAGTGATTGTGACACCAGCAATTAATATTGATGAAGATCTCATACTGGGCTCTTGTAGATTAATCCGGTCCGACAATAAAAAAAGGAAAATATTTTATTTCTTTAGGGATTTTGTTTTATGTCATTTTATTAAAATTTAGGTTTCTTTGTTTTAACTTTTAAGGAATTATGTTGACATAACTCTGATTGGGTTTTGATGTGGTAAGATTTCTATCCTAGTTTAGCCTTCCTGTATTGCTATATATACCCCCCCATATTCTATAAGCCAACCACAAAATACCGAAGTCCTAAAGTTTACCCTATTTTTCTGTGCGCACCAGAAAAGAAAAGATGAAGAATAATTCGAACTCTCCTTCAACAAAAGCACTGATATTTCTCATTCAAATTGTTTGTCTAGTTGTCTTTCTTCCAACTAGCCACTGCAACAGGTTGACGGTCTTCTTTCCAATGGATGCCAATCTGATCGCACAAACATGCAACCAAACACCATATCCCGATCTTTGCGTCTCTACACTTCAATCAGACCCTCGAAGCGCCAAAGCAGATGTCAAAGGCTTAGGCATCATAATGGTTGATGCAGTTAAGGCTAAGGCACACGAAGCTAGTCTCCAAGTCGAGGAGCTGGTCGATAAAGATCCGGGAAATATAGCCTTACAAGACTGCAGATTTAACTACGACGATATTTTCCAACTTGATATTCCTCAAGCTGTTGAAGCTTTCGGTAAAGATGATTATAAGTCAGCAGAGCTAGGCATGACCAATGTCGTCGCAAACGAAGATTCATGCGAAAGACGTTTTTCCGGCGGAAGTCCTTTCAAAGATGAAAGCCAAGCTCTCCATGATGTTGCTTATGTGGCTGCAGCAATTGCCAAAGTATTGCGCTCTTGATGTAATCTTCTGTTGTCATGATAGAGTAGTAAATTTGATATAATAATCAAGAATAGCATTTCTTGTCAGGGACTTCTCATTTGATGGCGTCAATATTTGATCTATGTGGTCATTTCAATAATTGAAAATTTTAAAATCCCTTTACAATTTGGAATACAATGCCGTATAGGATAAAAAATACGGCAAAACCTCTAATTGTGATCCACACTTGTACAACAAGTTGTAAAAATTTGAATATCGTTTATAATCATATTATTTCTTTCTAAGAACTTGTCCAATCTCCATCCTTTCGGCACTCCACAAGAGTAAAAGAATTTGGGGCTCGTTTTGTAAGATAGATGAGATTAGCCCTTAGAGATAAGATTAGTAGAGATTGGTTAAGCTTTGAATCCCAATCCATTGGTTGGGGAAACACTAAACTGGTTGTGACTCAATTGGACTTAAATCCAGTCCATTGTTGGTAGATGACTGGATTGGACATAAAAAATTCATTTATGTTTTTCTATTTTAATTTATTCAACGACTCATATAAGTAATCCAAACAAATAGAAGAACCACATATTGATAATAAAAAATGCTTACTACTTAATTTGGTGCGGGACGCTTTCTTCTTCTTTTTTCCTTTGACCAGGTTGAAATCCCAACAAGATTTTTATCGAGACCCATTGTTAGCATCCTATCCCCTTTCTTCGTACATGTTCTACCTGATTAATGAAAATCGTACTTCTCTCAAAAGAAAATCACCTATCCTAGCTAGCTCACCAAACTGGCCCTTGTGTGCAAAAATCCGATTGATTTACTCTCTATGTAAAGTGATTGTGACACCACCAATTAATATTGATGAAGATCTCATACTGGGCTCTTGTAGATTTATCCGGTCCGAAAAGAAAAAAGGAAAATATTTTATTTATTTAGGGATTTTGTTTTATGTCATTTTATTAAAAGTTAGGTTTCTTTGTTTTTAACTTTTAAGGAATTATGTTGACATAACTCTGATTGGGTTTTGATGTGATAAGATTTCTATCCTAGTTTTGCCCTCATGTATTGCTATATATACCCCCATATTCTATAAGCCAACCACAAAATACCGAAGTCCTAAAGGTTACCCTATTTTTTTGTGCGCACCAGAAAAGAAAAGATGAAGAATAATTCGAACTCTCCTTCAACAAAAGCACTGATATTTCTCATTCAAATTGTTTGTCTAGTTGTCTTTCTTCCAACTAGCCACTGCAACAGGCTGACGGTCTTCTTTCCCATGGATGCCAATCTGATAGCACAAACATGCAACCAAACACCATATCCGGATCTTTGCGTCTCTACCCTTCAATCAGACCCTCGAAACGCCAAAGCAGATGTCAAAGGCTTAGGCATCATAATGATTGATGCAGTTAGGGCTAAGGCACGCGACGCTGATCGCCAACTCGAGGAGCTGATCAATAGAGATGTGGGAAATGTACCCGCAGGAAAATGCAGATTTAACTACTCCGATATTTTCCAACTTGATATTCCTCAAGCCATTGAAGCTTTCCCTAAAGATGATTATAAATCAGCAGAGCTAGCCATGACTAATGTTGTCGCAAACGCAGATTCATGCGAAAGAGGTTTTTCCGGCGGCAGTCCTTTCAAAGACGAAAGCCAAGCTCTCCATGATGTTGCTTATGTGGCTGCAGCAATTGCCAAAGTAGTTGTGCAGGTACATTAATGTACACACCCTTATGTATATTATTAATTAAAAGTAAACCCTTTGACTTGCCTAGAATTTGCTCAGCCCAATATCAAAAGCCCATGTACAAACATGTAAACAATATGCACAACCCATTATCAAAAGCACATGCACACAATAAGTACACAGTATACACAAATGAATATATCGAACAAACCATGAACAATATTAACTTCAAAATACATGCAATTACACAACCCTAAAGCCTAATTCATTAATTTCCCCCAAATTAATTGTACAAAATAGTCAATCGCCCCCAAAACCCTAAATTCCCAAATTAGGAAAACCTAATTTCAAATAATGAAAATTCAATTCAAAACATCATTGTTTTCCATTGCAACTGTTTGAAAAAATAGATAACAAACTCGCCTTGGCCGCGAAACTTATAGAAGGGATTGGAAAGTTGGCGTTAGTTGGAAATTGGAGAGGAAAATGGTCGCGCTGTTTAGGGGCTAGAGTTCTTCGAGTTGGGGGTTTGCGAGAGAGATTTTCAGAGAAAATGAAAATGGTGACTGGGTTGGACGAAATAACCCATTTATAAGGGAGAGGAATTTGGTCTTTTCACGTTTTAGGAAAATCCTATTTTTGTCATATTTTGTGCATGGCGTGTGAATGTTATGTGCATATTTAAAAAAAAAAATATCTATTTTTGTCCCAAGATTAACAAAATGGCTATTTTTGTCTATTTTTGTATAATCTATGAGACATTCTTGCGGCAACGCACGGGCTAAAACTACTAGTTATATCTAAATTTTACTTGAAAGCTACAATATACATTAGTCTATGTTAAGCCACTAGGAATAGCCTAGTGGTGAGGGTGTGGGTAAGGGGTGGGGTAGTTCTAGGTCCCAGGTTCGAAACCTGGTGTGTGTGTTTGTGTTTGTATTTGTGTGGGTGGTGGAGGATAAAAAAAAAAAAAAAAAAAAAAAAAAAAAAATTAGTCTATGTTTACAGTTTATGAATTGTAGGGGGATTTTAAATTTCAATTATTGAAATGATGAATTGATTAAATATTGACACCATTATCGATCAAATTGGAATGAGGTAACAAGATATGCATTTATTATTATTATATCAAATTCACACTTTATTATAACAACATAAGAAAACATCAAGAGTGTAATACTTTGGAATTGCTGCAGCCACATAAGCTGGATCATGGACAACTTTGCTTTTATCTTTGAAAGGACTGCCGCTGGAAAACCGCTTTCATATGAATCTGCGTTTGTGATGACATTGGTCATGCCCAACTCTGCTGACTTTTGGTCACCTTTAGGGAAAGCTTCAACAGTTTGTGGAATATAAATGTGGAAAATATCGGAGTAGATAATTATGCACTCTAGTAAGGGTTTATTTCCTGGCTCTTGATCGAGCAGGTCCCCGATTTTGGTACCAGTTTCGCTTGCCTTAGCATCAACTGCATCAACCATTATGAGGCCTAAGCCTTTGACATCTGCTTTTGCGACTCGAGGGTCTGATTGAAGTTAGAGACGCAAACATCGGGATATGGTGTTTGGTTGCATGTTTGTTCGATCAGATTGGCATCCATTGGAATAAGACTGCAGCCTGCTGCAATGGCTAGTTGGAAAACAAACAACTAAACAAACAATAATAAGAAATATTAGCCTTCTGTTGGAGGAGAGCTCGAATTCTTTATCTTTTCTTTTTTGATGAACATAAAATATGGGGTAAACTAATCTAGGCTTTCGGAGCTACTTATTACGACGGTCTAGTGGTATTCCTTTTCACTTGTAAGTAAGAGGTCTTAGGTTCGAATCTTGCTAAAGGTGAATTTGAACCACATTATTGCTAGCCCAAATTGTGAGACTAAACCCACATTTCTTAGTGTAGATAATATCGTTTGTTAACAAAAAGAAAATATCAGGCTTTTAGCATTTTTTGGTTGGCTAATAGCATGGTGCACATATATATAGCAATACAGGATTGCTCTTTGAATGGCTAATATACTTTCTAAGCACAAGAGGGGTACGAGCATATTGCTTTCGCTCAAATATAAGTATAGTTTACGATCGTATCGAATGGCCGTACTTAAGACGGGTGTTGACTAAATTGGGCTTCCCTATCGTTTGGATCAATCTGGTGATGACTTTGGTTTCCACGGTATCCCTTTCTTTTTTGGTCAATGGTTCTCCTAGACCTAGAGGTTATATCTTGCCCTCTCGGGGACTTCGACATGATGACCCACTGTCACCTTATTTATTCCTATTATGCGTTGAAGGCCTCCCGACCACTATTGCTTCCAGGGAATAGGCGGATCTTATCCGTGGAATTTCAATCGGTAGTGGGGCTTCGAAGGTGAACCACCTCCTATTTGCAGATGATAGCTTCATTTTTGCGAGGCTTCTAATGTCGAGTGCTACCAAATTTCTAATATCTTATCAGCTTATGAGCGGGACTCGGGACAGAAAGTCAACCTTTTGAAAAGTGAGGTGTGTTTTAGCCGAAATGTTCGGAGCGTTGATAAATCTCGTTTTGCAACTTTTATGCGTTCATTTTGGCGCTCCCAGCAAAGCAAGTTTTGTGCCTAATCTGATCCAAACTTTTTGTTGGCGAAAATCCTAAAGGCAAAATACTACCCCACATATTCTATATTCTGAACGTGGAGCTTAAACCAAATTGTTCTTTCATTTGGCGCAGCAACCGAGGGGCAAAATGGTTTGTAGGCTCCGGAACCAAGTTGTGCGTTTAGGATGATCCTTAGATTCCTCTCCTTCTCTCATTCCGGCCGTTCTCTTCTAAGCCCATGAGGAGCCCTATGACATTGGCGGTTAGCCTGATTGACCAGTCTACGAGGAATTGGAATTTCTAGTTACTTTCTGCCACTTTTTCTGTGAAATCCCGTTCCCGGGTTTCACTATTTAAAATTATGTATTTTCGTATTATTAATTTTAACGCATTTATATTACGACGTATGTTTTTTTTTAAAGCACATCGATCGTATAATGTTGAAAAAGGAAGCCACGTGAGTGGCTGGAAAAAGAAGAAAAAAACTATCGAGTTGCAGCAAGAGAAAGGGGGGGGAGGAGAAGAGTTTTAGGAGGGAGGAAATGAGGGGCTCGGCCAAGGGGAAAAGGAGAGAGGAAGGTGACTGACCAATGGGGGAGGAGAGAAGGGAGAACATTAGGGAAAAAGTGAGGGAGGGGATTCGGATCCCACGACCTGATTGGCTCCTTGGACCCGCGTGCGCCGACTCGGTTTTGGGCAGAAAATCCGATGAAACTCCTGCCTAATCTCGGCGATTTGAGGCGAGCCACCACCTAGAAATGATTCAACATTGTCCCACCTTCCTTTCTCATCCAAAAATGGAGTTAATTGGGCTCAGTACATGAAGAACCGAAGCCATCGGCTTCGAGGACACCCGGCGACAATTCGTCGTTTTCTGTAACTATTCTCGTCGATCTCCACCATCAAACAACTTCTCTTGATCTCAGGAACAATACCCAATCATTAGTTGGAGCGTCGGAGTTGATTTGAGGATGAATCAAGGAACACCCAATTCTAGGGTTCCGGTGGATCAAGGCTGATTTCAGGCATTTACCGACTGAATTTGACTTCGGCCTAGGTATGAAAATTGCTCCCCTCACTGATATATACTTGCTTGTAAAATTTGGAATTGTTTTTTGAGTAGTTGAATTTTCCTGCGAGTCGAGGCGGCGCGTGGCCAGTGGGCCGGTGATGTCTTCCTAAGTTCAATTAGATGCCCTGATTCCATAATTGATATATGTATGACGTAATTTGGTTGTTTGAAGTTAGTTTCATTACGATACATTACTTGATCAAAATATGATTTGACAATCCGACCGTTGGATCGTCACCAAATTTTAATGCATTATAGAACGTAATATTTGAGGATAGCTGGAACTGATGGATTGGGAATCACACGTACGGATCTTCCTGAATTGGATTTCTAAGTTAGTAAAATTAATTGTTAACCACCACTTAATTCTAGTAATTGGCGGAGATCCGACCGTCGGATCACAATGACATTTTAGTATGTTGTTCTCTGAGCATAATGTGGACCTTAGGAAGTTATGGATCTAGATTATGATGTGCGGATCTTCCGGATTAAATTGCTAGGGTGTGGACCCCACCGTTGATTTTTGGTCAACAGGTCTTGAACCATTTGAATTACTAAAATTAGTATTACTAGAGACTCAGTGAAGCTTTGCAGATTTGTCTCGGTGAGTGACTTTAATATATGTGATATGTTGATTACCCGATTCCTTATATTAATATCCTTTGTGGATATGACATGGTTTTATAAATGTGTTTACTATTGAAATGTGATTCTTTTATAATTGGCTATCGATCTATTTTTATTAAATGTGATTTGATCCATGGATTGGTAATATTTGTGGAAAAGTGATTCGAATTGCATATTGAAATATTTTGTAAATTGAGGGCTAGTAGAGGACTATGACCCTGCTTGGTTAATTCGCATTGGGGGGGGTCATTAGTGGTCCTGCTTGGTTAATCCGCATTGGGGGACCATACTATATTTGGATCACGCTTGGTTAATCCACGTTGGGCGATCCTTATGACCATTTATACTGAGGGGTGATCATGCTTGGTTAATCCGCGTTGGGTGATCACCGCCTAACAGTTTTGTAGGTGTGACTCTGCTTGGTTAATCAGCGTTGGGGGGTCACTACGTACTTGATTATCTTGAGCCTACTTGGTTAATCCGTCATTATTGTCAACCAAAGCTTAGCATTGGGTTTGGCAAAATCTGGACAACCCAACAGATGCACATTATATGCACGTCATGCACATGCCATATATGGGCAATTTCTTCAAAATTTACTAATTAATTATCTTAATCAGGGCTATTAAATTGGAGTAAGTAAATTCTTGATATTCTATTATGTTATTTTAAGCATAACTGAAAGCATACAATGGATAGTGGCGGATCCAGAATTTGAACCTTAGGGGGTCCCAGTGTTAAATACAAAGACTGGAACCATAATTTGAACCTTAGGGGGCCCCAGTGTTAAATACAAAGACTGGAACGTTAGAGGATCCCAGTGTTAAATATGAGCATCCCAGTGTTAAATACGAGGATTTTAGATAGGAATAGGACGCGAAGCGTGCAAAAAAAAAATAATCAACTTATTCACTTGGTAGGCTTGTTGTGTACACGTCAACAAATATCAGTATAAGCAGCAATCTGATGAGTGATGTAGAGAGAATTTATCGAGTATTGTCGACACAACATATCGAGATATGCCTAGCATGCATTATATCAAACATATAGAAGTCACAGACGGGAACGTACCAAACATCCGGAGGGTGGGTTCTCGGAAGACTTTACATATATATTTTCCGGACTTGGGCGAACCTGGGACCACCTTGGTCCCTCTTTCCATCTGCCCCTGACAGTGGGTGTTTAAGTGTGTATTTGTGGAGTGAGTAGTGTCAAAGGTGTGCTTTTAATATGTGAACTAATGCATGAGTGCCTAGGTGGCCAAAATGACATGAGTGGGAAAAATGGCAGCAAAAAGGACATGAGTAGGACTATGTGATGTGGGCCTAGGGATTGTCACACCCCGGACCCAGGGTCAATAGGAAAAATAACTCCGAATCCGAAACGTGAGATAAAAGCTAACTAATTAAAATAAAATTGATATAACGGAGTGAAAAATAAAATTCTTCTTATTTAAAATAACTCAATAATTCTTTACAAGGCTAAATAAATAAATACAAAATTATATCCTCACACGTAATCCGATCTCATCTCGTCTACCCTTTTTTTACTGTTTAGATCTTAAACCTGCATAATAATAGAAGGATGAGCTTCAACAGCTTAGTAGGGACATAACCTTATCACAATAAATTGACAAAATTGAATTACGTGTCATAAAATCATGTAATCAAGTACCAAAGCATTATCATCAACAATGCATGAGTGCGATACAATACTCTTCATCTATACCCGTTAATTCATATAATAAAACACGCGGACCTGCATGTTCCATACCGTGCATTTTACCTGTGCAGCGGTGGTTCGAATGTTTTAATATACAAATTAACCCCCTGTAACTCAATCATCCCAATTTCCCCTTTTGTTAGTTGTAACACCCCAACCCCCAATTATATGTATAATTTCGTTGTTCCCCAAAATGTTTATGAAATTATCAATTTAGTCCATATTCCTTTACCCAATTGAGCTGCCACGTGGCAGTACCTCAACTCTCTCTTTCTTTCTTTTTTTTTTGTTTCTGATCCCTACCCCCGTGACTTCCTTCTCTCTCTTTCTCCCGTTCTCTGCACTCACTCACTCTCTCTCTCTCGAAACCCTCATTTTCTCTCTTAAGCTCCGAGAAGGAATCACCATTTCCGTGATAAATCAAATTTACAAATTTCATTTCTAGAACCCTTGAGACAGTAGGAACCCAACTAGGTCCCTGCATGTACCATTGACCCACTGTGAAACCATTCACCATTAGCACCGAAAGCTTCGAGCTCTCTCGAAATTGCCATCTCAGCTACGTTTAGACTGTTCCCTTGATTGTAGACGATCTGTGGTGACCATTGAGCCTGAGTTGGGATTCTAATATCTGCATGTATATCTTAGGTGTTTATTTCCAGAATCCGACGAAGTTCGAATCGAATTTCCGGCCACCTTCTTCACGGTCAAGTTGTGGTGGCTCTAAACTAGGTATAATCTCGTTTTCTCTTCCTTTAAGCATCACTTTCAGGTGTAAATTACAACGTTTTCACTTAGTTTAGGACCAAAGCAGAGCCGGGAATAAATACCGGCTAATATTCCGGTGTTCTCTCACCCGTGAGGTTTGGTGGACACTTCCACTCGGGTCAGTTCGACCCACTTACTAACCCAGCCTATTAAGTAACTTGGTTGTCCAATTTTAGGCCATAAACCTTTAAGAACCCGAGCCCATTTATTTTTAGTTAGGCTCATACTTAATTTGGGTTAAGCCCAATTATTTAATTCTAATATTATTGGTGTTAGGTGCAACTGTGGGCCGTGCATGTGTGTATGTGTGTGGTATGTTGGGCTGTGCTCTGTGTATGTGTGTGTGTGTACCGTGTGAGTGTATGTATATTTAGTGTGTGAACATGTGTGTAATTGCATGAGTGCATGCGTGTGGTGTGTGTGTGTGTATATGCATGTCCTGCATGCATGTGCATGCCGTGCATGTGTGTGTGTTGGTTGTGTGGCCCAAACCACCATTTTCACCCAAAACCCTTTTAACCCAAAAACCCTAGGATTCTAAAACCTATTAGGGCCTAACCCATCCAACCCAAATTCTTTCATTTTATTTAATTCAAGCCCAAATCCTTTGGAAACCCTTTTATTCATTTATTACCTTTTTGTGCTTAGGTGAAATTGCTAGTGAGGGAATTGGTAATCCCTATCTGCACAACTCTACTGCTACGAAGTATCTGTGAGTGGACCCCTTCTAAAATTACATGATTTTATGGTTTAATTGCATAAATGAATAGCATGCCTTACGAGTTTATGATTTGATTTATGAGAAGCATGTTTATTGAATATGTTGATTTTCGTCTCGTGTTTTTTGTGAGGAATTAATTATTAGCATATATTGAGCTATATTTTGATATATCGTATTTTCTATAAAAACCATGAACTGGTAGACTATCTGATGGATGACGATAGGATGCTAGAACATGTTTTCGAAACCCCTCTTTATAGTATAGACGATGGATGACTTTATACTATGAAGTGGTTATTTTGAGAGGTGTAACTATTTGTGCGTAACTAGTGGACACTATGTCGCCTAGGGCGAGAATCTGGTGTTGGCAGTTAGGCCGGGAGAAATAATCCCTTGCGAAAGGTTGAGGGACACGAAGACAGGCATTGGGCCGGGAGGGAGTTATCTCTGGCTACGGGCACAGAGACTTAGGTGCAGGCATTGGGCCGGGAGTATTATTATTCAGTGATCTTACTAGCAGCACACCGCGTTTACGAGACGATCTACGAGACGATACATGTGATGATTTATGTGATGTTTTCCGCGTTATACCTCTTGAGATGTTCTATGGCATGCTAGTGTTTTTGAAAGGCTATCACTTATTATGTTAGTAGTTTTCATTATATATATATATATAAACTGTGGGGGTTAGTATGTTCATAACTGTTTTAGTATTATTTATGTATTGAAATTGGTCCACTCACCTTTGTTTTGCGCCCCCATTCAGGACTTAGAATCAAGGCACATAATCCCGGCGTCTAGACACTTCCGCAGCAGCATCTTCGGATCCTCTCGCTGTAGGACTCACTCCTTTATTCATTTAATTTTATCTTAATTCTTTTTAGTGACTAGGTTTTGTATGATCTTAACACGTTCCTAAATTGTTAATTCTTTGTATTTCAATTCATAACCCTTATTTATTTCTTATTCTTAGCTTTTGTATCAATTAATGGCTTTCGTCACCCTCGGGTATCGGCCAACACGTGTCTATCCTGGTATTCTGGGAATATCAGGGTCGGGGCGTGTCATTAGTCATCCTGCCTAAACTCTTCGTCGCCAGTTCCGAATTACCCTTAAAGAATATGTGCACTGTGAGCTCACCTGAGACCTGGTACCTGCTAAGAGTTTGGCTCAACTACACAAAAGATCCTTTCCAACTACCCTCATTTCCAGTTCCTTTCTCGAAACCGAACTTCCAACTATTCTCATACATGAGTAATGCACAAATAATCTCATTTCATCATTCACATGTACCACAACATATTCTCAGCGAATAACATTTCACCAATAATTCCATAACCAATAACAAGTAAACACGCAAGAGCAGTATTTGTCCAATTAGTAAACTAGATCACATTAATCAACCAACAAGATCAATAACAATAATAATATAATGCTTCACGAAATTTAATAAAGCCAATCTCCATAAAGGTTTGCCGTATTTCCCCTACTTGGATTCCAAAGCATTGCTCCGAAATATTAACACAAGAAACCACAACTGTGGTAAACTCCTATTCACAAGTATAAGAAAATTACCAAATGTATGATATGAACTTTAATACGAATCAACACACTTAAGCTCATTAGTTCCACGCTACTCAATTCAAAAGCCATTTGGTTGAACAATATTGCTGTAGAAAATAGTTTTGTGTATAGCAAACATATATAGTGCTTATTCAAAAGTGATTTGCCTTCAAAACCATTCAAGTAACATGTATAAATTAAACTGTACAGAAAACCATTTACCAACATGCTTCTTCATTTAATATAACTAAAACGATATATATATGTATATAGTGCAAACAAGCTGAAGACTAAGGGCTGGTTTGGTATTGCTGTGCTTTGAAAAAAAGCTGCTGTGAGAATAAGTGGCTGTGCTGTGAGAATAAGCGGCTGTGAAATAAATCAGCAGAGTGTTTGGTAAACTTTTTTGTAAAAGTGCTTTTGGAAAAAAAAAACAGTCTAATAGTGGGTCTTTTCATTAAAGGAGCACTGTAGCTCCGTGTGCTTTGAAAAAAAGCCAGTTTTCCAAAGCTGCAAATAGCAGCTTCAGCTTTTTCCTTTGATTTTAGCTTATTCTCATAGCAGCTTCCAAAATAAGCCTTTTTTTTTTTCAGTTTACCAAACACCTAAAACCCTCACAGTTTTTTTTCATGGGTGCTTTTTTTTTAAGCACCTCACTCCCAAACCCAACCTAAGTATGCTTTTGTTACAGTATATACAAATGCAGAAAAAGATAACTATATATAGTTGGATAGTGTGAAACCAGCGGCAGATAGATATGTAGATATAAACTTTATCTATTCTCAATTAAATTAGCATAATACATAAGTAATAAGTAGTTTGGAAAAGGAAATTGAATTGGATTGTTAAACTAGGGTATTATCCATAGCCCTTTCATATTTTATAATTAAAACATCCAACTCAAAGAAATATACATACTTAAAGCCGAATACAATATATTTGATCGAAGTAAGCATATGCATAAACTAGCTTTGAATAACCACTCCATGGCAGATACAAAGAAGGTATAAAACAGCAATGAAAAAGGATAAACAGAGTATGGAAATTGTTACCCATAAATAGCGAGATACATGTTGAGTAGGTTGGAGGACTAGTTTCTAGTTTCTGGTCTCTCTCAACCATCTCTCCTCTCCACATAGACATCCCCCCACAAGGTACATCTCGCGCCTATGGGCCGCTATAACTATTCAAGAAGACACTCGAAACTGGAAGGATAAACAAACCCACCCGGTGGACTGCCGAGCTACAAGTCCCATGACACACAGGAGCGGGATTCTCTAAAAAGCCAAGGTCGCGGGTGGCCAAGGAGCCGGCCCCACAAGGTATGCATTTTCGGATTTTGCTGCAAGAGATGCTTCAAACTTGCTAATGTAATGGATTTGAATTCCTCTAATTGAGCCACAAAAACCCCAGTCATTTTCATAGGATTTCGTATAATCCGGCACAGGAGATCTAAATATCTATATATATATATATATATTAAGTGAACGAGCTCCAGAGCATCCATTGCATGCTAGCTCATGCCGGAAAAACAAATGGAGTTAATCTCCTATTTATAGGAAAATGATAGCGGCAAGAGTAGATGAGTCGGCTAGTTTCAGTGGGTAAAGATTTAACTAGAAAATCATTAATTGGTGGAGATGTAGCTGCTACTTATCTTGGACACTAAGTAATTTGGTTGGTCCAATCAGAAGAAGACTAACATAAAGTAACAATGCATGTCTTGCCTGGTGGCGGTGCAAGGAGAGTTTACGTGCATGGCTGCAATCATCCCACCTCATGCTAAACCAATATGGTGAGTCAACAACGTACTGAAACTTCAGTATGATAAACATACCTAATAAATAAATATATATATATATATATTTTAATAATAATAAGAAACATATATTTTCAAAATGCAGTATCTTACAGGGATTCTCTTAGGTACCGTTTGGTACATAGGACGGGACGGAACGGAGTGGGACGAGGCGTTCCGTCCCACGTTTGGTGCGCCTAAAACGGGTGGAACGCGCTGTTCCACGAAACGAATTTTGGGTGAATTTTTGTTCCTCCTCACCCCTCTGGAACGATTCGTTCCACATCCGTGGAACACAAAATTATAACATCTCCGTCTCCTTCTTCCTCCTTGTTTCCATCCAATGACATCTTTACTCCCTCTCCGTTCCGTCCCGTCATGTCCCGTCCCGTTCCTTTCCATCCTGTCTACATACCAAACGATACCTTAAGCACTTGCCACCAAAATGACTCCATAAGACCTAGTGATAAGATAAGGTAGATATAGGCTCTTAATAATTTGATTTGCACACTTCCATGGTAATGATGACACCTTAGGTGTTGTATCACCACAATTAATTGATGGTTTGTTCTGCAATTACGGCTAGTTTTTTGGCTCCTTGATAGTTTTTGTAAAAAGGGAAAATAGAAATGTCATATAATTAGGAAGAAAAAAGTATATGAGAAAAGTAAAGAAAAAGAAAAGGTTGTGCTAGAATTTAAACACGACTATTACAAAAAAAATAAACGAAAAGAAACAAATTTAGTCTACCTATCTTTACCACATAATATATCACAATATATTTACTTCCTGATGCCATCTACAAGAATTACAGCTACTGAATCTTTCATGGTCAAAGAAATCTTAATGCGATTAAAGTGTGAAAGGACCCTGTGGATTTCCATAGTCATTGCATGCTTTCACGACAGCATTGTCATCGGGAAATTTTAGAATTCTAGCTACTTCCCTATCCACCCAAAGAGCCGAAAAACACCACTGAACCATCTCTACATTCCATTACACTCAACCATCCCGATTTGTGACGGTTAAGAGAATATAGAAGCTTGAGGCTTTCATGCTTTGAATCCCTCCCTCGCGCGTAGCACACCAAGATCATACCATACACATACGTTGCTACTTCATGACCCTTTGAGATTGCCATCTTCAGAAACTCAATTCTGGCTTTTGTCTTATTGTCTTGGAAGAAGAATCTCATCCCTAGCATATCTACTCCATGTACTACGTGAGTTGAAGCTTTCAAATTCCCTAATGTTGATATGTTCGAATATGCGATCGTCTTTGTTGAAAACGGGTCCTTAAAAGATTGGGAAGCAACATTTGTGAGTTTTTCGTCCGGAAGAGATTGTATGGGCGATGAAGTGGTTCTAGCTTTTTCTATTTTTTTTACTTGTGGTTTTGAAGTAAAATACAAACCCTTAACAAGACAACTTAAACAGATGGTTTATATCTTGGACAAGAAGAGGAAGAGATTGTATGAACCCGATGATGTGTTAACACTTCCTTTAAACAACGTGGATAGTAAATGCAAACTCATGGATAATAACAAATACATTTAAAGATGGGTGTGGGCCTATTGATTAAAATCATGTATAATACATGAATTATAAGGTCACTAATTCTAGAATAATGGCTAATTGTTAGTTATATGCTATAGATTACAAATTCATGTACAAATACATGAATTATAAGGTCACTAATTCTAGAATAATGCTCTACTTTTAGGTATATGCTATTGATTACAAATCCATGTACAAATCCATGGATCACTAGTTTCTGTATTATGAATGTCAACCATTCAACAACCAAGGTTTTCATTCATCTTTCATGTATATCACAATGTTTTCTAACAACAATTCCACAATCACAATAAGTAATCGAATCAATGAATCTAAGATGCATAATATTAGCATTTAATTTAGTTAACCAACATTAAAATCCTTGTTCACTTCGCTAAGCTTAATAAAGCTAACTTTTGTAAGGTCTGCCGTACTTCCTTACCTAAAATCCAAAGCAATAGCATTGTAACTTTGAGTTAAAACAACAACATAAACCTAAGCAACTTCTATGTTTCCTCATTCTAGACCAACTCAGTGGAATATGAACAAAATACGGTTCCGGACCACTCAACAGAACTTCACTTAAGAATGTATATGGTTCCCTAATGTGGATTAACCAACAGAACCATAAGCATCTATCCGATAGCGTGGTCCCCCAATTTAGATTAACCAGGCAAGACCACCAATGGTTATCATGTGACCAAGTAGGCAATGCCGCCTAATGCGGATTAACCAGGCCGAGTCATCCCTAGAATGTGGATTTGTGGTGATATGATTTGCATTTTTCTTCTCAGGGTTTGGTGAAGGTCGTTGCGCTTTGCTATGAGACGATGTTGAGCCGCTTTTGAATGCCAGAGCCTTCAAAGAAGATCTTCTCTCGTTAGGCTTTAGTCCATCAGGTATCTTGGTTCTTGGAAGACCAATATGCTCAGAGGGAAGATCTGGCTCGAAAAAGGTGTACACATCTTCATCCTGTAGTGAAAATGAAACAAACGCCTGAATAAAATGTTCTCCATTATCCACAGTTTGAAGTTAAAGCTTATAAGCACTTTTTCCCATACCAGAAAAATATCATAAATCGACAAAAAAAATAAAAAAATAAATAAAAAAGAGGGTTCGACCGTTCGAGTCTTGAAATGACTCGAACAATCGGGGTTCAGAGACGAGAAAATGCATGACTTGTGGAACAAGAAAGTTACCTTCCCAAGAAAATGTCCAATACACAGCACATAATCAATGGGGGGATGTCATGGATTTAAAGTGAACTATATCTCCCAATATACGGTCAATTGCTCCACCCTGAACCGAAACAGATCATTTTCAGAAACGAAAAAAAAAACAAACAAATCATCTGTTGTATGAAAAATATATGCAACAGGCAAAAAAGCATTCATATATTCACCTTTGTCGGACCAACTGCTTGAACCTCAACAGACCGGCTACCTTCAACAACATCAACGGAGGCATTAGAAATCGGGCCAGTCCAGAGACGCTGCAGCATATCTCTGGCTTGCAGTCTTCCAAAATCAACATCTACAATATGATAACGTGAAAAAGAAACAGAAAAATGTAGGCATTAGATTAACAAAAATATTTCACTTGTTTTTCTGGTTAGATGGTTGGAAAAGAAACTAGTACCTGAATATTTATAATTCCACACAAGGAAAGTTTCACGTTGTTTAAAATGTGATCGCGGGGTTCTTTCTGTGAAATACACAAAAACTTGCTGAAACAATAACATCCGTATTGTAAGTATGAAGGAACGATGAAACAACTAAAAGGAATATAACTTGAATTCAAGACTCAAATGCACCTTCACACTGCCGACCCATTCCATATTCAAATGTTCAGGCACTTTTGTTATCGATTCTCCCTTTTTAAGGCATAAAAACATCCTGTTTTCAGCTGCCAACCACATATCAAGCTCCCCAAAGTTCTGTAAAAACACCCTAATTAGAAAAGGGATAAGGTAAGGGTACTAAAGAATTTAGATCTGGAAATGGGTGAATTACATTATCAAAGACATTTCTGTCACTCCAACTGAGGACGACAGTAGTTGTTGTTGGATCGTTGTGGAGTGCTGACAAGGTTTCTTTGAAGTCAGGTGCAGTTTAAGTTCCATTTCTTTTATTTGATCACCTCGTCTCTCAGGTTTGTCCACTGGTTCAGTTAATGTTGCATTGAATCCCTGAGTTCCAATCACCAGAAAGATCAGAAGGATGAAAGAAAATGCCGACCAGATGCTAAAACCATAAAATCTTTTAAATATAACGTGTGCACAATCTGGAAAAGTTGTGCTGCTTAAGAAGAGAATTCAGCTCTTTATGGTCGTCGAACAATCGAAAAAAGAAGTATAATAATGAATGAGATAGCTGGCAACTTCATGATTCATGTTATCAACATTGGTGAGAGTCTTGATAATGTCAAACACTTCCGCTAACTAACCGAAACCTATTATATGGGGAGTGAGATTTGATGTGTACATATAGATTTGATTACCAATAAGACTTTTCTGCGAAGCCTAACCATTATGTGTATCAGGCTTCCAATAATTGACCAAGAATACCATGAAAAATCCATCAAATTTTGAATACCATGCAGATATGATATTTAAAGAAAGATTCCATAGAGGTACATGAACATTACTTATTAACTGCGACATTCCCACAACATACAAGTATGAGCAATCAATTATTTGCTTGCAAATAACTTTGAATTGCGTCCTTGTTTGGAAATGGTGGTGGCGGCACCTGTCTAGTCCGTAATTGCGCCTCTACAACAGTATCGTATACTTCACTTAAAAATAGTAATATGAATGTCAAGTCTCAGTACATAATCCATCCACTACCTTTTACAATACAAGCATGCCATTTAGGATTCTTGGAAGGGTCAAGGTATCGAAAACTACAATATGTTTTCAACTTCCAATCCAAAAAACATATCCAAATCAATTAAGGTGGTCCCTGAAAATGATTGGTGCAACTCAATATCGTTATACTGTTAAATTTTTGTTAGTGTGCTAGCATGACACATTGTAGGCCCCAAAAAGTTTATTTTTAATTAAAAATAAATAAATAAACAACAAAAACAAAAAATAAACTAATCATCGTCGTCGTCTTCGTCTTCGCACTCTACAACCAAACAGATTGATGAATTCCCCAAACCCATATTCTGTCTCCTTGACTTCAGCTGGCAGTTTTTGGTACCAATCAGTGATTTGCTGCTTTGCTTCATCACCTCCAAAACCTTTTCAAAAACTAGATTGGCCGACCGCGGAAGGGATACGGCACCAACAATCAAATCAGCCAATAAAATTAGCGAAGTCGAGAGAAGAAGAAGAAGAAGCAAAGCAGCGGCTCCGCTGCCCAAGAAGCCGGAGCTACGCGATTGCTGCGGCAAGGGATGCTTCCGGTGTGTGTGGAATGTGTATTCTGATAAGGAGGAAATGCAGGAAATTAACATAAAGTAAAGGGACAATTGCAGGAAATTAACATAGAGGGAAAGAGGGATTGCGGGAAATTAAAGAGTAAAGGAAAGAGGCAACTATGTTCATTCATTCATCCACAGGGCTGCTGCTTACATGCTTATATTCAACTTAAAAGGAAATCCATCTTGAATTGTGTAGCATCCCTTTGTGACGCTGGAGAGATTGAAATTCGTGTGCTCTAGCTTTCCGGCGACTCTTCTTGATGGCCCCGGTGAGAAAGGATGGAGTCGAGTTTTTTCTTTTTCTTCTTTTTATTTAAATTAAAAATTAAATTTTAATCCACATGTCATCAAAATATGGGAGCGAGGCTAAGGTGCCACATCAGCACAGAAGGACAATATTTATTTCCACTACTTATTTTCAGGGACGACATGATTGATTTTCAAATTCAGGAACAATCTTGATAGACTAGGTCAATTTCATGGATTATTTGTGATAAAAACCCAAAAAATTTTGATACTCTCAATGTAGGCCACTGCCAATCACTAAGAACCATGTTAAACTATTTTGGTTTTCCATCGAGATTAGGATTATCTCCTCTTCTATTTTCATCCCCGTCCATCTCCTTCTCTCACATTCTTTATTTTATCTTTCTCTTTCTATAAAAAATTAATATAAAATATTGACGTGACTTAACCGTGACCATTCAAACAGAAAAAAAGGGAAGGAGAGGAAAAAAAAGAGAGAATAGAATCTTACTCATTTCCATTGCCAGAAATAGCAAATAGAGTTTTGTGCTTCAAGAATTAAACGCATGACACTCAAGCATGCATACCTTAGAAAAATTTCGGCCCATTCTTGTGCAGTGTGGGTTGTCACGTGTAAAAATCATGCTTATGTCGCTTCTCCTTTCTTCGGAGGCCATATTCAATACTTGAGCAATTGAATTGGAAACTGCTGTGATGTTCCACGGGTTCAATAGATGTCACATCCCGGTCCGGGGTCCACCACATCCGGGGCCCGTTCCACCATCGTAGCACGATATTATCCACTTTTGGTCCCAACTACTCCCTCACTATTTTGTTTCTGGGAACTCACACGAGAACTTCTCAGTGGGTCACCCATCATGAGATTGTTCTCGCGCGCTACTCCCTTAACTTCGGAGTTACGATGGAACCTGAAACCAGTGAGCTCCCAAAAGGCCCCATGCTAGGTAGGGATGAGAATATACATATAAGGATCACTCCCCTGGGCGATGTGGGATCTTACAATCCACCCCCCTTAAGGAGTCCGATGACCTCGTCGGCACACCACGGCCAGGGTTAGGCTCTGATACCAATCTGTCACATCCCGGGCCCGCTCTACTACCGTAGCACAATATTGTCCGCTTTGGACCTCAACTACACCTTCACGGTTTTGTTTCTGGGAACTCACAAGAGAACTTCCCAGTGGGTCACCCATCATGGGATTGCTCTCGCGCGCTACTCGCTTAACTTCGGAGTTCCGATGGAACCCGAAGCCAGTGAGCTCCCAAAAAACCTCATGCTAGGTAGAGATGAGAATATACATATAAGAATCACTCCCCTGGACGATGTGGGATCTTACAATAGAACTGCTCCATCACCTAAAGACTGGGGGGCACCTGAAAGCACAGCAGGAACAGGAAGTGTTAAAGCAAGAAAAAGGACGAGGTAAAAGGATTACCCTCGAGTTTACATTCCAGCAAATTTATGACACAGACTTCCACTTGAGTTTACAGTTCCAAAAACCAAATATTAGATTGTTTTTAATGATGATTCTGTATGCTTTTTTGAAATTAGATAAAATTTTCGTGTATCAAATCCAGCATGATAGCTATAAAAACAGAAGATAAGTTCATCAAATTGTTTGAAATGAGACGTTGAATGAAGATAAAGCATAACAAAGCATCAATATATTAAAAGGCAAAGGTGTAGGCGAGGCGTTCCATCCATAATCCCCCCTAAGCGTGAAGCAAAGCCTTACGGGACCTTAAATAATAGGGGACTGCATTGAGTTATTGAGAAAAATAGGAGAAACGGAACAGGGTACTCTTATGGGTTTTAAAAATAAAAGAAAAATGAACTTAACCAAAACGACGTTGTTTTGAGTCAAATCATTAAAAAAAATAAAAACAAATTTGAAAAGAATGGGCAAAGCAACCATTATACACAAATGAGACCGAAGCCCACAGAGAGGTGCCAAAACCCAACCTTTCTCTCATAAATAGCCCAAACCTCCCAACTTTGTCTCTAAACTTGGAGCCCCAAGAGCTGCAAAGCCAACTATGTTATACGATGACGTTTTGGGAGGGACTTCGGTCCTAGACTCAGGCTCAACCAGCGTTTTGACAGACAAGAGATGTGATTATGATACTTCAAATGTCAAAAGCAGTATTTTCGACTGTGAGGGAGGATTTTTTCAGGAAATTCCCTGGATTTAAATGGATTCTCACTTCAGACAAGAGATCTAAGAGTCAAAAACTCATTCTTCCTTTAGAAAATTGAAAAGTATCATACACTTTGATAATTTGATCAGTCTAGTCCTAACTGTTAAGAAAGAATATAAATAGAAACCTAACCCAGATCAAAACCGAAACCAAACCGTTTTCTACATTGCGGTTCCGTTTCAAAACCGTACCGTTCGGTGCAGTCCGATTTGGTTCGTGTTTCGGTTTCGGTTTTCGGTTCCAAGTGCCCACCCCTACCCGGTGCAGGAGTGGTATCTTCTGATGCCTTGCCTATCCCCATGTAGATGCAGCAGGTTCTTTAGCTGGAGTTTTATACCACAATGATGTGTCATTTTCACTTGCCTCATATGCCTCCCCTCTCGGCCCACCCGCAAAAGCAATATACTCTAGTTTTTCCCCAAACAGATGTGGCATCTTCTCTAGCAGTATTTGTTCCCCATGCAGGAGAAATATATCTTCTGCTGCCTTATCTATCCCCCAAGTAGATGCGGTAGCTTCCCTAGCTGGAGTTCCCCCAAGATGATATGGCATCTTCTCTTGTAGTATTTGTCCCGCACACAGAAGAATCCTTTTCCCAACTTGATTTTCCAGAAAGAGTTTCTGATTTGTCCTCAAATTCAATTATATCTTCAAAGACAGGCCTACCTAAACCAGAGAGTTCTGGCGAGAAGCATATTTATGCTAATTCATCTATCACCATAAGATCATCAACTTCTGCCACCAGTGCTCCCGTAGTTGCTTCTTCTCCATTTGTTGTGCTCACCATATGCAGAAAGTTGAAAACATCGAGCCCACCCTCTTGATTCAATCCTCCCTGAAAAAAAAAATATTTAAATTAAATGGCACGGAATTCCAGCAGCAGATTAAACTACTCCATACAACCGAGAAAAGCCACAAGTATGTTAAAAATCAAATTTACCTCTCTCGTGTCCCACAGGATATCAAACCTGGATCCACCACCAACAGCAACATGTTTACCTCATGAACAGGATGCAACTATGCTAGACAAAGAATCCATGTCCATGTGGCACTTTTCATCTGCTCTCCCAAAGCACCTTTCATGGTGTAATGAAACTACAATTAGTTGTGATTGTAGTTAATCTAACCACGAACTAAAGGTACACGCAATTCACAGAAGTAGGCAAAAGAATTCAATTACTCACAAAAAGTGTTGCTTCTGTAAATGCTACTTAAATATTCAATGCTCGAGATAGTGCTTTATATCCACTAGAATTGAAGCCGACAAAATTTCCAGCACGTCATGCTATTTGCGAGGAGGATAAGCTGCTCCTTCAGTACACCTTTTGCCACTGCGTAATTATTGTCAGCTAGGACAGTATGAGAGAGAAGGGAATATAACAGTATGGAGAGAGGGAATATTGCACGTGAAAAGGAATGTTTTATATTCCTTGTCAGATAGATCACCACATGGTCTGCTGCTTATTTTTTCTCTAGTTGCTGCATCATGACAGCAAGCACAACACCACATGACAGCAAGCACAACACCTGTATTGTTTTTCTTTATTGCATGCGTGTATTCTTTATTGCATGTGTGTTTGTAAAATGTATATAAACATGCTGCCATTGCAGCAGAAATAATAAGCAAGAAACAACAACGTTGAAACCAAAACATCAACAGTAATCAATCCAAAAATGCATTCTTAATACGAAAGTAGGATAAGTATCTCATATCACCCAGAGTTGGTATAATATGATCCAATTTTTCTTCAAAATTTAAAAAGTTAAATTACATAAGATGCACAATACAGGCCTAAAAAAGAAGGTGGCATGCTGGAGGAACCACAAACACAGCACGCAATTACAGAAAAATTGAAAATTCAAAAGGAGGTTCATACTTAATGAAGATCATTCAAATGAAAGGCTGATCCATAATTAGGGGTTAAATAATATAGTATAGAAAATAAATCGTTGAATAATAAAGTATACATACAAATATACACACTTACTGATGTGATCAAGCATGCCCGCTAGAAAATAAATAAATACAGAAGCAAAGAATTAATTGCTATGAAGAACAACAGAAGTCTAGCAAGTCAAACACTCCAAAGGGAGAGAAACTTATTTCTCACAGAAGCTACTGGACAATAAAGGTGATAATTTCCTAGTAATGCAGCTGCAAAATATGATCCACCAAACACTATATTATCCCGATACGAACTTGTTAATGAACGATAAAAAGGGCGAGTTTGTATCAAACAGCAGATTTTGACACAAGGAACTATTTAATTGGTATTGTATGAGTTAAATTTCAAAAAATTTCCTGTGTACTTCTTGATTGGTATTGGTTCTATTGGATGAATCTTTCATTCTTTCTAGAATCAGGAGTTTTTCCCTATATTTTCTTACACGGATGCAATGCAATTTTCACTTGACAGAAGATGTATTGACTATTGAGTAATGAACTTGGCTTGGAGACAACTAAGTCAATGTCTAAAATTATGAGTTTCAAGCTCTACCAAAAGCACAAGACACTCACAATAGTTCTTGAATCTGTTTGTTGGCATACAGGATGGAACGCCTAGTGCCAATTAGGTGAAGCGCAGGGAGGCAAGAATCGAGAATAATTCTCCATGCAAGCTATGCTTGACAATAGATTTCTCCAGAACAACATCCAAGGCCCATTCACCCTTTAAGCTTTATTTGGGCTTCTAATCCAACTTCTTGTATCTGGATAAATCCAAAATTATATTTGCTAAGGATATCCGATGGTCACCTGTCCATTTTAGAGACATTAAGACTTTACTAGTAGAAGAGTTAGAAGAGTTATAAAAATGGTTTCCAGCAGTTAACAACATGTCCACCATCAGACAGACAGAAGCGGAACACACAAATTGCACATAATCACTGACATTTCTGTTTCAGATGTGAGTTGGCAAAACAAATCAAAAGACCAATATTCACTGGAAAACAAGGAAATCAAATAATAAATTAGTATTTCGCTCTTTAGAAGATCGCTCTAAAAGCTACCTTTTATTATTGTTTCTAAAAGCACAGGGCAAATCAAGTCAGCATAGTATTGCAAAGTGGTGTCCAACTCTTCAGTAGCTTGAAGGAAGAACATCAAGCACAGGGAGTCAGATCTTTGTCTGCACAGGAATGATGAAAAGAGCAATGCTCAGTGCAAACAATGAAGCATTTATCAGTAAGTAGTTTTAATGTGGAGACACAAGTAAACTTATTAGGAACACAGTACGGGAAGGGGATGTCATACAAGTACAAACATTGTATATGATTATGACATTATTAACCGCCACATACATATGATTTTTGAAATACGAATCTTCTTTTGACATGAAAATTTCAGTATCTCTCGGGCTCTTAGATACACACACGCACACTTGTAACAAGAATGATCTGCCCATATTAGTATATTACTATGGTGGACTTTGTGCTGGTGGTGTTTCTCTTATCAAGCTATTGTGTTTTCAACTCCCTTTCCTTTCAGAACTTTTTCCTTCCTTTATCTTAGTGAAGCATAAGGATGCAAGTTTCTAGTTATTACCTCACTCAGAATAAGGACCCCTCTCTTTGAATCCTGGCATGCCACATACTCATAACTGACAAGATACATTCCGTCCCTCAGGGATGTGACAAGTGCCACATCTGGACAAATTGAAAACCGAAAAAAAAAAATGACAGAAGGAGATATTACTAGCTGAAAATTTATTCATACATTTTCTTAGATACTAGGTGAAAGGTTATGTCGAAAACTTATTTGCTCGAAAAAAATTATGGGTCAAAAGAAACAGGGAACCAGAATCAGAGTATGTAGAATAGTACCAGTTACAGCATATAGTGCACACAATGCATGAAGGTCGAGTGAACAATCCTGTAGACAATGAAAGGTTGTTTAGGAAGTATTACATCCAAATCAAATGTAATAGGTTTTGAAACTTGAAATAGATGAAAAACAACTACTGCTACTGATCATAATTGCTATTAAACTACTACACTCTATCGAATAGTGCTAAGCAGGAGAGATATAATTCCATGACAGAGGAACTATAACCAACTATTGAACCTTGTGCCATGAGTCAGTCTAGCATTTCAAATTCAAATTATGCCTGTGAATGTGCTATCATCATACAGAGTTAAAAAAGACGGACCAATGGCGTCATACATAAGCAGCACATCAACATCCTTGGTATTAAATTCCACTAAGTACCAAATATGGCCTTTAAATATCATGGAATATTTACTTAGAAAAATCAAGGGCATACCAGGTGACGCATTGCGACAGCGGTCAAAGTTCCAAATCTGCCATTAATTCTCCCAACAATTTCATGAGCCTGGCTTGTAAGTTTTTGATCTGCGGAATGCAAGATATGTAGTTTATACCTCATAATCAAGATAAAACAAAGAAATGAAACGAATAAATAGATCCTAGCCTATCCTACACGCAACTGAGAGTACAAAAACCACTTGACAAAGCATCTTCAGGAGGGGGCATACACTCTGGAACATCTGTTTTTGTTGGCACCATTATCTTTTCAAATGATTCCTCACCATATCAAATCACACAGTGCAGTTACCCTCGTTGTCACTGGATTGAAGCCAACACGGAGCACCATTGAAGAAAGCTTATTTATATCTTACCAGTAATACCAGCTGCAGATCTAAAGTCCGCAGGAATAACAACAGCGCTGATACTCTTCCAATAGCCGCCGGCTAATGATCAAACCTCAATACTTCTCCCCTGAGTTATAATATAGAATATCGCTTTGTAAAAAAAAAAATATGCTAAGTTCAGCATACATGGTTTATAACAGCAAGACAGTTGAAGTTATTAGCCATCAATAGATAAACATTGAGGAGTTCATATTGAAAGAATAATCTAAAATATATTGATTGAGAATTCGAGATGAAGGTTTTGTGCATAACTATAAATATATAGATTAGTGATTGAGCAATCCACATTTTGCTATTTTAACGAAATCTTACAAAGAAAGAGTTGCCTACGCGAAAATCAAAGATACACCTTTCCATGACGAAAGGTACAGAGTTGATTTTTTACAATTAAGCTTTACAAGGAACTAAAGGCGTTAACAAGTCTCATGTGATGTATTGACATGGAGATATAGATAAGGTTCACGGCCCAGACCAGCTTTAGGTGTGTCGGCATCAGTTTAACAGCACCTGATAGGCCAAGAGTTGATCCAGCAGAATGGTTTAACAATGAGTTGCATCTGATAGAAAAGAGAAATAAGTACTTATTGCAATAAGATCACTGCTAAGTATATGTCGTAACGAAAGACAAACATTAAACTCAAAATGTAATTCACATGCCTTTTAATTCCACCCGCAACCAATCTTGTGTGCATACCAAAGCCTCTCAAACATCAGGATTCAGTGAGCTTCGACATTCATCAAGCACTCTACCACCAACGTTGAATGCCGATTCTGGCGCAACATTTGACATAGGAGTTCCCAGAACGTCACGTGCCATCATGGACAAAATAGGGTATCTTGGCGTGTAGACCTTCCACCAATTTAATTTCTTAAAATCACAACTGCGCCGAAAGACTGGTTCCTCTAGATACTTGTCCAAGTCTGATATCATGTTTTGGCTCTGAGAGGTCTCGTAGAGAAATTTATCAAATCCCTTCAATCAATCCCTACTATCAGTGCTAGTACTGGGTAAGCTGCTACCAGGCAAAGCTGGACCTTGATCTACCATTGTTGAGCAAATTGAATAAGCATCGAAAAGTTCCTTGAGGCCATCGGAAACTTCCTTAATCCTATCCAGAGCAGTACTACCGTATATTTGAGAGTAGTAATACTCCACCAACTTCAATTTGAATTGGGGATCCAAGATTGCTGCTACTGCCAAAGCCAAACTGCACTTGCTGGAGTACTTAACAAACTTAGCTTTCATCTTTAGTGCCCTAGAACTAAGAAATTTGTCTGGGCTCTTGCACCATTCAGTTAATTGGATGTGAACATGACAAATCTAACGAAAATATATGCTCGCAGTTGGACATTTATTGCCAGAAAAAACATTAGTGATTCCAAAAGTTTCAGATAAACTGTAACAAACCTCGTACATTCCCATTCTGTGTCAGTTAAAGCTGATGTGTATTAAGGCTGTTTCAAGCATTAGACACTTTGAATTCCATCAAACTGGGAAATCAAGAATTAATCTCCTCTGACTCTCTCGTAAGTCAATCATTCATTCAATACAATATAATGAAGACGTCAAAATATACAGAGAAATTATTACATCACTTTCTCTCTCTAAAATTCCTTTTCCCTTTTCCTTTTTTACGCTTCTCAACTATTACAATGTAGTTAAGACATAAGTATAAAAAATTTCAAATTGGAGTACTCCAGTTATATAGGTAAAAGAGGTTTAGTTGCTCAAATTCCAAAGAGGTTTAGTATTTACCAATGTAATGAATGAGCTTTCAAGATCAGGTAATGTGACTGCAAACTACTAAATTAATTTAAAAACGGGAATCTGCAGAAAGCAAAAAATTAACCTTTACCGACGGAAAATTACCCAGAAACAGACGCTTTAGAGATCACAAATTGTTTGAAAATCGTCACAAAAAATGCTTTAATGACCAAATATCTGGAAAGTTTCTGCAGCTTTTCTATGGTTATTTTTCACTTTTTGAGCTTCTAAACCCCTCAATTCTCAATCTAGGTCAATTCCATCCCCCAAACCTATTTAAAACATTATATTCAACAATTTAAACATGTTCGCATCATCAAATTGTCTGGAACAAAATCCAAAATTAGTCTAGGCAGTTAGATTGATTGACTGAAATATGAACTTAACATGCATTTTTATTCTTTCTTTGGCCAACAATAAACCACCCCAAACACATATGCAATGACTAAATAAGCATCTGGAAATTTCCTGTAGGATTGCTCCAGGGAAGTAGTAGTTAGCTAAATGTGTAACAATCAGGAGTTCATATTGTAAGAATCGAAACACTAAATTGATTGAGAACTTGGGATGAAGGTTTTGTACACACATAAAAATGTATAGATTATTGATTGAGCATCCAACATTTTGTCAAATTCAGCTTCTATTCAATCTAAACCATGAAGAACCACATCTTACAAGGGAAGAATAGAATGCTCAAAAATCAAAGATACACCCTTCAATGACAAAAGAGGTCCCTCTAATTTACGTACAGGTATGGGAATCTAGTTGATATCCTAAATGAACAACTAAGCTTGACAAGGAACTACAAGCAATTAATGAGTCTCATGTGATGTATTGACATGGAGATATAGATAAGGTTCACTGCCCTGACCAGCTTTAGGTGTGTCGACATCATTTAGACAGCACAGGATAGGCCAAAAGCTGATCCATCAACCTTGCAGCAAATGTAGCAGATTCATACCAATAGAAATTTAACTCTACTCAACAAGAATTGGTCTTGGCTGAAGGAATTGGTGTAGTAGAATGGCTTGACAATGAATTGGCATCTGAATCCTGATAGAAAAGAGAAATAAGTAAATATTGCAATAAGATCACTGCTAAGTATGCATTATAACGAAAGACAAACGTAAAACTCAAGCTGTAATTCACGTGCCTTTTAATTCCACCTGCAACCAATCTTGTATGCACATCAAAGCCTCTCGAGTGTCAGGATTCAGTGAGCTTTGACATTCATCAAGCACTCTACCACCAACGTTGAATGCTGGTTCTGGTGCAACAGTTGACATAGGAGTTCCCATAAAGTCACTTGCCATCATGGACAAAATAGGGTACCTTGGCGTGTGGACCTTCCACCAATTTAATATTTTAAAATCACAACAGTGCAGAAAGACTGGTTCCTCTAGATACTTGTCCATATCCGATATCATGTTTTGGCTCAGAGAGGTTTGTCAAATCCCTTCAATCGATCCCTACTATCAGTGCTGGTACTGGGTAAGCTGCTGCCACGCAAAGCTGAACCTTGATCAACCATTACTAAGCAAATTGAATAAGCATAAAAAAGGTTCTTGAGGCCATTGGAAACTTCCTTAATCCTATCCAGAGCAGTACTACCGTCTATTTGAGAGTAGTAGTACTCCATCAACTTCATTTTGGATCGGCGAATCCAAGATCGCTGCTATTGCCAAAGCCAAACTGTAATTGCTCCAGTACTTGTCAAACTTAGCTTTCACCTTTAGTGCCATAGAACTAAGAAATTGTATGGGATTTTGCACCATTTAATTAATTGGATGTGAACATCACACTCAGGAAAATATATATACTTGCAGTTGGACATTTGTTGCCAGAGAAGACAGTAGTGATTTCAAATTTTCAAATCCCTAAAAACTGTGCCATTTTCTCCCTTTTCTATCATCTTGGCGACCTGAATGAGGATTGACTGAATGGATATCATCAAGAGCTGCGAATGAATCATTCGATGGCCCTTCAACTGACCCAGCCCCCCCTCTCAAACAAAACTGGAAAAGTTTCTTCACCGTTGGGTCTATGTCATCACTTGTCGAGGGATTGGGGTCCAAGACAAACTCTTCAACAGCAGCCTTACCTTCAAGCATATTCACAACTGCAGACATAGTGGGCCTAAGCTTCGAAGTGGAATTACAGCAGTGGAGAGCTACATTGATTGTAGCCAACATCTCTTCATTGTTGAATTCGGAGCTCAACTTTGGATCCACTACGTTCATCAAATTCCCTTCCGATTTGAGAACATGCGCCTAGAAACATGAAAAGAACAAAAGCAAAATAACTTATGTATCTTAAAAAATAACGTAAACTTTCAACAAAGAAGATATAAAAAAAAAAAAGCCTTCTAAACAACTTCAACAAAATCAAAATTAAAGTTCAATTAGAAAGTTACCCAATCAAGAATATAAAATCCTTCTGCATTTGTCTGCTGAGTTGAGTTCTTCTTCCCACTGATAATCTCCAGCACAACAATTCCAAAGCTGTAGACATCTGCTTTGTCTGTGAGATGACCCCGAAGTGCATATTCTGGTGCCATGTATCCACTGCAAAATCATGAAATCATGACATCAATTCAATGGTTATAAACATATGCCGTAATATAACTATATTGGAAGGAGAAATATAAGAAGAGAAGTTAAAAAAGGACTCACAAAGTTCCAGCAGCACGGGTGCTTATATGTGTTTTATCTTCTTCAGCAAGTTTGGCCAACCCAAAGTCCGATATCTTCGGGTTAAGACGTCTATCAAGCAACACGTTCGTGGCCTTGATATCTCTATGGATAACCTTCAAGCTTGATTCCTCGTGAAGATAAGCCAAACCTTTTGCTATGCCAACACATATCCTATGCCTCGTTGGCCAATCCAACTTCAACTGACTTTCTTCTGCCCCTTCAGTTTATCAAGTTAATCAAAATTAGTAAGAATTTTGTGCATACAATCTTTTATACCATGTGCATGGACTAAAGGAAATGTAGGCGTACAAAAGTGATACTTACCAAACAAAGCATGAGAAACGCTATTGTTTTCCATGTACTCGTAGACAAGGTAGAGTTGATTTCCTTCAATACAACATCCGTATAGGTTTACAAGATGAGGATGTTGCAAAGCAGAAATCATGCCTATCTCATTCACAAATTCCCGATTTCCTTGCTTTGACTTGGAAGAAAGCTGCTTAACAGCAATCAGGGTTCCATCTACAAGAATGCCCTGTATTTGACTAAGATAGTTAATACAAATCTCTTCACGCGAGAAATTAATCATAATTAGGATGGCAATTATTAATCAAATTAGAAAATAAATTATTTGTTTCAAAGATTACCTTATAAACAGTACCAAAACCACCTTCACCAATCTTATTGGCTTGGTCAAAGTTGGTTGTGGCATCTTTGAGTTGTGTAAAGGTAAACTTGCGAGTTTGTAGTTCCACACCTTTCAAATCTGCGTGACAAGTAAAACTCATTAGAAATTGTTGTGTCTAAGACAAATTTAAGAACAATATCATTGTTTTATCTTAAATCCCACTACTGTTTGAAGGCCTCTAGACCTTAACAACTACCTGGAACTATAGGCATGCATACTTTGCATCGTGAGTTTAAAAAATATAATGTACTCTAAGAGCATCAAGCTGTCGAAAAGTTCAATATCTAGACAATTATTATCTCGGAATGTGCACTTAAATATGCATGAGAAGAAGTCACAAAATAGGATAAATGTTCTTAGAAATGGAACAATGAAAACAAAAGGCAATATAACGAAGATACAGAAAATACCATCCTCCAATGTTTTTTGTCGTCTTAGGAGACCTCTCTTCCAAAGAATAACGAGCGCTAGTAATACGATGGCGATGATGACGACTGCTATTGCGCATCCAATTCCTACCATTGTGCCTATAGGCACATGACTCCTAATACGCTCTAAGTAGCTTAAAGTTTTTTTTGGAGGTTCAAAGTCTGCCAAAATAAAGCATAATTTTATTAGAATAAATGTAAATCTAATAGATGAGAAAGTACTTGCAAATATTCTACAACATACGTAAAACTTACTTGGCGTCACACTAATGGCTGATATAAGAGGCCCGTAGACACCTGTATAAGGAATGGCAGTCGTCCCTTTTCCTGCCCAATATAGGTGGATCTCCAGTGTGCTACCAATAACGGTGACATTGTCAAACTCTCTGACAATGCCCTTACCGACACCTCTTGCTTCTTCCATAATGTTGAAGTCTTTCAAAACCAAGTTCCCCTGCACATGATCACAATTTCAATACGGCATTAATATACTTCTGCATTTCGTTTAGAACTTCGTATAAAATAACACCCAAATAAAGCAGTTAAACGGCATATGACCTTCCAAACAAGTGTCGTGGTCTAGTAAATGCCAAAAGAAATATCATCAACAGTTTTAAGAGCATAAAGTGTGATCTATAATGGAATGCGCCAAACAAACTAAATGTTGCCCATTGAACTTTCTGTAGTGTTTGAAAAAAACAAAACAGTTAATAAACTAGCAAAGAATCACAAATAATAAATGAAAGTTTATTTGTACTCACTTGAATTGAGATGTCAAACAAGCGTTTTCCAAGACTGCTAAATGTTTGGTCATCCGTGAACATGATCTCGGAAAAGTAGAGCCGCACTTTGTAGTTGCCTTTGAGCATGCAAAGGCCATAGTACTTAAGTGAAAGAGGGGCAATACGCGCTGTTTGATATAAATCTGGCCCGGTAATGTTCAAAGATGTTGCGATGTAATTTGCATCAGGGTTGCTCTTGTCCACACCGGTACTGCTGTAGCCCCACTCTTCAGCCGACGAAACAAAGTGTGATGGTCCGAAAGGGCTCAAGTCCTCTTCATATGTATGGCCATCAAACTTTGTCTTCCTCCCTCCACAATTGATAAATATAGAATGGTCTGCATTTGTAACAAGAATAGAATTAGAATTTTATACTTCACAATTCATATGTATGACACCTATAACGACCATAAAATCATAAGTTGTTGCATGTTAGTTAGACCCCATTGGAACTTGACTCAGATTTCCCAAAAAATATGCCTAGAAAAGCAATAAAATAAAGAATAGAAAATTTACTAATTAATTAATTAAAAATGAGGGAAGCAGTCGGTTGAAGCATGTAGAAAGTGGAGCAGTTCCTCCCCTACTTTCCTCCAACGTGCAAAAAGGAGTTAGAAGGAAAACTACCCACTTTCTCCATACTTATCCATCCACAACCTCCACAAATTCCAGTCTATAAAAAACCGCAAAAGAAACAGGACAAAGAGGAGGAGAAAAAAGAGGGCATAGAGAGAACAAACGGGAAGAGGAGCAACATACTGCAAAGGGACACAGAAAACGGGAGACAGAAAAAGAGGACAACGGAGAGACGGCAGAGGAGAAAAGAAAAACAAAACAAAGAAAGAGCAGAGAAACACAGCAAAAGCAAGAGAGAAACAAACGAAAGAAAAGCACAGAAACAAATGCACGGCAAAGGAAGCAACAAGCATTCAAAGCCTGAACCTGCAGCTAAACCCTGTCCGCCGTAATGAGGCCATTGAAGACCCGGTCCCTATAGAAAGGCTTCCAGGAAGAAGATCGTCGAGTCGTCGTCCGAGTAGCCCAATAGTGCAGGCCTTGTCCCGTAAAAAGCAACCAAGGAACAACCTCAAAATTCAAAGTAGAACGTCAAAAAACCTTTACAGCATCAAGAAGGCCCTCTGGGTTACCCCTTCGCCGCATTCCTGACGAGCTACTGCTGATTCTGGCCATGGGGTTGCTGTTTTCTTTCAAGTGGTTATATTATAACTCCTAGTTGAATTTGTTGAAAGTACAACACCAGCCCAATAATTAAGGTCCAGCCCATTTGGAATCATGAATGAGAAAATGCTAGAAAACTCTAGCAAAGAAGGTAGCAAGTTGGAAAAGCCTAAGTACACCGCCTTAGGCTTAAGAAAATCTAGAAAAATGGTTTGTATGTAGAAAAGCCTAGAACCATCACAAATGTATGGCTATTATGTAATGCCCATGTCCGTCGGCAATTGTAGTCGGCAAAACCACACCTATAAATAGGTGTGTGTGTGTGTGTTGCTAAGTAATCAAGAAATCAAGAAAGTAGCCAAGTAGGCAATCAAGTGAGAGTGAAAAGTAAGAGTAGTGTAATACAAGTAATTTGTTTACTTGTATTGTCTCTCCAACACTTGTGTTAGAGTTGTGTACTCTAAGTTTTTCTCAACAATTGGTATCAGAGCGGTACAATCAGGGACCGTCTCTAGTGAAGCTTTTGAGAATCATGAGAAGTTTAGTACTTTGCAAGATTATTCGTTAATCTTGTTCGGCTTATCGAAGTTATGCCGACACGATGGGAGATCTTCAAGTTGTTGGAGGAATCAAGAAGTTGAACAACAAAAATTACAACACATGGGCGACGTGTATGGAGTCTTACCTACAAGGCCAAGATCTTTGGGATGTCGTCAGCGGTAATGAAGTTATGCAGCCGGAAGAAGACACCAACGGCATTTTGCGAAAGTGGAAGATCAAGGCAGGTAAGGCCATGTTTGCCTTAAAAACCACAGTTGAAGATGACATGTTGGAGCACATACGGAAGGCCAAGACACCAAAAGAAGCGTGGGACACCTTCGCCACACTCTTTTCAAAGAGGAACGATACAAGACTCCAGCTTCTCGAGAATGAGTTGCTATCGGTGGCCCAACGAGACATGACGATTGCCGAATATTTCCACAAGGTAAAGTCTATTTGCCGTGAAATTTCTGAATTAGATCCTAGTGCTGCCATTGTAGAATCCAGGATAAAAAGAATAATTATCCATGGATTGAGACCCGAATATCGAGGCTTCGTTGCCACTATACAAGGATGGCCGACCCAACCATCACTTGTTGAGTTTGAGAATTTGCTTGCCGATCAAGAAGCTTTGGCAAAGCAAATGGGACGGGTCTCGTTAAGGGGTGAAGAGGAAGCACTCTACACCAAAAGTAAAGGCAGCTTTAAGCAGCATGCTGATGGTGGATCTAAAAGAAATGGTGACAAGGAAAAAGGTCATCAAGGAGGAGGGAGTTCTCGGCCAGGGGGAGCTCCGAAGTATCACGGCAATCGTGGTCAGTCCCAGAACAATAAAAGGTTTGAGGGCAAGTGTTACAATTATGGAAAGAAGGGCCACAAGGCGAATGAGTGCTGGTTCAAAAACCCCGCAGAGAGTAACGTCGCCAACTCAGAGAAGAAAAGTGAAGATGATTGGGACGTCGTAGCGTCTTTAGCCTTCGAGGAAGAATGGGTCGCAGAAGCATCATCTTGTTGGTGCTCAAAAAATGAGGCGTTGCCCAATTCGAAAGAGATTGAAGATACGTTGCAGGGGAAACTGGGAGACCAAGCAGCCCAAATCCAATCAAGTCCATATGAGTCTGAAGATTTGCTTGTTGGAGACGATGTCGAGCAAGAAGTACCCAAGAGTTCTTGGCAAACTGGTGTGTACCAACAACCAGGAGAAGTTAGACCTAGTCAAGTGGAAGAATCAACTCCACAATCACAACTAAGGAGGTCAACAAGAGTACAAAAGCCAAATCCTAAATATGTCAATGCTGTTATAGTTGATGAAGCAGCAAAAGAACCTGAGGCGTTTGAAGATGCATCACAGAGTTCTGAATGGGTAAGAGCTATGGAAGAAGAAATCATTGTGCTTAAGCAGAATCATACTTGGGATTTGGTGCCAAAGCCAAGGGATGTGAAACCCATATCCTGCAAATGGGTGTACAAGATAAAGCGTCGTCCTGATGGTTCAGTTGAAAGGTACAAGGCTCGGTTGGTGGCTCGAGGCTTCTCTCACCAGTATGGACTAGACTATGATGAAACGTTTAGTCCAGTAGCAAAGCTTACGACCGTACGAGTCCTACTTGCACTTGCAGCTAACAAAGATTGGAATCTATACCAAATGGATGTGAAGAATCGTTTCTTGCATGGAGAGCTAGATCGGGAAATCTACATGATGCAGCCAATGGGCTTTGAAAGCAAAGCTCATCCCGAGTACGTGTGCAAGTTGAGGAAAGCTCTCTACGGTCTGAATCAAGACCAAGGGCTTGGTACGGTAAGATTGCAGAATTTCTAACACAAAGTGGTTACTCAGTGGCACATGCAGATTCCAGCTTATTCGTTAAAGCTAATGGAGGAAAGTTAGCTGTCGTGTTGGTGTACGTGGATGACTTAATCATCACTGGCGATGATGAGGCAGAAATTTGTCGAACAAAGGAGAATTTGTCAGTATGGTTCAAGATGAAAGAACTTGGACAACTCAAACACTTTCTTGGATTAGAGGTTGATCGCACACAAGAAGGGATATTTTTGTGTCAGCAAAAGTATGCAAAAGACTTGTTGAAGAAGTTTGGGATGCTTGAATGCAAGCCAATCTCAACACCGGTGAAACCTAATGCCAAGATGTGTGCACATGAAGGCAAAGCCTTGGAAGATGCAACAATGTATCGACAATTGGTAGGTAGTCTGATCTACTTGACTTTGACTCGACCTGACATTTCTTATGCAGTTGGTGTGATGAGTCGGTACATGCAAAATCCAAAGAAGCCTCATCTAGAAGCAGTTCGACGAATATTGAGATATGTAAAGAGTACAATTGACTATGGTCTCTTATACAAGAAAGGTGAAGACGGTAAGTTGGTTGGCTATTGTAACGCAGATTTTGCAGGAGATCATGACACCAGGAGATCGACCACTGGGTATGTCTTCAGAATTGGTTCTGGAGTAGTTTCGTGGTGCAGCAAGAGACAACCAACAGTGTCTCTGTCAACCACAGAAGCAGAGTATAGAGCAGCAGCAATGACAGCTCAAGAGAATGCATGGTTGGTACAGTTGATGAGTGATCTACATCAACTAGTAGATTATGCAGTACCATTGTACTGTGATAACCAATCGGCAATTCGCTTGGCGGAAAATCCAGTCTTTCATGCAAGAACTAAACATGTGGAGGTACACTATCATTTCATTAGAGAGAAGGTCTTGCAAGAAGAGATTGAGATGAGACAAATCAATACAGATGAACAAGTTGCGGACTTGTTCACTAAAGGTTTGAGTACCGGCAGGTTTGAAAAGTTTCGTCGTCAACTCAGCATGGAGGAAAGAATGAGCTAGTGTTGAGGGGGAGTGTTGAAGTACAACACCAGCCCAATAATTAAGGTCCAGCCCATTTGGAATCATGAATGAGAAAATGCTAGAAAACTCTAGCAAAGAAGGTAGCAAGTTGGAAAAGCCTAAGTCCACCGCCTTAGGCTTAAGAAAATCTAGAAAAATGGTTTGTATGTAGAAAAGCCTAGAACCATCACAAATGTATGGCTATTATGTAATGCCCATGTCGGTCGGCAATTGTAGTCGGCAAAACCACACCTATAAATAGGTGTGTGTGTGTGTGTGTGTGTGTGTGTGTTTGTTGCTAAGTAATCAAGAAATCAAGAAAGTAGCCAAGTAGGCAACCAAGTGAGAGTGAGAATTAAGAGTAGTCTTGTGAGGAGTGTGAGTGATCTAGAGTTTGTCTCTAGAAAGTGAGTGAGTGTCATTGCTTCTAAAGTTGTGTCCTTGTGAGTGTTGTAATATTTTGTGTGTGTAATACAAGTAATTTGTTTACTTGTATTGTCTCTCCAACACTTGTGTTAGAGTTGTGTACTCTAAGTTTTTCTCAACATAATTCATAGAAGACAAAGCATCCAGCAAAGAAAAGAAAGGATGGAGTTCTGCTATAGACAAATTACTCCCCAGATAAAATGGGAATGTTGCTCCATATGGAGAATAAATACAAGGAAGAAAAACAAGCTTTTCCATTTTTTTTTCATGTAGGAGTTTATCACTTTTGGCTCTGTGAATAAGAATTGGGCCAAATAAGATGGCACTTAACATCATGGTAAAGGCACCGGTTTCAAACGGTTTAAAACAAGAAGTGTGGAGACCATTTGTCCTTCATTAAATCACCAACTATCCAGAAACTTGTTGGCAAAAGTTGAACACGACTCAAAGAATTTGGCTCGTTGCTGCTACTCCATTCTTCAAAGAATGTTCCAGGAAAAAGAGAAAGAAAGAAATAGTCTTGCTCATCACATGCGTGTCACAGAGCATGGCCCCTAGTGAGAAGTATTTGAGCCAAGTACAGAACACGTCAAAATGGCATGTTCCATGAATCCAAAGCCACCAAAAGTAGCTTTCGGAAAGTTCAAGTGGAGGAAAGGCAAATTTAAGAAAAGCTTTGAAGCATTAAATCAAGCCTAAAGTGGTTGTGCTCCATGAAGGGAAACAACAAATCCTAAAGAAAAGCGCAATGGAAATGCCCAAATTCCAAAATAGCAAAGTGAATTGGAAGATAAAGAAAGTCAATTGTTACTAGCAAGCCCCAGTGCAGTTTCTTCTTAATCAAAACAAAAGGACTAGATGACAAGCATGACTACATGCCCGATAAAAAGAGTTGGCAGCTAGCTACAAAATTGTTTGCATCACGACAAGTATCAAATGGCACAAAGCCGCTTCAAAATTCAAACGGCACAAAGCCATCCCAAATCTCAAAAAGGATACAAAATCATTCAAATTCCCAAAACAGCACAAAGCCATACCAAAATCATAGCTTGAACTAAGTCGGTTTGATTCCCTTAAAGGATACGTAGGCAATCTAATACCATATTCTAGGCTCAACCACAAACACAAAAATACTAAATCGAATCCCTAGTTCACCTTAACCAAATTCACTACCAAATCCAAATCGACTCCCTGGTTCCTTCAACCAAATTCACCCAAATAAACCAAACACCAAATCTTTTTTAGTGGGTCATTCACTCACTGAAAATCCCCAAACCATAAACTACAAGTGACTTAATCCCTTAAAAGGCTACGTAGGCAATCTAGGGAAATCACAAATCCTTTTTAGTGAGTCATTCACTCACTAAAAATCCCCAAACCATGAACCACATGTGACTTAATCCTTTAAAAGGGTATGTAGGCAATCTAGGGCTCCACCTAGGTGCAATCACAAAATCAATCAAAAACACCAATCCCCAAAATTCATATTTTTCATGTTAGAATCAAAGAGTATTCTTTTCCCAAAAGAACAATTGTAATTAATAGGCTCGTAGTCTAGAATAGGTCGAACTCAAATTAATAAAACCCTCTTCGAAAAAATGAACGAGAGTGAACAAAAGAGCTTTTGGTTCCCAATCAAGTGGAGGAAAGGCAAATTTATAGGTTTTGCTGAAAGAGGTTTTGAATTGTTGTTATGAATTATTTATTGGTCTGGGTTTGGCCTCATGTCCCCCTGACATATTGTATTAAAAAAAAAAAAATTGTGTCAAGTGAATTATTTGTTCTTGTGACAATTTTTGCTCAACACCATCAATTCGATAAACAACATGCAACATCTAACAAAAGTACCCACAAAACCGCTAGACTATACAACCAACCAATTTACTAGGATAGATAAAAGAAAAAATTATATGAACTTAAACTCACATTTTGGTTTTGAGGAGCAAGGAAGGTCCTTCTTCAAGCACCACCTACGCATTGAAAGAATTAAGGTTCAGTCATGACTCATACATATATCCTATGATGTTTGATAAACATGGAATCACAAGTTTTTGTGAGCTTACAAGTTTTCTGGCGAAGAATGACTAGAAACCAAATTCCTGTAATAATCAAGACAATTAGCCAATAATATTCGACAGAGAAAGAACATATAATAAGTACATAACGAATTTAGCCAATAGCACTAGGTTTGGATATTGATAGACTTACACAGTCAAGTGTTGACAACTGACGGAAGGTGATCCCGCAAAATTGTTGTATGACAAGTCCCTGCAACATATTTTGTGTGGCATTAATGACATCTCTAAATTCAAATATGGAGAAACAAAAAAAATGAAATTGAAATCGATGTTGGCCAGCATTTTGCTTTAAAGATACAAACACAAATAAATTAAAACTTCACATATTAGTATAACACTATAGACTGACCGGTAACGTTTGCTCTGCAATATCCAAATTGGTACTTCTCCGGTCAGTATGTTGTTGCTCAAAGACCTGCACACGTAAAAATTAACGGTCAATGAAAATGTAAATATAGTTGACTTGAGAAATATTGAAACTGTTTATTGTTTGCACCAATAAATGAATGCATCATTTGACCGACTTACATGAAAGATAAATGGCTAGCACGCTCAATCGTTTGTGGAATTTCTCCAGTCAACTTGTTAAAGCTTAAGTCTCTACATAGAGGGAAAAAAACATCATATAACATACGTCAGAGGTTTGTTTTGAACTTTTGAAGATTTATTGCATCCACAAGTAATAGAAAAAGGAGAGGGCCCTCTAAAAGCCGTATTGGTGTTGTTTTTCAACTTGTTAAAGCTTAAGTCTCAACTTCTTGTTCAGTTTGGCAATAGTAAATTTATAGATCTATACAATTATATTGATTATAAAAACACTCACAATATTCTTAGATTTGTCAGCTCGCCAAGGTCATTAGGGATTGTACCACTAATTGAGCAATTTCTCATAATCCTGTATCACAGAGATGCGAACAAAAATTAGAGAATTATGAGAATGATTGCGTTAGGGATTACACTGAAGTACAATAGGGTTTTGTAAAATGAAACTCACAGTATCCGTATGCCTTTCATATATCTCAGGGTAGGAAAGGGCATACTTGGTCCGTTCAAATCTGATATCATCCTGATACAAAAGACACATCAGAAATATTTATTTGTTTTATAGTTCAAGATTTGGAATATTGAATAATTACAAGATAGAAGAAAGTGGTCTTACAATTCCGTTACATATTTCAAGGAAGATATGGTGTAAGGAATAGGACCTTCCAAGGATGCACCTTGCAAATCACTGCAGTAGAACTCATTAATTTAACTCATCACCAAAAACTGATAGGATACAATTATATTGAAAGGAAGGAAATGCAGAGAAAGGGAACACAAACAAAGATATTCAATTCATTTAACCGATATCCTCTCCCTGATGGCTCTACGGCCTCTCTGTGCCTTACATCATTGCTTGACACATGTCACCAAAGTTAACCGCATCTAACTCTGTTATATAATATTATTAAAATTAGGATAAAAAATTTAGAGAAGGAAGAGGTAGCCATGCCTCCGACGATCACTCAAACCCCAAAACAACTTCAGCCTCCCTCTCCAATCGAGGCAAACCCCGCCGAACCCAATCCTTCCCATCTCTGGCCGCCTCCCTCCCCTTTACTAGTCCAACGACAGAGATTGAGATTCTTATATATATATATGCACCCAAGCCCCTCCTGCGTTGATTCCGACTTCCATTTTTTATGTCATGAAGATAAAAACAAAGGCAGAGAAGGTGGAGAAGATGACCCATTATTTTTTTATTTTTTCTAATAAATTAACTCAGAGGCAGAGAAGATTGAGATTCTTATTTAATATAAATATTATTTTAACAGAGTTAGATGTTGTTAACTTTGGGGCAGGTGTCAAGCAATGACGTTAGGCACAGAGAAGATCTGGACTGTATAAGACTGGAAAGTAACTAAGAAGCCTATAGTACCCGATTAGCAGTAACCTAACGACAACATTGTAACGACACTCACAATCTTCTTATTGAAAACAAAGTCATTGTATACAGATATTTGATTTCAACGTCATATGATGGTAAACTTGTTCCTAAAGTAGATGTATGTATACAATGATATCGGTTTTAAGTTAACTCGGTACAATATATCTAAAGAGGATCCTAAAAGAAACACTCACGGTAAGAGATGGGAAATAAAGAGTAAAAATGGGAGATGACTATGATGAAGAGCTACACTCAACAGTTTTTGAAGTTTAAAGAGTAAAAATGGAAGATGACCATAATGAAGAGCAACACTCACAGTTTTTTAAGTTTGCTCCAGTTTCCAATAAATTCAGGTATCTTCCCTGATAATTGGCTCCCACCTATCCTACTGCAAGCATTAAAAGAAGATGAGAAATTCTGTGTAAAAAATTATGCACATTCGTATAATCAAGCCATTTTGCATAACTTACAAATCAATTAAGTTTTTCAAATTTCTGTACGATTCTGGTATCGTACCAGTAAAATTGTTTCCTGAAAAAAGGCTGTTGAAACATACAAAAGAGTCATAAGATAATCCAATGAATTTGTGAAACATTTACACTCCATACAAAATAGCAAAAATTTCACGAAATTTGGATTTTTGAAAAAGTTTGGCCAAAAGAAGAAATGAGAATGCAAACTTACATTTTTTCCAATTGAGTCAACTTCCCGAGGTTTTGCGGAAGAGGGCCTTCAAACTGATTGTCTTCCAAGTCCCTGGAAAAAATGTAATTTGTCAATCAAGGTTATAATATTCCTTTTTTTTTTAATTATCAATAAGTAAATAAAATAATTACAAAACTTACAGCTCTCTAAGCAAAGTAAAGCCGTCAGTAGGAATTAAACCACTGAGTCGATTCCCCAAAAGATACCTGCAACACACTAACAACAGTTACATGCCATGCCAGATAATAAATGCATCCATGCGGCCATTATTTAAGGTCTGTAGAAATCACTTACAGAAAACGAATGGGAGAGCGGGAAAGGCTAGCAGGGATTGATCCACTAATGTAGTTGCGAGTGAGGTCACTGTTTAATGTGAACAAGCATTAGAAATTCATATCCATAATCCGTAATCCAGTTAATGTGCATAACAAATTTAAAATAACAACATATGACTTACATTTTTTCCAACTTTGTAAGATTTCCGAGTTCCTCAGGTATAACTCCAGTTAAATTTAAACATTTCATCTCACTGTAAAACCAGCATTTAAAGCAAAACTAATCACTATAAAGGGAGGATAGAATTCACAGAACAATAGAACTTTAGACCAACAAAGTCAAGTTAAGGCTTATTAATCAGTTGTACTTGAAACAATAAAACTTTAAGCTAATAAAGCCTTACATGATTGTGACATGGCAAGTATTGTTTGGAAAGGAACACTTGCAAGTCACTTTGCTGAAAATTTGTTTAGCAAAGTATTTGAAGAAGCCTGCTCCACCATCTTGGCAAGAACTTTGGCTGATATTCTTCCAGTGAGGGTTTCGTAATTTTCTAGAAATTGTTTCCAAAGTTTTCACTGTGAAACAAAGACAGCTCTTGGTCAAATCATACATGTTCACCCTACAAAGGCCTAATTGAATAAAAACAATGCTAAAATCCTTCACCTGTTGCAACTCAGTTGCTCCGAAAAACATAAAAGTACATGTTTAAACCAATAAGAATTGCCACATCATTTAATTATTGGTAATAAGAAATGGACTAGAATTCTCTCCCCTTCTCTTTCCATCCCCTTCCATCCCCTCCTCTCACATTCTTTTATTTTGTCTTTCTCTTGCTATAAAAAATTAATATAAGATGTTAACATGGTTTAACCGTGACCGTTCAAATAGGAGGGGAGGGAAGGAGAGGGAAAAAAAAGAAGGGAGAGGAATCCTACTCCATAAGAAATTACCATATTATGCAATTATTGGTGCTTGTGAGGCAAGCAACATATACTACAAATCAAACAGATGAATCCTTTACTGCCAAACTATGCAAGTTGCACTCATATAAATTGTTTAAGAACCATTATGTCTATTGGTTTAGTAAATCAGGGTAAAGAAGTTGTAAAAACCCAATTCCTCTGCACTTAAAGAAATACAACGATGGAAAAGATTGTGGAAAATTTGAAACTTTTATACTAATCAGTAGCAATTTCCCAAATTCTCTTTTTGCTTGTAATTTTTTAATAAAAAAATTCATGAAAAAATTTCAAAACAAAACGAAATGATGGTGATGTAGAGAAGAATGAAATATTAGAATATAAAATTATAAGGGCATCTCTAAAGAAACAACCAAACTCACTCCAACCGATGTGCTATTTTCTTATGAATGCCGTCACCACCTTTAGCCGTCAATTTTGACGCGGAGTGCTTGGGCATTGTTTCATATTTGTTATTTCATTAATGCAATTTAGTTGAGGAAACAATGGTAGCCATATCGACTAGAGCAAATGTACTCTCCCTCTTTTCACCTTCAAATCACCCAATTATTTTGGATTATTTAAAGTAAATATTCTTTGTTTAAAAAGAAGTGGCTCTGTGCCCAATTCCAATTTCCATGGACTAGCAAAAAAGGAAAATAGAAAGTTAGCTAGCCCACCCCGTTAAATAGATAATGAGCCTGAATATATGGGTTAACTAACGGATGGGCTGAACAGAGGATTTAATCTCGTTCGTTAGAGTGCAAGCCCAAAGTTTCTCTATGACATATTCATTCGGGTCCAAACGGGTATGTCGGAATTTTAGTCAAGGTTATAAAAAACGCTAGGTGCTAGTCGGATGACGGGCTGGGGCCTAGCGCCTATGCGGACTAGGCGGATTTAAGTAAATTTATTGTATTTCGTGTAAACAAGTGTCTGTTTATACTTAAACTATATAAAATTTAATCATAAACTAGAAAATAGAATGACATATATATATTATAAAGTATTGGAACATAATGAAAACATAGGGAGTAAACATATAATGTGTGTTTATTTAAGTGTTCAATAAGTCTCTTATAATTTATTAGAAATAATAAAATGCAAAAGGAAAGTTATCTATTTTCTATTTAAGTGAGTTGCAACCTAGGCAGGTGTCTAGGCGGTCAAGACGGACGCCTCAGTAGGTCTAGACGCTCTTTCTTAATTTTCAAACGCCTAGGCATTAATCAAAGCGGTGGCCAGCCGCCTAACGCCTAGGCGGGATTTTTAGAACAGTGGTTTTAGTCTACTCATGTCATGTGTGTGTCGGAAATATTCTGATCGGTGGGAAGTCGCCGGCCTTAGGCGAATGAGATGCCGGCGAGAGACCTAAACCATAAACCCAACGCCCCAAAACCATTATTCAAGAACATCCATATTTGCAGTAAAAGTCGAGAAATTTAAAGCGAGAGGGAAAATAATGGTTTTATTTTGTGCTGACCTTCCAGAGGCAGAAGCTGAGCACAACTCAAAGCCAGAAACCCGATCAGGAGACCAACAAAAATCACGGAACTCGACATTGTCGTGATCACGACACAAAAACAAAAACAGAGAGTGTGTTGGTAACTTTGTAAGAAAGAGTGGTTTTTGTTTTAAATTTTTAATGGTTTTTTCTGAATGTGATTTTTGGTTCTGAAAAGAAAGCTTCAAACTCTTGTCAATCAAAATTGCAAAAACTTTTTGGCTCTGTAATTTCACTTACTCCTCATGAGAGAGAAAGAGGGAGGAGAGAGAGAGAGAGATAGAGAGAGAGAGGCACAGCTAGTTAATTAAATTAAGCTTCAAACCCTAATTAGTGTTAAACAAATGTCCAGTCCATGTTTACATAGTATGATTTTTCAATGAAATCATATCAGGACAGAACCTCCATTTTCGTGGGTTCAGAAGAAGATTTGAAGGCTCCATGCTTTAACTAAGCAATGCCTGATGGCTATCTCCTAGGGTTTGAAATTTCTGAAAATAGAAACTGAAACAGAGAAGACACAGATGCAGAGTAACAAGTCCAAAAACAAACAATGAGGAAAATTCCAAATTTCTTTGCTTTCCGAGAAGAATTTTCCCAGGAACCAAACAGAGCGGAGCATTTCTCACAACACAAAACCAACTGCAACCATCCTCACAAAGCAACAAAAATCTTCACAAAACCCAAAATTATTCAAGAACATCCATATTTGCAGTAAAAGTTGAGAAATTTAAAGCGAGAAGGAAAATGATGGTTTTATTTTGTGCTGACCTTCTTCCAGAGGCAGAAGCTGAGCACAACTCAAAGCCAGAAACCCGATCAGAAGACCAACAAAAATCACGGAACTCGACATTGTCGACATTGTCGTGATCACGACACAAAAACAAAAACAGAGAGTGTGTTGGTAACTTTGTAAGAAAGAGTGGTTTTAAATTTTTAATGGTTTTTTCTGAATGTGATTTTTGGTTCTGAAAAGAAAGCTTCAAACTCTTGTCAATCAAAATTGCAAAAACTTTTTGGCTCTGTAATTTTGCTTACTCCTCATGAGAGAGAAAGAGGGAGGAGGGAGAGAGAGAGGCACAGCTAGTTAATTAAATTAAGTTACCCTTTTTGGTGTTGGGGCAGAAATCTGAAGCTAGCTACTCTTACTCCAATTTTAGTATCAGAAAGTGACTTCTTCTGCCTTTGGGAAGAGGATCAGAAAGTTCACAAGTTTATTATTATTTTATGAACTTAAAATGGTTGTGCCTTTGCTGTGTCTTTTCTATCAGTCTGAGGAAGGAATGAGTGTTGTCAACTCCTCTCATCTCCGGTCTCCACTCTCTCATTCAAACGTGTCTTAAATTTTAGGTTTTAAGTCAGAAATAGTATTTTTCTGTTTAATAGTTTGGGTTAAAATTTTAGTTTGAATTATTAAGAAGTAAGTTTTGGCTAGATTATTTTTTCTGTAAAATAAAAGTTGAAAATTCATTAAACCGACCCATTAAATATGTATATATAGTATGTAAATATATGTGTGTATTATTCGGCTCATTCTTTAAAAAAACAAAAAAATAACAAAAAAATAAAAAAAAAACTAACGAAAAGTTCAAAAAAAAACTTTAGTATTAATGAAAAAAAAAAGTGTAGTGAATAGTACCAAAAAAAGGTAAAAATGTGATTTTTCGTTAAAAGTGAACAGTACTGAGAGTTTTTTTTGTTAAAATTCCCTTAAAAAAAATTTAATACTTGTTTATTATATTCTTTTTCTTTAAAAAATGTAACACTTTACTTGTATTATTAAAAACTTTGTGAAATAATGTGTACAAAACGTGACCTACATTCATAATGCAGTATAAGTACGTTGGAGCTATAAAAAAAAAGGTGTAATTTAACACATTATTCATACTCTGTGACATCAAAAACTGCTTTTTCCGATGCTTAGAAGAAAACCAAATTCTAAGCTTAGTGATCTTAGTCTTACGTTAAAAAAAACAGACAACAAAAGGAGAGGGAAAGGGACAAAGAGGTGAGTGTCTTCCTAGTTCATGTAATATGTAAGAAAGAAAGAGCGAAAGACAGATGGGGGAGAGAGAGGGCTGCCGATAGGGCGTGAGTAAAATTACAGGTTTGGCATATTGCTTGTGTTATTTCCCTTTCCAGTTTTAGCATCCCATTCCCACATATAACTCTCAAACCTAAACCCAGCTATTTGTGAACTGCGTTACTAACATCATTTGATTAATTACTTGGAGACGAAAGCAAGATGAAACTAACTTCTTCATTGATCCATGTAAAGGAGGAATTTTCTATTCTATCACGGAGTATGGAACACTGCAACTGTTTTAACCATTAGAATTTTTCGTTCATTTGATTATTTGGAGACGAAAGCTTAGCTGAACTAGTTACTAGTTCAAAGTAACTTCGTCATTGGATCATTTAAAGGGGACTAAAAGCTATGACAATAAGCGAAATTTTTTTAGTGTATAAAAAACGTGCGTACCAACTGCGGGTGGGCTAGCTAAGGGCTGGTTTGGTATTGCTGTGCTTTGAAAAAAAACTGCTGTGAGAATAAGCGGCTGTGCTGTGAGAATAAGCGGCTGTGAAATAAATCAGCAGAGTGTTTGGTAAATTTTTTTGTAAAAGTGCTTTTGGAAAAAAAAGCAGTCTAATAGTGGGTTTTTTCATTAAAGAAGCATTGTAGCTCCGTGTGCTTTGAAAAAAAACCAGTTTTCCAAAGCTGCAAATAGCAGCTTCAGCTTTTTCCTTTGATTTCAGCTTATTCTCACAGCAGCTTCCAAAATAAGCCCTTTTTTCAGTTTACCAAACACCTAAAACCCTCACAGCTTTTTTTCATGGGTGCTTTTTTTTTAAGCACCTCACTCCCAAACTAGGTCTAAAAGGTCTAATAACTTTTTCTTAAGCATCTGTGTGAGTAATAATGCTATATTGTCTCTTGAGAATGAAGATGTGCAAAATTTTATAAGCAGAATTTATCCAGTTAGTTTATTTTCTAGCAAGACAAATACAAATTAAAAATAGAATACAAACCATAAGTTTTTTGAATTAGATAAAGGTATAAAGTTATCCAAACATACAATGAGGTGCATTTGGATAAGTAATTATTGTCATGATTAATGTTTAAAATATCCACGAAATTATCGATATTTTTGTTAAAATATCCATGATAGTCTCAATGGCGTGGCCACCCACAAGGCTAAGGTGGGTTGTAGTCCAGGGAGGTTTTCTGTAAGGATAGTGCTATCTATGCACTCATTTTTATTTCTCACACACATCTCTCAATTTTTAGTTGTTCGAATCGAATGAATTGGAGATGATCACTAACAAAAAATTAATAAGGCTGTGTTGGAAGTAAAAATGGGTTTGTGAATAGAACTAGAGCTCGTTTGGATGTGCTTTTAAAATGACTGAAAGCGTTTTTGGTGAAAATATTTTTTGAAACAATCCTTAATAAAAATGCTAGTAAATCCTTGAAAAGCACTTAAAAGTGCTTCCTGGAAGAAGCACATAACTGGTGCTTCTTGTAAAAAACACTTAATTAAAGAGCTTTTGGAACCCAAAAATATTTTCATCTAAAAGGAAGCTTCAAACTCTTGTCAATCAAAATTGCAAAAACTTTTTGGCTCTGTAATTTTACTTACTCTTCATCAGGGAGAAAGAGGGAGGAGAGAGAGAGAGGTACAGCTAGTTAATTAAATTAAGTTTCCCTTTTTGGTATTGGGGCAGAAATCTGAAGCTAGCTACTCTTGCTCCACTTTTAGTATCAGAAGAACTTCTGCTGCCTTTGGGAAGAGGATCAGAAAGTTCACAAGTTTATACGACAACACAAAATGGTACACCAAACGTTATGATATTAAATATAGGAACGATAATGTTGATATAATATGTTTCAAGGTAATATACATCTATTTGACCAAAACAAATAGGGTAATATTCATTTATTTATACGTAAAATTCTATTCTAATCCTTTTCTAAGATTAATTTTTGAATAAAACTTTGTCTTAGATTAAAAACTAATTCTAATTCTTGGCATTTAATTGTAATTTTTTAATATTAAATAGGTTGTAATTATTGTTAAGCTTTTTGGTTGCAGGTTATATATCGATTCTCATAAATAATAAAAATGTTATTTATTATTGATAGTTATTATTAAGTTCCCATAATAAGAAAAGTCATATATTAATATATATTTTTCATTGTGCGTGAATTTCTCCATATATATGTATGTGTATATTACGTACATATGTATGTTTATAAACTGTAGTTACGTACCAATACATTTGTACCGATATATTCGTACCGAAAGTTATGTACCGATACATTTGTACCAAAACTTATGTACCAATACTTTTGTACCTATGAGTAAAATAAGATACCTAAAGTTATTTCCCGATACATTCGTACCAAAACTTATATACCGATACTTCCGTACCTATGAATAAAATAAGGTACCAAAAGTTATGTGTAAATTGTTTTTGTTTTGTTGTTGAATTTTTTTTTAAATAAGAATTTGAATTTTGAATACATTTTTATCTATTAATAAATGGAACAAAAAAAAAACATTAATTAGGGATGGATAAAGAATTTCGAATGCTAAGTTTATAAATAATAAATGTGCTATAATTACTTAAATTTGGTAAGTTTTAAAATAAGGACTTATAATAATTTTGAAAACCATTTAGGTTAAAATCTAAAATCAATCTTATTGAAGCCCTAAAATCTAAAAACCCCTTATCTATATTATGACACTCAATGATGAAGCTACTCACAAAGGCTGCCATAAAATTTTTGCCTCCACCCTTGATGGCACGTAGTCGTGAAATGCTTTGTGTTTTTAAAATGATTAAAAACGCTTTCGGTGAATAATCCTAACTAAAAATGCTAGTAAATCCTGGAAAAACACTTAAAGTTCTTCCTGAAAGAAGCACATAACTGGTGCTTCTTGTAGAAAGCACTTTAAGTGCTTTTGGAATCCAAAAAATATTTTCTCTAAAAGCATTTTCAGTCATTTTAAAAGCACATCAAAACAAGCCCTTAAGTCTTTTTAAATGAATCGTAGTTGTTGAGTAACCAGTTCATCAGCTCGCTTTCGTCTCCAAGTGATTAGTCAAATGATGTTACTAACACAGTTTTACAACTAGCTAGGTTTATGTTTAAGAGTTATACATGAAAATGAGATGCCAAAACTGGAAAGGGAAATAATACAAGCCAAGTACGTTGGATAGTAGTAATTGTTTACGTACCTACACACACAATGCTGCTACTGCTAATGATTACACCTCATCACAAGCTGTCACGTGCTAGCAAGTAAACTAGATTAGTGCATTAATTTATCATCAATCAAAGCAATTAAGCTCTCTGATCAGTTTATGGAAAGTACAGGTAAGAAATCATCTACGGTGTTGATAAGATCATTCATGGCATGGTGAAGATATTCTATGAAGAAGAAGAATGCTGCTTTTAGTCATATCACTTGAACTATATATTAAGACCGTGTTAATAAATTGTTTTATTATAACTCGCCATACTTGTCCATTGTAAAATATTCATAACATGCTGACTAAACCTGTGGTAAATGGTCACTTTTTATAATGGGCAATTAATTAATGTCTGTTGTAAAATTGATACGGTAAATAAGTTGTGTTCTTATAATATCTTGTCATCAATTAATGTGTGATATACACATCATCTAAAAAACGGACCATAGTCAACTGACTGTAGGTGGTAAATTACAACTAGAAGCGAGGTTTAAGTTGTTAACTAATAATGAATTGTTTTTAGATTAGATGTTAAGTATCTACACCCCCTACAACAAGTTCAGGTAATATTTAAGCAAATTTCTCTTAAAAGTGATCATCTTCAACGTGAGTAATAAGTCATGTGATCGTCTGACTCACCTATTCGACCAAAACAAGGTAAGTATAAGAATTAATTACTAAATATATAATATGAGAAATTAATTTTAAAAAAAAAATCAGAAATCCCAAATTTTTTTTTATTGAAATAAGTTCGGAATACTCCGAAAACTTCGGATCAGAAATTCCAAATTTTTGGAATCTATAAAGCATCCCATGTCCGTTTGAAATTTTCCAAAAATATTCGATTTTAGAGTTTTACTGGCAGAATAAAAAAAAATTACTAGCGGAATCAGAAATAATATTCCAACTTGCACCCCTAATGTAAACACATAAATACACTAGAGACGAGGTTAGAATTTAAAAATGGGGCTGGCTGGATTTTATTTTATTTTATTTCTAAAAAGGTGAATTTCATCTTGCCGCATCAAATTCAGGAGCATCGAATTCAGGACCGCTCACATTTTTTTGTTTAATAATAGTTAACATAATGGTCATGGTACCCCTTTGTAATTTTACCTCGATACATGGATGACTTTCTACGTGGCACTTCTATGTGTATTACACACAACTTTTTATTATACTTCAATTTTCCGTATGAATAATGAGTTAAATTACTCGTTCCTTTGAAACTCCAACGTAATTGTTCTGTATTATGAATGTAAGTAAACCATATAGCAAGTATTATAATATAAGTTACAGCTTTTTTTATCGATGAACGTAAGTGAACGTCAGTAACATCATCCACTGTTTTTCCATAAATTACAACTCTTTTTATCGATGAGGATTTTTATGTTTATATAAAACACAAAATGATATATAAAGTATTATAATATAAGTCAACGATAATCGCTTTTAAGGTAATATTGACACCCAATGACGGAGCCACTCACAAGGGCTATCATGGATATTTTAACAAAAATACCAATTATTTTGTGAATATTTTAAACACTAATCATGACAATAATTACGTATCCAAATGCACCTCCTTGTAGATAACTTTATACCTTTATCTAATTCAAAAAACTTATGGTTTGTATTCTATTTTTAATGTGTATTTGTCTTGCTCGAAAATAAACTAATTGCATAAATTTTGCTTATAAAATTTTACACATCTTCATTCTCAAGAGACAATATAGCATTATTACTCACACAGACGCTTAAGAAAAAGTTATTAGACCTTTTAGCTAGCCCACCTGCAGTATTACTTCTGGTACACTAAAAAATTTCTCTTATTGTCATAGCTTTTAGTCCCCTTTAAATGATCCAATAACGAAGTTACTTTGAACTAGTACTAAGCTTTCATCTCCAAATAATCAAATGAACGAAAAATTCTAATGGTTAAAACAGTTGCAGTGTTCCATACTCCCTCCTTTACAGGATCAATGAAGAAGTTAGTTTCATCTTGCTTTCGTCTCCAAGTAATTAATCAAATGATGCTAGTAACGCAGTTCACAAATAGCCCAAAACTGGAAAGGGAAATAATACTAGCACTATGCCAAACCTGTAATTTTACTCACTCTCTGTCTTTCGCTCTTTCTTTCTTGCGTCTTACATGAACTAGGAAAACACTCACCTCTGTGTCCCTTTCCCTCTCCTTTTGTTGTCTGTTTTTTTTAACGTAAGACTAAGATCACTAAGCTTAGAATTTGGTTTTCTTCTAAGCATCGGAAAAAGCAGAATAATGTGTTAAATTACACCTTTTTTTTTTTTTATAACTCCAACGTACTTATTCTGCATTATGAATGTAGGTCACGTTTTGTACACATTATTTCACAAAGTTTTTAATAATACACGTAAAATGTTACATTTTTTTTAAAGAAAAAGAATATAATAAACAAGTATTAATTTTTTTTAAGGGAGTTTTAACACAAAACTCACAGTACTGTTCATTTTTAACGAAAAAACACATTTTTACATTTTCCTGGTACTATTCACTGCACATTTATTTGTCTTTTTTTATTAATACTAAAGTTTTTTTTGGATTTTTCGTTAGTTTTTTTTTTTTTAAAGAATGAGCCGAATAATACTCACATATATTTACATACTATATATACATATTTAATGGGTCGGTTTAGTGAATTTTCAACTTTTATTTTACAGAATAATCTAGCCAAAATTTACTTTTTAATAATTCAAACTAAAATTTTAACCCAAACTATTAAACAGAAAAATACTATTTTTGACTTAAAACCTAAATTTTAAGACACGTTTGAATGAGAGAGTGGAGACTGGAGATGAGAGGAGTTGACAACACTCATTCCTTCCTCAGACTGATAGAAAAGACACATCAAAGGCAAAACCATTTTAAGTTCCTTTTTTTTTTTGAGAAACATCGTTCCTATATTTAATATCATAATGTTTCGTGTACCATTTTGTGTTGTTGTATAAACATAGAAGTTTATCATCGACAAAAGAGTTGTAATTTATGGGACAACAGTGGATGACTTTTTCCATTGCACAGTTTTAGCTCATATCTGAGCCCCTCGTTTTGCATAAATTTCCCACTTGACATGCCACTCATTGCATAAGAATATAATCTCTGGATTTGGATCCTCTCCTGAGCAGGGGTCTGAATCCTCCTGATCCAATAACACGGATCGTTGAATTTTGATTCAACAACTAACAATTATTATAACTTTTAGAGGGCTCATCTGTTTGTAATCGTTGGATTTTGATCCAACGACCCGTGTTATTGGGTAAGGAGGATTCAAACCCCCTGCTCAGGAGAGGATCCAAATCCTTAATCTCTAATTATTTTCATGAGAACTAAATTAATTAATACTTTAAGGTTTTGATGTGTCTTTTTTCTCAAATTGAGGAATGAGTGGGAAAATGGATCCTCTCTAGATCCCTTCCACCTAATCCTTCTCATTAAACAATCCGGACTCTTAAAATTTGATCAAACGGCTAAAAACAGGGGCCCACTTTAAAAGTTATATTAACTTTAGCCGTTGGATCAAATTTCAAAGGTCCGGATTGTTTGATAAGGAGGACTAGGTGGAAAGGATCCGAAGAGTATCCATTTTCGAACGAGTGTCGTCAATTCCTATCATCTCCAGACTCCAGTCTTCCAAAATATAAAATATTGGCAAGAAGGTAAAAATGCAAAATATCAAAATGGGTCATTCATATTCAAAGAGTGGTACTATGACTACCTATTTGACTCTATTTATTTTCCCAACTACCTTATAGTTGTATACTTGTATTTATCATGAATATTTACACTAATTAGTAGCTGAGTAGGCATAACCTTACTCTATAAATTGGATAAAGTTGAAAAGTATATAAATTAGATCAAGACGGAAAAAGCATATAGTATGTGAAAAATATGTAGTGTATTATTCAGCAAATTCTTTAAAATAGTGAATACTTGTTTATTTTATTTTATTTCTTTAACAATTTGTTTAGAATGTAAGCTTTATGTGTATAGTTAAAAAATGGTGGGAACATAATGTGTATTAAACGTCACTACATCCATAACAAGTACATTGGAGTTAAAAAAAGGTACAATTTAACGCATTATTCATACAGAAAGTATATCTATTTAAAAAAATACACTAATCTAGTTTACTTTTGACTTGTATAATTTCCCTTTTCCAGTTTTAGCATCCATTCCTATATATAACCCTTCCCAGTCATTAAATTGTTGTATCATTAAGTGGAAAGTAGGTTTTTTTCATGAATTAAAATTTGAAAAACAAAGAGTTCTATCATATTATTCTTAATTTGGGCGTTCTCAGAATTTAAAAATTGTATTTTTTTATGGATTTATATATAACTATATCAAATATATAAAAATTAACTAATTTGTCATTCTTCTGTTTATTTTAGACACATGAGTTACATTTGAAATCCCACATTCCAAATTAATTAATTTTAAGAAAAGAATAATATTTATTTAAACATGAACAAATTCTATGACCAGAAAAGAATCGCATGAACAATCCAATTTTATATAATAATTCGTGGGGTAGACGAGTACGTAGATCAATGTTAGGTTTAAAAAAACACATGAACAAATTGTGACAGGGGAGAGGGGCCCCTCTGAATATATAAAGCGACTCTGGGCTTCCCCCCAATGGTTTTCCGAAGGAATATAGTGTTTGGCTGCATGGAAAAAGTCGGTCGTGGCAGCCTTTCAAGGATGCGACGGTTCATGTCCAGTCGCACCTCAAACAAATTTGACCTTTTAATTTCCTGTTCGGACAATATTTTTTTTTTTCCAAGATAGAAATATATTAGATACGAACAGAGAGATTTACATCCTGTTCGGACAATATTCGACATAAACTTTTGTTCCGGTTCTACCAAACAAGAAGCATGAAGTCAAAGTGACGCTAGACTGCGATGAGATTCATATTTATTAAAAAAGAATATTTGTTGTTGGATCTGTTTTATATCGAACTTCAACGATCTGAATATTTTATTTTGTAAATCTCAATTCATATATCATTTTTGCACAAATTCAATTCAATCTGAAATCATTTGTATATTTAACTATCACAATGAAATTTCAATGTTTTCGTATAAAAAAAATGGTCTTTAATTTTTTTGAACTCAATTGGATGTTTCAAATATTTTTAATTTGGCTAGTATTTTGTAAAGATGATCTATGATGTGCAACTTAAAAAATAAACAATTCAAATATTTAAACTTCAATGTAGTATAAATCCCACAACTAATCTTTATTTTTATGAAAATTGAGAATGCCTTCTCTTAAATCCTTTGTAGAAGAGTGAAAAGATTGGGACTTGAGAGGATCTTGACGCTTGATTTAGGCAAGTTACAGAAGGACGTTGACATGCTCATATTCAATACGTGGCATTGGTAGAATTGTAGGGAAAAGGATCCTCGTTGGATCCTTTTTCTTGGAATCCTAGGGATCATACGATCGTGATTGTTTATCGTATATTATACGGTCAGTCTTCGTTAGGTACTATTTATATTTAATTTTAAATTTTAAATTTTGAAATGATTTTTTACCGCACGATGTACGATAAACAGTTACAATCACATGATCTCTAGAATCCCCAGAAAAAAGATCCGGCCGAATCGTAGAGGACCTTCTCAATCGTAAGCCTATAACTACTATAAATGTGAGGAGGATTCCTTTTGTTGTTGGATTTTTTATAATTTTTTTAGCTTTAATTTTTGTATTAATACTATAAAATATTATATAAAAATATGAGATAATGAGTTTGTGTTGAAGTAGGAGGCCAGATAAGCAAAGACATTGACCGCATGTTTGCTTTGTAGATGGCACTCATTACTTAGGGCTGGTTATGGGTAATTAACATTGATCCACCAAAATCTAGGGTTCTTCCATGTAAGAATTTCTCCTTCTCATTACAAGTAACTTTCTTATCTAATATAACCAATGTATGATAATAATAAAACAAAATTGTTATTAGCACTCTAAGAAATTTATTTTACATTCGCAAGACTCTTCGTAATGCAATTTATCTATTATATTCCTATTAAAGAGGAGTTGCCCAATGATTGGAGCGAATTCCAAACCCTTATTCCACATGACTCATCCTGAGTTTGATTTCCGACTGAAATGCTTATGTGAGTCTTTCGACTTTCAGGAGAGCGAACTGTCGTGACTTCATCACCAGCGTGTCCCGTAAAAAAAAAGTGTACTTAGAAACTTTTTAAAGTGTCAATAGAAACTGTATTAATTAAAATTCAACTTTTAGACCACTCAGTACTACGGTATGGGGAGCATTTTTGCTCACCACCATAAACTATGGTGTATGCTCACCATACACCTAATCAATTGACACGTGTCATTTCACTTAACTCTAGTTAACTTTCACATTAAATGTTAGTTTTTCAATTAAAAAAAAAAAAACCAAGATTAAGTGAATTGACATGTGTCAATTGATTAGGTGTATGGTGAGCATACACCATAGTTTATGGTGGTGAGCAAAAATGCTCCCCTACGGTTTGGTAATATTATTCTTCACTTAGAAATACGAGATTTTAAGTTCGAATCTCGTGTATGGTGAATTTGATACCAATCTAGGTTGCCCATTGTGTGGCTTAGCTGAACTCCCCCTCCTCCTAGTGTAAAAATATTGATGTACTCAAAAAAAAAATCAACTATTTAGTATTAAACTTTTTTTATTAGATGTCGTGGTCATTTGTTGTCAATCGTGAATATATAAAAATAAATAAAATTTAACATAGAGTACATAAACTACTAACAGTCGTCCAAATACACGTGAAAACCGTTGTCATTAAAAATTTTGAATCATTTTCTGTGGAGAACTGTTATGAGGTTTATTCCATTGACATCAATCAAATTAGTAGTCTCTTAATTTTGATTGTAGTTGACTATGGTCGGTTTTTAAAATTATGTGTATTTCACACGTTAATTGATGACAAAACATTATAAGAACACAACTTATTTACCGCATCAATTTTACAACGAACATTAATTGTTCATTATAAAAAGTGACCATTAACCACAGATTTAGTCAGCATGTTATGAATATTTTGCAATGGACAAGTATGGCCAGTTACAATAGAGCAATTTACTAACATGGTCTTAATAGTTCAAGTGATATGACTAAAAGCAGCATTCTTCTTCTTCATAGAATATCTTCACCATGCCATGAATGATCTTATCAACGCCGTAGATGATTTCTTACTTGTACTTCCCATAAACTGATCAGAGAGCCTAATTACTTCGATTGATGATAAATTAATGCACTAATCTAGTTGACTGGCTAGCACGTGATAGCTTGTGATGAGGTGTAATCAGGAACAGGATCCTGGGGGATCCTCTTTGTGGGGATCCGGATGATCTTGTAATCATGTCCGTTCATCGTATATCGTGCGGTCAGAAATCATTTAAAATTTAAAATTGAATATAAATAGTACTTAACAAAAAATGACCGCACGATGTATGATGAACGAACATGATTACAAAATCCCTCAGATCCCAACAAAGAGGATCCGGCGAGGATCCTTTTCTGTGTAGTCATTAGCAGCAGCAGCATTGTGTGTGTAGGTACGTGCACAATTACTACTATCAACGTACTTGGCTTGTATTATTTCCATTTCCAGTTTTGGCATCTCATTTTCATGTATAACTCTTAAACCTAAACCTAGCTAGTTGTAAAACTGTGTTAGTAACATCATTTGACTAATCACTTGGAGACGAAAGCGAGCTGATGAACTGGTTACTCACCAACTAGCTATCGACAAAGAATAATTTTTCAATATATCCAAAATACAAAGCATTTAACGACTACGTGCCATCAAGGGTGGAGGCAAAAATTTTATGGTAGCCTTTGTGAGTAGCTTCTTATTGAGTGTCATAATATAAATGAATAAATATTACCCTTTTGTTTTGGTCAAATAGATGGATATTACCTTAAAACATATTATATCAACATTATCGTCCCCATATTTAATATCATAACGTTTCGTGTACCATTTTATGTTGTTGTATAAACATAGAAGTTTATTATCGACAAAAGAGTTGTAATTTATGGGACAACAGTGGATGACTTTTTCCATTGCACAGTTTTAGCTCATATCTGAGCCCCTCGTTTTGCTTTGATTTCCCACTTGACATGCCGCCTTGCACAAGAATGCAATCTTATTTTCATGAGAATTAAATTAATTCTTTAAGGTTTTGATGTGTCTTTTTTCTCAAATTGAGGAATGACTGTTGTCAATTCCAATCATCTCCAGACTCCAGTCTTCCAAAATATAAAATTGTGGCAAGAAGGTAAAAATGCAAAATATCAAAATGGGTCTTTCATATTCAAAGAGTGGTACTATGACTACCTATTTGACTCTATTTATTTTCCCAACCACCTTATAGTTGTATACTTGTATTTATCATGAATATTTACACTAATTAGTAGCTGAGTAGGCATAACCTTACTCTATAAATTGGATAAAGTTGAAAAGTATATAATTAGATCAAGACGGAAAAAACATATAGTATGTGAAAAATACGTATGTGTATTATTCAGCAAATTCTTTAAAATAGTGAACACTTGTTTATTTTATTTTATTTCTTTAACAATTTGTTTAGAAATGTAAGCTTTATGTGTATAATTAAAAAATGGTGGGAACATAATGTGTATTCAACGCCACTACATCCATAACAAGTACGTTGGAGTTAAAAAAAGGTACAATCTAACAAATTATTCATACAGAAAGTATATATCTATTTAAAAAAAATACACTACTTGTATTATTTCCCTTTTCCAGTTTTAGCATCCATTCCCATATATAACCCTTCCCAGTCATTAAATTGTTGTATCATTGAGTGGAAAGTAGGTTTTTTTTCATGAATAAATTTGAAAAACAAAGAGTTCTATTATATTATTCTTAATTTGGACGTTCTTAGAATTTAAAGTTTTTATTTTTATGGATTTATATATAACTCTATAAAATATATAAAAATTAATTAATTTGTCATTCTTCTGTTTATTTTAGACACATGAGTTAACATTTGAAATCCCACATTCCAAATTAATTAATTTTAAGAAAAGAATAATATTTTTTTAAACATAAACAAATTCTATTACCAGAAAAGAATCGCATGAACAACCCAATTTTATATAACAATGCATGGGGTAGATGAGTACGTAGATCAATGTTATGTTTAAAAGACGGACCTGGCTTCTTTGCCCTCCCAGTTCTCATGCACTCTCATCTCCTCCTATTTGTGCGGTCACAGTTAAGTCACGTCAATATTTTATATCACTATTACTTTTTGTCTTATTATCTCTATAAAAAAAATTAATATAAAATATTAACGTGACTGAATCGTGACAGCACAAAATAGGTGAAAATGAAAATGTATAAGAACCGGTAGGGCAGAGAAGTCGGGTCTTTAAAAAACACATGAACAAATTGTGGCAGGGGAGAGGGGCCCCACTGAATATATAAAACGGAAAATACTTTTTTTTTTGTTTTTGTTTTTTAACGGAAAATACTTGGGTACTGCCTATTCAGTACCCAGTTTACTGCCTCTCCTATGTGGCCCAATAAAATGCTAACACCTGTTATATTAAACTCTTACCCAAACTCGTATTATCTTTCTAGCCAAACAACAGCCAGCTCAGTTTAAACCCATATCCAAACACCCATCTTCTTCCTTCCATTGCCTTTGCCATGGAAATTCTGGGCAACCCCTCTCCGTCTCTAAACTCTCCTCTGTCTACCCAACCAATCATCTCAGAAACTTCCACCCTCGTCATCTTCCAGTTAGACCCGTCTCTAAACTCTCCTCTGTCTACCCAACCAATCATCTCAGAAACTCCCACCCTTGTCACCTTCCAGTTAGACGAACTCATGAGACTTGGAGCAGGAAATTGAGAGGCCTAGACCAGAGCGAGATCAGTGGGGATTATTCTGTCGTATTAAAGATGGTCAGATCTGCTGTGAATGGGGATGGGTGTGGGGTCGACGGCGAATCAGACGGCGGAGGGATTGGGCTGGATTCAACGGAGGAGGGATTGGGGCTGGGTTCGAAGGAGGAGGGATGAAGGACGGGGGCTGATGGTGGTGGAAGAGGATGGTGTCTGGTGGTGGTGGGTGAAATGTATGTTTGTGTCTTTGACGTGGGAGAAGAAGAAGTATGTTTGGTTAAGGTTGAAAAGAGAAACTTGCTGTTTGGGTAGCAAGATACTATGAGTTTGGGTGAGAATTTAATATGACAGGTGTAATCATTTTATTAGGCCACATAAGAAGTCAGTAAATTGAGTACTGATTTGTGAGTACATAAGTATTGTCCAATAAAACGACTCTAGGCTTCCTCCCAATAGTTTTCCTAAGGAATATAGTGTTTGGCTGCATGGAAAAAGTCGGTCGTGGCAGCCTTTCATGGATGCGACGGTCCATGTCCAATCGCACCTCAAACTAATTTGACCTTTTAATTTCCTGCTCGGACAATATTTGACATAAACTTTTGTTCCGGTTCTACCAAACAAGAAGCATGAAGTCAAAGTGACGTCAGACTGCAATGTGTATCTAGGAGATTAAGCATTTTAAGGGAAGATATTTGTATTTTATTTAAAAAGAATATTTGTTGTGGAATCTGTTTTATATCGAACTTCAACGATCTGAATTATCTATTTTATAAGTATCGATTTATAAATCATCTTTGCAAAAATTCAATTCAATTTGAAATCATTTGCATATTTAACTATTACAATGAAATTTCAATGTATTCATATAAAAAAATGTTGGTTAATTTTTTTGAACTCAATTGGATGTCTCAAATATTTTCAATTTGGTTAGTATTTTGCAAGAATGATCGATAAGGTGTAACTTGAAATATAAACAGTTCAAATCGTTAAAATTCGACATGGTGTAAGTCCCACAGTTAATCCCTATTTTTATGAAAATTGAGAATGCCTTCTCTTAAATCCTCCTCTAGTAGATATTGTGGAAGAGTGAAGATTGGGACTCGGGAGGGTCTTGAAGCTTGATTTGATTGGGGGAGGCAAGGTACAAAAGGACGTTGACATGCTCGTCTTCAAAACGTGGCATTGGTGGAATTGTAGAGGACCTTCTCAACCGTAAGCCTATAACTATTATAAATGTGAAGAGGATTTTTTTTTAAGTGAGATTTTTTATAAAATTTTTATCGCGTCATAATTTAACGTTAATTTTTGTATTAATATTATAAAATATTGTGTAAAAAATATGAGATAATGAGTTTATGTTCAAGTAGGTGCCCAGATAAGCAAAAAGACATTGACCGCATGTTTGCTTTTTAGAAGGCACTGAGTACTTGGGGCTGGTTATGGGTAACATTGATCCACCAAAATCTAGGGCTCTTCCGGGGAAGAATTTCTCAAGTAACTTTCTTATCAAATATAACCAATTTATGATAACAACCAAAACAAAACTGTTATTAGCACTTTAAAAAATTTATTTTACACTCGCAAGACTTTTCATAATGCAATTTATCTATTATATTCCTATTAAAGAGGAGTTGCCCAGTGATTGGAGCGAATTCCAAACCCTTGTTCCACATGACTTATCCTGAGTTTGATTTTCGACTTAAATGTCTGTGTAAGTCTTTCGACTTTTGGGAGAGCGAACTGTCGTGGCTTCATCATCACCTTGTCTCGTCAAAAAAACAAAAAAGTGTACTTAGAAACTTTTTAAAGTGTCAATAATAACTGTATTAATTAAAATTCAACTTCTTAGGCCACTCAGTATTACGGCCTGGTAGTACTTCTCTTTGCTTATAAGTGAAAGGTCTTAAGTTCGAATCTCGTGGATGATGAATTCGATACCAAATTAGGTTGCCCATTGTGTGGCTTAGCAGAACTTCACCTCCTCCTAATGTAAAAATATCGAAGTACTCAAACAAAAAAAAAATTCAACTTTTTAACTTTTTTTATTAGATGTCGTTGTCATTGGTTGTCAATGGTCAATATATAAAAAAATAAAATTTAACATAGAGTACATAAACTAATAATCGTCCAAATACACGTGAAAATCATTATAATTTTTGAATCATTTGTTGTGGAGAACTGTTATGAGGTTTATTCCAGTGACATCAATCAAATTAGCAGTCTCTTAATTTTGATTGTAGTGGCAGTGAAAGGCAAGAACCAAGGGCAAGAAGTTGTGCAGAGCAAAATGTGCCTTTGCTTGGGTCGACCTATCCAGGAGGTTTGCCACCAGCTCTGAGTGTGCTGAAGAATGTGTTAAGCACAAAAGATATAAAATATCGATAATATCGGAAATATCAGTAGTCCAAAAACACGGAAATTTCGATGGAAATATCGGGATATTATCGATATCTAAAAAAATTGAATAAAAACCACGGAAATTGTAAGAAAAACTTGGAAATTTTTATTGAAACTTTGCAGGATGTTTATTTAGTCAATTATCTATTAGTTTATCACAAAAAATTGGAAGGAAATGCATTGCATGATAGATATAACTGATTTAAGTTGATTATATAACGAGCTGGCAAACATTATGAGTGTAGAAAATATGTAGTAATTAATGAAAGAAGTTTAAACACACCATAATCATTTATATATAATGAATTAGTACAATATTTTACACTTTATACATTGCATGGTAAGATACATGAGTGACTTAGCAAGGTCTAAAATATCGATGATATCGGAAATATCGGTAGTCCAAAAACACGGAAATTTCGATGGAAATATCGGGATATTATGGATATTTTAGACCATGCACAATAAAAAAGCCAGTGACATTGCTGGATGTAACAAACCTCTCACTCCTGCGTAAAGATGGACATCCTTCAATTTATGGGTTGGGAGGCCGCACCGGAATGGAGTGTAGTCATTGCCTCATTCAATTTATGTGAAAGTTATTTAGAGTTAGGTGAAATGACATGTGACAGATGATTAGGTGTATTGAGCTTACACCATAGTTATAGTGGTGAGCAATAATGCACCTTGTATAAGACTGTCTCAAGAAGACATTGGAAAAAGAAAGACATAAGATAAGCATTTGGCAATTAAAACTTTGGAGCAATAATAATAATAAATTGCAAGAGTAATCACTACAATAAGAATGGTTGATTGAGGCCACCAACTATAACGGCTAGAATTGGATCTTGATTGGAATCATCTTTAATATTTAAGAGAGAATTAAGCCATAATAAATATATAGATGTCAAACGGCTAGTAGTATTCTGAAGTACCCAAATAAAATTTCCAACATATAAAACTTTACACGTCTTTATTTTTTTAGTATGGGATGCCCTGTAATGACGTATATGTGCCTTGTTTTGACATAAAAGAAATGAAACGTTAGTTGACATTAAAGTATGAACTATTGAACAAGAAAGCATCAAAGGCTGCTACACACGTCAATTTGGAACTTGGTGAGTTATAGACACATGGACAATACGCCATTTGTTATTCTAATGATATAGAAAATATGTATCCGTGTTCTAGCACATGAAAAAAGTTCTTATTCTTCAACGTAATATCACTTCACTGTAAAATAATGAATGAGAACAGTTCATTCTCTTATCATCATTTAAATATCACATCTAAAAAAATTTGTTCAAATTGGGCACAATTTAATAATCCATATGCGTTTGACAAATCAACGCTTGCAGTAACAAGTAGCACATCCTTATGATGAACCGTCAATTTCTTTGATTGATATAAATGACAAAATGGTATCCAACTCGAACAAAAAGTTTCTATAAATAATTTTTAGATGATAAAGAAAAAATAATTCTGATCATAACATTTGTACAGTTTTGTTGCTTATCCCAATTCCAAATAATACAAAATTTAAATATAAAAACAAAATAACTATGCAAAAAGTTTGTAATTCGAGTGGTTGAGAACATTTAATTTTATAACTCGACATTCTAAATTTGAATCTGCCTCCATTAATATCGCTTGTATTAAAAATAAAAAATAAAAAATAAAAGCCCTGATTAGCTGTGTGAAACCTTCTAAAAGCAACACCATGGCCTTTGTACAACCTATCATGACCACCCTAACGAACAATGGCGTAGCCATGTTAAGGGCTATCCTGGACTATAGCCCAGGTAGCTTTCCATAAAAAATTAAAATTTTACATATGATTTTTATTGATTTTTGAATATAGCTCATCATATATTTAGTCACTAATCCTAATTTTCTTGGTTTAACTATATAAAATTATATAATACAGTTTACAAACCATCTCTTTTTGCTCCGTCATTTTTCTAATCGCTTCTTGTACATGTACACATTTGGATTTGTTTGAATTTTAATACGTATTTGTTTAATAACGAAAATTCTTAGCTCACATTGTGAAAATTTTCTTAAGTTAGATGATACTGTGAAAAATACAGTATCAAGTTTCTTTGTTTATAAAGATTTGAATGTTTAAGTTAGCCCACCCGGTGAAAATTTTCTAGCTCCGCCATTGCTAACAAAACACTCCACTGCAGGATCGGCACTTCCCTTCGCATGTAATCTTGGCTCCCTTTTCTTGTCATGAATTTGGAACAATTACTTAACCATACTTCCACCAAGAAAAACAGAAAATGCATTCTTAATGTGTTTTTAACCAAACTAACGACTCTCGAACATGTTGCCGATAATTTTTGGCCGCCAGCAACATCATGTCCATACTTTTTTGACAATATCGATACTCATCTGTCATGCAGAGAGTTTTTCTGCTGAAAGGTGTGTGACATTGATTGCAAATTTTTGTTCAATTACATACGAGCAAATGAAACCTACGAAAACTTCCGGCCAGATTCCAATACCAGACTGGAAGCAAACAACCATCCAAGACTGATTTAGAAAATGGACATCTACATTCAAATATATAAACACGAAAAAAGCCGGGTTCTAACAACCAAAGTAAGTACTGTAGAGTTCGGCTTCAAATCTACTTTTGTATCTGTATTCTTTTGTCCCTTATCGGCAGCTCCACTGGCATCTGGGCTTCATGGGGATGATCTTGCCCCTTGTATACCTTTAGGTGGTTGAAAAGCGCTCTCCCAAGCTGCACGACAGAGTTTGTTTTAGAAGAAACTATTCAAGACAGATGATGCAGAGCAGTTGGGTAGTGAAAAACAATGCTGAAGCCGAGCACAACAGTCATGTAGAGAGAATCACTTGCATATACTTTTTCGCTGTGAATGAATTTCGTAGTTTCAAGTTCCATCTATTTAAACTCTACGTTTAGCATTTCAATCATACAAAACCAAAATGAAATATCTTGCTTTATTTGTGTATGCGTATGCATATAGGAGAATAACTTCGAGTAAAAGAACTCACCCTCCCTTTTGGAAGCATACCACGAACAGCATGTTCAATAATCCTCTCGGGGATTCTCTGCTGTAACTGGTCAAACGTTTCCACTGTCATACCACCTGGTCGTCCAGAATGCCTCCTGTAGAGTTTTTGGTTCCTTTTCTTCCCAGATACGGCAACCTTTTCAGCATTTACCTATGAATTTCGATACAATCATCCACCATAGCATAGAAGTATTTGCAAGCCAAAATAAGAGAAAAATGAAAAGAAGTAAAAGTTAAGCAAATTCCAGAACCTTGAAAACCAGAGAGAACAGCAATATAACACTCGGGAAAAAAAACACTGATCTGCTAGAAACCCAAAGCTTGAGTAAATCATTTTCGGGCCTGCCCACAGTAAAGCATACACAACTGAGAATACAAAAAAGATTTAAAGCTAATTTTTCAAAACCAAAAGGTTTTAAGACTCTTTTAGACTACATTCAGGGTAGATGCTTAATATTTGTTAAGATTCGTGCATTTCTTCTTTGCTCAATCCCCTGGTTGCCTTCTTTTCCTTTCCAACTTGTGTGTGATTGAGAGAAATTCTTTTGATGTTTGTCAAGACAAAATATTAACAAACACCAAGGGGATGGTAGACAAAGTATAAAAAAGTAGAAACGTAAAGATAAAACCACTAATGGTGGAAAAGGATTGAAGGTATATTTGGAGAACAGTCAAAAGCCCATGCAGTAACCAGTACTTCAAGAAGACTTCCTTTCCTCTAGCAAACAGAAAGGACATATTGAAAGAAATGGGAAGTGGAGTCCACTCGAAATACAACCTCAATAACCAGAATCTCAATAACATGACAAATAAACACATCAGCCATTTTCACCCAAAGAATAACGACAAGCAGAGGAGAAAACAATGAACAATAAAGGAAAAGGCGGTTCTCACTAGAAAGCTATTTCTTAGCCTAGTTACATTCTATACAAACCTACACCATAAGCAGTTTTAAAAAATTAATATACTAAATGGCATCTGTGGTTGAGTCTTTATCAGTTTTATCATTGTATAGTTGAAACTATAAAAGTAGACTCAATCGGCAATTATACAAGTAGACCAGGAAACACTGATGGTACCTCATTTTGTGGATTTTGTACCCATTTCGCTCCTTAACACTATCAGTATAAGTAACCAAAGGCATTCTCAGAAGTCGCATATAATAATCTCACTTGGCAGTTGGCATCTAACTAGAGGCTTAAATAAATCCCAGCTACTTGGATTTTAAATATTCTAATCTTCCAGACAGGCATGGAGCACCTTCAAAACAAATTACGAAGCCCAAGTCTTGACAAAATGGTGACGGAACCAAACAAATCGAAATATACAGAAATAAACTAGCAGATTAAATTGATACAGAGACTAATCAACTTCAATGTACATGGGCACATGGAAGAAAGCATACAGATGAATGCAAATACGATTTTAAACAAGATCTGAAAAGAAATCTCAGCACAAGGAATATTCCCCATTGGGTCAAACATGTTACCTATATCCAAATGGATTGCACAATAATCTACACACTTATAATTATGACTTAATAACCTAACATTGAAGATGCTTATTTGATTCCGACAATTATACAACTAATTACGAAGGCAACATGTTAAAAAATGAAAAAGACATCATAATGTATGAGAATTATATCCATCATATATTTTCAATGACCTCAAGTAAGGACTAGACAGTACCACAATGACAAATGCTCCCATGTCCACACTGGGGGTGTAGGTCACCAAATTTTTCCCGCGGATGTAAATGGCAATTGTGGATGCCATTCGTCCAAGAATCTTGTCTGTGGCATCAACGATAAACCACGGTTTGTCAGTATTCACGTGGTCTGCAGCTTTTGGATACCATGTATTATTCCAAATGTCCTGGAGAAAGAGTGGAAAACCTGAATAAGGACCCAAGTACATCTTGATATTGCCCTCAAACAAAAGTATATATCGACATCAATAACTTCTCGGGGAGCATATTTAAACAACATGTAATAAAAATGCATGTTATAATATTATAAACAAGCCGAAAACATATACTCAATAACGGTGTTTGAAGAAATCAGTAGAAGTTTCTGACATTCAAAATCTACCAAGTATCCTTTAGAAAACTATCCACTGGTCTCAATATTTCACATGGAAGACTAAATAAGTTACAGTTTATACTAAACAAGCTTACGAAATTGGAGATTACATAGAAATTAAGCATGAAGCACAAGTCTTGAGCACACCTACCATTAAAATTCAAATCATTTTTTTTGCTTTGCTTTCTGGGTCCACATTTCTAACTCAAAAATTTCAGAAACAAAATTGAAAAAGTACCTTCCTTTATGTATGTACGTATGGAGAGAGAAAGTGAGTGTGAGTACATACAGGGCCGTCGACTTCGTAGTCTTCAAACATCCATCGCTGATCCAAAGGGACCCGAACGAAGTCCTCAGTTTTGCTGCTGAAGACCTCGAAGCTCCGCCGTGTGTTTCCTTCATTGTTGAAGCTCAGGTCGGTGGTGGAGGGAAACCAGAGCTTTTGCGGTGGCGCCACCGAGAACCCGACAAATGGGGTTTTAAAGGCGGATTTTGCAGAGGAGGAGAATGGGGGTTTTTGGGAAGAAGAGCAAGTGGAGGAGGATGAGAGCAAGGAAGAAGAAGATGAAGCTGCGAGCGAGAGTACGGACATCCTTGTGTCTCAGTCTCCCTCACTCAGTCCACTGTGTTTCTGTGTTGGGTTTCCGAGTGTTCTGTTGATAAAATAGGATAAGACCGTCGATTTGCAGATGAACATGGATCAAAACGCAACGCATCGGTCGAATTATTTTAATTATTTTTTACAAACATTTCAAGCAAAACATTTGTTTTCTCGCACAAAAATCATATTTTTGGTGTGGTTAGTGTGCAAAAATACATCATAGGATTGGATATTAAATTCTCAGATGTTCTGTATTATAGTAAGGCTTGAAAGCCATTATGATTGTGAGGATGTGTATTATTTCGTCCCCCTTTTACTCTCAAAGTTAGTTTTACGACAATTTCAACTTTAGTTTTAACTTTTTATTGTGTTGAAGATATTTAAAACTTATATAAGAGAAATACAAACTTTATATTAATAGGGGGATATTTATCTAAATTACAAAAGAATAATTCGAACTTGGGTGCAGCAAGAGGGGCATACTCCTCTAACCAACATAGCTTAGCTCCAGTTTTTCACTACCTCATATCAACAAGATGGGGGGTGATTCAAATTTAAAGCAATTTGGAATTAAAAAAAGAAATATGTTTAGACCGGAATTTTAATTGGTTAATGTTGAGTATTGTGTTTCTTAAAACTTTTTTTTTTTACTCAATAAATTGGATTTTGGTGTTGGGATGTTTCTCATATGAATGTTAAACTTAAAAGATGTTTTAAGTTTAAATTCTTTCGTCACTTTTGTTTAAAAAAAAAAAAAATCTCTTGTTACTTGTTATTAAATAAAAAAATGGAAAATCAAATATCTAAATAAAAACATCATAATTATTGCAAATGACTTTTTAAGTGCAGTTATGAAAAACAAATCATATTTATACATTTTAATGCAAATTTAATCTCATTAATTTGTCTTGCCAATAACAATTAATTATTTAACTCAACGTTATCGATTTATTAAACTAACATCTCAATGACAACTAACATGGACTTTTCCCAAATAATACTTTTTCTTCACAGACACTCAAACTCACATTCAAATCACACCAAACCCCCTCCAATTCCTTCCTTATTCCAATCTCAATCCCACCGCTCCTCCTCCTCCCTCCCCATCCTCCCCATAAAATTCCTAATCCCAATCCACCCTCACCGCCACAATCGCTCCAAACAAACAATGAACAGGCCTCCCGCAGCCAGTGTGCAGAGTGCTGTGTCCCAGGCAATGAGCCTGATCCAATCGTCGCCTCCGACTTGGCAGTCCGCCGTCCTCAGCAACGTCCTCATATTTCTGCTGGGTTTTCCAATCCTGGTCTCCGGACTCTCTGCCTCTGGCATTGGAGCTGCTTTCTTGCTCGGTACTCTCACTTGGCGCGCTTTTGGGTCTTCTGGGTTTCTCCTGGTGGCCACGTACTTCGTCATTGTGAGTAAAATTTCTCTTGCTTTTATGTGCCTGATCGTTTGTTGGATATTAACTTTATCTGGGTTTTTATTTTGTACTGTTTCCTGGATATAAATTGGTTATTCTATTAATTTCATAGAGCTTTTTGATAATTGGAATCAAACTCGCCATCAAGGGAATACCTAAGACAGGAAAACCACTAGACCTTAATACTAAGCGACGATAATTGGTATATAGTATTCTTTCTATATCAAACGAAATTGCGCCTTAAAGTTCTGTTCTTTTATAATATTTGTTAAATTTTTGGTTTTTCTTTTCTTCGAAATTTGAGTGAGGGATGCAAAAGTTAAGGTGCTGAACTTTCATAGTGACAGTGTATACTCAGGTCTAAGGGGATTTTCATGAAATCTGTAACTTCGTAAACTTAACAATTCCACACTATTAGGCTCATTAATGAATCTAATTTCTGAGCGGTATTGATCTCTGATGTTTTGTAATGCGTTTTTGTCAAAATCTTCAGGGGACGGCAGTGACAAAGGTGAGAATGAAACAGAAGGAGGCTGAGGGGGTAGCCGAGAGGAGGAAAGGACGGAGAGGCCCTGGCAGTGTCATTGGATCCAGTGCTGCTGGCTGTGCTTGTGCTTTCCTCACAATACTTGGAGTAGGAGGAAGCGGATATTCTCGGCTTTGGCAACTAGGGTTTGTTGCCAGCTTCTGCACTAAGTTAAGTGATACTGTCTCAAGTGAGATGGGAAAGGCATATGGCAAAACCACGTAAGTTTCTGTGTTTGGTTGAATTAAGCTCTTCATGTTCATGTTGTTAGAACTGATGTTATGGGTCTAATATTGGTATTCCATGCTTAATAACATCATATTTGGTTAATAAGTTCCATTTTTTTTTTTTGGCATTACATGATTAGCAACCCCAGAACGGCTTCTGATAGTCTATTCTTTGAAATTGTCATAGTTCATCTGTATCTTCGTCTTTGCTGATTAGATTTTATTATTAGTTCAGCTTTACATGCTCTGGTGATTTTCTATATAGCGTTTAGGTTTAGTCCTGTTAGGATGCCAAGTGGTTGGTGGCATCACTTAGTTAGCCCAGGTGTCTCAATTGTTGAGTTGGAGATCTTGAGCCTGCAACCAGATTTTTAAGCTGAGATATGTGCAGATGCAAAGGGCGAATGAATATGTGATTGTATTAGTGTTCTTGTTAATATCTTTTAGCAATCTTGGGTTAAGGTTGATTTAGGTTCTATCATTGGTATTGAGCCAGTCTTGATCCTTAAATCCCTTCTCTGTTGCCGTATGACTCGTGTGTTGACGAAGAAAGCCATGGAATCTCAGAACCATCTTGCTGCCTGCGATTAACGACACTCTCAATGTGCTAATCCAGCGATTTGACGCCATGGAAGCTCACCAAGATTTTTCTGATGCTCAATTTGAGAAATTGTACCGCGATTTTGTGGACAAATGCGATATGGGTTTTCCCGGTGAAACGTCAGATGCAACCCATTCGGATCCCAATTCGCATCATGCAACCCAATTCGCATCCTCTGTTTGTCAAAATGGCATCTCATATCTCAGTTGTGAAATGGAATCAAGTCATTCTCAAGCTTCAATCCTTCCATGAGGAAAAGATTCAAGCCTGAGAGGGAGTGAATCAGTTATTATCTCAATTTTGTCAAAGATACAAGCCCAAGACTCATCCTTGTTTACTCGACAAGAAAGTTGAAGATTCTGTGATAGTTTCTCCAGTTCTTGATTCTGATTGCAGGAAATCCAAGGTTGCGTTCTGGGTTTTGCATTTGCTAATGGCTTGGCTACTGCTTTTGGAGATAAATTGAATGCTCACAGTTCTAAATTTCTTGTTTTTAGTGGTGAATTCATGAAAAATGGTATTATTGTGCATTTGAAGCTTGGCTTCCATGAGTTGATTCGTGACAAAGGAGGAACATCTAGTCCAGGCCTCTTTAATTTGAAGTCTACTGGGGACAAACTTTTGGAGACAGCAAAGCCTCTACTGCGGACAATTTTTTGGTGACAGCAAAGCCCTTTCCTTGTATGAATGAATTTGGAAATTCTACCGAATATAGACAAAGAATAGATATGATGTTGGTCTCCTTAGGTGGAGAAATTTGGGGACGAATTATTTCAGTCATAGTGTCCACAGATACCAAATTCTTGCCCTCAGCTGAAGTAACTCATTTAATGATCAAGACATATTCTAATTGCTTAGTTGTTAGAGAAGTATTGAACAAAGCAGGGAGGGTATTGCTTTTGGGCATTACAAACAGGCCCAAGTAAAAACAAGAGCAAGACGACAATTTTGTGTTGTATGCTATTGAGAATAGATGTACAAGTCAGACTGTTCAAGTGGAGATTGAGATGCATGGCTATGTGTTGTTGTGTGTAGCTGCCCTGGGTATCCTTATGCGTGCTAGAAATTCTGATTGTATGGTCACCATTGCTCCTTTTTTGGGAAGGTGTAATGTGGAGTTAATGTTTTCAGCAATGAGCTCTTGGTGGAAGCACACGCCTATGGTTTCATTAGTTCAGTACATATGTTGTTGCTCATTTACAAGGGAAAAATATATATGTCTTTTGTCCTACTTGTGGAAGCATTTTGCTGCAGCAAGTTGCTATGAATGCTGCTGCTATATACTACTGGTTTACGTTGCTCATTGTCTAAAGATCAACCTTGAGTAGTTGGATCCATTGCCAAATCATAATCAAAAGAATGCTACTGGAATTTTCAAAGTTAAACCTTGAGGACAAGGTTGATTTCTAGGGGAGGGGTAATGTTAGGTTTCCAAGTGGCATCAGTTAGTTAGCCCAGGTGTCTCAATTGTTGCGTTGGAGATCTTTAGCCTGCAACCAGATATATAAGTTGAGATATGTGCAGATGCAAAGGGTGAATGAATATTTGGTTGTATTGGTGTTCTTGTTAATATCTCTTAGCAATCTTGGGTCAAGGTTGATTTAGGTTCTATCAAATCTTGTACACTATGATTGACACATAAGGTTGCCTCAAATTCTGAAGCTATTATTAATTAGAAATGTATCTAATGGGTGCCAAAAAGGAAGTTAAATGGTTGTGCCTGGAACATTCCAGCAGTTCGGCCCAAACTAATGTCATGTGGCACAGCATTTTAAATATTGAAAATAAGAAAAGTATGAATTACTGATACCCCTTAACCTCTTCTATTTATGATCAGATGAAAGTCGAAAGCTTCAGTTGTCAACTGAATCTTGTGTTGGCTTGTAGGAATGACTAAGTTATTTGGGAACGGGCCTGCAAAACTTTGACACATAATGAGCATATGGTTCTAGTAGTTTTTTCGTTCAGCGTGGTCCTGTCCATCAGTAAAAGAATGGACAACCATTACTAAAGCTATATTTTGTTATATTTAGTTAGCCAATAGAATTGCGTAAACTATATTTTGTTTGATTTAGTTAGCCAATATGTAAGGGCTGATACTATAAAAGTGCCTTAATCATGGTCCGGTTGTAGAGGTTAACCTTTCATTGACGGTGTAATACTCTCATAAAGTCAAAATAACATAAAATGCATAATGCTTTAGCATTCACGTACAAAATCATTTAGTCTACTGTGCGGTTTCTAGTGCAGGATGATTGCAGCATAGTGAAATTTGAAGCTTTAATTTTCTGTTGACTACTTTTGGCGACATAAAGAAGCTAGGAACAGAAAGTATCAAATTAAGAATTAGATTCTCGTTACTTAGGTCAAGTCACTTGAATCAACAACAAAACTGATGTTTTTCATTCATGAAAAATCTTAGAGCTTACATTTGAATTCTGCTTTCTAACGGAATTAGAAGAAGCTAGAAGAAGCTAGGAACTAAAAGCGTCAACCCTGAGAATTAGATTGTCATGAAATTATGTTGAGTGACTTGCGTCAACAACTAAACTGATGTGTTGTCATTCATTAAGAATCTTAAGGCTTACTATCAAAGTCTCTTTTATAATCCAATTAGATGTTTTCTTTAGGATACACCTTGTAAAGTTATGTAACTGTCCCTTCATAGGTCAAGTTTCTCATTGGGAAAGAAATCCAACTAGTGTTGTGCTAATTTTTCTGCTAACTGGATAAACGTGTTTCTTTTTTCTTTTGGACTAAAGATCAACAAAGATTTCTTTGACATCATCACAAATTTAGTATTTTCTGTTACCCCAGATCAATTTAAAATTCCAATAACATAAATTTTGCTTCTTGACCAGGTACTTAGTTACAACATTGAAGGTAGTTCCAAGGGGAACAGAGGGGGCTATGAGTGTTGAGGGAACCTTTTCTGGACTTTTGGCTGCTATCGTTCTTGCATTTGTTGGTTGTGCCATGGGTGAGGTGCTGTTTACGATATATATACCCTTCGATGTTTGTATTTATTATTCGTCTGTCACTTAACTTTTATGTTTATAACATTCCTTGTACTTTTGGTCAAACAGATAAGTGCACCTGAAGCAATGATATGCGTAATAGCTTCCCAAATAGCTAATCTTGGTGAGAGCATTATAGGTGCTGCTCTTCAAGAGAAGGAAGGATTTCGATGGGTAAGCAACGATTCCCATGTTTAATTTTTTCATATCAAATTTTTAATTCCTTTATTTATGTATTCTGTTCATTCTCTAAAAGAATCAGTTTGGTATGATTGGGCCATGGGTGTCGGGTGTTTTCTCTTAGCATATTAAGGAGCACCAATAGCCATCCCGTTTCATGGGGCTCCTGCGTATGTTTGAGCTTGATTCCTGGGTTTACTGAGCATGTTGGTGAATTAATGATGAATATGGGGAAGTATGGGGCTCTTTTATCCTATAGAGGACCTGGTGATAGAATTAATGGGCAATATGGGGAGCACAGGGAGGTTCCTTGAATAATAACAGTTTCATGATACCACCATACCACTCTGACTCCCCAAATCGTGCGGAATTTTTTTTTAAATGCATAATTTTCTTTGTGCTTCAAGTGCACTAATTCCCCTTCAAAATCATGGACATGGAGGGCCCTAGAGGTTACAGCTCCATAATATACATTTTTCCTTGTAGTTTGTTGTCGGTTTCAGCAGTGTGCAACATATTTCCCTCTGTCCTTACACTCTGTCCACGCTCTATTTTACAGCTCAACAACGATGCTGTGAATGTCATAAACATATCGATGGGCAGCATTTTGGCAGTCTTGATGCAGCAGGTTTTACTCCAGAACTGAAGTATGTAAATTGCCAAATTCATGAAGGTAGAAGATGCTTCTCCGACGTGCCAACCAGCTATGCTAGCAAAATCGAACATGATGCGTATACTTTACACCGGTGACTGAAAAGACCGTTGCACTCTACGCGGTAGACAGATTACAAGCATGTTGCCTTGCTCAGATGGCAGTATTAACAATTTAGTGAGACTCTGTTCATACGAAGTTATTCAGAAAATTATTTGGGAGAAAATTCTTTGGTTCGAAGCTCCCGTTCCCCAAAGAGAAAAAAATTACCCACGAAACGTTTTGGTGAACTATTTATCGTCGAAATGTATATACAATGGAAATTATTCTTGTAGTAGTCAGAAATAGGATTATTTTGCTATATTCCATCAAGAACATCTTTTCTTATTGAAATGTAATTTTTTGTCTTTTAAAAAAGGGGGATAACTGGTGGCAAATCACGGTTATCCACCTCTTTTGGGGGCCGGGAAGATATATAGAGGCATTTCAGTCTCTCGCCTGACCACAAGTTGGCTTTCACACCTTGCCAAAATCCCCCTAAACTTGTACCCATTGCCAACTTTCCCTCTAAACTTTTATTCATAGCTAAATTACCTCCTACTGTTAAAGCTCTCCACATTTCATCTATGATTCTGTTAGTTTGGGGGGATTTCGACAATAAAACTAAATATTCTGTATCAGGAATCATTTATATATATTTTTCTTTATGATTTAAGTGTGTTTTTTGGGAGCACTAATTCTTGAATACCAATTCTTAAAAAAAATTCGGTTAAAATACTACGTTTTTAGTTTAGGTATCAATGGAAAAGTAAACAAAAATGATGTTATAAATACTATTCAATACAATTACATGATTGCCACTCAATTCTAACATTTTTTTCGGCCGGCCAATATTTCTTGCAACTAGTTCATCAGATTTTCTAGCGACCATGCAATTAAATTTTTCGGTCTCAAGGTCACTGTTCAATAGTGACGTGCAATGAAACATGTTAAGTAATGAATTTTATCATAATTTCTCTAATTGTAATGTGTATACGTGTAAAAACCAATAGTCGCACAACACATAAAATTGAAGATGAAAAAGTTGCACATCTGAAATTTCCGGCAATTGAAAACAAAAATCCGGCCGGTATGACGGTGGTCGACAACAGTTTCTGGCACTAGCACAGGTGCCATGTGTGTCATATGCAATGGGGAACAAAAATATAAATGTTTCTATACATAAAAGTGTATTTGCCGCCAATTTATGGCTTAATCCAAAAAAAAGGGAATTAATTAGTAGTTTTCTTTAAGGTTGATAAATCTTTTTTCCTAAAATCATTATCTTAAAATTAATCTTGTATTTAAATTTTAATCATTACTCACTTACTTTCTCTCTTTTACACGAAAACTTTACTCTTTTAATAACTTCCGTCACATGCATAGCATGTCTACAATATCCAGTAACTTTATTAACCTTCCAAATGAGACCTAATTCTAGAATCAAGTCAAAATGAATTGAATAAGACGGGTACTAGTCAGACTAATTTCTATAACCGTCATATCGTCACATAGTGCTACCAATCAAGAAATCCGGTTGGAATCTCATCATTTCATAGCGGACTTTCATCCAACCATATAAACCAAAACAAGAACTCAGACCAAACCATCCAATTTCCTCTAACAAAATCAGAAGCAGCCAAATTCTGATGATAAGCACCTTGTTTTGAACGCCCCCCAAAGAACAACCACCTGAAGTTCCTCTCTTTAAACATGCCCTCCTCGTTTTGCCACCTCCCTTAAACCCCCCCTATTCCATGCCTTACATTGTCTCTTAGCCTACCCGAAAAACATGTCCTCTTCTTCCCATGAAATTGTCCTCACCAGCTCCCCTGATGGCCCGATTATCGCCTACGATGCTTCCTCGGGCACTGCTCTAGCACAGTTCACAGGCAGCAGGTCCCCGCGTCGAGGTCTCACCATTGTTGGGAAGCCTTACATTGCTGCCTCACACGTATCTCCCACCACTGGTTCTGGTTCAATCCACCTTTACAACTGGTGTTCTTCATCTGCCTTGCATAACTTGCAAGTTCCGGAACCCGTTGCCCCCCTCGCCGCCATGTCCGACGGGGCGTACCTCTTTGCCGGCGGCCTGTCAGGGAGTGTTCATACATTGTCCATCCCGTCTGGGGATGTGCTCAAGTCATTGGCTGTCCATAACAAACCCGTGTCCTGCCTCGGGATCAGCGACGACGAGTCCCTCCTGATTTCTGGCAGTGATGATGGAAGCATTGTTGTTATTCCTTTCTTCCAGCTTGTGGCGGCCTCAGGATATGTATTATACGATAATGTGGAAGACCTGGTGTTGCATAGGTTTTCTGCTCATTCGGATTCGGTGACTGCCGTTGTTTCTGGTGTGGGATTGTACACCTCCCAGGTTATTTCGTGCTCATTGGATGGCACATGTAAATTCTGGAGCCTCTTGCGCGCGGCGCTCCTGCTTACGGTTGTGTTTCCGTGCGCTATTTCCGGTATCGCATTAAACCCAAGAGAACCCGAGTTCTATGCTGCAGGATCAGATGGTTCAGTATACAAAGGATTATGGAGAACTGGAAAGAGGCAGCTTGTAATGCAAGGCAAGGACTTGATCACCTGGAGTCCGAAGCACGACGGGGGAGTTGTATCTGTGGTGATGGTGAACGAGGGAAGGAATTTGTTATCGGCTTCGGAAGACGGGAGTGTCTGGGTTTGGCAAGTTGATGCAGGACAGGTGGTTATGGTTCTCGCTAACGAGATGGGGAGCATTAGTGATCTGGTGGCAGCCACGGGCGCAAACTACAGCAAAGGGCATGATTTCAGCGCGAGCAACAGGGGTTATCGAAATGGGAGTTGCGAATTTGGGTTAACTGGAAAAGAACTGTCGAGTATGCCGATAAAGATGTTAAAAATGGACGAGATGTTGAAGGTGGCAGCAGGGGATAGAAGCAGAGCGATTGATATGCTCGAATCTGCCATCGGAATGTATGAGAGGTTCTTGGAACTCATCCTCAAGGAAGCCAAGAAAAGTAGCAGCAACAACAAACAATGGTGATGAAAAGGATTAAAACATCATACACAATTTCTATCTGCAAAAATGCGTTATTCAGACAAATGTATACCTCTATATAATACACACAGTGGTAAACATTGGTTCTATTTTCTCTTCGCCTTTCGCGTCCGCCTTCCTCAAGAAAAAATAAAACAGATGCAACGTTTAGTGTTTGTTCAAACGGGCACTAACGCAGAATTGCTAATGTTACATTCATCATATAGCGTTCATTAGAATGGAAATTCATCAGATACAGAAACATAAGAGTACAGGGTGCGGTTTAAAACCGCCCTAACCATTCAAATCGTCCAAAACCAAATCAATCCGACCAGTTCAGTTCGAATTTTACACTGTAACAACATAATCGTCAGCCTAAATGAACCAGACCGCAAATAGTTGGTTTGGTCTGGTCTACATGAAAATGAAAACCACCTAAACCGCGTCTACCCCGTTAAACAGACAATACAAGAAGCCTAATGAAGGGATATTTCCTCCATTGCATTTCTTTTTTTCTGGCTGGTACTTGTAGGCCAACCATTGAAGTATAAATTCAAACATTTAACAGATGCTCTCTTGTCCTATTTTCGACGGGTTGTTCATAATTCAAATTCCAGATGCAATTTGATTTGAAACATTCCTAACAATAAAAGACACGTGGCAAATTAACCCCTAATGCAAAACAAAAACAGAAAGCATGATTTGACAATATAGAAGTTCATAAAGTAGTGGTAGGCATGGGGCTGGGACTAGGAATATCATGCACAGTGCACTAGCACAGAACGTTCTGGTAGATCATATCTGATATCAGTCAAAGGAAAATTCTAGGCTGCGCATTTAAATTCCGTCAACAATTACACTACAGGATGACGGTATCTCAAATAAATCATGATACCGACAACTTCGCATCCCAGTTGTATACAACAACAACAAAGCATTTTCTCACTAAGTGGGGTCGGCTATATGAATCCTAGAACGTCATTGCGCTCAGTTTTGTGTCATGTCATCCGTTAGATCCAAGTACTCTAAGTCTTTTCTTAGGGTCTCTTCCAAAGTTTTCCTAGGTCTTCCTCTACCCCTTCGGCCCTGAACCTCTATCCCGTAGTCACATCTTCGAACCGGAGCGTCAGTAGGCCTTCCCAGTTGTATAAGAAACTGAAATCATAATGCATCACAGTTTTAACAATGTCAAATGAAAGAACAAGCTAGGAGGTCCAGCCCTTGTGAGCCTCTGTGCAATTGCATGTGAAAGAGAGAAGCTATGCACATGGCATGAGAGGCAAAGAGTCATGGGCAGGTCATCAGTTGTTTAGATTGTCTAAGTTAAGATGTCACATCAGCCCGACTGAGATATTTTTGATAGCATAAAAGTATCAAGGGATCAAGAAGTAAACATAGATTCAACGTTTCTTAGACATTGACGAAGAACTAATCTCTCTATTTTCATCGAAACGAAAAAAGTGCTTACAGACATTTGAAAAAAAATGAGTATTTTAACATGTCACCAGGTAATGGAATACATGACAGTCTTACATAAACACGAGATTTTCTTCATTGAATTTCTTGAGCATGGTAATAACTCTGACTTTTTTTCTATCCAACAAAGGAGAACCTTAATAAATCTAAATGGGTAAAAATCAAATCGAATATATATGCAGTAACCAGATACAAGTCATACATATTTGTATTATCGCAGATTGATGTTTGCAAACACTTATTCTACCCCAGAGGAGAAAGAACGGTACAACAGATACTATATTATAAGCACAACAAACAAACCCAACATACGGTAATTTTTGTAGCAGGGACTAGAACTGCCTACGATGTTTTGAGACAGTACCATTATGTTGGGAACAAAAAGGGTTTTCCATTTGTGAGTGGCAGATGTCTGGAACAAACATTGTAGAAGAATCAGACGGATTCTGAAGACTTTTTGGCCAGTATAGTCCCGATGCTGTAGGTGGGGAAGGTATCTGTGGCACCATCCATGAGGCCTCCGGCACCTCACCTATGCACTCATAATCGTCCAGTTCCTCCTCAGATGATCTTAAAACTGGTGAGCCATATTCCCCAAGTTTACCGCAGTCAGCCTGACATCACAAGAAAGAAGCAACATTATGCACTTGTATAACCATAAGGCCTAGAGAAGCAGGCCATCACTCATCAGTCATAGAAAATTCAAGAATTTTGTCGACGGCCTAACTTCAGCCAGTTCTTCCATAATCACAGGACCTTTGCAACACAACAGCGGTAAAGCACTTTATGATGACCTAGAGAACAAGCTTATAGGACATCTCCTATTTGCAAAAATAAAGTGCAATCATCCGAATCTCTATATACTTGTCCATTAAGAGTTTTGAGACCCAATATCCAGTACTTCGCATTCGAATTTTCATGAAACTGAAAAATTGGCACCACAATTCCGAAAGGTTTCTCCAAAATCAATTGTTAAGTGCAATCAAAATAAAGAATGCAATTTGCAATATTGCAATAGGATAATGATGGTTAAATAAATCAATAATTATAAGATTAGCATTGGGTGCAAAGAGCGCACACACCTTTGAAGATCCATTATCAATGTAGCCAAAGCTCTGATCAAGATCAGAGAGTCCAAGAAACTCATCTATATAACACTGTGGAACAGTCCCAGCTGCAGAACCCTCAGTAAACGACATCCCCCCGGCAACTCCGGGCAGCGCCGCCTTGCACTCCACCGGCGGCAACGAGTCCTGCGTTTCACATCTAGACACTGAGCCAGAACCAGACCCAGGACGTGACTTCATAGTAGAAGAAGACGCATCAACACCAACACCAACACCAACACCAACCCCATCACCGTCGCCGAAATCCGGCTGAGCCGGCTCAGGCCCAACCTTGATTCCGGTAAGCAAAAACCTCCGGTGAGCTGACACGAAGCTATTAGCCGTGTGAACGGCAACATCACATTTTCTACAGAGCAAAGCTCGATCTTCTAAGCAGAAAAAGTACCCAACTGCCTCCTGCAAAACATTATCTCAAAAATTCAAGCAAACCCCAATTCGATTTACGATAAAATTTCTCAACTCTTTCGATGTGGGATTTGAAATCATTGAAGTTTACCTGGCAGATATCGCATTTGGGCATGTGGGAGGAGGACAAAGGAACCCTCTGGTGCTTGCTCGCGAGCTTGTTCGCTTTGTGAACCTTCTCGTCGCACGCCCAGCAGAGAGCCGCCTCATCGGCGCAGCAGAGGACGTTCGCCTCCGCTGCCTCGCAGACGTTGCACTGTATCTTCATCTCTCTCTAAACCCTTCAAAAATCTCTGCTTTTGTGAGTTTGTTGGTGATTCTCTCTCTGCAGTTGAAGGATGAGGAGTGAGAGTTAAAAATGAGTGACATTTTATGAGGACAACGAGCAATTTCAAGGTGACACGTGGATCGTTTTAACAAGTGTCGTGGCTTAGGAGGCCGCCGTTACTTTGCAACTGTAAATTGGACGATATTTCTGTTTACAAAGAGTAATGCTAATACCACATTTTTATACCATCTTCGGTGACATTTGATGTGGACATCCACATTATTTAAAAAATTTGCAAAACCCAAGGAAAAGAAGGAGAAAGATTCCTCGTATATCATAATCATCGTTTAATTAACTAGTTTTTCTTAATTATTATTTTATTAAATAATGAACTAAATTTAAAAATATGATTAATTCAAATAATGTGGATATCCACATCAAATACCACCTAAAGTGGTATGAGAATGTGGTACAAAATGAATAGCATTACTCGTTTACAAATATCTTTGCGGATCCAGAAAGCTCAACTGACACTGCGTTTCGACAAACAAAAATTGACAACTTCATTCGGGTCGGGTTTTGATTGGCTCTTATCTTTTGTCTATTGAGTTTAAAAGTAGAATTAGCAACCGTCGGCTCATCCTGTACATTTAAATTTTATTTTTATTTTTTATTTGAATGAGTTTAATAAAAATTATCTAATTGTTTTAAGAAAAAAAAAAACAAGTAGTATTAGCGAAGTTGTATAATAAATGCTAACACGAAAATGAAAAAAAATTCAGTGTCTATATTGGGAGGGCAACTTAGAAATAGTGGGAACACCACTACATTGGTGTCTTAATTTAATAATCGATTACTTTTTTAATCATTTTCACGTTAATTCTAAACAGTTTGTTTTCTGATTTAAGTAACTGGTCCCACAACAGAAACACCACCCGAACCCGCAAAACCCCAACGGCCTAGTTTAGAATGGCCACCGGCCGGAGCAAGTTGGCAACATATGGAGGGTACCAAAATTAATGAGAGGGCTCATTGAAGGACCGGCATTGTTTGGTATGGGATGGTACACCTCTCTTGTTGAGTTTTTGAACTTTATGAGATGAGATGTAGGAACTAATTAAAGGTAGGTGTCCCTTAGTTGAAGGATTATTGAGGCTATAAAGGCTTATTAAATCTGCCTTAAATATCATCTAATATCAACTTGTGTGGTTGTAAATAATTTAATCTTATGTGTCATTTGTACAATCATATAATGTAATGGAACTATCAATTTAAATAAATAATTAGCTCTCTAGGTGTCACGCCATTAAATCATAGGGTTCAAATCTTGGACAGGCGGTGAAAACAATCAAGCTGGATACAGTAGAGGCATAGTTCGGTCTTCTTCCCATTACTTAGACGTCTGGTGGACAACTTACATGAAATATGTATATTGTTATGTGTTATTTTGTCTAATAATGCAATATTATATGAAAAGAAACTTAAATATGCTTTTCATTAATGACCATGAACCCTACATGACGACACACATATTTTATACAAGACATTCTCCTAGGCATAATAAGGTGACTTGTTGCCTTCTTCCAAGGGTTTTAGGACATTTGTTGAGCTCCTTGTATATGGGTTGTTTAAGACTTATAAGTCATGGTGCATTCAAAAACGTTGACTTGAAATTTTGAACTTATTGGGAAATGTTCACTTACTTGAAATGAAAGTAAACAAAATGAGGCTGGGATTTAATACCTTTGCAATCTGGCTATACCTAAATATCATATTGGCACGCCTTAAATATGAAATGTTCTTATATTTTACTATAAAAATTAAAAATTAAAAACGAAATACCAAACAACTCTTTAGTTTTTATCGAAATTTGAAGAAGCAAACTGATTAATGAGTGATGGAACGGAATCAAATCGTGATCATTAAACTCAGTTAGTCCTATGATGCGGGTAGAGGCTACAACAAGATCATGATCCATCGTATTGGCAGGAATTTAATTCCGAACAACGGGGGAAGTATTCGGTTGGGTCTGCCGAACAAGGAATTAAAGTTCGGTGCTGGGCTAAGACAGTATTGAGAGTTTGGGCTCGAGTCAGCCCATTGTTTCACGTTCATATTAACCCGACCCGAATCTCATATCTCGACGGGCTTTTTTTTTTTTTTTTTTGGAATTTAAATTCAGGGAGGTCTCGTTTTCACAAAGAAAGCTCAGCGAAGCACATTGTACCCGCCATTTCTAATTCGAATCAGAAGCCGTACGCGCACGAGTCTTCCCAGCAGCAAGAACATTTACCGCCAAATCCGTTCCCAAACCGCTAGGGTTTCTCTTCACTTCTCTCCCGCGTCCTCTTCGAATAGCTGTAACTTCATCTTTCCGATTGGAAGAGGCAAAAAAGAACAAAGAAACTTTCAACTTTTGCGGTAAATCTCTGTAAAGTATTACAACTTCGTATTTCAGATTGCATCGCCAATCTATCATCTGTAATTTTCGATTTCGTTTTACTTTTTGGCGTTTCAGGAGGATTTCGTACGAATCGGATAGACGGCCGAGTTGGACGAGCGGAAGATCACAGTCGGACGGTCTGTAGTTTGATTGCTGAAGGTTTTGTTCTGAAGTCAACGGAACCAAAGCTTTGAAGCAGAATAATTTTGGTCAACGTTCAGGTATGATTCTCTGTGGAAGTAAAAGTTTAACAACTCTCTTTTCACTGTTTGGTTGCTGAGAAAATGTTAAAAATCAAAGGAATTTGCGTTGGTTATTTATTGATGAAGAAATCGAAACCATATTGTCAGTGAACATAAAGTTATTTCCTTTGCCGTTTCGATGAATGGAAAGATGTAATATATGTAGAAACCAAGGGTGTTTTCAAGTGCACAAGACGAGGGATAGAAGATATCCGTAAGCTCTTTTTATCCTAGTATATAGTGCACGAGAATAAATATGGAATTCATAGTTGTGGAAAGAACTGATCATGTAATTTGTTAAATAGATGCTTAGTTGGAACAAGTTACAGGTAAAATTTTCTTTGCTCGAATTCTGATAAGTCGTGTCATCTGAGTTTAGAACCAATTTTGTCCATCGTTAAACTATAAATTACTTGACAGAAATTCATCAGACTTGTGTATAATAATCAAAATATGAGATGTCCTGGAAAAGAAAATTTCTTCTTACTTGTTTGATCTTCAAAATTATCTAGTTAAGATTTCAAAACTTGTTGCTGCATTGTTGGAAAGATTGTCTTACGCTAAATTGATTTTGAATTCCCAGTTGTGAGTTGTAAAAACTATCTCTGAATTTTGAAACCATCACGCGGCCTTTATGTCAAATCACTTGCAGGATGGTGTTTTGTGAGTATTTCCAAGTCACAGCATGATTTCAATGCGTTCTTGTCTCTCCTTTAAATTGGAATTTTTTTACCTTCCTGGCTTCTCATTTGAATTGAAACTCATAACAGAAAGCATATAAACCGGTCAAGATAAGCGTTGTTGATTACCATGTTTTATATGCCCCAGATATGCCAGTGCATTAGAGATTGTCTTTGAAGGTTGAAATGAGATGCAATGCGTGTTGGCGAGAACTGGAAGGGCGAGCCGTTTCTACCACATGTGGCCACCTTTTGTGTATCCAGTGGAGAGGAAAATTTTTCCTCGACATTTGTATAAATTTAACTTTCTTGTGGAAATAGGGTTGTTGGTATATATGAAAATATGAATTTCCTTAACAGTGTGAAAAGGCACAGAGGATGCGGGCAAGATCCTTGGCAGTGACGGAGCGTGTCCAGTTTGTGATCAAGTGCTCTCTAAGAGGTAAGAAACTCTGTTGATCTTAGAATGTTAGCATTTTCTGGGAATCTGTATTCTTCAAGCCTTTCAATTAAGTGTGCAGGTGCACTGAGCATACATGAACATAAATGAGAGGGTGTCATCCTTTCTTTTTTAATAAGTAATATGAGAGTGTAACTAGATGCACTGCATCAGTATGGAATAACTGCCGAAAACGAAATTTAGTCTGTTTCTGGTATCAATGGTTGCTGCAGAATCATTTTTCATGCAGCAATTAGTTTGAACAATTCTTGACAGAACCGAAAATTCAAGCTATAATATGACAGTTCCTGCCACCAATAAAACATAGCGTTTGGAATAGAAACACTGTGGCAAACTTATTTCCGACGTACATATAGCAGTTGCCTTATTTTCATTTTGCCCATCTCATTTATGCTTTCCTCTTCGCAGTCATATGAAGGCTTTTGATATCAATCCAAATGACGAATGGATAAGTGTAAGCAAGCGATCACTGAGTAGACCTAGCTTGCCTTCATACCTTAAATTACTTTTCCTTTTGTGTTTGTAGCTTCTGTATCCTTTTGATAATGCTCGCAACATATTCTGTTTCAGATGGCCATGATTGGAGTGTCTCCACAGATATGTATCCTTTTCTATTTTTTTCTGCAATCGAATAATCTGATACGGTGATTGGTGCATTTCTTATGAGGGAATGACGGAACTTGATTAGGTTTTTATCGTATTGTGTTCAATGTTTTGTAAAGGGACAATGGACAGGACATCTTTCCCTTGACAGTATTCCTAGTAATGAAGAGTGCACACAAAAGTGTCATGTTCTACATTGGCCAAAGGGAATTGGAAATGCAGTGCAAGATGAACAGAATACAAGCTCAGTATCGGCAGAAATTTGAAGCAATGCAAGAAAAGTTTGGTGAGAAAATGGAACAGCTGCATGCCGCATACCAGAAAATGGCGAAAAGGTGCCAAATGATGGAACAAGAAATTGAGAGCTTGTCCAAGGATAAGCAGGAGCTGCAGGAAAAGTTTTCAGAGAAATCCAGGTCTTGTTTCCATACCTACTGATACTAATTCCTGAGGCATATAGTCCAGCGATTGGGGCCCTCGTATAATGATTTTCTCTATTCATGTACCAGACAGAAGAGAAAATTAGATGAAATGTACGATCAATTGAGGAGTGAGTACGAGTCAGTTAAACGATCTGCCATCCAACCTTCGACCAATTTATTTTCAAGAAACGAACCTGATATTTTCTCAAACCAAGCTAACATTATGATGGATAACAGAGAAGCTGTTAGAAAAGGTAACTCTTTTCCTTTAAAGTTGCAGAAATACTGTATGCATCAGCTAATTGACTCTACACAGCGATAGTTTCTATGAAATACCAGAAATAAATTATAGAGCAGTGAATAAAATCCATGTTAACTTTAATAATGGTCCTAAATTCTGGACGTTTGATGCTATAACGTGACTGATCTGAACATGATAACTTCATTTTATTAATTTTGGCTCAAATATTTCCAAAACCAGTTGACTTATTTCTAGCAGATTGGCCGGTTCTCACTCCTGAAACTCCAGGGCCGAAGGAGGATATATGGCCGGCGAGACAGAATAGTTCAAACTCTGGGGGACCTTTTGACATCACGCTTGAATCACCAGCAAAACAAGCTGCTATTCCAGTTGATGCTGGGAACAGAAGGGCTGGTGGTCACACTATGTTTGGAAACGGAGCGAGCAACCCCTCAATGACTCTAAGGAACATGATAATCTCCCCAATAAAGAGGCCTCAGTTCTCCCGCCGTCCCCAAATGTTCACGTAAGTTGTAACAAACATTCAGCCAAGTTTACATAGCTATTCATTCTCTGAATTTTCATGACCTGGTTTTTCAGGTTCTAGGCTCGAATTTGAGTGCTCGCTGTTCGCTGAAAGTCATGCTGGCTATGTTTACAGCGACTGTAATTTTCTTTTCTTTTTTTCTCTGAGAAAAAGAGAAACTTCTTGCAGACCTTATTAAAAACCAATCATATGTTGTAACAGAAAAATGCATCAATTGTGACATCATTTACTGTAAATATTTTCGTTTTTGGTGAAGCAGCTTCCGATGACATGGTTATAGGCATGGTCGTTACACCCCCAAGGATAGCGAAGGTGCCGAGTAATGCTAGGGAGACTAAATTTGTGAACTAAATTTTGTAAACTAAAAATGACATGGAAGTTGATGATTGGATTTTTACTTAAATGTTGATAAACTTGCTCATTTTTTATTGGTGACACATCATTTAGTTTGTAAAATTAGTCTACATATTTAGTCTCCCTAGCATTACTCCGAAGGTGCCATATGATTCAATGGTTTATTTATTTCGTTTTCTGCTTTTCCGTGATTACAACGAACATAGAATTGTCATTAATTGGTGGGTGCAGACATACGAAAGATCGGCAATCATAGACCTTTTTCTTAGCAGATTTCTACGGGAAATCAAAGAATCAAAACCCTACAACCTGAACACATGTTTACATAAGTTCCGGCGATATGCACAGCTCGTATCTACAAAATTTTTTATTTCTATCTCGACATCCCTCCTCATGTTTCTTCACTAATGTTCTGTAAATGGTGAGGTAAGAAAACCTTCAAAATTGGGGCATTGGAAGATATCTCCATGGCATTGCCATCCTGTATAGAATAGCAAACATGAGAACCGTCAATGTATATGACCCCCTCTTTAGACAACCACGTCGCTTCCATGGACTGATGAGATTTGATTAATCCGTGCATTAAACTCGAGGCATTGCCTGGCGAAATGGGCTCTCTTACCATATACTGGAGATCCTGAGATAAGATGGGCATCGGAAATCCGCCTGCTGTGAGCATTGCAGCAGTTGATCCAGCAGCTGTTGAAACTCTGGGACCACTTGATCGAGAATGCACCAGCAGGGAACATGGCTGGTCATCCTTTTTAATTCTGCTTGTAGGCGGGGAGGGAAGTTGTGGAATTAAAAAATAAAGATAGGTACATGTTAACAATAGAAATAAGTTGAGCATACAACTATGAGACCATGGAGAAACCTTACTTGAATGACAATCGCGAAAGTGCTGCCGGACATGGATGTGAAATTAAAATATCATTAAGAGCATAAGTTGGAAGCACTTCTGAGTTTACACGTATTGATATCCTTGTCAATTTGGACGGATTAGCTTGACTCTCGAGGATGTTTTCCAGTACCTAAGAAAAGAAAAGCAAATCTTCAAAATTTATGATACTTCAAAAGAATTGCTACGCTGCACTGGAAATCACTGATTTTTCTACAAATCCTTCACCCCATATCTCCAAAATGTATAATAACATCACATTTAGGTTATGCAGAACTACTTCACAAGAAGTTGAAAATACAAAAGTTACTTAACTAAGCCTAACTTCTAAGTGAGTGGGCTTGCTTACAACCAATCAACCGCACTTAATGAAACGTATTTCTATGGCAGGCAAATAGATTTCATTGAGTACTCTACTTTAAAACAGGACCACTTTGATCAAATATTTCCTTACAACTAAAAGGTTGAGCACAGCATAAAACTTACATTAAAGATGAATGTCAACGTCTTTTGTTAATGTTAGATGTTTTCTCTCCTTCCTGTACTGACTGATCTTACAGACACCCTAGAATAGTGGAGTGAAACTAGTCACTAGTTGCCGATCATCATTATGTCAAATTCATGGTCAGTCTTGCCTGTTCAAAGTTGTTGCACCGCAAAGATAGCCTGTGCTTCTATTAGCATCAAACTCATTCCTGAGCTTCTCCACCTAACCAAGTCATAACCAGGCAAAAAGAAGAGAAGGATGAACTGATTACAAGCCATGGTTAAGTGAAACTCAGTGGACTAATACGTCAATATAAAGAATGAATCTCTATGGCTTAGCCAAATAAAGAGACTAACCTCTTCAGGTTGTGTGGTGTGGGGTCAGAATTCACTCCTAGAACTGGAACCGAGTCATCAATGAAATGGCTACCTTGTAATAGAGTGCCATCACCCCCAACTGTAACAACAAGGTCCACATCACGGATAGGCTCTGATAGATTGCTACGTACTGTAGGTTTCCACTCAACAGGCTTCTGGCGAAAAATTTTCTGACAAAAGTTTATTGCATCCTTGTGCACCTTTCACCTGTTCTCCAAGTAAAGTAGCATCTGCAATTTCTCCAAAAGAAAATGAATTACAAGGGTGCTTTGGGAAAATCATAACATGATGAATTAAGAAGATACGAGTTACTTGTATGCCTTTGGAAAATTCACAAAAGATGGAACCAAGCCATCCTTCTGAAACAGCAAGGTAATAAATGCCTGGAGCACTATGAGAAGAGCAAAGCTTGTGGCTCTCTGCTCCTCACTCGAGGCTCCATTTACAGGAAAATTGAAGAAAGAAATAAAAAAGTTTATATTCCCACCACCAAAGACATTGCTAGTGAAGAGATATCGTGTCCTTGACTAACATATCTGTACAATTACAATGCTAAAAGTTAATGGTGAAAGAATTCTAAACCTTAAATTTCATAAACTTCTCCCTCTTTTTTGGGTATGGCATTTTCTTATTTACCGGGTTTTACCGTGAAATCACAGTTCACACAAATCTATAGCGAATTGTATTTGATCCAACAGTTTTCTCAAACATCAGTTCAGCTTGTAAAAGCCATGATCATACAAAGTACGGGCCGAGAAACTAGTAGTACCAATATAAAAAAGAATCCTGGACAAAGAAATAGTGGAGTTTTTCTGCAAGCCCTAAGCACACGAACCAACCATAGTCGGCATCTTCAAGCATGATACACTCATACATGACCCTACATAAATAGACAAAAACAACACGAATATGGTTAACACTACAATGTCTTGAAAATTGGTAAAAAGTAGAAATCTTTTTTTACCTTTATCACTTGTAATCCCACTTTTTCACTCGAATTTCAGACTTCTTGAGTTCATTGGTTTCGCTTAATAATAATATCTCAATTCTGTTTCCAAGTTTCTTGGCATTTCGAACCAAATTTATTAACATTGTCATTTTAACAAACAGCTTGAACGCTAAAGCTGAAAATTGCAAGCGACCCAGTAAAACAAGCATGGCAAGCAGTTCGAATATGAGGGTCCACGAGAAGGATCATGTTCTAGCGGACAATGAATCAGAAAGGATCACAAGCGGCATAGTAGTACCTGAGGGTTGGTGATGCGAGATAGACAGTCTGATTGGGCGACTGGGTAAACGTCGAACGGTTCTAACAGCAGCAACAGTCTCCTCCTCGCCATTTCTCTCTCTATCTCTCTCTCTGTATCTGTGAACGGTGTGACGGTTGTCCGGCCAAAGCTCCGTTTAGACTTGTATGTGGCGGAACTGTAACAGGCCTCACCGAAGAATTTGTTAGAGCATTTTTTTTTTCAATTATGTTTTTGGTCGAACCGTCGGGGACCCTATGCCATCTTCTAGTCAAAATGCTAAACATAATTTTGAACGTGTTGTATAGTATATTGTGAATAATTTGTGGATGGCCCACATGAATAGTTTGTTACTATTTATACACAGTATTTTCACTATTCATTTGTGGAAAATTTGTAAAGTGAATAGTGCTTTCATTTGTTTATATAAAGGAAGAAGATGAGATGAAGTGTAGAGGTTCACGGACGGAAGAGAGAAGAGAGAAGAGAGAGAGAGGAGAAAAATATCTAATAGTAATAATATACATTACTTCCTCTGCAACAGTTTTGTGTTGGTATAATACTCTGCAACTACTTCATTCCTATTCCGAGTAAAGGTTATCTCTCTAAATTTTGCCTATTTATAACACGTTATCAGCACGATTCTCTAATCATTTTTCCTCATTTCCCTTCACCGAAAGAAAAAAAAATGTTTCCTCTAAGATTTTTACTGTTCTTCTTCTTCCTCTGCCTCAATTACTGGAGATACCCTCATGAAGAACTGTTTGCACCATGTTTACTTCTAGTTCTCCAACTAACAGTTACTTATATCTTTGATTTTTTGTTTGGTGTAAATCTTGACTACTAACTTAGTGTTTATTTATGCAATCCAAGATGGTGCGGTATCATCGCCTATCTTGGACTACATATCTAATTTTGCTGCAAATTTAAGTGGAGCGGTATACTCGCCCACCCTATTCTGCATATTTAATTTTATCGCAATTTTAGGTGGTGTGGAATAATCACCCATTCTGCTCTGCATATTTAATTTTATCGCAATTTTAGGTGGTGTGGAATAATCACCAATTCTGCTCTGCATATTTAATTTTATCGCAATTTTAGGTGGTGTGGAATAATCACCCACTCTGCTCTGCATATTTAATTTTATCGCAATTTTAGGTGGTGCGGTATAATCGTCCATCTTACTCTACATATTTAAATTTTCTTGTTGTTTAAAGTGGTGCGAAATAATCGCCCATCCTATACTTGTTTCGATAAGAATGGTGCGGTACAATCGCCCTTCTTATTAATCATGTAAATCTCGAGCCTGAAGTTTCGAGTACTTATCATTTTGGCCTGAAGATCAATAATTTGTAAGAACCAGAAGTTCTAACAATATACTCCTCCAGAACACATATTATTGCAAGTTCTTACACACCTCATTTTTTCTTTCAGAAAAGAAAATGGCAAATTTGGCAAAGCTTGATTTTGCTGCCTTGGACATTACTGGAAAGAATTACCTTACATGGGTACTAGATGCCAAGATCCATCTGGAAGCAGCAAATCTTGGTGATACCATCAGGGATGAGAGCAACTCATCCTCTCAAGATCGGGCGAAGGCCATGATTTTTATTCGTCGTCATCTTGATGAGGCACTAAAGAGCGAGTACTTAACGGTTGAAGATCCGTTAGCCCTCTGGAATGCCTTGAGAAGCAGATACAATCACCAAACAACGGTGATTCTTCCAAGAGCTCGCTATGACTGGACTCACCTAAGGATCCAGGATTTCAAGTCAGTGGCTGAGTACAATTCGGCGTTGTTCAGAATTACCTCTCAGATGAAGCTCTGTGGGGATACTATCACTGAGGAGATGTTATTGGAAAAGACTTTCAGCACATTCCACGCATCTAACATGGTACTGCAGCAGCAGTATAGAGCGCGAGGATTCACTGAATACAACCAGCTGATATCTGTGCTCCTGGTAGCTGAACAGAATAATGAGCTCCTGATGAAAAACCATAATTCCCGACCTACTGGATCAGCACCATTCCCAGAAGTGAATGCTGCTTCCCTTGAAAGGAATTCCATATCCTCTCGTGGCAATAATTACAAACGAGGGCGTGGCCACAAACGAGGTAGGTGGAACGGGAAAGGCAAGAACCATGGTGTCCAGTTTCACAACCAGGTTCCAAGGTATAATCCAGGCCCGAGCTTTAAAAATGCAAATCGCCAGAAAGGAAAAGCTCATACGAACCCTCATAGAAATCCTGAAGGAGGTTGTCATAGATGTGGTGGCAATGGACACTGGGCGCGTACTTGTCGCACCCCAAAGCATCTGGTGGATCTGTATCAAGCCTCCTTCAAGGAGAAGGGTGTCGAGATCAATTTCCTTGACAAGGCTCAACCAATGGAAACATCTGATCCGGTGACAAATTTATCGGGACAGTTAAACACAACCCACCTGGATGTTACAGACTTTGTTAATGAGAGAGGGAATGAAGTTTATGGGTCTGATTGAATTATCTATGTTTAATGTACTCCTGTTATTTGTACTTGTGGTTTAATGCTCGCATTTTTAATTCAATAAAAGTAGTATTCCAGTATGAATAAACTGCTTTTTCTTTACTCAGAGATCATGGATAAACATTATGGTTATTATCAAAACAAGAGCAATGGCGGAGACTTTTGTCTTGCAGACAGCGCAACCACGCATTCAATACTTTGCGATCGAAAGTATTTCTCGAATTTGGTACTTGCAAAAGTAAAGGTAACAACAATATCAGGACCATCAGATGTAATTGAAGGCTCAGGAAAAGCCCAAATTATGTTACCAAATGGAACAATATTGTCTATAAAGAATGCATTGTATGGTACTCGATCCAGTCGAAATTTGTTGAGTTTTAAAGACATACGTCTAAATGGATACCACATTGAAACGAAAAGTGTAGAAAATGTGGAATATTTATGCATTACCTCTAATGATACCCAGAAGCGTATATTGGAGAAGTTGCATGGTTTATCGAGTGGATTGTATTATACATACATAAAGACAGTTGAGGCATATACTGTCATGAACCAGAAGTTCATTGATTCAAAGGTTTACATGCTTTGGCATGACCGTCTAGGTCATCCAGGATCTACCATGATGCGAAGAATCATTACCAACTCTAATGGACATCCATTATTGAGCAAACACATTGATGTCTCAAATGATAACCCTTGCAAGGCTTGTTCCCAAGGGAAGTTGGTAATTAGACCATCACATCTAAAGGTTGATGAGGAATCTCCATCATTTTTGCAAAGAATTCAAGGGGATATTTGTGGACCTATTCAACCACCTAGTGGACCATTTCGATATTTTATGGTTTTGGTTGATGCATCTACCCGATGGTCACATGTTTGCCTATTGTCTACTCGAAATGTAGCTTTTGCGAGACTTCTTGCTCAGATAATTAAGTTGCGAGCACAGTTTCCAGATCATCCCATTAAGTCCATTCGACTTGATAACGCTGGTGAATTTACGTCTCAAACCTTTGATGATTACTGCATGGCACTGGGCATTAATGTTGAACATCCTGGTCCTCATGTCCATACCCAAAATGGTTTAGCGGAGGCATTTATCAAGCGGCTTCAATTAATAGCCCGCACTCTGCTCATGAAAACGAAATTGCCAGTCTCTATATGGGGACATGCCATCTTACATGCAGCATCATTGGTTCGACTGAGACCCATAGCCAACCACCAATACTCATCAATACAACTCGTGTTTGGACATCAGCCAAATATTTCACATTTACGAGTTTTTGGTTGTGCTGTTTATGTGCCTATTGCACCACCACAACGAACTAAAATGGGACCTCAGCGCAGACTGGGAATTTATGTGGGTTTTGATTCACCATCTATCCTTAGATATTTGGAACCTTTGACCGGTGATATGTTTACAGCTCGTTTTGGTGATTGTCATTTTGATGAGACAGTTTTCCCGTCGTTAGGGGGAGAAAAGACCGTTCCAGAAGAACGGCAAGAGCTAACATGGGTTGTTCCCACCTTATCTCATTTTGATCCACGAAGCACTCAATGTGAAAATGAAGTGAAAAGGATCGTTCATCTTCAAGGTATTGCTAATCAAATGCCAGATGCATTTAATGATGCTTCGAAAGTGACACAATCATATATACCAGCTGCAAACGCACCTGCAAGAATTGATGTCCCTGTTGGACAAAATAAAGTGGCAGCGAATGATTCATCCAATGCACGCCTGAAGCGTGGTAGACCCCCAGGTTCAAAAGATTCAGCTCCTCGAAAGAGAAAGATGAGGGCACAGTTGAACCCAAATGATATCATTCAAGAAAAGGAATTGAATGATAAATCCACAATTCTTGATTCTGTACTTCCAGAAAAAGAAAATGTCCTTGATGAGACACATGTCCCTGAAGAGACAGAAGTACATGAAAGCAAAGAAATATCCATAAATTATGCATGTACTAATGAATTGTGGGATCGAAATGAAATAATCATCGACGACATGTTTGCATTTGCAATAGCCACTGAAATTATATTAAGTAATGATATTGAGCCCCGCTCTGTTGATGAATGCAGACAGAGACAAGATTGGCCTAAGTGGAAAGATGCAATCCAGGCAGAATTAAATTCCTTGGAAAAACGAAGTGTTTTTGGACCAGTAGTCCAAACCCTGCCTGGTGTGAACCCCGTAGGTTATAAATGGGTATTCACAAGGAAACGCAACGAGAAAAACGAGATTGCAAGATATAAAGCACGACTCGTTGCACAAGGTTTTTCACAAAGACCTGGAGTTGATTATGAAGAGACATACTCTCCTGTAATGGACGCAATTACGTTTCGTTACTTAATAAGTTTGGTGATTTCAGAAAAACTTGACATGCGTCTTATGGATGTCATCACCGCGTATCTATATGGAGAATTAGATACTGACATATATATGAAAGTCCCAGAAGGACTTAAGTTGCCTGAAGCAAATAACAAACCTCGGGGTATGTTCTCAATCAAATTAAGGCGATCACTATATGGGCTGAAACAATCTGGGCGAATGTGGTATAATCGTCTTAGCGAGTATTTGATTAAAGAAGGATATGCCAACAATGTCATCTGCCCTTGTGTGTTCATTAAGAAATCAAATACTGGATTTGCTATAGTGGCAGTATATGTCGATGATATGAACCTAGTTGGAACCCCTGAAGAGCTCAACAAAACTGCTGAATATCTGAAAAGCGAATTTGAAATGAAAGACCTTGGGAAAACCAAATATTGTCTCGGCTTGCAGATCGAGCATTGTGTTAATGGAATTTTGGTCCATCAATCAGCTTACATTGAAAAATTACTGGAGCGATTTGGCATGGACAAGGCTTATCCACTTAGCACCCCAATGGTCGTTCGTTCTTTGGACATTAAGAAAGATCCATTCCGTCCAAAAGAAGATGATGAATTGGTCCTTGGTCCAGAAATACCATATTTGAGCGCAATAGGTGCTTTATTGTATTTAGCACAATGTACTAGACCAGATATAGCCTTTTCAGTTAACTTGTTAGCCAGGTACAGCTCTGCTCCAACAATTCGTCATTGGAAGGGAGTCAAAGATGTTCTACGATACCTTCGTGGGACAACAGATATGGGTCTCTTCTACTCAGACAAGCCCACAAATGAACATATCCTTGTTGGATACGCAGATGCTGGTTTTCTCTCCGATCCGCATAAAGCCCGCTCACAAAATGGATATGTGTTCACTAATGGAGATACTGCAATTTCATGGCGATCAACGAAGCAAACGCTTGTTGCTACATCTTCCAATCACTCAGAAATAATTGCTTTACATGAAGCAAGTCGTGAATGTTCTTGGTTAAGATCAATGATCCATCACATCCGGAATTCATGTGGTCTACCTTCAAAGACAGACACTCCAACTGTCATCCATGAAGATAATGCAGCCTGTGTCACTCAGATGAAGGAATGATTTATCAAAGGTGACAAGACTAAACACATATCTCCAAGATTTTTCAGCGCGCATGAGCTTCAGAAGGCTAAAGTTATTGAAGTCAGACAAATCCGTTCCAATGAAAATTTAGCAGACTTGTTCACCAAATCTCTGCCAAAGTGCACATTTCAGAAGTTGGTGCAGGGGATCGGATTACGTCGGCTTACAAATTTGAAGAATACGGAATCAGGGGGAGATACAATTCAGGGGGAGCATCCATAATACATGTATGTTGTACTCTTTTTCCTTCGCTTAGGATTTTTCCCACTGGGTTTTTCCTATCAAGGTTTTAACGAGGCAACATAAGCATGCTCAACACCATCCGGGTAAAGTTGTACTCTTTTTCCTTCGCTATGGTTTTTTCCCACAGGGTTTTTCCAAGCAAGGTTTTAATGAGGCAACTGATGTTGATATGTGGGCATCCAAGGGGGAGTGTTGTATAGTATATTGTGAATAATTTGTGGATGGCCCACATGAATAGTTTGTTACTATTTATGCACAGTATTTTCACTATTCATTTGTGGAAAATTTGTAAAGTGAATAGTGCTTTCATTTGTTTATATAAAGGAAGAAGATGAGATGAAGTGTAGAGGTTCACGGACGGAAGAGAGAAGAGAGAAGAGAGATAGAGGAGAAAAATATCTAATAGTAATAATATACATTACTTCCTCTGCAACAGTTTTGTGTTGGTATAATACTCTGCAACTACTTCATTCCTATTCCGAGTAAAGGTTATCTCTCTAAATTTTGCCTATTTATAACAGAACGAGAGTTTTACAAAAAAATAATTTTTAATGAATAGCATATCATACATATATACCATATTCAACTGAATAAGTTAAACATAGCTCTCTTAATCATTTATTAGTTTTAAATTTATACTTTAAATTTATTCGTAATTTAACTAAACTATAGTTAGACTTTTTTCAAATATAGTTGTTGAATTTGAATTAATTATTGCAACTCAGGTGCTGAGTCCCAAAGAATGGCTAAGAGGGGGCTACATTTGACCAATTTGATGGCTCTTTGACCAAATAATGGTATGGTGAACTTCACAGAATTATAACCCAACTATCGATTGTAGATGAGTTTTTTTTTACTAATTAAGTCATTGTTTTAACTTTTAGACCTTTGATGCTCTCCATTGGAGATGACCATAGTGTCTAGTGAGCAATTTTTAGGGTCTATTTAGTATTTAGAAATTTTCTTATATTATTTTATATTATTTTTATTTTGTGATGAAATTGTTCCGTCTTTAATTTCTTTTTGCTGCCATCTTTTACATGGAAAACTATGTAACAATTTAGTCTTTTTCAGTTCAATTTTTAATGTATTAATTTATATGAAAAACTTTAAATTTACAGTTTATGATAAAATAAAATAAAGTAAATAAAAAAGGTTTGTATCTCCCTCTGCGTTGAGTTGTTTTCTTTTCATTATTTTACCTAATTTGTCTTTATTTAATTAAATTGTTATTTTTGAAAGTTGTAAGAACGGAGGGGTGTTTATGGTATTATGAATGTTTTACTAAATTTGCCTTTCTTTCTTTATATTAGTAGTAAATGTTTTACTTTTATTTTTAAAATTAAAGAACAGGGGAAGAGAGTGAGGGGTTTATTTCTTTTATTTTTAAAAAAGTTACACATGATAAAATCACCTTGAGACATAAACAAAAAAAAGGCAAGATTTGTTTTGTAAAATTACTTTATTTTCTTTAACTTTTTTTTGTTGTGATAGAGAACAAAATTGTCTTTTCACCCTTTTTTTATTGACAAAAAAAGTTTTATTAATATGTAGTTTAGATACTAGCTGACTGGCACACGCAATGGGAGTGTGAAAGCCCTTTGTGACCCCACGGTGGGAAGCCTTCTTGCCTATTTTTATCAAATCTTTTAAGCTTGATGTGTGTGTGCGCCAATTTTTCATTTTTGTCACTCAATTCACTGGATTATGAGTATCCATTTATTCTTTTAGTTTATAAAACCCTAATAAGCTTAAAAAAAAAAAAAAAAAAAAACCCACAATACCATCATTCCACCCCATCACCTCTGTCAAACGGTGCCTAGTGAAACACATCTAAGGGTGGCCTCATCGAACACTCATCGCACACGCACACCCCTTCACCACCTACCAGGGCTGGTTCAGAGATTTTTGAGGTTCGAGACAATGCCAAAAAATATGCCTTCACTTCATATAAAAAAATTATTTGTTTTTACACGTAAGACATTGCTTAAATTATATTTAGAAAACACTTCAGACTCAGTGATTTAGAAACACATAAAAACTAATTTATTTTGTATCGAAAGAAGGAAACAAAAAAACTTCAGGCTTACAAGTAGATAGATTATGAGTTTTGTCTTCCATCTGAATTTTTAAAGTGTTTTTATATAAATCGTGATGTGTTTTTTCTTATTTTCTAACCTCGTCAATATAAAACAAAACAAAACAAAAAAAATGATATTTTCGAGTTTTTAGCGATATGTTTAAAAATAGCAACATACATTGTGTAAGATCCCACATCGCCCATGGGAGTGATCCTTATATAAATATTTTCATCCCTACCTAGTACGAGGCTTTTTGGGAGCTCACTGGCTTCGGGTTCTGTAGGAACTCTGAAGTTAAGCGAGTAGCGCACGAGAGCACTCTCATGATGGGTGACCCATTGGGAAGTTCTCGTGTGAGTTCCCAGAAACAAAACCGTGAGGGCGTAGTCGGGGCCCAAAGCGGACAATATCGTGCTACGGTGGTGGAGCGGGCCCGGGATGTGGTGGACCCCGGGCCGGGATGTGACAATTTGGTATCAGAGCCTAACCCTGGCCGATTGTGTGCCGACGAGGACGTCGGGCCCCTAAGGGTGGTGGATTGTAAGATCCCACATCGCCCAGGGGAGTGATCCTTATATATATATTCTCATCCCTACCTAGCACGAGGCTTTTTGGGAGCTCACTGGCTTCAGGTTCCGTAGGAACTCCGAAGTTAAGCGAGTACACTCCTATGATGGGTGACCCATTGGGAAGTTCTCGTGTGAGTTCCCAGAAACAAAACCGTGATGGCGTAGTCGGGGCCCAAAGCGGACAATATCGTGCTACGGTGGTGGAGCGGGCCCGAGATGTGACACATAGTTACTAGCAAGGTATTAAATATCGGTAATATCGGAAATATCGGTAGTCCGAAAACACGGAAATATCGACGGAAATATCGATAAAATATCGATATCGATAAAAATTACATGGAAACCACGGAAATTGTAAGAAAAACTTGGAAATTTTTATTGAAACTTTGCAGGATGTTTATTTAGTCAATTATCTATTAGTTTATCACAAAAAATTGGAAGGAAATGCATTGCATGATGGATTTAACATTATCAAGTTGATTATATAGCGAGCTGACAAACATTGTGAGTGTAGAAAATATGTAGTAATTAATCATTTATATATGTAGTAATTAATGAAAGAAGTTTAAACACACCATAATCATTTATATATAATGAATTAGTACAATATTTTACACTTTATATATTGCATGGTAAGATACATGAGTGACTTATTCTTATAACGGGTACATATCAATTTTTTTTTTATAAAAATTAATGGGTACAAACTTATTCTTATTTTATTTTTTATATATTTGAAATGTTTGAATTGAAAATTAATTAGGAGTTTAATAAGGATGTGAGTATTAAAACTCTAAATAAATTACTAATTATTGTTCATATGTGCTAGTTTGGTTTCCCTCGTTAGCCCACAAATAAATCGAATGATAAAATGTAAAAAGAATATCCAACCAATCTAAAATTTAAAAATACATTAAGTCATATAACTTAAGATATTTTGAATGGTTATATTTAACTTTTTAAAATTAAAAGTAAAAATCATGGTTGGGTGGGTGGTTGAAATTGAAACTTTGAAAAGGTGCAGCATGCTTCCCCATTTCAGCACCACGTGTGTGGTGTGACCTCCCCTCCATCCCGATTCCCCATCCTTCACATCTATCTTCTCTCTCAGTCCTCTCTTTCTCTCCACTTTCCCAGGCTCTCCCTCTATCTGCTTCTCTCCCTCAGTCTCTTCTTCTCTGCAAAACACGCACACACCACACACGCAGTCTCTCCTTCTCTCCCTCAGTCTCTCCGTCGTCCGTCCATCCTTCTCCCTCAGCCTCGATCTCGATCCTTCTCTCCCTCAGTCTCTCCGTCCATCTATCCTTCTCCCTCAGCCTCGATCTCGATCCTTTTCCCTCAGTCTCTCCGTCCATCCTTCTCCCTCAGTCTCTCCATCCTTCTTCTTCTCCCTCAGTCGTCTCTTGTGGTGCGCCGCTGAGCAAAGAGTTGGCCCAGTCATCGATATTTCAGGTGAGATTCCATTGAAACCCTAAGCCCTAAACCGATATCACATATGTTGAATCGTTGATGCATGCGTGAAATTTGGAGTATATATGTGAAATTTAAGTTAAAATTCGTGTTTTTGCAAGGTTTTTGGGACGAAATGGGCTCGGGAATAGGCACACCATCTCCGGCGTTCTTCTCCGGCGTCCGATATCGGAATCCGATTGCACCGTTCAACGAAATTTCTCGATATTTCCATAATATCGCGATATTTGGACGAAAACTACACGGAAACCAGTTTAAATATCCATTACCCGAAAAATCGATATTATCGGCGATATTTCGCCGATAATATCGATATTTAAATCCATGGTTACTAGCTAGTAATTAAAAATAAATTAACAACCAAACAAAAGTTAAGTTTAAATACGAAAACCATTGCTTCTAATTAAACTTCTAATCATTTAGCCAAATTTTATAAATTTATACTGTTGTGAAAAGAAATTTGTAAAAATTGGAATTTAAATAAGCACACATGGTGTTTTGAACCCAAGTTCTCATCATTAATTTCAAACAACAAAATCACCAGTTCTAGTTAATTTTTTTTATCATTAAACCAAATTTTATAAATTTATAATCTTATGAAAACGTATATAAATATGCCACACTAATAATTTTGGTGCTTCTAATTTTTTTGGGCCCCAAAAGATCGCCTTGCCTGCACTGGGCTTGGGCTGGCCCTGCCACCTACCTAGCCCACCCTATGCGACCTAATCTCAGCAATTCGATCCACCACCCACTCCTTCCAACCACTCATGATCTTGTTCCTACATGCCTCGTCCTCTGAGACCCATCCCAACCAAGCCCGACCCCGATCCCGATCTCTGACGTCAACAAAAAAGAAAATAGAGAGATATAATGAGAGAGAACAGAGGATGTGGCGAGGGTTGAATTTCCAACAAGGGCTGTTATCATTACATGACTGTGAGATTCATGTTAAAAACAGTAAAATTTATGTTCATGTAATTATTAAATTGCTTATAATTTTTATTTCAATTCAATTTTAATTAGAGGGTTATATGAGTAATTTCATACAGTTTTGATTAACAACTAAAGTTCTATTAATATGTGGTTTTGATAAAAAAACAAATTTTTTAAAATTAGTTTTTTGTTTTTCATTTTGTGTACATTTCTTCCGCTTCCCTTTCATCCTCATTCCTCAACTATTCTTCTTTCTTCTCGTTGTCTCAGGTCTTTCTTTTTAACCTCTAACATAACTGATAAAGAAAACATTGAACGTAGATGAAAAACAAAATAAAGGTTCAAACAAGCCAAACAAAACTAACTCGGATGGTTCGGCTCGAGCTTTGCACCAACAAAAACTGTAATTTTGGAACAACCCACAAGCTACACTTGTTATTCGAGTAATCTAATTATTCTAATCTAAATTGCTGCTCTAACAAGTATTCGGCCTCTTTATAAACGATGTGAATGAGCCAATTGTCCATTCTAATTACTTTCTGATACATGGAATTTGCTTATTGCTTGTTAGCATTTGTTATTCCATTCCACACATGGAATGATGCTTGTTTCAACCAAACTCACAGGTGAAAATTATGGCACTTGGTGTCGTTCCATGTCAATTACACTCTGTGTGAAGAACAAATTAGGGTTTGTTGATGGACATGTCGAACAACCATCCGCGAAGACGAATCCCACAAAATCTGCTCTTTGGCAACGTTGCAATGACATGATCCTCATGTGGATTCTCAATACGCTTTCCGGCAACCTGGCCACCAGTGTGGTGTACATGAAGACAACCAAAACCATTTGGGATGATCTTCGAGAATGTTTTTCTCAACAAAACGTGTCTCGTCTCTTTGAAATCCATCGTGATCTGGCAAGTCTTGCATATAATCAACAACCCATCAACGTGTAATTCACCAAGCTTAAAGGTTTGTGGGATGATATGGATTCCTACCAAACTTTTACGCCATGTTCTTGCGGGGTTGTTCAATCCAACAATGAACAAGTGGCGGGAACCAAAGTGTTGCAGATTTTATTGGGCTTAATACTGGTTTGGTACTGAAGTGTTTTTATAAAAAGTGGGTATAAAAAAAAGCTAAGCTCAAAAAAATGTTTGGTAAACATTTAAAAACAGCTTATTTTCACAATTTTGGGTGAAAAAAAAGCTGAAAACGTGAAGCAGAAAAAATGAGCTTATTCTCACAGCACAACAGAAGCAATTTTTTTTCAAAGCACATCAATACCAAACCAGCCCTTAGACGATTCGTATTCTGCGATTCGTGGACACAGCAGCAAAGGCAGGAAAGGGAGATCCTCCGAGAGGAAACCGTTGCCTCCGTCTTCACGGAAAATCCAGTGGTTCAAGCAGTTTTGGTGGGCTCGACAACAATCTGAGCGGGAAACTAACGGTCAACAATGTGGCGTTCTCCACTCACAACAGAACAGTTCCGGCAACTTTTGTCCATGATGAGCCAAAAATTGGGCCTTGACTCTAAGTGCAAATATAGCAGGTTGGCCTTCTTTTTTCCAATGGGTTATGGATAGTGGTTCCACTGACCACATATCTCGTCATCCGTTGACTAATGCAACCACAAATCGGCCTTTACCACTAGTGGCCTTACCTAATGGGACTTGGGTTCCCATAAATTCAGTTGGCACCTACAGTTTTGGTTTCAAGATATCACTTTATAATGTTCTTGGAATAGCTCATTTTTTTTTCAATTTAATTTCCATTAGTCGGATAACTCGATCATTGGGATGCTCAGTAACCTTTTATCCTGATTTTATATTTTACAAGACCTGGAGACAAGGATGATGATTGGTTGGAGCCAATATCGTAATGGGATTTGTTATTTAGTGGACTCCAAAGGACGAGCATCGCTTACAACTACCTCATCTCCCAAGGTATTTTCTGTCATGTGTCACCGTTGACTTGGTCATCCTTCACCCTTGAGACTACAAATGTTAGCTAAAAAATTTCTTGAAATTTTCCATTTTGCAAATAAACCTTGTTGGCAAAACAAACTCGATTGGTTTTCGGATTAAGTCATATTAATACTAATCATGCTTTTGAACTTATACATTGTGATATGAACACAACTAGCATTTACAAAGTACTGCTTTTTTATGTAAATATTTTTCCTCACATCTCTTTACTGTTGTCTGTAAATGGTGAGACAAGAAAACCTTCAAGGTTGGGGTCTTTGAAGATATCTCAATGGCATCCCCATTTTGTATAGAATAGAAGACGTGAAAACCGTCGATATTCACGACACCTTTACAAACCATGTCAAATCCATGGACGGATGAGATTTGATTAATCCATGCATCAAACTTGAAAAATCTTTATTACAAACGGTCAAGTAAATACTTGAAAAATCTTCCAAAATTGGTAAAATGTGCAAATCCTTGCTCTCTTCTTACTTCTTATTTTTCGCATTCATTGAATTTTATTTTTTCAGAGTTTGATTGTACCATGTAAATTGCCCTCAAAATATCCATGTTACCAAATGATTCAAAGCCACACCTAAACCCAGCCTAATCTAAAACCAAACGGACCGAAACTTGGGTCAGCACAAAGGTACCGTTTGGTATGTGGGACGAGACGGAACGGAGTGGGACGAGGCGTTCCGTCCCACGTTTGGTGCGCCTAAAACGGGTGGAACGCGCTGTTCCACGGGACGAATTTTGGGTGAATTTTTGTTCTCCCTCTCCGTTCCGTCCCGTCCCGTCCCGTCCCGTCCCATTCCGTTCCGTCCCATCCCGTCCCGTCTGCATACCAAACGATACCAAATTGACGGCACATTATGTTGATGAGGACTGGAAACTACGAAAGAAAATTCTGAATTTTGTCACACTTGATTCTACTCGTACGGAGGACTTGCTTTCAGAAGTAGTTATCAAATGTCTGATGGACTGGGACATTGACAGTAAGTTGTCTGCCTTGACATTTGATGATTGTTCCACCAATGATGACATTGTTGTAAGAATCAAAGACCGGATCTCCCAAAACAGGCCTCTCTTGGTCCATGGTCGGTTATTTGATATTCGCTCCGCTGCACATCTTCTAAATTCAGTTGTGCAGGATGTTTTGGAAGCAATGAGAGAGGTGATACAAAATATTCGAGGAAATTTCAAACACGTAAGAAGTTCACAAATGACACAAGGGAAGTTCAATGAAATTGTTCAGCAAGTTGGAATCAACGTATCTTCTGTTAGAAACAGCCATGGAATACAGGGGTGCATTTTCTCTCCTGCCAGAGCATAACGCTTCATATACATCAGCTTTAACAGACAGAATGGGAATGGACGAGGTTTGTCACAGTTTATTTGAAATTTCTTGTTGAAATCATTAATATCTTTTCTAGCAACAAATGTCCAACTGCAGTATATATTTTCCTGAGACATTAGATTTCAAATTTTCAAATCCCTAATAACTGTGCCATTTTCTTCCTTTTTCATTGTCTTGGCGGCATGAATGAGGATTGACTGGATGGATCAAGAGTTGCAGATGAATCATTCGATGACCCTTCAACTGACCCAGCGCCCCCTCTCAAACAAGATTGGAAAACTTCATTCACAGTTGGATCCATCTCATTACTTGATGAGGGATTGGGGCCTAAGATGAACTCTTGAACAACAGCACCTTCAAGCATGCTCACAACTGCAGACATGGTAGGCCTAAGCTTTGAAGTATAATTACAGCAGTGAAGAGCCACATTGATTGTAGCTATCATCTCTTCATTGTTAAATTCTGAGCCCAACCTCGGATCCACTAAGTTCATCAAATTCCCTTTTGATTTGAGATCACGCGCCTAGAAACATGAAAAGAACAAAAGCAAAATAATTTGTGTATCTTAAAAAATAACGTATATAAATTTTCAACAAAGAAGAACGTAAAAAAAAGCTTTCTATCTAGTTATAAACAACATCAACAAAATCCAAATTAGAGTTCAATTATGAAGTTACCCAATCAAGAATGTATAATCCTTCTGCATTTAATTTCTTCTTCCCACTGATAATCTCCAGTACAACAATTCCAAAGCTGTAGACATCTGCTTTGTCAGTGAGATGACCTTGACGTGCATATTCTGGTGCTATGTATCCACTACAAAATCATGAAATCATGACATCAATTCAATGGTTATAGACATATGCCACAATATAACTATATTGGAAGGATAAATATAAGAAGAGAAGTTAAAAAATGGACTCACAAAGTTCCAGCAACACGGGTGCTTATATGTGTTTTATCCTCTTCGGCAAGTTTGGTTAATCCAAAGTCCGATATCTTCGGGTTAAGATGTCTATCAAGCAACACGTTCGTGGCCTTGATATCTCTATGGATAACCTTCAATCTTGATTCCTCATGAAGGTAAGCCAAACCTTTTGCTATGCCAACACATATCTTATGCCTTGTTGGCCAATCCAAATCCAACCGACTTTCTTCTGCCCCCTCAGTTTGTCAAGTTAATCAAAATCAATCATAATTTTGCACATAAAATCTTTTATACCATATGCATGGACCAAATGAAATGTAGGTGTACAAAAGTGTACTTACCAAACAAAGCATGATAAACGCTATTGTTTTCCATGTACTCGTAGACAAGGAATAACTGATTTTCTTCAATACAACATCCGTATAGGTATACAAGATTAGGGTGTTGAAAAGCACATAGCATCCCTATCTCATTTAAAAATTCACGATTTCCTTGGTTTGAATTGGGAGAAAGCTGCTTAACAGCAATCTGGGTTCCATTAGCAAGAGTGCCCTGGATTTGACTAAGATAGTTAAATCAAATATCTTCTCTATGGAGAAATTAATCATAATTAGGAACTATTATTAATCAGTTTAGAAAAGAAATTATTTGTTTCGAATAATACCTTATAAACAGTACCAAAACCACCTTTACCAATCTTATTGGCTTGGTCAAAGTTGCTTGTGGCATCTTTGAGTTCCGTAAAGGTAAACTTGCGAGTTTGTAGTTCCACACCTTTCAAATCCGCATGACAAGTAAAACTCATAAGAAATTGTTGTGTCTAAGAAAAATTTCAGAACAATATCATTGTTTTATCTTAAATCCCATTACGGTTTGAAGGCCTAGAATTTAACAACTACCTGGACCTATAGGCAGGCATACTTTGCATCATGAGTTTAAAACATATAATGTACTCTCGGAGCATCAAGGTGTCGGAAAGTTCAATATCTAAACAACTATTGTCTTAAGAGTGTGCATTTAAATATGCATGAGAAGTCACAAAATAGGATAAATGTTATTCTTAGCAATGGAACAATGAAAAGAAAATGCAATATAACGGAGAAACAAAAAATACCATCCTTCAATGTTTTCTGTCGTTCTACGTGGCATCTCTTCCAAAGAATAACGAACAGTGTTAATATGATGGCAGCTGCTGCTACGCACCCCCCAATTTTAACTATTGTGCCTATTCTTTCTGTTGGAGGATCAAAGTCTGCCAATATAAAGTATAATTTTATTAGAATAAATGTAAATCTAATAGATGAGAGAGTATTTGCAGATACTCTACAACATAGGCAAAACTTACTTGGTGTCACACTAATCGCAGATATAAGAGGCCCATAGACACCTCTATAAGGAATGGCAGTCGTTCCTTTTCCTGCCCAATATAAGTGGATCTCCAGTGTGCTACCAAGAACAGTAACGTTGTCGAACTCTTTGACAATTCCCTTACCAACACCTCCTGCTTCGTCCATAATATTAAAGTCTTTCTGGACCAAATTCCCCTGCACAACAATTTCAATATGTAACAACATTAATTCCAGTTACATATTTCAATTCCACTCAAGATAAGTCATGCAATAGGGTACCAACTGCAGCTAAACCTATTGCGACATACAAGTTCTTAAAAATGAGTATAATATACTAGTATACATAAAACTAGCCAAATACTGCATTCCGTTTCCCTCCCAAAAAGAAAAGAAAAGAAAAGAAAATTAGGTGGTAATAAGATCAAAGTGACGAAATTCTGTTCAAATGAAGAATGAAAGCCTACATGAAGTGTATCAGGCAAAGAAGGAAAACTAGACAGCACTGACTCGAGGCTTAAACAATCAGAGAACTTAAATAAACAGGTTTACATCTGAAAGTTTTGCATTTCTTTTAAAACTTCGTATAAAATAACACCCAAATAAAGCGGCTAGACGACAGATAACCTTCCAAACATGTGTCGTGCTCTAGGCATGCCAAAAGAAAAACCATGTACAGTTTTAAGACATAAAGTGTGATCTATAATGGAACGCGCTAAACAAACTAAATGCTGCGCATTGAAGTTATTGTGGTGTTTGACAAAAAAGGGTAAATAAACTAGCAAAGAATCACAATAGTAAATGAAATTCACTTGTACTCATTTGAATTGAGATGTCAAACAAGCGTTTTCCGAGACTATTAAATGTCTGACCATTTGTGAACATTATTTCGGAAAAGTAGAGCCGCACTTTGTACCTGCCTTTTAGCATGCAAAGGCCATAATACTTGAGTGATACAGGGGCAATGCGCGCTGTTTGATAAAAATCTGGACCGGTGATATTCAAAGATAGCGCATTTGTTGCAATATAATTTGCATTAGGCTTGTGCATGTACAGCCCTGTGCTGCTATAGCCCCACTTTTGAGACGACGAAAAAAAGCTTGATGGTCCGAAAGTGCTTAAGTCCTCTTCATATGTATGACCATCAAACTTCATATTCCTCCCTCCACAATTGATAAATATAGAATGGTCTGCATGTGTGACAATAATATTATTAGAAATTTATACTCTACAATTCATACGTATGGCACCTATAACGACAATAAACTCATTAGTTTTTGCATGTTTGTTAGACCCCATTCGAACATTGACTCATACTTCTCAAACTATCAATTCGATTAACAATATGCAACATCCAACAAAAGTCCAAAAAAACGTTGAACTACACAACCAACCAATTTACTAAGATAGATGAAAGAAAAAATTAAATGAACTTAAACTCACATTTCGGTTTTGAGGAGCAAGGAAGGCCCTTCTTCAAGCACCACCTACGCTTTGAAAGAATTAAGGCTCAGTCATACATGTGTCTTATGATGTTTGATAAACACAGAATTACAAGTTTTGGTGAACTTACGAGTTTTCTAGAGACGAATGACTAGAAACTAGATTCCTGTAATAATAAAGGGAATTAACAAATAATATTTGACGGAAAAAGAGCATAAATAAGTACCTAATGAATTTAGCCAATAGCATAAAAAGAGGTTTGGATATTGATAGACTTACACGGTCAAATGTTGGCAACTGACGGAAGGTGAACCCGTAAAATTGTTGTATGACAAGTCCCTGCAACAGATTTTGTGTGGCATTGATGACAACTCTAAATTCATATAATTGAGAAACAGAAAAGTGAAATTGAAATCGAAGTTTGCCAGCATTTTGTGTTAAAGAAACAAACACAAATAAAGCAAAACTTCATAGATTAGTGTTAGAGTATAGACTGACTGGTCACGTTTGCTTTGCAATATCCCAATTGGTACTTCTCCGGTCAATATGTTGTTGCTCAAACACCTGCACACGTAAAAATTAACGGTCAATGAAATGTAAATAAGGCTGATTTGAGAAATATTTAAAATTAATGTGTACTGTTTGCACCAATAAATGTATGTTTCATTTGACCGACTTACAGGAAAGATAGATGGCGAGCACGTTCAATCGTCTGTGGAATTTCTCTTGTTAACTTGTTAAAGCTCAAGTCTCTACAATAAAGGAAAAAGAACATCATACTAACATTTGAACTTTTGAAGGTTTATTGAATCCAAAAACTCAAATTCTTGTTCATTTTGGCAATAGTACATGTATACATGTATACAATTATCTTGATTAGAAAAGCACTCACAATGTTAATAGCTTTGTCAGCTTGCCAAGGTAATTTGGGATTGTACCACTAATTGAGCAATTTCTCAAAATCCTGTGTCACAGGGATACGAACAAAAATTAGAATAATTGCGTCAGGGATTAGTACAATTTCAATAAGTTTATGTGATATGGAACTCACACTATCTGGATATTTTTCATATATTTCAAAGTAGGAAAAGGCATACTTGGTCCATTCAAATCAGATATCATCCTGATACATAACAGAACAGAAATATTTATTTGTTATATAGTTGAAGAATTGGAATACATAATGATTACAAGATCGAGGAGCAGTGGTCTCACAATTCCTTTAAGTATTTCAATGAAGATATGGTGTAAGGAATAGGGCCTTCCATGGATGTACCTTGCAGATCACTGCAGTAAATTTAAGTTAACTCTTCAGCCGAAAAGTGATAGGATACAAGTATATTGAAAGGAAAGGAAATGCAGGAATGAAAAGAAAATGCAGAGAAAGGAAACACAAAACAGAAATCATTTCATTTAGGCCAAATTGGATTGTTCATCCCCGTGGTCATAGGACACTTGCATGATGACCCCCGTGGTGAAAAAACTAGGAATTAAACCCCTGTGGTCTAGAATGTTAGCAAATTTAGTCCAAACGTAAGATTTCTGTTAAAGGACTGTTAAAGGTTAGGGTAAAACTGTATTTTCAGTTCCAATTGACATTGAATTTGGGCTTTTTTTTATTTAAAAAATTAAGCATTATTTTTTTTGTTAATTGTTATAAAAAAAAATTATTTATTTTAAATGCCAATTGGAACTGAAAATACAGTTTTACCCATACTTTTAACAGTCATTTAACAGAAATCTTACTTTTGGACTAAATTTGCTAACATTCTTGACCACATGGGTTTAATTCCTAGTTTTTTCACCACGGGGGTCATTATGCAAGTTTCCTATGACCACGGGGTTGAATAATCCAATTTGGCCTTTCATTTAATCCCTATCCTCTTTCCTGATGGCTCAATGCCCTTATAAGGCTAGAAAGTAACTAAAAGTGACTAAGAAGCTTCTTAGTACCGGATTAGCAGTAAACCTAACCACAACATGATCCCTATAGCAACATTCTTAGTCTTCTCATTAAAAACAATGCCATTGTATACACATATTCGATTGGAACGCCATGTGACAGCGAACTTGTTCCATGTAAGTTCTCTCCTAAAAGAGATGTATATATACAATGACATTAGTTTTAAGGAAGATTTTAGAAGACTGTTGAATAACTCGGTACAATATATCTAAAGATGATCCTAAAAGAAACGTTCACAGTAAAAGATAGGAAATAAAGAGTAAAAGATGGGAGATGACCACAATGAAGAGCAACACTCACAGTTTTTGAAGTTTACTCCAGTTTCCAATAAATTCAGGTATATTTCCTGATAATTGGCTCCCACCTATCCTACTGCAGGCATTAAAAGAAGATGAGAAATTCTGTGTAAAAATTATGCACATTCGTACAACCAAGCCATTTTGCATCACTTACAAATCAATTAAGTTCTTCAGATTTCCGTATGACTCTGGTATCGTTCCAGTAAAACTATTCGCAGAAAGAAGGCTGTTGAAAGTAAAGACTCAGTTATGAAAGATAATCCAATGAATTTGTGACAGTTTTACATTACATGTTACAAAAAGAGTTTAATCACTACAGAGCACTTGCGGTGAGAAGTCATACATAATAGCAAAAGTTTCATGAAATTTGGATTTTGAAAAAGTTTGGCAAAAATAGGAAATGAGAATGCAATCTTACAGTCTTTCCAAGTGAGTCAACCTCCCGAGGTTCTGCGGAAGAGGCCCTTCAAATTGATTATCTTCCAACACCCTGTAAAAAATGTATTTGTCAATCAAGGTTATGCATGTTCCTTCTTTCTTTTAATTATCAATAAGTAAATAACGTTAATACAAAACTTACAGCTCTCTGAGCAATGTAAAGTCACCAGCAGGAATTGAACCACTGAGTCGATTCCCTAAAAGATATATGCAACACACTAAAAACAATTACATGACATGCCTAACATATATTACAAGTACCCACGCGGCTATTATTTAAGGTCCTCAGAGTCACTTACAGAGAACGAATGGGACACCGAGAAATGCTGGCAGGGATTGATCCACTAATGTAGTTGTGAGTGAGATCACTGTTTAATGTGAACAAGCATTAGAAATTCATCTCCATAATCCAGTTAATGTGCTTAACACATTCAAACCAACAACGTAATCACTTACATTTCTTCCAAATGAGTAAGGTCCCCAAATTCCTCAGGTATAACTCCAGTTAAATTCAGACCCTTCAGCTTGCTGTGATACCGAAATTCAAGCAACAGTTAAAACTTATTAATCAGTTGTACTTAAAACAATAAAATTTGAAGCCCATAAAGCCTTACATGATTCTGACACGGCAAGTGTTGTTTGCAAAGGAACACTTGCAAGTGACATTGCTAAAAATGTGGGCAGTGAAGTATTTGAAGAAGCCTACCCCACCATCTTGGCAAGAAGTTTGGCTGATATTTTTCCAGTGAGGATTATGTAATTTTCTAGAAATTGTTTCAAGAGTTTTCACTGTCACATAAACAAAAACAGCTCTTGAAGTTCATCACTTGCCAAAAATCACACGCAATGAAAAAGACATGGTCAATCATACATGTTAACCCTTCAAAGGCCTAACTGAATAAAAAGAATGATAAAAATCCTTCACTTGTTACAACTTATTTTGATCAGAAAAGCATAAAAGTACATGTTTACACCAATAAGAAATTGCCACATCATTTAATTATAGGTAATATGAAATTACCATATTATGCAATTATTGGTGCCTTGTGAGGCAATCGACATATACTACAAATCAAACAGATGAATCCTTTACCGCCAAATTATGCAATTTGCACTCATATAAATTGTTTAAGAACCATTATGAAAAAGACATTAATTTTTTTTATGGTTTAAACATGTACTTTTATGAAAGATAAATATTATATTCTATGCCCAATTCCTATTTTCATGGACTAGCAGAAAATGAAAACAGAAGATTAGCAAACAGATGGGCTGAATTTATGGGTTAACTAACAGATGGGCTGAGGAGAGGACTTAATCTCGCCCATTAGAGTGCAACCCAAAGTTTCTCTGTCACAGATTCATTCGGCTCCAAAGAGTAATGTTATTCCTACCATAATTTTATACCACATTTCTTTATCATTTTAGGTTAGAGATGAGTCGGACAAACTACATTATTTAATTTCGACTTTTTTATTAATTAAAACACTTAAATAATCTTGGGTGGCAGAAAAAGACTTCTCGTATACCATAATCATCATTTAATTAATAATTTTTTTATTAATTATTGATTAATATTTTGAAATTAAATGCTGATTAATTTAGATAATATGGACACCACCTAAGGTGTTATACAATTATGGTACAAAAATATGATAGAATAATATTATTGGGCTCCAAATCGGAATGTCGGACTTTTTAGTCTACTGGTGTCGACGTGTCGTGTGTGGGTTGGAGATCTTCTGATTGGTGCTCAGTGAAGTACATTTTCCTAAACTATAAACCCTAAACGCCAAAACTCGCATATCCGTAAAATTCATATGATTGCAATATTGAGCCTGCGCGCGACTTCATATGATTGCAAGTAGACCTTTTTCTGTGGTCTGAGGAGAGAGAAGGGAGAAGGTGGCCGCTCCCTCCACCTCAACCTCCTCGTCACTCATTCGAATCCCCCACCCTCCGTTGCTCTCCTCCCCTTCCTTCCACCTCCACCCAAGTCCTTTCTCTTCTGGAAGAAGCATGGCCCCAAGAAACTCTCCCCCAACATTCTCCTCTTCTGGGACCTCTCCGAAGCCCAGTTCGGTTCCGGACCAGAACTCCAATCTGGGTTCTACATCGCCGTCGTCGTCGACAACGAGATGGAGGACGGGTAGGACCCGCTTGCCGCCAGCGAGAAGAGAATACCGCATCGCTCGTGGATCGCAATCGGGTCACGGAGGGAGACGGCGGCGTCCAAGCTTGGTTAATAGCCTCGGCCTTCTAGAGCATATAGGATTGGAAATTGAAGGTGGGTTTCGGGGATTCTTCTGTGAACGTTTCTTGGTTGGTGAGGATAGCGGAGACGGCGAAAGCGGAGGCGGGTCGACGACGGTGTGGGGTGGCGGAGGAAATGGGTATGGTGGTTTTGAGCGGTTTGAGGAGGTTGAAGGATTGGGAGGATATGGATCTGCTTGCTTGATTCAACATTGATCAGGTCTGGAATTCGACCCATGAGCTGAAGAGAGGACTTAATCTCGCCCATTAGAGTGCAAGCCCAAAGTTTCTCTATCACAGATTCATTAGGGTCCAAATCGGTATGTCGGAGATATTCAGATCGATGGAAAAGTCGCCAGCTTTAGGCGACACGGAAGCCGAGAGACCTAAACTACAAACCCTAACCCTAAAACTCTAATTAGTGTCAGGTAAAATGTCCATTGCAGTTTTATATAAGTAGTAGAACCTGAAACAGAAGAGGTTTTGAAAGCTTCATGCTTTAACTTAAGATGGCCATCTCCTAGGGTCTGAAAATTCTTAAAAATAGAAACTGAAACAGAAAAGACACTGATGCAGACGAACAAATACAAAAACAAACAATGAGTAAAATTTCAAATTTCTTTGTTTTCCCAGAAAAAATTCTCAGGAACCAAACAGAGCTGAGCACTTCTCACAACACAAAACCAACTGCAACCATCGTCAAAAGAGCAATAAAAATCTTCACAAAATCCCAAAATTATCATTCATGTTTGCAGTAAAACTTGAGAAATGTAAAGCGAGAAGGAAAATGATGGTTTTGTTATGGGCTAACCTTCTTCCGGAGGCAGAAGCTGAGCACAACTCAAAGCCAGCAACCCGATCAACAGGACGACAATCACAGAACTTGACATTGTCCTCCGATCACTACACAAAAACAAAAAACAAAGAGAGTGTGTTGGTAACTTTGTCATGGATCTTCATGAGAGAAATATAGAGAAGAGCCGTAAGGGAATGGACCAGGCAGGCCGGTTCTGCTGTCCCTAAAACGGTGTCTCCCTTTGTGTCTCCTCAATAATAAAAAACCTCTGCTAACTTTGTGTGTGGGTTTTTGTTTTAGATGGTTAATGGTTTTTTTTCTGCATGTCATGGATCTTCATGAGAGAAATATAGAGAAGAGCCGTAAAGGAATGGACCAGGCAGGCCGGTTCTGCTGTCCCTAAAATGATGTCTCCCTTTGTGTCCCATTCACACCTGGGAATCTGTCATTGGGACCCACCTGGTTCAATTATTTACAGCATATTTACTGTTAAATAACTTGTATAAAATAGTTATTTAAGCCCTAAAAAGTTTATAAAAAAAAAAAAAAACCTTTATCTTTTTCCTGCTACCCAAATCATTTCATAAGATTTTGACTTTTTTCTGTACTTTGCCTGGGTGCTCACTTTCTCTGGTTAGCTATTCTTAATTTAATTGGTATGATGTAGTTTCTTTATCTACTGTAAATCATTATTCATGAATTAAAAACTACAACTGATATGGGTAATGATCAACTTCTCGAATCGAAGTGATTTTCCAAAGAAGCAAAAAGTAAAGCAATACAGTAGTCTGTGCAGGTTGCAAAAGTTCATTTCCAATTCCTCTTTTTCGCAAAGTTTTATTTAGAGGTTGAAAATGTGCTTAAGATAAAGACTTAAATTTTTTATTTTTTTTTTGGGTACAAGATGAGGACTTCAGATGGATTTTGGTATGGGGTATGTGGGGTGTGAGGGTAGATTTGGTTAGTAAGTGGGGTGTATTGAGATAATTTTTAGTTTAAAAAGTAAGTGTGTAGTGTATTAAGTATATGGAGTGTATTCAATAATATGAGAGATGTTAATATAATAAGCCCAAAAAAATAGAAATTCAACGCAGTTTGAAACTTAATTTTTGTTTTTTGCCAAAAATGATAAGCAAGTGACCGCAACTTGGAATTCCGCGAGCTATAAATTTTCGTAGGTAGTATGCTATATGTTATTATAGAGGATATTTTTTTTTCAAATATTTTTCACTTGTATAATGACAAATGACATATGTGCCCGTATTCTGGGTATACTGAAAAATCTTTCCATGGACCGTGGCCACTTTATTTGAATCCACTTTAGGGTTTCTTGTTCAAGTATCTAGCCATTATAGTTTAGCAAGAAAAAACTGTTATAACAATCATATAGTTCATACCAAACTAATTACAATTACCATTGAGCTGGAACTAAGAACTTTGCTTAATAGGTTATGGATGTTGGAACCTGTTTTCCTTCTGTGCTTGTTAAAATATTCAAATTGCTAGCACTGTTAAATATTCAAGTCGGCATGTACAAATAGAGGCACCGTACCGGCCATCAGGCCACAATTCAAATACAATTCAAATTCAGCAAATAGCAAAGGTCAATGCATGTATACACATTGAGCAATGCGTATGTCTAAAAAATTGTTGGTACGTAACAAACCACTGGTATAATTCCAATTTGGGTAATGCTATAGAGTGCTAACTTTGGTACTTAACAAACTATTGGTACATTATATACTTCCAATTTGAGTACGCTATGTAATGTTAATTTTAGTACGTAATAAACTAATGATACGTTATATATTTCCAACTTGAGTACGATATAAAATGTTTATTTTGGAACGTACTTGTATGTTGGTAACCTATGCAATAATTATTTTGGTACATAACAATACGTTGGTATGCTATGAAATGTTTATTTTGATGCATACCAATATGATGGTATGTTATGAATCCCTAAAAGTGATTGTTACCAATCCTCAAACCAACTTGACTAACTTGTACCAGCCCTTGTAAAAAGGAACTGGAAATAATGAAACATGAATAAACGGAGTGTTGGAAAATAAAAAGAAAAGTATTTTAGGATTTGATTTAATTAGTAATTTTATATGATTTAATTAGGATTTTGATATTATTTTATTTGGTTTAGGTTTTCTTGTCTTGCAGACAAATTATTGTTTTGATTTATTTTCTAGTATTGCTTTTTGTAATCTTATAAATACCTCTTTATGGAAAAAAATAAAGTATTAAAGTTATTTAAGAATTATGAGATCGTAGAAAATTCTAAACTCTTTATTTTTAACTCGAAGGACGTGAACTATGCTAGGACTGCTGAGAGATCCAAAAAAATAATTGTTATGATTTATTTCCTAGTATTCCTTCTCGGGTTGAGGGTCGCAGCAACGAACGGAATTTCCTAGTATTCGTTCTCGGGTTGAGGGTCGCAGCAACGAACGGAAGACCATATACCATAATTGACGAATTTTTTTATAACGGTCCCACCAGTCAGAAAGACATGCCTAAATTATAGGGGTGTGATATCCACACACTTCTTTTTACTTCTCCCATACTTTTTTAGTTTTCGACCGTCAAATCGGATACATTAAAGAAGATCAACGGATAAAAATTAATAAAGATGTGTAAGAAGTAAAAGTGAAATCTCAAATTATATACCGGTCGCACCAGACAAAAGGTCGAAAAGCAACTTTAGACTTTAGCTCAAGCACCAAGTAAGCAAGCCAGAGACCTCGAAAAATATGAAAGTGGACCAGGATGAGAAAACCGGATTGAGCTTGGACCTTTATTTTTTATTTTTTATTTTATTTTATTTTTACGGTCAGAGTTGGGTTTGGACTTTGAAGTAGGATTTAAACTCTCCCCGTTGAACTTAGACAAGAAATATCTTTGATAATTAAAAAAATATTTGCTATACTATGTAACAAGGTATCTATACTATGTAAGTTGTTGTCTTAATATAAAAGAAACGTTAATAGTTGACATTCAAGTATGAACTACTAAACAATAAACCATTACATGTTGCTACACTCGTCAATTTGGAATTTGATGAGTTAGGGCGTTACGCTATATGTTATTATAGAAGTAGGGGAAATTTTATTTCAAATGTTTTCCACTTGTATAATGACATGACATATGACATATGTACCCGTATTCTAGATACATTGAAAAATCTCACTAAGAACGGTGGGCCACTTTATTTGAATCTTTTTAGGGTTGCTTGTTCAAGTATCTAGCCATTAGTTTAGCAATAAAAAATTGTTATAACAATCATATAGTTCATACCAAAATAATTACACCATTGAGCTGGAACTAAGAGCTTTGCTTAATAGGGTATGGATGTTGGAACCTGTTTTCCTTCACTTTGTGTTATTTGTTGGTCCATTGTGTACTATTAGAACAATACTCTCCTTCATTTCCACGAAGACAATTCTTATTCTTCACTAACGTGATATCATTGCACTGTACACTAAGGATATGAGAACCATTCATATTCTTTATCATCATTTCAATATTATCTCTAAAAAACTTCCTTCAATTTGGGAGTAGTTTTGTGACAGCCCGTCCTGAATTATTTTATCAGTGGTGTGGAAAGACTAAAGTACCCTTAGACGTTGTGTAGTAGTGTGGTTTAAGTTTGGGTTTTATACTAAGCTAGTGAGTTCCTAAGTTTTTGGTACTTAAAGTTAGTGGTTTGTTGTGTTAGTAAACCAAAGCTGGACCACACACACTCACACACCCAAACTCCCGTTGACCTTTCTCTCTCCTTCCCTCTCGGTTTTTCTCCATTTTCCGTACAATTGTATGGACAAACTTCAAACTAGATCATTTCTTCACGGATCAAGGTTTTTGAAGTCATCTTTGTGTTCCTTATGAGCTCAGGAACACATCCATGCCATTTTTAGAACGTGAGAACTTGTAAAACCCGAGAACCGAGAATCTCATATTTGGGTCACTGTTCATGCACTCATGATTGTGAAGTTTTCAAGGAGTTTTAAGGTTATAGGAAGCCTTAAAACATCTTCATGAAGCTCGGGGAAGAAAGTTGGAGTGTTTTGGACGTCGGGAAGTCCCAGTTTGCGAGTTTCAAGTTTTGGCCGGATTATCGAGGTTTTTCCGGCGAGATCCCGTGGATTTTAGGGCTTAAAATTGTAAGGTTTTGTTCTACTCATTGTAAGCTTCAATTTGGTACAAAATTCATGAATTTTGGTTGAGAATCAAAGAAGATATGAAGGAGGAGAATATTCCGTCAAAGTTGACGGAATATTCTGACACCGTCAAGTAACTTTAACGGCATATGCTTGTTTTTAACAGAATATTCCCTAACGCCATTAGAGAATCTGTTTGGTGTGCCAGGCACGTGCCTGCGTGTGAGCCGCGCGTATGGCCGTGCCTTGGCCGGCGCGTAAGGGCGCGTGGGGTCATAAATTTTTTTCTAAAAATATGGGGATGTTCCTGAAGTTGAGTAGGTCATGGTGGTATATTCAAACACCCCATTTGAGCATTGTATGAGAAGTTATTTCCTAATTTTGTGTATATGCTTTAAATAACGTTTATATAGTTGTTTCGCATATAGGTGAGACATATCCTGAGGACGAGCGCCATCAATCGAGGCTCGGGGGCTACGACCCTTCGACATATCAGTGAGTGGGCTTTTGGTTTTCCGTATATACCTATATATTTGAGATTTTTCCAGAAAACGAATTTGAATGATTATACGTTTTAAAATGCCATGCAAAGTATCTGCCTATTTTATTTATGCATCAGTAGTTGCATATATTTATGATTGGTGTTGCGGACGCATAGGTAAGTGCCAATTAAGTTTATAACTTAAAATCATGAGATTGCTTAAGTTGCGAGATATGATGTGATGTATTGAGAGCTCATAAACCTGCACCCCAGAGGGGTTAGAACTTTTGAGAAATGAAATGATTTTGAAAAGCTATGTTTTTGCCCACTCACACTTTCTATTTTGCGCCCCTCCAGGTTTTAGGTATAAATGCTTTGGTGGCTCACGAGGATTTCGACGATGGTTCTGATAGAACATCATAAATGTAGGATCATCTTTGGGTGTTATATATTTAGTACTTGTCCTGCCTGACTGTACTTAGGCTATTTATGCTCTGATGGTGTATCTCACACTTAATCTCGCACTTGCACCCTATCTTAGTTAGTACTACTAGTAGTTTGGCTTTTATTCTCTCATATTTCTCTATATCAATTTTGCTTCCGCACTGTGCTTATGGTTACGTCACTCTCACGTGATGGCCAACATGTCCTGATTTAGGTCGTGGTGTGTCAAGTTTATTAATCTATGTCTAACAAATCAATGCTCACGATAACAAGTAGTATCATTATGATGAACTGTCAATTTATTTGATTCATATGAATGACTAAATCGTCTCCAAATCAAATAATTTTTTTTTAGAAGATAACATTTTTACAGTTGAATGATGTCACCTTAGTGTGGTGAAATTTTTGTCGCTTATCCAAAGTATACCACAAATTAATTCTCAATTTATCATCCAAAGTTCCTAAAATTTAGCAGCTATATATTCCAGTACTTAAATCTCAACTAAAAGTCTTCTTTTAATTATAAAACCTACTTGATATATTCTTCTACTGATATATATCTCAACGTCAAAATCTTGCTTGTTAAAAGATTCAAATTGCTAGTACGGTTAAAGAGGAAAAAAACTTGTGTGGAACTTGACTTGCCACTAAATGATGTTGAGTGGTACTATTATCCAATCAAAACTTTCCCCGTGGTAAGCCTTAAGCCTTCAATTATAATATTTACCATATTTTTATATTTGAAGTTTTCATAATAAATATTAATTCTTAATTAATATTCTAATTCATCTAATCTTCTATAATTTTTCTTTCTTTATCTGTCTCCTTACTTCTCAGGTTGTCCACTCATTTTCTAGCATTTCTTCAGAAATATATGCGGCAGTAGGTAAAAAAGAAAGCAAAAAGAATTCACTTGAGAAACCAAAGAAAACATCAACCGTGCTGTGATTGAGAAAGTCAACCACCCTATAAAATCATTGCCGACATACATTGTGTATGAACCAATAGAATCATGGAAGCATCGTTTTCCTTTTTCATGGGGTTTGAATTTCTATACAACAAACTATGAGAATTTTTTTGTTTGAAAATGGTATATTCAATTTGTATCATCTTTGTTGAATATTAGAGATTTGTGTGTTAATCAAGTCAAGTTAAAATAAGGGAATCAGCCATTGCATATAAAAAAAAAGGACAAAATCGGTTGCTTCCTAGTTTCGTGATATGAAAAGTTAGAGAACATTCAAAGAAAAGCAAGGGAAGAGACAATAACGCGGCTGAGAAGAAAATCTGACAAGAAAAGAAAAAAAGAGAGGAGGAATTGAGGAATAAAAAAAGGGAGGTGCTGAGAAGAAAATCTGACAAGAAAAGAAAAAAGAGAGGAGGAGAGGTGCTGAGAAGAAAATCTGACAAGAAAAGAAAAAGGAGAGGAGGAATTGAGGACAAAAAAAGGGAGGTATGAGTCCACAATCCAAGGATAATGATTCTAGGAATTTTTATATTCTAGTCGTTCATCATATGTCGTGCGATCAATTTTCATTAGTTATTATTTGTGTTTAATCTTAAATAATAAAATTCAAATGATTTCTAACCGCACGATTTACAATAAATGGTTAAGATGTGAGAATCCCTAAGATCTCCACAATTTGGATCCAGATGGGGTCCAAATCCACAATTCAAATACCATTCAAATTCCAAAAGGATTTCAGGAATCTGTGAATTATATATTTTCAACATATATAGCGCAATCAGACATCATTTTAAATAATTTTATTTAAAATTAAATATAAATAGTACATAATGAAAACTCATCGTACGAATATGATAAATAGACACGATTTATAAATTCTCATGATCCCACCAAAAGGATCGGATGAAGATCCTGTTGGATAGCAAAGGTCGATGCAGCTTGCAGTGGCGGAGGGAAAGTGAGGTCAATGGGTGACTATGACCCCAGCGATGTGATTCTTTGCCTCCGAATTCGGAGATAACTCCAAGGTTCACACAACACAAGGAAAGGCACACACGTTTGCAGAATATATCTCTTTTGCAAATAATTTAGGATTCTGCATTAGATACATTACTAGGATCAACATATATGTGAACTAAAATAGAGCATTTGATATGTACACATATGTGTTTGGAAGTGTTTTTTAAATGATTGAGATTGTTTTTAAAGAAATTATTCTTAAAATCAATTATTGATAAAAATGCAAGTGAATCTGAAAAAAAAAACATCTTGAAATGCTTCATACAAGAAACATATAACTGGTCTTCTTCCAAAATGCACTTCTAGTGCTTTTGGATCGTAAAATACTTTCACAAAAAACGGTTTCAGTTATTCTAAAGTCACTTCCAAACATGCCAAACATGCCAAACAAATTTATGTCTCAAGTGCGTGTGTTTTATTTAATTATGAGTGGTTTGCTTTAATTTATAGTGAGAAAACTAAATTTTAAATATAATGCAACGCTATAAAATGCTTATTTTGGTACGTAACAAACCACTGGTACATTATATAATTCCAATTTGGGTATGCTATAGAGTGCTAATTTTGGTACTTAACAAACTATTGGTACATTATATACTTCCAATTTGAGGACGCTATAGAATGCTAATTTTAGTACATAACAAACTAATGATACATTATATATTTCCAACTTGAGTACAATATAAAAATGTTTATTTTGGGACGACCATTATGTTGGTAAGCTATGAAATAGTAATTTTGGTGCATACCAATACGTTGGTACTATGAAATGTTTATTTTGATACGTACCAAAATGACGGTACGCTATGAATCCCTAAAAGTGATTGTTACCAACCCTCAAACCAACTTGACTAACTTGTACCAGCCTTTGTCAAAAACAACTGGAAAATAATGAAACATGAATAAACAGAGGACGTGAACAAAGCTAGATTCAATCCGGCATGTGCAAAGATCTGCAAGTGTTGGTATGTTTAAAACCTAAATATACCATAAACTAAAAATATTGCATCAAAAACTAAATCTACCCAAATTGACCAAAAAGTATTTTGGAGAAATAAAGTAAATATGTTGACTGAGAAATATCACTAAAAAAATATAATTTTGTTATCGAAATGGGAGTTGCGGGGTTATCTGGAAAAGAACTGATGAGTATGCCAATAAAGAAGATATTAAAAATGCACGACGTGTTGAAGGTGGCAGTAAAGGACAGAAGCAGAGCGATTGATATGCTCGAATCTGCTATCGGAATGTATGAGAGGCTCTGGGAACTCATCCTCAAGGAAGCCAAGAAAAGTACTAGCAACAAACAATGGTGATGAACAGGATAAAAATATCATACACATGCAAAAATGTTTTGTTTAGACAAATGTATATCTCTATACAATACAGAGTGTTAAACATTAGTTCTATTTTCTCTTCGCCTTTCGTGTCGGTCTTCCTCAAGAAAAAGAAAACTAGATGCAACGATTAGTGTTTATTCGAACGGGCACAAAGACAGAATTGCTAATGTTACATTCATCATATGGAGTTCATTAGAATGGAAATTCATCAGATATAAAATCATTAGAATAAAGGGTGCACTTTAAAACTGCCCTAACCATTAAATCGTCCAAAACCAAATCAATCCAACCAGTTCAGTTCGAATTTTACATTAAAACAACATAATTGCGAGTCTAATCTATTAGATTTGATTTCATTTGATCACAATCGTGAAACTATAAATTAAAAAAAAAAAAAATCTAAAATATAACATTTAGTGGGTTCATAATAATTTAAACTAGAATCAATTAATTCTAAGAGTACACATTCTTTTTACTAATGCTTATTTTAGCATAATAATTACAGCTTAAAGTTTTAAGCTTTCCGAGAAGGTGTTTTGACTGCATGAAAAAGTCGGTCGTGGCGTCCCTTCATGGATACGATGGTCCACGTTTAATCGCAACTCAAACAAATTTCTCACCTCTTAATTCCCTGCTTGGACAATAATGACCAACTTATATACCGATGCTTTCCACCAGACAACTTTTATAATTCAAACCAAAATAGTTACAATTACCATTTTGCTGGCACTAAGAACTTTGCTTAATAGGTTATTGATGTTGAAACCTGTTTTCCTTCCATTTGTGTTACTTCTTGGTCCATTGTGTACTATTAGGACAACCGAGACTGATGTTGAAAATGAACAGCCACATGCAAATATATAAACACGAAAAAAGCCGGGTTCCAACAACCAAATTAAGGGCTGATTTGGTATTGCTGTGTTTTGAAAAAAAACTGCTGTGAGAATAAGCGGCTGTGCTGTGAGAATAAGCGGCTGTGAAATAAAGTAGCATAGTGTTTGGTAAACTTTTTTGTAAAAGTGTTTTTGGAAAAAAAAGCTGTATGATAGTGTTTGGTAAACTTTTATGTAAAACAGCTATGACTGTGTGAAATGACCAAAAAGGGTATAATACTAGATGTGCTATTAATTTAATTTTCTTAACAAAGAAAAGTGAATTATAATATACTTTATTTTTAAAAGAAAAATATTTATAAACTTTATCTTAAATATTAATTAGTATGACAAACTACTTCAATTGAAATATTTTAGACTGAATAGCTAGGATTCATTAGTACAATATTGTTAATGTACTTGAAAGTAGTCTAATTAGATGCATTCATTAAACTTGCCGCTATTCTATTTCTTAATGCTTCTATCTCATGGAATCCTTCAACTTGATAATTTTGGTATTCTTCATCATCATCATCACTATTATTACTCTCTTCACAATAGTCCCTGGGGTCATCAAAATGACGATCACGTTCAGAATACCTCCGTATGTAGTTATGAAGAGCCATTGTAGCAATGACAATCTTCACTTTCATCTTTTCTTACAAATAGCCACTGCAAAATGAAAATTGAGGAATTTAGAAGGTTTGTTGAATTTCATACCATTCAAAAAACAAAATTTTGGTCATATACCTACTTCATATAAGAAAGTACATGGAAATGTCAAACAAATCATATCAATACCAATATCTGAAAGTGATGTAATTGAAAAACTTTAGTGGTTAACAGCAAACGACTAAATAAGCATTTAGGTCCACATACTTTTTCCTTTTATTTGGGGGAGGGGAATGGTGAGTGACAAACTCTTGCCATGTTGATGCAGCCCAAAAATGGGAACCACCAAGGAAAAAACAAGCAGACAGAAATATTGCACCACATGTGAATCATTGCTCATATAGTTTAAGTGATCATAGCAAAATTCAAAGTAAAGCACAACTAGTGTGGTTCTCCAACTAAATTAACTAGGAATTAAAAGTCACGATGGGCTGCAGAACACAGCATCTGAAACTAAATTAACCATAAACCATAACTTTCTTAAACAACTGGCTTCATAACAAAGGTTCACAACATGAATGTGTTAGTTTTCAAAAAGTATAACACCAATATTGAGCTCTCCATTAACCTAACTATAGAAATGTGAACTTCGATTTTCATTTACCATCGTATCCATACCTTCCCCACCAAAACTTCACACTGAGTTAATATAGGCAGTAAATATTAATTATTTACATACACACAAACGCAAACAGCAGTTGGCAGATCAAATTCACATTTCCACATTGAAATTCACAATATTTACCCTAAAAACATCATAAAGTTCAATCACAAACAAAGAGAGGAGAGCCTGTTCAATGTCAACCCCCATTGGGAGAGGGGCTTACAATTGTAAGGCTTCCAAATTGTAAGATGAGTAAGGTTTGAGGAAAGACCCTGTTCGAGAATGGGTGTCAAACCGTTGTAGTAAGCAATTGACAATTTCTCGAGAGGGTTGAGGTTCATGCCATGTGGAAGGGTGTCCAATTTCGAGCAACTGGCCATAGCAATGTAAAAAAGGTTGGCGGCTCTTGTTGGCAACCCTCCGCTGGGGAAGGAAACAAGTCTTCCACAATTTCGAAGATAGAAAAATCGCAGACTGGTAAGGAGGCATAGGCCCTTGGGTAGGGATTTAAGGTTTTCACAATCATAGATATCAATGAATTCGAAACAAGTGTTATCCCGTAAGAAGCTATCGCTTATTGACTCCAGTTGGTCACAACAAATGCAACAAAATTAAGCACGGAAAACAAAAAACCCGAAATTTCGACTACCAACCTCATCGCCCGTTCCCGCTTAACTAAGAAGATAATGAAATCTACTCCCCAGCGCACAAATTTTCTTGTCTCTCAAATTTTCTTGTTTCCTCCACAAACCCTAATTTTTTCCCCAATTTTTCCCCAATTGTTTTCTCCATCCCCAGTTTTCTCGACACCAATACACTCATCCCTTTGCTCTTTCCCACCCCTCCTTCACTCTCCCCATCCCCAAATTAAAAAATCCAAACAAATAAATAACAAAATTTTAGAGAAGAGAAGCTTACCAGGGGAAAGAGGGAAGGCGACGGCGATAGAAGGAGGGAAGGCGACGGCTGGCGCTGAGACCGACGAAGAGAGAGGAAAAGGAGGAGGAGGAGAAGAGGTGCAGCTGCAGGCAACAGAGGAGAAGAGGGCGATTTCAGGAGGGCGTGAATGTGTGATTTCCAGGAGGGCGTGCGAGAGAGAAGGCAGAGAGAAACGAGGGCAACATTGGTAATTTGAAAATTTCATTAAAAGAATTACTGTATCTCCGTGTTTTGAAAATAAGCCGTTTTCAGAAGCTGCTGATCAGCTTAAGGATTTGGGCTTTTTTTCACCCTCAACTTTGAAATAAAGCTGTTTTTCAAAGTTTACCAAACACCAAAATTACTACCAGCTTTTTTTCACCCCAGCTTTTTTTTTAATCACCTCACTCCCAAACCTGACCTAAGTACTGTAGAGTTCAGCTTCAAATCTACTTTTGCTTCTGTATTCTTTTGTCCCTCTTCTTGGCAGCTCCACCGGCATCTGGGCTTCATGGGGATGATCTGGCCCCTTGTACACCCTTGGGTGGTTGAAAAGCGCTCTCCCAAGCTGCACGAGAGAGTTTGTTTTAGAAGAAATATTCAAGACAGATGATGCCGAGCAGTTGCGCAGTGAAAATAATAGTAAAGCCGAGCACAACTGTCATGCTGAGAGATTCACTTGCATATACGTACTTTTTCTTCTCAATTTGTGTGTGTGGTTGTGCGAAAATGTTTTGATGTTTGTCAAGACAAAATATTAACAAACACCAAGGGGATGGTAGACAAAGTATACAAAAATAGAAACGTAAAGATAACTCAAAGTGGTGGAAAAGGAGTGAAGGGATATTTGGAGAACAGTCAAAAGGCTATGCAGCAACCGATACTTCAACAACTTCCTTTCCTCTAGCAAACAGAAGGGATAAATTGAAAGAAAATGGGAAGTGGAGTCCGAAATACAACCTAAAATAACCAGAATCTCAATAACATGACAAATAAAAACATCGGCCTTTTTCACCCAAAGAATAACAACTAGCAGAGAAGAAAACAAGGAACAATAAAGGAAAGGGCGGTTCTCACAAGAAAGCTATTTCTTAGCCTAGTTACCTTATATAAAAACCTACATCATAAACAGTTTTAAAAAATTAATATACTAAATCTCATCTGTGGTTGAGTTCTTTATCAGTTTTATCATCACTTTGTACAGTTGAAGCTATACAAGTAGACTCACTCGGCAATATTATAATGGGAAACATTGATGGTACCCCATTTTTGTGGATTTTGTACCCATTTCACTCCCAAACAATATCAGTATAAGTAACCAAAGCCATTTCTCAAGAAGTCGCATCAAATAATTTCACTTGGAATCTACTAGAGGCTTAAAACAAATACCAGGTATTTCGGGTTTGATGTATTTTAATCTTCCAGACAAGCATGGAGCACCTCCAAAACAATTACCAAGCCCAAGTCTAGACAAAATGGTGAAGGAACCAAACAATTCCTAATATATAGGGATAAACTAGCAGAATAAACTGAGACAAAGACTAATCAACTTCAATTAATGTACATGGGCACATGGAAGAAAGCATACAGATACACGCAAATACGATTTTAAGTCAATATGAGAATTATATCCATCATATATTTTCAATGATCTCAAGTCAGGACTAGACAGTGATCTAGAAATATTTAAGCACATATTGTTATTGCCCTCAAAGAAAAGCACATATCAACATCAATGACTTCTAGGAGAGGTATTAAACAACAGGTATGTTATAATATTCATAAACAGGCTGAAAACATATAATCAATGACAATAACCATGTTTGAAGAAATCAGTAAAAGTTTCTTACATACAAAATCTACCAAGTATTCTTTAAAAAACTAACCATTGGTCACACTTTTTCACATTGAAGAATAAATAAGTTAAAGTTATACCAAACAAGCTTACGAAAACGGAGATTACTTAGAATTTAGCATAAGCACAAGTCTTGAGCACACCCACCATTAAAATTCAAATCATTTTTCTGCCTTTGCTTTCTGGGTCCACATTTCTAACCCAAAAATTTCAGAAACAAAATTGAAAAAGTACTTTCCTTTGCTACATTTTATCAAAAACCAAACAGAGCCCAATATGCATATGTATTTACATATATACATATATATGTATATATATGTATATATGTGTGTGTGTGTATTATATGTACGTATGTATGTATGCATGTATGGAGAGAGAGAGAAGGTGAAAGTGAGTGTATGTGTGTGTATATATGTGTATATATGTGTATATATATATATATATTATATGTACGTATGTATTGTACATGAAAACAATTACACTCCTCAGATTTAAAAATTCATTAAAATTCCTTGAACTCCATAGAATTTCGAGTAAATAAATATATTAGAATTTTATTTTGTCAAAAATACCAAGGATTCAACGAGGCCAGCCTTAAATAAACATATATGTCTAACCCCAAATGTGTGAGAATGATTTATATGATATGAATCCACTGTTAACTTAGCATCCTCTATTAATGGTATAGATATGTGTAAATTTTTATTCACGTGGTAATATTGCGTCATTGCCAAATGATTCCAATCCGCCCAACCTGAAACCAAACGGACCCAAACTGGGCCAGCTCAAATGAATCGGGTCCGCACCTTCTTTCGTCAATTGGTATCGGTTCGACTAAAGGGATATCCTTAATCCGTTGACCCATAAACCCGATATAGTGGGTACTATTCTATCGGATCCAACCCATTTTATCTCACCACCCGCATCCGGGTTAAGACTCGCTCTCTCCCTCTCTCCCTCTCTCTCTTCAGGGTCACCCGCAATCCAGCCCCGATTCGCCGGACCACCGATCGGATTCCCTGAGATTTTTTAAGATACAAGGTCATTGCAACAATTGCGGTAAGACCCATTTCGAATTTTGTCAAATTTTGTACTTTTTTTTATTCCCCTCACTCTGTTAGGTTGGAAATTTTAAATGTTTAATTGGTGGTTTTGGTGTGACCCGGATCTTAAATGCATATGGTTGTTCTGTTGCTTAGGGATTTGAAGATGAAATGTTGAAATTTAGAGTTAAAATTATGTATTTTGGATGTAATTTTATTTGAAATTAATTTTTGTTTAAGTTGGTTTTTGGGTTTTGTTGAAATTCAAGTCATGTGGTTGTGTATATGTCATGATTTTGTATGATCAAGAGGAGCAGGATTTGACACTAGTTTTATCACTTAAATTGTGATATGGGTTCCAACAAAAATAAATTGTGATATGGTCAATGGTACCTTAACAAATGACTCCAAATGTTGACTCCCGGACCCATTTGATATAATTTTTTTTACTTTTATTTTTTCTTGGGTTGGAAAAATTCACCCTTGAAGTACCCTGTTGACTTGTCAAGTTGTCATGACATGTTCTTCGTTTATTTTTCGGGTTATCTCGGTGACTTCACGCACATTTTTCTTAAGTTTGAGATACACAGTTTGCATTCGGACAGTTTTTGTTGATTTGAATTGTTGTCACATGTTCTAAAGTTTGCTGTTTTTGCTGTCTATTAAGACTTAGTGACCTGCAGCCCTCTTGATATGCGTAACGGGCTTAGTGAGAGGTTCAACGCTGGATCTTTCAGCTATTAACTTATGATCGTAAATTCCCTAAATTCATGTTGAGTCGTATTTAAATCTTGTATGCAGTGCTATTCAATGGATAATTATGTTTGAAGATTTAATTTTGGAATTGATCTTCAAGTTGCGAGGCTTCATGGGTTTGGTTGACATAATTTACTTTAGCTGCATTATTCACTCGTTTTAAGGTTGAATTTTTGGCCATGGTGTGCGCTGTGTTCTAGTCTGCTTCCAGGTTTGCCTCAGGAGATCTCTATAGGGAAAAATTAATTCAGTTGTTGTCTTGTGCACTAAAAAAGTAAAAAATAAAAAAATAAAAAAATCAGTGTTTCAGGATCCAATTAGTGAAATGAAAGTACACAACTACACATACGTTTTGAATCTTGTCATTCGTATCTTCTGACTGATAACTTTCTTCGTGACTTTAAACTAATGATAATGTGGTGTTTTCTTCCTGTAGTGATACGGTGCGTATATGCTGGTGCGTATATGCTGGTGCGTGTCTGTGCATTGTTTATTTATAGTTCGGTGTTCATTGGATGATGTAAGTATTGCAAGGTTTTGGTCTGAAAATATTTGACTTCTTGTAAAGGGTGTATCCCAAGGAATTTACTTGCACCAAAATTTTATCAGTGTGGATAGTTGTAAAATCTCTATTAGCATGAGAGCTTTCGCGTATGCATGTAATTATACAAGTATATGCACACTCACATATATTGTCATTCACCTTTTATTGGCGTTGTGCACCATGGAATGGAATAGGATGTTAATAATCTGCTAGCATTTGGAGTATTTTTTTTTAGTTTTTTGCGGCTTTATCAACTTTCGGCTTTATCAACTTTTTTATCGATGTGTGAGGTTCCGTAAATTCATTGTGTAGTTGTATCTGATTTAGTTGTTATATCTCTTATGTTTTGCAGAGTTTGGTTGATTTCATGCCTATGTGATGGAAATAATACCCGTTGAGTCTGCTAAGAAACCAAAGAGGTTGACATCTATTGTCTGGAATCATTTTGAAAGGGTTAGAAAGGCTGAAATATGTTATGCTGTTTGTGTACATTGTCACAAGAAGCTCAGTGGATCAAGTAATAGTGGGACCACCCATCTGAGAAACCATTTAATGCGATGTCTGAAACGATCGAACTTTGATGTATCACAACTACTTTCAGCGAAGAGAAGGAAAAAAGATAATATCGTTGGCATGGATAGTATTAATGGTGAAGAAGAACAGAGAAAAGATGATTATATTCAGCCAGGAATTATAAAGTTCGATCAGGATCGGAAAAAGGATGAACTAGTTACCATTGCAAGCGGAAAGTTTGATCACGACCGTAGTCGTTATGATCTTGCTCGTATGATTATATTGCATGGTTACCCGTTCACCATGGTTGATGATGTTGGATTCAAAGTTTTTGTGAAGAACCTTCAGCCATCATTTGAGGTTGTGCCAAATAATGATGTTGAACAGTTTTGTATGGAAATTTATAGGAAGGAAAAACATCAAGTGTATGAGATGCTTAACAGTTTGCACGGCAGAATTAACCTTTCTGTTGAAATGTGGTCTTCTCCAGAAAACGTTGAGTACCTGTGTTTGACGGCACACTATATTGATGAGGACTGGAAACTACAAAAGAAAATTCTGAATTTTGTCACGCTTGATTCTACTCATACTGAGGACTTGCTTTCAGAAGTAGTTATCAAATGTCTGATGGACTGGGACATTGACAGTAAGTTGTTTGCCTTGACATTTGATGATTGTTCCTCCGATAATGACATTGTTCTAAGAATCAAAGACCGGATCTCCCAAAACAGGCCTCTCTTGGTCCATGGTCAGTTATTTGATATTCGCTCTGCTGCACATCTTCTAAATTCAGTTGTGCAGGATGTTTTAGAAGCAATGAGGGAGGTGATACAAAATATTCGAGGAAGTTTCAAACACGTAAGAAGTTCACAAGTGACACAAGGGAAGTTCAATGAAATTGTTCAGCAAGTTGGAATCAATAGTCAGAGGAGATTAATTCTTGATTTCCCAGTTCGATGGAAGTCAACGTATCTTATGCTTGAAACAGCCTTGGAATACAGGGGTGCATTTTCTTTCCTGCAAGAGCATGACCCTTTGTATACATCAGTTTTAACAGACACAGAATGGGAATGGACAAGGTTTGTTACAGTTTATTTGAAACTTCTTGTTGAAATCACCAATGTCTTTTGTGGCAACAAATGTCCAACTGCAAGTATATATTTTCCTGAGATTTGTGATGTTCACATCCAATTAATTGAATGGTGCAAGAGCCCAGACGAATTTCTTAGTTCTATAGCATTAAAGATGAAAGCTAAGTTTGATAAGTACTGGAGCAAGTGCAGTTTGGCTTTGGCAGTGGCAGCGATCTTGGATCCCCGATTCAAAATGAAGTTGGTGGAGTATTACTACTCCCAAATATACGGTAGTACTGCTCTGGATAGGATTAAGGAAGTTTCCGATGGCCTCAAGGAACTTTTTGATGCTTATTCAATTTGCTCAACAATGGTTGATCAAGGTTCAGCTTTGCCTGGCAGCAGCTTACCGAGTACCAGCACTGATTGTAGGGATCGATTGAAGGGATTTGACAAATTTCTCTATGAGACCTCTCAGAGCCAAAACATGATATCAGACTTGGACAAGTATCTAGAGGAACCAGTTTTTCCACGCAATTGTGATTTTAAGATATTAAATTGGTGGAAGGTCCACACACCAAGGTACCCCATTTTGTCCATGATGGCACGTGACGTTCTGGGAACTCCTATGTCAACTGTTGCACCAGAATCAGCATTCAACGCTGGCGGTAGACTGCTTGATGAATGTCGAAGCTCACTGAATCCTGACATTCGAGAGGCTTTGATATGCACACAAGATTGGTTGCGGGTGGAATTAAAAGGCATGTGAATTACAGTTTGAGTTTTACGTTTGTCTTTCGTTATGACCTATACTTAGCAGTAATCTTATTGCAATAATTATTGATAACTCTTTTCTATCAGATGACAATTCATTGTCAAGCCATTCTGCTAGACCAATCCCTTCAGCCAGACTAGTTCTTGCTGAGTAGTTAATTTTCCGATGGTATGTTTCTGCTACATTTCCTGCAATTCTCCATATCTATTTCACTAACAGTACCGACTTATGGTGTAATCTTGTGATGCAAGGTTGACGGATCAGCTATTGCCCTATCCGGTGCTGTTAAAATGATGTCAGACGCACCTAAAGCTGGTCTGGGCAGTGAACCTTACCTATATTTTCATGTCAATACATCACATGAGACTCGGTAATCGCCTGCAGTTCCTTGTCAAGCTTAATTGTAAATTTTAGGATGTCAACCAGATCCCCACATCTGTACGTAAATTAGAGGGACCTCCTTCGCCATGTTTTAGATTGACCAGAAGCTGAAATTAACAAAATGTGGGATGCTCAATCAGTAATCTATATAGTTATGTTTATGCACAAAACCTCCATCTCAAATTCTCAATCAATATATTTTAGATTATTCTTACAGTATGAACTCCTCACTGTTACTGGAAGAGTATCATCGATGATGTTATTCCCGTGGACTTTGGACATGCAGGTATTACTTTACCGGTAGATATAGACAAGCTTTCGTCCATGTTGCTCCGCATTGGCTTCAATCCAGTAAGGAGGGCAACGATATGGTGAGGGAATCATTTGGAAAGATAACCATAGGCAATTTTTAAGCCCGTTTTCGTAAAGAACTTAACTCCAATGAAAGGTTGGGTATAAAACGTGTAGAATCCACCAGGCTATCGGGTTGGCTATTTCCAACCATCCACTAAGGCCATCTCCAACCGAGGGCTGGCCAGAGGGCTCGTTTGAGCCCTCTAGCTCTCCAAGATTCCCCAAGATATTAATATTTTAATGAACAGTACAGGGCCATATTTGCCTCCGTCTCCAACCGAGGGCCAGAGGGCCAAAGGGCTCGTTTTAGCCCTGTCACAAAAAACCGTCTCCAACCGAGGGCCAAAGGGCCATAGGACCAAACATAATTTATTATTTAAATTTAAAAACTACAACAACTTAAATTTAAAAACAACAACTTATATTTAAACACTACAAATTAAATTTAAAAACAACATTAACTTAAATTTAAAAATTACAACGACTTAAATTTAATATCCATAATCAATATCATCTTCATCATCCGCCATTGTAGGAGTATAGTCAGAGGTAAACAATTGCCGCCGAGCCATAATTTCTTTTTTTTTCCTATCAAAATAGGCCTTACTCATTGGAGTGTAATCCGAAGTGTTCATTTCCATATTCTTATCATCCATCTCTTCTTGTATTTGTTTGTCTCGCTCTTCATGTCTACACTTCCTTTCTTCCGCCTCACGGGCATTTTGCTCCGCCAGTAATCGAAATGAGGCCGCCACTTCATGTTGAGCGGCGTAATCAGCATTTGCCTTGCCCTTTTCCCTCAACCTTCGGGCCTTGTTTCGTCCCATAGCCCTAGGTAAAGAAATTTCGGACGGAGTCGGATTTTCTACCCTTGTTTGTTGAATGGTAGGAGATCCATCTTCATTCATATCTACAGATGGGGATGCAGCTTCCAAAGGATCCACTCTATGTTGAGGTGGATCTTCAAATAACACCCACCCTTTACAAATTTCCCAACAACCGTGAAACTGAAAGGGTTTTGAGCTGCCCTCCATATACAATTCCTCCGCTTGGCGTACCTAGAAAATATAATTAAAAAAATTGTAGGAAATTAATTCACGAAATTAATGTAATATAATTAAACATTTAAACATTTAAAATAAACTGTAAAAACACTAACTTCGTCATAGTAATTGGCGCCGCTTTCATGTCTACGTGCTGCTGCTAATAGTGCTTGATGCCATTTATTCAAACTTGGATGAAGATGTTTCTTCCATCTTGAAGAACAACTTTCGTGGTTTCGGGTATTCGGTGGAATGGTGCCTTCGTAGAACTCTAAGTATTTTTTGGACACACGAGTCCAAACACCTTCACTTGTTTGAGAAATCCCCCTCACACTATCTTCTGAGATCCATCTATAAGCCTTGCAAAGAGCTTCATCTTCTTTTCGGGTCCAAGCCCTACCTTTCATTGCAGATGAGGCCATTTTTTTTTTAAAAAAATGAAGGAAATATTGAAGGAAATATTGCAAATGTTATAGAAGAAAATATTATAGATGAAGGAAATATTGGAAAATTTATTGAAGGAAATATTGAAAAATTGAAACAAATATTATAGATGAAGGAAATATTAGAAAATATATTGAAGGAAATATTGAAGGAAATATTGAGAAATATATTGAAGGAAATATTGAAAAATATTGAAGAAGGAAATATTGCAAATGAAGTGAAGAATTGAAAGAACTTCACTATATTTATAGAAGAAAAAAATGTTTAAAATAAATTAAAAAAAAAAAAAAAAAACAACCAACGGCTAGCTGACTCAGCTAGCCGTTATATTAAAAAACATTTCAAACTATTAGTGTCGGTTATAACCGACACTAATAGCAGAACTATTAAAAAAAAAAGGGTCTTTAATGCTGTCGGTTTTAACCGACAGCAATAGGAAATCATTAAAAAAAAAAATAGCCAGCCCGGGGCTGGCTGGCTGGCCAATAGCAGCCAGCCCTCCAGCCCTCCAGCCCTATCCGATCCTGTGGGGCCCTCCCAGATTCCAGAGCCCTCTGGCCTAGCCCTCGGTTGGAGACGGTTTTAGGGCTATTTTCGGCCCTCTGGCCCTCTGGACCCTTCGGTTGGAGATGGCCTAAGCCGTTTGTTGAGGCCCATCTGTGACCCTCCAACGTGTTGACATCAGCAGCAACGATTAGTTGACGTCATCTAACTGTTGGATTTTTTGTTTATTTTTTTTCTCGGACGAAATCTAAAAAATAAAAAATATATTTGAATTCTAATTTTTTTCCTATAATATTTTGTAGTCTTTAATATTTAAGTTCTCATATTTCAATTAAGTTGTATTTCAGTTAAATTGTGGAGAGTTACTCGTTTAGCAATACGTGTCACTCGAAATTCAATCCAAAAAAATTATTAAGATTATATAAAGATAAGAAATCTAGAGGCTTATTCATTTAGCGACAAATAACATTCAAAATATGTCTGGATAAAAAATTAAAAATGGAGGGTTATTTTAATATGATAGTTTAATTCAATTACCCAATAAGTTAAAAACAAACTTAAAAATAATAAATTATTGAGGGGTTATGTTTAGACCCCGGTTGGAGATAGTATATAAATATAGTCTGACACTGTTTATTTAAAAACACTTTTTTGCAAGGCTATAGTTCTAGATAGGGCTATATTTAGCCCTTTTCGGTTGGAGATGACCTTATAACACACATTGTCATAGAGTTCAACAATGTTACCGTTCATGTAGCACACTAGTGATCCAATTATACTTCCATTCCTAACCGAGGTGTCTATGGACCACTTATATCTGCACTTACTTTGACACCAAGTAAGTTTTGCCCGTGTTGTTGGATTTCTGATTTTCTTTCTACTTGCACGCATCTTAAATTCCTGAGAACTTTCACTCGTCAGATTTTAAGGTTGATACTGGGGGCTATCTGCCGGTGCTATTGCCGGTATTGTAGTAGCAGCATTTGTGTCTGTCGCATTGGTTTTAGTAGTCCTCCAAATGGCTGGTTACTTAGGGGCTAAAGACGAAGATGAAGGTGAGGATAATCTCTGCATATAAAGTTTTCATATGCCTCATTGTATGTTGTTTTCTAAAATTCTTGTGTCTGAACTGCGTCGTGGGCTGGAACAAAAAACTGGTTATTTTACTCTACGATAAATCAAAGCTGCCACCGGTAACTTTATCAGCTAAGTAAATTCTACATACCTAATTGAAATATCATTTTTGTGACTTATTTTACAGTTTCTTGTGCCCCAAGGTAATGGTCGAGTTCTTGTCAGCAGACGGCAGTGTCACTGCTAGCTCAAGCTATCTGTGCGGGCCAATTCACATCACTGAAACATTTCTCAAAACCACTCCTCTCATTGCCGGTTTACAATCAGGAACCCAAGTTCTGAACATAAAAACGATTGAACACATTGAAGGGCCGCAGCCGACAGCGTGCTTGAAGGTGGTACTAGAGCAAAGAGCAAAGTGTTCCAAAATGGTGAGGGCATGCCTCAAATTTACGCTGCATCACTAGAGCTTGAATCTGAGCTTCCTTGGTTGAAAAGATTTTTCAACATCAGTCTTGGTTGTTTGCTTCCAGTCTGGTATTGGAATCTGGCCGGAAGCTTTCATAGGTTTCATTTGCTCTTATGTAATTGAACAAAAATTTGCAATCAATGTCACAACACGTTTCAGCAGAAAAACTCTGCATGGCAGATGTGTATCGATCTTGTCAAAAAAGAAAGTACAACATGTCAGTGCTTTTTGTTGACGGTAAAAAAGTATCGATAACATGTTCCAGAGTCATTAGTTTGGTTAAAAATAAATTAAGAATGCCTTTTCTGACTTTCTTGGTGGAAGTATGAAATGTCTCGTTCTGGATTCTGAATAATGAAGTCGTCATGATACGTTGTTGTACTTTGGCCATGATGTGGCTTTTAGATGGTTTCACATCGGGAACTATACTCATAGCTAATTAGAGCTTTTATTTTTTATTTTCAATACAAGCAATATTGATAGAGGGGGATTCGAATTTAGAATCTTCAGTGTGAAAGTAAATGTCTTAGCCACTTAAATTACAAATCTTTTGCGGAGTTATTTTGTTTTTAAATTTTCTATTATTTGGAATTGGGATGAGCAACAAAAAATCACGATAAGAAGGTGACATCATTTCACTATATAAATGTTAAGATCAAAACTCGACCGTTTAATTATTCGTATGAATCAAAGAAATTGACGATTCATCATAATGATGCTACTTGTTACTGTAATCATTGATTTGTTAAGACACAATATGGATTAATAAGCTGCCCCCAAATTCAACAATTTTTTCTAGAGATGATATTTAAATGATAATAAAGAGAGTCAATGAATCTCATATCGTATTATGCAGTGAAATGATATCACATTAATAGAAAATAAAAACTTTCCTCCGCCGCGAAAATCAAAGAAAGTATTGTCGTAATATGATAAAATGGGCCAAGAAGTAGAATGAGGATCCTCTCCGGATCCTCTTTGTGAGGATTCCGGAGATCCTCCAATCACATCCGTTTATCGTATATCGTACGGTCAGAAATCATTGTAATTTTTTTATTTGAAATTGAATATAAACAGTACCTGACAAAAATTGGCCGCACGATGTACAATGAAATGACGTGATTAGAGGATCCCCATGATCCTCATAAAGAGGATCCGAAGAGGATCCTCATTCAAAAAAGTAAACATAAAAGGAAGTAAAACAGGTTCCAACATCCATATCTGATCAAGCAAAGCTCTCAGTTCTAGTTCCATGGTAATTGCAATTATTTTGGTTTGAATTATATGATTTTTTTTGTGGCTAAATCGCGAAAATAGTCCCTGAGATTTGTATAGCACATCACTTTCGTCCTTGAGATTTCAAATCAATAGAAGTGGTCCCTGAGATTGTCCGCCTTCATTTTCGTCATTCCGTTAAAAACTCCGTTAAGTGTCCATGAGCTCTTGGCATGAAGTTTGGGCATTTTTCAAAGCTTCGTAACTCAATTGTTAACTGGAAAACTCGCCGGAAACTGGGTAAACTTTAAACATTCATAACCTCTTCAATACTCAACGAAATCAAGTGAATCAAAACTAAAATCATACTTCTCAACGAGACAAATAGAATGATACCTTTTTAGACGGCTAACTCGCTGTGGTTTGGCCGGAAAACGGCTAGAAAGTAGTCGTCTTAGTCTCGAGTTACCCACTTTCGAGCCGTTTTCCGGCCAAACCACAACTATTTAGCCGACAAAAAGGTACCATTCTCTTCGTCTCGTTGAGAAGTATGATTTTCATTTTTGAATCACTTGATTTCGTTGAGTATTAAAGAAGTTATGAACGTTTAAAATTTACCCAATTTCCGGTGAGTTTTCCAGTTTTCCCTCGAACCAGTCAACTTTGAGGTTATTTTCCGGTCATCTCCGACAACCATTGGCCTTCCAAATAGGTATAATCTTATTCTACACTTTCCTATCTGTTGTGAATAATATGTGGATGGCCCACATGAATAGTTTGTTACTATTTATGCACAGTATTTTCACTATTCATTTGTGGAAAATTTGTAAAGTGAATAGTGCTTTCTCTTTGTTTATAAAATGAATGAGAGGTGAAGAAGAGAAGTGACTCACGGGAGAGATAGGAAGGAAGAAAGGAAGAGAGAAAAAGAGAGGAAGAGAGAAAAAGAGAGGAAGAGGAGATGAGATAATAGAGAGAGTTATCTTTGTACTCCTATTATTCCAAATTATAATGAAAGCACCACTGCTGCCCTGAGGACGTACTCCAGTCACACCGACTGTAGAGGAACCTCGTAAATTTTGTGTCTTGTTTCATTTATTCCACTGCACCCACCGTCGATTTTACAACACGTTATTAGCACGAGAAGCTCTCATGTCAGTGGAAAGCACAACGCCATAAATCCGGTGAAGCATTACCTACCACCCACCTCTGTTAGCCAAAAATCTCACAGAATAAAAGGTATGTCCATTTTCTGTATTTCCCACCGCGCCAGAAGCGCCCAACTGAATTCCGGTGAGAATTGAAATTTACAACGACCTAAAGTCGTCACGAGATAAGAAAACTAGTAACTGACAACTGGTTTTCAGAGATACAGAAGAATCTCATCAGACTTGGAAACCCAGAACGCGTCGTTCTCGACGGATCTCGAGGACTCACAGTAATTCTAGCCTTGAGTTTTACACTGCTCGGCCTGGCGCCCATGGCCACCGTCTTTTGATGGTGTTGTAGTCTTCTAAAATAAAGCTTGGCGTTTCAAACCCTATAATTCTCTCTCTGTCTGAATTAAGCTTGAAAATCCCCAGAGCTTCCTGTTACCTACAAGAAGTTGAGAGATAATTAAGTAGGATGGTTTCTGCTCAGGGCAAAGAAAAGTCAGCGCCATAAAGCTCCAGAAGAGCTCCTTTGATGCGTTGGAATTGTGCACAGAAAAGAATAAAAAGGGAAATGGGGCCAAAGATTTGGAAAGGTGCGTTGCACCATGTAAAATGAAAGAAAAAGGCAAAGTTTTTTGGAATGGTGTAGAATGTGAATGAATAATAATAATAATAATAAAAAAGAGGGTAAATGTTTTTGGATGGTGTTATACCATCTGAAAAGAAAGAAGAAAATATATATTTATTTATGTGAATGGTGTTGGCTTAAAACACTTTCACAAGTTCTATTTATTTAAAGCAATTTATTTACAGTGGGTAAAATTATTACCCTTTGCTTTAAAGCATTGATATTTATGTGCATGATGTTGGTTTAAAGCCCATGTCACAAGTTCTATTTACTTTAAAGCAATTCATTTATCGTGAACGGTTTTACCACCTACTGCTTTAAGTTTTGATTTATGTGAATGGTGCTGAATTAAAGCCCTTGTCACAAGCTTTATTTACTTAAATGCAATTTATTTACTATGGCTGGAATTACCGTCTATTGCTTTAATTTATTTATTGTACTTACCTTTTGTTACGATAAGTATATATAGGGCCCAAAATTCCTTGATCAGATCAGAACCTGAAGTTTCTTGATCCTCATCACATAAAATGATTGGACCCGAAGTTCCATCATGCAAAAAGATCAAGCATGAAGTCCCTAGATCCTCAAGATCGGACATGAAGTTTCTTGATGAGTACCGTAAGTTTGAAGTGCCACAATGCCTCAACTTAATTGTAATAAAGGCTATAAGAGTCTCAGTCTACAGACTATTAAATAAGGACCAGAAGTTCCTCATGCCCATACTCAAAATGGTTTAGCAGAAGCATTTATTAAGCGAATGAAATTGATTACCCGCGCTCTGCTCATGAAAACAAAATTGCAAGTTTTCTACATGTGGACATGCCATTTTACATAATTCATTATTAAGTTTGGTTGAAACCAGTTGCCAACCATCAATATTTATCAGTACAACTCGTATTTAGGCACCAGCCAAACATTACACATTTACGAGTTTTTGGTTGTGTTATCTATGTGCCTATTGCATTGCCACAACGTCCTGAAATGAGGCATCATCGCGGATTAGGCATTGATGTTGAACACCATCTATCATTCAATATTTATAACCCTTGACTGGGGATATGTTTACCGCATGGTTTGCGGACTGTGATTTTGATAAGACAATTTTCCCACCGTTAGGGGGAGAAAATATCGTTCCAGAAGAACGATGAGAAAATATCATTCCAGAAGAATGATGAGAAAAGACTGTTCCAGAAGAACAAAGAGAATTTGTCTTATTTTGATTCACGAAGCAATCAATGAGAAAATGAAGTAAGAATAATTGAATGATGCAACGAAAGTGATGAAATCATATACACTTGCTGCAAATGTGCCTACAAGAATTGATGTCCCTCTTAGACAAAATTATGATGCAGTAAATGATTTATCTGTTGCACGCCTGAAACGTGGCAGACCCTTAGACTCAAAAGGTTCATTCATTCGAAAAAAAAGAAGAATATGGCATTACTGAACTATTGCATTCCCGAAGCACAACTGTTGCATGCCAGAAGCATGACAGTCACCGCATAGATACACGTCCCAGAAAAGACAATCCGCGAACATGAGAATATTGATGTCTCATGCATGAAGCATGATTGACGCATAGGTTCTAAATGACTCAACTCCTGGAAGTGGATATTAAAATCCAAGCTCTATAACGCTTAAGAAGAAGTTATGATCCGCATTCTTTAAAATATGACTATCCTGGAAGAGATAGTGTAATGCCCTTGAAGAGGCAATGGATATCCAAAAGAAATGAAAAGTTTTTATGCATGCGCATGCACATGAGAATATGGGATCACAGATTGATGATAACCAATGGTAATTTTGGTTTTTATAAGTAGCTACTAAATTCATCAACGAGCTGTGTTGATATTGAGTCTCGTTCTTTTTCGTCAACAAAATTATTGGCCAAAATGGAGAAAGGCAATTCCATTACAATTTTGTAAGAACGTGGAAAAATGGACCTATATATTTGAATATAATAAAAATAGCCAAAAGATGTTGAACCAAGGAGGTTACATTGGGCATTTGTAATACAGTGAAATACACTAACATGATATGACACAAAGTTGTAAACGAGTTCATATGAATGGAGAATTATATACGAAGGGTTGTGAGTCGCCCACATCATATCTCCATAAGTAAATTCCTCAAGTATACATGGGAGCAAATTACTCTGTATAAATTCCAAAGGAAAATGTGTCATGAAGTGTAGAAAATCCCTGAAGGATTCAAATTGCTTGAAGTACGCCCCCGAAGGGTAAAGCATAAAATATGTACTTAATACCAATGGATGATATCAATTGCCTTAGTGAGTACTATCATTATGATATTGTTGCAATATACTAAAATCTCTTGCAAGAAGTTGATGATATTAAATTAGAACTCCTGAAGAGTTGAATTGAAACTCCCAAAAGAGTTTAGAAAGAATATAAAGTGTTGAGAGAAATATTGTCTCGAACTGCAGATCGAACAATTTGCCAACACAAATCTTATCCATAATGTTTATGATATTAAAGAATCATATGAATTGAAGATTATGAGTTAAATACTCAAATAATGTAGACACTAAGAATGATCATTTATCTTCATGAGGGTAAAGATAAATTAATATTTGGTCCAGAAGTACCACATCTTAGTGAAGTATATGCTTTATTGTATTTAGGACAATACATTGAATGAAATAAATCTTATCTATTAATATCTCCGAGAAATTACAGATATGTGCATACACATGAGTTAAAATAAACAAACAGGATGGAGCCTTTACAAAGGTTGCTCATGTGAAGTCTCAGTACTCGGAAGTACCCCAGAAGGGGGAGGCACTGGAGATTGATCATGTGACACCCCAGTACTTGGCAAAACATCAGAAGGGGAAGGCATCAGTTGCTTTCGAAATCTAGCAACGAACCTATGGTGATCACTTTGAATCCGACTTTCGGATTCCTGTAGCTGGTCGAGCTTTCTTTTCATGCTCGTCGAGTAATTATTTGCAAGCACATGTAACATTCTACTCTCGTGCTTGACCCCTCTGATCTCTTGTTTAAGACTTGCCACCTCAGCCATCAATGATTTAACTTGGCGAGTTTGAGCAAGTAGGCGTTGGCCCATATTGGAAACAGAGCCCGCACATTGAACACTGAGAGCCAATGAGTCTTGAACGGCCAACTCATCAGACCGTTTTGAAAGGATTTTGTTATCTTTTGGAGTGAGAAGATTCCTAGCAACCACAGTAGCGGTTATGTTATTCTTCATCACAGAGTCCCCAACTGTAAGATGACCATTAGAAGATAAGAAGGACGAGCGCCATATGTTATCTTGACGTTGCTCGTCTGTATCACTCCTAAGACTCAAATCTAAGCAAATGTTAGATGGGCAAGTCATTTTCAGAAATTATGAAGGAAAAATGAGGTCAAGTAAAATTTCAGAAGTGCAAGTAGGGGGAAATTTCTACATGTAGCAACTTTCTGAGCATACTCTTGAACACAATTGATGTCTCTATAAAAGAAGAGGTAACATAGCCACTCGTTCAGAGATCGAAGAGGCACCGCTCTCCGAATTTCAAAAGCCAGATTTTCCTGAATAAAGTGCGTTGGCATTTTTCAGACGCAATCTCAACTTTTTTGGATATCGCGTGCAACTTTGTCAAAAATCTCTGACAAAGTTGAAAACGCGTAAATCTTACTGTTCTAATTACACCACAATTGCTGACAAGAGTAAAGGCACAACACCACTACTTGCTATTGGGAAATCTCTATATATGTCGACCTCTGTTCTTCATAACAAGGCAGACCTGCAAAAATATCTAACTCTTCTTCCTCCTCGAGAATGCATCTTCAACAAAGCATCTCGAAATACTCAGTTTTCTTCCTCTCCGAGAATACCTCTTCAAACAAGTCACACCAGAGCAAGATTATCTCATATCTTTAGGGACGAGAGTAAGAGTATCTCATATCATGCAATCTCCTTGTCATTTCCTTTGTCCTTGTTCTTACCTGCAAAAACAAGGATAAAGAAAGCAATATGTCGGAACCTCCACTCAAACTCCCAGTAAGGAACCGACTGCCTGGAACCTTTCCTGATTGCTTACCTAGCTCTCGAGTAGTCATCTTCAACTGTTGTTGGAGCTGGGTCTCTAGTCACAAAGAAGTGATGAACCATCCAAATGCAAAGGTTGCATTCCACTCCTGCATCAGAGGGCAAATAATGCAGGAGAATATGCCACACATGCATGGGGGAAAACCAGGGAAAATACTACTTAAGCAAGGGGAGCAAGTAAGGCAAGTGAAAATGATACATTGAAGCATGTGGAGACAAGCGCAACAAACACGTGTTGATTCATCCCCGACAAAACCGAAGATCACTTGCCACGTGAAGCTTCTCATGGTCCAATTTCATTCAAGATCAAGCCTTGAAGTCCTTGAAGAAATCACAAGTCCAATTCAAGATCAAATGTCCACCACCCTTGAATCAAATTCCGCTCCAGATAAAAGGAGTAAATTCAGACTTTTGAAGCAAGTCTAGCAGAAAACCCTCCAGCTCAGTTCAAGAACAAGCCTGTGGAAAGTTAACAACAAGTAAAACACCTCTTTCGGCAACTCTTCTTACTAAGAGGCTGAAGCAGAATGATCAACGATCAACTTAAATGATTTGAAAACAGGGGGAGATACTCATCAGGGAGAGCATCCAAAATAGATCAAGATTTTAACGAGTCAATCGAAGACTTGTGGCCATCAAAGGGGGAGTGTTGTGAATAATATGTGGATGACCCACATGAATAGTTTGTTACTATTTATGCACAGTATTTTCACTATTCATTTGTGAAAAATTTGTAAAGTGAATAGTGCTTTCTCTTTGTTTATAAAATGAATGAGAGGTGAAGAAGAGGAGTGACTCACGGGAGATATAGGAAGGAAGAAAGGAAGAGAGAAAAAGAAAGGAAGAGAGAAAAAGAGAGGAAGAGGATAGGAGATAATAGAGAGAGTTATCTTTGTACTCCTATTATTCCAAATTATAATGAAAGCACCACTGCTGCCTCGAGGACGTACTCCAGTCACACTGACTGTAGAGGAACCTCGTAAATTTTCTGTCTTGTTTCATTTATTCCACTGCACCCACCGTCGATTTTACAACACTATCTTCATTTTGATATATTATGGGTCAAATTTGGTTAAGAAATGATTGAATTATGAAGCTTTGAAAATTGCCCAAACTTCTGGACACTTAACAGAGTTTTTAACGGAATGACGAAAATGATGGATGATGGACAATCTCAGGGACCACTTCTATTGATTTGAAATCTCAGGGACCAAAGTGATGTGTTATACAAATCTCAGGGACCATTTTCGCGATTTAGCCTTTTTTTTTTTTGGACATAGAACTATATGATTGTAATAACAAAATTTTCTTGCTAAACTAACGGCTAGATACTTGAACAAGAAACCCTATGGAGGATTCAAATAAAGTGGCCCACCGCCCACGGGGGTCTATATCTCACCAAATTCCAAATTAATGAGTGTAGCAGCCTCCGATGCTTTCTTGTTCAGCAGTTCATACTTCAATGTCAACTATTAACGTTTCTTTTATATCTAGACAAGGGAAAGGTACATTGTTACGTGAATTCATTTCATGTTAAAAAAAATAAGAACATGTAAAATTTTATCTACATGTCTTTATTTCAATGGCACAAGACGCCATCGTTTTGATAGTTTCAATCATGAATGTTTCAAAGAATAAAATTGTAGAGAATCTCATTCCAAGTATCTGGGACTCCACAAAGACACCAATGACTACAGTCCATTCCGGTGCGGCCTCCCAACCCATAAATTGAAGGATGTCCATCTTTACGCAGGAGTGAGAGATTTGTTATATCTAGCAATGTCACTGGCTTTTTTATTGTGCTCAACACATTCTTCAGCACACTCAAAGCTGGTGGCAAACCTCCTGGATAGGTCGACCCAAGCAAAGGCTCCTTTTGCCCTACACAACTTCTTGCCCTTGGTTCTTGCCATTCACTGCCACTAAATTCAAAATTAAGAAAAGAAAGTTAGAGACTTATGCTTGATGTCACTGGAACAAACTTCATAAACAGTTCTCCACAACAACTTAATAAAAAATTATGATGACAATTGTTTTCACGTATATTTGGACGATTATTAGTCGTTGATATACCATGTATTAAATTTTACTTTTGTATATATTCTTGATTGACATCCACTCACGACGACATCAAATAAAAAAAAATTAAAGCTAATGTGTATGTCACCAAAACGTTGAATTTTAATTCACAGAACTTTTAATTACACTTCAATAAGTCGTTCTAACTTTTACGTACACTCGTCTTTAATGAAAATATAATGGAGAAATTGGACTACGAAGGGCCTTGCGAGTATAAGATAGAAATTTTAAAGTGCTAATAATAACTCCGTTTTAATTTAAAATTTAACGATTATTATCTTAGATTAGATATAGGGGATGGATTCGTGACACTATTTTTTTTTGTACAACTTTTGACACAGGTCTCAGTGGGGCCCACTTTCTAATGTGTTTTAACGATTCCAACTGTCTATATTTTCCCTCATAGATCATGTCTACCAAAAATCACCCAAATCTAAAATCATATGACCATTGGATCTAGGCTTTCTTTGTAGAACCGTATTCGTCCATTTTCTTACTACAAATGAATATCTTAATGATTTTGGATTTGTCTAATTTTTTGGAAGATGATCTATGAATGATATTCTAAAATATAAATGGTTTGGATCGTTAAAATATATTACGAAATGGCCCCACAAAAACATGTGCGAAAAATTATGTAAAAAAATAATGTAACAGATCTGCCCCTTAGTTATATTAGATAAGGAACGTACTTGTAATGAGAAGGAGATATTCCTTGGAAGAAAACCCTAGACTTTGCAGGATCAATGTTTGAATCAACCCATCCAGCCCAAGTAATAAGTGCCTTCTCAAAAGCAAGCATGCGGTCAATGTCTTTGCTTATCTGGCCTCCTACTTCAACATAATCCCATCTGCAAGATTAATAATTAATTAATTAATTAGGTTTTTGCTTTTTAACCCCAATTAAAATTAAATCAAAAGAGTCACTTAGTACTAAAGTCCAGTGATATTCTTCTTCACTTGTAAGTGAGAAGTCTTAAGTTCGATTCTCGTCAAAGGCAAATTTGAACCATATTATTGCTAGCCTATTGTGAGGATAAACTCACCATCTTTCCTTTAGTTTATATAATATCGATTGTTAAATAAATAAATCAAAAGAAAATTAAATATTATAGTAAATATAGTTGTAGGATTTACGGTTGAGAGGGTCCTCTCCGATTCCACCAATGCCAAGTGTTGAAGATGAGCATGTCAATATCCTTCCATAACTTGCCTCCCACTATTGAATCAAGCTTCAAGACCCTCCCAATCTTTTCTTTTACAGTATCTACTAGATACACATTGCGGTCTAGCATCACTCTAACTTCATAATCCTGCAGTAATTTGATTGTATTTTCCACCATGCCATTTACCGCAAGAAAAATAAAAATCAGAGAGAGGACCACATGCTTTTTGTTTGGTAGAGCCGGGACAAAGGTTTATGTCAAATATTGTCCAAGCAGGGAAGGACCAGGATCCTAGCCGGATCCATTCCCTAGGGATCCTAGAGATCCCACAATCCTGTCCGTTCATTGTATATCGGACGGTCAGAAATCATTTAAAATTTAAATTTTAAAATTCAAAAGTAAATAGTACCTAACGAAAACTGACCGCACGATATACAATGAACGGATAGGATTGTGGGATACCTAGGGAATGGATCCGGCGAGGATCCTGGTGCAGCAGGGAATTGAAAGGTGAAATTTGTCATGGACCAATAGTTCGAAAAAGAAAATTGACCAATAGGGATGGACATTAACCAAGTCTAAACTATTGTATATGATGGATGCATTGCATTCACCTATACCAAATTGATGTGATTTCATTTGATGAATTAAGTTGGTAATTTTTTGAAAAGTTCATTATTATTAAAAGGAGGGGGAGGATTCGAAACTATTACAATAATTTAAGGTGGGGGGAGGGTGGGGGAGGGAGGGAGTTTCGAACTCGAGACGCATGTGTGAAAACCCAACAGCTTAAGTTATTGAACCACATGCAAATTAAGTTGGTAATTAGATATAAAGTGCTAATACAATTGTAATTATGCTATACAAAACTACATTGTTGCCGAACTCTTTAAATAGAGTTCGAACATGCCAATTATATGTGGAACTCAAATAGCATTACTCATACACATTTTTCTATCATTGTCTTCTTATGCTATGTTGTCAAATTGTCAATTTTGACTACACTTTTGAACAACTTACTAATTCATGGTTTGGATTCAAAGTCTTGCAACAAAATATTTATACCATTTGGCAACATATTTATTCACCTAGCAAAGATGAAATAATAACAAAAACAAAGTGCAAGTTTAACGTACCGTAAATTCGAAGATAGATATATCGTCTACTCTTGTCACATTATACTTAGCAGTTGGCACAGCTGAGTGAAGCATGCATGTTAGGGACTGCCATTGATTTCGGCTTAATGAATCTCCAACGAACATGATGCTTTTCCCTCTAAATCTTTTGAAGAAGTCAAGCCCGTTAAATCTACAAAATAAAAGTTGTCTATATTTTAGTGTTTTCTTATCAGACAATTTGCCATGTTATATTGCTAAACTATAAGATTAAAATGATTAGTTAGAACTTATGTCTGGCTTTGGTTAACAATTTAGGTACACAACCTCCTTATACAAGGCAAGAAAATTTACATCTGGATTCATCAATGGTGGACAATCCACGATTCCACTTGTATTTATGTACTTGAGAGAAAGTTAAACGATAATCATTATTCATAATCCATATAAGCATGTTAATCCTTTCCAAATTTTAGAAAAAACATTAAGAGTTTGGATTTCTATTTACTATGACTCAACCCAAATCCCCGCTATTTTGTATAATATATTATTGTTATTGCAAAAAATATAAGCTTTGGTAAAATCAGGCTAGGTTTTTCCGAGGATGTGGTCTAATCTTAATGAATAGCGTGTTGAGTTCCACACATGCGTTCTGAGTTCGAAACTCGATCCTTCATCTCTTAAATTATTGTAATAATTTCGAACACATTTTCCTAAGTTTTTTCTGAACCTGATCATATGATAATTTTCTTTTATGTCAAACACGAAGAACTCACATGACAAATATGGCACCACCGAAGCCTGTGAGCTATATTACACGACTTTAAAAAATAGTTTGATTAATTTCATTAATAATTGTCACATGAGTAGAGGCCATACCACGAGTGTGGGACTAGAAAGAATCCAAATCCGTCACCACTGTGCCATCGCATTATCAAGACGATCACAGTTCACACAAACCAAAGATGCAATTGTCACCTATGAAAGGCTGCCATCACCGACATTTTCCATGCGGCCAAACATTATATTTCTTAGGAAAATCATTAGGAGAGTGTCGCTTTATATATTCAGAGGGGCCCCTCTGCAAGAATTTTTGTGTGTTTTAAACATAACATTGATCTACTCAGTTCACAGGATGTCTCCCCCACGAATTATATAAAATTTGTTCATGTGTTTTTCTTTTTGGTCAGAAAATTTGTTCATGTGTTTGAAATGTAAAAAGGATCACAGTCAAGATCTAAATTTACTTTTTATATTTCGAAAAATATTATCAAAACAAGTCATTTTCTTAGAATTGATTTGGAATGTGGAATTTCAAATGTAAATAGTGTAATTCATGTCTCAAAAATAAACAGAAGAATGACAAATTAGTTCATCTTTATAAATTCATATAGTTATATAAATCCATAAAAACAAATTAGTGTAAACTTGTGTAACCCGCATTATTTACAATAATGTTCAAATAGTTTTTAGTTTTAGTCCTATAAAATCCGAAGTCTTTGTACTGATGCATCGGAAACACGAGGGAAGAAGATGGAGACTACTAAGAACTATAAACTACTAAACCCTGTCTAGTCTAAGAAACCTCGGAACTAAGAACTATAAACTACTAAACCCTGTTTAGTCTAAGAAACATCTGTTAAATTCTAGCAATGTCAAGAGAACTCTTTGTTTTTTTTTCTTTCAATTTTTTGATTCATGAAAAAAAAAAACTACCTTCCACTCAATGATACAACTATTTAAAGACACTAGAAGCAACTGTTACAAGAACTCAACAGCCCTCACTTACTAACAACATTAAAACATAACTCTTACAACTTCAAATACATGAAACGTATAAAATCTAAGAACCTAAGCTTCTTTTTCTATACTAAATTAAAGCATGGTCCATCTAACTTCCTTATGCATGTAACATGGCCAATCCAACGATGCATGTAAGCGTCATCGTATATATGGCATCATATACTAATTAATGAAAAATTTACCCCCAGTTTTTGGTCCACCAGATACTATAGCTACAGTTGCAAAGAGTACAACTGCTGGTCCTGATCTCATGACTGCACTTTGGCAGGAGATATATAGGATGAGCAAGCCAACAACTAGGAAAATAATAAGCAATAATATTTGCAGCTAATAATCGCAACAAAAGAAAGGCATTAATAATAATAAGTAGAAGAAGAGAAGCCAGAGAGAGAGAGAGAGAGAGAGAGAGCTTGGTGTGCACCTTGCTATATCACAGTCATGTGGTTGCCATCTGTATTTGGTGTAAATCTGATCGGGACGGCCATTCTTTTGGCAGGTAAACTCATGCTCAATGAAGGGGCATGAGGAAGGATTGTAGAGCGGGTAGGATTGGTCCAAAATCCATCTCCCTTTGAAGAAATCACATGACAATGACGACGATGACGATGGCTCACCAATTCTTTCACCATTTACTAATACTACTACTTGGTAATCAGAAACAAGAAGAAGAAGGAGGAAAACAGCTATACTACTCATACAAAAACTACTATTAACCCAGACATCCATGAGCCCTTTTCTAGAGAGAGAGAGAGATCGGTGTTTAAAAGAAATGGTAATGGGACTACAAACTGTTATCTCTATTTTCTCTTTATCTCTTATAGCTCCTATATTTATAAGTCTTGTCTGTATATACGTGAGAGAGAGAGGATGGAAAGTTGGCAATTTGTGTGTCTTTGAGGCAATGGTTTACGCTGCCCTTTTCTCTTCACGCAGATCTCTTTTGGGTCGAATAAATAAAAAAGGAATTAAATGACAGCTTTAAATAAAAAAATTCAAAAAGAAAAAGATATGTAGAAACTATAATCATTTATTTTATTTTTTGGGTTAAACAAAGGGGCTAATAGCCCGACAAATGAGAAATTACAAAATTATGTTGCGAGGTTGAGAGACTCTAGAAATATCAGACAATAATAACTGCTATAAGAAGAAGAAGTAGATCGGACCCAAAAGATGAGGGAGTCTTAGGTTAGCCAACTCATTAGTCACAAAATTTATCTCGCAATAAATATACCAAATATTACATTCCTAGTTACGCAATGACATCCCATGACAAACTTATCAATTCACCAATAGGAAAATTATCAGTGGCACAGTAGAAGTGTTGCCTATTTTATCAAGAAAAATCTTTCATCACCTTATAATTAACAATTATTTTATATAGAAAAATCGTCCGTAATAAGATTGTACCCGATTTAAGTTCCTAACTCTCAACCAAATAATAAATACTAATTAAAACCCTAAGTTAGGAATTTCGGATTTGTAATTTCATGGTCATTTTGAATAGCAATGCGAACTTTCATGTTTCTTCATTTTTTTTCCTTTCCATAAATTCACATATACATGAGCATTAGTTACGGATCAATGTTCGTTATAAGAATTTGCCATTGTAATTGTATTAACTAATTTATTCACAGAAATTAGCACATCATGTTTCATATGAGAAATGGTAAGAGAACTCTCTAAAAGTAGGACTCTTCATGAATTCTTTGTCATCTTACAGTTTAACGTCAATATCCCCGGAAAGATATGTGGCCATGAAACATGGATTAAGTGGAACATAATTGACTAGGCGATAAAGTCGTGGAAACACCTGTTTCTTTCTTATTTTGGACCTTAGCTCCTTGGAACAATATACTAACTACTGTTGAAACATGGAAGAATTGAAATCTTAGATTAAAATGCCAACATTATAAAACATTGTACAAAAATATGAGGTGGCAGATAGTCTTGCTTTTGAGAGGATCTCCTTATCATTTATATTAGTTTTTTTAAAACAAGCGATATTATCTACACTAAAGGGGTGAGAGATTGGGCTAATCCTCACAATGGATTAGGAATAATGTGGTTCAAATTCGCCTTTAACCAGAGTCGATCCTAAAACCTCTTACTTACAATAAAGAATAATACCACTAAATCGTGGTACTATGTGACCATTTCTCTATATTAGTTTATAACTAAACATTGAAATAAATAGTCGGTGACTTCAGTATTATTATTGTTTCTTTATTGCTTTTCTTGCTTCTGTCATAGTTGCTTCTGATGAGCAATTGGCTAATCTTTATACCTTGTATACTTGTACGATTTATCACGATAAAGTTTAGAAAAGACTTGGGGCTTTTTTTTCTTAAATGTTCCATTAATTGCTATCTCAAAGGGTCCAGTATATCAACATCAATAAAAATTGAAACCCTCACGCAACTGAGTCACATGCTGTAGGGGCTAAATTGAGGAACCGGACGGCTCACCTAACCGTCTTACTCTTTTTTGTTTTTTTGGAACTTTTATGAAAATGATTTGGACTAAGTTTATTTTAATAAAAAATCATGCTATAATTTTATTTAATGAAAAAGACTTAAATTTTAATAAAAAATCTTTAAATTTTAATAAAAAGGACAAAAGAACTTAAATTTTAATGAAAAAGACATAATTTTAATATTAAAAAAAAAACTGACTCCCGAGATCCGCGCGTCCTCACACATACTGTTTATGAAACTTAACGGTACTACACTGTTTATGAAACTTACTACATTGTTTATGAAACTTAACGGTACTACATTGTTTATGAAACTTAACGGTACTAAACTGTTTATGAAACTTACTACATTGTTTATGAAACTTAATGATACTACACTGTTTATGAAAGTTAATGGTACTACACTGTTTATGAAACTTAATAGTACTACACTGTTTATGAAACTTATCGGTACTACACTGTTATGAAACTTATAACAGTACTACAATGTTTATGAAACTTAACGCGCGTTGGGCACACGTGTTATATTTTATGTTTTTTTCCCTTTTGTCTTTATCATTAAATAAAGTTATTAGATGATTTTTGGTTAAAATGTAAAGTTTTGAAGCCTTTTTTATTTTTTTTTTTATTTTTTTTAAAGAATATGAAGGTGAGATTTTCACATCGGTAAAAAGGAAAACTTTACAAAGACTTATAAGAGCATTTTCAAAAGAGATGTCATTTCTTAAATGAAATGTCACGCAATCAAATTTGAAGGTAGGAAGAAACTCCAACCGATATGAGAAAAAGTGTTATCAATTATTTTTTTGTAATTTTTGTGTTGTGTCATGTGTGGATCCTTTAATGCACTAATTATAAATTATAAATTATTTTTTTAAATAATTTTTTTTTAAAAAAAGGATCCCACAAATATTATTATAAAAAATTAGATTGATGGAGGAAGAGAAAATCTAACACTACCATGTCACCTATTAAATTAACATTTGAGTATTAAATTAACATTTGACATCTCATACTCTTAAGAAGTTGAGATACTCTTCCTATTGGGAATTGATATTAAGTGGAACTATAACTTCCTTTAAGAGCAACTCCACCCTTGGAGCTCTCCCCCAGGCAATTCACTATTCAATCCAACATGTGAACAGTAACTGCCATAATGAAGAGTAACTGCTTTTTGCATCTCCACCCTTACACTTGAATAGCCCTGGTAATAGGCAAAAAAATATTTATTAATTTTTTTTTTTACAAAATAATACTAAATAAATTTATTTGTAATTTCGGATAAGATATTTTAAATCGTTTTTGTTGCGCCACGTGTCATTTACCCAAAACGACTATTATTGGTCATAGATTTCGATAAGATTTTTATCCAATGTCATCGTGCCACGTATCGTTATCTTTTCAAAATCTTTGAGAATAGATTTCGATCAGATTTTAAATCATTCTCGTTGCGCCACGTGTCATTATCCGAAAAGATAATTATTGGTGATGGATTTCGATAAGATTTTTATCCAATGTCGTCGTGCCACGTGTCGTTATCTTTTCATAATCTTTAAGGATATATTTCGATCAGATTTTTAACGAATGACGGCATGCCACGTGGCACTATCTACAACCTAATCATTTCATAATCCTCCATATAATTCATCATATATCCTTTTAAATCTCACACCAATTTTCTCAATATCTCTATCATTATTCATAGTTTCTGCTTCCTTCTTCACCAAATCAAAATCTGTATCATTATTCATAGTTTCTACTTATAATGTCTTCTTCTTCAAGCATGATGTGGGAAATCGATCAAGAAGAGGAAGAATTGTTTAACCAATCTGAAGGAATGTTCAATCTCCAAACAAATAATTATAATTAAAGTATGTAACAAATAAATAATACAAACAAATAAATAATATATTGTTACCTGATCCGTGTAATTTTCCCCACTTCGAAGATTACTACTAGCTTGTGCCAAGGCGTCTCTCCAAATACTAAACGATTGGCTAAGTAATTTCCAACGACTAGACATCGATTCTTTGGTTCTACTCCCACCCATTTTTTCAAGATAATTGGTATGAATAAGACTCCACATTTCTCGCAACTGCATCTCATTACCCGTACGCGAACTATGAGTAACTTCAACCCAGCTAGTACACAATGCAACATCTTCAAGAAGCGTCCAATTCTTACCTGCATCAGTAATCATTTTGTTGAAAAAAATTGGATTGAAACTTTGAGAGAAAGATAGGAATGTGATTGAAAGTAGTTGAGAAAATATGAAATTGTGGTGTAAAGTAGATGATAATGAGAATGTATTTATAGAAAAGTAGAAACATTTTTTTTTTAAAATTCAGATATTTTTTTCGGATTTTTTACAATTTTAAAAAAAATTTCATTCAAATAATTAATCTCTGCCGTTGGATTTAAAAAAATTGAATTCCAACACTCCAGATTGTGCCACGTGTCACAACGGTAACTTTTCTTAATTTTAAAACTATTTTTCTTTTATTTATAAAGCATATTAATATCGACCGTTGATCTCAGATCGAACGGTTGATATTAAATAAGATTATTTTTTATTTTTTTTACCGTTGAGATCCAACGGTCCAAATTAAAGAGCCGTTGAGATCGAACGGACCGTGGGAAGCCACGTGGCTTCCCAACGGTAACTTTTGTGTCTGAAAAGTCGGCTGACTTTTCTGAAAAATGGTCGGGCGACGCGCCCCCACGCGCGAGTGGGGTGCACGCGCCTGACAAAAAAAAATAAAAAAAGGGTCAGACGCCAGGGCTGGCGTCACACCCACTCGGGCTCTCGGGCTATCAGCTCTTCACAGGCCTGGAGCTCAGGCTCCTTCAAGGCTGGAGCAAGTTCACAGGGCCTCGGGCCCTTTCCTCTCCCCTGTCCCCCGAGCAATGTCCATGGGTGGACTTGCTCTAAGGTAATAGAGAGGGTGGCCCACAACTAAAACCCAACAGCAATACGTGCTATTAGGAGGGGTTTGAAAATGTAAATATGTGAAAGAAGAAACCCTGGAAAATTTTCTGTTTACACCAAATTTTGTCTCGTGACACATTTTTTCATACACCCAACATTTTTTTCGCTTTTCTCTGGACACCCAAAACAACTTCTAATTTTCCAAAATTACCCTTTTACTTAATCAAATTGTTTTTCTGTACAACCTATTATCTAGAGGATCAGGTATAGTAAAACATATTGCATCTGATTTGCTTTCACTTTTTACTCAAACAATTACGCACATTTCCAACTTTTTCTTCACCCTTTTACTTTCGAAGATTAGCAGAGGTTATGGAATCTAACCCAGCCACAACTCCAGCAAGAGTAGGCTCAGAAGAATGAAAAGATGTATGTATAAAGTATAGATACTTATTTCCTATGGACGGTTGGAATCTGATAATAAATAGGCCCATATAGGCCTTCTTTTGGTAGTGAATTTTTAACTTTTCTAACACCTGGCAAACTTGGGTCCAAGGTTGCAATCAAATAGATACACTCGCAAGTTGCTTTAGAAGTTACTAGAAAATGTGCCCACGCTTTGCTGCGGGCGTTGAATGTATTAGTCGCAACAGGCATGAATAGTTCCACACAAAGCAACTAAAAAGACGTAGTACCTAAGAACCAATGAAGTCAAACTTTGCTTGCTATATATGGATATGCATAATTCATTTGTAGATTGTATTGTGTCACCAATATCATAGTTTCAAGTAATCAACCTACTACACAGAAAAGGGAAAGTAAAAAAGTAGAAGACATAATACTTGATAGTAAGTTTCTGGAAAACCTCATCAATAAAATTGGCCGCAATAGCAAGGGATCAAGCACATAAGCCCGAGGCTGATGAAACACAGAAATCTCTCACCTGCCATCCAAAGGGTAGACAAATATGTATCCATCTTTCTTGTCCGTGACAGGCAGAAATTCTTTTTTATTTTCTGCAGCAACTGAACCATATCAAAAGTGTTCTTTTAGGATATCGGTCAACATTGATCAAAGGAAAGCAACTCACTTCACGTTACGCACATTGTTGCTACTTAAAACATTGTCTAGGATTCAATGTGACATCCAGAAAACTTAGTACTACAATGCTAAACTTAAAAGGAAAGTACGTAAGAATTGAAACCGTTATAATTCCTTACATAATACTGAATGTCAGTTAGAAGAGCCCAAGAAGCAATTGTTCCTGCTGCTAACAATCGGTGGCCCCCGAATCTATTTGCCAAAGATAGACACCAAATTAGATGGAAACTCAAAAGTGAAAATTGATGGGGCCAGCCAGTTGTCATTCTAGAGGCGGTCTAGCGGCTCACCACTAATTAACATTGCCAACATTCATTTCTTTTTGTATTTCATTTTGTTACGTTTCAGACGTGGGATTTTAACATTCTCCAGACCAATAACATCAATGAACACAATACCACAAACCCAAAACTGTACATAAAAGAACAAAAATTGATGACTGATTACAAATTTACATGAGGGCAGTAAAAACTAACAATGCAGGTTGATTTCCACTTTGTTAGTATCATAAATATTCTCATTAGACACTTGTGTACAACTTAAAGCAGGAATTAATGTCTTTCTTGTATCACTCGCTCTCTTGCTAGTCCTAGTTTTTTTGCGCATTGCAGTTGCAAATTAACATTGCCAAGCAATAAACTGATAAAAGGAAGGGGGAAATACAACCAAGCCACCTATAGACCAACCAAGCAAAACCAAATGCAAACAAATATACAAATAAGCAAACTTCAAAAGATACAATAGCAAAAAACCAAACACATACAACCACAATCTAAGAATATTTTAATGACAGAAAAGAAAACTGACCTTTTGCGTGGAGGCAATGAGAAAATATGGAGAAGCAAACCACCTATTTGAAAAGGTAAAAACAAAGGACTAAAATCAAACAATGATATATCAGTCTCCAAAATAAGTGTACAATATCTTTCAAATTTGATGACAAATTTACATGCTATAAGTCACATTATCCTTCCTTCAACTAATGTACATCCTATATTAGACCACACAACACATTCACTCTAATCACTTCATTGGTGCTCTACCTCATTTGCAAATGTAGTTTTATCTCCACTGAGTTTCTACATGCATGGGAACATATGTTTTTCTTACTAATTTGATTAGATTATAAACTGTTTCAACTAATTCTTGGAATATCATATCTGTAATATCAAACTATAACAGTTGGATTTTACTGGTAAGTAAAACAGTTGTATAATGAACAAACAATGAATGAAGAAAGCCAAATAATGACAATGAAAAGAAAAGAATTCAAACATATTGATAATATTAGTTTCAGATTTTGAGAACAGATTTATTCCATTACATTCTACCCTCCATCTCCCTTTGAGCAACAGAGTAGTCATTAAATTTCATCTTATGGCATGTGTGCTGTGAGGTTGGTGAAGCCATGTGACCCTAATTTATTTTCTTTTTAATTATACAAATGGTACAGTTTCAACTGTACATGTTTAACCTCGGTGTTTTTCAATTTCAGTTTTACTTCTAGCATCCATTAATTTTCCTTTCCAAAATGATTTGAAAAAGAAATCTATAGCTACTAACGGTCTATATGCTTGATGCTGTCAGACCTAGCAATCTAAAACTTTATGTAAATGCAGAGGTTTGGCTGAAGGAGAGGGCATCGAAGAAATCCAGAAATCCTTCCATGGCAAACTTAGTTGTACACCCATGGCATGTGTGCTGTATGCTAGATGTCCTCTCTCTTTTAACAACACACAATAGCTTATGCAAATGCGCAAAGGACTTCAACATGTTTCATTTAAAATAAATTTACATTTTGTAGCAAATGCATATGGCGAAATAGTCCATAAGTAATCATACTGGCAACCAAATACAACAGTTCAAAAACTTCAATGGAAATATAAATTGCAGAAAAAAAAATCTTGAATTTCCAAACCCACAAAATAAAAAATTCAACCAGATTATGTGTAAGAAGAAATACCAAGAACTGAGAGCTGTAGGCTACCAAAATGCTCATGATCTTGTTTGTGTTGATGAACTATAAAACTTGAAATCGAAATTACATAGGTAGAAGTTGAGATTCCAATATGAGACAGAACAATCCAAATGAAGATAAGGCGCCTAATATGAAATCAGGGCTCGAAAATAAAATTAAAATTAAAATTTTGGGGGCAGGTAAAAAACTAATCATTGATTAATTAAGACAAATGACTGAAATTGTCAACTTTTCAAATTACGTATCCTTAGTAAAAAAAAAAAAGCACACACACCTTAAAAGGCTCATTATTTGTTCTGAAGCTAATGCCTGGAACAAACTTCAGCCAAATTGGAAACCCCCTAAAGAAAATAGAAACATTCAAAAAGAAATTCATTGACGAAACAAAAAACCGCCGAGGAAAATGATCATTCCCAAAATTCCATTATGAACAAATATATGGACCAATCTTAAGATGAATATAGAGCTCTGCCTTGTAAACCATCTTTGAGCCAACCAATTACACAAATCTATATAAGAGATGGCAGAAAAGGAATATGAAAAAAAAAATGTGCATATGAGTTATGCATCTTGCTTGAATGCTATCTATCAATGGTAATTCCCAAATCCAAACAACCACCAAATCGAAACCCCAAAGCCAAACAGGGCAACTACATATGTATTAAATTCACATACAATTAGAAAGATCAAACTCAAACAAACACTGAAGCACTCAAGCAATTTAGATAATGCTTGACAGATGAAATTCAAACACTAAACTCACTCTGCAACTGATTCACATGAGCTATAGCATGTTAAGAATGAGCTATAGCATGCCAAATACCCTTGTCATTACCCACTCCCACTCTCTTTGGGAGGGTTATATAACAGAGAAAAACACATTATCGGTCATCTTTTATAGGCAAGAAGACATAAAATAATTTATAATTCTATATTAACCCAACTTATGATTTTTGCATATACATTGGTGCATCCATTCTTTGCATATGCATTACTACTGATTACTCAATTTTACGGGCACGAAGACAAAATTAAAACTAAGAAATGTAAGGAAAAAGAAAATACAGAGAGAGAGAGAGATAGAAGAACCTGCAAGTAGGTTTTCTCAAAAGCATAATTAGTACCACCACCCGATTTTCAACGGCGGTTGTGGATTTGCGAATGCAAAAATTTGAATTTCCATAAACCCACCACAGTAAAAACCCCAAAATCCCGAGATTTATACCCAAAAAAACATAATTTGAAAACCAAAGACCAAGGTTAACCGATATAGCAGAATAATTCAACATAACATGTGCAAATAGTTTATACCAAATCCAAATTCCTAAAATCCACAAAACACAAACCATAAAATAGATATCAAACATCACAGAAATTAGAGAATCATGTAAACAAAACCGAGGCCTAATTCTATTTTTCACTGAGAAGAAAATATAAATAAGGATGTCCCCTTGATTAAGCTCTGAACAAAAAAAAAGGTGTATGATTATATACCTCAAAATGCCAAAGTACCAAGTTCGCACTCCAATGATCCAAAATTCTGAAACATAGTAAATCCATTAGCAATTCTCAAACATGCTAAATTCAGACAGAAGCAGAGCTCGAGCATTTTAAATTCCGCTCCGCTTCTGGAATTTTTGAGATTTGAGCAAAAAATTTGGGAAGGAGAAGAATTTGATCGCAGAGAGTGAAAATTCAATGTACTTCAGGATCAAACACTAAAGTACGAAACTTTACCTTTTCTTCATCCTCACTTTCTCATTCTTCACAACAGAATCAGGTGACAATTAGTAACGTAGAATTGAAAATAGTTGATTAAAAGCATCAAACTTTCAAAAAGGGGAAGCTCCTAAGAATCTAAAAATTCAACAGGAAAGCACTCCTACTTCAATTTAACATAACACAATCATAAATCCAATCCAAAGCAATGAAATTTCAATAAATAGCGTGTATCGAATTCTGATGAGGGTTTCGGAGGACTCATTGGTTGGAAGCACGACTTTCCCAGGCTTATCAGCTGCCTCCATCTGGGCATCCTTCAATTTGTCGTCTTGGGTCGAGACCTGAGCCTCTGTGGCCATCGCCGAAGAGGTGGAGACTCCATTTTCACCGCCGCAGAGGGATAGAGCCCTGAACTCGGAGCTCAGTGGCGAAGCACAGTGTTTAACTGAGGAAAGCAAAGAAGCGGTCTTTAGGAAAGGGAGGACAATTCGATATGGGTTCGTGTGAAGGTGCATCGGTGATTGGTCGATGGATTTAACTGAGATGATGAAGAGGAATGGGGTGACCAGCGCTGGGGCTAGGTTGAGAGAAATGGAGAGAGAAGTCTCTCGAATTTGAGAGAAATAAGAGAGAAATGGTGCTATGGTTGTAGGAAATGAGCTTACAGAGTGAGAAAATGGAAGGATGGGGGATTTGATGGATGGTTATCGAGAGAGTCGGGAGAGAGAAAAAGGGCAAGAAATGGCAGTGGCAATTTTGTAAATAAAGTGAAATTCGGCTCAATCCAACGGACACAATTACCCCCCTAACTTTTAAGAATTACCTTCCCAACCCAGCCCAGATCTGATGGTTTTGTTGTAAATAGCGTGAAATCGAGTGGCATTTTCTTGACTGTAGCCATGAACAGGCCAATTTCCCACCAACTTTAGAATAGATAATGTTGTCGAGTCGACATCCTCATTGAATTTGTGATCAAATTTTATGAAGTTTGGGTAAACTAGTGTGTTAATTGACGAATCAAGTCAAAATTTGTAAAAACACACGAAATACTTAGTCATCGGTGATGCCGATTTCTTCTTCAGTTGAGAGAGAGAGAGAGAGAGAGAGAGAGAGGGGTAATTAAAGGTAAAAATGTTTTATTGTATCGAAACTCTAGTGGAAATTCAATTTGGGTGTACAAGAAATTAAGATTTTGTTAAAGAGTCTAGTAAGTCCTTTATAGTAAATATACATATGGATATAAGTGTTATTGAGTATTGTTATTCACACGTCAGTGTTATATATATCTTCCTACCCACTTTTTAATGAAATTTTTAATTACAAATTTGTCCATTTGTAAAATGATCGATAAGGACCTTAAAAGTTATATAATAAAAGGATGGCGCGAAAAGGTAACATAAGCCATAGACTTAAATTGGATTATGAAAGGAACGGACATTATGTAAGCCGAATTCGCAGAAAAAAAACATAAAGCATGATGATGGAACGAAGTTTGTAACAACAGAGTGTGGATGCCCTTTCTAATTCAAGGGTAAGAAGCTAACAACTGATGATGATTGGATATTGATGATAGTTATTAGAGTGCATAATCATACAACAATGGACAATCATTCATTTGCTAGTATATTATCATCAAAGGAGACTTTGTTGTTGGGAAACTAGCATTTCAATTTTTAATGAATAATAGTGGGTGGAGAAATAACATTTCATTTTTTTAACTTTTTATGGTGGTGGGATTATAATGCGGATGAGAAATAGGACATTAGGGTGGGTCTAGTAGCTCTCACGTTATTTTACTTTGAACAAAATTGAAGGTTGTAAAGAGACAAAAGTTATGTAAACATAATTTTCCAAAACCTTACAAGGGCTTATAAAGAGTTGGACTATACTCTCCATATTGTCAAATTAATTTTATGGTGAAATCTCAACTTTCTTTACTTTTCATTATAAGGCAGGAGCAAATAAACAAACGAGTCAGATCAGTTAACCGAGAAAATGTATTTGTACACCCAAGTTCGGATCCTCTCATGATAAACTTTCTTTGAACTTGAATTTCAGACTTAGTTAACGAGGAAATGTATTTTTACACTCAAGTTCAGATCCTCTCATGATAAACTTTCATAGAATTTGAATTTTGGCAAAGTTTGGTGAAAATATCATTCTCGGGCTCTTGTTGCATAGTAAGTTCATTTTAATGTTGATGCCCACAATGATCGCAATGTGACTTAAACTAAAGCTCATCATATCTTCAATTTTTTGAATACATATTTCTCTTTTAGAATTTAGATTCTGAAGACTCGTAAAGTTGTACAAAAAGTTTTAAGTTCCATTTTGATCGTTGGAGCTCGAGAAAAGCTAGCCAAGGTGACTTCATCTCATCCCCTTTACCCTTAACTATCTAAATCTATTACCTCATGCCTTCCAAAGACATACTGATATTGCATAACAAGTACCAAACCGCATTGTTTTGTAGCTCACTTTTGTTTGAGCACGAAAACATTAAATTATCAGCAATGACAAAGTTTAGCTGACAAGTAAAATTACAGAGTCAAGTACGCGTGTGACAAGAGTCTAGTTTTAAACTATGTCGTTGTTATGCAATTTCTCATTGACACAATGACTAAATATTTCAGTTTCTATGCTAAAGCACGTTGATCCAATATTGCAGTTATAAAATAAGAAAATCAGTTTTATCAAAATTACAAGAACTAAAAAGACAAGTTCATGGAAACAGTTAATTTCACACTTAACAATTATTATGCTGGAAACTTCTTTAATTCTTATTTCACCAATATTTATAAACTCTTAACAAAAAATAACTATCCTTCTTTCAAAAATAATATGTTGATAATCATCAATCAAACAGTTTCCCAATTTCTCTTATTTATGTTATCTCAGTAGTTCGAATCAGGATTGATTGGATAAAGATCATGACCAGACGCATATGAAATAGTCCTTGGCTCTTCAATTGACTCGGTATGTATCTGGCTCTCACCTGCACTTCCTTCTAAATAGGATTGAAAATGGTTCCTCATCGCATCGATCTCATTACTTGAGGGATTTGGATCTGAGACTAGCTCCTGAACAGCAACCCTGCCTTCAAGCATGCTCACAACTGAAGACATAGTAGGCCTAACTGCTGAAGTGACACTAGAGCAAAGGAGAGCCACGTTGATTGTAACCATCATCTCTTTTTTGTTGAAGTTTGAACCCAACCGTGGATCCACTAGATCCAACAAATTCCCTTGCGCTTTAAGAAGAGTTGCCTAGAAACATGAAAGAACCTTTATTGATCCGAGAACTTTGACATATATAAGCTATATATAGTGAAGGACATAATAACCTTTTTCTGGTGTTATGGACAAAATAAATAGCAAATGAAGCAATGGTATGATGACCTGATTTTGGATAATCATTAAAACTTTTACCCGCGGAATATAAGTCGATTTCTATCTAGGGTTAACAGCATCAACAAAATTTGAAGTTAAATTAGGATGCAGTTAGATTCAAGTTACCCAATCAAGAAGATAAAAGCATTCTGCCTTTGTTCGGTAACTTGTGTTGTTCCTCCCACTAACAATCTCCAATACAAGAATTCCAAAACTATAAACATCTGCTTTATCAGTCAAATAACCCCGCATTGCATATTCCGGTGCCATATAGCCACTGCAAAATCATGAAATCATTTCCCCCATATTTAGCTTAAAGAATTCTAAAATAATACCAAGCTTTAGAAAGCAGGGTTTTTATATTTTAATTGAAAGTTTAACAACAATACAATAGCTATATGACAAATCTGGCCTTCAAGTTTATTTAACATCAAAGATCTTGGTTAAGTTGAAATTTTCGTAAGGTAGAAAACTTTCCGTTTGGTTAGGGACGAAAGAATCAAAACAAAAGTATACAAAGTAAAAACATAGGCACTTACAAAGTTCCAGCAATACGGGTGCTAATGTGTGTATTATCTTCTTCATCAAGTTTGGCTAATCCAAAGTCAGATATTTTTGGGTTTAGATTTTTATCAAGCAACACATTAGTTGCCTTTATATCTCTATGAACGACCTTCAATCTTGATTCCTCATGGAGGTAAGCCAAACCTCTCGCTATACCAACGCAGATCTTGTGCCTTGTTGGCCAATCCAACTTCAAACGACTTTCTCCTGCCCCTTCAGTTTTTCAAATCAATCAAAATTAGCCATAACTAACAACATATATAATTTGTGTGCATAAGATTTATTATACCCATCTGCATGAACCAAATGAAATGTAGGCACACAAAAGCGATAGTTACCAAACAAAGCATGAGCAACACTATTATTTTCCATGTACTCGTAGACAAGCAATAGTTGATTTCCTTCAATACAACATCCGTAGAGGCTAACAAGATGAGGGTGTTGCAGAGCAGAAATCATGCCTATCTCATTCACAAATTCACGATTCCCTTGCTTTGATTTGGAAGAAAGCTGCTTAACAGCAATCATGGTGCCATCTGCTAGAATGCCCTGCATTTGAGAAATTAACTTTAATTAGGATGACTACTATTAATCAAATTAGAAAATATGAAACAAATATATACATGGAAATTATTGGTTCAGAAGAATACCTTATAAACGGAACCAAAACCACCTTCGCCAATCTTATTTGCTTTGTCAAAGTTGGTTGTGGCAGCTTTGAGTTGCTTGAATGTAAACTTACCAGTTTGCAGGTCCACACCCTTTAAATCTGTGTAAGAAGTAAACTCACATAAGAAATTGTGTCTAAAAGAACTTTCAGAATGATAGCATTTCTTATTCTTAATGTTCCGTGAGCACCGTGACTGATTCAAGACCTAGAATTTAACAAGTTAAGCTATTCGCTGCACACTTGCATCATGAGTTTCAACATAACATATACTGTAGGAGCATCATGAGTTTCAACATAAACATAAAGTAGGAGCATCAAGGTGTTATAAAAATCAATACCTAAACAATCATCGTGTTAGAGTGTGCACTTAAATATGCATGAAAAATCGTACAAAATAACATAAATATCCTTCTTAGTTATGTAAAAAAGAAAAAGAAGAGGGCTTTTCACATACAAGCCGTTGATAGACTTGCATTTTAGACAAAACCGTTTCAAATTCAATACTTTCGAAAAACACCCTTCTTACTTTGCACTGGGAGAAGCACAACAAGATCAATGAGCTATAATCATGCTATATGTGTGACTGTTGTTGGAGTGACAATGAAGTTGTCAATGTGAAAATGGTAATAAAAATCCAAAAGTAGGTAATAGTTACATTGTGGTGACGAATGCATTAAAATATATATATTTGAATTTTTTGTCGACATTTTCTCATTGACAACATCGTTCTCACCAAACAACAGTCACACCTAGAGCGTGACTATTGCTCACTTGTCTTGTAATGAAGGCTCCAAAAAGAACCTTGCAACTAAGAATAGATGTCAAGTGCATAGTGGAGTTTTTTTTAACCTCCATTGCTTTTTCATATAACTCATATAGCTTTCGGGTGTTTTTTGTTTCCTAATTTACTAAAAAGAAGAGAAGTATAAGAACATTGTAAATACCATCCTCCAATGTCTTTTGTTGTCCTAGGGAGCCTCTCCTCCAAAGAATACCAAGTATCACTAATATAATAAAGATTCCTCCGGCCACAATTCCAATCACTGCACCTACAGATACGCCATTTACACCAGGTGATGTGCTACTTCCCGTTTTTGTTGAGTTATCGACTACAAAAAGAAGACCATCTTTGTAAGATAGTAAATGTCAATGTATAGATAAGAAAGTGCATTATCCAACCAGCTACCCAATGCACAAAGAAACAAAAGATTCAACTATTTGGCAGAACCCAAACACAAGTGGATCGTAAATGACATAATTCTGCTGTCATATTTTATGGCTCCTTCAGTGAAAAGGATAAGTTCCTGTAACTACTTAAAATACCCTCAAGTTTGAATTTTGTTGCATTTTTGTGATAGGAAAGTTGAACAGAGAAGATTCCTTCATACTCTTGACTCAAACAAGGAAAAGAAACAGAAGAAGAAAGGAAGAACCCTGCTAAACTAGAGTCGGATTTCTCTTTTTTAATTTATTTACCTTTTTCTTATACAATGACATATCTATAAGGGTGGGCAATAAATCGGTTGCGAACTCGTCATTCAGGAGATTTATACCTAAGACCTCTCACTTACATGTGAAGAGAAATATCACTAGACCGTAGTATTAAGTGACAACTAGATTCGGATCTCTTAAATTGTGTTGAAATATTAATGCCTAAAATGATAGTTGATGCACTGAAAACTCACAGCGGTGGACAAATAGCAGTAAGAAGCTCAGAGTGGTGTAAACTTACCTGCAGGTTCCACCGAAATAGCTGATATAAGAGGACCATAGACTCCTCTAACAGGGATGCCTGTCGTCCCTTTGCCAGCCCAATTGAAATGGATCTTCAAGGTATGATTAGTTACATTAGCGGTAAAATTTCTTATGACTACATCACCAAACACACCAGCGTGATCCATAATATTGAAATTCTGCAGTACTTGTATATCCTGCAACGTTACTAATTTAGTTACCTAACATTTCATAATTATCAAAGTAAAAATTTGAACTGACCAAAATTAAAAATACAATGATAGTGTAGCTTTCTACCTGAATGTAAATATCAAATACCCGCCTTCCCAGGCTTTTATATGTGTTTCCACTTCTAAACATTAGCTCTGCAAAATGGAGGTTTACGGTGTATTTTCTGTTTTGCAGACAAAACCCAAAGTAAGTTAGAGAGATGGGAGAAAGCCGTGCGTTCATGTACAGTTGAGGATTGGCCATATAGAGTCTAGTTTCATTAGTCCATATAAAGTTGTCCGTAGCGGTGTTATCATCAGGGAAGTAACCCGTGCTGCTTAATGCCCAATTTGTTGTTCTGCTCTGGTAAAATGATGAAGGTCCAGCTGAAAATGTGTCATCCTCATATGTTGTATTTTCAATGGTTACTTCTTTACCACCACAATTAATATGAAAGGAGGAGTACCAAGCTACACAAAAAAAAAAAAAAAAAAAAAAAAAAGGTAAAAAGGGATTAGCAGCCACTGAAGCAACTTCTGAACACAAAAGAATGGCAACATTTATAATTCCCTTTGCATGGGAATGTTCGGAAGAACGATGAATGAATGCAAAGCTGCTTGTGATTGTGGGTCATAAGATAAAAATAACAGATTATGGCCTTACAAGTGATCTCCCACTCCCCCAAACAAAAGAAAATCAGAACAAATATATCTTGCAGCAACATGTGGGATCCTAACTTACTTTTTGGACATTTTGCAGCTGTGGAACATGAAACTCCTCTGCTCATAGAATAATGCAGGGTCCATAAAAAAAGGTCAGCAAGATAACATCATAAATGTAAATAAGTTACAAAACAAAAAATTAAGAAATACACAGTTGGAATGGCGATTAAATTTATAGATGAATGCTTTTTCGAGGATTAATTTGAAACTTACGAACTATTTCCCTTTGAAGAGCTGTCAAACAAGTTCCTGTAGAATCACAAGTTGAAAAGTTAAGCTTGCTCCACCGGACATGAACGAACAAAACTCAAGCTAAATAAGAAATTCTTACAAGCCGCCCTTTGGTAGACAACTTGTGTTCCCTATTATGGTGAAGTTGTTATATGAAAGATCACTGCGCAAAAATGGCTACGATGTAAACTAATTTACAGATTTTAGATGCGAATAGAAATAGCTTACTAAGTAATTAAAGAGTAGGAAATAAGATGGATTGACCGCCGTTTTTTATATCATAGTTTTATATGAATCCTAGTAATAGATAGCATAAATTTCTAACTGTAGACGTTGTAAATACCTTACTAAGTAATTAGAGAGAAGCATTTGAAAGCGAAGCTTACACATTGCCCATCCGCCCAGCAGGCATGGGTCCGGTCAGCATAAAATTCCAGACTAAGTAACTAAAGAGTAGCATTTGGAAGAGAAGCTTACACGATGTTTTTCGGCCAAGTAGGCACGGGTCCAGTCAACAAGTTTCCAGTTAAGAATCTACACATAATGAATATAGAAGAATTTAGTAAAAAATGTAGCGTTCATCCTTATGAATTTCACGAGCAAGGTTTGAAAATTTGAGTTGCCAACTTTGAGTGCATTATATCAATATTTGCATCTAAAAGACACATCCAAGCGGTTTACTATAGACGTAATGTGCAATGAAATTATGAATTACCAGAAAGGTATATAAGTTAGTAAAATGAGATTTTAATAAAATCTTTCTGTGCTGCTGAAAAAAATTACTTTAGTCTAAAGAAGAGGAAGAAATTGCAGTGTACAAATAAATAGTGACTTGAGTCGAATTTCACTTTATTCACAAAACTGCCACCGCCTGTTCTCTGTCGTTCAGATTGGAAATTTCAATTTATTTACGAAACTGCCACCGCTTTGCACAGTGGAAGGGTTACCGTTTGGTACGCAGACGGAACGGAACAGGACGGGACGGGACGGAACAGGATGGAACGGATGATGTAAATATTGAAAAAGATAAGGAGAAATTTTGTCATAAAATGTTATAAATTTATGTTCCACGGATGTGGAACGGGTCGTTCCAGAGGAAGAGGTGGAACGAAAAATCAGCCAAATTTCGTCCCATGGGACAACCCGTTCCACAATTTTTAGGCGTACCAAACGCGGCTCGTCCCGTTCCGTCCCGTCCCGTCCCACGTATCAAACGGTACCATTGGGAACTTCCCACGCGTCAATCATCGTGGATTGCTTTGCTTCGACTGCTTTTCCGTCCATTTCCATCACCTTTCCATTCCCTCTTTTTTTCTCTCCTGACTCTCTCTCTGTAACCATCCATCAAATCCCCCATCCCTTCCCCTTTCTCACTCTGTAATTTCCCTCAAATCTCCCGCCGATTCCCTCTCTCGCCATTCCCAGTCTCGCCAGCCGCGAACCCTTATAGCTCCATGCTCCGCCTCCAGCTGTTGGGTATGTATACTTTATGCTTTTGCTTTTGTTTTTTTTTTTTTTTTTTTTAATGTCCGGAGTAAATATGCTTAAGATCTCACATGATTAAAGGTGGAGAAATCACCGTCCCTTTTTTCGTAGAAGTTTGTAATTATTATTATTTTTTTTTAATATGTGTGGGTTGCTGAAACTAATTATTTGATCAGTGTGATTTTTTGTGATTGGGAATTTAGGACCTTGGTAACTTGATTATAGGAATTTTGTGATTAGGAATTTGTGGAATTTTGTGATTAGGAATTTGTGGGTTTACCTCCGAATTTAGTCCTTTACTTAAGAGGGGTCCGGCCGTAACACACAGCAGCAGCGATGGGGGAGGAGAAGCTGCACGAGGTTCGGCGATCAATCTGAAGAGGAAGAGGAAGAGGTCTATTCCGAGCACAAGTCCAATCCCCGGCCCAATTCTGTATGATCATCTAATTTCATGTTTCGTTTCTATTCTGATTCCAAAAGTATGTTTTTTTTTTCAATTACAATAACTTGCATGAAAATTCAATTGGGTTTGTTCTGGTCTCCAAGAATTTTGCTTTGTTTGGTTACTGATTAATTTATGTGGTGGGAGTTTAGTTTTTGCGTTTCTGCCTATGTATATATGATTCGAAATGGACTGTTCAATTTTAAATTTGTAATCGAAAAGCTCGAAGGAGAGGTGAATCAGAAACAGTGGTGGTAGAGTGATGGAGTTGAGGAGTTGAGAGTTAACGGGGTTTACTTGAATTTTTGTATGATGTCTCTTTTATGTTAGATCATTGAGACTAACTAACTGGTTGATTAATCACTAATTTGAAATATTTAAAGTGCAACTTTTCTTTAATTCCTTTTCCTTTTGTATTTTCATTGGATTCGTTTAATTTTTTTGCTTAATTTATCTTAAGAATGTTTTCATCTTAATACTTTAAATATGTTAATTTGTCCCCTTTTTTATAGAATTTTTGTAGGTTATTCTCAATCTACGGATGGTGATTATTTGACTATTTCTCCAAAGTTGGCTACTCAGCCTTTGAAATACAGAGCTGAGGATGAGAGAGGAGTCAGATGAGCTAGAATCGGGTTTGTATCATTCTAAATTATTCGTTTAGTTCCCGATAAAAGATATGGTTGCCTAATCCAGTTTTGTATTTTCAACATCTTAAACATTTTCTTTTGATAGCACTTCGTTTTGATTTGTAAACAAACTATATACTTTATCTTTATCTTGGGTCGCAGTGTAATGTTTAACGATTGAATTTGTAAGACGGTTTTAACAATTTTTTCATAAACTTAGTATTCCTGCCAGATGCTCAAGTATCATGTCTTCTACTTTTCTACTTTCCCTTTTCAGTGTTTTTCCTCCATGTAGTAGGCTGATTACTTGAAACTATGATATTGATGATAATACGATCTAGAAATGAATGTTCCTTATAGCATGCATATCCATATATAGCAAGCAAAGTTTGACTTCATTGGTTCTTAGGTACAATGTCCTTTTAGTTGCTTTGTGTGGAAACTATTCATGCCTGTTGCGACTAATGCATTCAACGCCCACAGCAGACCGTGGGCACATTTTCTAGTATATTCTAAAATGATTGTTAACTGGATTTAAAGATATAGAAAAATTCAATTTGCAGAACATGAAAAAACTTTCATGTTGGAAATGTGTTAATGTATGTAATTGAAAGGAGGATTCTAGGCAAGCAAGTTGAATATGCAAGTCAGTTGAATGGTAGTGGTTAATCAATTTTCTTAGTTTGTTGGTTTTCATTATGACCATCTGGTGTCAGTTATTTGCTCGAGTATTAACGTTTTGTTCTAGTTTAACCTGTGAGTCCTTAATTATAGTAAGCGTGATTAGTAACACTTCCAGCTCGTCAGAAAGTCAAATTGTTATTAAATAAACTTCCAGCATGTCAGGCTGGGGTGTAACGAAAGTGCAAAACCTGAAGAATGTCTGCGTGAATTTCGTGTAAGAAATACTAGATTGGTCATTGAAATTGCTTACATATAATTCGCATCTGCTAGACTAGCGAAGCTGGGTGGAATTACTCCGCTCAGCTTATTATAGCTGAGGTCTCTGCACAAACAAATTGCAGATGCAGTTTAGATATGCTCTCCGAGAGGGAAATGCCATCTGAAAAGCTCTTCTCGACCATCAACTCATGAGATAAAACTTAAAATGTAAGCTTTAAAACTTCCCAAACCATCTCCAACCTGGGGATAAAATATATATTTGGGCTAGATTTTCTTCAGGATTTAAGTCTAGCTTAAACTATTGTGGATCCACAAAACTGTCATATTTCAAATATTTTTGTGTTTTTTTACTTATAATATAACGGCTGTGATTAAATCTCATGGTAAAAAAATAAAAAAATAAATTGGACGGTCAAAAATTAAATCTAACGTCTAAAATTATTTAAATCAAATTTCAATTGAAACTTTATAAATACCTATGTATTTGTATGATTTTTAATTACTTATAGGGATTTGAATATTTTTAGATTAAAATGTTCATAAAAATAAATTAGGATAATCTACATAATTTTATTTTTAAAAAGGTTACCGAAAATAAAAAATAATTAGGCTAAAGTCATTATTTAATAATCTCGAACTAAAATTTTAAGTCATAGAGGAGAAAAAAAAGTTTCTAGATTATGGAGTCCTGCTCGTTATTTTAAGTTGTCAAATCTCTTAATCAGTATAATAACATCTGGAAGAACTTTTTTTATCTGAAGACGGTAAAAATAGGGACAAAGACGTTTCTACTTACAAAGTTTTCAATTTAGTCATTTGCCCAAGATATGAAGGTAGCTCTCCGATAATATTGCAACTCCTCAACATCCTGTAACAGAAACACCAAAACTTTGAGGTTGCAAAAAGATTTCTTGTACAGACAAAAATTGTGTTTCATGGAAGCCTTAACTCACAGTGTCTTCATGTTTTTCATATTATCGAGCAGAGGGAAGTTTAATTCAGGTCCAATCAAGTCAGTAATTCTCCTGCATGTCAAAATTGAGCTATGAACGAAAACTACTAACTGCTAATTGTTCTGTACTTATAAACAGATATGAGATATACTAACAAGTCATTTAAGCTTGTCAAATGATAGATGCCGAGAGGAATTGGCCCCATCAAACCACTAGCCTGAATCACACTGTTTTAACAAGTCATAACATTTGAATTAGTGATGATACTGAGAATCAAGTTGCAGAAAAGATGACACCCAAAAGGAAAACACTCACAGTTTATCAAGATTTGTCCACTTCTCGATAAAATCAGGTATCTGCCCAGAAAAGTTACAGTCACCGATCCGACTGCATAGTGATTCGCAAAAGGGAAATAGTACCAATTAGTCTCAGAATACAGAAAAAATCTAAGTTGGGTGCTTAGGAAATCTTCAAGAACAAAAGAACAACAGAAGCTTACAAGTCCTTTAATGTGGTAAGGTTTGCAAATGTTTTTGGCAAGTACCCAGTGAACTTGTTTGAAGAAAGAATCCTAACAATAAAACAGGTATAAAAATTAGGAAGTGGATGATTTACTGGTGAAAAATACAGCATCTGTCTACAGAAAAGAAATCCAAACAGACCAAAATATTTTAATCACAGTAAAATTTGAATAAGACAATCTTACATTCTTTCCATGCGTGAGAGATTCCCAAGCTCCTCAGGGAGAGCTTCAGAGAGAGAATTGGAATTGAGGTCCCTACACAATACAAAATCAATTCCATTGATCCATTGATTTTGAAAGATCCCTAAGGATATCCATAAAAAATGTGTAATCATCACTCACAAACTCTTCAGGGTGATGATGTTTCCAAACTCTACCGGGATAGGACCTGTCAAACGATTTCCAATGAGGGAGCTGCAACACAACTCATATGTCTCAATGAGATTCAGTTTTTATGATTCAAATGGCTCATGACCACTGAAGGGACACAAATATGAAGAAGGAACAACGCCCATGGAATAGCTTCATAGCTTAAGAAATAAATGGCTGAAGAAAACTGGAAAAAAAAAATCCTAATACAATGAGAATATCACATATGCATAGATGCGGAGCGAGTAAGATAGTACATGTTGACAAGTTGAAGGGAGCTCCATTCTGGAGGGATGGTACCATTCAGGTAGTTCCGGGTGAGGTCGCTGAAGAAGAATGAAAGAAATTAGCCATTGTCTCATTGGAAACAGACATACAGGCAACTTAGATGTGAAAGAACAGATCATTTGCATGACTCCAAGTTCTTACATTTCTTGCAGATATTTGAGCCTGACCATTTCTCGTGGGAGTGTTCCTGGCAAATCCTGAGTTTTCAAAATTCTGCTTGAACACAAATTAACAAAGAACTGTTACTGTGACTAAAAGGAAAAGAAAGCACCCAAATACCAAGGGGAAAGGATGAATGGTGAATGTCCCTAGAAAGCATACAACTTGTATAATTACACAAACAGTTGGGTGTGCTTTTGGTTTTTGTTACTAATAACTATGTATATACATATTTCTAAGTTTTCAAGGGAAGAATATGATGCTTGCATACAGCGTAGAGCAGCAGTACGAGTTCTACACATTTCCCACTGCACTGCAAGTGTGCGTGGCAGAGATTATTTCTGCATTTTTTAAACTTCATCAAACAGCTGCATAGAATTGGGATGCGACACTTCCAATTGAGCCGGTTGCTAGTTCATAAAATATTGTTGGAAATTTAGACTGAGGAATCTGGAAAACACTATAAATTTTCGGGCACAAATGAACAAGAAGAGGTTCTGAGAAATCTTTTTCTAGAATGGATTTGAAAAAGAAAGTAGTTGTAATTGAATAACCGTTTGGAATTACTTGTCTTTTTGGCAACGTGATAAGATAATTTACACTAAACTTATTTAAACTACAAAAGGGGAATTCGAACACGGGACCTGGGGTGTAAGGGCGAAAACTCTTAACCAACTTAGCTTGTTAAGAATTGCTTCCGTAGAAGTTCGTTTGGGTGTATTCAATTAAGATTTTAAGTAGTCCATAAAACTATATGTGTATTCCTTAGAAATTGATTTTAAAGTATTTTTAAAAATTAAGGATTTTAATGGATTTAGAAGAATCTTACAGTGTAATTTAGATGTTAGGAAATCAGGCATTGAAGGAATTCACATGGAGTCTATGAAACTCAACTAAAACTCCATAAAGCTCTATGGATTTATAACATTTTAAAGCCTTCAAAATCTCAATTAAACACACCCCCTAAAAATTTTGATGGGCTCAGAAGAATTTTATGGTGTATATTTACGCTTTAGAAAATCAGGCCCCTCTCCCTAATATTTCGAATGCGTTCATATGGAGTCTATGAAACTCCACTAGAACTCCATCAAATTTCACGGATTTACAACTCTTTCACAAACTTGTAAAAGATAACCAATGGAAAAAGAAACTCTTCATCTTATATCTTCGTCACTTCCTAGGCAGCGGCAGAGACGGCGTTGGGAGTGTGCAAAAAATGCAGTGACACAGAGCTCCGAATTTCTAAGGGCACTAAAATTTTCATCCTTCGTTTTTTCTTTTTTGAGTACATCAATATTTTTACACTAAGGGGAGGGGGAGTTCGACTAAGCCATACCATGGGCAACCTAATTTGGTATCGAATTTGCCATCCACGAGATTTGAACCTAAGACCTTTCGCTTCCAGGTAAAGAGGAATATTACTAGACCGTATTACTAAGTGACAATCCTTCTACATATTATATATAAGTGTAAATTTTCTAATAAAAAAGTTTTTGACTGAAAAGAAAAATCATCAACATATGAGTTTATCTATATTACAATTGATTAAATGGAACCTATAATTAATATATTAATTTTCACTTTTTTTAGCAATAAAAAAACTTGTGTATTACTTTCTTCCTCAAACACAAGTGCATTTATGTATCTCTCTTTCAGTCGTACTCCCTTTTTTCATAGATGAACCGTAAATCATATTTTTATAACAATTGAAAATTATTCAATTAGTATAAGTAAAATGCTGATTTCAATTATATTTAAATATTAATTGTTGAATTTTGTATGAATATATTGTTCAAAGAATCATTTTTTTTGGGTAAATTACATAGTAGCCCCTCAGGTTTGAGGTCTATTACAACCCCATACAACAACTTTAAAACATTTCATTTTCATACATCAAGTACCATTTTATTTCAAAATAATACATCCGTTAGATTTTCCGTCAATTAATCCGTTAAATGCTGACGTGGCTGCCACATTTGTACCACGTGGCTGCCAAATGTGAGCCACGTGGCAAACATAATAATTTTTTTTTTAAACCTAAATCTTCTAAATTAAAAAAAAAAAAAAAACTGAAACTTTATCCCTCCTCTTCCTACTCTCTTTTCCCCTCAACCCCCACCATCTTCATCTTCTTCCCTGCAACCCAGGAGAGAGAGAAAGAAAGAAAAAAAAAAAGCCCTTCAGTTTGTCTTCCCCACCCCTCCTCCTCCTCCTGTCTTCTCCCCCATTTTCATATTCTTCCCCCGACCCCCTACCTGCAACCCAGGAAAAAAAAAAAAAAAAACCCAGATCCCGTCATCGCCGGGTTCGTGAGGTGGGAGGCATGGGTGTGGATTTAAGGAGTGGGGGGTGTATAGAGGAGGGAAGAGGGTGGGTGCGGAAGGGGGTTGAGTCGCGGGGGGAGGGAGGGGGGTTTTTTCTTTCTGGGTTTGGGGGGGTTCGCGGGGTCAGGGGTGGATTTTTTCTTTCTGGGTTGGGGGGTTCACGGGGGTGGAGGATGGTAGACGATGCATGGGATCTTGGTTCGCGCAGGGGGAGGAGGGGGGGATCTGGGTTCGCGCGGGGGGAGGGGCGGATTCTGGGTTTCACGGGGGGAGGATAAGGAGGGGGTTAATGGGATATGGGTGTGGGGGGATATGGGATTGGGGTTCTTCTTATTTTTCTTTTTTTTTTGGTTTTGGGTTGAAGGTGCAGGTATGGGTTTTGGGTTGAAGGTGCAGGTATGGGTTTTGGGTTGAAGGTGCAGGTATGGGGGCGAGGAGATGGGAGGAAGAAGAAGAAGAAGAAGAAGAAGAAGAAAAAAAGAAAAAAAAAAAGGATGATCGAACCCCTTGCAACCCAGAAGAAGGAGGAAGAAGAAGAGAAGAAGGAGGAGGAGGAGGAAGAAGAAGAAGAAGAAGAAAAAAAAAAAAAAAGGAATATGTGGCAGACAAGTTTTTTTTAAAAAAATTAAAAAATTATTTTATTTGCCACGTGTCAGACATTTGGCAGCCACGTGGCATATATGTGACAGCCACGTCAGCATTTAACAGATTCATGGATGAAAAATGTAACGGTTGTATGAAATTGAAATAAAATAGTACTTGAGGTATGAAAGTGAAATGTTTTAAAGATGTTGTATAAGATTGCAATAGACCTCAAACCTGAAGGGCTACTATGTAATTTACTGTTTTTTTTTTTATATGTAAGACTTTTTCATTAAATTTGCACAAGAATCCCAGAATATAAGAAATGACCCTAAGCAGCGGCGATCAGAGATGCTTATCGACTCTGTGGTTTGCATATGTATTATACAGTAAGTAATAAATTATATGTTATGGGTTGTAAGAAAAGCATCGATGGGATATTTGTTTGTTGGGATTGCATATCAGCTTCTTCTAGAAATTGTCTAATGCACTTTTCAGAAGACTTTTCTATAGGAAATTGTCATATTGGATACTATCTCCGAGCGGGTGTAAGATTCAAAGGCCGTCGAAGTCGCTCGATTAAGAAGGGCTTTCAATTTTGGGAAGGGTGCGTGATGTCTCATCTGATCAAGTTAGGCCAATGTTCTTTGTAACCATTATTTAAAAAATTATCTTGAATTAGTAAACAGATGTAAACACATGAACTAATTTATCTAAACTGAAAACACATGAACTAATTTGGCTTAATTGAAAACATGGGAACTAAATTGATTTATTGGTTAAAACACATGGACCATTTGACATTTAAGCCTAAAATCTTCATTCGTAAGTTACCCTTGCAAAACACTAAATAAGTTTGAAATCACTAAGCATCTTCAAAGTAGATGTCAAAAAGTCTACATCAGCAATAACAGCAAAAAAAGACAATATTAATATTTTCCAACCGAAATGTCAATTCTTATGTGATATGACGTTGATTGGCAGCAAAAGTGGTTGCTTTAAAATTTGACAACAATTTCAAATCCGTTACAATTGTTGGCATTAAATACTGTAATAAATAATAGTTTAAATTAACATATCGGATAGAGAACAAAACATTAAATACGATAAAAGTGCCACTTAGGCTTTCAAATTTAAATTCTATGTTTAAAATTTGATCTCCTTTGGAGATGCTTTAAGGTATATAATTTAATTTGACAATAAAAATATAAGGTGCTTCCAAAAAGTAGGAAATTGACCGTCATTTAATCTAGAGTGCTACTAAAACCATCCCATTGACTTATTTTCCCACCAACCTTTTAATGAAAATGCTAATCACATATTTATCCTTTTAGCAAAAGACTTTTAATTCCATATTTATATATTTGTTATAATTTTAATTAAACAAACTAAAAGAGAATAAAGCAAAACTAAAACTAACAAAAATAAAAATAAATCCATCATCTTCCCAAATCATCCACGATGGGCCGATGACTATCAAGTTTCTAATCATCCATCACCCTCCCCAGCCACAAACACCACCCCATTCTCCCTTTGAATTCTAGTACTACCACCTCCACCCTCTCTTCCTATTCCTCATAGACGAATAACGACGGAAACCCAGATTTCCAACCCAATTCCAACTGGAATAAAATCCATTGGAGCAATTTGCCTCTGTATTAGAGCAATCTTCCCCCGTGTTTCTCTCTCTTCGTTCCTTGTGCTTCTCTTTCTCCCCATTCCGTTTCTCTCTCTTTCCTAAGGAGATGCTGCCAAGTAGGTGTCAAAGGTTTTGGTATTTGATGCGAGGTGGGAGGAGATTCTAACATTCTGGTGCGGGCGCCAGGGTAGTGGCAATTAAGGAAGCATGCTGGTTTTCTTTTAAAACATATTAATGTTATTCTTTGAAAAAGTAAAAACAAAAAAAATAAAAAAAAATAAAAAATTAGAGGTTATTTTAGGAATAATGGTGGGTGGAGAAATAACATTTTAATTTTTTTAATTTTTTTATGATGTGTGAAATTACACTGTAGGTGTAGAAATAAGACTATAACGTGGGTCTATCATCACTCTTAATCTAATAATTATATGATTTCTGCCACTACGTACTACGGTCTAGTGATATTCCTCTTTCACTGATTAGTGAGAGGTCTTAGGTTCAACTCTCGCCAAAGGCGAATTTTGAACCAATTTATTAGCCCATTGTGAGGCTAAGCTCACCCCCTCCCCTTAGTGTAGTTAATATCACTTGTTCAAAAAAATAAAAAAATAAAAAAAATAATAATAATTATATGATTTCTGATTTAGGTAATTTACAAATAATTTGAGTAATCTTTTTAAAATAATGAGAGAGAGAGAGAGAGAGAGAGAGAGAGAGAGAGAGAGAGAGAGAGAGAGAGAGAGAGAGTGTGAGTGGTTTACATGCCGGTAACATGGCAGACAGTGGAGTCGTCAAAGGAGCAATTACAGGTGACGGCACTCTCAAATCCTTTGACTGCCGATATATTAGTCCATGGAAGCTGGCCGCTGCATGGATCTACACTGAAATCCCAACCCGTCTTCCCTAGTGTCTTTGCTATGTCAGCTAAAGCTTGCACTACAAAGAATAAAATGGAGCATATATAGAGTCAAAATATACATATTTGTGCAATTAGTACTATAGATGTTACACCATATATAGAAAAAAAAAATATATGTAAACAAGAAATGTGAATCATGAATCCAAACTGATATTATTTAAAGTTTTTATCCATTAATACGTTTACAAAGTTATACGATGAAACAAATTAAGGTGATTAATAAGGAAGAACTAATTTTTTTTTTTAGTACAACGATATATTTTACACTAAGAGAATTTGAAAGTTTAGCTAAGCCACACGATGAACAACTTAATTTGGTATCGAATTCACATCTTGTGGCAACCTAATTTGACGTGTAAATATATATTAAGGTCAAATGTACTACTTACCTTCATCATGTGGCAATCGAGCAGCTCCGAAAGCAAAGGTTGCAAAGCAAACCACCAAAAGAGAATGAAGAAGAAGAAGTCGAGGGAGGAACATATTCATCATTATTTGCTTAACAAACTTTCGCGTCTGAAGAAGAAAATCAGATGAGTGTTTTGAAGGCACAGAAAACAGAAAGATGGGAGGGAGTACATTGGACCTGCAAGGACTTGAACAGAAGTCAAGTTCTACTTACCTAACTTGCCCTTGGAAAAGGACACAGAAAAAACAGAGGAAAACAAAACAGAAGTCAAGTTATACTTGCCCTTGACAAAAAAAAAAAAAAAAAAACTTGCCCTTGGAAAAGGACTACCGAAAAACAGCTTGAATTGTCAACTATTAATACCTGAGATATTAATTTGAAAAAATTGACAGTTTAGGCCGCCTTTTTAAACTGACCCCACTCCTCTGTCTCCAGCTACATATGCCCTTTTTTCTTGTTGGAAAAGGAATTAGATCATCGAATCTTCTGGTTGGGATTCGAGAATTAATAAATAATAACCGTTTATTAAATATTGTACGGTTATAATTAAATACTTTTTTATGTTTTTAAAAGTAAAATAATCTCGTTTTGCGTAAAAAAAATTATGAACGTATGATGTTTGATGAACGATTATTATTCATTGATTTTCAGAATCTTCAGTGAGAGAATCTATTTCGGTTGGAAAATGCCCTTTACTCGAAAGTCATACAACGAATAGTCCGCAAAGACCAGGCTAATATTCACGACCACATATAAAATTATTTTTATTTTATGTATACATCATTTGAATAGTTGTTTTGAATAGAGCGCGCTATCGTTTTCATTGCATATATAACTTGAATAGTTGTTTTGAATAGAGCGCGCTATCGTTTTCATCGTTTTTATTTCATATGCAGACGTTATACCTACCATTATCTTCATTCATTAGCTTCATTAGTTGCAAATTAAATACAAGCATTTACATACAAAATCAAACGAAGTACCATAAGAACATCTTTAATACAAAGATAAAAAAGTAAAGATCTCAATTTCTTTCTCTCTTAAACTAGCGGAGCCCTCTTAAAGAAGTAAATACATTTTACTTACATTTTTCGGCAAAAAAAAAAAAAAAAAAAATTGAAATGCTCATTTCAAATAATTTTCATCTTCCATTAAATATGCTCTGCTTGTCCCCAAGAGAGAAAAATTAGGTCACATGATCAAATTTAACAAAAAAAAAGGCCTAGCGGATTGTATGTCATGGAAAATATAAATGTGCATTGCAATACGTGAAGGATGAGATTTTTCATGGATAAGAATGTCGAGAACCAAAATAATGACTTTTAGTAACCCTTTGTGATAAAATATGTTATCTATGAAGAAAGTTGATGGTCTACTATAAAATTAATTGGTAATATAAAGAATAGTTCAATTTACTTATAAGTCTATATAAGGACATCCCTCCTCTAATCAATGTAAGATTCACCTTCATCGTACTCCATCATTTTTAATTATAGTAATTCACATTTGCTAACAAGGGGATCTCGGTTATTTCATGATAGAAGTTGAGGTTGCACCGTAAAAGCAATTGTCAATATGGTGGAGAGTAGCGCAAATCTTTATAAGTAGATACAATGTCTCTTCTTTTTCCAATGTGAGATTCATTTTCAACATTTTATATATACCAGGCCCGAAAACATTCAAATAGCATTATTAAAACTTAGCTGCCAAGATTTCAGTTTCTAATAGAACATTTTCTAAGAAAATACAATATGGTCTATTCTTTTTCCGATGTAAAGCAATCTTCTCGTAAAAAACAAATGACAAGATTTCAGTTTCTATGCTGAAGAAAGTGATCTAATGTTGGTATTATAATTATGAATAAGAAAATCAATTTGATCAAATCTACCAGGACCAGGACAAGGTCATGGGAACTGTTAATTTCACACATAAAAATTACATTCTAAGTTTGTAAGTTTAATGCTAAGTAAACATGAATATCAATAGAGGAAGTAAAAATGATTTATGAGTTTGTAAGTTTAATGCTAAGTTTAGTTATGTTGATGATCAATCAAATAGTTTGCCAATCTCTCAATTAGGCAATCTCCAATGAAGAGGGTTAAAGGTCCAAAAGCAAAAAAATAGTCTGATTTATCTAAAAACTCATCTCCAACCGAAGACTGGCTATAATTCTATGAAGTTACCAGACTATTATTTGGTCAAAGGGGCATCAGACTAGCCAATTTTAGCCCCCTTTTGGCTCTTTTTTTGGGGTCCAAATCCTCAGTTGCAATAATTGATTCAAATTTAACGGTTAGATTTGAAAACATTCAAATGTAGTTTAATTAAATTAACCATAAATTTAAAGTATAAACTTAAAACTAGTAAATATAGCCCATTCGGTTGGAGATGATATATGAGTATGGTGTGACACTGTTAATTTAAAAATTATATTTTGCAAGGCTATAATTCTGGACGAGGCTATATTTAGATCTTTTGGTTGGAGATGACCTTATGTCCTCCTGATAAATCTAGATCAGGGTTGATCGGATAGAGACCATGGGCAGATGCATCATGCATATGAAGCAGCAAGCCCATGACCCTTCAGTTGACCCAGTTTATATCTGGATGTCACTACAAAATAGGATTGAAAATGTTTCCTCATTGTATCGATCTCTTTGCATGAGGGATTTGGATATTCATGCTCAGAATTGAAGACATAGTAGGCCTAACGGTTAGTGAAAATATTGCTAGAAGTTTATAAACTTTCTAGAAACTATATAACATCAACTTATATTTCAGTTAAGCGTAAACATCGGAACGTGATATCAGCGATCCGAACTGTTCATTTTTCTACATCCGCTAAAAGATCATGTTTTCAAAAAAAAAAAAAAATTGAAAAACCAAATCTAGTGAGAAGAATAGAGTGTAAACGACAATCCACGGTTAAATATAAATCTAGAGTTTATATGTTATGGTGTCGGATTTCGGAGTTGAGCCCTTCACGAAAGTTATAAAGTTTGTTATTACGAGTGATTTATATTTTTTTTGACATTTTTCACACTTCTATATTAATTATTATTAAATTTACAATCAAACAAAAACCTATTCATGAGGGTTTGGAAGGTTTGAAAAATCTAAACAATGACATAACCATTATCTAAGTGTAGATGGTGCAATCACAAGCGTTTATATATTTTATCACATTTTTTAATTTGTACATTAATTATTATGAATTTTTATTTATCTTGAGCTCCCCTAAAAACACAATTCATGAGGGTTTGTAGGGGTTTATAAATTCAAACGACGATATACCCATTGTCAAAGCGTACAGGATGCGATCACGAATGTTTGCATATTTTTTCACACTTGTAAATGAATTATTGTGAATTTTATAATGTGCTTTGGTTTTAAATTGCTTTCCATTTTTAATGTGCTTAGGAAATTTTTAATCTCACGATATGGCTATTGTAGTAACTATTAAGGTTTTTTTATTTTTTGTTTCTTTGGAACAAACGATATTGTCTACATGGGAGAGGGGGTGGGCTTAGCCTCACAATGAGTTAGCAATAATGTGGTTTAAATTCGCCTTCGGCAAGAATCGTACCTAAGACCTCTCTTACAAGTGAAGAGGAATACCATTAGACCGTAGTAGTTTATATTATAATTATCAAAATAACATTTTCTTAACTGGTTGAAATGTGTTACCCGCGTGGAAACCCATTATTAGCAGTTATTAGCATATGATCCGATAACGACCTACTTAGTTATCGTATTTACCCGAAACTCGTTATTTTCGTATCGTGTTAACAAATCGTGTAAGAAATTGTTAGATCTACCATTTTTATAGGTTTTATTGTGTCAATTCATTTGACACAATTAATTAAACATGTTAAGTAAAGATTGATTAACATATGATATAATATAAGGATATCCATAATAAATGTATAAATCATCACTCACAAACTCGTCAGGGTGGTGATGTTTCCAAACTCTACCGGGATAGGACCTGTCAAACGATTTCCAATGAGGGAGCTGCAACACAACTCATATGTCTCAATGAAATTCAGTTTTTATGATTCAAATGGCTCATGACCACTGAAGGGACACAAATATGAAGAAGGAACAACGCCCATGGAATAGCTTCATAGCTTAAGAAATAAATGGCTGAAGAAAACTGAAAAAAAAAAAAAAAAAAAGTCCTAATACAATGAGAATGTAACATATGCATAGATGCTGAGCGAGAAAGAAAGTACATGTTGAGAAGTCGAAGGGAGCTCCATTCTGGAGGGATGGTACCACTCAGGTAGTTCCGGGTGAAGTCGCTTAAGAAGAATGAAAGAAATTAGCCATTGTCTCATTGGAAACAGACATACAGGCAACTTAGATGTGAAAGAACAGATCATTTGCATGACTCCCAAGTTCTTACATTTCTTGCAGATATTTGAGCCTGACCATTTCTCGTGGGAGTGTTCCTGGCAAATCCTGAGTTTTCAAAATTCTGCTCAAACACAAATTAACAAAGAACTGTTACTGTGACTAAAAGGAAAAGAAAGCACCAAAATACCAAGGGGAAAGGATGAATGGTGAATGTCCCTAGAAAGAATACAACCTGTATAATTACACAAACAGTTGGGTGTGCTTTTGGTTTTTGTTACTAATAACTATGTAGATCAAGGAAGAAAATATCGGTAATATCGGAAATATCGGTAGTCCGAAAACACGGAAATATCGATGGAAATATCGGGATAATATCGATATCGATAAAAATTACATGGAAACCACGGAAATTGTAAGAAAAACTTGGAAATTTTTATTGAAACTTTGCAGGATGTTTATTTAGTCAATTATCTATTAGTTTATCACAAAAAATTGGAAGGAAATGCATTGCATGATGGATTTAACATTATCAAGTTGATTATATAGCGAGCTGACAAACATTGTGAGTGTAGAAAATATGTAGTAATTAATGAAAGAAGTTTAGACACACCAATTGGGGCTTATTGCAGCAAGTTTTTTAGATATGACCTCGCATCAAGTCGTCTTTTGTGTTAATTTGTAATCTTAACTGGTTTTGTTGTGTTGTGTCAATTAGTTAAATTAAGCGGTACATCCAATTGGGGCTTATAAACATTTTAATTCTCCTTAAAAATCTAAGGGCATTTAATCAGGATTTTAAGTGATTCTTTAAAGTTTAAGGGGTATTCGATTATGATTTTTAAGAAATTCATACATTCCAAATGTATTCATTTAGAAATTGATTCGAAGAGATTTTTAAAAAGTTGGGAAACTCAAAAAAATTAGAAATATTTCACATAATATTTTAAACATTCTCAAATCGCTCCCTGAAAATTTGAGGGAATTCACTTAAAATTTTACATAAAAGTTATAAAAATTATTAAACTTCATCAAAATTCATAATTTTTTAAATCTATTATAATCCTTTAAAATCTGAATGGAGTAAAAAATTCAAATCTAAACCTAATATGAAACAATCACTAAATTACATATAATTTCTAAACCAAATCTAACAAGGATCAATTACAATTCTAATACGATGTTGTAATTACTTGGAGTTTTTTAGGGCAATATGTAACACCTACCCCCATTTATAAAGATATATTTGTGTAATTATCCCCTAAACATTTTAATATATCAAATTGGTCCTCTTTGACTACCCAATCAGGATCCAAAACATTGGATCCCTTTCTTTTTGAAGTGGCCACGTGGCAGCCCCCCTCCACTCTTCTCTTTTCTCTCTCTGTTCCCCCGTGACTCCCTTCTTCTTTTCTTCTTCTTTCTGTTTTCTTTTCTTTTTCTTCTGTCTCCCTCTCGGCTCTCTCTCTCATATCTCCCTCATCTCTCTTCTCTGCACCGCAGCACGCACGCACCCATCGCACGCACCCATCTCCCTGCGCGAGGAACATCACCATCACCATCTCGTCCTCATGGCCGCGCTCCACCCTCAGTCTCTCAGTCTCTCTCTCTCTCTCTCTCTCTCCCCGCACCGTCTCCTCCCTCATCTTCACAGATGTGTCTCTGTTCCTCAGTAGTTTTTCACCTTCTTCTTCCCTCTGACGCTCTCTCTCTCTCTCCTCTCTTTCAGCCGCTGATCGAATACGATCTGTGACATGCATGTCATTGATCTCTCAGCTCCGTCCGATACGCGGCCTTCCAAAGACGATGATCTTTAGCACTGTAACTGCCGCCGGTGAGGTACTCGATTTCTCAGCTTCTACTGTTTTTTTCAGATCTTGCTCAAATTCAAGCCCTTGCTTCTCGGATTAGTGTAATTTTGTCACTGATTTTGGTATAAAGTGGTGATTTTTGTTGAAAGATAGTGATGATTTTGTTCCGTTTGGTTGCAGGTTTCGTTCTTGCTCGGAGTTGGAGTTATTCCGATTCTCCGGCGAGGTCGTGACTGTCGAGAACCAAAATATCGCGATATTTTGACGAAAATGCCTTGGATACCTATTAAAATATCGGTAAACCAAAAAACCGATAATATCGGCGAAATATCGCCGATATTATCGATTTTTTCTTCCATGATACTGAGTGACTACTCGCTGCAAGTTAAATACAAGTATTTACATACAAAACCAAACGATGTACCGTAAGAGCATCTTTAATACAGAAGATAAAAATGTAGAGATCTCACTTTCTTTTTCTCTCTTAAACTAGGGGAGCCCTCTTAAAGAAGTAAATAAAGACGTAAATCCATTTTACTTATGTTTTTTGGCAAAAAAAAAAATTAAAGCTGATTTCAAATAATTTTGCATCTTCCATTAAATATGCTCTGAATGTCCCCAAGAGAGAAAAATTAGGTCACATGAAGTAGTACACATGATCAAATTTAACAAAAAAAACCTAGCGGATTGTATTTCATGGAAAACATAAATGTGCATTGCAATACGTAAAGGATGAGATTTTTTTATGGATTAGAATGTGGAGAACCAAAATAATGACATTTAGTAACCTTTTGTGATAAAATATGCCATCTATGAAGAAAGTTAATGGTCTACCATAAAACTAATTGGTAATATGGAGAATAGTTCAACTCACTTATAAGTCTATGTAAGGACATCCCTCCTTTAATCAATGTAAGATTCATTCTCAGCGTACTCCACCATTTTTAATTATAGCAATTCACATTTCCTAACGATCTCGGTTATTTTATGATAGAAGTTGAGGTTGCACCATAAAAGCAATTGTCAATATGGTGGAGAGTAGCGCAAATCTTTATAAGTAGATACAATGTCTCTTCTTTTTCCAATGTAAGATTCACTCTCAACATTTTATATATACTAGGCCCGAAAACATTCAAATAGCATTATTAAAAAATGTATGACAAGTTTTCAAATAGAACATTTTCTAAGCAAATACAATATTGTCTATTCTTTTTCCGATGAAAAGCAATCTTCTCGCCGAAAACAAATGACAAGATTTCAATTTGATCTAATGTTGGTATTGTAATTATGAATAAGAAAATCAATTTGATCAAATCTACAAGGACTAAAAGGACAAGGTCATGGGAACTGTTAATTTCACACATAAAAATTACATTCTTTGATTCATTTTACAACAATATTTCTACACTACTAAAATGAATATCAATAGAGGAAGTAAAAATGATTTTTGAGTTTGTAAGTTTAATGCTAAGTTTAGTTAGTTGATGATCAATCAAATAGTTTGCCAATCTCTCAATTAGGCCATCTCCAATGAAGAGGGCTAAAAGTTCAAAAGCCAAAAAAAATAGCCTGATTTATCCAAAAACTCATCTCCAACTGAAGACTGGGCTATAATTCTATGAAATTACCAGACTATTATTTGGCCAAAGGAGGATCAGACTAGCCAAATTTAGCCCCCTCTTGGCCCTTTTTTTGGGGCTCAAATCCTCAGTTGCAATAATTGATTCAAATTCAACGGTTATTTGAAAACATTCAAATGTAGTTTAATTAAATTAACCATAAATTTAAAGTATAAACTTCAAACTAGTAAATATAGCTCATTCGGTTGGAGATGATATATGAGTATGGTTTGACACTGTTCATTTAAAAATAATATTTTGCAAGACTATAATTCTGGACGGGGCTATATTTAGATCTTTCGGTTGGAGATGACCTATGTTCTCCCGATAAGTCTAGATCAGGGTTGACCGGATAGAGACCATGTGCAGATGCATCATGCATATGAAGAAGCTAGCCCACGACCCTTCAGTTGACCCAGCTTATATATGGTTGTCACTACAAAATAGGATTGAAAATGTTTCCTCATTGTATCGATCTCTTTGCATGAGGGATTTGGATATTCATGCTCAGAATTGAAGACATAGTAGGCCTAACAGTTAGTGAAAATATTGCTAGAAGTTTATAAACTTCAGTTAAGCGTAAATATCGGAACGTGATATCAGTGATCCGAATTGTTCATTTTTCTACATCTGCTAAAAGATCATGTTTTCAAAAAAAAAAAAAAATTGAAAAACCAAATCTGGTAAGAAGAATAGAGTGTAAACGACAATCCATGGTTAAATATAAATCTAGAGTTTATCTGTTATGATGTCGGATTTCGGAGTTGAGCCATTCACGAAAGTTATAAAGTTTGTCATTACGAGCAAGGTTCTAAAAAACGCTAGGCGCTAGTCGGGCGGTGGGCTGGCGCCTAGCGCCTAGTCGGCTAGGCGGGGTCTAGGCGGGCGCCTAGGCGGATTTAGGTAATTTTCTTGTATATCTTGTAAATAAGTGCATATTGACACTTACAAAAAATTATACTTGTATGAAATCCTTGAATAAAATAATAAAAAAAATGATAAAATGCAAAAAGAGTATCCAACAAGTGCAAAATTTAAAAACACATTAAGCATATGTCATATAACCATAGTGAGGAGTATTGTACGATGACAAATGTACAACAAGTTCACAATTTTAAACCACTTAGACTTAGATAGGATTTTTTATTTTATTTTTTAATTTCATTAAGAAAAAAAAAAAAAACCGCCTAGCTCCGCCTAGCCCCGCCTAACCCGCCTACCCTGCCTAGCCGCCTAGCCCGCCTAGCCCGCCTAGAGCCAATCCGATTTTTCCAACCGATTTGCAAGAAAACGCCTCGGCTCACCACCGCCTAGCGCCTAGGCCGTTTTTTAGAACAGTGATTACGAGTGATTTATATTTATTTTTTTTACATTTTTCACACTTCTATATTAATTATTATTAATTTTACAATCAAACAAAAAACTATTCGATCATGAGGGTTTGGAAGGTTTTAAAAATCTAAACAATGACATAACCATTATCTAAGTGTAGATGGTGCAATCACGAGGGTTTATATATTCTTTCACAATTTTTTTTTAACTTGTACATTAATTATTATGAATTTTTATTTATATTGAGCTCCCCTAAAAACACAATTCATGAGGGTTTGTAGGGGTTTAAAAATTCAAACGACGATATACCCATTGTCAAAGCGTACAGGATGCGATCACGAATGTTTGCATATTTTTTCACACTTGTAAATGAATTATTGTGAATTTTATAATGTGCTTTGGTTTTAAGTTGCTTTGCTTTTTTAATGTGCTTTGGAAATTTTTAATCTCACGTTATGTGACACACCCCGACCAAAGTCAAGGCATGCTGGCCGTCACGTGAGCGTGACGTAGCCATATGCACAGTGCGGAAACGATAATTTAAGGGAAGTACGAATAATTAAAACCAAATACCAAAGGTTCTAAGGTAAGTTTAAGTGTGAATACTCAACCAGAGCACAAGGTCTAAGTGCAGTCAAACATAAGAAGTACTAATTTAACAACACTCAAAGATGGTCCTACATGAGTGATGGTCTGTCAGAACTTCAGCTGGAAACCTCGAGATCCACCAACAACGCTACTTAAAACCTGGAGGGGCGCAAAACAAAGTTGAGTGGGTCAGTAAAACAAACTTATTCAAAACCTTCTTTTCTCTTTGAATATACTAACCCCTCACCGTAAAACAAGTATAATTTCCCAGAAATAAAGTATATACTCATATACGTAATATATCTCAAAATCATGCTAGACAATATGAATGTACGTCATGCCAAAGTATCATAACTAAATGCTCATCATCTCTATGTAAAAGTGATGGAATAACATATAATCAATTCAGCCCTCGGCTATAAATATAGTTTATACTCTTTCATCATAATCAACTCAACCCTCGGCTGCATATATAGCTCATAATCATCTCATCACATCATGTATATATATATAAATCCTGCACACATTCAATACCACCTCACGTGGTCTGCAATTCATCATTGTATATAACATAATATGCTCTAGTGCTACAATCACGTGAAGACTGTGCGATAAATCGCGGGTCACCTACGAGTCGAACCCACTAAAAGTGGTCTATACGACAGGACTGTGCACCTAACTTGGATCCAAGGCGAGCATGCGGTGCGGGAGGTGAACATCACATGAAAGACTGTGCCCCTAACTCTGGGCGGGAGCACTAATATACGTGTGCAAGTGAATGAGCTCTCAATCATATCTCAATCATATAATTCATCATATCTCAATCATATCTCAATCGTATCTCAATCGTATCTCAATTGTATCTCAATCGTATAATTCATCATATTTCAATCATAACCAACATCGTGTCTCATGATCTTTACCAGCATAATATACTTACATGTAGCTTATGTTGGAAGTATGCCCACAAAGCCACTCATTTGATGTAATAGCTTTTGGAATACTTAATATGTTAAACTTTTATATGTTTAACGGAAGGGCAATACTTATTATTAATCATTATTTATTGTATCATGTGTTTAAGCAATAAGAGAATCCAAGGGATGTATTTGACATAAGAGATAAGTGATCTAATGAGTTAGATTAAGGAGACCTTTCTCTTATGTTCATTCCTAAAACGTTCCTAGCCATAGGATTGCCAATTGGGCATTGACAATCCGCTAAGGTTAGTATGTGTTATGTTGACTCAAACGTGAGTATGAACTAGTCTCAAGTCATTTGGTGTTGGACACTAAGACAAACACATAGGTGCTCGAAAGAGTAATCGAGTACACTGAACTGCGATTAATGAGAGTTCAAACATACATGTCATGTACGAACTCTAAGGTTACAATATGCAAAGTAGTCCTTAGACCTGAGGCATCATAGATGTCTAATGGTTAGGTCCTTGATCTTTGATCATGACAAAGGCATTCCCTCGGATTGTCCACGGCATTGTTGGGGTCATGTGATCTAGTCATGTAGGCATATGAATGCACAACAAGGGATCTCTAACCTTCCATGGTGAAAGGAGTATACTCTAAAATATGATTCTAAAGTCTTTGGCCAAAGCAAATGAATATGACTAAGGAAGATGTTCCAAATCATATTCAAGGGAATCATATAAGAAAGTATCACATTGGATAGTAGACATGAAACAAACTATCACTTAAACAATGTGGTTAAGAGTATTGTATTAGAGAAGAACCGTATTGCATTGTAATTGTAACTGGATAGGTTCTCCAACCAATTCTACTTAGCTTGGGTAACCATGACATACTGCTAGGTGTCACTCATGGTTTGTGGAAGCCCTATTGATTAGCAAACACTAATCATCAAAAAGGGAGAATTGAAATGTGGTTTCAATTCACAATCGATAGTTAAGAGTAACATCGCCCACTGCCTCGCTAATTGGAACCTAATGGATCGCACACCAAATAAGGATATATGTGAAGCAATTAAATGAAATGGATAAGCAATTAAATGGTTTAATTGAAGAATGGTCAAGATTAATTAATTAGTTAATTAATTATACGAAATGTTCGTATTGGGCTTTTAAGTTGGTTTTAGGGCTTCGGGGCCCAAAAGTGTTTTGGTCCACAAGGCCCATTATGTTTAAGTTGTATGACAACTAAAACAAAAATGGGCAATAAGCCCAATAACCATATAGGCCAACCATTTAGGGTGAGGGTATGCAAGTTTGCTTAATTGTAAGTTTGCCACTCACCTAAGAAATGAAGTATAAATTCATCTTTATAGCTTTGTTTTCAATTAGGGTTTTCTAAGCTACTTGGGGATAGTTATCTGGCAAATTTACTTCCCTAAGTGATCCATTTTTCATTCTCACAAATTACATCCTTGGTGAAGAGACATAGAGACATCAAACTTTTGGTGTTTTGGAGAACTAATCCTAAAATCCTCAAAGAAGCAAAAGAGCACTAAAAGGAAGGAAATCACAAGGAAGATCCAAGGAGCAAGGAGGTGACTTGAAGGCCCTCCACTTGGGTGAATCCCTTGTGTAATCAAGGATGAGCTTCAAGGGTAAAGAATCTCTAAATTCTTCATATTCTTTAATGTTGTTAAAGAGTCTTTTGATTCACCATATACTAGGCTTTGAAAGTCATGGGTTTCATGAATTGTTTTTGGATGCATGCCTACTTTAAAGAGTTAATTGTTAGCATATGTATTCAAATGTTCATACATGTTCTTAGCTAGGACAAAATTTTTCCTTCAAGTGGTATCAGAGCCTAGGTCTAGTGTATGGTGGATCCTTTTGGGTTTTGTGATTTTCATGTTTTATGATTTAAATGTTGTAAATGTTACAAGCTTTGTTCTTGCTTTGAATATAAATTTTGCTAGAAAATTTTGCATCTCAAATGTTGTAGATGTATTTCATTTAAGCATGAATATTGGAACTAAAATTTGGTGCCATGTATTTTGAGTTTTCATAAGTGTTCTTCAATGTTCTTGGAGTTCTTGCCAAGAACAAAAAGTTTTGAAGTTTTGATTCAAAAAGTTTTATGTTTTTACATAAAGTTTTGATTTAATTTTAGTGGGTGATGGCTAATGATTAAGTAATTTTAATGGGAGACAAGCTTTGTTTTAAAGAATGACATAAATCATTTCTTACAAAATTTTATTTCATCTTTACCTCACCTAACATAACCCACTTACAAAACTTTGTATAAAATTTGAATTTTACCAATAAAAACCACTTATGGCTGGCCACCCTATTAAATAGGGTATTTTTGGGTGTTTTGTGCACTTACATAAAGTTTTGATACTTTTGTGTATTTGCATTTTGGCCCAAAAGTTTACGTTTTTACGTTAAGGTCCAAAAACTTTAAAGGACAAATTGTTTTGCTCCTTTAATGATGTTTTTGACATTATTAAAAATGTTTGGGTTCTAAGTTGTAATTACATGAAGTTGTGGACTCTTGTGTTTTTACAAAGTGACCCCAAAAGTTTTTGTTTTTAGAAAATGGCCCAAATTAGATGAGAACAAAATGGTTTGTCTCTTTAAATGAGAATTGGATTTTCATTTTATTTAGTTTCATTTAAATCAATTCTATGGATCCGAAAACCAATTGTTTTAAAGTTGTTTTCTTAATTAAATGTGTTTGATTAAGAGAAGGGTGATTATGAACCAAATGCCTCGATAATTGAGCTATGTGATTGGCCGCTTTACATTATGAATGTTTGGGCTTGGTAGTGTAGATTTGAATGTAATTTGATTAATTCAATTTGTTGTAAATGGACATAAGTCCATCATTTGTGTTGTAAAAGGGCATAAGCCCTTATTATTATTTCATGTATTCCTTTTGTTTAAATGTATGCAAAATGGAATAGTTGGGTCCAACGCCCAATAGGAAATAACGGTTTAATTGGATTAAACGCGTAACTAAAATCAACAACTACATACCTTAGACCCAAGGTCCAACACAAGGCTCGTGTTGGATCAAATCAAACGGTTCATAATCATCCTAAAACCTAATATGACTATATAGTCCATATGAGGATGCAAAGCATTCGTTAGTAGTTCCATATAGTCTCGTTTGTTTCAACGAAACAGTGGGAGTATTATATACTACTAATTCATATAAACTTGGACCAATGGTTGTGATAGGCCCAAGTTCTTTTAATGTGATTAAAATGTTTTGATGTAGCCCAACGCTATTCCCTCAACAAATGAATATTTAAGTTGATAAGCGAGAGATGTTTAGAATATCTCTTCGTAGGCCTTCCACCGTGGTGGGTTCCAAGCGTTTGTGACTCATGCACCGGCTTCACCCTATCATGGGGGAGTACAAAGCATGTGCTTATATCCAGGAGGAATCCATATACATATGATGAGGTGAGTGTAGGCAACGAGGATAGCCAACATCGTATCATCGTGAGGCTATTCTTGAACCCCTTCACGAACTAAGCATGGTGGGAATAACTTAAACTAAGTGCAATGGTGCCAACATCGTATCATCGTGAGGCAACATTCTCTAGAGGCCAAACGAGATGGGTAATTACAAAAGGTTGTAAATGAATAATGCGTTATTCTCTCATCATTATTTTTGCTAGCCAACATCGTATCATCGTGAGATGGGCTTGGTAATGGTGAGTCTCCCATAACCCACTAAGAGTTCAATATAACTCTCGAATTCTATTGAGGGATGTGGAATTTGCCAAAAATGGTGGGTGATACTATTTGATTAAAAGACCCAATCAAAATAGTTTTAAACAACAATGCTAATTCGATTTCTGTTATGTTATGTAGTGAACGACATGCCTAAAATTATACCCACCATTATACTTGACAAAAAGGGCCTAAAGGGCCAACGTTTCCTTGCTTGGTATCGCCACATTGAGAATGTCTCAAAGGTGAAAGACATATTGTATGTACTTAAGCAATCCCCTCCTCATGTACCTCCTACGAAACTAGCTTCAAAGGAGGAGTGTCAAAATTATGTTAGACACTATGAGGATGACTTACAAGCCAAATGCTTAATCCTCACTTCACTTAGTGAGGAGCTTATGAAGCTACATAAGCACATGGACACTTCTTGTGCCATGGTTGAAAGTTTGCATAAGATGCATGACATTGAGACTAGTAATGTACGATTCTCAAATATTTGTAGTCTAATGAATGCCAAAATGGCAAAGGGGACATCGGTCCATAAACATGGACAAAAGATGGAAAGGATCTTTCAAGATCTTCAAAGTTTAGGAACTTCCATCGATGGGAAAATGGCCCAAGACTTTTTCCTTGCATCTCTCTCGGATGATTTCACTAAGTTTATCGTAAACTATAAAGTGAATAGATTCGATCATTCTTTGAAAGAGATGATTGACATGTGCTGTAAATTTGAAAAAGGTTTCAAAATGGACAGTGGGAGTGAGAATGCAATAATAAGGAAAAGGTTACATAAGAAGAAGGCAAAGAAATCCAAGGGAACATGCTTTCATTGTGGAAATGATGAACGTTGGAAGAAGAAATACAGGGTGCGCATTGCGAGCCTTATGACAAGGACTTTTGAAGAGACTATTTCTGTCATAGAGAGTGCTTTTACAGTGGGCTCCAATTCCTGGATATTTGATTCAGGCGCTAGTCAACATATCTGTAATACGTTGCAGGGACTAACAGGGAGCATATCACTGCGCAATGAGGAGATGGTTGTGCGAGTTGGGAACGGCACTAAAATCTCTGCAAAAGCAATAGGCACCTATATGCTTAACCTACCCTCTGGGGAAGTCCTGGAACTTAAAAATTGTTTATATTTTCCTTCATGTATAAAGAATTTGATTTCCATCTCTAAGCTTTTACGAGATGGGCACTTAGTGTTGTTTGACAAAATGAGTTGCACTTTATACTTGAACGGTCGTATTATCTCTCATGGTAATATGATAGAGGGACTTTTTCACCTAGAGACGAATAGTGGGATGCACTGTATTGAAAGCGGGAATACCTCAAAACCCAAAAGGGCTAGAGAAGAAGTTAACCAAGAAAAGATGTGGCATCTTAAACTTGGACATGTGAACCTTGATAAGATTCGCAAGATGTCGAAAGACGGATATTTCCACCCATTAGGTAATGACCGGATGGGTACTTGTGAATGTTGCTTGAAAGGGAAGATGACCAAATCTCCATTTACTGGAAAATGAGAGCGTGCCACTGAAATTCTAGGGTTAATCCACACTGACGTATGTGGACATATGTCTACTACGTCGAGAGAAGGCTTCTCATACTATATCACATTCACCGACGATCACTCTCGGTTTGGCTATGTATATCTTATGAAGTACAAGTCAGAATCTTTTGAAAGGTTCAAAGAATTCAAGAATGAAGTTGAGAAGCAAACTGGGAAACAGATAAAAATCCTAAGATCGGATCGAGGGGGTGAATATCTGAGTAATGAGTTCCTAGATTATCTCAAAGAGTGTGGAATAATATCACAGTGGACTCCACCGGGAACTCCACAACTTAATGGAGTTTCTGAAAGGAGAAATCGAACCTTGATGAACATGGTTCGTTCTATGATGAGTTCTGCTGATCTACCAGTAACATTCTGGGGATACGCTCTATATACAGCAGCTTACTTGCTTAATAGAGTACCTTCCAAATCAGTTTCACAAACACCCTATGAGATATGGCATGGAAGAAAGCCAAGTCTTAATCATATTAAGATTTGGGGTTATGAAGCATATGTCAAGAAGCTTGAGGCTACTAAGCTTGAAGCGAGATCAGTAAGATGCTATTTTGTGGGATATCCTAAAGAAACTATGGGATATGAGTTCTACCATCCTGACGACCAGAAAGTCTTTGTCGCCAGAACTGCTAAGTTTCTAAAGAACGAATTTGTTCTCAAAGGAACTATAAGCAAACAGATGGAAATTAATGAGATTAATAATGAACCACAAACAAGCACTCGACATATTGACAACCCTGTTCCTGAACCCCTAGCTCCACGTAGATCTGAACGGGTTAGTAAGCCACCTATGAGGTTTGGCTTAAAAAATTGACTTTGATGAATTGTACCTTTTAGGTGACAATGAAACAAAGGAGGACCCTAGGGACTACACTGAAGCAATGTCCGACATTGATTCAAAGAGATGGCAAATGGACGTGAAGACGGCCTTTCTGAACGGCTACCTACAGGAAGAGCTCTATATGACTCAACCCGAAGGTTTCGTGTCCGAGTCTGAAGAGACTAAGGCATGCAAGCTTCAAAGGTCCATTTATGGACTTAAGCAAGCCTTCAGGAGCTGGAACATTCGTTTCGATACTGAAATCAAAACGTTTGGTTTTACTCAAAACGAAGACGACAATTGTGTTTATCAAAAAGTCGTTGGGGATGCAGTAGTATTCCTAGTGTTATATGTAGATGACATATTACTATTCGGGAATGACACTGCAGTACTTTCTTCTGTAAAAGTGTGGTTGTCTAAAACCTTCCACATGAAAGATTTAGGATATGCATCTTATGTACTTGGGATAAAACTTTATCGTGATAGATCCAGAAAATTAATTGGATTATCCCAATCGATGTACATTGATAAGGTGCTAAGTAGGTTCCAGATGGAACAATCTAAGAAAGGTTTTCTTCCTGTGAGACATGGAATTCACCTTTCTAAGTCCATGGGACCTAAGACTCCTGAAGAGATACGGCTAAATGAATGAAATTCCTTATGCTTCTGCCATAGGGAGTCTCATGTATGCCATGATATGCACAAGGCCTGATATCGCATATGCTGTGAGCATTACTAGTCGATATCAATCTAACCCAGGATCAGAACACTGGGCAGCTGTCAAGACGGTCCTTAAGTACTTAAGAAGAACTAAGGACATGCTCCTCGTTTATGGAGGAGCGGCAGAGTTGCGAGTGGAAGCCTATACAGACGCAGATTTCCAATCTGACGTCGATGATAGAAGTTCCAACTCCGGATATGTATTCACTCTGAATGGTGGGGCTGTCAGTTGGAAAAGCAAGAAACAAAGTGTAATTGCTGATTCCACGACAGAGGCTGAATATGTCGCTGCAGTTGAAGCCGGCAAAGAAGCGTTTTGGATGAAAAAGTTCATTACTGAACTTGGAGTGGTTCCAACCATCACATCACCAGTAACTTTGTACTGTGATAATAGTGGGGCGATAGCTCAAGCCAAGGAACCCAGGGCTCATCAAAAGAACAAGCATTTTGATAGGCGCTTTAATATCATAAGATGATATGCTGCCGAGGGGAAAGTCAACATCCTCAAAGTTGCTTCAGCCGATAATGTAGCAGATCCACTGACAAAGCCAATGACTCAAATCCAGCTTGATCGTCATATGGATAAGATGAGTATTAGATACATGGGAGGATGGCTTTGAGTGCAAGTGGGAGATTGTTGGAAGTATGCCCACAAAGCTACTCATTTGATGTAATAGCTTTTGGAATACTTAATATGTTAAACTTTTATATGTTTAACGGAAGGGCAATACTTATTATTAATCACTATTTATTGTATCATGTGTTTAAGCAATAAGAGAATCCAAGGGATGTATTTGACATAAGAGATAAGTGATCTAATGAGTTAGATTAAGGAGACCTTTCTCTTATGTTCATTCCTAAAACGTTCCTAGCCATAGGATTGCCAATTGGGCATTGACAATCCGCTAAGGTTAGTATGTGTTATGTTGACTCAAACGTGAGTATGAACTAGTCTCAAGTCATTTGGTGTTGGACACTAAGACAAACACATAGGTGCTCGAAAGAGTAATCGAGTACACTGAACTGCGATTAATGAGAGTTCAAACATACATGTCATGTACGAACTCTAAGGTTACAATATGCAAAGTAGTCCTTAGACCTGAGGCATCATAGATGTCTAATGGTTAGGTCCTTGATCTTTGATCATGACAAATGCATTCCCTCGGATTGTCCACGGCATTGTTGGGGTCATGTGATCTAGTCATGTAGGCATATGAATGCACAACAAGGGATCTCTAACATTCCATGGTGAAAGGAGTATACTCTAAAATATGATTCTAAAGTCTTTGGCCAAAGCAAATGAATATGACTAAGGAAGATGTTCCAAATCATATTCAAGGGAATCATATAAGAAAGTATCACATTGGATAGTAGACATGAAACAAACTATCACTTAAACAATGTGGTTAAGAGTATTGTATTAGAGAATGACCGTATTGCATTGTAATTGTAACTGGATAGGTTCTCCAACCAATTCTACTTAGCTTGGGTAACCATGACATACTGCTAGGTGTCACTCATGGTTTGTGGAAGCCCTATTGATTAGCAAACACTAATCATCAAAAAGGGAGAATTGAAATGTGGTTTCAATTCACAATCGATAGTTAAGAGTAACATCGCCCACTGCCTCGCTAATTGGAACCTAATGGATCGCACACCAAATAAGGATATATGTGAAGCAATTAAATGAAATGGATAAGCAATTAAATGGTTTAATTGAAGAATGGTCAAGATTAATTAATTAGTTAATTAATTATACGAAATGTTCGTATTGGGCTTTTAAGTTGGTTTTAGGGCTTCGGGGCCCAAAAGTGTTTTGGTCCACAAGGCCCATTATGTTTAAGTTGTATGACAACTAAAACAAAAATGGGCAATAAACCCAATAACCATATAGGCCAACCATTTAGGGTGAGGGTATGCAAGTTTGCTTAATTGCAAGTTTGCCACTCACCTAAGAAATGAAGTATAAATTCATCTTTATAGCTTTGTTTTCAATTAGGGTTTTCTAAGCTACTTGGGGATAGTTATCTGGCAAATTTACTTCCCTAAGTGATCCATTTTTCATTCTCACAAATTACATCCTTGGTGAAGAGACATAGAGACATCAAACTTTTGGTGTTTTGGAGAACTAATCCTAAAATCCTCAAAGAAGCAAAGGAGCACTAAAAGGAAGGAAATCACAAGGAAGATCCAAGGAGCAAGGAGGTGACCTGAAGGCCCTCCACTTGGGTGAATCCCTTGTGTAATCAAGGATGAGCTTCAAGGGTAAAGAATCTCTAAATTCTTCATATTCTTTAATGTTGTTAAAGAGTCTTTTGATTCACCATATACTAGGCTTTGAAAGTCATGGGTTTCATGAATTGTTTTTGGATGCATGCCTACTTTAAAGAGTTAATTGTTAGCATATGTATTCAAATGTTCATACATGTTCTTAGCTAGGACAAAATTTTTCCTTCAGCTTACCTGGGCCTCCTCAGCACCATGCAACAATATGCATAATTATGATAATGCACATACTAAAATATGATGCATATATGATAGGATACTTAAATCACATTTCTTTTAAAATACGTTTTCTGGGAAAAACGTCAAGTATACATAAATATATATACTGAAAATAACTGCCCACTCACTGATAAGTAGCCGGTTCGTAACCCCCACGCCTAGTCTGGTTACGCTCGTCCTCCGTATAGGTCTCGCCTATAAGAGAAATAATTATAAAAACGTTATTTAAAAGCACATACACAACATTCGCTAATAACTTCTCATACGGTGCTCAATTTGGGTATATGAATATACCACAGTGACCTACTCGACGTTACGGACGTCGTGATATTTTTAGAATTATTTTTGGACAACATATGCGCCCTCACGCGCCTGGAACAACACGGCTCCACGCGCAGGCCATGCGCAGCGCGTGTCGTCTTCTTCATAGGGTTCGCCGGACTGGTTTCGCCGGAGACGGAAAAGTCGCCGGTTTCTGGGTTAGTTTTCAAATCGCTATAACTTCTTCATTTCTTCGCCATTTTCAACGTTCTTTATATCAAAATGAAGCTTAAGACATGTAGAATCACGATATACAAGTTTCTAGGCTTGAAAACCACTAGAATTTACCTGAGGAAGCTCGATAGTTCGGTAAACTTTGACAAGCTTCGATCTCCGTACTCCGACATCCAAAACCTTCCAACGATATACCCCGAGGCTCCTAACAACCTCCTTAAGCTTCCTATGAGCTTAAAAACTCCTAAAAATCAACCATTACAAAGTTGGTGAATAGTGTCAAACTCGAAGGTGAGTGGTTCGACGTGAAAACGTTGAAGTTCTTACCTGAAATGGGTATGGATGAACTCGTATCGACGAGATGAAGACGATGGTGGTCTTTGTTTCCTCGATCTGTAAGGATTTGATGAACTTTGGTGATGGTCCGTGTGTAGAGAGAGAGAGAGTTTGAGTATTCGAAGGAAAGAAATGGAGAGTGAGTGTTTGAGGGAATCACGGGAAAGAAGAAAGAAAAAGGGAAGAATGAATGTGTCTGAGTGCCCCGTGAGTGTATAGTCCATGAGTGTGTGGGTTCCAAAAGCCACACTCATCAACACAACAAACAAAACGTCCATCTTTTAAAACTAGGGTAACTAAATACACTCTAGTATTCTAAATCTTTAAAACGTTCAAGGCATTTTATTAACTTCACACTCACGAAAACGATAATTCGGGACGGGCTGTCACATTATGGCTATTGTAGTTATGGCTATTGTAGTAACTATTAAGGTTTTTTTTTTTTTTTTCTTTGGAACAAAGGATATTGTCTACATGGGAGAGGAGGTGGGCTTAGTCTCACAATGGGTTAGCAATAATGTGGTTTAAATTCGCCTTTGGCGAGAATAGTACATAAGACCTCTCTTACAAGTGAAGATGAATACTACTAGACCGTAGTAGTTTATAATTATCAAACTAACATTTTCTTCACGGGTTGAAATGGGTTACCAGCGTGAAAACCCATTATTAGTGGTTCTTAGCATGTTATCCGATAACGACTTAATTAGTTATTGTATTGACCCGAAACCCGTTATTTTCGTGTCGTGTTAACAAATCGTGTAAGAAATTGTTAGATCTACCATTTTTATAGGTTTTATTGTGTCAATTCATTTGACACAATTAATTAAACATGTTAAGTAAAGATTGATAAACATATGATATAATATAACTAACCGCGCAATTCACATGGCTGCATAAGATACACTTTGCTATACCTAATGGAATCCACTTATTCAATCGCAACCACAATTCAGCTTCGAGGCTATGGAGTTTGAAACTCATAATTGCATAAAAAAAACATCGATTTATTTTTAAGTCTCTATTTGTAGATTATTTTTACAAAAAATTATTTAATTTAAAATTATTTGTCCATTTAGTTGTCACGATAAAATTTTAATGTTTTTTTAGAACATACCATTCGTCAAGTTATTTGAAGTCAATTAGCTAGATGTCTTAAATATTTATGATTTGGCTAATATTTTGTAAAAATGATTTATAATGTGCAATTTAAAAAATAATCGGTTAGGATCGTTGAAGTGTGAGCCCCACCAAAAAGAAAAAAAATATATATATATATATATATGCGCTAAAGGTTATGTAAAATTTATATTTATGATACAATGTGAACCGACATGCATGTAGAAATAACACGGATGCATGCAGCTTTCTCCAATCATGTGTGGAAAATTTCAAGTCACCATCCACTCATGAATACTTTTCATCATGGATTTGTTCGTCGTTCTTTCGTTTTACATACTAAAGGATGAAAGAAAGATGTTACCAGTCACCAGCACACTTGCAATTAATAATTTAATTCACAAATCTGCATACAAACACGTACCTATGCAAAGTTCTTTATTCTGTTTTCAATTATTTATAACTCTTTGGCTCGAAGCTTTCATCTCCAAATCAACCAGTCAAGACATTGAAGCTGGATGTTATTGACATTGAAATGAAACCCTATGTAAACCTAGTTCCCAGCTAGCTAGGTTAAGAGTTATGGGATGCCATAACTGAGAATTAATCCAAATATCACAAGTAATCAAATTATCATGCATCTGCCAAATAATAATAAATAATAGGATCATCTTCAACTTGCGTAAGTAAAATAGGCTTCAACAAAATTAATGATCTTATGAATTATATGTAAATTTGTAATGTTGTCCGACCACAAAATCAGTGAGTTCTAATCAAAGTATTGTAAATTTACATCACAAATATGCATATTCTGTCTATACCCTTTTATATTCAGGTCTAGAAGTGATTCTCAATTGATTCATTTGTTCTGGAAGTGGTGGCCTAGCGTGTACAAAAATGTGGAACAACTATTTTGAAGAGTTAATATTGTTCTTTGTATTCCCTTGAAATTATGAATAAGATTTTGAATATTCATACATAATCAAGGTTTTTTGGGAAGACATTAAAGACACATTGTCATAAAAACAGAGCAATGCATCTCTATCATCTCAAGGAGAACATTATCAGTAGTTGAAAATACTCCATCCACGCCAAGCCTTCACTCAATGAGCATGTAGATGTTGAGTTCCATTTCAGCCTCCTTAACTCAATTCTAACACAGTATGAACACATAGTAGAATATAAATACTAGTGTCATGTGTACTGAAGAAAGTTGAGGTTCCACCATAAAACCAATTGGCAATATGAAGAGTAGCCCAACCTCTTATAAGCCCATGCAAGATCTTTCCTTCCATCAATGTGAGATTCATTCTCAACATGTACATCATGATATTTAACTACATTAATTCAATTCTAGAGTTACTTCTTCTGAACATGGGGTTATAAGTATCAAACAACCTGCTTTACAAACAACACAATGCATCTCTATCATCTAATTCAATAGTCCCATTATAAATAGTTGAAACTGCCTTATCCATGTTCAAGGTTCACTAAATCAGCATGTGGAGGTTAATATCTATTTTAGCCACTCTTAACTCGTTACTACCACAATTTCTACACATAAAGTAGAATATACATAGTAGCTAATGTGCACAACATGGACATTAACTTTAGTAAATTCAATTTTGAAGTTGATTTATCTAAAAATAAGGTTATAGCAGTAGGTATGAGTAGGCGAGCTAGGCTAACCTAGTCCATTTATCGGTGAGCTGGGCCGACCTAGTCCATTTATAGGCGAGCTGGGTCAACCTATTGGTTTGTAGTGTGTAGATAGTTTTACTTCTCTCTAGTGGAATGGAAATATGAAACTGGAATTATTGTTGTTACATATGAATCTGTGGTTTAATTCATTTGCAGGGTAATTCGGTTTGGAAGAACTTTAATATTATGGACAAAGCAGGAGGTGTTGGTTACTGATGGGCAACGGTTATGGCGGCGGGTAACCGCGGTTATTTAGCCATAACCGTTTATGGTCATACCCGCATAACCGTTTACCCGTTGGGTAATAAACGGTTATACCCATACCCATAACCGTTTATAAATGGTTAACCATACCCATAACCGTGTACCCATTTAACCATAACCGTTTACCCATTTAACCATAACATTTACCCGTTTACCCGTTTTTGAACCCGTTTATCATTTTTTTTACCCATTTAACATTTTTTTCACCCGTCTACATGTTTTTTTTTTAACAACTTGAAAATTACAAAAGAAAAATTTGTAAAGAATTTTCGTTTTCTGACAATTAAACACTGTTATAGGTACATTTTAGCATGCATCGAGATGCCTAATTTAGTATCTTAGCTAATGCTAAATGAGAGAGAGGCGCTTGGTCCTCTGTTGCTGAGTTGTCTTTGGCCTGGAATGGAACACAGTCAAACTCAGATAACAAAATAAAATGGAAATTGTCAAGGCAATATAAATTGTCCATGTAAATGGGAATCATGTAATCCAAGAGTTTAAGAAAGCACGGTATACAAAAGCACATCCATGATATAAATGCTCCATGTTTCAGAATATTTGTTCCTCGGGTAATGAGCGAAACATACTCCTTCGAAGTTGTTATAATACGTGTCAGCCAAAACTAGAATAACCGAAGCGGAGATTTTGATTCATGAGTTACTGATTAATATTCTTTTTTACACGAAACAAACTTTTATTAATGAAAAAAATAATACAACAAAGTGAACCAAGTTGTCGATGAGAGATAGATGAGCGGCAGAGATGAGAAAGAGGGCAGCGAGGAGGGAGAGATGAGTGGAGGATGAGATGTTTGAGACTCTGAGTTTGGCGGAGAGATTGAAAATTTAGGGTTTTTAATTTTTTAATTTTTTTATAAATTTTACATATATTAAATTAAATGGGTAAATGAATATCCTTTATAATACCCATAACTGATGGATACCTGTTATAACAGCAGATAATACCCATAACCGCCCATTTAAATTTCACGGATAAACGGTTATACCCATAACCGTTTTTTCGTCTAAACGGTTATCCATAACCGTAACCGTGAACTTTAAATGGGCGGGTAACCGCGGTTACCCAAACCCATGGGTATTTTGCCCATCCCTAGTGTTGGTAAAGGTATTGTCAGAGAATTCTACAATATTATTATTCATGGTAGCACACTGGAGATCCACTTGTATTGAGTAAGAAAAGGAACGACTGCGATTCTTTATTCAAGTGTATGTGGGCCTCTTATATGTGCTATTAGGATCACACCAAGTAAGTTTTGCCTACGTTGTAGAATGTCTGCAAGTATTGTCTCATCTAATAGATTTACTTTAATTAAAGCATACTTGTTTTGGTAGACCTTGATATTCCAACAAAAAGTGTAAGTAGCATATCACATGGTAAAAGTCATGTACCTATAGGCACAATGGTTGGAATTGGCCCAATTGTGTGCATCACAACAATCGTCTTCATCGTCATCATATTACTAACACTCGATATTCTTTGGAAGAGAGGCCTCATAGGATGACAAAAAACATTGGAGGATGGTATTTCTTGTTTCTATGTTATATTGTTTATCATTCCATTCAATAGTTGTAATATGAATAATTGAAATTGCCTCATCCAACTCAAGTTTCACTAAATCAACATATGGAGGTTAATATCTATTTTAGCCAATCTTAACTCGTTTCTAGAACAACTTGAACACATAAAGTAGAATACAAATAGTAGTATGATGTGCACAACATGACATTCATTTCAGTAATTCACTTTTGAAGTTGCTTCATCCAAAAATAGGGTTATAGCAATACGTATGAGTAGGCGTGCTGAGCCAACCTAGTCTATTTATATGTGAACTGGGTTGACCTAGTCCATTTATAGGTGAGCACGTTTCAAGCTTAAGGTAGTTATTGGATTGGACAACGAGGCACAAGATCTGTGTTAGTATAGTGAAAAGTTTGGTTTACATCTATATGGAATCAAGTTTGAGGGTCATTCATAGAGATATCAAGGCTACTTAATGTGCTACTTGATCAAAATCATTACCTAAACATATATAGCTATGAATTGGCCAAGCTTAATAAAGGGGTTATAGCGCGCAGTGTTAGAGAGTTCAACAATATTATTGTGCAGGGAAATGAATGCTTGCCATTCTTTACAAAGATACTTATGGGTCTCTTATATCTGTGATTCGTGTGACACCAAGTAAGTTTTGTCCACAATGTAGAATATCTGCAACTATTCTATCACCAAGGGAATATCTCTTAATTCCTTTGATTATTACATGAATCTAGTTTCTAGTCATTCGTCTCAAGAAAACTTGTAAGCTCACCAAAACTTGTAATTCAGTCTTCATTAAACATCATAAGATACATGTATGATTGAACCTTAATTCTTTCAACGCGTATGTGGTGCTTAAAGAATGACATTCCTTGCTCCTCAAAACCAAAATGTGAGTTGAGGTTCATGGAATTTTTTTTCTTTCAAGGACATTGAAAGGATGCTAGGATCATCTTAGTAAATTGGTTGGTTGTATTGTTTAGTGTTTTATTGATACTTTTGTTGGATGTTCGTTAGTCTGCTAATTCTCTACAAAAACTAGGATTGTTTAGCCAAAGGGTTAGAGTTGAATATTATGTGTTTGTATCTGCTTTCTCTTGTTAAAGACTTGATGATTTTATGAGCTTAGAGTCAAGGTTCGAATGAGGTATAACAAACATGCAAAAACGTATGAGTTTAAGGTCTGATAAGGTGTCATACATATGATTTTTGTAAATAAATCTTTAATACTATTCTTCTCACACATGCAGATCATTTTATATTTACTAATTGTGGAAGGAGGAAGACGAAGTTTAAGGTCATACATATGAAGATGACTTAAGCATTGCTGGACCATCAACCTTTATTCCATCGTCTTAAGAGTGGGGCTATAGTAGTATGGTGGTGTACATGAACAAGTCTGATGCAAATTACATTGCAACAAATGCATTATCTTTAAATATGATCAGTCCAGATTTTTATCAAACATTGCAAGTCGCCCTCTCTCACTCAAATATTATGCCTTTTGCATGCTAAAGGGCAGCTATAAAGTGCGGTTCTATGATGTGCCAATTTGAACACATAAAGTAGAATATGAATAATAGTATGATGTGCACAACATGGACATTAACTTTAATAATTCAATTTTGAAGTTGCTTTATCCAAAAATAGGATATAGGAGTACGTATGAGTAGGCGTGTTGGGCCGACCTAGTCTATTTATATGTGAGTTGGGATGACCTAGTCCATTTATAGGCGAGAGCACATTTCAAGCTTAAGGTTATTATTGGAATGAACAACATGGCACAAGATCTGTGTTAGTATGGCGAAAAGTTTGGTTGACATCCATGAAGAATCAAGTTTAAAGGTCATTCATAGAGATATCAAGGCTACTTAATGTGCTCTTGATCAAAATCGTTACCCAAAGATATTTGGCTATAAATTGGCCAAACTTGATAAAGAGGTTATAACGAACAGTGTTAGAGTTTGACAATGTTATTGTTCATGGAGCACATTAGAGATCCCTTTATACTGGGTAAGAAAAGGAACAACTGTCATTCCTTACGAAAACATCTATGGGCCTCTTATATCTACGATTAGTGTGACACTAAGTATGTTTTGTCTACGTTGTAAAATATCTTCAACTACTCTCTTAGTAAGGGAAAATATGCTAATTCCTTTGATTATGATATGAATTTAGTTTCTAGTCATTCGTCTCAAGAAAACTCGTAAGCTCACCAAAAACTTGTAATTTGGTGTTCATCAAACATCATAAAATATATGTATGATTGAGCTGCGTATGTGGTACTTGAAAAAAGACCTTCCTTGTTCCTCAAAACCGAAATGTGAGTTTAGGTTCATTTAATTTTTCTTTTATGAACATTGATAGGATGCTAGGATCATCTTAGTAAATTGGTTGGTTGTATAGTCTAGTGGTTTATTGATACTTTTATTGGATGTTGGTTAGTCTGCTAATTCTCTATATTACTATTATTTTTTAGACAAAGGGTCAGAGTTGAATATTATGTGTTTGTGTCTGCTTTCTTTTGTTAACGAGTTGATGGTTTGTGAGCTTAGAGTCAAGGTTTGAATAAGGTTTAACAAACATGCAACAAAATTTTATCAAATTGCTGGCGTTGCCCCTCTCTCACTCAAGTATTATGCCATTTGCGTGCTAAAAGGCAGCTATAAAGTGCGGCTCTATGATGTGCACAATTTGAACACATAAAATAGAATATAAATAGTAGTATGATGTGCATAACTATGACATTCACTTTAGTAATTCAATTTTGAAGTTGCGTTATCCAAAAATTGGATTATAACAGTACATATGAGTAGGTGTGTTGGGCCGACCTAGTCCATTTATATGTGAGCTGGGCTGACCTAGTCCATTTATAGACGAGCTCGTTTCAAGCTTAAGGTCATTATTGGATTGAACAATGAGGCACAATATATGTGTTAGCATGGCAAAAAGTTTGGTTGACATCCATGAGGAATCAAGTTTGAAGGTCATTCATAGAGATATCAAGGCTACTTAATGTGCTATTGATCGAAATCGTTACCCAAAGATATCTGGCTATGAATTGACCAAGCTTGATAAAGAGGTTATAACGCACATCGTCAGAGTTCGACAATGTTATTGTTCATGTAGTGCATAAGAGATCCACTTATACTGGGCTTGGAAATGAACGACTGTCATTCCTTACAAAGATATCTATGAGCCTCTTATATATGCGATTAATGTAACATCAAGTAAGTTTTGTCTATGTTGTACAATATCTCCAACTACTCTATCATAAGGGAATATCTGCTAATTCCTTTGATTATTACATGAATCTAGTTTCTAGTCATTCGTCTTAAGAAAACTCGTAAGCACACCAAAACTTGTAATTCGGCGTTCATCAAACAACATAAGTTACATGTATGGCTGAGCCTTAATTTTTTCAACGCGTATGTGGTGCTTAAAGAATGACCTTCTTTGCTCCTCAAAACCAAAATGTGAGTTTAGGTTCATTTAATTTTTTTTCTTTCATGGACATTGGTAGGATGTTAGGATCATCTTAGTAAATTGGTTGGTTGCATAGTCTAGTGGTTGATTGATACTTTTATTGGATGTTGGTCAGTCTTCTAATTCTCTATATTACTAGGATTGTTTAGCCAAAGGGTTAGAGTTGAATATTATGTGTTTGTATATGCTTTCTCTTGTTAACGAGTTGATGGTTTGTGAGCTTAAAGTCGAGGTTCAAATGAGGTTTAACAAACATTTAACAACTTATGAGTTTATGGTTGTGATATGGTGTCATACACATGAATTTTGGTGTATAAATCTTTTACTATTCCTGTCACACATGTAGATAATTTTATATTTATCAATTGTGGAGGGAAAAAGATGAAGTTGAGGGTCATTCATATGAAGATGACTTAAGTACTGCCAGATCATAACACTTTGTTCCATCATCTCAAAAGTAGGGCTATAGTAGTATGGTGGTGTACATGGACAAGTCTGATGTAAATTACATTGCAGCAAATAGGGGTGGGTTCGGTTCCATTCGATTCGATTTTTGGCCGAAACCGAAAACCAAACCGAAATTAATGTTCAATTCGGTTTTTCTTCTGTTTTTTTTCGGTTCAATTTCAGTCCGGTTCGGTTTTTTCCATTAATTTTTTTTTAATCTGGAGGTAGCCAAAGAAGAACCCAGAAGAGCAAAGGAGGAATTGTTGTCATCTTGATCTGTCACGGAGCGAAATCCCAATAAGGAACCGAGCTTGCTCTTCGTTCTTGATCGATTTCAATTGGTTTTCTTTTCTCACTGACAAATCATCAAACAATAATTATAAAGAAAATCTTAAAGAAATCTGCTACCAACAAATCGTCAAACAATAATTATAAAGAAATATGTTCTTGCTTTGTTCCCGAGATCCCTCTTTTGCATCGGGAATAAAGATGGTGGATTGGGGACAGCTTTCTCTCCTTGTTGCCAAATTGAAAGATTATAATATGCAAAACCCTAACAAAATAATTAAAAGAAAAAGCCATTCTAATTCAGCAAAATCACAATATAAATCATATTCGTTTTGATTCGAAAATTACCTGTGAAAGATCGGAAAATCCGGATTAGAATATTCCAATTTAGATGGGTTCCGATTCGGAGGGGGCGAGGGAAAATCATGGTTTGGAAGAAGAAATCTGCGAGGAGGACAAGAGAAGATTGGAGAGAAAGTGATTTGGAGGAAGAGAGGAAGGAGAGAGAGACTGAGGAACAGAGGAATCATAGACGAAGAAAGTAGAGGAGGGGAGAGAGAGTGTGTGTGTAGAAGAAAAGTGAAAACTGAAATGGAAGTCGGCTAGGGTTTGTAAACTTTAGAAATTTTATAAAGCATAAAGATTAGAATACCTATAAATAACTTAGTTGTACAATTATAGCAACATAAAGCCAACAGCAAGTTGGTTTGAAGCAACTATCCGAACATAAAGGGAAGGGGTTCGAATCCTCAAGCCACCTAGTTTTGAGGTATTTGTATATGATTTTCATATATCAGTTAGATTCGGTCCGGTCCGGTTTCTGGACCTCAAAAATTGAAACTGAACCAACCAAATTTGGTTCGGTTATGTCTGACAGCTTCGGTTCGGTTTTTTTCGGTCTCAGTTCGGTTTTCGATTTTCGGTTTTTCCAACCTATCCCTAGCAGCAAATGCATTATCTTTGAATATGACCAGTCCAAATGTTTATTAAACACCATCCGCTGCCCCTCTCTCACTCAAGTATTGTGACCTTTGCATGCTAAAAGGCAACTATAAAGTGTGGCTCTATGATGTGCACAATTTGAACACATGAAGTATAATATCAATAGTAGTATGATGGGCACAACGTGGACATTAACTTCAGTAACTCAATTTTAAAGTTGCTTTATCCAAAAATAGGGTTATAGTTGTATGTATGAGTAGGCGTATTGGACTGACCTAATCCATTTATAGGCGAGCTGGGCCGACCTAGTCCATTTATAGGCGAGCACGTGTCAAGCTTAAGGTCATTATTGGATTGGAAACGAGGCACAAGATATGTGTTGTTATGGCAAAAAATTTGGTTTACATCCACAATGAATCAAGTTTGAGGGTCATTCATAGAGATATCTAGGCTACTTAATGTGCTACTTGATCGAAATCATTACCCAAAGATATATGGCTATGCATTGGAGAAGCTTGATGAAAAGGTTATAATGCACATTGTTAGAGTTTGCAATGTTACTGTTCATGTAGCACATTGGAGATCCACTTATACTGGGCAGGGAAAGGAACGACTGACATTCCTTACACAGATGTCTATGGGCCTCTTATATTTGCGATTAGTGTGATACCATGTAAGTTTTTCCTATGTTGTAGAATATTTGCAATTACTTTCTCATTATTACATTTACATTTACGGTAGTCAAAATATACTTGTTTTGGCAGAGTTTGATCTTCAAACTGAAAGTGTAAGTAGCATATCATGTGGTAGGAGTTACGCACCTATAAGCACAACAATTGGAATTGGGTGCTATACAACAGTCGTCATCATATGATTAACACTAGGTATTCTTTGGAAGATGGGCCTCCTAGGACGACAAAAAGTATTAGAGGATGGTATTTCTTGTTTCTCTATTATACTGTCTTTTATTGTCGCTGTTCCATTTCTAAGAAAAACATCTATATCATCGGATTCAATAGCCATAAATAGTTGAAACTACCTTATTCACAGGAAGTTTCACTAAATCAGCACCTGGATATTAATATTCATTTTAGCCTCTCTTCATTTGTTCACAGTATAATTTGAACACATAATATAAATAGTAGTGTGATGTGCACAACATGGACATTAACTTCAGTAATTCAATTTTGATGCTTCTTCCAAAAATAAGGTTATAGCAGTACTTATGAGTAGGTGAGCCCAGCCACCTAGTCCAATTATAGGCAAACACGTTTCAAGCTTAAGCTCGTTATTGGATTGGGCAACAAAGCACAAGATCTGTGTTGGTATAGCGAAAAGTTTGGTTTACATCCATGAGAAATCAAGTTTGAAGGTCATTCATAGAGATATCAAGGCTACTTAATGTGCTACTTGATGAAAATCTTAACCTAAAGATATCTGACTATTGATAGGCAAAGCTTGATGAAAAGGCTATTACACACATTGTCAAAGAGTTCAACAATGTTACTGTCCATGCAGCACACTAGAGATCCAGTTATATTGTCCATGCAGCACACATTGTCAAAGTCATTCCTTACAGAGATGCTTATGGCCTTTCTTATCTGCGATTTGTGTGAGACTAACTTTTGCCTATGTTGTAGAATATTTGCAATTACTCTCACATCTATTAGATTTACATTTACTCTAATAAAAATATACTTGTTTTGGTAGACTTTAATCCTCCAACAGGAAGTGTAAGTACCATATTGCGTGGTAAGAGTCACGTACCTATAGGCACAACTGTTGGAATGGGGTGTTTTACATCAGTAAGTTTTCCCTATGTCGGAGGATGATATTTCTTGTTTCTCTGCTATATTATCTTTTCTTTTCATTGTTCCATTGCTTAGAACATCTCTATCATCTGATCAATAGCCGCATTATAAATAGTATAAAATGCCTTATGCACGTTGAATTTCACTAAATTAGCATGCGGAGACTAATATCCATTTTAGCCTCTTAACTTGTTACTAGTAAAATTTGAACAAATAAAGTAGAATATAAACAGTAGCGTGATGTGCACAACATAGACTTTAACTTTAATAATTCAATTTCGAAGTTGCTTCATAAAAAAAAAAAAAAATAGGGTCATATCAGTACTTATGAGTAGCCGAGCCAAGCCGACCTAGTCCAATTATAGGCGAGCACGTTTCAAGCTTAAGCTTGTTATTGGATTGGACAATAAGCACAAGATATGTGTTGGTATTGCGAAAAGTTCGGTTAACATCCATGAGAAATCAAGTTTGTTGGCCATTCATAACGAGATATCAAGACTACTTCATGTGCTACTTGATGTAAAACTAATCCAAAGATATCTAACTATGGACTCGCCAAGCTTGATGAAGAGTCTATAACACATTGTCAGACAGTTCGACTCAGTTACTGTTCATGTAGCACACTAGAGATCCACTTCACTGGGAAGGGAAAGGAACCACTGCTATTCCTAACAGATGTGCCTATGGGCCTCTTTCTCATTTCCTATCGTACTTGCACGCATCTTAAATTCCTGACAACTTTTCCTCGTCAGATTTTAAGGTTGATACTTTGGAGGAGGGGCGGGGGGAGGGGACCTAGCAGCATTTGTGCCTGTTGCATCATTGCTGTTAAGTAGCTCTCAGCCAAATCAAAGCAAGGGAACCCTGAATTTGTCGACGAGATAGGCATATGATATCAGCTTTGCAGCACCCAAACCTCGTGAGGCTTTTCGGTTGCTGTATTGAAGGAAACCAGTTGCTGCTTATGTATGAATACATGAAAAAACCTCCTCTCTTTAGAAGGCCAAAATTTTTAATTAGTGAACTTTACAAGCAAATAAAAGAATAAAAAATAATAAGAAAACTAAAAGGTAAAAGAAAATAAGCAGTGAAACAGGTAACATTGGTATAATTAGCAGTAGAACATGATTCACATATTCACATGTGGTATTGTTTTCAGAGCTTGAGACTGACTATATACACTTGCATTTTGCACACTCCATGGGGCCCAAGCAATCAAAATTCGAGAACATTATTTAACTGAATCGAGAAGTAAGGTCGACCAACATTGGAAAGAGGAGTATCCACTCTTAATACGATCCCCGAGTCCCCGACATTTCCATTCCACTTGGATCTGCCAACCTGAATACACAAGACCAAACAATAATGAAGAAGATATTAAGAAACAATTGAGTACGAGAAAGTACGTGTTTGTATATTGTAAATTAACAACTTGTTGCGAGTACAACTTATAGTAAGAACATAGGAGTAGGATTCTCTTTTCTCCTAATCTTTCTTCCCTTCGTTCCCTCATCTTTGAACGGTTACGATTGTAAATAAATAAAGCTGAAAGGCTTACACCTCGCCTTGCAAGGCATAGACGCCTCAACTTACGCCTTCGCCACTGGAAACATTGCTTTATACAACAATGAAGCAAACAGCTTTCCAATGAATATGGTCTTTGGTAACTCTTGTATTTTACTTGGAAATCATGAAAAATCCAGAGTAATAAAATTTTCTTGAGATGTTTACATGAAATTAAAAGCTTAAGAATTTAAAAGGTGACAAAGCTTGCTCTACGTTGTGAGAATAAGTGAGATCCCAGAGAACTAAAGGATAAAAATGATAAAATATGCACTGGTGTCAGCAATAACATACCGACACTGAAGCAAAAGCAGAAGGATGTGCTGTGAATGCACAACCACATATCAGATTCAGCTGTTCCTTCACTGAGTGAATGAGCTCTGCCCGCAAACCAGGATTGCTTCCGCCAAAAGTGGGACATAAACTGACCATTGTAAAATTCCATGAAACATGTCAATACCAACTATCATGAATATTAAAATTGCACATGAAAATGAAAGATGACTTTGCATGTGTTACTTGACCCGGTTAAAAAAATGCCAATATTAATGAGGTGCACACGCTTCACAGGGATGTAAGAAAGTAGTTTAAAACATGCTCAGTAACAATTTTCCCTTGGCAAAAGAAATCTGATGTGAGTTAACCCTCTAATGATCAATATCACAACTTAGGCCACATAAACATTGCAAGTCAAAGATACCAAAGTTTCCAACCGTTTCGTAAAGCTACATGCAGACACGCATCATATGCATGTATCACCTCGTGTAACTCTATGAAATATCACAACAAAATTACTCTTATTAAGCTCCAATTCAACTTGAGAACACACCTTTCGCCCAACCCAACCAACAGAATCATAAATAGCAGGGAAAGAATTAAGATTGGAATGGGAAAGTCCTGCTGGAACCATCAGTGACCTCAAAGACGTCTTTTGGACCTAGCCCTTTTAGGGTAAAAATATTATAATGTTATTCTTTGTATTTTGGTGCAAATTTTTGTCCACAAGACAACATGTGCAGAGGCCAGAAGGGAACGGTAATAGCACTTAAACATCATATTATATCATGTGATCCAGAACAGCATAAGTAACATTCATTTGAGTATCTGACTGGGTTATTAATTATTAACTTATCATAGAAACCAGTATCAACAACCAATATACCTCTTTTCCTGTAAACCCTCAACATAGCACACGAATGCAAGAGAAGAACTTTTATTATGGAAAGACAATAATGCACAGCTAAAATATACAGAGACGTCATAACCTAACCTGAACTGTATTGTAGGCCTCACCATGAGACCAGATCGCTGCCAAGCCAAGGCTTGTGAAAGACCCAGTGTAAAAGACTTGTCTGGCCATTGTATCACAGGTGTGATGCGTGTTCCCCACTTATTCTGAAACAAAATAGATTTAAATAAACTTAACTCAAATAAATCAACAGAACTAAGTATAAAATAGTCTTTATAGGTACAAATTGAGAACAAAACTACCACGCTTATTTGTTAAAAGCATTTTCCTAGTTTGCAATCTAACCTTGCGAGAGAAACTGAATCTCATTTCTCCAGGATATTGACCTTGAGCTTGTAGAAGGCCACCACAAAGAGGTAAGAAAGCACTTGTACTAAGTCCTTCACCAGATATATATGTAAATTGCCCGTTTGGAAACTGTAAATCAACAAATGACTGGGCACAGAGGGAACATGAGATCAGTGAATCAACCCCAGAAACCTAATAATATTGTTGACACTGAAAAACAAATATATGAAGGCACAAAAATATGTATTCTAAAGTAAGTAATCAACTTACACAGGCTAAAGGTTTCAGGCAGACCATTGACATTAAGAGCCACCTTCTGTGTTTTGACCACACAGCCGGACAAAGAGAATGCATCCCATTCTGATAATTGAAACAAAAGGGTATATGAGAACATGGCAAGGAAACTGGAAGAAGTGAAGAAGCATCAAGCTGCTATACATGATATAGTCCCTCAATAGTTCACCCAATTCGTTTTATTTTCTTGCACACCTATTGGTGCATTTGATACTCTCCTCTGGTGACTTCTAATGAGACTTTCACTTATTATAAAATAGTCACACACAAGGTTTTTCCTTTCTTATGCTACTAGTGATGCATTGACAAGATTTTCAAACAATTAAGAATAATGCTAGGTAGAAAAGCTATTTCAAATAGTCAATTTTGGATGTCGAGGGAAAAGAGATAAGTAGAGCACAACTCAAACATAAATCAAACTTGAGTTCCAATTATCCTTACATCTCTAGATAGATAGTACCCCTATTCAAATTTATCGTTAGCTTTGATGAATAATTAGTCTTACACGTGCACGTAACAAATTGGTCAAAAGAATTTGATCATACCTTCTTATCATAGCCATACCAAAGTAGGTGTTGCTTTGACAAATTCACAGGAAGAAGAAGAGTTGCATCACGAACAAAGAGTACCGGCCCAAGCTGGACAAGGAAAAGTGATGAATTGTCATTTCTAGATGTGGAACTGCCACTAGAAGCCTCTACTCTCCATAAGTCTCCCCTTGCAAGGAAAGAACTTTCCAGCTTACGGGTTCTAGTATCATAACTTGTGGTGGTATTTACAGTCCCCTGCAATTTAGCACCCCACATAAATAGATAAAAAAAAAATCAAAATGCAGTCGGTAATTGCAGTACCAAGACCAAACATATAAAATTCCACACGATTGCAACTAATGGTTTGGGCGATAATTAATAACGATAAGGTAATGATAATGATACCAACAAATTGATAGTGCTGACAGGATATCGGTAATGATCACCACTAGTTCAACTGACCAGTAAAATATAGATGTCAGTCCAAATACATTTCATGAGTAAGTTTCCCATATCAATCAAACTTCTATATATCATAAACACAAACATATATTAGAAATTCCATTTCATGAAATTATTAGACACCCTGTAGATTATAATTAAATGGTTATAGTTTAATATACCACTTATCATAACACTACAAAACTACCCATAAGAAAATAAAAATAGCATCCATTCAACAATTCTCCTCATCAGGATTTCTGGTTTGGCATACAACCTATCCTCAGAACAAAAAAAATCATACAACCTCTCCTAAACTTACTGCACTGTGCATAAGAAAAAAGACTATAGCATCCTATCACGAATTCTACCATCACATGAATTATTAAGCACCTTGCTAATTACATCGAATTGGTAAACTTTAATCTAGGACCTATCATATGACATATTTCCCATACCAAAAACATATAGAGCAAACTTTCACTGCTGTCAGCACTAAGTGATTACCTATGAAACACAATCATGCTCTACCATAATTCATACGTAATTGTAATTCCTTTACTAGTGGTTCTGGTTCCTTAACAAGTTACAAATGTAGCTTGGCATCTCCAATTAGAAATGAAAGGTGCAACTAGTTCATACATAAAAAACATAAATTACATACTATACTAGTTCGTTGAAAAACTTACCAGCGGTCTACCCAGAAGACCAGCGGACCTTATATTCAAGCCACCAAGTTCTTCATCCACCACACCATCAGAGCCACCGTCACTCTCCACAACCCTGAAATCCTTCAACCGTTCCTTCAGTGGCCCCAAATCTTCCTTACCACTCAAAATCATATCGGCTCTCTGCTTAACCTTATCTGAATCCATCCGAATTACCGCCAAATCAACATTCTCATCGTGCCTAAACGGTACAGGTAAGGTCCTAAAGAACTGCTGAACCATCCCATTCAAGCACGCACCAAAATCCGCCCCTGCTTGCCCAATCCTGTTACCAATATCCAGAATCGCCGAAACCCCATTAATGCCCGGGTTCTCAGCCACCAACCCAACAAAATCCCTCTTACCAAAACTCTGGTTCGGGAATTCAAGGTCGAAGAGCTTCGATGTGTTAGGGTTTGGCCAATGAAACGACGGTGGAGTGATATGAGACTGAATCAAACCCGTGAATCCCTGCGTGAGGCGATCCGCCAAGTCCTGCCCATGGCGCTGCACCTCCTCCCAAGCTTCGAAGGACCTCTCGACCGACATTTCGACGAAATTTGAAAGCTTTTCCTGCTATTCCTCTGAAACAATCACAGCTTCTTCTTAGCACAAACCAACGGGACGAATTCTCGAACCAAAAAACAATGAAATTTGGGATTTTTAGCCACTGATTAGGTAAAACAAATCTAAAACAGTGAAATTACAATCCCAAACTTGAAAATTTGAGCTCTCGGGATTAGGGTGTTCAGTTCAAATTCGAAAAGGAAAAAACCCAGATAAGTGAAAAGAAAACTCGGAGCTTGGAAATGGAAGCTGTCGAGCTTCTAGGGTTTTTCAGTCAAAATTCGCAAACAAAAAATCCCAAACTTTAAAGGAGAAAACGAGAATTGAGAAGGGGAAGTTAAAACTTGAATCTTCTGTGAGCTCCAAAGAAGCAACTGAAGAAGAAAAGAAAAGGCATGGCCATTAATTAGGGTTTTTGATTTGGGAATTGCGATGGAGAGGAGGGGATTGGCTGGATGAAAATGCGTAGGGTGCGTAGTGCGCACATAGTTTCCGTTAACGCGACGCTGGAGAGGATGGTGTCATTTGTGGGGGATGTGTGTCGAGTTAGGGATAGGAGAGAATGTTAAGCTCCACAGGTGATGGATGTAGAGGCCATCACAGACCAATTACAAATTTTATTGAGATTTTTAAAAAATTTTAAATATTATTTTTTGGGCTGATATTAGTTACGCCCCTTGTACTTCAAATTATTATTTTTTTGTTGGTTGAATGAACTGCACAAAATACACATGCACAAATAATTAGGATTTAGGAATTTTCCAAAAAAAAAGAAAATTACTTAAACAAATTAAATGTCGTCAACCAACCAAAAATATAAAAATTCAAATTTCTACCCGAAAAAAACCCGTAATCAGCTATATAGGGGATTTGGTGGCATGATTTTGTGCATAAATTAAAATTTATAGACATCTATTATCTTCTATGACAATATATTCAAAATTCAGAACTTACTTTCAAAATTTAAAATTTCCAATTGTTGTTACGACCATGCAAATCAAATATTGACGCCATTATCGATCAAATTAAAAGGAGGAGACAAGAAATGCAATTCTTGAGTATTATATCAAATTTACTACTTTTTATGATAACAGAAGAATACATCAAGAGGGCAATACTCTGGCAATTGCTGCAGCCACATAAGCAAGATCATGGACAGCTTTGCTTTGATCTTTGAAAGGACTGCCACCGGAAAAACCTGTTTCGCGTGAACCGGGATATTTCCCGGTTCGTCATTGATCAGCTCGTTGATTAGGTCCACAGTTTCGCGTACCTTAGCCGTATCTGCATAAATCATTATGATGCCTAAGCCCTTCACATCTGCGGTGGGGCTTCGAGGGGTCTGATTGAAGAGCAGAGACGCAAAGATCGGGATATGGTGTTTGGTTGCATGTTTGTTCGATCAGATTGTCATCCATTGGGAAGAAGACCGTCGGCCTGCTGCAATGGCTGGTTAGAAGAAAGACAACTAGACAAACAATTTGAACGAGAAATATGAGTGCTTTTGTTGGAGGAGAAGTCGAATAATTCATCATCTTTTCTTTTCTAATGCGGTTCAGCTGCAGCTTTTCTTTTGGTCAAAGATGGTAAAAATATGAAGATTCAAAGCGACGAGGTTTTCTATCCTGCACACATTACTCTGCATCAAGTTCGCATACCCCAAATGAAATTAAATCCCAGCCTTTCATTTTTATAGCTTAAAAAATGAGCGTCTGTGAGGAGTTGATATGGACAACGCGCATCCCATGTGCAGAGAAGAAAAGCTGTCAAAGCAACATACCGTTTGTGGTCGTTCCAGTATGTTTTCAGTCGCAATATGCTGCAGTAGTAGTGGTTTGGTCCACACCTGATGAAAGGAATATTTCTTTTCTTTGTATAACAACAAACTCTAAAAGAACATAAATTTGTCGGGCAAATATCAATCACCGCAAAAGTCCTTAGCTTCGTACATGTAAGGAGTTATTCGTCCTTTCAGCTGGCAATGAGATATTTTGTACGTGTCGTAATGAGAAAATGTTTGTTACATGTCAGGAGCCAAGCAATGTTTTTGAAATAATACAGAGACGACCAAGAAACCGGATAATTATGCCAAACACACAAGTATATTGTCAAAGAATGTACAAAAGCCAATGGAAGAGAACACTATAAATCTATTCACTCTTGGAGAAGGTTTGACAATTGAGCTATAGCCTAAATCCCCTTCGGTCATTGAACAGTAATTTCAATGGCATAACACACAACACAGGCAGCAGCAGCAGCCAATTCATACATGTAGATGGATTCCTTCCAATCAAACTTAGGTTATAATAAACAATGACCAAAAGGATTGTATAACCACCCCGCACCTCGAAATAACTAACTAAATATGACTCGGGAGAAAATAAAAAACTAGGAAAGAAGAATTGATAAAATAAATGGAAAGGAGCGATCGATTGTGCTCACCCTGATTCCTTTTTCTCTTCCCTTTTATCTGGAAAAGCACGGGCAAGGAATCAAAGTTTTTCCTCTAACAAGTGATCTTTCGGTTTGTGCAATCCTTTTTCTGCGACGTAACATGATTCAAGTTCACTTCTTTGTGCAGTCTTTTACCTGTACATAACATGGTTTAAGTGAGCAAACGAACAATTCAGAACAAATCACTTGATGTTGCAAATCAAATGTTTACGCTAGCACACCTTGTTCTTGAGCTCCCAAGAGTGAGCTCCAGATCATCGGATCCAGAGTCTTCGTGAATCTTCTCTCCTTCCCATGCCTTAACCAGCCCTGTTGTATTGCATCCAAATGCAAACTCATCAGAAATCACCTCAGACATTGGGATGTCTGCAGCATGATCGGAGCCAGCTGCAATGGCAGGAGAACAAGTCCCACTTTGCCCTGGAGTCCACATGCGGGATCCACCACCGGCTGAAACCTCGTCCTTAAACCCAAATGGGTTTGAAGAGACAAGGCTGAATGTTGGAGAAGTTGGTCCATGGGGAATCGGAATCCCAGCAAACCATTCTGGATCAGGAACAATCTGCCGTCCAGGGCTTGGTGGAGTAGAAGATGGCAGGAAGGGGTATTTCTGCGCAGCCCAACCTGGGCGAGCAGACTGGTCATCCCAGTCGGTTCTCATTCTCGGCGTCCTGGCAGTTGGGGAGCTTAATGGAGGGGTAACAGGAGCACTGATAGAGCCGCTGTGGATGTAGAGGTTTGGTAGTTTGGAAGAGAAGGCTGACGAGGATGCAGATGAGAGGTTTCTGAGCCATGGGATAAGGGATCTGCTATCAGCATTTTGATTAGCAGCATAGGAAGATGATGTTGGGCTTGGGAAGGAGGAAGAGCCTGGGCTGGGATTGTACGAAGCACAATTACTTGGGTGGAAAGACGAGCTCGGGCTAGCTACTGTGGATCCACCCATCACTTCCATACGTTTGACCGGCTTGCATCCCTGCATATAATTGAAGATGATTAGTGGCACATAACAAAAAACAAAATAAGTTAATAATGCTAAAGTAACCACAAAATGAATGGAACTGGAAGTGAGCTATGTTCAAAGTTTTATTAAGAGAAAATTAGGCTGATAATATAGCAAATATGGAAGAACCCTCATCTGTTTTAACGTTAAATCTAAGTCCATATCTTAAAATGCAAGGGTGTGTGTGTGTGCGGTCATGTAAACTAACGATAAAATACCTTATCAAACAGTCAATTTATCAAATTCTAAGGGCCATATGTATTGAGGTGCCAGGTTAGGTAGTAGCAACTACAGTCCTATGATTTGATCATTTATCATGTCCTAAAAGCTGGCAATGGTGTGAAATTATGGTTATAGAATGATTGCAAAGAGCTAGCTAGCATAGCAGCTTGATTCCAAGTAACTTCTCTTTCAGAGGGAGGGAGGGAGAGAGAACTGAGAGCACACCCATGGCAAATGTTGCCCCGGATTTTCAGGTATAACGGCCAACCAGGGAAATCTAGCTTCCAACCACGTTTACCTTGCAAGAGGCAGATGTGGAAGCGTGAATGTAAATTAAATTAATGCAGGGAAATTCGACCCTAATTCAAATTAATCATCTCTTATAACAACACCAGTACCAGCTGACTTGAACCAGAACCATATTGGGAAAACTTCAACACCACTACATTGTATCTCAGGGGACATCTTCAGTTAACCATTAACCAATATTCTCGATGAACGGTAACTTAAGTCAGTTACACTGGTAAGGTGTGATTCTAAATACGGAGCAAATTACTCGACACAGGCTTTTCGATTCCAAATAATCAGCGAATTCCATAGCACCAAAGTGGTAAAAAAAGGTACCTTGTCTAACAAGCAATTTAAATGAAGGATATTATCATATTATGGTAAGAAAAAGTTTTATAATATGTAGAGGAATCAAGCTGGCATACAAAGTAAAAGATCAAAATTTCAGAAAAGGCTCTGCCTTTGTTTCCCATAACAAAGTAAAAGATCAAAAATTCAGAAAATGGCATACAAAGCAAGTGGGCATTTTGGGCAGTAAAGTTTGAAAATAATTTGCAAAGCGCATCTTCATCGCCTCGAGATCTACGTAGCTCCCCTGGGGTTTCAGACAGCAGAGTCTCCCTCCACACAAAAGCATAGAGAAAGAGAAAGGGAATCTAGTGCTCCCACGCGAAAAAGCGATCTCGCAGAAAAGAAAAAGCGAAAAAGAACAGGGCTGACTGTATCTAACGTACGCCGGCGACCCAATCTAACCCCACACGGTGAATTCTGTTACCCCGGATAACGTGCGCCGGTAGCAATTTCCCGGCCAACACGGGCCGGTGAACCCGGCGCTAGTTAGCAACTTCTGCTAAAATGCGCCACTAAAACATCGCTCCTTCAGAGCAGAGCGATCGTACTTCCTCACAGATCACCTGCACGGTGATCGTTGATCAACATTCCGAACCAACACCCGCTCCGTCGGGCGCACGTTAGCACATCCCACTAAAATGCGCGGTCGGCGGAGTTTAAAAGCTTAACGGCAACTACCGTTCGAGTTAGCAATTTTTCTCGAGCTTAACGACAACTGCCGTTCAAATTTACCAGTTTTTATTGAGTTTTTCTACAGAATTTAGTATTAATCAATCAATCGCGGTAGAAACTTAATGGATACTGGTAATTAACAATTGAACAGCGGTTAAAAAGAAAGGAATTTTGGTTTTTTTTACCTTGCGGTAAGTGGTACCGTCCAATTCGACGGTCCAACCGGCCTCGTCGCAGAGAGCCTTGAGGACCTCATTGTTGTCGCAGTGCTTGGGGAGCTTGTAGTTTCCATACATCCTCAGGCCCGCAAATATCTTCGCCGCTATGGCCCTCCGCCTCCTCTCTCTCCTCTTGTTGTTCTCTCTCTCCTTCGACGTCGGCAATCGCGTCCCCGACGTCATCTCCGATCAAGCACCCCCTCGCTAGCTGGTTCTGAAACGACGCCGTCAGCTGTTAAGATTGAGCTGAGAACTGAGGAGTAGTGTGAGAATCGAATCTTCGGAAGCCGGGGGAAGAAGCTCCGGCGAGACGACGGAGTTTGACTGAAGAATTTGGAGTGGGATTGGAGTCGACCGGGGACTTGAACTTGTGGAGGATCGGTGAATTGGATCGGATCTGTGGGGCGGGTGCTAATCGGGTCGGGTAAAGGGGCTGAGGGGAGAGCGCTGTCGAAATCGGACGGGAAAATGCGAAGTGAAAGCAGAGCATGAACGTCTGGGATTTGTAACGAGAGAGATTTTGGGAGAGGACTTGTATTTGCTTTTATTTTATTTTTAATCCATGCAAATAAAGTTGACCCCAAAACGATGACGTTTGCGCCAAGCGGAGCATCCAGACCAAAAGACAAAAAAGCTGATTAAGCGTTCATAGAGGTAAAACCTAATTTCACAACACGTGTCCCCACCTCTGCGCTTCGTCCGTAACTGTCTCAGTCCAAAACGATTCGTCGTTTTTTGATCAATTATTTTTCGTTTTCGATTGATAAGGAAAATAAACCACGCACTTGTTAAAGTCCGGCGCACGTGCCGGAGTGTTGGGGGTGTTTGCTCCATCGCGAAGTATGCGTCACGCGTGGCAGAACTTTCACGTGACCGCACGCCAACAGCACCACCCTGGGGGTCCGACATTGGTTTCTGTTGGGTCCGCTGCTCTCGCCAACGCGCGGTGCGGCAAAAATTAAAGAACAAAAGCACGTGCAAAACTGGAGGCAGAAGACCAGTCAGCGGTTGGCTCTCCCTCATGTCTGGTTTTTAATTCGATATTTTAAATTAGACTGGAACGGATAAATCAGTGAAAAAAATTTGTGTTAAAAGATTCTTTCACCACGAATTCATCTTTTATCTTCAACTTACATAAATTTGAAAATCAGCATCTGTTTGTTTTTTTTATTTTTTTTATTTTTTCATTTAACGTACATTAAATCTATAAATCATTTATTCTGATTCTCAACAGTAAACAAAACCGTTGTGTTTTAATGTAACCCTTACAGATAATGGCCTCATGCCCATGATTGTTGGGCTAACACTATCAATCACAATCGTGAATTTTCTCTGCACATTTTGGTCTCGTTTGATAGAGATGATTGACTTAGATAAGAGTATTCATTGTATTGAAGTCTTGAAGACGTTGTGATAGAAGAAATGGATGACAACTACCTTGTTTCGTTCAAGTTGAAGGTTACTCATTAAGGAAAGTTGTCCTTAATCCTACCATTTTTAAAGGAATTAGTACATATATATTTTCTTCAAAACTAACCTTCAATTTAGACAAAATAAGAAAGTTGCCATCTATTTCTTCCATCACAATGTTTTCACTATAGGGAATAGCTTTATCCAAGTCACTCCTTCCTATCAAACCATGCCTTAAATTACACTTTTAAACAATAGCGGTTAAATCCTGTTAGTTGTTAGGTTAAATAATCTAACTCCTCTTATCAAATCTGCAACTTTTTAAAAAAAATTATATTCAGATGTGTAACTTAAACGTTCACGTTTAATATAAACAAGCTAAAGTCCGGTCACAACCGACATCAACCTTGCGCAGTTATGCTTATAAAATCCCTCAAAAAGTACAAATCTATTCAAAAGATTATGCTGCTGACTTCACTAGTTCTCGTTATTAAAAAAAGCATTTTGACGAACAAAATCACAGATATTCAGACAATTAAATTGTAACATCCCACATCGTTCAGGGGAGTGATCCTTAAATGTATATTTCCATCCCTACCTAGCACGAGGCCTTTTGGGAGCTCACCGGCTTCGGGTTCCGTAGGAACTCCCAAGTTAAGCGAGAAGAGAGCCAAAACACTCTCATGATGGGTGACCCACTGGAAAGTTGCTCGTGAGTTCCCAGAAACAAAACCGTGAGGGTGTGGTCGGGCCCAAAGCAGACAATATCGTGCTACGGTAGTGGAACGGACCCGGGATGTGGTGGACCTAGGCCGGGATGTGACATAAATACTTTGATCTTATGCTCAAATTGGTCAGGCAGCATAAATTAAAATGCACATGTCAACATCACATGTCCGCTATTGCACCACGTCTCGAGTTCGATTCCTTATTTATAATACTGCTTGTATCAAGGGAACTGGGTTTTTTTTTCTATGTTATTCTATGATTCTGTTTAGATATATGCAATTTGTTTTGCCTGCCTACAACTCAACTGCTGTTTCTGAACAGAATAAATGGTCGGTCGGATTCGAGATATCAGCACATGCTGATGACCAAATGAAGCAAGCAAGAAGATTTTTGGATGCCCCAGATAGAAACAAGAAAATCATGGTGTCCAGTCCATCAATGATGGAACACGGATGAACAAAATCGAAAAACCAGCAAAAACGAAAAGAATTTAACTCTTTATACGCGGATTAGGTTAACGGAGTTAAGCATGAGTTAAGCATTTACAGAACATCTAAAACAGTTTCACATTCATACGGGGAAGCTAAATTACGATTTCAACAGAATGTTGCAAGTCACCTTGGAGTTGGAGATGTGCACTATTCTTGAACATCACTTGAATTCCTTGGCATCGGGTTGAGCATTGATCAAGACAAGCAAATAGAACATCAAGCATGCATATCGAACTCCAGGGAGGGTTGGATCTTTCAAAATCGTCGCACCTGAATCCTCGCTATATAAAAAGAAAAGGGTTCAGAACAAAAGTGATCGAAATGGCACAAGAAGGAAGCAATTACCAAAGACAATGAGCCTCAAATTACCTGGAACATGTTCTGCAGATCTGAAATTAGCCTCACAAAGTAACTTCACTTAGCTTCAAAACCTCCTTTAGCAGTCGACTAACAGAAGACTTTACTTCGTCAGGGACAACCAGCTCTGGAGGCACAGCATCCAGAGCATATAATGTGATAGTATTCATTACATCTCTAAGATCCAGATTCTTGGCGCCTCCGTTCCACACATTCTGATTTGCAAACTTGCACGACTGTTTCAAGACACATTTACTGCAAACCTGAACGTGGCCAAAACACAAAAGCACAATTAATTGAGCTGAAATACACCAGAAGAGGGAAAGAATAATAGGACAATTGGCTAACCTTGTCTTCTGGAATTTCAAAAAATTTACGCATTCTTTTAGCCCCAAAAACGCTCTTTCTTGCAAGGGAAGGGCAACCGAGGAGGGCCACCTTTTTCAAGTCTGAGCCAGACAACCATCTGGAAAACCAAATTTCAAGGGCATAAGCATGGAGACTACTGATTAGAAGACTATCAAACTAACAGAAATTACCAGCAACAAATGGTAATATTACACAATAAAAAGTTGCAGCAACTTGATAACATCATGAAGTCATAAACACAAATTCCTAAAACTCTCATACATAGCTTGGTATATAAAGCCGGAAATCAGACTGCCCTAGATTGTTTCCGTGCTTCTAAGGGCTGCTGGAATGGTGCATGGATGCAATGAAAATATTGTTTTGAAATTTGAAATCATCTCCAATCTTCTTTCTTCCTACGTCTCCACCGTACGATTTCTCAACTCTTGTCAAGCAGCATGATAATAGTCTCACTAAAGGTCTGACCCTGTCTGGTGAAAATTAGATATGGTCTGTACACTGTAGTGAAACCACAGACAATTTATGATTTCTCCCAGCTTGTATTACAAAGACTTTAGCTCCACAGGGATCCCAACATACTTTCAGCATCAAGAACATTTAAAAGCTACTTAAAATTAGAAAATTGAATGCCAAACATGACCTCATCAAGACTACTGATTAGAAGACCAAATTTTAAGAGCATAAGAATGGAGACTACTAATTAGAAGACTATCAAACTAACAGAAATGTCAAAATTACACATTAAAAAGTTGGAGCAACTAGATGAAATCACCAATTCGTAAACTTGAATCCTAAAACTCTAGTATATAGCTTGGTGTTTAAACCCGGAAATCAAACATCCGTAAATTGTTGCAATACTTCTTAGTCAACAAATGCAACGAAAAGATTGCTTTGAGATCATTTTTAATCTTCTTTCGTCCCAAGTCTTTAGTCAAGCAGTATGAAATTAGTCTAACTAAAGAACTGTCTGATATCGTCTGGTGAAAATTAGACATGCTCTGTACACTGTACTCATAATTATGTAGCAAACCACATAGAATTTATGGTTTCTCCCGGCCAATCTTTTAAAATGACTTTAGCTCCACAACGAATCCAACATACTTTCAGCATGGCACACTTTCATACCTACTAGCTATGCAAAATTTAGAAATTGACTGCCAATCATGAACTGTTGAACTTCTAAAGAGTTACCATAGATTGTTTGGAAAAAAGTAGCAGAATTCATGATAAATTGACATAACCCTTGTCGCTGGTATGCACATTGAAACAATGAATGGTATTTGTGTCCGGTCAACATTCATTCACGAAACTTTCCCTCAAAGAAAAAAAGCTCCTCTGCTAGTGAAGCAGTGCCCACCTCAATAACCCCAGCATTGAACATCCAATAAATGACAGTATATCAGCTATACATATCGTGTGGAAAATTAAAAATTCCAGTGCAATGATGAGAATGTTGAAACCCCCCATAGGCCCCGCTCCTAGGAAGCTTAAATCTCAACCAAAGGCATTCAACAAAACTTCATCACATCTTCTCGACTACATCTTTTCTTCCGTGAAAGTTACTTTGAGTTTTAAGAACATAGCCACTCCACTACCCGTAACCAAGAAACATAATTAACCTAAGCCTCTCATCAGCCTCTCCTACACTAAGAGCAAAACATAAATAAATACTATGCCGTTCTATACAGATACATCAACACTGACATTTCACATACCGATTTCTCAGTCAAATCCAAATAACCATTTCCCGTTTGGGGGTTGTAGCTTACACATTAACAGATTGAGAAACTACTTAGACAATTAAAGCAAAGACATAGGACATGAACTATAAACACGAACTCAAATCATGAACTCATATACAAAATTTTGAAAATTTGAATGACAATAATGACGTTGCGAACTTCTAAAGAATTAGCATATCTTGTTTGGGAAAAGTATCAGAATTCTAATGAATTGACATAAGCTTTCGCAAACTTATGAACAATGGGACAGTGAATGATATTTGTGTCAGGTCAACATTTCATTGATGAAACTTTACCCTCAAAGAATAAACAGCTCCTCTGCTAGTCGAGCACTGCCCACCTCATAAGCCCCAGCAATTCTCATCCTACTAATGACATTGTATAAGCTGCGTACCATGTGGAAAATTAAAAAAAAAAAATTCAAGTGTGAAATGAAAATGATGAAAAACCCCATAACCCCAGGTACATTGGCAGCTAAAATCTCGATGAAAGGCCTTCAACAAAACTTCATCACATTCTACCCCGAATACATCTCTTCTTCTGTGCAAGTTATTTCAAGTTCTAAGAACCTAGCCACCCGACCACCAGTAACTTAGAAACATAATCAACCTAAGTCTCTCATCAGCCTCTAAATATATATCTCATACTCAGACCAAAATGAAATATAAATACTGTGTCGTTCTATACTGATACATCAACCCTGACATTTCACATACCGATTTCTTAGTCAAATCCAAATAACCTTTTACCGTTGGCCGGTTATAGTTTACACGTTACAGATTGAGAAACAACTTAGACAACTAAAGCAGAGACTAGAAACCCCAGTTACCAAGAAATCGAAAGAAACATTGGACAGGAACTATAAGATGTAAACCTCCAAAATCACTTTTTCTTCCTCAATTTTTTCAGAAACCGACGCGAATCATAAGAAAAAAAAAATCCATGTAAACAAACATACAGAAGCAAATAGAGCTAACAAAAACAAATTTGAAAAAAAAAAAGAAGGTAAAAATGCTTACTTTGCAATCAGTTGGTTGTCTCTGGCAAAACTTTCGACTGCAAACCTTAGGAAACTACGGCCATAACTGTTGTTAAAGCAGCTAAAATCCAACCTATCACCATTTACAAACAAGAAATTGGCATCTTTAAAGTAGCCTTCTTTGTACAAATGGCTCACCACCACTTCCATATCCTGCGACAAATCTTTCAACGTATTCGAACTCTCTTTCGTCAACTCTTTCCGCTTCCTACCGCTGCCGTCTGCCGCAGCCGCCGCCTTATTCGTGAACACCGAGTATAAACTGGCCTTACCCTCAGAATTGGGTTCTCTCTTCTTTGCTTTAGTTTCGCCATTCGAATTGGCTCGCAAGCTCCTGACCTCCTTCTCCAAATCCCTCAAGCTCTTCTTCAATGCGTTGTCTTCGGCTTCGCCGTCAGAGTTTTCGGGTTTTGGGGAGAGTTCGACGGCCTCTTTGAAGAGTAGGTCCAGAGGCTTTCTGGGTTTGGTTTGGTTCTCAGTTTGGTGTGAGGAGGTGAAGAATCTGCGGGCGATGGAGAAGAGTGAGAGGGGTTTGTGGGTTGTTTGGGAAATTAAAAGAGGGTTTTGGGGTTTAAGGAGGAGGAGGGTTCTGAAGGGAGACATTGGCATTGGGTTTAAGGGGTTGAAGAAGTTTTTTGGGGGTTTTGTTGGGGATTTAGAGCATCTTGGGATGTCAAAATTTTAGGTGGAATGCTATTGTGCATATTTGGCATTAAAAATCTCTTCAACTGAAGTATTGCTGATTAGATTTGAAGTTTTGTGATTTGAAGTCAAATTTGACATCAATGTCAAATTTATTTTTAATTCATTTTAATGGTGGGTTCCTTATTCCACTAACATTTCAATCAATAAAAATTTTGTTTCAACATTTTTTTAATAATTACAACCATTTAAAATTCTATTTAAATAATAAAATAACATTTGACAATTGAGTTGGAGAAGTACAAAATTTGACCTAAGGTTTCAGATTGCCACATTAGTCATCATTTGTAATTTGACTCTTATAATTTGACATCTCATTTAGAAATGGCCTTGGAGCATCTTGTAGTTGGTGAAGACCAGTCCTTGTATTCGGGGTCCTGCAATCGATTTCCCTTTATAACATAAACGTTGGGTTAAAAGAAAATTGAAACGTGTGTGATAGGAAGCTAAATAATAACGTGATTATTACTGTAACAAGGTTGATAGTTATATTGGGGACGTTTTATTATATTGTCAAGATAGATTTTTGTACTTCAACGTGATTGAATTACAAAATTAACGTTTATTATTATATCAGTGATATACTATGACACTATAGATGTATCATGGATGTTATCATTAGGAAACTTTACGAACTTACTGTTGTGCTAGGATAATACCAAACCAATTGGAACCAACTCAAGCTAACCCACATGAAATATATCAAACGGAATGCAAGAACAAAATATAAAAGACACCAAGATTTTAACGAGGTTCCTCAACAATCAGTGTAACTGGAGTACGTCATCGAAGCAGTAGGAGCTCACCCAATAATTCACTATCAACCAAATGGGAGTTTACAAAGTGTTGGCAAGCTCACAACCCAAAACCCCAATACAACCAATAGCTCTCATACACCAAAGAAACAAATAGAGAAAGAAATATAGTGATTAATTTATTCTTTATACAAAGATCAAAGCTATTACAACAAATAAAACTTTGATGAAGTGAGAACTAAACAATGAGAGGGCACACTTTCTTCTTTTCTCCAAAATGGAGCTACTAAAAAAAACCAATATGTGCTCTTTATTTTTCTGCTACTATATCGCTGTCTTGCTCTCTCAAAGATGGGTTACTAAAACAAATGGTGCTCACTCCTCTCTCACTCATTCGGCTGCCACCTTCATCCATTTTGAAAGCATCCAAAAACAAAACCAATAATAAGGCTACTTGCTACCCTTTACCTTTTTTTTCTACAAACATCATCATGACCCTTTTTATTTTTTCAACAAACATAATGATGTTGTCTATCTCCTTTTGTTTATTTTATTTAGCCGAAAGTTATTTTGTTATTTGGCCATAATTCAACACTTACACAATATCGTAACCGTGATTCGTGTTACAACATAACCTTGTTTGAGACTATAATCGTTCAAATTTACACTCTAAAGTTACATAATTATGTTAATGTTATATTAGTTACACCAAATGACATTGATATTACTATACCAAAGTTACCCTTTACAAAGTGGATAAAAGATGCTAAACAAAGTGGACAAGAAATGTTACATTCCAAAACCAACATCTGCAAATCAATCCATCTTAAGATTAACAAAGGTGCTTGTGTGATTTACAACTTTGATGACAGAATCCGCTGAAAGAGCTTAAAATTGCATGTTACACAAGTTCAACCCAACAACTCCTAGAACCCCTCTCAACCATTAGTTCTTTGTATAACTCATCGTTATAGAGAGTCATCTTAGTCAAAACTTTACCGTTGTTTAACAAATACTTGACCACTTTCTTCACATGCGGGTATCCCTCGAATCCCCTTACAGTGATGGTTTTGAGGTGTGATATCAGACAAATAGGTACAGACTCCGGTGTAGTGTACTCCATCGATTCTCCGAGTATAAGACATCTTTCGAATAACTTTCAGTCTCGTCATAATTCTTAACACATTCCTCGTCCTGAGAAAGAACAAATGATTGAGAACAATAAATAGCTGCAGGTTGGTATATATGACTGCATGAGTGGAAATACTTCTTACTTTTTTATGTTCGATGACAAGAGATTCCAAATTAGGTGATTTCTTGAGCAACTCTGTTAGCAGATCCCAGTGATAGCAATCATAAAGAACCAACTTCAATTCGGTCAAATGATCGAAAGCAGGCAGACAACCCTCCTTCACGAAATATAAAGAATTGATCAAACATAAACTCATCATGCATAAACTAGACGCTATTTCAATTCCCACAAATGATCAAATGCAGGCAGCCAGTTACCCTTTGTGAAAGGCAAAATATTGATCAAACATATGAATTAAACATTTACCGATGCATAACATACTATTTAACATCATCAATCGCCGAAACATAATACAGGTTTGAAATACAGACACTACTTTGGTACGAAGTAAGAATGATAAATAGGATAAAAAGAATGGAAAAAGATGGCATGCCAGGGATGTGCTTTTGCCTCATCTAGTTTTTGATAGTGTAAGGATATGTGCAGACGAACTTAATGTAAAAAAGGAAATGAGTTACGGTATATACTTACCTCCACAAAATGAGCTGAAATAGACAGACATTTAACATTGGAAAATGCCTCCAGAAGCACAGTTGCTCTTTCTGAAACCTCATCATCCCAGTATTGCCCATAATGGTAATAGAGATCAACACTGCCTTTGACGAGGGAGTTTAAATTCTCAAACAAATAAACAGACAAATTATCCTGCTTGATGTCAAGGTTTTCAAGCTTTGGGGCGTTAATAGAAATATCGTACAAAAAATCTTTACCAACAATCATATCACTGAAGAAGGTCATTCTTAATCTCTTCAGTTCAGGCGCAGAGACCTTAAAACTCAAAATTAATGCATCTCTAATAGTTGCATCTATAGACAAATCTTCAAGTGCAGGGCAGCATGCGAAAAGCTTCTCCACTGAGTCGTCTTCAGGATAATCAACTTTGACATCAAGGAACTTGAGGCTTGGGAAACTGCTTGACGTAGGAGGAGCATAGGTAATACAATTTGACTTCACCTTGAGAACCACCAGTGTTTTACACATGAAAACGCATTGAGGCAACTCGAAAGTCGGACAAACTATATTATCACTATAAACACAAAGATCAAGTTCAACAACATTATGCCTGATGGCAGTGCAAATCCAACCTACAATACGAGAGAAATCTTCAACACGACAGTAACAATGAAGTCGAAACTTTTGAATATCCAACGAGTCACGAAGTGAAAGTACCCTATCGACAAACATAAAAAAACCAACATAGTTCGACATATATTCTTCCTTCCACGTAGTAGACATTTGTTCAAATTCGAAGTCTAGATTGGGGACAGAACCACATATACTCTTCCATCTTGTGGACAGAATGCTGGTCCTCACGGAATATTTTGTTGGAATGAAGGAGAGTATGTGACAAAGAACTGCATCCGGCAATTCGCTAATCCTATCTTTACCCTTTGCTTGAGAATTCGACTTTGAACACATTTTTATGTCCCTGAATATTTAAGTAAAAAGAAAAAAGAGAAGAAAAAAACAAGTACAATCAATTAAATTACCTTGGCAGCTATCTTCCCATGAAATTCTACTATGTAGAAAGAAAATAATAATAATAATATTGACAAACAGACTCGAGAAGAAAAATAATCGAAGGCAACATTTTCATTAAAACTCTATTTATTCTAGAATTATCAACAGAAAACAAAGATTAGATGTTGTTCACAGGGCAAGAATTTTGAACTTTCTATTAATCATTAATCAGTTTTCTTGGTAACCAAACAGATGGTAAGGAAGTCATAAGGATGAAGCAAGGTACCTGAAACGTTCTGAGCTTAATGTCCCAGTAAAAGATAGTAGGAGCAGCAAAGAGGAATAAAACTGTGATTGGTTGCTGAGAAACGACGGGAGAAGTATATATATATATATATATATATATAAGAAAATGAGAAGCTTATCGAGAACGATTGGGTTTCGACCATGTCAGCTGCTTGACTTTGAACCTTTCCAGCCTTCCCGCCCACGCTTTGAAAAAACTCACTTAGAAAATGAAAAATAAATAAAGAAATGATACTCTCCATTTGGCCCCTATTTAATAAGGAAAAATAATGAAAATGGATTGAAAACTTTGAGTTTTAATGATAAGGACAAAATAAAGAGTAAAGTGAATAGTACTGTTAGGAGTATTATATGAATAGCTAAGATGTTGCCAAATGTCAAGAGATTAGTATTGCAGTTATAAGGTTGTTATAAGATAGCTTAGTTAGGAAGCTGTCTAAGATAGTATAAATATCCTTTGTAATGAAACAGTTGTGTAATGAATAAGAAATATACAATACAATTCAGATATATCTTGCTATCCAAGTATTCTTCCTATCTCATCTCTCTCTTCCTATCAATCTTCTTCTTATCTGATATATGTGTAGATTGGTTTACATGGTATCTTCGCCGGAAAAAGTATAAAGCTTTACGGTGTATCGATCTGGGATTTCTGTATATGCTTCCGCTTCTGATCGCACATATATGTGCTTCTCTCTTCTGTCTATTACTTCTTGATTTGGGGCTTTTCTGATCGAATTAGGGCTCTTCAATTTGTGTTTGGTTTTCTGCACACCAAGTGTTCGACGTTTGTTCTCTGTCAATCTCGGTGAAGCAATTCCATCAAAATGGTGACCGTCTCTCAGTTGCAAATCTTGCAATCGCCTATTACATCTCTTATTTCCTCTGTTTCTACGTCCGTAACCATGAAGTTGGATGATGCCAATTACTTGACTTGGCATTTTCAGATGCAGCTTTTGTTGGAAGGCTATGGCATTATGGGGTTTGTTGATGGGTCTACTCCTTGCCCTCCTCGATTTTCTGATGTGATTTCTGGGGATTCTGAAGTTGTTTCTGGTTGTTCTACTGCACAAGTTGAATCTGATGCATACAAGATATGGAAAATGCATGACAGAGCGTTGATGCAGCTCATTTCTGCAACTCTTTCGGCTCCTGCAATTTCTTGTGCAATAGGGAGTATCAGTTCTTTGGATTTATGGACTCGTCTGAAAGAACAATTTTCCACACTTTCTCGAACCAGCATTTTCCAAATGAAATCTGAGCTACAAATGATCAAGAAAGGTAATGATTCTGTCACTTTGTATCTTCAAAGGATTAAGGAAGCTCGAGATTATTTGTCTGCTGCTGGTGTCTATTTTGAGGATGATGATATTGTAATTCTTATGTTGACTGGTTTACCTTATGAGTTCAATACCATTCTGTCAGTCATTAGGGGTCGAGATACTGTTATTTCATTAAAAGATCTTCGTTCTCAACTACTTGCTGAAGAAGCAATGCTTGAAAATATGAATGCTGCCCCTATGCTTACTGCTTTGGTTACTCAACAGTCTGGTTTTCCTTCAAAGAATTCTGAAGGTTTTTCATCTCAGCATCCTAACTCAAACTATCAGTATAATAGTTCTCGAGGTTTCGATAACAAGAATAAAGGTAGGGATCGGTTTAATTCTAATAACAGGTTTGGAACCAACAAGCAATTCTTCTCCAATTCTGGCCCTGGAATCTTGGGAAACTCTCCACAATAGCTTGGTTCTTCTCCGTTGATGACATGTCAAATCTGTGGCAAGCATAATCATCTTGCAGACACTTGTCAATTTAGAAATGCTCCTGCTTCTCCAGGTTGCCAAATTTGTGGGAAACATAATCATTTTGCTGATACTTGTCGGTTTCGAAATAATGGGGTTAATTCAGGCTGTCAAATATGTGGGAATTCAAACCATAGTGCTGATTTTTGCTTCCAGAAGAATTCTAATGTTTCAATGACTGCCATGTATGCTCACACCAACTCTGGTCCTCAGTCTACTACTTCCCAGTCATCTGTTCCATTTCAGCAAGTTTGGCTCACTGACTCGGGAGCGACAAACCACATGACAACTGAGTTGCAGAATCTGTCTCTTGCAACTCCTTATCCATCCAATGAGACTATACATGCTGCTAATGGTGAAGGTTTAGCCATATCTCATATTGGCTCCACCACTTTTCAAACTCCATTACATTATCTGAAATTAAATTCTGTTTTATATGTCCCGAAATTAACACAGAATCTGCTGTTAGTTCATAGAATCTGCTTGGACAATAATTGTTGGTTAATATTTGATGCATTGTGTTTCTGGATTCAGGACAAAACCACAGGGAGGATACTCTACAAAAGACTGTGCAGTAATGGGGTGTATCTGATTATCTCACCAACATCCAGTGCTTCTTCAAAACGTGCCTATGATGCTGCTTACCTTGGACAACAGATCAATTCAAGATTATGGCATAATAGACTATGTCATCCTTCTAATCCTATAGTATCTCAAATTTTAAGAAAGTCCAGATTGTCTTGTAGTCCTGATTCCTTGCCTATGTTGTGTTCTACCTGTTTGGAAGGAAAATTTACAAAACTTCATTTTCCTGTGTCTCAGTTTAAGTCTGTAAAACCTTTTGAGATAGTTCATAGTGATGTGTGGGGTCCCGCTCATTGTTTGTCCATTGAATGGTTCAAGTATTATGTAACCTTCATTGATGAGTGTACACGTTATACTTAGATTTTTCCAATAAGCAATAAAAGTGATGTTTACCCTACTTTTGTTTCTTTTTATCAATACATTACAAATCAATTTGATGTCTCTGTGAAAACATTACAAACCGATGGGGGAGGGGAGTATATAGGGAAATCTTTTCAAGCTTTTCTTTTGAATAAAGGGATTCTTCACCATATGTCCTGTCCCCATACCCCTGAGCAAAACTACGTAGCCGAGCGAAAACATAGACATATAATTGAGACTTCCATCACACTGTTACAAACAGCTTCCCTACCACCTCTTTTTTGGTCATATGCAGTTCAAACTTTTGTTTATCTTGTCAATAGGATGTCATCTTCTACATTGGATAACAAATCCCCATTTGAGCTCATCTTTCATGACATTCCAGAAATTCAACACCTTAGGGTTTTTGGTTGCTCTTGTTACCCACTACTGAGACCTTATAACAGTACCAAACTTCAACCTAGAACTACAAAGTGTGTCTTCTTGGGGTATGCTTCTAAGTTTAAAGGGTACATATGTTTTGAGGTGGCTAAGAAACAGGTTTATATGTCAAGACATGTATTTTTTGATGAATTTGAATTTCCTTATTCCAACCTAGTGTCTTTTGATAAACCAGTCCTTTCTCCAGTACTTACCTCACATGGTTCTCATCCTGTTTTGGTACCAAACAATGATAATGTGAAGGTTGCGCCTTCTGCTTCTTCTCCTAGTCTGATGCAATCTAGTTCCTCACAGTCTGCTCCAAATAATTCATTAGACACTAGGAGTCACCCTATCACTACCAATAGTTTGTCAAATGGATCTACTCTGTCTATGCCATCTGCAACATCAAGTCACCATACTCTCACTGGTGATCTCAATGAAGCTGCACCCATTACTAGCACTGTAGATCAATCCTTATCCTCTTCTGTTCCTATGGTACCTAAATTCCAGCCTGACCAACTCCAAGTAGTCATATTTGTTCCATCATTCAATTTGCATCCAATGCAAACTAGATCGAAGAGTGGTATTTCTAAGAAGATTGCATTCATGTCTGTGATACATGAACATGGAGGGGCTGATCTCACTAAAGTAGAACCTGCTACTTATAAATCTGCTTTGACATCTTCTGTGTGGTGTGAAGCGATGAAAGAAAAACTCTCAGCCCTACATAATCAAGGTACTTGGTCCTTGGTACCTCTTCCTCCTCACAAATTTCGGGATTCCTGAATAATTTTCGAGATTTTCGAGATTTCGGTATAGTTCGTGACAAATCCAAGTTGCAAAAATCCTAATTACAGAAACCCTAATTTCAGAAATCAAATCCTAGAACAAACCCTAATTGCAAAAACCAAATCCAAATCCTAGAACACAATTTTCAAACACCCTGGAAATCTAATCTTAATTCGAAAACAGAATTGCATTAACCAGAGAAAATTAGTGCAAACCAATCCTGTGTTGCTTCTGATTCTAATACTAGTGAGTTTGTGCTTGGGGCCATCTCCTTCCTCCTCCTTCCTGTTTACTGTATTTGATGAACCTGATTTGCTTGTTGTTTAAAGCAAGCAACCTCTGGTGGTTTGGGACTGTTGGGTTTGGAATTCTTGTTTTCTTCCTAGAAATTCTCTTTTTCTATGGAAATTCTTGCATGGGAAAATTGTTACAGATTCTTTACATTGTCCATGGACAATGGCGTAATAAGCTTCGTTTTGATGATATTCGACCTTCCATCACTGCTATTGTTCACTCAATTAATTGTCAGCTCCTTGAATTTGATTCGTTGAGCAAGGTAAACATAAAAAATTATGTGGAAGAACTTTGTATTCTTCGCGCCATTGGTTTCTTGCCAAGTCACCTCATGTTATTGAAGTTTTATGGAAACCAACTTCTCTACAATGGGTCAAGGTGAATACCGATGGTGCAGCTCGTGGATCACTGAGATTAGCTGGTACTGACGGTATCCTTTGTGATCATTTTGGTTCATGTGGAAGGTGTTTTGCTACTTCTTTAGGGGTGGCTACCTCTTTTGAAGCTGAATTGCATACTGTAATTCATGCGGTAAACTTAGCTTGAGAGAGGTTTTCAATTTTGTTAGGATGGGTTTACTTTTTTTTTTTTTTTTTTTTTTTTGGTAACTGGGTTTTTGTGTTTCAAGCAGTTTTCTACTTCTTGTTAGGGTTTAGCTTCAAAAGTTTTTTTAGCGGGTATTGGCCTACTTCCTTGCTTGTATTACTTTTCTTTTTTTCTTCATATTATTAATAAAATCTAGTAGAGAGGGGATAGGTGCGTGCGGGCGAGGAGGGGGTGGGTGGGATGGTGTTTCTAGGTGCAACGGTCCCTTCTCCTTCGGGAGAGGTTTGGTGTCTTGCACACGACTGTTGATGAAAAACTAATCTCGTCTAATCCGTCTCTACAAATTATATAAAAAAAATGGTGGCTAGAGCGAGATTAGAGGATATAGTGTGGTGGCCGGAGTCGAGACTCGGAGAAGGTGGTGGTGGCTAGGTTTGAGATCCACCGACAGAGTGATGGTGGTGGCTAGGTTCGAGATCGATCGACGGAGGGGTGGTGGTGGCTGGGTTTGAGATTGACCGACGGAGAATTAGAAACGATGACTGACATAGGTGGAGAATAAGGGAGAAGGAGAGCTCAGCAGACGAAGAATTAGGGAGGGCGGAGGAGGAATCGAGAGAACAGAGAGAGAGAGCAGTCGAGAGAGAGACAGAGAGTGAGGTCAAGATAGGTTAGGGTTAATTATAACTAAACGGTTGAGATTAATCTCAAAAAAAAATTCAACGGCCTATAACAATCAAAACTATATATTTAATTATATATAAAAATTGTCCAGTTTGGTTCGGGATTCTTGAATGAAGGCAGGTTGAATACCAAAACGCGTACCGAAAGTTTCAGTTTCGGTTCAATATGGATTACCGAACTGTTCGGGATTCGTAGGTTCGGGATTTTTTGGTTGAATTCGGGTAATTCGGGATCTTTTTCCAGCCTTACTTTTTTCCATGCACTTGAATGGCCAAAGTTCCCCTTTCTTTTTTAAGAAAATTAATGAAAATGCCTTGAAAACTTTGAGTTTTAACGATAAGGACAAAATAAATGGTAAAGTGAATAGTATCAGATTTGACTTTTTAGTGTTAAAATATGATTTTTCATTAAAATGAACTATACCGCTGGCTTTTCGTTAAAACTCCCTTCTTTTTTTGAGTGTGTGCGAAATCACCATCACTATTCATGATGGTTGCATTTTTTATCACTTGATTGCTAAAGAGATCCTTTGATATCTGGTCCTGATCTCATCTCTTTGTTCTCTTGCATGGTTGATTGAGTCAAGCCACAGATCCACACTGAACAGGTAAGTTATATATATCACAATTAGTAGGGTATATAATAGTTATTGCCAATATTACAACCACAATAATATATAGTAATGCATAATGTTGGAGTCACTAAATATGCTCATAAGTTTGTTGACCAAACACTTTGTCGCATTACACATTGGAGTTATTATTTGTTAATAAAACTAAATGAAGTTCAAAATAATTCCACGCTTAGAAGCTACAAGGGGAGACTTGAACATGATGACAACCCAATTAATAAAACAAAATTGTCTCAAATAATTATTATCACTGAACAAAACTTGACAAATATAGCAGTAATTAGTAGTAATGCATTGTACTATTGAACCAATAACAGTACTAGATTTTCCTTCTATGTTTGTAGGAGATGCACAAATTTATCCATTTTACATGCATAAATATTTAAGTTAGACGATCTAGCTAGTTAGGTATGAAATCCAAAATTTTCCTCTTAGTTGAACTTTTTAAGTTCCACACTACCAAAAAATAATGGTTGCCCAACAAATCTTTGCTCGACGAGACAAATTTCGTCGTAAAGACCTTTACTTCGAAAACAGTCAACATTTAAGGTTTACTCAAAACCTTCAAATGACGGATGAGTGTCGTAGGGCAAGTATTATGCCGTTGGGCAAAATTTTGGCACCAAGAAACTAAAAAATGGCGCACCACAGCAGAGAGTTTTCCCGACAAACTTGATATTGGTCGGCTAGGAATCATTTGCCTAACAACAATGTCTGTCGGCTAAGAGTACTGTCAGTGGTCAAAAGTCCAACAATGACGTGTGATAAATACCCACTAACACAACCTTTGCTTGACGTTTAGCTATTACTTGCCTGACGGAGCATTTAGTCGGCCAAACCTATATTCATCAATGTATAAGTCTGTGCTTTCCTCTTCCTTTTTCTCCCCCATACCTTCATTTTCCTCTTTCTACTTTGTGCTTTCCTGTTTATCTTTCTCCATTCTCCCCTTCTTCTTTGCTTCAATACCCCTGTTCCCACTACCAAACCCTACGAAATAGTTTCCAGGATTCAACCATCAAATATGTTTGCATACTTTGAGATCTCCTAAGCAAAAAATCACCCAAAAAACGTTCGGAGGACGGGACAAAACAATGTGACGTTAAAAACAAACATTCACACTTTAACGGTCATTTTAGCTCCGATTTTATTCATTTTTTGCGAATACTATCCTCAACTCTACAAGAATAAGATGAACGAACCTGATCATACTTAAAAATAGTTAAAAAATAATAATGGATATAACAAAAATTTACATTGTACTTAACGGAAGTATAGAAAAAACACTAATGGAATTGACACATTCTACGAAACTAGTTTTCACGATGCAACCATCAAATATGTTTGCACATTGTAAATTTCATAACAATAATTAAGGTTTAAATTATAATTGATAACCTTACCTTGTATCCCTTATTTTTTTTGTAGGCTTTTCTGATGCAAAAGAAAGATGAGTACCTTGCCAGCCTCTCCCAGCTGCATCCTGTTGAGCCTATAAAGGAGTTAACACTTGACCTAGACGTGTCTCTCCAGATACTAATGGAACAGGTTGGGCAAAGGAAAGGTAAGGAAGTCTGTAGCCCATATGCGGGTCAAGTTTGAGAAGTGGGGTTTTCTTCTTCATCCAGCTCTACTCCATCGACCGAGATTGATTCCAAACTTCAGCAGGTAGAGATGGAGTTGGCGCACCAAAGAGAATTATTGCGCTTGTACTTTATTGTCGTATCACAGGCCTTATCAGCTTCTGGCATTAGGATTCCCAAGCCGCCGACCGAGCTTTGCAGCTATTCCAAGAGCCTTTGAACAGTCGTTTGAGGAGCCGCTCCAGCAATCACAAGACCCCATCACAATAGTTTACATTTTTTTTCTTTTTACTTTTTACTTTTTTTGTAACATAATTGTACGAACAATTTTTTTTGGGTTGTAAATTATTATTCTCCATTTTTACAATATTTATTGTTTTTTAAATGTTCGAATTTAATATAATTTTTATTGTAATAATTATTGTTTATTAAATTGTAAAATTAAATAAATTATTTAATAGTTTTTTTTATTTTTATTTTTTTTAATTTAATAATTATTTGCCCGATGGAGCTGTTGTCATGCACAAGCTTTATTTTACCTAACGATCATGCAAGCGGTTTAAGCTCACCCGCATTATTTAGTTACGTAGCCAACGACGTTTGTTCCGTCAATTAAGATGTCTTCCATTGGGGCAATTGGTCAACGCACTCTTGCCTATTCGTCGGGTAAATATACTTTACCCGACGAACATGTTTATCCGTTTGACCAACTATTCTTTGTCGAATTTCAGGCGATAAATCATTCTTTTACCCGATAGAGATTTTTCGTCTTACAAAGTGGTTTTTTTTTTGGTAGTGTCATAACTTTTGTAGCTAATTCGATCTTAATTAAATTATTTCATAGAAAATAAAACAATCATCGTCGTCTTCATCAAACATGAAATACCAATCAAATCGAATCATGCATAGAAATTTATTCCAAAAAGAAGAAAAAGGCGAAGGAAGGAGACATTATATATATATATACACACACACACATATACATATACATAATACATACATACATACATATATGTATATATTATTATTATTATTATTATTATTATTATTCATGGATTACAAACGATCATTTACTTGGGAATTTCGTCTTCTGTCAAAGCAAGGAGAACCATGCATAATTGACGTTAATTTTCATCGTTTGTAAAAGGTTGATCATCAGCAGCAGTAAAACTGTTGTTATTCGTGTTATAATCTTTATTTTCTACTTGTTCTGGTAGAGTTGATAAAACTTCATCATTTGAAGTGCTGGATCCCTTCTGCTCCTCATCCGTCACGGCATATTTTTTGGGTGATTCATTGATTTGCCCACCACTGCCTGTACTAAGACCCGGCCTTGTGTCTCCAGAAGCACATCTTCTAAACAAACGAAAAACAATGAAGATTAAAGTAAAAACAAAAGTAACGTTGCATATTAATATTTTCTATGATAATCAACTTAAAGTTCTTTAATTTTGTGATACAAGTAAATCATTTTTTTTTTTTGCAACTTATTTAATAGAGAGTTTTAACGAAAAGCCCATGATACTGTTCACTTTAACGAAAAGCCACATTTTTACACTAAAAAGTCAAACCTGGTACTATTCACTTTACTCTTTATTTTGTCCTTATCATTAAAACTCAAAGTTTTCAAGCCATTTTCATTAGTTTTCCTTATTTAATAAGGATATATAACACTTCCCTCATTTTTTGCACATTGTCTAGTCATCTATATGAATCAAAGAAATTAATGGTTTATCGTAAAGATATGCTTGTAACAATAATCATCAATTTGTTCGACACAAACACACACACACACATACATATATATATATATATATATATACACACACATGGTCTCTGGATTGAATAATTTTTTTTTAAAGTTAATGATTTAAAGAGTTGCAATTATTCTCATTGTATAGAACTACAAAAATTCATGTGTACATTTATTCTTGAGAAGTTACAATAGTAGATCAACATATAATTATGAAGGGACTTTTAACAAAATACTCCCGGTACTGTTCATTTTTAACGAAAATAGCATTTTTACTCTAAAAAGTCACTCCTGGTACTATTCACTTACAACACCTTTTTGTCCTTTTGATTAAAACTCAAAGTTTTCAAGTTATTTTCGTTAGTTTTCCTTATAATTAATTGGGTGAATGAAAATGTCAGTCTATCTCAAGTCATATTTTATTGTAAATAACTAAAGTTAACTTATGTGGTTTTCAAGATATGTTGCGCCTTTTTAGTCAAAATGGTATGTGAGATTGATATAATACCTCACTTTGTCTTTGAGATTAAAATTCGATAGGAAGTGGTCCCTGAGTTTGTTCATTGTCAATCATTTAGATCATTTTGTGAAAAATCTTAGTTAGATTGAGGTTATTTTTGTCTGATCAACCCCTTCACTTGCTTTTTCATTTACTGGAGATTTTTCACGGAATGACCAAAATGATTCACGGTGAACAAACTCAGTGACAACTTTTATCGATTTTCAATGTTAAGGACCAAAGTAAGGAATTATGCTAATCTCAATAATCATTTGGCTAAACAACCAAGATATTTATGGCGCTTACTCTAAAATAACAAGATATATTGGGGAAAACTTCAATCAAAATAAAAAAATGTCACTCTTATCATATTTTTCATATCATATTTGTACCATTTTTCTAATAAAGGTGTGACCCATTTGTATTGGTGAGTTCTACCTCTATTTGACATGTGGTACAAATGTGGTATAAAAAATATTATGAAGTCTAGCATTACTCCGAAAGAAAATATAGGGAGAACTAGCATATAGAAAGACCAATCAACTTACACGGTAATAATTTTCCATTGCATGGCCTTCAACATGGGTATTTGGAGCATGGTCTTTGAAATGAAGCCTCTAACAACAGCCATATATTTAGCGACTACAGATGGTTCGTACGCACTCCTATTACTTTGCTCAAAAACTCAAAGTTTGCTGTTTTAATTTTTTGTTTGTGTCATCTCTTCATTGAGCCCACGGGAAGTTTTATAGCAGAGACGACTAATAAGACATCCATTATAAAAAGAATAAAAATGTAGCAGTACCATATGCAAAGATAAATGAATAGTTAAAAAACGATCCACTGATCATATTCTTAAGTAAAAATGGAGTCGGTAAGTAAAAATAATAATTTATAAATGAATAATTAAATGTAGCAATACCTAAACCCTTATTAAGTTGTCATGCATACTGTGGTCCTGACTTTGTTTTCTCATTGATGACCAAGGCTTTATCTAAAAAACAAATGGAGTTGGTAGCTAATTATGTGCTCATTTGAAAGTGTTTTCAAAATGATTGAAAACGTATTTAGATGAAATATTCTTGGAATCCAAAAGCACTTGAAGTACTTCTTACAAGAAGCACATAACTGATACTTCTTGTAGGAAGCACTTCAAGTGTTTTTTCATTATTCACTTGCATTTTACTAAAGATTGGTTTCAAAAAGATTTTAATCAAAAACTTTTTTTTTCAGCTATTTTAAAAGTACTTTCAAATGAGACATTTAACAAGAATTCAGTCTTCAGATAGCAAAGTTCACTTAATTGGTTTATTTTGATATATATACGAGTATGTCATGCAGACATGAATTGGCCATAATGACTTGACTTTTTATTTCTTTATCCGCGTGTGTGAATTCATGATTACATGTGTGTGTGACTTTGATTAGCCCTTTCCAAGTTTTTTAAGTCCCACAACAGTGACTTCTTGTTGAAAAGTATCAGAATATTCCATGAACGATTCAGTCAATAGGAAAAAAAAGTATCACAATTAAGATGCATAAGCTTTTATATTTTCTATAGCTGGAGATGATAATTTATAGCTACTACGAACTGCAATAAAATAATTTGAGTTGCTAAATCTGTTCACCAGATAATTTTTCAAAAGGTTAACATCTGGACATGTATCCGCTTCTGTTTTGCATCGACCAAGGTTTAATTACGCTAAGAACGTCTAGGACTTTGAAACTAACCAGCTAATAGGTTGTTTAGTATTAATCTGCAGATTATGTCATCGTATTTCTGAATTTATTGATCACTTATCTTTTAGTTGTGAGTTTGCACAATGTCCTTGACTTTAGCTTGCCACTCAATTTGGCATTGTTCTTCCTTTTATTGTTAGTGTTTTCTCGAATTTCTGACTTGCTTTTGTGTTGCAGAGGTTTTTTTCACCACTTCACAATGTTCAGCCGACTGTGGGAGTTTTCTTATTGTTGGATATTTAAAAATACGTACGTAACAATGTTGAAGTTTGAAAATAGGTCTCTTTCTTTTCCACACCTTTAAGCTTCTTCTGTTGCTCTAGTTCTTTTCACATCCTTCTTGGTATCCTTGGGGCTTGCTAAGGCTAACCCATGTCCTGCAACTTGTGGCTGGGTTTTTCGATATTGTACGAGTTATTTTTTTAGTGGTTTCTTCCATAGTTTGCATCGATTCATCCCTCAATATATAAGATTATGCTATTATATTGAATTGAAAGGTAAAAAACTTAATATATATGGACGCTAATTATGAAATACTTTTGGCTCATAAAGCATTTAAAAGCATCTTCAAATGAGATGTCAAATTTTAAACATAAAATATGAATTTGACAGCCTATGTGACATTTTGACATCTTTTAAAATTTTACTCTCCACCTGATATGTCAAATTAAATATTATTTTATTACACTATTTTCTTTTCTTTTTATTTTATTAAACTATTATTTTCTGGGTTTGGTGTACCCAGAAAGAAATGAACAAAACCGAAAGCTCAGTGAGCTTATAGTACCCACCGGCGGCGGACATGGAAGTGACGGAGGAGCAAGAATTCTGAGGGAAAGGCGACGTCAGCTGAGGAACCACACAAGGCGAGTTCGAGATCGTCGTGAATGTACGGCTTCCTTCGTCTTTCTTCAGCCCCGGATGCGCAGCTCCTTGGCCGTGCGGTTGGATCGAGGCTTCGATCTTCGTTCACCTTCGGATCCGCGCCATCGGCCACCACCAGTTCATGTTCGAGTAGGGGTTCCGGTCTAACTTCGGGCTCGGGCACCGGTTCCGGTTTAATTTCGGGTTTCGGATTTGTTGTCTGGTCTGGTTCAAGTCCGTTCTGGGCGGGGGTTGTTCGGCTGTGGACATTGCGGGAGATCGGAGGAGGGATCGGAATTCGAAGAGTGATCCGACTGTGAAGTTACAGAGAGGTTGGGGGGAGAGTGGGGGAGAGAGAGACGCTCGGCGGCCATGGACGTCATTGAAGGAGGAGAGTTGCAGATAAAGAAATTAATAAAAAAATATTTCAAGCTGCTGTCAAATTTGACAGCAAGGAAGAGAGCTGTCATTCCATATCATGCTATATGAGATTTGGCTTGAAAAACATTGTAACTGTCTTTTTTTATTGTTATGACTGATTTGAATATTTTAACATATTCATTTGAGATGCTCTAACAATATTGATTATTTATTATACATGTCTGAAAATAAAGCAGTTACAGTAACCAAATTACACTCACGAACACAAACACAAAGAAAGAGGGAGAGAAGACTTATTCCATCATGATTCATATAGAATCCACATCACACAGCTTATATCTTAATTAAAAAGCGTAAATTTATCATTAGTCAACCGGTGGAGGCAGTCTCTTTTGTTGTAGCTTTTGCATCTCCGTTACTTTGCTTGCCATCGTTCTGATCAGTCTTTGAGCTGCTGATTTCATCAGAAACATTCTGCTTTTTCAACGTCGTCGTCCCATTGATTTTCCCACCGGGGCCTTTGCTGATGTCTCGCCTGCTATCTTCACATCTATGATAAAATATTTAAAAAAAAAAGTATTTAATCAAAATCCTAGAAACAAATATGAGTGTGCAGATGAAGAAAATGAGTGTGGTGAATCACTTTCCTTATCAAAAAACCAAATGTTGATTTTAAAGGGTCCAAGTATGCTTTCATTACCAAGGAAATATCAAATTAAATAGATATATGTATATAAATGTTGTCCAATATACAAAAATGTAATACTAATCTTATGCATGCAAATTATAATGAAACCACCATACATTATTGAGCAACTAATATTCCTCCTGCTGACGTGCATACGGTCGTGATGCGTGATCTGCAGTCTGCACATATAGACTCCAATAAAATCATATAATTGGCAACACAATCAACAAATTAACTAATGATTTCTATTTTTTTAGATATATAAAGACAATTAAACAAAAAAAAAAAATTAAGTGCTTTAATTCTAAGAAGTTAATTCGATCACTTACATATTCCCGGGTCGATGCCGGTAGGACTCGCAAATGGGAATTTGGACGATGTTGGGTTTTGGCATGACGATGAAACGACGCACAATTAGAGCCATGATCTTTGTAATTTAGAGTGATCAGTTTACTAACTGCGCGTGGGTTTCTGAGTGAGACCAAAAGTCTTAAGGTTTATATAGAGTGAGTATGCATGGCAACTTGTACTTTAATTAGAGCTTTTATTCTTCTTTATTTTCCTCCTTTTTGTCGTTTTATCCCCATAGGCTACAGTGACATAGGAGATAAAGATAAAGGCTTGTATAGTCTGTCCATGATTGAGTTTGTTTGTTTGTTTGGTTTTTTTTTTTTAATAGGATCAGCTGGTTATTTTGTCATGGTAATTTATCATTATGAGAGTTGGAAAGACTTATACAGACATTTCAGCTTTTTTCTGACCATCATTTTGTGATTCACCAATGCTAAGAATTAAATTCAGGATGTGTCATTCGGAATATAGATCTGAAACCGTCCACAACTACCGAGTTACCCGTAGTGGTTGTCCATGATTGACTTGGGTTATACGGATTCCTCCGTCAACGGTTTGTATAGTCATTCTTTATTTGTATTAGCTCTTCCTAAGTTCCTATTCGTCAAAGTCCTTGCACGCGTATTTTGAAATTGATCGGATATCTGTTCGACCATGTATTACATTTAATTGACTCAAATAAAGAGTGAGTCAATATTGAAAACCTTTTTTTTTTTTTTAAATGGTTATCAAATAAGGAACCTGATCCCCTCCTGACCGGATCATCTAGGTCATTGAAATTTGATCCAACGACTACAATAATTATAACTTTTAGAGGGTTCCCCTGTTTGTAGCCATTGGATTACATTTCAATGGCCCAGATGATCCGGTCAGGAGGATCCCCACCCTATGCTCAGGAGGGGATCCGGTTCCATCAAATTCAACCAAACATGGACTTAGTGCTCAACGAAAGAGTGAGCCAGCCAATAAAGCTATTAGAATACAGAAATCTGTCTTGGAACTCAATTTTCAATATAAAAGAAAAGGAAAACTAATGAAAATGGCTTGAAAACTTTGAGTTTTAATGATAATGACAAAATAAAGGATAAAGTGAATAGTACCAGCTGGTTTGACTTTTTAGTGTAAAAATGTGGTTTTTCGTTAAAGTGAACAGTACCTTGGGTTTTTCGTTAAAACTCCCTATAAGAAATAATTTAACTTTTTAATGTGAGATATTATTCACATCCTCAGAGTAATGTTATTTTTGGACATAAATACGACATGAGAAATGAACAAGCAACAGTATTGATGACTAGCATTGGTACCATAATGAAAATTGAAAAGCACTACCCAAAAACTTATTTTATCAAATACTATTCAGTGTGATGGAGATAATTTGTCCAGATAATTGAGTTGATATTTAGCGAGTTATTGTTCTTGGCTTCGTCTAATATCTCGAACTTTCTTTCCAGTTTCTATAAATGAAAGTAAGACAGAAATGATGCTTGACGTGCATGGGTGTCGACCAAATATTGACTCTGTCTCCCACTCGCTCTTTTATTAAATAAATAAATAAAAATGTAGCAATATCACATTATTTGGATTCAGTTTGGGATTGAGGTGATTAAAAAAAAAGCTGGTATGAAAAAAAATCCAACTTTTAAACATTTAACTTCAGTTTTTTTTCACAGTTTTGGGTTAAAAAAAATTCAAAAACAAGAAGCTGCAAAACCCAGCTTTGAAAAACCGGCTTTTTTTCACATCTGTTTTACATAAAAGTTTACCAAACACTATAATACTGCTTTTTTTTTTCAAAAGCATTTTTACAAAAAAATTTATCAAACACTCTACAACTTTATTTCACAGCCGCTTATTCTCACACCACAGCAGAAACAGTTTTTTTTCAAAGCACAACAATACCAAACCAGCCCTCAGTCTTACACTGACTCTGGAAATAAAGGAATTTTTCTTAACATTGCTGTTGATTTTAGGGAATTTTAACGAAAAGCTCCATATGTACTGTTCACTTTAACGAAAAACCACATTTTTACATTAAAAAGTCAATTATGGTACTATTCACTTTACTATTTATTTTGTCCTTATCGTTAAAACTCAAAATTTTCAAACTTTTTTCATTAGTTTTCCTTTGATTTTAATCGTAGTAACTATCTTTAAAATTTGGTGAGATCAGGATGGACCAAACATGATTGTTGATAGCTCTCATCAAATAATAATCAGGATTTCCTCATTCATGTTGTTTAAGATACCTGCAGACTTGGCAGAATTGTGAAAGCCTACATACTCATCCATTTTGATTGGATAACAGATTGAATTCATCACATTTGATTTGAGCAGCATGCAGCACGTGGTGATGATGATTGGTTGGATTGTTGGTAGGCTGAATATAATCACATTTGTTTCAATTATCCAAATTGAGTTGGTTTGTGATTGTTTGGACTGGAGCAGCGTGGTTACGTAAAGTAATGAGATTGATGTCATGCATTAGTCCTAGAAAATTAGCCATGTTAATTTGGTGGTGCATGAGTCCTAGAAAATTAGCCATGTTAATTTGGTGGTTATTTGATGTGAGGACGTGAAGGTAAGAGAGTTTCACGAAAAAAGAAATTTTGAAAGGGCTTATAGAATGTTGGGCTTATTAAAGGTTGGGATACTCCCTATATATATTGCCAATTGGTTTTATGGTGGAATTCTCCAACTTTCTCCATGGTATTAAAGCAGGTTGGTTAACATGTGAAGCCCAACGGCCACACTTTCTCCACATCACCCAATCCGTGTTGTCCACGTGTTTCGCTTGAAAATTTGCCACACGTGAGGGGGCGTGTGAGGATGTGAAGGTAAAAGAGTCCCACATTGATGAAAGGAGAAACCTTGTAAGGGCTTATATATAAGAGGTTGTGCTACTCTCCGTATTGCCAATTAGTTTTATGATGAAACATCAACTTTCTTCATTGACTAGGTGATGGAGTTCAAATTTTGTCCCAATATTCTTGATGGTTAATGTTATCACACACTGGTCACTTATTATTACGGTCTAGTGGTATTCCTCTTCACTTGTAAGTGAGAGGTCTTAGGTTCGATTCTTGCTAAAGACGAATTTGAACCACATTATTGTCAGCCAATTGTGAGGCTAAGCTCACCTCCTCCCTCTTAATGTAGATATATCGTTTCTTAAAAAAAAAATGTTGTCATACACACATATTTATTTCACACGCCTTTTTTAATTTTCGGCCATTAGATTGAATGAATGGAAGAAGATCAACGTCAAAAAATTAACAAAGGTATGTGGAAGGTTAAAATGGGTGTGTAAATAGCACTGGCTAGCGGCTAAAGTCAGACTTTATCCCAATATTATGATTAGTGAAAATATCCAGTTCACGTGGAATTCGAATTAGTTATCAACCAAGGCATGCTTGTCCTATAAATATAAGTGGTTTTTTTAACGTAGAGACCCTTCAATTCAACAAAAAAGTCAAGCGCTCTATGTGAAAAATATAGCTCCACACGAAAAATATTGCTCTATGCAAAAACCTTTTCACAACCTCGAGAAAAAAAATACTAATTATCCTAACCCCTCCGAAAGAATATATTCAATTCGATTGAACATCACTGGGCTGGCAACGAGCAACATATTCAGTTCAAGTAAATATCACTAAAGCTATAGAACTAATCGATCTAGGATTACCTTCTGTTCGATTGAATAACACTACTTATTTCAGTAGGTTATCTATCAAAGTCTCAGCTGACTTTCCCAGCAAAGTGCAAAGTGAGGTGTTCTTGATTAGTTATTCGCAAGTGCATTTCAAAGTTCATCATTTAGACGGTCGAACAACTTTCACAATAAAGACTAGGGGTGGGCAATAGGGCCCTAGGCCCGCGGAACGGGCCTGTTCCATGCGGTTCGGGGTGGGTACGAGGCGGGTATAAATTTGTAAAGACAAAATGGGGCGGGTTCACAAAATTATCGGGACGGGGCGGGTGCAAAAGCTTTATGAGACGGGGCCCGATTGGACCCGTTTCTCCCAATTCTCATAAAATTATCAGAATATCTAACATACCCACCTCAAAATGAGCTACTTTTCTCTGTCTCCTTTCATTGTCTCCTTTCTCTGTCTCCACAAACCTCAAAAGGAGCTCATTTTCTTTCTTTATTGGCTCTCTATTCCCTTTTTTTTCCTTGCACTTTCCCCATCACTTTTCCATTTTGCTTGCTTTTTCTCCCTCCATGGAAAGGTGCAGCTCCAGCCACTGAAGGGTCCGATGAAGAGGATAAGGACGAGATTGACTTCGATTCTGATGATTTTGAAGGTGATTCTCTTTCCTTATATCCCATGTAGTCTTATCACTGAATTTTGTTATGAAGGAAATGCTTTGTGTTCACAATCTGATGAAGAAACCATCTTGTCTTATGGTTAATGGCAAATGACGAAGACGATATGCTAGAACACTATTTGGCTGAGAAGTCGAACTCATCAACCCACTATTCGAAGATAGTCACTAGCTAGATCTAAAAACAACTGAATGAGAACACCGTCTGATGAACATATGGGTTACTGGAGGATTTGCTCAAGGCATCAGCGAAGACGCTGGAGAGGGAAACAAACAAAGACTAGACTTAGGCGTGAGTGAAGATTTGGACCCGTGGGGACTCGTAGGAATCGGCCTGTTTCAATAGGCCGAGTTAGGTCCGGATCCTATTTTGAAAAATCCAAAACCCCCTTCGCCCCGTCCCGTTTTATTTACAAACGGTCTGATCCGGTTCCTTCAATTTTGGGCCCGGCCCGTGCCCACCCCTAATAAAGACACTAATTTCCTATGAGTATCATTGCCCTTACAGCCTAATACCAATTCGGCACACTTGCTGAACCTAGTGCATAAGATCCTGAACTTCGCCGTGAATTAAGTTACTTTGTTTTTAGGTTCTAGAACCCTAGCCCAAGAGGCATTATTTCCTTGGTCGTAGTTAAGTGCAGAAATCACCAGCGTGTTTGACACCACCACGACATCTACTCTACTCGTCCGACCAACCTTGGTTGTTAGTTGGCACACTTGCATTCACAAGAAGGACTCAGTTAGTTCAATAATTATTTGGTCTGCGCGACACATAGGTTTTGTAATTGTTAGAATGAACACATACAAAAATAAATGATAATTTAAAAAAAACGATCCTTTTGGACATTTCCATATTCTTAAGAAAAATAGATGGACTATACATGAATTGGCCATAGACAGATAGACTATTGGAAGACTTGACTTTTTATTTCTTTTTCTGTGTGTGTGAATTCATGATCACATGCGTGTGTGAATTCGTGATCACATGTGTGTGTGACTTTGAATAGTCTTTCCCAAGTTTTTTAAATCGACCCTCAATATTGACTATTGCATTAACGACTCAGTCAAGCCACAAGTTCACAATGGAAAAAAAAGTTTACAATTAAACTGCACAATCATTTATATTTTCTTTAGATAGAGATGATAATTGATAGCTATTACAAACTGCCATACAATAAAAGTTGAATCGCTAAATTTGTTACCAAATAACTTTCCAAAGGTTAACATTTGAATACTTATCATTCAATACTACGGTCTAGTGATATTTCTCTTCATTCAAAAATGAGAAGTCTTAAGTTCGAATCTCGTGAATAATGAATTCGATATCGATGTACTAAAAAAAAAAAATTGGACTTGTATTTATCCTCTTCTGTTTTGCATTGACCAATGTTTAATTACGGTAAGAACATTTAGGACTTTAAAACTAACTAGCTAATAGGTTATTTAGTATTAATCTGCAAATTATGTTATCGTAATTATGAATTTATTGATCACTTACATTAGTTGTGAGTTTGTGCAACACACTTAATTTTGACTTGCTACTCAATTTGGCATTGTTCTTTTGATTTTGATTTGCTACTCAATTTGGCATTGTTCTTTTGCTTATTATTTAATTAAATCTAATTAAATATTAAACCCTAATTAAATGCTAGTTATATAAACTCTAATTAGATTGCAAATATTTGACTTGAAACTCAATTTTAACTTTTTATAAATTTATGTAAAATATTAACTTTTTGATGTGAAACATTATTCACATCCTCACAATAACATCATTTCTAGACATGACAACAACACGAGAATTTGTCATTTAGTACTACGGTCTAGTTGTATTCCTTTTTATTTGTAAGTGAGAGGTCTTAGGTTCAATTCTCACTAAAGTCGAATTTGAACCACATTATTGCTAGCCTATTGTGAGGCTAAGCTCATCCCTCTCTCATTTAGTGTAGATAAAATCTGTTCGGGCGAAGATTTCTCCGGAGAGGGCTCATCGGCTCTCAACACAGCTCCCTAGGGATTGGTACTTTAGATGTGTAGTCGGGCTTTTGCTTGCTGATGTGCTGCAAGAAGATGATAGAGTTAGTTTTGAAATGCGCCTTTGTAGGGCCTTAGGTGTAGGCATTGAGGCTCGCAATCAAAACTAACTGAATGTTAGGCGTGCCACTGCTATCTCAATATAGCAGATGTAAAACAAGTGTGTTTTAGTCGATTACTTGCACCCCAAGTTACTCGGACTTCTTGTTATCAAAGGATTGTCGTGGATGTGTTAAGTCTACATTAAGTTCTTTTTCTTGCCTTGTGACCAAGGATTTTCATTTCATAGTCTTGTATGTTCAAGTGAGGGAAGTCCAGATCCCCTTAAGTCAGCTACTCAGTTTTTGATTGGTTTTTAATGAAGGCATATTCATTTAGGTAACCAGATCCGGGCACAAATGAGACTCTTAAAGTAGGAAAACAGAAGGATATGACTTGAATACATGCTGGAGAATACATTAAGCAGTAGATCTATTAACTTTGTTTGTACCATACTTGACCAATCCCGAAACTATCAAGCACCGGTCAAAGTTATACCGTCAAGGACCCAGAAGAGTTTCCCTCCAACCAAGAGGCCAATCACAGCGCAACACGTGTCAACACCAAGAGGCCAATCACAGGGCGACACATGTCAACATCGAAGGCCAATCACAACATGACACGTGTCAAGGCCAGAACAAAGCTAGAAACTCTCTTCTATAAAAGGAGATCATTATCCCACAATATTTCCTAATGTCATTTGTACTAAATCATTCACTAGTACTCACTAAATGAGAGCTTGAACCTATGTACTTGTGTAAACCCTTCACAATTAATGAGAACTCTTCTACTCCGTGGACGTAGCCAATCTGGGTGAACCACGTACATCTTGTGTTTGCTTCCCTGTCTCTATCCATTTACATACTTATCCACACTAGTGACCGGAGCAATCTAGCGAAGGTCACAAACTTGACACTTTCTGTTGTACCAAAGTCCTCACTGATTTTGTGCATCAACAAACTTATAAAACAAACAAAGAGCTTTCAGCAAGATTTCACCTTGTCGGGTAAGGTTGAACTTCTTGCAATCACTTCTCTTTTGAGTTTACAGGGTTTATATGCTAAGAAGGGATGGATGGTAAACAAGTTTACACGAGAGAATCGATACTACGCCACTAGGGGTGATAACAGAGTTTCTAAACTAGACAAAAAATGGCTTTTGTGGGGAATGATCCTGAAAATGATTGAGATCTGGGCTGATTGCAGCTTTTAGATGCAAATCTGGCTTGAGAGCAGAGTTTGTATGTTTGTTTGTTTGAGTGTCCTTGTCTCTTGGGCCTCTTCCTCCTTTTATAGGCAGATTAGCCCGACTGCTGTAGCTTTGCTCTTGCCCGAAAGTAATTGAAGGGTAGTGAGTCATCAACTTTTTACTTGTATTGCCACTTAAAAGTGCTTTTTGGCTAGTTATGGGTTAGTCCCCATCACTTGACGCTTAAATCATAGGCACATGGCCTATGCATTAATAAGAATGTGCCAATTTGTCTCTGGGCTTGATGCTGGGCTTCGGGCAAGTCTTCTTTTAATTGGTGTTTTTGGGCTTCCACACACTTGCAGCCTAAAGTTCAAATATTAACCCAAACAGTGCCCCTTTTAATCATTGTTGAGGTTGCAATCCTAGGTGCTAATAATGATTAAAATAGTTGTTGCACATTAAACAACCGTCGCACGCCTCCACTCAGAAATTGTGCCATTGTAAAGCAACCGTTGGTTCATCTGAAACCCTTTGCACTTCCCCACGAACGCCACTGTTAATTAATCACTCCTCTATATAATCCTCACGTAATCTCTTTAGCAAAGCACCTTTAACCAAATCGAGCCCTTCGAATTTCCAAAACTCCTCAGAATTTCCTAGAGTTCAAATTTTTTCGAAAATCCCTCTTGTTCTTCAACTCTTCCTTCTTGGCCCCGAAGTTCTTCTCATCTTCTCCTTGAGATTTATCTAATGGCACCTACAGTTGCCTGGATTCAATCTCCCTACGAGACTGGTGAGGGGATTTCCACCATGCGCCGTCTTCTTAACGGCCATCAATGCCCTCGGGCAGGCCTGCACACTAGGTTCTTCCTCAAGGAAAAAGAAGTGCACTCCTTAGGATTTGCATGGACTTCTTAATCATTGGCTTCTTCATCATCCTCAGAAAGATGCACTGCATCCAACTTCAGTTTCAGGACTTCTATGGCATTGTGGTGTAGCCAAGTATCTTTAATTGCACCGGTAGATCTTACATGTAGATACAAAGCTAACCTTCCTCATATTAATATCCACAAACCCAGACTTCCCCATAGCTTCTGCTTCCTTGATCCATTCATCATCATATGTGTATGCTTCTGGATCAACTACCATGACAATGTCTAACATTTTGGTAGGACTTGTGGCTGCAGACTCCTTACTGATTCGAACGTCGAGCTTATACATGAAAGTGGTAGTGGCCGCCAGTAACCACTTAGCATGATCTTCCGTCAATCAACTTTATCAGAAGCTTGAAAAGGTCAAGATAGTAAATTTTGAAATTTGAAGATGCTAAAGCATAGTTAGCTAATAGTAACATTCTAGGATAACTGCCCTAGTCAAGGATGTAGAACTATTGAACCGACTTCTGATGTAACTTCACATTTTAATGAGATGAAAATGATTTCTTTAATCCATTTTGGCTTGCGTTTCTCTTGAACTTAACTATGATGGGTAAATAAGCTGACTTTAAACCTTTCGCAACGTTTACACTTCTTCAAAGTAGCAACCCTAACATCCCATAAGGTTAGGTGATACTTCTTTAAAAACTTAGCATTAATTGGATGCCTCTGCAAACTTCCTTCCAAATCTGCCAAATATTATCCCCCTTTGTCTAGTACTTGGTTGATAATGAAAGGGCCTTCCCAAGTCGGACTCTAATTCCCAAAGCCTCTAACTTGAGCCCCAAAAGGCAGAATGGCCTTCCATACTAACTCTCATTTCCCGAAGTTCTTCAACCTCACCTTATTGTATGCTCGGGCAACAGATTTCTTCCCCTCTTGAATTCTATCTACAGCTTCGATTCGGGCAACATCCAAATTTTCAACACTTTGACACATAGCTTGAATATATTCTTCACTATGCAACCCAAATTGATTTTGAATCCTAACATAACTCACATTTATCTCCATGGGGAGCACAACACCTTGCCCGAAGGTTAAGGCATAAGGAGTAGTTCCAGTTCCTGCCCTTTTGGAGGTTCTATAAGCCCATAAAGTGTCTCTCAACTTCTCATGCCACTTTTCTGGACTATCTGCCACCATCCTTTTAATAATGTTCACAAAGACTTTGTTGCTGGCTTCTGCTTGGCCATTTGACTGCAGGTAGTAAGGACTAGATTGGATCATCTTAATCTTAAACTTACCTGCAAATTATTCTACTTCCTTTAAAATAAAAGATGGCATGCGGTCTGTAACAATTATCTCGGGCACCCCATATCTGTGTAAGATCTTGGTTTCAATGAATTTCTTGACCGAAGTTAAGGTTATGGTCTTCACTGCTAAAGCTTCTACCCATTTGGTGAAGTAGTATGTTGCCACAATTATGAACGTGTGCCTTTTACTAGAAGTTGGATGAATTTGCTCGATGAAGTCCATTGCCTATCTCTGAAATGCCAAGGCTTGACCACGAGGTTTAAGGGTACTGAGGGTACATGTTAAAGGTCCATGTCTTTGGCGTTCTTCACACCTTCGGGCATAAGCTTTGCAATCTTTCTCCATATCGGGCCAGAAATAACCATATCTCCTAAGTAGCCACCTCATCTTGGTTCCCGCCTGATGTGCTCCACAAATCCCTTCATGTACTTCGGCCATTACCCTCATTGATTCTTCTTGGCCTAAGCACTTCAGCATTAGTCCATCTGGAGTCTTTCTTAGTAGATTTTCCTCCTACAAAACGTAGGTAGTTGCTTGTTGTCTACTCTTCTTACTTATGGGGAATGATGGATCTTTTAAATACTGAAGAATATGTGTCCTCCAATCTTCAACCTTCATTTCCTCAGTCATCACATCTAGGCTGAATCCCTTTTCAAAGATAGAAGGGAGATTTGTTTTCTGAACCTCTATATCCCATTCATACTTTCTTTCTTGGATCTGCGCTCCAGAAGCCAATTGTGCAATCTCATTGGCAATTGCATTTGATCCTCTGGGGATATGGTTGACCAATATTTCAGTGCCCCAATAGCTTAATAGTTGTGTAGATGCCAAATAGTAACCTGTCATGGTGATGTGTTTGCACTTGTACTCTCCATTTAGTTGATTGATCACCAACTCCGAATCACCAATACTTCAACTTCAGTTGCCCCCAACTCTATCAAGATCTCCAGGCCAATTATCAACGCCTCGTACTCTGCCCGATTGTTGGTAGTTTCTTGATAGTCTAAGAGGAATGAATAATAATGGTGAGCACCCTTGGGATCAACGATAACAATCCCAACTCCCGCGGCAGTTTGAGTGCAAGAACCATCAAAATACAATTTTCAAGGAGTAATCCAGAGACTAGCTATTTTTTCATCTCTTGCTGGATCCACTTTTCTTTGCTCGAGAAGGCTTTGCTCGATGGGATCCACACACTAGCTACCTCCAGAGTTCCCGGGATATTGATAATCTCATCTTGGGATTCTTGGTGCTCAGCCAAGAAGTCTGCAATTGCTTGCCCCTTGATCACTCTCTGAGGCACATATTGAAAGCTGAACTCCAAAAGCACTAAAATCCACTTTCCAATTCTCCCAGTTAGCATTGGTTTTGACAGCATATATTTGATTACATCAGTCTTGGCAATAATTTGGATATGGCAAGGTAACATGTAATGTCTTAGCTTGCATGCCATGAAGTATAGAGCCAGGCACAACCTCTCTACTGGTGTATATTGTTGGAAATGTGCCCTAAAGCCATTCATATGATGATACTTTACGGATATTTCACATGTTAAACTAATCTAGTTTACATATAAAAGGCAAACATTATTGTTTGAGGCGTCTCATATAAATGTTATATGCTTAAACGATAAAGTCCAAGGAATATGTGATTGGAAGAATGCAATCTAATGTAGTTAGATTAATGAGACCATTCTTTCGTAGACACATCCTAAACGTTCCTGATCATAGGATTGCCAATTGGGCATTGACAGTCCGATAAGATCAGTACGTGCTATGTCTTCTCTCAGGGAGAGTGACTAGTCTCAAGTCATTGGTGTTTGTGACATCAAGACAAGTACGTAGGTGCTCAATAGAGAATGAGTTCACTGAACACGATCAACCAGGAGTTCTCATACTCATGTCACATGAGAACTCATGTTTGGGATAATGCAAATTAGTCCTTTGACCTGAGGCATCACAGTTGTTGTCTTGTGGTTAAGTCCTTGATCTTTGATTATGCCAAAGTCACCCCATCGGGGTGTCCACGACATCATTGGGGTTAAGCCACTTAGTCATGGAGACAAGTGAATGCGCAACAAGGGATCTCTAACCTTCAATTGGGTTGAGGGAGAATACTCTATGATATGATTAAAATCTCTGGCCAGAGTATGAATGAGATTTGGGAATGCGTTCCAATTCACATTCAAAGTAATCATATAAGCACAAGAATCACATTGGATAGTAGACATGAATAAATAAACTATCAAACCAAACAATGTGGTCAAGAGTATTAGATTAGAGAAAGACCGTATTGCATTTGTAATCCTAAACTGAATAGGTTTTCTACCTCTTCTGATTAGCTTGGGTAGCCATGATATGCTGCTAGGTGTCACTCATGGTTTGTGGAAGCCCTAAACGTGTGTAATCACTAAAGGGAGAATTGAAAGTAAGTTTCAATTCACAATCGATGTAAAATGGTTTTAATCGCCCACTGCCTCGCTAAAAGGAACCTAATGTATCGTACACCAAATAAGGTGGAGATTGAAGAAACAAAGGAGATGAATTAAATGGTTTAATTATTTATGGCAAGGATTAATTAATATGTTAATTAATCAAACGAATAAGTTCGTTAAAGACCTCGGGATAGTTTTGGACCTTAAGGCCCAATGGGCTTCGAACGTCAAAGCCCATTGACTTAAGTTGTATGACAACTTAATGAATAAAGATTCACAAAGGCCCAAAAGCCCATATCCATTTAGTGTTGAATTAGGGTTTTTGGTTCTTTAGGTCATTTAAAGAAGTGACTATATAAAGAACTTTATAACCTAAAATTGATAAGTTGTTGATTTTAGAGAAAATTGGTGAGAACACAAAACTTCCATTTCTCTCTAAGAGGCCAACCACCTTGGGGGATATTGTCTAGCAATTCTATTTCCTCAAGGTCACTCATTTCCTCTCCAATCCAACCTTGGTGTAGAATCTTTAGAGGTTCTCAATTTTGGGAACTTGGAGAACCTATTCTTCTAACCAAATCCATGGAGCTAAGAAGCAAGGAATGAAGGCCCTATCTCTTGGGTGATTATCCTTTGCATATGCAAAGAGGAATCTACAAAGGTAAATATTTCTCAACTAACAAATTGTTGTTTTTAAGTTGAGTCAAGGTTCACCAATCTACTAGGCTTTGAATTTCATGGTAGATGTTTTGTTTTTGAATGCATGAAAGCATGATTCCGCCTTTAATTGTTAATTGCATGCTATATGATGTTATTCAAATGAACATGTTTTTCACAAAATTTCCTTCAAGTGGTATCAGAGCCTAGGTCTAGTAGTTGGTGAATCATTTTGGGTTTTGTAGTTCATAGTTTTTTGATTTAAAAGTTGTAATATGTTACAAGCTTTATTCTTGTTTCTTTGAATGTAAATTTTGTTAGAAAATTTGCCATCTCAAATGTTGTAGATGTAGTTCATATGAGCATGAATTTTGGAGCTAAAATTTGGTGCCATGTTTTTTGGGAAATTCGGCCAAATCCAAAGGGTGATTTTTTGGGTTCATGTTTGTCTTGTTAAAATGGTTTTAAAGTGACTTTTGGAACCCCTAAGTACTCTAGGATGTTAACCCTCTTTTGAGTGATGAAAATTTGAGTTTTGGTGAGTGAAAACATTCATGGAGCTATTATGAGTTTTCATGAGTGTTCTTCAATGTTCTTGAAGTTCTTGCCAAGAACAAAAAGTTTTGAAGTTTTGATTCAAAATGTTTTATGTTTTTACATAAAGTTTTGGTTTAATTTTAGTGGGTGATTTTAGTGGGTGATGATTATTTGTAAAGTATTATTAATGGTAGACAAACTTTTTTAAAAGTTTGACATAAATTCAATTAATGGTTATAATGGTAGACAAACTTTTTTAAAAGTTTAACATAAATTCAAAATATTTCATCTTTACCTCACCTAATAAAACCCACTTACAAAAACTTTGTAAAAATCATATTTTTTCTATCATGGCCGGCCACCCTAATTAAATAGGGTATTTTTGGGTCTTTTATTCAATTACATAAAGTTTTGATACTTTTGTGTATTTGCACTTTGGCCCAAAAGTTTACGTTTTTACGTTAAGACCCAAAAACGTTAAAGGACAAATTGTTTTGCTCCTTTAATGAAGTTTTTTGTATTTGTTGAAATTTTTGGGTTCTAGTTGTAATTACATGAAATAGTGGACTTTTGTGTTTTTACAAAGTGACCCCAAAAGTTTGTGTTTCGCAATATAGCCCAAAAAGTTGTGGTTATTGCATGATGGCCCAAATTAAGTAGGGAACAAAAATTGTTTTGTCTCTTTAAATGAGAATTGGATTTTCATTTTATTTAGCTCCATTTAAATCAATTTTATGGATACAAAAACCAAATAAAAATGTTGCATTCAATTTAATTAGTTAAAGTGTTAATTAATTAAAGGGTGATTATGAACCTATGCCTACGATAATTGAGCTATGTGAAAGGCCGTTTCAAATTTGTTTGAACCATGGGAATGTGTAGATTAATTTTGGTTGTAATTTGATTTGATCAAATGTTGTAAAAGAGCATAAGCTTTTCTTTACTTTAAAGTAATTTTAATTATGCAAATGTTGTAATGAGCATAAGCTCACCTTTACTTTGAAGTACTTCTTTCTTGCTTTATTTGATATGCATGAAAATGAAGTAGTTGGGTCCAACGCCCCTAAGACAACACGCCTTAATGTGATTAAACGCGTAACTAAAATCAATCTTCATCCCTAGTCCGAGATTCAACACTAGGCTCGTGTTGAATCTAAACAAAGGTTCATAGTCATCCTAAGGCCCTAAGGCAACTATATAGTCCATCAAATGAATGCAAACCTTATGTTAGTAGTATCATATACTCTTGCTTTAAAAACCGTTTTATAAGTATAGTGGGAGTATTATATACAACTAAATTGAATCAAATGGACCAATAGTTGTAATAGGACCAAAATTGTTTTAATGTAGATTAAAATGAATACTTATATGTGATGAGACCTAAAACCCTCAACCAAACCATTATTAAGTTGATAAGCGTGAGAGTGCTTAGAACACTCTTTCGTGGCCTTCCACCATGGTAGGCTTCAATCGTTTGTGACTCATACACCGTATTCGTCCAGTTCTGGGGTTGCAAAGTATGTGCTTACATTCAGGAGAAGCCTATACACATATGATGAAGTAAAGGTAGGCAACGAGTGTGGTCAATATGATATTCTTCTGAGGCCATTCTTGAACCCCTACTTTAACTAGCATGGTGGGAATGACTTAACTAAGTGCAATGTGCCAATATGATATTCTTCTGAGGCATCATTCTCTAGAGGCCAAATTGATGGGTACTTGCATTAGTTGCAAATGAGTAAGTGTACTCTCTCATTATTATTAACGCTAGCCAATATGATTTTCTTCTGAGGTGGGCTTGGTAATAGTGAGTCTCCCATAACCTACTAAGAGTTTCCTCCAAAAACTCTCGAATTCCAATGAGGGATATGGAATTTGCCAAAAATGGTGGGTGGTGCTATTTGATTTAAAGACCCGAATCAAATGGCTTAAAATCAATCAATTTATATTCGTTATGTATTTGTTTACCAATATATTTGCAAACGCTATCCAAAACTTGACAAAGAAAAGCCGAATGTTTTAGTTTCCGGACTTGGTAACACAATCCCAAAGATTGTCTTAAATGGATTGTGCATGTACCTAAGAAGTCTCATCCTCACAATCTTCCTATTGATAATGTATCATTGGAAGAACATGTTAGAAATGTCTATCATGAAGAGGACAACACAAACAACCAATGCTTATTCCTTCGTTATATGAACAAAGGAACTTAAGAAGATTAGCATAAAGACAAGGACACTTTTAGTGCCATAATTCTTCACTTACAAATTGTTGTATGAAGAAATAAGAGTTGCCTTGAACAACTCTTGAAAGTTTGTAATTATGTTTAGAACATAATGGTTGGTTGACAAAAATAGTCCATCAACATGGACTTATGATGATTTTGAATCATTGAGTGTTGAAGTGATAAACCACTTAACGAGACAGAAACTAGGCTAGGACTTCACCTTTATGTCCCTATCCTAATGGTTCACTAAGTTTATTGTAAACTATGTAGTGAACAATAACCAAACACTCTCCAAAATGTTTGATGTGTATAACACAATTGAAAAAGGTTTCAAGAGAGATAGTGGGAGTTTAGGGACCATGACTATTGTAGTCAAAGGAGAAGTCAAATGAAGAAGATAAAATTAACTCCAAGGGAACAAACTTTCTTTATGAAAGGATGGACATTGGAAGGGGTATTTGCAAGAAATGTCTTGCAAGTGTCAAGAACACACCTTTCGAAGGTATTGTAAATTGTTCTTGAATAGTTCAAAACAGTTGGTTCTTCTACTTGAATGCATGATTCCGTATTAGTAACTATGTTTTACAATCGTTGTAAAAGTATGGCTAATAAGAAGTAGAAGATTAATGAGAGAAGAGAAAGCACTTCACATTCGGAACGTGAATAAAATATAGATCTCTGCGAAAGCAGATGGTACTAACTTCCTCATATGAACTACCAAAGAAATTGGAAAAACCAAAGATTGTCTTTACATTCCAATTTTAAGGAACTTAATTCCGTCACTATAGTAGAGATGGATGAATGTTTTGTTTGACAAAACATTGTTCTTTATTAATCAATGATTAGGATTATAGTAATCTAATTGATTGTCTCTATAGTAGAGATGATATGGTAGCGTTAACTGTTTAGAATATAATGATGCTTAAAACCCAAAAGGTTGCAAGATAGTGGCAATTGTCCACAACATAATACTACTCATGTTGTATGACATTCACCGAAGATCACTCTCGGTTGGACTATAGTTTATTTTGAATAAACACAATTCCGAATACTTTGCAAAAGGTTTCAAAGAATTCAAGAAATGTAAGATTGATGAGTAAGACGTCTAAAGTAATTACATCCTTAGATTTGATCCAAGGAAAGGTAACACTTTAGATGAGTTTCCTTGAAAGATATCAAGGAAATTAGCATCATAAGATAAATGATTTTCTCCATTAGGAGAAGAACGAACTTGAATAAGATTTAGTTCGTTGGATATTATCAATTACCCATATATAGGATATATATGCTTCTAAGACAATATGATTGTCAATTAGAAGATCTTCCAAAATTTTCATAACTCCATAGGATGTAGTTGGAAAGAAAGACAAATCTTAATCATGTTAAGATTTGGGGTTGTGTGCTAATAAGCAATATTTGTTTAAAAATTATCTTGTGGATATCCTTTAATTAACCTTTGGATATCACTTCTATAAACCAACCAACAAATGTTGTTTGTTGAGTAGTTCATTGTAATCCTACAATGTGATTTGCCTTAGAGCAAATGAACTAGGAATAGAACTCAAAAGAATGGGTTCTTTGAGAGACAAGATGATAATCAACAAATATAACAACCTAGTTCCTATACCACAAGCTCCAAGGTAGTCAAGAAGGATTTATAAACCGTCTCAGTTGAATGGTTTGAACTTTATGACTACATTGAGTGTATATACGATATATACTCAAGGAAATGGTAAAGTACCATTTGACCCGAAATAATGAAACCTTCATAGCTAATTGGTAGCTTAAGGTGACTACAATCAAAGAGAATGGTTGACTTTGAAGGAACCATTTTTGACGTAGTCTTAGTTTCAATTAATTCGAAGATTGCTAGCTACAACTAAATGGTGATTCAATTTTTGGACATGATATAGGTTTCCGAAACCATTATTAAGATAGTCTTGATAATTTATGTCTAAAACTATGAATCACAAGACATGTAAGTTGTAGAGATCCAACCATCATGGATCTTAGCAAGCTAGTGGGAGCCATAAGCGTCTTATGAGAGAAAGATCAAAATTGTTTGATTTCTCATATAGATGTAAATGAATCTTTTGTTTACTAGGTTTACAAAAGATTAGTGGGAGTTAATCATATTCCTAAATTTGAATATATGTATGATATATTAATTTTGGAAATGAAAAGAATACTTCATTGTTAAAGTTATGACTTTAAAACTTTCTATAACGATAGAATGTATATGGGAGACATAGTCTATATACATGGGATGGAAATCTATAATGATAGATTTTAGGATATAATTGGATTATATCATGCCCTAATAATAGACAAAAGGTTGCTAGGAAGTTTCTCATATGATGATAAACTTTAATAAGAAGAACAACTCTAGTGAGACTAGGAGGTAGCTCTTCTCAAAGGGAACGTACCCTTTGACTCCCAAAGAAATAATGCGTAAATCGAATCCTTTATGCATACGCAGAAAGGTGATTTATGTATTTCATATTGTATGAAAAACATTGATATGAGTTGTACCTAGAAAGGTACAAGGCGATATCAGTGCAAGCCCAGGATCAGAACCATGGCAACTGTCAAGTAAATCCTTAAGTATTTAAGAAATACTAAAGGATAGGTTCCTCGAAGAATGAGGAAGAATTAGAGTAACGTAATGGAAGCGTAAATGTATTAGATTGTGAATCTAATCCATCATTGGATGTTTCTTCATTATGAATGAAGAGATAAACAGATATCTCTTTATTATGACTAAAGAGATATTTGGATGGAAACATTAAAGTAATGACTTTAGTGTGTTCCATTATGAATGCAAAATATATTGCCATATAGAAGTTTACAACAATGTTGTTTGGATGGGAAAGTTCATTTATGAACTCTCTATTCGGTTCCAACCAGAAAGTGTATCTAGTGTACTGACACTACGACACTAATGGGGCGATAGCTCAAGCCTGGGAATCAAGGTCTCATCAAGATCCGAACTCATATGAGAGACTGAACCACATGATTGGGAATCATGTATAATGGTGACGTCGATATTCTCAAGGTTGCTTCTATGGATAACATATAGATATCCATTTCCTAGGCCTACTATTCAGCCATTTAGGAAATGACTACAGAAGAGGAATCATAACAGATGACCAAGCTGATTGGCTCTAGTGCAAGTGGGAGATTGTTGGAAATGTGCCCTAAAGCCATTCATATGATGATACTTTACGGATATTTCACATGTTAAACTAATCTAGTTTACATATAAAAGGCAAACATTATTGTTTGAGGCGTCTCATATAAATGTTATATGCTTAAACGATAAAGTCCAAGGAATATGTGATTGGAAGAATGCAATCTAATGTAGTTAGATTAATGAGACCATTCTTTCGTAGACACATCCTAAACGTTCCTGATCATAGGATTGCCAATTGGGCATTGACAGTCCGATACGATCAGTACGTGCTATGTCTTCTCTCAGGGAGAGTGACTAGTCTCAAGTCATTGGTGTTTGTGACATCAAGACAAGTACGTAGGTGCTCAATAGAGAATGAGTTCACTGAACACGATCAACCAGGAGTTCTCATACTCATGTCACATGAGAACTCATGTTTGGGATAATGCAAATTAGTCCTTTGACCTGAGGCATCACAGTTGTTGTCTTGTGGTTAAGTCCTTGATCTTTGATTATGCCAAAGTCACCCCATCGGGGTGTCCACGACATCATTGGGGTTAAGCCACTTAGTCATGGAGACAAGTGAATGCGCAACAAGGGATCTCTAACCTTCAATTGGCTTGAGGGAGAATACTCTATGATATGATTAAAATCTCTGGCCAGAGTATGAATGAGATTTGGGAATGCGTTCCAATTCACATTCAAAGTAATCATATAAGCACAAGAATCACATTGGATAGTAGACATGAATAAATAAACTATCAAACCAAACAATGTGGTCAAGAGTATTAGATTAGAGAAAGACCGTATTGCATTTGTAATCCTAAACTGAATAGGTTTTCTACCTCTTCTGATTAGCTTGGGTAGCCATGATATGCTGCTAGGTGTCACTCATGGTTTGTGGAAGCCCTAAACGTGTGTAATCATTAAAGGGAGAATTGAAAGTAAGTTTCAATTCACAATCGATGTAAAATGGTTTTAATCGCCCACTGCCTCGCTAAAAGGAACCTAATGTATCGTACACCAAATAAGGTGGAGATTGAAGAAACAAAGGAGATGAATTAAATGGTTTAATTATTTATGGCAAGGATTAATTAATATGTTAATTAATCAAACGAATAAGTTCGTTAAAGACCTCGGGATAGTTTTGGACCTTAAGGCCCAATGGGCTTCGAACGTCAAAGCCCATTGACTTAAGTTGTATGACAACTTAATGAATAAAGATTCACAAAGGCCCAAAAGCCCATATCCATTTAGTGTTGAATTAGGGTTTTTGGTTCTTTAGGTCATTTAAAGAAGTGACTATATAAAGAACTTTATAACCTAAAATTGATAAGTTGTTGATTTTAGAGAAAATTGGTGAGAACACAAAGCTTCCATTTCTCTCTAAGAGGCCAACCACCTTGGGGGATATTGTCTAGCAATTCTATTTCCTCAAGGTCACTCATTTCCTCTCCAATCCAACCTTGGTGTAGAATCTTTAGAGGTTCTCAATTTTGGGAACTTGGAGAACCTATTCTTCTAACCAAATCCATGGAGCTAAGAAGCAAGGAATGAAGGCCCTATCTCTTGGGTGATTATCCTTTGCATATGCAAAGAGGAATCTACAAAGGTAAATATTTCTCAACTAACAAATTGTTGTTTTTAAGTTGAGTCAAGGTTCACCAATCTACTAGGCTTTGAATTTCATGGTAGATGTTTTGTTTTTGAATGCATGAAAGCATGATTCCGCCTTTAATTGTTAATTGCATGCTATATGATGTTATTCAAATGAACATGTTTTTCTACTGAGGTAGTAAGGATTCTACTGAGGTAGTAGATTGCTTGTTCTTTCCTGCCTTCATTGTTATGAGCCAACAAACTTCCCATTGATCTCTCAGAAGCAGAAATATAAAGCTTTAAAGGCTTCCATCTCTGAGGTGGCATGAGCACTGGTAGAGAGGCCAAGTAAGCCTTTATGATGGGCCCCACTCAAATTCTTCTTTGTCCTTCAATTTTAGCAAAGGAGTTAGCAGCTGAATCTTGCCCACCAAGTTAGCGATGAATCTCCTTAAGAAGTTGATCTTTCCTAGTAGCCTCTGTAATTGTACTTTATTGTGGGAGAATGTGATTCCATGATTGCCCGATCTTTTTTCTTGTCAACCTCTACACCCCTTTAATGGACAAGGAATCCCAAGAAGTTGCCCGACCTTACTCCAAAATCACATTTCTTTGGATTCATTTTTAGCTTATGGATCCTCATTCTTGTTAAGGCTTGTTTGAAGTCTGCCAAGTGATGCTCTTCAGTCTTAGACTTTACCACGATGTCATCAATGTAGACTTCCATGGTATGGTCAATCAAGTCATGAAAAATGTTGTTCATCGCTATTTGATAGTTGCTCCAACATTTTTTAGCCTGAATGGCATTACCAAGTATTCATATGCTCCAACATGACCTAGGCATCTAAAAGTTGTTTTATGTATATCTTCTTTAGCCATTTTTATCTGATTATCACCGGCATTCCCATTCATGAAAGGTAAAATTTTGTGTTTGGCAACTGCATCTATGGATAAGTCAGCCACGGGCATTGGATACTCATTTTTAGGCTTGGCTCCATTAATGTTTCTATAGTCAACACAACATCAGACCTCCTTAGTTATAGCTTTTAATACAGGTACAATGTTTACCAACCATTCGACATACTTGGCAGGCCTAATAAATCCAACATTTACCAACCTTTTGATCTCTTCCTTGACCTTTTCCCTGATTTCCTTTAACATCCTTCGTGGTGCTTGCTTGACAGGTTTATATTCCTCCTTAATAGGCATTCTGTGTTTTACTAAGGTTGAATCTAAACCTGGCATTTTAGTGTAATGCCAAGCAAAACAGTCTTTGAACTTATGCAGAAGGCTAACTACTTTTGCCCAATCCCCAATTCTTAATAAGCCACTGATCTGGATAGGCCTTGGATCTTCTTTAGTTCCCAAATCAATGGTTTCCAAGGGGTCTTGTACTTATGGTGGTGGCTTGTCAGGTTCTGCATACAAGAATTCAACTTACTCTAGATTCTCAGGCAAGTCTTCTGGCCCGTCCAGGTCATATATACATTCAACCATTTGTATGGCCGCTTCCAATTCTTTTCCAACAAACTCCTTTCCATTTTGGCTGTTTGAGGCTTCCTCATAGTGCTTCTCGGCCAAGCTCTCCCTTTCTTGCTTCTTCTCTCTTCTATACACCAACAGTCTTTTGATTAAGGACCTGACTGCAACTACCTGGTATTTTCTTCTTTGTTGTGACATTACTGGTGTTGGGGAGTTGGGGACAATATGGGGTCGGTCCCATTCTTCCCTTGTAAGGAACCGCCCTTGTTCCAAAAGCTTTTGGGCCGTCACCTTAGTCGGGTGGCCGTTCTCATCAGCTTCTAAACACTGGAGAATTCCAATGATAAGATTATAAAAATTGGCTTCTGCCACATTGGCAATGGGAAGGAATGGCCGTGACTCGACCTCTACCATTTCCCAAAATCCAGGTCATATAGCTCATTCCTCGTGATAAATTGCCACTTGTTGATGTAGGGTGGATGTCACCGAGAGACTTTGATGAATCCAATCTCGGCTCAGTAAAGCTCCATATGTGGAAATACTATCCACAACGAAGAAAGCTAACATAATCTGCTTGGAACCCAAGTCAACCTCCAAGGGCAATATCCCATGGGTTTTAGTGATCGCTCTAGAGAAACTGGAAACTGTTAAATCCGTGGGGATGAGGTTCTCCTCATTTCTACATACCCGCTTCATCTGCTTGAAGGGCAAGACATTAATTGCGGCTCCTCCATCAATCAAAACCCTCTTGAATAGCACTCCCTCCAAATGAGCAGTTACATAAATGGGCTTCAGATGGTTGGCTAGGGTCAAACTCGAACGACTGAAGACCATCATGTCTGTGTACACTCTCTCGGGCTCTCTCTTTGTGGGCTCGGGCACATCTACTCTGCCCGACTCTTCTTTTCCTGCATTTTTAACACTAACATGTGCCATCATCTGTTCCGTTGCTAAGTAGTGATCCTCCATTGTGGCAGGTTGATCATGTTCAGCACAAAACATGGCGGATAAAACATATGTCATGTTTACGTGGAAGTTGCTAGGTCCAGATAAGTTCTCATTTTTGCCCCCAATGTGGTTCATGAACTCGTAACCAGGCCTGCGTTTCTTCTGGCAGCATCAGCTCGGGCACCCTTTGTTCTCGGGTTATGCCAAAGTTTGGGATTTGTTTTGGAACCTCGTAGAGAGTATCAACCAACAATGGTGCAGGCAACCCTCTCGTAGGTGAGATAGTTCCAAAGTATATTGGTTCTGGGCTCCACCTTGCGGTTGGCATCATTACCATATCCTCTTTAGCTCTCCTCAAGAGTATGTATTTCTCAATATGGGGGTTCTGCGGCACATGGTCTCCTTCCCCTTCAGTTTTGCTATTAGTCTTCTCCACCTCATTCTTTGTTCTCCAATGGAGTTGATTTCTTCCCCTATCGGGTACTTTCTCAAACTTTACATTCTCTGAGGTTTCTGAGGCAGTGGGGACTTTCAATGAGTTCATGTGGGCTTTATGTTGCCTCTGGACTCTTCTAATCATGGAGGCTCCCATTTCTTTAACAGGTCTCCCATCATTTCCTACCACATACCATTTCCACCCGAGTCGGGCATGATTCTTCTTCGTGACTGGATTCACAGTTCTACCCTTAACTCTGACATCTCCACTAGCATAGCTTGGTTGAGGTGGCCTCACATCCACCCATCTTGGCACATTGGCCTCTTTGTCCTCCACCTTTTTAGAAGCTTTGTAATTTCTGAATACTTCTGACAAACCCTTTGGTTGGGAATCTTCTCCCAACCTTTGGAAAACATTCCTAGAGGTCTCTCATTTAGCTGCTTGCATAACATTTCTGTGGGATTCTTGCTCTTCTTTCTCTCTTCTCTTGATCAGCTGCTGATCAATAATGGCTCCTAGTGCGGGGACTTCCAGCTCACACTCACATTAGCATCTACTGTACAATACCACTCCCTTGATTATGGTCGCCTTAGGTTTCTCGGGCAACTTGATGGCTCTATTGGTTGGCTTATCAACTTGCCTCTGTTCTGCTTTCACCTCCCAGGTAGCTTTTCATTTCCCCTTCTTAACTCATGTCAAGTTGATCATGTTTATTGGGACTTCTGGGAAAGGGTTAGTGTCAATCATCATGTTAGTCTGCGGTTTCTCCAGCAACAACTTTCCTTTTACTATAAGGTCTTGTATCCAATCCCTGAACTGGACAAGGTTGGTTATGGAGTGATTGAAAGTATAATGCAGCTTGCAATACTTTTCCCCTCTCAGTTCTTCAGGCTTGGGCAGCTTTTTTGGTGCCGTCGGGCACGATGACTCTTGCCCGAACCAACTCCTCATAGATTTTTGCGGCCTTGGTTAAATCAAAGGAATAACTCTGGTACTTGGGGGGTTTCATGGGGACAAATCCACCATCGTTCGTGACCCATTTCTAGTCTTTAACTGGCTGTACTAGCCCTTTTACAGTCAATGGTTTAAATGGGGTAGTCATCTTCGCCGCGCATACGTTCATTATCTCTCCTTCATGACCATTATTCTCTTATGGCTTTCCTTCAAACTCCACTTGGTGAATGACAGCTTTGCTTTTGTATAAAGGAGGCACCTTAGATGAGTACTTTACTTGTTGTTCCTCTAGTAACAGCCTCTCATACTTGGTGGCCGCAATCACTAACTCTTGCAGCTCATTAAACTGCACATCATAAAACTTCTTCCTCAAATGCAATCGCAACGCCCTCTGAGCGATGGATATGAGCTGTGCATGATTTATGGGGAACTAGCACCTCATCGTCGTCCTCCTGAACCTTATCATGAAGTCTTCTGTAGACTCATGCTCGTAATGCTTCACTTCCACAAGGCCATTGATAGACATCTCAGGTTCAACCCTGTAAAAATGCTCATGGAAGGCCATCTCCATTTGCCCCTAGTTGGCAATAGAATTAGGGGGCAACAAAGAATACCATTGAGATGCTAAGCCCACCAAGGAGTTCCCAAACAATCTCAACTTGTAATTGGGATTGTCTTCAAATGCCACACAGTGATTAGAGAACTTGAAAATGTGATATCTGGAAGACACATTGCCATCTTCTCCGCTGAATGTTGGGAATGCATGCATCTTGAAGTTGACTAGAAAAAGGTTCTGCTCGTCAACGTACTCAAGATAGGACTTCTGATAAGTGATCTTAAACAGCGAGTGAGCTTGTGGCTGAGCATTGCGTACCACCATCCTCCTCAACTCGGCTAACTCATCCCTGAGCTGTTGGTGAGCTGTATTATCAGGAAGAGTATGAAGAGATTCCCATTTCGGGCTACGATCATTGCCCGAGAACGTGTCTTTTCTTGGCTCGGGCTTTCTCCACCTAACATCCCCTTCCTTACTGGCCAATGACAGAGGCCTACAAGGAAGAGGCTTGTCTGGCTTGGTAGGCCCGTCTTTTCCACTGGATTCCCCGACCAACTGGGGCATCCCATACTTCGTTCTTTCTTACCTGCTCTACCCCTACTATTAAGTGGAAATAATGAGGGGTCGGGCACCTCCGCTTCTAGGATTTCCTCCAACACTGGCCCACTGGTGCCAGATTCGTCGTTGTTTTTATTTTTACCATTCTTCTCCTCAAGCAAAAGAAAGAATGGAATAACTGGTTCTTTTTCCAGGATGGCTTCCCTCGTTACTCCCCTGGCATAATCATTTTTTGGAGTAAAATATTCCAGATCTAGTCTTCTTTGCAAACTCCCTGTTAAAGAACAGAATTTGCTAACTTCTCCCTTGGTTTCCAGGGAAATCTTTTCCATACTCCTCAACACTTGCACCATGGTGGCTTGCAAATCCTCATTGGTTACTATTCCCCTTATTTCTCAGATGAGGTCGAGCTTTTCAAAACAACTGGTCCTTGTAAGAAGGGAACGTTCTCTGGGAGGTCTGCCATGTTTGATTTTGGTAAAGACTGGGGTAGCCTGTACTCTGTGTTCCACCTGAAGGTTTTCTCCTTCCTTCTTCTTCTTAGCATACAAGACTAATGTGGTCCCACTGGGCATGCCAAAACTATGTTCGGGCGAAGATTTCTCCGGAGATGGCTCCTTGGCTCTCAGCACAGCTCCCCAAGGGATTGGCACTTTGGATGTGTAGTCGGGCTCTTGCTTGATGATGTGCTGTAAGAAGAGGATAGAGTTACTTTTGAAAGGTGCCTTTGTAGGGCCTTAGGTGTAGGCCTTGAGGCTCGCAATCAAAACTAACTAAATGATAGGCGTGCCACTGCTATCTCAGTATAGCAGATGTAGAACAAGTGTGTTTTAGTCGATTACTTGCGCCCTAAGTCATGTATGTTCAAGTGAGGGAAGTCCAGATCCCCTTAAGTCATCTACTTGGTTCTTGATTGGTTTTTAATGAAGGCATATTCATTTAGGTAACCAGATCCGGGCACAAATGAGACTCTTAAAGTAGGAAAACATATGAATATGACTTGAATACATACTGGAGAATACATTAAGCAGTAGATCTATTAACTTATAAAACAAACAAAGAGCTTTAAGCAAGATTTCACCTTGTCGGGTAAGGTTGAACTTCTTGCAATCACTTCTCTTTTGAGTTTACAGGGTTTATATGCTAAGAAGGGATGGATGGTAAACAAGTTTACACAAGAGAATCGATACTACACCACTAGGGGTGATAGCAGAGCTTCTAAACTAGACAAAATATGACTTTTGTGGGGAATGATCCTAAAAAAGATTGAGATTTGAGCTGATTACAACTTTTAGATGCAAATTTGGCTTGAGTGCAGAGTTTGTATGTTTTTTGTTTGATTGGTTGAGTGTCCTTGTCTCTGGGGCCTCTTCCTCCTTTTATAGGCAGATTAGCCTGACTGCTGTAGCTTTGCTCTTGCCCGAAAGTAATTGCAGGGTAGTGAGTCATCAGCTTTTTACTTGTGTTACCACTGAAAAGTGCTTTTTGGCTGATTGTGGGTTAGTCCCCATCACTTGACACTTAAATCATAGGCACATGGCCTATGCATTAATGAGAAGGCGCCAATTTGTCTATGGGCTTGATGCTGGGCTTCGGACAAGTCTTCCTTTAATTGGTGTTTTTGGGCTTTCACATACTTGCAACCCAAAGTTCAAATATTAACCGAAACATTATCTTTTGTTAAAAAAAAAAGTACGACACGAGAAATGAACAAGCACCAATATGATGCCTAGCTTCGATACCATACTGAAAAGCACCACCCAAAAACTTATGTTATCAAATACTATTCAGTGTGATAGAGATATTTTATCCTGTTAATTGAGTTGATAATTAGCTAGTCATTGTTCTTTGCTTCGTCTAATATCTTGATCTTTCTTTCCAGTTTCTATAAACAAAAGCGTACTAATTTGTGAAGGAAATTTTGTAAGAGGAAGACAGAAATGGTGCTTGACGTGCATGGGTGGCCACCAAATATTCACTCTGTCTGCCACTCGCTAGTGTTTGAGTCAAAAATAATTTTTAAGTCAAATAAATGTAGAGAATGCATGTTCTTACCGTCATTCAATCAATTTCAACATACACGAGTGCAAAGATTTTGACGGAGATGTAACACGATCAAAGAACGACTTTGACCATTAATCTGATCTTAATTTTCTAGGGTAGTACCTAACAAAGTAGCACTAACTAGTGGGCCTCCGCATTATTTCAGATTTTTCTAACTCAATCATTGCCCCTGCAATGATGAAGATGAACCCCATTGCTCTAAAATATGTAGAAAAAAAGGATCTAATTCCTATATTAAAAAATAATAGTGGAGCACAATACTAAGTGAAAATGAAAATTAGGATAAAAACATTAAAAATTGGTCGAGTAAAAAAGAATTCTCTGATATTAGGCAAGATGTGTCGAATAAAAACTCTAATGAACTAAGGTGTGTTGAACTTTCTCATGCTATAAACTTAATGTAAAAACTCACATGTCAATAGTGAGAATAAATGACTTAGATAAAACTCTCTTCTTTTAACAATTAGGCAAGATGACTATCTATCTATAAAAGTTGAGGTGCCTTTTTTGAAAAGCATTGATCACCATTAAAAGGAAAAGGAAAATTAGCAATAATAAACATATTTTGACATTTAATTTGTATAAATGATCAATTTTTTTGTAACGACGACATATTAATCATATATCGACGACACACGACATAACGATCATACAATAATAATATAGTAACGACATAATACACTAATCATTTCAGCTGCCAAAATATGTTTATTGTAGCTAATTGCCCAAAATAAAAAGTTTCACCTATTCATTTGAAATACATGCTTGGTCGCACACATCTTTTCGTCAACAAATACTCTTTCTAATTTTATCTAATTATAAATTTAATATCAAAATATTATTAAATTTCCATCAAAATCTAGAGGGTTAATTTTCTCACTTACTATTTTGTTTCAATTTCAGAAATCGCATCCAAGGCTCTTGATTAGGTTGAAAGCACTATAAGTCTCCCTTTTGGTTTTTTTTTCTAAATTAAAAAAAAATCAACTGATGGCTTCGGTAATTCACCTTTTTAAAAACCGAAAAGACTAAAATAAGCATTTTAACAAAGAAATCCATGATTACATAATTCAAACAGCTTCCTCTGTTTCACAAGCAAAGAACATGTACGCGTTCATGATTAACTACTTAATAAGCCAAAAGAAATTCAAGCTAGCTGGGGAAGAATTATTTTATGTTTGCACTAGTTAGTGGGAAGAATATAATATGGAGGGGACTTTACTGATTATGACACGAATGTTGCTCGTTATTTATTCTTTATTCGTAAACTACTAGATGGAATATTACGTTAGATTGAATAGGACAATCTTTACAGAGTATTCAATGGATATCGTTTTTTTTTTCCCTAACTTAATTGAATTTGCTTAATCTCAAATGGTTATGAGATTATGAGCATTTGTCCATGCACTCATAAACATATTTTGGTTGAGTTTCTCTCTCCGTGTGAATCATTTTTTAGCGAGGGCGCTAGGTGCAACCGCCAAAGACCCCAAAACCAAATTAAAGGTCCCGAATTAGATTTTATTAATTGATATATTTGTAGGAAAATAAATTTAGACAAAAGGTCATTTGCTAAAATCTATATATGTTAAGGCCACAGTGGGAAAAAAAAAATTAATTAGTCTCTCTCAAAATTTTCCTAGAAATACATTTGATTCAATTGAAAGTTTGTATCCTTAATATCATTTCGTTTTAGCGAAACTGTTATGAAAATAAAATTGCTGTAACAAGAAAGGTTTAACTTTTCTCTTTTGATTCACTTTTTCTTTACACATATACCTTGTATCACAATAAAATTGAAATCCCAAAATGGGGAGGGTTTAACTTTTTTTTTTTTTTTTTAACAAACAATATTATCTACATAAAGCGCGAGGGGGTTGTCACTTAGTACTACAGTCTAATATTTTTTCCTTATAATATTTTGTCGATGCGCATTTGATATAGTGTAAATTGGATTGTGTCTTCTTCAATTCAATTCAATCCGATCAGAGGTTAATATTCGTTCCGATCGAATTAATTATCGAAATCGATCACTTATATCCATAAAAAAATAAAAAAAAATAAACTTTGCCGGTTTCTTCTCATGCGGGTATCCCTTGAGTCCTCTCATGATGATAGTCTTGAGATGAGATATCAAAGAAGCAGGCAGACTGTGGTATGTTCCATAGATGCTCTGAGCATATGGAAGGTTTATGTCTTAATCGGATCGAGTTATCCTCACCACATTCCTTGTCCTGAAAAGGCCTTTTGAAGCATAAATTAACTGCACGTTTGATGCTACTGTCAAGTTTAAAGTTTGAAATTTGAAAATTCTAGCCCTTTTACTTTGATCATTTTCTGTCACTAGTATAGCTTAGCTCCTTTGATCCTTTTGCAACTTAGTCATTCATATTATTGTTAAAAACCTTACCCTCCTTTGATCCTTCGATCCCAAATTAGCCACGAGTGTCAACTGGCAGACTATGGCATGAGTAGCTTAACCACATCCCTTCATATATGTTCGTGTCACCACAATCGAATCCTCCCCGAGGTTAAAAGAAGCAATACAAAGTGGATAAGAAATGTATACAGTCCAAAACAAACATCTACAAATCAATCCACCTTAAGATTTACAAAGGTGCTTGTGTGATTTGCAACTTTGATAACAGAATCCATCTAAACCCGTTTATTGGACTTACAAACGATACCCGCTGCAAAAGCTAAACATTTCATTTTAGACAAGTTCAACCCAACAAGTCCTAGAGCCCCTCTCAAGCATTAGCTCTTTGTATAACTCATCGTTATAAACAGTCATCTTAGTCAAAACCTTACTGTTCTTTAACAAATACTTTGCCACTTTCTTTACATGCGGGTATCCCTCAAATCCCCTTATAGTGATAGTCTTGAGGTGTGATATCAGACAAATAGGCACTGACTCCGGTGTCCTCCATCGGTGCTCTGAGTATAAGACATTTCTCAAGTACCTGTCATGCTCCCCATAATCCTTAACACATTCCTCGTCCTGAAAAAGAACAAATGATGAGAACAGTACATAGCTGGAAGTTGGTATAACTTAGCATGAGTGGGAATACATCTTACTTCTTTATGTTCGATGACAAGAGATTCCAAATTAGGTGATTTCTTGAGCAACTGTGTTAACAAATCCCAAACAATTTCAACTGGGTCAACTGATTGAAAGCAGGTAGACAACACTCCTGTTCAGGCAAAGATTTCTTTGGAGAAGGATCCTCGGACCTTAGCACAGCTCCCCAAAGGATTGACACTTTGGATGTGTGGTCAGGCTCTTACTTGTTGATGTGCTACAAGAAGATGATAGAGTTAATTCTGAAATGTGCCTTTGTGGGGCCTTAGGTGTAGGCCTTGAGGCTCTCAATCAAATCTAAGTGCTAGGCGTGCCACTGCTATCTCAGTATAGCAGATGTAGAACAAGTGTGTTTTAAGTCAATTACTTGCGCCCCAAGTTACTCGGACTTCTTGTTATCGAAGGATTGTCGTGGATGGGTTAAGTTCACATTAAGTTATTTTCTTGCCTTGTAAACAAGGACTTTTAGTTCATAGTCTTGTATGTTCGAATGAAGGGAGTCCAGGCCCATTTAAGCCATTTATGTGGTTCTTGATTGATTTTAATGATAACATATCCATTAAACTAACCAGATCCAGATGCAAATGGAACTCTTAAGATAGGAAAACTGATGGAAATAACTTGAATACATACTGGAGAATGCATTAAGTAATAGATCTACAAATTTAGAAAACAAACAAAGAGTCTCGGGCAAGATTTTACCTTGTCTGGCAAGGTTGAACCTCTTGCAATCGCTTCTCTTTGAATTAACGGGGTTTATGTGCTAAAAAGGGATGGATGGTAAACAAGTTTACACAAGGGAATGGATACTACGCCACTGAGGGAGATAGTAGAGCTTTAAACTGGACAAGAGATAGCTTGTGGCTAAAAATGACTGAATATGGGTTGATTTCAGCTTTGGGATGCAAATCTGGCGTGAGAGCAGAGTTTGTATGTTTGTTTGTTTGATTGGTTGAGTGTCATTGTCTCTGTGGCCTCTTCCTCCTTTTATAGGGAATTTAGCCCGATTGTTGTAAATTTGTTCTTGCCCAAAAGCACTTGGAGGGTAGTGAGTCATCGGCTTTTTACTTGGAATGCCACTAGAAAGTATTCTTTGGCTGGTAATAGGTTAGTCTCCATTACTTGTCTCTTCAATGGTAAGCACGTGACTTGTATTTGGCTGAGAAGGCTTCAATTTGCCTTTGGGCTCGATGATGGGCTTCAGGTAAGTCCCTTTTAGTTGGCATCATTAGGCTTTCCTTCATTCAAATTCAATGTTCAAATATTAACCCAAATAACTCTTTCACGAAATATAAAGAATTGATCAAACATAACCTCATCATGCATAAACTAGATGTTTTTTCAAATTCACTCAAATTATCAAATGCAGGCAGCCAATAACCCTTTGTGAAAGATAAAATATTGATCAAACTTATAAATTAAACATTTACTGATGCATAACATACTGTTTGAAATCATAAATCGCCAAAACGTAATACAGGTTTGAATTACAAAACACTACTTTTGGTACGAAGTAAGAATGATAAATAGGGTAAAAAGAATGGAACAAGATGGCATGCCAGGGTTGTACTTTTACCTCATCTAATTTATGGTAGTGTAAGGATATATGCAGAAAAATTTAATGTAAAAGAAATGAGTTACGGCATACACTTACCTCCACAAAATGAGCTGAAATAGACAGACATTTAACATTGGAAAATGCCTCCAGAAGAGCAGTTGTTCGTTCTGAAGCATCATTCCACTCATGTTCATAATGGCTATAGAGATCGACACGGCCTTTGTCCAGATATTTGAAATTCTCAAACAAATAAATAGACAAACAGTCCTGCTCGATGTCAAGGTTTTCAAGCTTTGGGGCATTAATAGAAATATCGTACTCATGATCTTTAGCAACAAGGTAAGCACTGACGAAGGTCATTCTTAATCTCTTTAGTTCAGGTGCAGAGACCTTAAACATCAAAACTAGTAAATCTCTAACAGTTGCATTTATAGACAAATCTTCAAGTACGGGGCAGCATGAGAAAAGCTTCTCCATTGAGTCGTCTTCAGGACATCAAGGAACTTGAGGCTTGGGAAACAACCTGACGTAGGACGAGCCTAGGTAATACAATATTATCAGTATAAACACAAAGATCAAGTTCAACAACACTATGCCTGATGGCAGTGCAAATCCAACCTACAATACGAGAGAAATCTTCAACACGACAGTAACAATGAAGTCAAAACTTTTGAATATCCAACGAGTCACGAAGTGAAAGTACCCTATCGACAAACATAAAAAAACCAACATAGTTCGACATATATTCTTCCTTCCACGTAGTAGACATTTGTTCAAATTCGAAGTCTAGATTGGGGACAGAAGCCCATATACTCTTCCATCTTGTGGACAGAATGCTGGTCCTCACGGAATATTTTGTTGGAATGAAGGAGAGTATGTGACAAAGAACTGCATCCGGCAATTCACTAATCCTATCTTTAACCCTTGCTTGAGAATTCGACTTTGAACACCTTTTTATGTCCCTGAATATTTAAGAAAAAAAAAAGAAAAAAAAACAAATACAAATCAATTAATTTACCTTGACAGCTATCTTCCCATGAAATTATACTTTGTAGAAAGAAAATAATAAAAATAGTAGTAAACAAACCGACTCGAGAAGAAAAATAATCGAGGCAACATTTTCATTAAAACTATACTTATTCCAGAACTATCAACATAAACAAGGATTAGATTTTGTTCATAGGGCAAGAATTGAACTTTCTATTAACCGTTAATAATAATAATGTTAACAAACAGACTCGAGAAGAAAAATAATCGAATGCAACATTTTCCTTAGAACTCTATTTATTCTAGAATTATCAACAGAAAACAAAGATTAGATTTTGTTCACAGGGCAAGAATTGAACTTTCTATTAATCATTAGTCAGTTTTCTTGGTAACCAAACAGATGGTAAAGAAGTCATAATGATGAAGCAAGGTACCTGAAAAGTTCTGAGCTTAATTTCTCAGTAAAAAATAGTAGTGGCAGCGAAAAGTAACACTGTGATGCTTAGAACCGACGGGAGAAGTATATATCGGACAATGAGAAGCTTATCGAGAACGATTGGGTTTCGACCATGTCAGCTGCTTGACTTTGAACCTTTCCAGCCTTCCCACTCACGCTTTGAAAAAACTGACTTAGAAAATAAAAAATAAAGAAAGAAAGAATAAACTCTATTCGTGCTTTCAAGAACAATTGAAAAAGTAAATCCAAATATCACCAGCTTAGTATATCCTTTTTAAGTTCAACTCCAAGTAATGAGGAGTTGATGTTATAATATTATTGAAATCAAACCCTACACATTAAATTATTGACGTATTATAAAAATAGTGCATATTAAAGATCAAGGAAATAACACAATATCTTCTCATAAAAAAAAAATATTCATGTGATAACATTACATAAACTACCCAAAGACCAAATTGAAGATTCATTGCCTTTGAGATTGAATAGCAAATTGGGATAAAATGTATTTAACAAAGCCATCCAAGGATTGGTATGAAGAACCATCTTGTTTGATGCAAATTTTTGCCTTTTCCATTAGCATTAAGATTCTATCTCTAATCTCCTCCCCTTCTTTTTCCGCCATTATTTTTCTAATTGTTCTTTCAATCTCCCCTCTATCCACCCCATGCTCCAACTGCAACCCAACTTTCCACACATGACTCACATATCTTGCATTTGCCATTTGATCACTTAGACATGGCATGCAAATCATAGGCACCCCTTCACAAATACTCTCCAATGTAGAGTTCCAACCATTGTGAGTCCAAAACACTCCAACGGCTTGATGTGCCAACACGTTTTTTTGCGGAGCCCATTTCACAATTTGACCCCTTCCATTCAAGGCCTCGATAAACCCGCTAGGCAATGGTTCGATCCATTCTGACCCATGGACTAACCTGGGTCGGACCACCCACAAAAAGGGTTGGTTGCTATTGGCTAGACCCCAAGCTATCTCCAAAAATAGGGTTTCATTAATTGCAGCAATGCTTCCGAAGCTCACATAGATGACAGATTGTGGTGCTTGAGTGTTCAGCCATGGAATGCAACTTTGGTCTAGTGATAATAAGTTGCTGATTGAAGAAGTGTTTGCAGGAAAGCACTTGTGAAGCGGGCCTATGGGGAAAATTGGAGTGTTGAACTCTTGCCGGATTGTTGCCAGTGAATTTCCTTCAAGGTCTTCAAAAGTATTGAAAATGATCCCACATGAGGCTTCGACTGCCTTCTTCAAGCCAGAAACTACTTCGTAGTATTTTTGTGGGTCCTTTGTTTTGAGCACAGGAAGGTCTTTGACTTTGAAAGGTGGAAGCTCTAGTACTGGCTCTTCTAGTCGAGATTCTGTTGATCCCTCCCAACACAGAAAGATATCCATACAAATATAAGTAATTGTTGTAACCCTAAAAATATAAGTATATATTAACATATAATTATGTGCATTGTACCAAACAATACCATAATTTTGACTCATTATCTTGTTTCTTCTCCTCTGACGCAACGATATTCTATTGCAGTACTCTGAGAGAAGGATGTTTCTTGGTCACACTATGGAGAAGTAATAACTAAATATCGAACTTAACACAAATCATGAATCGTAGGTTTTTACTATGTGAATTGAACCTGATATAGATACATTTTTTGACCTTTCGGCTAAGATCAACAGATCCTGTAGTACCATTGTCTGGTTACCATTCATTTATTAGAAACCAAAGGATTCTCCCAACTTATTTAAATTTGTTTGTTACGTAAATCACATACACATTACAATTCATCGATTTCTAATAAACGTCTTAGATCGAAGAATTACTAATAGAATGAAGTCAAGTCGACAAAATAGAGCATCCAACTCCAATTAATTAAACAATAACAATAGATGGACTCAATATCATAATTGTTAGTGTGTAAATTGTGATCCGATATGGTATTTGTATTTCTAGCTCATATTGCTAGGATGGTTAACTAAATTGTGTGTATGCTCTCTTATTAAGTCTCATAGGTCTTAAACAAGTGAGTGTATATGTGTCTTCATCTCATAGGATGTAAGATGGATGGCTAGGATTGTTTGGATGTAATTTGAATACTGCCAAATTTAAATTGTAATTGCAGTTAAGAGGAGAGAGACCTTTCCTCTCTCACTCTCGGTGGAATGAAACAGTGAAAACATTTGCAGAGTCATATTCTCTGCTCTCTCCATCTCTTTCTCTCTCTGCATCATCTTCTTCATTTGTGTAACAAGTTTTATTCCATCATTCAGAACATACCTGTGAGTCACAGCTCACAGGGAAGAGTAAAATTCGTTTTTAAGTCTAACAATAATTATATGTTGTCATGTAAGACTTGCCGATAGATAAATGATTTTTCCTTTGACCAAAAAAAAAAATTGATTTTTCCACACATTTTTTCTCATTTCACACGCACCTCTACTGATTTTTGTTTCTTGGTTGTTCCTTTAATTTAAGAACCTTTTTAAAAGTCAGAAATAAATAGAAGTTTGCATAGATACAAAATGGATGTGGAATTTATACTCTCAACAAAGATAAGAGGGGGATGTATACCTAGATTGAAAAGGATCTGAAAAGAAACTCATAAGAAACCACACAGTTACCTTGTATTGGGAGGTAACCCTTTTCCAGCAGAAGTAGAAAAGCAGCATAAGCAACAAAGGAAGACGCAGCGGATGTCCTCAACAAAATCCTTGGGAGCTTAAGGTTCTCAGCAACGTGTTGAGTGAAACTAAACAAAAGGTCAGAGATCAAACAAGCAACAGGCTCCTGATCATCATCTGATAGCAACCTAGCCAAACATTCACTGAAGGGTTCAAAACACTTCACGTTTAGAAGCAAAATGAACGCCATAACATCGTTCGTGGAGGCCTCGGTTCGCGACAATTCAACGGGGATCGAGTGGAAGGTGAAGTGTGGATGGGTTGTAGGGTTGAGAGAGTTGAATTGTGTGTGGATTATGGTTATGGAGAAGCCTTTGTGGTGTAGAACGTTGGCCAGTTCTAGCATAGGGTTTATATGTCCTTGAAGAGGCATTGGGAACAAAATCAATCTCAAACCCTTCCTTTCCTCCATATTAGAACTTAGTGGGAGTTCTCTCTGTAATTTTCTCATCGATTGATAATTTTCCTCCATATTAGAACTTAGTGGCAGAATATTTTAGATAAATAATTGTAGTGTAAGAATGGATTGATTGATCTCATCGAGGTTGTTTGAACTCATCGAGATCGATATTCCTTATTGGCGGCCGATGCAGAAGCATACAAGAGAATAAATACTCTCTCTGCCTAATACTAATAATGAATGGTTTTATAGATTAAAAAAAAAACACTTTGTTTTGGCCATGTTTGTTGAAATTTTTTTTTAGATCAACGGGCTTGAGGGCCCACTCTAAGGACACCGATATTGTTCCTAATTTTAGGACCTGCCCAATCCATCAGGTGTAAGGTTTTACCATAAAAGACCTCGGTATTAGTTAGAGTAGGGTAATCATATTTAAAACAACCCTTGTTGACTTCCCCCACTAATGTGGGACTGCCAACATGCCATCTCACGTGTAACCTTTAGTGGTTCATACGTGGAGATCCACACATCGACAATTGAAACTCAGAGGTCGGCTCCAATGGAGTCCAAATTTGTTTTCAATCTTTTCAGAAAGTGTCTTTTAAGAACTCAGAGGCCGGTTTTATGTTGAGAGTCCAAGCCCACACTTCCTTGTGGCAAGCCTCTGGCTTGCACGGACCCATAACCGTAGACTCTGATACCATGTTGAAATTGTTTCATATCTGAACTTTTATTTACTTTTAGCAAAAAATCTTATCATTTTTTTAATTGGAGTCTATTTCTTCATTTTTTTAGTGTTTTAAAATAGATTTTTAGCTCTAAGTTCACGGAATGGATTACATTGGCTAACGGTGTAAAACACAAGTATTAAATTGGCTAAAATTTAAACACGGGGATTAAATTGACTAGAGTGTTAAAACACAAGGATTATTTTGACATTTAAGTAAGATTGGTTTCGATCCATACAATAAGGATGCACTTGCATGGCCAAGCTTAATTAGATTGTTTTATCTTTGTGAATTCATGATCCCATGTGAGTGACTTGATAAGTCTAACGTCTGTGCTAAAAAGATCTTTTGATCTGGGTATGATTTCATCTCTTTATTGTCTTGCGCTCTTACCATTGCCGTTGTCATTACAACTACCATTGTGGTCACCAAACTCAACATGTCAATTTTTATCATTATACATAATTATTGCATTTTTTTACAATCAAAATTTATCAAATGTTTTTATATTTACATCACTTTTAAAAATACAATGTATATGCAAATTTTGTACACGGCTGAGTTGACAAAATTCCACCTCCAAGAGAACAAACAGTTAGCCTAATTGATGAACACCCTGAAAAAGGGGAGAGTGTCCTCCAAAGGGCTTTCAATGCCTAAGGCAAAAAGTAACAGAGATAAAAATAGAACTTGAGAGAATTCTATGTAATTAGTGGTGATTAACGATTCCTCCGATTGACTTGGCTATTTAGAGGGAAGAAACCCTAGTAGGTAGCTGGGAAGGGAGGCTACAGAGCATACTAGGCAGCCTTTAATGATGCAGCAAGTCTTCGCAGTCCTGCCAACTAGTATTCCTAAAGGTTTTTGTTGGTAATTAAGACCGCAGGTCCGGCAGACACCCAAAGGGAGAATTCGGAGAGTCGGTGCCCTGCCACCATTGGACCGGGGTATGTTTGATGGCATGTTGTATTATGGGCGGCCCGAATAGCCCTCATAATAAGTATCATGGATGGCCCAGATAGCCCATGAACCAGACCATGGGTGGCTTGGAGAGCTAGCCCATGGCACGTTAGTGACGTAAAAACTCAATTACCTTAGGGGCAAACTATGTCTTACTCCCTTAGGGTAATTATGTGGTCTAATCACAACGTCAAAGGTAAAAACTAAACGTATAGTCCATGTGTAATTCTTCTAATGGATGTAATTAATTTATGTCTTCACAAATGCCCCCACATTTGCTTGTGCTTAAGTAGGAAACAAAGGGGATATACTAAATAAATAGGCATTTTCTTCCAATACAGGGTAGGTTTTCATTTCGTGGAAGGAAAGGGTTTCCTTTTCTTTCCCCACATAACTTTAGTATATTGGTTGAGTTATCACAAATTCCTTATTCTTTAAATTCAGAATTCGCTTAGAGAATCACATAGAAAAATCTCTGAGTGTGAAAATTTTCCCTTCTTCCTCTCATCCCCAATTTTCATGCATAACGAGGAAGCGGGGGGCTGCCCCTGGTTTATCACGGCTTGGCAACATGTGGACTGCTGCTACCGCAGGTAGGCTGGAACAAAAAGGCAAGGCCAAATTGGGAATAATGTTTGAAATTTATTTGACATGGTTGATATCCGTGGAAATATTGGAAAAATCATAAAAACTCTTAAATTTTGGTTAAGAATTGACATATTTCGTCGATATTTTCAACATGGCAGTTAAATATCAGAGAAACTCTTAAGTTTTGAATAAGTATCGATATTTTCAACATATTTCGTCTAAACCATTGTTTGACATTCCCTAAAGTTTCATTTTAAATTATACGGTTTGAGTAAATTTCTATCATTTCCATTGAAGCCATCAATACCGGTATTGATATATCCATCGATATTTTCACTGAGTTGCATATTAACATTTTCACTGATACCGATATTTTAAACACTAATTGGGCATGCCGCTACTTGCTGTCCGCGCGGGAGCGCGTGGGACGGCTGCCAGGCGCGGGGCTTCTACTGGCGACAAAGTCGGGGAAGTGGCTCGAGTGCGAGAATATATCAATATATAAATTCTTCTTCATGAATTACAAGTTACAATTGATCTTTTACTTTGGAATTTCGTCTTCTGTCAAAGCAAGGAAGAGAACCATGCGTAATTGATTATGGCGTTCATATTCATCGTTAATAAAAGGTTGATCATCAGAAGCAGTAGAAGTGTAGTTATTCGTGTTGTAATCTTGATTTTCTACTTGTACAGGTAGAGTTGGTAAAACTTTTATCATTTGAACTGCTGAATCCATTATGCTCCTCATTCGTCACGGCAATACTTTTCAGGTGATTCATTGATTTGTCCCCCACCGCCTGTACTACGACCTGGCCTTGTGTCTCCAGAAGCACATCTTCTAAACAAACGAAAAACAATGAAGATTAACTGTAGTAACGTTGCACATTAATATTTTCTATGATTGTCAACTTAAAGTCCTTTAATTTTGTGATACAAGCAAATCATTCATTTTTTGCACGTCAACTAGTCATCCATATGAATCAAAGAAATTGGTCTACCATAACGATATACTTGTAACTATAATCGTAGATTTGTTCGACACACATATATATTTAGCTAAATAGTCTCTAAATCAAATGAGTTTTTCTAAAAATTAATGATTTTAAATAAAGACAAAATAATAAACAGTTCCAATTATTCTCATTGTATAGAACTCTTAAAAATAAATAAAAAATTGTGTACATTCATTCTTGAGAAGTTACAATAGTAGACCAACATATAATTGGGTGAAAGAAAATGCCAAGCTATCTCAATATTTTATTCTAAATAACTAAAATTAACTCAAGTAGGTTTAAGGATGCTATTTTTATCATATATTAAATATCATATTTGTCCTATTTTTCTAATATAAGTGGGACTCAATTGTATTGGTGGCCCAATCTTTATTAGACAGGTGAAACAAATATGGTATAAAAAATTAGCAAATATAGTACTTCAAAAGAAAAGATAAAGAAAATTAATATATAGAAAGACCAATCAACTTAACTACACAGTAATAAATTTCCATTGCGTGGCCTTTGACATGAAGCCTTTAACAACCATATATTATAATATTAGCAACTACAAATGGTTCCTGCTTCTATTGCTTTTTGCTCAAAAACTCAAAGTTTGCTATTTTTGGTTGTGTCATCTCTTGATTGAGCCCAAAGGAAAGATTTATAGCAAAGTCGACTAATAAGACAACCATTACAAAATGAATAAAAATGTAGCAATACCACTAACGACCAAGTTTTATTTGAAACAAATGGATTCAGATAGCAAGGATTCAGTCTTCAGATAACAGAAGTTCACTTAATTGGCCATAGACTATAGGAAGACTTGACCTTTTATTTCTTTATGTGCGTGTGTGAATTCATATCACATGTGTGTGTGTGACTTTGAATAGTATTTCCCAAGTATTTTAACTCCCACAGTAGTGTTTTCTTGTTGAAAAGACTTGTTGAATGATTCAGTCAATGGAAAGAAAAAGTATCACAATTACAATGCACAAGCTTTTATATTTTCTTTAGCTAGAGATGATAATTGATAATTGATATATTTTCTTTTATATTTGTTCACCAAATAATTTTTGAAAGGTTAACATTTGGACGTACATCCTCTTTTATTTTGCATTGATCCTAAGGTTTAATTAAGCTAAGAGCATCTAGGATTTTGAAACTAACTAGCTGATAGGTTGTTTAGTATTAATTTGTAAATTATGTTATTGTAATTACGAATTTATTGATCAGTTATTTTTTAGTTGTGAGTTTGCACAATGTACATGTTCTAATTTGATCAGTTGATTTTGTCTTGCTACTCTATTTAGCATTGTTCTTACACTTATTGTTAGCTCTTTCTCGAATTTCGAACTTGCTTTCCTATCGATTAGTTTTTCTTCACAACTTCGCAATGTTTAATTGATTGTTGGATTTTTCTTACTATTGGAGATCTAAAACGTTTAATAAGTTGAAAATAGATCTCATTCTTTTTCACGCCTTTGTTGTTCTACTTTGGCTTGAATCAGGCAAGTTGGAGTTTTTTCTCTTAGTCATACCTGCGATGTTTTAGATAAAACAAAAACGCTTTTAACTATTTTAAAAGTATTTCCAAACAAACCTTATAACAAGGATTCGGTCTTCAGACAGCAGAGTTCACTTAACTGATTTATTTATTAATTTATGATTATGTCATATGTACATGAATTGGCCACAGACTATAGGAAGACTTGACTTTTTAATTTTTTTATCTGCATGTGTGAATTCATTATCACATGTGTGTGTGACTTTGATTGGTCTTTCCCAAGTTTTTTAAGTCCCACAATAGTGACTTGTTGTTCAATCACAATATTTCAGACTGATTCAGTCAAGCCACAAATTCACAGCCACAAATCCACAATAGTGACTTGTTTATCTGCACAAGCCTTTTGTATTTTCTTTAGCTAGAGATGATAATTGATAGCTATTACAAACTACAATAAAATAAATTGAGTCCTTAAATTTGTTCACCAAATAATTTTTCATGCATCTAACATTTGGACATGCATCCTCTTCTGTTTTGCATTGACCAAGGTTTAATTACACAAATTCACAGTGAAAAAAAAAGTATCACAATTAATCTGCAAATTATGTTATCATAATTCTGAATTTATAGATTACTTATTTTTTTAGTTGTGAGTTTGCACAAGGTACTTCATAATGTTTAGCTGACTGTTGAAATTTTCTTATTGTTGGAAATTTAAAAATACGTAATAAATTGAAGTTTGAAAATAGCTAGGTCTCTTTCTTTTGCATGCGTTTCTTGTTCTAATTTGGCTTGGATCAGGCAAGCTGGAATTTTTTTTCTTAGTCATGTCTCTGCGATGTTTTGGATAAAACAAATATAATCTGTCTTCAATCTCAATTGAGTTGTGTTAAGCTTCTACTATTGCTCTAGTTCTTTCACATCCTCCTTCATATCCTTGGGGCTTGCTAAGGCTAACTCAGGTCCTGCAACTTGTGGCGCGGTTTTTCGTTATTCTACGGGTTATTTTTTAATGGTCTCTTCTATAGTTATGCGCATTATAGGATTAACAAAATATGTGGCTTAAAAACGGCTCTTTTAGCGCGACCTTTTGCTTTGTTTTTTACTCTTTTTCATCTCCTTTGCCATTTCATACTCATTGGAAAAATTGCATTTCCCTATTGTAGCATATGATTTTCCATCGTTCTCATATATTTTGAGATGCAGTTGCCAACATATAATTGCTTCTTCTTTTTTTTTAATTTATAGGTGAGTTAATTATTCTTTTCTGATTTGTTGTGAAAGTAAGTTAATTGTTCAATCATGTTATTATCCTTTTTCATTACTCGGGTATATTTTCCTGGGCTGTCAATATATATATATACAAGACACACCAGGTCTAAGCCCTCTTATAAGTTTGCATCGTATCATCCTTCAATAAATAAGATTTTGCTATTATATTAAATTGAAAGGAAAAAAAACATATTTATGAAACGCTGTTATGAAATACTTCTAACTTCGTCACTGCATAAAACACTAACAATTGATTATTTATTATACATGTCTGCATACTAAAGAAGCTACAGTAACCAAATTACACTTGCAAATTACCATAAACACAAATATCTAAGAAAAGAGGGAGAGAAGACAATCCATCATACAGAGTCCACACCACACAGCTTATCTCTTAATTAAAAAGCATAAATTATATTTAATCAACCAGTAGAGCCAGTCTTTCTTGTTGTAGCTTTTGCATCTCCGTTACTTTGCTTGCCATCGTTCTGATCAGTCTTTTAGCTGCTGATTTCATCAGAAACATTCTGCTCTCTCGATGTCGTCGTCCCATTGATTTTCCCACCGCCCCCTTTGCTGATCCCTGGCCTGCTTTTAGCTCCACATCTTATGATAAGAAAACAATAAGTATTTAATCAAAAAGCTAGAGACAAAGTATACTATCTTTACCAAGGAAATATCAAATTAAATAGCAATAAATATATACATATATGTATATATGTAGTCCAATATAAACAAATGTAATACTAATCTTATGCATGCAAATTATGATGAAACCACCATACATTATGAAGCGACTAATATTCCTTCTGTTGGCGTGCATATGGTCGAGATGCGTGATCTGCAGCCTGCATATATATATAGTCTAATTCAATCATATATATAATATAATTGGCAACACAATCAACAAATTAGCTAGCCATTTCTATTTATTTCAAATATATAAAGATAATTAAACAAACAAATTAGGTTACATTCGATCACTTACATATTCAAGGGTCGATGACGGTAGGACTCGCAACTGGGAATTTGGACGATGTTGGTTTTTGGCAGGCCGATGAATCCATGCACAGTTAGAGCCATGATCTCAGTAATTCAGAGTGATCAGTTTACTAACCGCGTGTGGTTTTCTTAGTGAGACCTAAAGTCCGAGGTTTATATAGAGTGAGAAATGAGAATGCATGGCAACTTGTCCTATTATAATATTATTAAAGCTTTGATTCTGCATTATTTTCCCCCTTTTCTCTTTTGATCCCTATAGGCTATCGTGACATAAGAGATAAAGGGTTGTATAGTCTTTGTCCATGATCAAGGTCTAAAATATCGATGATATCGGAAATATCGGTAGTCCAAAAATACGGAAATTTCGATGGAAGATATTATCGATATCGATAAAAATTGAATAAAAACCACGGAAATTGTAAGAAAAACTTGGAAATTTTTATTGAAACTTTGCAAGATATTTATTTAGTCAATTATCTATTAGTTTATCACAAAAAATTGGAAGGAAATGCATTGCATGATGGATTTACCTGCTTTAAGTTGATTATATAGCGAGCTGACAAACATTGTGAGTGTAGAAAATATGTAGTAATTAATGAAAGAAGTTTAAACACACCATAATCATTTATATATAATGAATTAGTACAATATTTTACACTTTATACATTGCATGGTAAGATACATGAGTGACTTAGTACTGAAGGGAAAATTATGAGTTTTCATGATATGGGATTTCTAGATGACTAGCATGCATATACAATTCTAAATTTATATACATACGCAACGGAAGCATTTATAACAAGTTATCAAAGTTATAGTCATGCAAATCCCCTTCAAGGTTCATAGGTTTAAATATAATGCATCAAAACAATTTTTGCTTAAGAACAAAGTCAAGGAATAGATCTATACCTCTTGTTCTTGATTTTAGACCAAGGATGGACCACCTCCAAGCCCTTTGTTCCTTGAATTCCTTGAGCCTAGCTTCCCTCCTTGCCTCCTCCACTTTGATAGAATGAGTGCTCCAAGGTTCTCCTTAAGTCTCCAAAGTAGAAGACCTTTAAAGATCCTCACCCACTAGTGTAATGAGAAGGATGAAGGAATGACCAAAAGGATGAAAAGTTGTTAGCCAATTCACCCTCTAGGTGGCCGGCCCTTTTGTTGAGAGAGAGAGAGATGGTTGTTTTGATTTTGTGTTTCTAAAACTCACAAAACCCCAATGAACAATTTCTATAAAGTTCCTTATATAGCATCAATAAACCTAGTCAACATTTGACTAAACATCTCACCCATTCCCATTAAATGTGGCCGGCCTACTTGTGTTTATATGGGCTTTGGGCTTTCATTTATTTCAAGTCATCCAATGCTTGAATAAAAGCCCAATGGGTTTAGGCCCAATGGGCCCAATTAAACCCGAACGTTTCTTTAAGCCCAAAACGATCTTTTATCGCTTTTATGATTTCTTTAGACTTTCTAAATTAATCAAAACACTTAATTAATCCAATTAATTATTTTCATCATCCATTAATTACTCACTACAATAGTGTTTTGGTGAACAATCATTTTAGGTTCTAATTAGCAAGGCAGTGAGGTGATTGACATTAATTCAATTTAATTTCAATCACTTAGTGAATCAAAACTTCATTTTAATTCACCATTCTTCTTTGATGACTACATTTAATCATCTAGAAGAACTCACAAGCTATGAGTGACATCTAACCATATGTCATAGCTACCCAAGCTAATGTAGAAGTTTATAAGGATAACCTATTCCATTGGAATTACAATGTAATTCGATCATTCTCTAATACAATACTCTCAATCATATTATTAGGGTATGGATATATTATGTCAAACCCCTAATGTGATTATTCCTTCTTATATGATTCTTTTGAGTCGTATAGGAACGCATTCCTTTTAATACGCTCGATACTTCGGCCGAAGATTCCCGAATCATATCTTAGAGTATTCTTCCTCTCTTATCGAGGATTAGAGATTCCTTGTTGCGCATACACTTGCCTTCATGACTAAGTGGCTTAACCCCGACTATGCCGTTGACATTCTGAAAGAGTGACGTTTGACATAATCAAAGATCAAGTACTTAACCACAAGACAACGACGATGCCTCAGGTCTAAGGACTATTTACATTATTCCAACCATTAGAGTTACTTGCTTGACATGTGAGTAGACCTCCATGCAAGTACTTTCGTTCGATTGTGTTCAGTGAACTCATTCCCCTAATGAACACCTACATACTTGTCTTAGTGTCACAACACGAATGGGATGAGACTTTCCATCCTTCCATTTGAAGCAGACACAGTATGTACCGATCTACGCATTGTCAGTTTCCCTCCGACAATCCAATGACCAGGAACCTTTTGGACATTTGGTTATCTGAAGAAGGTCTCTGTAGTCTAACATCATTAGATTACTTCTTCAATCGATCCATTGTCCATGGATACACTATTTAAGACATACATCGTTTATTGAGATAGTCCTAATTCGTGTCTTTGCCATTTGACGTATAAGAATCATCTATACATCCATTCATTTGTCCTGAAAGGTTTCTTCCAAAGATTGACTTTCAGGGCATATTTCCAACAATCTCCCACTTGCACTAAAGTCAATCACTAGTGTATCTTATACATCTTGTCGAGAGAGTTCATGCTCGTAGGTTAACTTGGTTATGTATTAATCCCTTTTATTTTAAAAGGGAATTTACTTATCAAATGTTTCCAAAACATTTGATGATGTCTCTTTATTGTGTTCGAATATTTTGATGAGACCTTGATTCCATGGCTTGAGCTATCGCCCCATTACGTCGTAGTACACTACTATCGACCTTATGGTTTGGATTCAATCATTGGTTCTAAAAGAACCCCTTCATTCAAAACACCTTTTTGAAGCAGTTTCAAAAACAATATATCGTCATATATTTCGTTTGTATACTTTATACAAACTTTGCTCCATCCTTGAGACCATTGTAGTACCATACTATCAATTCATTCATATGGTTAGTTCTTCATCCAATATGAAGTTCCATTTGTTAAAATGGCTTATTTTCACTTTGGTTAACAACCTAAGTGAATGCACGCTTCCAGAGTCCCACTCTGATGTTTCTTTCTTAAAGGCAATAATACTCTATCAGTTGCTTTGGTTCTGATCCTGTGATATAGTAATATCTTAAAGTGACAACCCCTGTGGTTCTTCACTTTTGGATATCTATTTCACAAGTCAATACATGTGTCCCTTTTGTGATTTTATGACACATTCATTATAAGGGTTCTGAAAGTGATTTCCTATCACATAGGAAAATGCTTTCTTAAATCTACAACATTTGAGATTTAATTCCCCATTTAATATCCTTGAGATAGTCTTACTATATCAATAAGTCCAATTTCAAGTCTATAATTCAAAATTGACTGTGTCATGTTTTGTCAATTTTTCGAGTAACATCTATGATTTATCAAGTCTATCAAATAGACCTCATTCATATCTTGTTTGCCCAAATTATGACATCACTCCCATTGGCCTTGATGTAACTTAGCATTCATTCAAAATTAACAATTATATCGTCTTGATTTGAATGCATATTGCTCCCACTAACTTGTATTGGATCTATTGACAATCATTAAGATCCATTAGCTTATTGATGATATCTCAACTCTTTTGAGACCATCAACAACACTAGCTAACACAAGTTATTCAAACGAATCATACACAAAAGAATTCCTTCTCAAGCAATTCCAATTGAAATGTGTAACTTGCTTTATCAAGTCTATTCATTTAATTCATATGGTGACTTGTGTTATACACCATATTTCAAGTTTTAGTCATACTAAGACCTTTAATGTAGTTATATAAGAATTATCCAAGTCTTTAGTGGAAGCATGGCTTCTACTAAGGATATAGAAACTCAACCATTCCTTCTAGGTGGTTGATATAATTCTTCATCGAAACTACATAGAGCAATATTGTTACATTTAGATGTTGAATTTGGATTGTCTTGTTGTTAAACCAAATGTTGTGACTCATTTTGAAGTTATTCCCTTTTGTTTCATCAACTTGTCCATATGCTTTGTTATTAGCTTGTTCTCATAAAAGAGAATGATGGACAACTCCCAACATATAACCATTTTATGCTAGGTTGACGAAACCAACATTCAAAGACTATCTTTAAATGTCACACACAACATAGAATTTTAACGTTTGAAGAGCTTGAGTCTTTTAACAATTAAAATTACAAACTCTTAATAATAGTCAAGTACTATTATTCTTTTGACATCTATAAACCAATCACATTCAAGTTTATATCCATTTTCACACCTCCCACTATTTCTCATGACTTTAATGAGAAATCATTTCATACATTCAAAATGTATAAAATTGGAGTATATTGGTAGAAGACATTGTGTAGTAGCTTTAAAACATTTCAAGCTTATTTGTTTCAATCTTCACTAAGTTAATGTCATGTTATTAAGTGACTAAAGTCTTTAAACATTTTATAGATTTAGACACTTCTTTCTTGGTTTAATCAATAGCACAATTGACATTTTAAAACCTTTTAACGAATGCCCAATTAGTTGTTCAAAACCACTAATTGAATCAAGAGTGATCTTGATTATTGTGTTTCATATGATATAAATCTTGTATCTCAACTAGGATACAACAAGACAATATTCAATTCATAACACTACTATTAAGAAAATGTATTAGAAGGCATACATTACATTAATATGATAATTCAAACATTCATAATGTTTAATATAAAAAGCATTAGCTCTAAACATTTAGAGACTAATTTAAATACCTTTATACATATAAGCATTTATTAGTGGCCTTCCATCATATGAAGCCACATTAAGTTCTTAACAAAATAAGAAAGTTTAAAGACTGTCTTTAAATGCCCAACAAACTTCTTAAGTAGTAAGCAAAAAACATGGTGGCCGAACTCTTCTCCACACCTTTCCTTGCTTGTTCCTCTTCTACTTGGCTCCTCCACCTATATACAATTATACAAGTGATTAGCCCTTTATATCAAATATAAATATTTAGAAGATCTAACATTTAGAATTGAAAACAAGAACATAAACCATACCTTGTGGTTTGTCTTTAAGACTTGCAAGGTATAACCTGCAATTCCTCCTCCAATGTCCCTCCTTTCCACAGTGGTGGCAAGTCCCTTTGGGCTCTTTTGCCTTCTTTTTCATCACTCCTCCTTTCGGCTTATGAGTGGGTGACTTCATCCCTTTTCCTTTGCCTTTGCCTTGCGGCTTGGTTTTGGAAGAGGATGGCTTGTTGTAGGCTACTGCAGCAGTCCCTATAACGTTCTCTTTCTTCATAGTCTTCTCGGCAGTTACTAACATATTTAGCAACTCAGAGAGAGTACTATCCATCTTATTCATATTGTAGTTCATTACGAACTGCGCAAATGAATCAGAAAGAGAAGCCAATATGAAGTCCTGGGCCAATTCCCCGTCAAGTGGAGTACCAAGCTTCTCCAATTGTTCAATGAATCCGATCATCTTCAGTACATGTTGATGTACTGGAGCCCCTTTGACCATCTTGGTCTTCACAAGTTCACAAACAGTGCTAAAGCGACGGTTGCGCGTCCCTTCGCCATATAACTCCGTAAGATGGAGTATTATGGAAAATGCACTGTCCATGTCCTCGTGCTGTCTCTGTAGCTCCTCATTCATGGAAGCCAACATATAGCACTTGGCTTGTGTGTCATCCTCAACGTGCTTGTCAAACTTAGCACGTTCATCCTCTGTAGCCTCAGGGCCGAGAGGTATGTGAGGTGGAGCCTTGTCTAGCACGTAAACAATCTTCTCCAATGTTAGGAGAATCTTGACATTACGATACCATGATGGGAAATTGTGCCCCTCTAGGCAATGTTTGTCGAGTATTTTTGCGAGTGCGCTTCCAACCATATCTAAATACATAAACACTAAAATAATTAGATTGATTGTTGATTAAGTCAAACGATTCGAGTCTTTAAACCGAATGACACCACCCACCATTTTTGGCAAATTCCATATCCCTCAAAATGGAATCCGGGAGATTTCAAAGAAAGCTCCTAGCGGGTTATGGGAGGCTCACTATTACCAAGCCCACCTCACGATGATACGATGTTGGCTAGCAAAAATAATAATGAGAGGGTACAATTACCCATTCACAACAAGTTTTTGTGATTACCCATCTATTTGGCCTCTAGAAAACAATGCCTCACGAAGATACGATGTTGGCACCATTTTTCTTAGTTAAGTTCTTTCCCACCATGCTGGTTTAGATAGGGGTTCAAGTATGACCTCACGATGATACGATGTTGGCCACACTCGTTGCCTACCTTAACCTCATCAAATGTTTTGAATAAACTCCTCCTGAATATAAGCATGCACTTTGAACTTCCCCATGATAGGGTGAAGACGGTGTACAAGTCATAAACGCTTGGAGCCTACCATGGTGGAAGGCCACGAAAAAGTGTTCTAAGCACTCTTACGCTTTCAACTTAATATTGTTTGTTGGTTGAGGGATTTTAAGGTCTCATCAATTTTATTTATTTAATCACATTCAAATAAATAGTCCTATTATAACTACTAGTCCATATTTAATGAAATTAGTAGCATATAATATCCCCACTATTCGTTTTCACAAAACAAATCAATATCAAAACATTTTTCAAAATATTGGAGATATATATATTACTACTAATTATATTCATTATATTTTAGTAGCGTATGATACTCCCACTATTTGTTTTAAGAAAAACAAATCAATATCAAAAAAAAAAAAAAAACGAATTTTTCAAATATTGGAAGTAACTACTACTACTATGGTTTTTGCATTCCTTTGAAATTGGACTTTATAGTTATCTTAGGCTCTTGGATGACCATGGACTTATTAGGTTATTGCAACAACGAGCCATCATTGTTGAATATAAACTCGGGGAGGTTGTGTCAATTTAATTACGTGCTTTTCAATCCAATTAAAACATTTTCATTTAGCCATTAGAAATGAAAGACAATCATTCATTGCTAATTAGGGCGTTGGACCCATTTAATCTTTAATCTCATGTCAAAACCCTCTTTTAGTTATGTCTCCTTACCAATAGTTAAAGAAACTCTAGTCTAGCACTAGAGGGAATCAACTAATGAATAGAGATTAAGAAGTAATAAGAATTACAAACCGATTTGTACAAATTCCTATAAATTACATATACTAAAAGGGGAGAGATAGATTAATTTCATACGTGACAAGGTCCAATTAAACAGTAATTAAAACACATTCCCAAGGTTCAAACAATTTGATTTTAGCGCCTTATCTCATAGCTCAATTATCGTTTAAGGCATAAGTCCATAGTCACCCATTTTTCCAACTATCTAATCACATTAAATAATCATATGGAATGCAACATAAACATTTAGATTTAGTGCATATGGGCATAATAGTATTATGAGTTTAAACAACTAACAAAATTAAAATCAAATATTTTAACTTTCTAGTTAGTAGGGGCCTATATGCAAATATGAAAAAGTTAGGGGTCAAACCATAAATACTCAAAAGTAAAACCAACTTTCTCAAATTATAAAATGGCCCCATAAGTGGGAAATCCACTAGGGGAGGCCGGCCATTTAATGGGGGGGAAGGGTTTCCACTCATCTTGCATTAATTCAATACAAAATAGAAAGAAACATCATTTTGTTTGTCACTTGTCTTAGCTTTTAATTCTTTAGAAAAAGTGATGGAATTTCACCTAATCAAGTAGGGTTCAATTAATTTTAATATGGTTATGGATGGTAAGAACATCATCCAAAACCACAAAACTATGCATGAAAACCATTTTCATCAAAAAAACAAACTAAGAACACCAAGAACAAAACCATGAATACATCTTTCAAGATTTGTGTATTCTTGGTGATTTTTCAAACCCAAAAACTTAAGTGACAAGGTTTCTAGTTTCTAGCTTTAAATGATGTGTGAGTGTCTTACAATAAAACATAAACACATGCTCAAAAATTTCCCCAAAATCGTGCCAACCACAAAGAACAAAAAAAAACCCAAAACTTTGTTCATGACTTGTTCTTCATTCATGCATACAAAACAACTTTTACATGCACATCTTTTTCAACTCTTGATTTATATTTTTCAACCATTGAAAAACAAAAGATAAACATACTTTAAATGAAGAAGTAATTGTTGGAAGTATGCCCACAAAGCCACTCATTTGATGTAATAGCTTTTTGGAATACTTAATATGTTAAACTTTTATATGTTTAACGGAAGGGCAATACTTATTGTTAATCACTATTTATTGTATCATGTGTTTAATCAATAAGAGAATCCAAGGGATGTATTTGACATAAGAGATAAGTGATCTAATGAGTTAGATTAAGGAGACCTTTCTCTTATGTTCATTCCTAAAACGTTCCTAGCCATAGGATTGCCAATTGGGCATTGACAATCCGCTAAGGTTAGTATGTGTTATGTTGACTCAAACGTGAGTATGAACTAGTCTCAAGTCATTTGGTGTTGGAAACTAAGACAAACACATAGGTGCTCGAAAGAGTAATCGAGTACACTGAACTGCGATTAATGAGAGTTCAAACATACATGTCATGTACGAACTCTAAGGTTACAATATGCAAAGTAGTCCTTAGACCTGAGGCATCATAGATGTCTAATGGTTAGGTCCTTGATCTTTGATCATGACAAAGGCATTCCCTCGGATTGTCCACGGCATTGTTGGGGTCATGTGATCTAGTCATGTAGGCATATGAATGCACAACAAGGGATCTCTAACCTTCCATGGTGGAAGGAGTATACTCTAAAATATGATTCTAAAGTCTTTGGCCAAAGCAAATGAATATGACTAAGGAAGATGTTCCAAATCATATTCAAGGGAATCATATAAGAAAGTATCACATTGGATAGTAGACATGAAACAAACTATCACTTAAAACAATGTGGTTAAGAGTATTGTATTAGAGAATGACCGTATTGCATTGTAATTGTAACTGGATAGGTTCTCCAACCAATTCTACTTAGCTTGGGTAACCATGACATACTGCTAGGTGTCACTCATGGTTTGTGGAAGCCCTATTGATTAGCAAACACTAATCATCAAAAAGGGAGAATTGAAATGTGGTTTCAATTCACAATCGATAGTTAAGAGTAACATCGCCCACTGCCTCGCTAATTGGAACCTAATGGATCGCACACCAAATAAGGATATATGTGAAGCAATTAAATGAAATGGATAAGCAATTAAATGGTTTAATTGAAGAATGGTCAAGATTAATTAATTAGTTAATTAATTATACGAAATGTTCGTATTGGGCTTTTAAGTTGGTTTTAGGGCTTCGGGGCCCAAAAGTGTTTTGGTCCACAAGGCCCATTATGTTTAAGTTGTATGACAACTAAAACAAAATGGGCAATAAGCCCAATAACCATATAGGCCAACCATTTAGGGTGAGGGTATGCAAGTTTGCTTAATTGCAAGTTTGCCACTCACCTAAGAAATGAAGTATAAATTCATCTTTATAGCTTTGTTTTCAATTAGGGTTTTCTAAGCTACTTGGGGAAAGTTATCTAGCAAATTTACTTCCCTAAGTGATCCATTTTCATCCTCACAAATTACATCCTTGGTGAAGAGACATAGAGACATCAAACTTTTGGTGTTTTGGAGAACTAATCCTCAAATCCTCAAAGAAGCAAAGGAGCACTAAAAGGAGGAAAATCACAAGGAAGATCCAAGGAGCAAGGAGGTGACTTGAAGGCCCTCCACTTGGGTGAATCCCTTGTGTAATCAAGGATGAGCTTCAAGGGTAAAGAATATCTAAATTCTTAATTATCTTTAATGTTGTTAAAGAGTCTTTTGGTTCACCATATACTAGGCTTTGAAAGTCATGGGTTTCATGAATTGTTTTTGGATGCATGCCTACTTTAAAGAGTTAATTGTTAGCATATGTATTCAAATGTTCATACATGTTCTTAGCTAGGACAAAATTTTTCCTTCAAGTGGTATCAGAGCCTAGGTCTAGTGTATGGTGGATCCTTTTGGGTTTTGTGATTTTCATGTTTTATGATTTAAATGTTGTAAATGTTACAAGCTTTGTTCTTGCTTTGAATATAAATTTTGCTAGAAAATTTAGCATCTCAAATGTTGTAGATGTATTTCATTTAAGCATGAATATTGGAACTAAAATTTGGTGCCATGTATTTTGAGTTTTCATAAGTTTTCTTCAATGTTCTTGGAGTTCTTGCCAAGAACAAAAAGTTTTGAAGTTTTGATTCAAAAAGTTTTATGTTTTTACATAAAGTTTTGATTTAATTTTAGTGGGTGATGGTTAATGATTAAGTAATTTTAATGGGAGACAAACTTTGTTTTAAAGAATGACATAAATCATTTCTTACAAAATTTTATTTCATCTTTACCTCACCTAACATAACCCACTTACAAAACTTTGTATAAAATTTGAATTTTCATCAATAAAACACTATATGGCAGGCCACCCTTTTAAAATAGGGTATTTTTGGGTGTTTTGTGCACTTACATAAAGTTTTGATACTTTTGTGTATTTGCATTTTGGCCCAAAAGTTTACGTTTTTACGTTAAGGTCCAAAAACTTTAAAGGACAAATTGTTTTGCTCCTTTAATGATGTTTTGACATTATTAAAAATGTTTGGGTTCTAAGTTGTAATTACATGAAGTTGTGGACTCTTGTGTTTTTACAAAGTGACCCCAAAAGTTTTTGTTTTTAGAAAATGGCCCAAAAGTTGTGGTCATTGTTTTTGGCCCAAATTAGATGAGAACAAAATGGTTTGTCTCTTTAAATGAGAATTGGATTTTCATTTTATTTAGTTCCATTTAAATCAATTCTATGGATCCGAAAACCAATTGTTTAAAGTTGTTTTCTTAGTTAAATGTGTTTGATTAAGAGAAGGGTGATTATGAACCAAATGCCTCGATAATTGAGCTATGTGATTGGCCGCTTTACATTATGAATGTTTGGGATTGGTAGTGTAGATTTGAATGTAATTTGATTAATTCAATTTGTTGTAAATGGACATAAGTCCATCATTTGTGTTGTCAAAGGGCATAAGCCCTTATTATTATTTCATGTATTCCTTTTGTTTAAATGTATGCAAAATGGAATAGTTGGGTCCAACGCCCAATAGGAAATAACGGTTTAATTGGATTAAACGCGTAACTAAAATCAACAACTACATACCTTAGGCCCAAGGTCCAACACAAGGCTCGTGTTGGATCAAATCAAACGGTTCATAATCATCCTAAAACCTAATATGACTATATAGTCCATATGAGGATGCAAAGCATTCGTTAGTAGTTCCATATAGTCTCGCTTGTTTCAACGAAACAGTGGGAGTATTATATACTACTAATTCATATAAACTTGGACCAATGGTTGTGATAGGCCCAAGTTCTTTTAATGTGATTAAAATGTTTTGATGTAGCCCAACGCTATTCCCTCAAACAAATATTTAAGTTGATAAGCGAGAGATGTTTAGAATATCTCTTCGTAGGCCTTCCACCGTGGTGGGTTCCAAGCGTTTGTGACTCATGCACCGGCTTCACCCTATCATGGGGGAGTACAAAGTATGTGCTTACATCCAGGAGGAATCCATATACATATGATGAGGTGAGTGTAGGCAACGAGGATAGCCGATATCATATCATTGTGAGGCTATTCTTGAACCCCTTCACGAACTAAGCATGGTGGGAATAACTTAAACTAAGTGCAATGGTGCCGATATCGTATCATCGTGAGGCATCATTCTCTAGAGGCCAAACGAGATGGGTAATTACAAAAGGTTGTAAATGAATAATGAGTTATTCTCTCATCATTATTTTGCTAACCAATATCGTATCATCGTGAGGTGGGCTTGGTAATGGTGAGTTTCCCATAACCCACTAAGAGTTCAATATAACTCTCGAATTCTATTGAGGGATGTGGAATTTGCCAAAAATAGTGGGTGGTACTATTTGATTAAAAGACCCAATCAAAATAGTTTTAAACAACAATGCTAATTCGATTTCTGTTATGTTATGTAGTGAACGACATGCCTAAAATTATACCCACCATTATACTTGACAAAAAGGGCCTAAAAGGCCAACGTTTCCTTGCTTGGTATCGCCACATTGAGAATGTCTCAAAGGTGAAAGACATATTGTATGTACTTAAGCAATCCCCTCCTCATGTACCTCCTACGAAACTAGCTTCAAATGAGGAGTGTCAAAATTATGTTAGACACTATGAGGATGACTTACAAGCCAAATGCTTAATCCTCACTTCACTTAGTGAGGAGCTTATGAAGCTACATAAGCACATGGACACTTCTTCTGCCATGGTTGAAAGTTTGCATAAGATGCATGACATTGAGACTAGTAATGTACGATTCTCAAATATTTGTAGTCTAATGAATGCCAAAATGGCAAAGGGGACATCGGTCCATAAACATGGACAAAAGATGGAAAGGATCTTTCAAGATCTTCAAAGTTTAGGAACTTCCATCGATGGGAAAATGGCCCAAGACTTTTTCCTTGCATCTCTCTCGGATGATTTCACTAAGTTTATCGTAAACTATAAAGTGAATAGATTCGATCATTCTTTGAAAGAGATGATTGACATGTGCTGTAAATTTGAAAAAGGTTTCAAAAACGACAGTGGGAGTAAGAATGCAATGATAAGGAAAAGGTTGCGTAAGAAGAAGGCAAAGAAATCCAAAGGAACATGCTTTCATTGTGGAAAGGATGAACGTTGGAAGAAGAAATACAGGGTGCGCATTGCGAGCCTTATGACAAGAACTTTTGAAGAGACTATTTCTGTCATAGAGAGTGCTTTTACAGTGAGCTCCAATTCCTGGATATTTGATTCAGGTGCTAGTCAACATATCTGTAATACGTTGCAGGGACTAACAGGGAGCAGATCACTGCGCAATGAGGAGATGGTTGTGCGAGTTAGGAACGGCACTAAAATCTCTGCAAAAGCAATAGGCACCTATATGCTTAACCTACCCTCTGGGGAAGTCCTGGAACTTAAAAATTGTTTATATTTTCCTTCATGTATAAAGAATTTGATTTCCATCTCTAAGCTTTTACGAGATGGGCACTCAGTGTTGTTTGACAAAATGAGTTGCACTTTATACTTGAACGGTCGTATTATCTCTCATGGTAATATGATAGATGGACTTTTTCACCTAGAAACGAATAGTGGGATGCACTGTATTGAAAGCGGGAATACCTCAAAACCCAAAAGGGCTAGAGAAGAAGTTAACCAAGAAAAGATGTGGCATCTTAAACTTGGACATGTGAACCTTGATAAGATTCGCAAGATGTCGAAAGACGGATATTTCCGCCCATTAGGTAATGACCGGATGGGTACTTGTGAATGTTGCTTGAAAGGGAAGATGACCAAATCTCCATTTACTGGAAAAGGAGAGCGTGCCACTGAAATTCTAGGGTTAATCCACACCGACGTATGTGGACCTATGTCTACTACGTCGAGAGAAGGCTTCTCATACTATATCACATTCACCGACGATCACTCTCGGTTTGGCTATGTATATCTTATGAAGTACAAGTCAGAATCCTTTGAAAGGTTCAAAGAATTCAAGAATGAAGTTGAGAAGCAAACTGGGAAACAGATAAAGACCCTAAGATCTGATCGAGGGGGTGAATATCTGAGTAACGATTTCCTAGATTATCTCAAAGAGTGTGGAATAGTATCACAGTGGACTCCACCAGGAACTCCTCAGCATAACGGAGTTTCTGAACGGAGAAATCGAACCTTGATGAACATGGTTCGTTCTATGATGAGTTCTGCCAATCTACCAGTAATATTCTGGGGATACGCTCTATATACAGCAGCTTACTTGCTTAATAGAGTACCTTCCAAATCAGTTTCACAAACACCCTATGAGATATGGCATGGAAGAAAGCCAAGTCTTAATCATATTAAGATTTGGGGTTGTGAAGCATATGTCAAGAAGCTTGAGGCTACTAAGCTTGAAGCGAGATCAGTAAGATGCTATTTTGTGGGATATCCTAAAGAAACTATGGGATATGAGTTCTACCATCCTGACGACCAGAAAGTCTTTGTCGCCAGAACTGCTAAGTTTCTAGAGGACGAATTTGTTCTCAAAGGAACTATAAGCAAACAGATGGAAATTAATGAGATTAATAATGAACCACAAACAAGCACTCGACATATTGACAACCCTGTTCCTGAACCCCTAGCTCCACGTAGATCTGAACGGGTTAGTAAGCCACCTATGAGGTTTGGCTTAAATAATGACTTTGATGAATTGTACCTTTTAGGTGACAATGAAACAAAGGAGGACCCTAGGGACTACACTGAAGCAATGTCCGACATTGATTCAAAGAGATGACAAATGGACGTGAAGACGGCCTTTCTGAATGGCTACCTACAGGAAGAGCTCTATATGACTCAACCCGAAGGTTTCGTGTCCGAGTCTGAAGAGACTAAGGCATGCAAGCTTCAAAGGTCCATTTATGGACTTAAGCAAGCCTCCAGGAGCTGGAACATTCGTTTCGATACTGAAATCAAAACGTTTGGTTTTACTCAAAACGAAGACGACAATTGTGTTTATCAAAAAGTCGTTGGGGATGCAGTAATATTCCTAGTGTTATATGTAGATGACATATTACTATTCGGGAATGACACTGCAGTACTTTCTTCTGTAAAAGTGTGGTTGTCTAAAACCTTCCACATGAAAGATTTAGGAGATGCATCTTATGTACTTGGGATAAAGCTCTATCGTGATAGATCCAGAAAATTAATTGGATTATCCCAATCGATGTACATTGATAAGGTGCTAAGTAGGTTCCAGATGGAACAATCTAAGAAAGGTTTTCTTCCTGTGAGACATGGAATTCACCTTTCTAAGTCCATGGGACCTAAGACTCCTGAAGAGATACGGCTAAATGAATGAAATTCCTTATGCTTCCGCCATAGGGAGTCTCATGTATGCCATGATATGCACAAGGCCTGATATCGCGTATGCTGTGAGCATTACTAGTCGATATCAATCTAACCCAGGATCAGAACACTGGGCAGCTGTCAAGATGGTCCTTAAGTACTTAAGAAGAACTAAGGACATGTTCCTCGTTTATGGAGGAGCATCAGAGTTGCAAGTGGAAGCTTATACAGACGCAGATTTCCAATCTGACGTCGATGATAGAAGTTCCAACTCCGGATATGTATTCACTCTGAATGGTGGGGCTGTCAGTTGGAAAAGCAAGAAACAAAGTGTAATTGCTGATTCCACGACAGAGGCTGAATATGTCGCTACAACTGAAGCCAGCAAAGAAGCGTTCTGGATGAAAAAGTTCATTACTGAACTTGGAGTGGTTCCAACCATCACATCACCAGTAACTTTGTACTGTGATAATAGTGGGGCGATAGCTCAAGCCAAGGAACCCAGGGCTCATCAAAAGAACAAGCATTTTGATAGGCGCTTTAATATCATAAGATGATATGCTGCCGAGGGGAAAGTCAACACCCTCAAAGTTGCTTCAGCCGATAATGTAGCAGATCCACTGACAAAGCCAATGACTCAAATCCAGCTTGATCGTCATATGGATAAGATGAGTATTAGATACATGGGAGGATGGCTTTGAGTGCAAGTGGGAGATTGTTGGAAGTATGCCCACAAAGCCACTCATTTGATGTAATAGCTTTTTGGAATACTTAATATGTTAAACTTTTATATGTTTAACGGAAGGGCAATACTTATTGTTAATCACTATTTATTGTATCATGTGTTTAATCAATAAGAGAATCCAAGGGATGTATTTGACATAAGAGATAAGTGATCTAATGAGTTAGATTAAGGAGACCTTTCTCTTCTGTTCATTCCTAAAACGTTCCTAGCCATAGGATTGCCAATTGGGCATTGACAATCCGCTAAGGTTAGTATGTGTTATGTTGACTCAAACGTGAGTATGAACTAGTCTCAAGTCATTTGGTGTTGGACACTAAGACAAACACATAGGTGCTCGAAAGAGTAATCGAGTACACTGAACTGCGATTAATGAGAGTTCAAACATACATGTCATGTACGAACTCTAAGGTTACAATATGCAAAGTAGTCCTTAGACCTGAGGCATCATAGATGTCTAATGGTTAGGTCCTTGATCTTTGATCATGACAAAGGCATTCCATCGGATTGTCCACGGCATTGTTGGGGTCATGTGATCTAGTCATGTAGGCATATGAATGCACAACAAGGGATCTCTAACCTTCCATGGTGGAAGGAGTATACTCTAAAATATGATTCTAAAGTCTTTGGCCAAAGCAAATGAATATGACTAAGGAAGATGTTCCAAATCATATTCAAGGGAATCATATAAGAAAGTATCACATTGGATAGTAGACATGAAACAAACTATCACTTAAAACAATGTGGTTAAGAGTATTGTATTAGAGAATGACCGTATTGCATTGTAATTGTAACTGGATAGGTTCTCCAACCAATTCTACTTAGCTTGGGTAACCATGACATACTGCTAGGTGTCACTCATGGTTTGTGGAAGCCCTATTGATTAGCAAACACTAATCATCAAAAAGGGAGAATTGAAATGTGGTTTCAATTCACAATCGATAGTTAAGAGTAACATCGCCCACTGCCTCGCTAATTGGAACCTAATGGATCGCACACCAAATAAGGATATATGTGAAGCAATTAAATGAAATGGATAAGCAATTAAATGGTTTAATTGAAGAATGGTCAAGATTAATTAATTAGTTAATTAATTATACGAAATGTTCGTATTGGGCTTTTAAGTTGGTTTTAGGGCTTCGGGGCCCAAAAGTGTTTTGGTCCACAAGGCCCATTATGTTTAAGTTGTATGACAACTAAAACAAAATGGGCAATAAGCCCAATAACCATATAGGCCAACCATTTAGGGTGAGGGTATGCAAGTTTGCTTAATTGCAAGTTTGCCACTCACCTAAGAAATGAAGTATAAATTCATCTTTATAGCTTTGTTTTCAATTAGGGTTTTCTAAGCTACTTGGGGAAAGTTATCTAGCAAATTTACTTCCCTAAGTGATCCATTTTCATCCTCACAAATTACATCCTTGGTGAAGAGACATAGAGACATCAAACTTTTGGTGTTTTGGAGAACTAATCCTCAAATCCTCAAAGAAGCAAAGGAGCACTAAAAGGAGGAAAATCACAAGGAAGATCCAAGGAGCAAGGAGGTGACTTGAAGGCCCTCCACTTGGGTGAATCCCTTGTGTAATCAAGGATGAGCTTCAAGGGTAAAGAATATCTAAATTCTTAATTATCTTTAATGTTGTTAAAGAGTCTTTTGGTTCACCATATACTAGGCTTTGAAAGTCATGGGTTTCATGAATTGTTTTTGGATGCATGCCTACTTTAAAGAGTTAATTGTTAGCATATGTATTCAAATGTTCATACATGTTCTTAGCTAGGACAAAATTTTTCCTTCAGTAATATGTCAAAATTAGTTCAAAACTCAAATTTCATTCATGCATACAAAACAACTTTTGCATACATATCTTTTTCAACTATTGACTAACATTCTTCAACTATTGAAAAACAAAAGATAAACATATTTTGAATGAAACAATAATTATGTCATGCATAACATTAATACCCATATGCATAAAATCCAAAAGGACACATTATACATAAACCTTTGGCTCTGATACCACTTGAAGGGAAAATTATGAGTTTTCATGATATGGGATTTCTAGATGACTAGCATGCATATACAATTCTAAATTTATATACATACGCAACGGAAGCATTTATAACAAGTTATCAAAGTTATAGTCATGCAAATCCCCTTCAAGGTTCATAGGTTTAAATATAATGCATCAAAACAATTTTTGCTTAAGAACAAAGTCAAGGAATAGATCTATACCTCTTGTTCTTGATTTTAGACCAAGGATGGACCACCTCCAAGCCCTTTGTTCCTTGAATTCCTTGAGCCTAGCTTCCCTCCTTGCCTCCTCCACTTTGATAGAATGAGTGCTCCAAGGTTCTCCTTAAGTCTCCAAAGTAGAAGACCTTTAAAGATCCTCACCCACTAGTGTAATGAGAAGGATGAAGGAATGACCAAAAGGATGAAAAGTTGTTAGCCAATTCACCCTCTAGGTGGCCGGCCCTTTTGTTGAGAGAGAGAGAGATGGTTGTTTTGATTTTGTGTTTCTAAAACTCACAAAACCCCAATGAACAATTTCTATAAAGTTCCTTATATAGCATCAATAAACCTAGTCAACATTTGACTAAACATCTCACCCATTCCCATTAAATGTGGCCGGCCTACTTGTGTTTATATGGGCTTTGGGCTTTCATTTATTTCAAGTCATCCAATGCTTGAATAAAAGCCCAATGGGTTTAGGCCCAATGGGCCCAATTAAACCCGAACGTTTCTTTAAGCCCAAAACGATCTTTTATCGCTTTTATGATTTCTTTAGACTTTCTAAATTAATCAAAACACTTAATTAATCCAATTAATTATTTCCATCATCCATTAATTACTCACTACAATAGTGTTTTGGTGAACAATCATTTTAGGTTCTAATTAGCAAGGCAGTGAGGTGATTGGCATTAATTCAATTTAATTTCAATCACTTAGTGAATCAAAACTTCATTTTAATTCACCATTCTTCTTTGATGACTACATTTAATCATCTAGAAGAACTCACAAGCTATGAGTGACATCTAACCATATGTCATAGCTACCCAAGCTAATGTAGAAGTTTATAAGGAGAACCTATTCCATTGGAATTACAATGTAATTCGATCCTTCTCTAATACAATACTCTCAATCATATTATTAGGGTATGGATATATTATGTCAAACCCCTAATGTGATTATTCCTTCTTATATGATTCTTTTGAGTCGTATAGGAACGCATTCCTTTTAATACGCTCGATACTTCGGCCGAAGATTCCCGAATCATATCTTAGAGTATTCTTCCTCTCTTATCGAGGATTAGAGATTCCTTGTTGCGCATACACTTGCCTTCATGACTAAGTGGCTTAACCCCGACTATGCCGTTGACATTCTGAAAGAGTGACGTTTGACATAATCAAAGATCAAGTACTTAACCACAAGACAACGACGATGCCTCAGGTCTAAGGACTATTTACATTATTCCAACCATTAGAGTTACTTGCTTGACATGTGAATAGACCTCCATGCAAGTACTCTCGTTCGATTGTGTTCAGTGAACTCATTCCCCTAATGAGCACCTACATACTTGTCTTAGTGTCACAACACGAATGGGATGAGACTTTCCATCCTTCCATTTGAAGCAGACACAGTATGTACCGATCTACGCATTGTCAGTTTCCCTCCGACAATCCAATGACCAGGAACCTTTTGGACATTTGGTTATCTGAAGAAGGTCTCTGTAGTCTAACATCATTAGATTACTTCTTCAATCGATCCATTGTCCATGGATACACTATTTAAGACATACATCGTTTATTGAGATAGTCCTAATTCGTGTCTTTGCCATTTGACGTATAAGAATCATCTATACATCCATTCATTTGTCCTGAAAGGTTTCTTCTAAAGATTGACTTTCAGGGCATATTTCCAACAAGTACCACATAGATTTCCTATCAAGGTCTAAAATATCGATGATATCGGAAATATCGGTAGTCCAAAAACACGGAAATTTCGATGGAAATATCGGGATAATATCGATATTTTACACATTGTCCATGATTGAGTTGGGTTATACATATGACTCCGTCAAAGTCTTAGCACACGTATTTTGAAATGGATCGAATATCCATGTGACCATGGTCCATATATTACATTTAATTGACTCAAATAAAGAGCTAATAAGTCAATATTGAAAACTTAGTGATCGTCTAATAGTGAGCAAAAAAATATCTTTTTTTTTTAGGAAAACTAATGAAAAGGGCTTGAAAACTTTGAGTTTTAATGATAAGGACAAAATAAAGGGTAAAGTGAATAGTACCAAGATTGACTTTTTAGTGTAAAAATGTGGTTTTTCGTTAAAGTGAACAGTACCGGGAGTTTTTCGTTAAAGTTCCCTTTTTTTTTTGCTAAATAGGAATCATAGGATGTATAGGACTTATAGGGTGCGTTTGTTGCGCCGGACTGTCTCGGACTGGACTAGCTGCCGGGACTAAGCTGGACTGGCTTAGACTGGACTAAGCTGGACTAACTTAGTGAAGCGTTTGGTGTAATGTCGGACTAAGAAGCAGGATAAGAAAAACAGTAATGTTCACCAGATTTGTGTTTGCTTAGACTAGGACTACAAATTTTTGCCATTGTGTAATAGAGTAATGCTACAAATCTCATGATATAGGGTAATTGGAGCATATTTTTGCCATGTATATTATGAATCTTAAAAAAAGGAAGACAATTGTTTTGTTTCTATTACCTGCTAATACAATTGGGTTTAATTTGCAAATGTAGCTTGGTTTAAACTCTATCACCCAACAGAAGAAAAATAATAGTGCCCAATACATGCAACTTCAACAAATACAAGTACATAAGAAGATCTCCATAATTTAGAAAATCCTAGTTAACATTAGTTAACATTAGCCAAAATAGATCTCCATAATTTACAAAATGGCTAGTTAACATAAGCCAAAATACTAGTGCAAAGCTAAGTTATAAGCCATAACATAAGATTGTATGATTAATAAAATACATCCATGTTAACATTAATAAAATACATCCATGTTAACATTAGCCAAAATCCTCATCCGCTTGCGTTGTCGCTTAAAAGCCTTTGGACGAACACTTTCTTGAGTTCCGGTTTGATTGCCCTGAACACTCCCACATTTTTTGGTTTATCCAAAATAAGAGACAATGCATCAATTTGATCCATAGGAGAGAGACCCATTGCATCAAGTTCATTAGCTATGTCAGTATGATCTGCAGTACCTTGAACTAAAGCTTCAGTTACCATTTGCATCCTCTTCCCACTTTCAACATAAAAATCTTTCAGTCCACTGATAATTGTCTCGGTTCCATCACTTGAACTTCCCACAGCTCTTTTCCTCTTTCTTTGGCTATTTTCAGATGGGGTGCTTTGTTGGCTTTGTTGGTTCATTGAAGAAACAAAATTTTCACCTCCAATATCACTTTCACCAACATGATCATGACTTTGTTCCTCCACCATTTGAGCAGGGGTTTCGGCTACATTACCCGTAGCCCGATCTTTTCCAAATATATATGCAAATCTATCAAACAGTGGAAAAGGTTTGCTTCTCCATCCATCGGCTTCTTTATTTCTCTAAGATTATATCAACATAGCAAAACTAAAATTTAGCATGCGTAACAAATATAGCAGCAAGAATATAACTAATGTATAAATAAAATAGGATATGAACCTGCACATAAGTTTGCCATGCGTCATCACTGTCAACTTCAACGCACTTTTTGACATCATTCCATGCAAATCCACTTGTGTTTATCATGTCAACGACCATACTATATGTTTTTTTCCATTTCTTCAACTTGGACTCAATATGTGGATTTGCCTTTATATTTGAATGAGGACATAAAACATTGACAGCTTTTGCTATTTCAACCAAAGTACCTTGTTTGAAAGCACCGGTGTCACACCGTTGCTTCCGAGCAACAAAATCCTCAAGAACTCCTAGTAATACTTCTTCCTCAAATGCTTCCCATTTACGCCGTCTTCCTTTTGGCTCTTGAGTAGCATTCAAAATATTTTCGTTATCCATACCTAAACAAAAAATATTTTAATGAAGGAAAATACCATACAAATAATCAATTTGCATAATATCCAATCAACTTGCATAATATCCAATCAACTTGCATAATATCCAATTAATTTGCATACCATCCAATCATTGTGCTAATATCTAACAAATGCATGATAAAAAGGAATACTAAAATAAAATGTTATCATTAACACATATAGCTAGTTCGGTTGCTGGTTCCTAATAGCTCTCCACTCATTATACATTTCCTGAGCTATGTCATTCCTCATTGCAGTCCACTGGTCAGATGGTTGAACACTACCAACATATTCACCTTCTTCTGTATTTTGTCCATCTTCTATTATTGGCAAATTCTCCATTGGATCTACAAACATCTCTTGCCTAATAAGATTGTGTAGTAGGCAACAAGCGGTAATTATTCGACCTTGTGTCCTTATCGGATAGAAAGATGGACTCCTTAGTATCGACCACCTTCCTTTTAGCAAGCCAAAACAGCGTTCAATTACATTCCTTGCCTTAGAATGCTTCATGTTAAAATATTCTTCCTTATTAGAAGGTGTTCGTCCCTCCCATTCAGATAAATGATAAGGTATTCCTCTATAGGGTGCAAGGAATCCTTCACCATTTGTATAACCACCATCTACAAGGTAATAATAACCTAATGAAAAAAAAAACAGACCTTATTAGTGTTTTGTAGTTGACAAACAGAACTAGACCTAACTTACAAAGTTGAGACTAAGTAATAGTCTTACCCGCTGGTACCTTAAAACCATTAGGCCTAGTAATTGCATCATGTAGCACTCTAGAGTCTGATGCGGAACCCTCCCACCCCGGAAACACATATATGAACTGCATATCTCCTGAACACACACCTAACACATTAGTTGCGACTCGACCCTTTCTTGTTCGGTATCTTGGTTTGTCAATTTCAGGTACATGCACATCAATGTGTGTTCCATCCAATGCTCCCAAGCAATTCTTAAAAATAAAAATAAAAAGTTTTTGTTAATTTATACAAAGGGAATGAAGAGTTAAAGCTTAGGGAAAAAGAAAAAAAATTCTCATCATACCTTAAAACATCGCCACCTAGGATCTGTAGAATCAATAGGCACAGGCTGAGGGACTTTTAGTAGGATACCTTGTAATCGCAAAATTCCTTGCAATACGCTATTGAAATACCTACTTATAGTCTCTCCCGACCTATAAAATCTACCGCCAACACTACGATTCTTAGTATGATGTGCTAATATTTGTAAAGTCATACACACCTGCTCCTTTACACTACCATTCAAATAACACAAACTAATCTCTCGTCTAATAAGTGAACGGTTAGTCAATGTGGGTCGTTTAACATGTCTCTGTTTGCCACGTAGCATCATCACCACAAGAATCGTACAAATACAAATTGTCTCCAAATAAGACATCTCTAACAATAAGATCAATAAAAGCTTCCTTCGATCCATATCTATCCAAACAAAAAACAAATTAAGGACATTATATATGTAATATTTACTGTTATTAAGGGTGATGGAAATGAAGTGATTATGATACGAAATGAACTAGATCAAAGTAACTAGCGAAGTCACAATCCGAGGCATCAAATATACGGGTGGTGTTGGAAAAAAAAAGTTATCATTAACCCGAGGCAACAAATATACAGGTGGCGTTGAAAAAAAAAGAAGTTATCATTAACCCGAGGCATCATATTCAAAATGTTCTACTCTTATACATCTATAAACATGTGTCTAAGAACACTAGTATGAGGATTGCTATCATTGCTAGGCATTGCATGTGAAGAGGCAAATTAAAGGACACCTGTAATGCAGTAGCCTTAGCCTTAGCCTTCCGTTTATGCTCATCTTCTCTGCAACCAACAACCACAAAAAATTGCAATTCAGCATCAACCCCACACAATACAAAACATTCACATTGTAATATCATGGTTATAAACCAAGTACACACACACACACTCATGGACAAATGTGCAAAATACACATACATACTTACACTCACACTCACACTAACACACACACACGGACATACACACTCTCACACACTGACATAGACTCACACACACCCTGCATACATACATACACACACACACTGCATACACACACACACACACTGCATACACACTGCACACACACTCACACTCACACTCACTGCACACACACACACACTGCATACACACACACTGCATACACACTCACACACACACTGCACACACACATACACACACTGCATACACTGCATACACTGCATACACACACACACACACTGCACACACACTGCATACATACTGCATACACTGCATACACACACACACACACTGCACACACACTGCATACATACTGCATACACTGCATACACACTGCATACACACTGCACACACACACACTGCATACATACTGCATACACACTGCACACACACACTGCACACACACACACACTGCACACACACACTGCATACACACTGCATACACTGCATACACACACTGCATACATACTGCATACACACACACTGCACACACACTGCATACACACACACACACACACTGCATACATATACACACACACACACACACTGCATACATACATACACACACTGCATACACTGCATACACACACACACACAATGCATACATACATACACACACACACACACACACACTGCATACACACACACACACTGCATACACACTGCATACATACATACACACACTGCATACACTGCATACACACACACACACACACTGCACACACACTGCATACATACTGCATACACTGCATACACTGCATACACACACACACACACACACTCACTCACACACTCACACTCACAGTACACACTCACACACTCACACACACACGGAGAACTTACATACACAAACACACACACACACACTCCCCCACGTTAATGAGTACACAAACACACACACACACCCTCACACACTCACACACTCACACTCACACTCATAGTACACACTCACACACACACGGAAAACTTACATACACACGGAGAACTTACATACACAAACACACACAAACATACACTCACACACACACACACTCACTCACACACTCACACTCACACTCATAGTACACACTCACACACTCACACACACACGGAGAACTTACATACACAAACACACACACAATACACACACACACACCCCCCCCCCCCCCACGTTAATGAGTACACAAACACACACACACACACTCACACACTCACACTCACTCACAGTACACACTCACACACACACGGAGAACTTACATACACAAACACACACAAACATACATTCACACACACACACACTCACTCACACACTCACACTCACACTCACAGTACACACTCACACTCACACTCACAGTACACACTCACACACTCACACTCACAGTACACACTCACACACACACGGAGAACTTACATACACAAACACACACACAATACACACACACACCTCCCCCACGTTAATGAGTACACAAACACACACACACACACCCTCACACACTCACACTCACACTCACAGTACACACTCACACACACACGGAGAACTTACATACACAAACACACACAAACACACACTCACACACTCACACACTCACTCACACACTCACAGAGACACACACACAGAAACACACACACACAGACACACACACACACAGACACACACACAGAGACACACACACAGAAACACACACACACACACACACAGAGACACACACACAGAAACACACACACACACACGCAGACACACACACACACGCACAGAGTACTCCCCATTGTTGAAACCCCAATTTTTAAAAATCGAAAACAACATGTGGGTAGGACTTCCAAATTTTACAACATTGACATCCTAAATTCCCAAGTTCCATCTCATCTTATGAAAAGCCCAAATCCTAATTTCAATTTCACCTAAATATCAAAACCCTAATTTATTCAAGTGTAGATCTCTATGATTCAAAAATTATCAAACCCAAAACAATCAAATCACATAAAACTCAGTAAAATTACCATCTGCAACACAAATACATGCAATTAATAGAAGAATCGAAGTTTACCGTACAACTCAGATGAGGCGAGCAGATGCAGAGACAGGAAGACGCTCAGATGAGGGTGAGGAGGACGAAGATGAGAGAGCACGGCAACGAAGATGAGAGGGAACGTAGAGATGAGGACGAAGGGAAGACAGGACGAAGGGACGAAGGGAAGACAGGACGAAGGGAAGGCAGAAACTCTCTCGGTTTGCTCTGGCTTACGAATCCGCTGGGTTTTGGGGTTGCTCGCGAAGACCACCTAAGGAGGTCCTTAGTCCAAGCGAGTCCGGGTTAAGCTCATTAAAGCTAATCCGGTTGCACACCAAACACAGGACTATAGTCTAGTCCAGTCCAAGCCTTGCTAATCCTGTCAAACAAACGTGCCCATAATCATTAAGGGTAGGGAGACTAAATTTCTAAATTAAATTTTGTAAACTAAATGATGTGGTTGTTGATAATTGAATTATTACCTAGATGTTGATTAACATACTTTTTCTTATAGGTAACATATTATTTAGTTTATAAATTTAATTTAAAAATTTAGTCTCCCTACCATTAACTCACCGTTAAACACTTTCAAATGTTCTTTGTAGTAATGGTCTTCCCGCTTTATTTTAGTCTATTTTTCTTTGGGCATTCAAAGGGAAGGATCGAGGTGAGCTTTACCTATAAAAAATCATGGTTATGAAACACCGATCAATACCCAATGTTGATGCACAAAACCGGAGGGGTCTTGGAACAACATAAATCCGACCGTGAATCTGCAAGAAAGTAAAGAACACAAGATGTATCGTGGTTCACCCCAATGTTTGGGCTACGTCCACACTGATGTTGATATTGTTTCACTCTGAATGGTGAATATACAAGAAGGCTAGAGGCAGTGTGCTCTCTAGCCTATTTTATGTGTTTACCCTCTCTGAGATGTTTTCTCTCTTCCCATGGCCTAAACCTTAACCTCTTCTAATGAGGAGAGTGAGGAGTCCTTTTATAGAAAAATGGCTCCTCACTTATTACATATTTGCCCCTTCATTTATTACATAATTACATTTGAGTCCCCCGAGTATTTATACGAGGTCTAAATACGGAGGCCCTAAATATGGTACAAACAGTAGTCCCCCAAGTCTTCAGTCAAGAGAGTCTTCTGGCTGGAGACTTGAAATTCAGTCCATGTGTGGGTCTAAGTAACTAGATGTCGTCTAGAACTGATACTCAATATGAGGCGGTGCTCAATGTGAAATGATGCTCAACTAGAAGTAGCACATGTTGCGAGGCTGCTCGGCTTGTGGCTTATGTTGCCTTGGTTGGCTTGGCTTGTGGCGTTGAAGGTGAGAGAGTCCCTTTTATAGAATAAGGGCTCGCTCCTCAATACATAAATGATGGGCTAGAGTTGATGCTGGCGGCGAAGCGGTTGCTTAGCAGGCGGCGATACTCTCTAATGATGGTGAGGGAGTCACTTTTATAGAATAATGGCTCGCTCCTCAATACATAGGTGATGGGTTAAGAGTGATGCTCGCGGCGAGACGGTTGCTCAGCTGGCGGCGATGCTCTCTAATGAAGGTGAGGGAGTCCCTTTTATAGAATAAAGGTTCGCTTCTCAATACATAAGTGATGGGCTAAGAGTCTCTCTCTAATGAAGGTGAGGGAGTCCCTTTTATAAAATAAGGGTTAGCTCCTCAATACATGAATAATGGGTGTTCTCTAATGATAATGAGGGAGTCCCTTTTATAGAATAAAGGTTCGCTCCACAGTACATAAATAATGGGCTAAGTCCCCCAAGTATTTTTCATGAGGCCCAGTTGCGGAAACCCAATATATGGTACATAATGTAGTCCCCCAAGTCTTCAATCAATAGAGTCTATTGGCTGGAGACTTCAAATTCAATCCATGTATAGGCCGAAGTGGCGGTTGTTCGGAGGCGGTCTTTGTATACCATGCACTGAAGCTTTGTAGGTGAAGCTTTGAAAGTGAAGTTTTATAGGTGAGGCTTTGAAAGTGAGGCTTTGAAAGTGAACCTTTGAAGCTGGAGCTTTTGTAAATGAAGCTTTGAAGTCGGAGCTTTGTAAATGAAGTTTTCGAAGCTGGAACTTTTATAAATGAAGCTTTCGAAGCTGGAGCTTTGTAAATGAAGCTTTCGAAGCTGGAGTTCTTGTAAATGAAGCTTCGAAGCTGGAGCTCTGTAAATAAAGCTTTCGAAACTGGAGCTCTGTAAATGAAGCTTTCGAAGCTGGAGCTCTATAAATGAAGCTTTCAAAGCTAGAGCTCTGTAAATGAAGCTTTCGAAGCTAGAGCTCTGTAAATGAAGCTTTTGAAGCTGATTGACATGAGTGATGCTCATGAATGTTTATGTTGATTGACATGAGTGATGCTCATGGATGTTGACATGAGTGATGCTCATGAATGTTTATGTATGATTGACATGAGTGATGCTCATGTATGATGGTGATTGTCATGAGTGATGCTCATGTATGATTTTTTGGATAACGGGTTGTACTTTTGATCACCTGGTTGGTGATAATAACGGCAGGCTGCTGAATAATTTTGGAGTACTGGACGTACTTTTGATCACCTAGTTGGTGATAATAGCGGCAGGCTGCCTAATAATTTTGGAGTACTGAACGTACTTTTGATCATCTGGTTGGTGATAACAGAGGGTGAACCTTAAGTGGAGGGATGGAGGTTGGAGTTTGAAGCCATAGGGCCTGGCTCTTTTGGGCATATGGGCCTTCGCCCTCCACATAACATTTCAACCCACTACTTTGGGCTTGCCGACATTTTGCCCTTTTTTTTTTTTTTTGGCATGCTGCCTTCTTTCTTTATCTATGATTACCCTCTGGTGGGGTTATACAGATGTCTCCAAAAGATAAGAAAAGTAAATCACATCATTAAAAAAAAAACTGCTGGGACTTGGCAACAACGAGATTTCTCCCTTCACATCAACCTCAGCAGTCCAGCTGTTGGAGGAAACCTTCACGTGGAGGCCAGTTTGGTCAGCATGCATGGTCTCTCGTACTTTGATAGTACAATCCTGGGAGCCTATATATATGACACCGTCTCCACCCTATTTTACACAAGTTACTGTAAGTGTGTGGCCACTAAGACATATAACAGATTTCCTCAACGTAACATCCTATATGCGTGCATCACCATCTTTGCTAGCACTTACAAAGTATCGACACAGAGAGCTAAGGTGGACTGGTTCCCAAGAGATTCCAGTAATCCATTTCTTGTGGCCGATCAGTCGATTGCCTGAAGCAATGACCGACCTTGAGGAGGTAGTCCCCCACCACAAACGCATATTTTTGACTTGAGTGAGCCCCCTAGGTCCTGTAAGCTGTCATCATTATTAGCATTGTGCCAAATGGGCATGGGGTCCGAAGCTTTCCCGACATATTGGGTCAGAGGTGATGCTCGTTGTTGCTTTTATTGTTGCTTTCCCAACATATGAGCAGATCCATCTCACATGACTACACCAACAACAATCCCAGAGACCAAGAAAGTATGGTCAAAATATTGTTGAGTATACTGAACTTATTACATGGTTGCTGGGTAAAGCTCCGGATGACAGCTCAAAGCAACAGAGCAGTGAGCTCGTGGATCGATGCTTAACCCATGATGTAGTCAAATGCCGGAGGGACTCGAAATCAGAGACGAAGCTCCTAACAGAGGCGAGAGAGCTGAGATCGAGCGCTATGACGATGATCTTCGAGCCTGGAAACTCGGAAACGATTCGAGCCTTGGCATCCTCGACAGCTTTGAGGCTTCTAGCCGGGAGGATAAGCTTTGCCCCGCGCTTGGCTAAAACTTAGGCCGTCTCCGCTCTGATCCCTGACGTGGCACCTGTGATGATGGCAGTGATCTGGTAGAGATCGACGGAGGCGTCAGTGACTTGCTCAGCTGTGCTCTTTGAACCGTAGCCGCTGGTACCGGGTGAGCCTATCAAGTACTTGAAAGTGTCGAGCATTTTTGTGTATCAGTGTTTGGTTAGGTTATTCATTGTCTCTGAATGAGTAGGAAGCTAGCCGCTGTGTTAACAGAGTCATAGTCAGAATGTTTCAGTGATCACTCATATCACTTTCCACTACAGCAGCAACAAGCAAACTGCATCACCATCTATGGACCCGTTCTCGGCCATCTGCGACTTCACAATCCGCGGTGACCTCGACAAGATCGTCAGGGTCAACGACGAGTTCCGGTTCGGATCCGACTATCGAGGCCGAATCGTTTGAGGTACTCGGTTTCAGCGTTACGACTCAGAATCTTGCTCAGAACTCTCTCCTGCACCCAGTCCATGTTCTTGGTCGTCTTCTCTATGAACTGAAGCGCCTTGGCGTCCTTCTCGGTGGCCGATGGGCCCAAGAGGGAGGATGTCACTGAATCGACGACCATGATTGACTTGATCTGGGACTTTTACTGAAAAGCTTGATTAATGAAATGAGAGAGATGTGATGATCTAGGTTGCTGTTGCTGCTGCATGTCTCGTCCGTCAGATGAGAGAGAGAGGAGAGGAGAGAGTGATGCTCTGTTTTAATTGCGCTGGCAGGAGGCAGACGGACATACTGCAGAACCTAGACTTTGCTGGAGAAACAGGGGGAACGAGGGCAGTTTGGGAAGAGGAAACATTTGGGCCTGCTTGGATGCAGGAATTGGGAAGGATTGGGGCAGTGGAGATGGGCTTGACGAAGGCCTGGGTGAGGTAGAGGTTACCAGCTCGCGGGGAGAGGTATTTTCTCTGCCCACCCACTTCCTTCATACCGCCGGGAGAGACTTGGGTTGGAGTCTTTCTTACTTCCACATGTTTGTGCTTGATATTTTCCATTACTAAGACAGATTGAGAGAGAGAGAGTTGGGCGTCTCTTGGTTTTGCAGATCCACGGTGGAGAGTTGTGAGGTTTCACGATGGTGATATGAAAAATTGAGAGAGAACCGACATAGATTTTCGTGTCGTTTCCCACAGATGGCGCCAAATGTTGATGCACAAAACCGGAAGGATCTTGGAACAACATAAATCCGACCGTGAATCTGCAAGAAAGTAAAGAACACAAGATGTATCATGGTTCACCCCAATGTTTGGCCTACGTCCACATTGTTGTTGATATTGTTTCACTCTGAATGGTGAATATACAAGAAGGCTAGAGGCAGTGTGCTCTCTAGCCTATTTTCTATGTTTGCCCTCTCTGAGATGTTTTCTCTCTTCCCATGGCCTAAACCTTGACCTCTTCTAATGAGGAGAGTGAGGAGTCCTTTTATAGAATAAGGGCTCCTCACTTATTACATATTTGCCCCTTCATTTATTACATAATTACATTTGAGTCCCCCGAGTATTTATACGAGGTCTAAATACGGAGGCCCTAAATATAGTACAAACAAATACCCTCTTCAATAAATGTAGCTCTTATTCTCGGTGGTTATACACTCGATTTAAATTAGTTTTCTCTTTGTCTAGACTCTGTCTAGTCTTTTAGACTTGTATAAACTCTAATTAAATACTAAACGTAAAGCCAAAAAAGCTATTAGAATGCGAATATCTGACTTGAAATTCAATTGACAAAATAAAAAATAGTTCGGCTTTTTATAAATTCATGTAAAATATTTTAATTTTTTGACGTGAGACATTCTTCATTCACAATAACGTTATTTCTAGACATAAGTATGATAAGAGAAACGAACCGACTAGCTTTGATACCATCATACCATATACTGAAAAGCATTACCCAAAAACTTATTTTATCAATTACTATTCAGTGTGATAGAGATATTTTGTCCTGATAATTAGCGAGTCCTTGTTCTAGACATAAATGAAAGCTTGCTAATTTGTGAAGGAAATTGAGAAATGGTTCTTCCCGTGGTGCATGGGTGTCCACTGTCCTCCCGATATTGACTCTGGCTGCCTTTCGCTCTTTTGTTTTGTTTGAGTCAAATTTCCTTGACGGACATCTAATAGAAATAAAGAGTGACTTTGACCGTTGGTTTGATCTTAATTTTCTAGGGCTCGTATGTATTCTACCTTTTTGTTAAGGTATTAGCAACAATTAGGGGCCCTCCACATTGTTTCAGGTTTTTCTAATTGAATCATTGTCCCTACAATGATGAAGATAAACCCCATTGCTCTAAAATATGTAGGGAAAATAAGGGTCTAATACTATATTAAATATAGAAAATTTCAAAATAATCATGAAGCTACGAAGTGAACATGAAAATTAAGATAGAAAAATCTAAAATTGGTTGAGGAAAAAACCATTAATAATACTCTGAATTATAAGACTCTGGTGGATTAAGATGTGTTAAACTCTCTCATATTATAAACTTAATGTAAAAAATCACACATCAATTTTGAGAATAAATGACTTAGCTAAAACTCTCTTCTTTTAACAATTATGCAAGATGACTCTCTCTATCTAAAAAAAGTCGAGGAGTCTCTTTCAAAAGAATGTGATCACTCTGAAAAGTAAAAGAGAATAGCTATAATAAACATATTTTAACATTTGGTTTGTAAAAATGATCAATCTTTACTAACGAATACATATTGATCATATATTGACAACGCAACAATGACATGACAACAACAGAATGACTTATATTGACAACATAATAAACACTAATCAGTTCAGAAGTCAAAATATGTTTATAGTAAGTAATTGCTTAAAGTAAAAAGTTTCACCTATTCACTAGAATTTCATGCTTGGTCACACTCATCTCTTCGTAAAAAAATACTCTTTCTAATTTCTATTCAATTATAAAATTTAATATCAGAATATAATATTATATTTCCATCAAAATCTAGAGGTGGTTTTCCCAGTTTTTTTTTTTTTTTTTTTTTTATCAAACAAGATTACTTACATTAAAAATTAGTACAAGGTCCAAAAAGAGCAAGCAAAACAACAACATATAAAGTACAAAGCTCAAGCAAAAGGAGAGCTGCAACCCAAGATACAAACTTAGGCTCGAAGGCTGCAAAACAAACAACAAAAAAACTCTAATGTCAAGCAGTATAAACCAAATCGCCGTTGCCGTCACGTCCTCAGAGGAAGCTAAAATCAGGACCAAGAAAGTAGACACCGAATCTAAGTCCCCTACACGAATTCTTGCAAATATATACACACAAAATATTTTATGGATAGAAAGTGAAGCTAAGGAGGTAGATAAAATACCCATCAATTTCAGAAATCGCATTATTAGGTTGAAATCACCATAAGCATAGTCACCCTTTTGGTTGGTTTCTTTTTGGCCATTTTTTGTGAAGATTTATCATCCAAAGGAAGCATGATTCACGTGGGATGTTACGTCTTTTTCAGAAGCAAAGAACATGTAGGCCCAAAAGGAATTCAAGCTAGCTGGGGAAGTATTATTGTATGCTTGTCACTGGTTAGTGGAAAGAATAAATTATAGAGGGTACTATATAGTATATACTATGCTGACCAGGACACGCATTCTGCTCGTTATTTCTTTTTTATTCTTAAGTTGCACGGTATTATCTCTAAGTGGATTGTTTGAGTAAACTGGCTAAAAGTAGATTAAACTGACTTAATAAATCATTTGGTGTAATAACAAACTAAAAAACAAAACAATGGAAAAGGTATTGTCATCAGTTTGTTGTTTTCTCTTTCTTTAGAATCATTTTTGAGCAAGTGCGTTAGGTGCGGCTGTCAACCATCCCAACACCAAAAGGGTCCCAAATTAAACATTCAAATGTTTTGTCTTTATTTTTTCCATTTTCTACATATCTCTAGTCTCTCTCAAATATTCCTAGAAGTACATTTGGTTCTTGAAAGTTTGTACTTTTCCCTTAATATCATTTTATTTTATTGAAACTACTAAGTTTGAAGGTTCTAAAAAACGCTAGGTGCTAGTCGGACGGCTGGCTGGTGTCTAGCGCCTAGACGGATTTAGGTAAATTTCTTGTATATCTTGTAAATAAGTGCATATTAACACTTACAAAAAAATTATTCTTGTATATCTTGGAATAAATATATTATATACCATATAAATTCGTTAAATTTATTTTATAGTAGATGATTAAATATTGAGGAAAATGTTATTTAAAAACAATATACATATCTAACATAAGAGTATAATATAAGTTGATCTTATTCTGATCATAAAAAGAAAAATAATAAAATAATGTAATGCAAGAGTGTAATATAGTGTTGTTTTAAAAAGAACAAATAATAAAATATTATCTAAATAATTTATATAATTTATTTATTAGGGGATAGTGGGTAATTATTGTTTGTCCCTTTATTTTGTGATAAGGCTGGTGGTCTTCACACCAAATTAGGCATCTTTTCAGACTTTTCCACTTTCCATCTTCTTCTTCTTCTTCACGCCCAACTAGCCATCTTTTCATATTTTGATTTGTGGTTTCGCTGTTGCTCGTTCTCTCTCTATCTTTTTCTTTCCATCTTCTTCTTCTTCTTTCCTGAAAAACCACAAATCAAACATCGAAAATATCTCCCTCTATCCCTCCAAATTAAAACAACTCCCTCAATCCCTTCATCTCTCCACCGCACATCTCCCTCTATCCATCACCGTGCTTCTCCGTTTTCATGCACAAAAGTCTTGCAATACTGGTCAAATCTGAGATGCAACACGACGAGAGACACCTAGATGTTCTGGGTTTGCAATTTTCACAGACACTGATCAGAGAGACGATGAACCATTTACCATGCCGCCTAGCACTGCCTAGTGCCGCCTAACGCCGCCTAGTCGGCCGCCTAAACCCTCTCTGTTTTATTGAAAGTTTTGCCCAAAATAGTCACGGAAGCCAACCGCCCAGCGCCTAGGCCGATTTTTAGAACACTGCATTTGATAAAGGACATATAGAGAAACAAATCTATCCATGCTCTTTTTTAATATTAAACAATATGTTGAAAAGACTCCATTATAACTTTTCACTTACTAAAAACTCAAGAACAACCCTACCCCAATTATTTAGATAGTACACAAAATGAAAAGGCTAGTACTCACACATGCATATCTTGTTGAAAGTATCATATATCTCATATTGACAAACGTTAGCTTGTGAGTGGTTAGATTATAAGTGAAATGGATTGGTCAGCTCAATAGGTTTTGTTTGTAAGTTTGTTAGAGCATCTCCAGGGACTCCTAACACTTTTGAGGACTCATTTAGGGACTCAAAAGGAATATATTTGTCCCTAAAAGAATATTAACTCCAATAAAAGTATCCTTATAGTATAATCCTTAAATTTTGGGAGTAAAAAATTTAAAAACAAAAAAGTCATTGTCAATTTTGCATCCGTTGATCTAAACATTAAAAGACAAAACAAAACCAGAAAGCTATCAGTGTTAGAATATAAGGGATATTTGTATTTTATCATTTGAGTTATGTAGAGGATGCCACTTGTCTTTATATTAGTGGCTGTTGAGATTTATCTCAAGGGTATTATGAGGTTGTATGAGTATAAATAGTAGGAGTGTCTTGTAATGATTAACTTAATAGAAATAGAAAGTTTTCAGTTGAAATATCATCTCTCTCTCTAAACTTTTTCGACAGTTTCTCTCATTACCTCCATAGCAAAGCTTATGTATTTTTAGCTATGTTGACATGGTATCTTCGTCGGTGTGGTTAACACCATCGGTTGCCGATCCTTCTTGCTTCCGCTCCTTCTGTTTGTTGCTTCGTAGTTCGTTGTCGGTGTTACAGGTGTTACAGGTGTTACTTCTAATTTCAGTTGTCGTTGTTTGAAGTCGGTGCTCTGCAAAACCCTAGAATTTGGGGATTTTTCGTCGTCTTGAGTCGTTATTCATCTTCGTTGGTTGTAGATTTGATATTTCTTCTGCATAAAGATTGTATTGCTGTTAATTGTTGAAATCTTTTATTTTTCTCCTAAAACCCTAATTTTTGGGATTATTGCTGTGGATTCTTGAATGTGTTTGTGCCATCTCTACTGTGAACTTGTTGCACTTCTTGTGTTTGTTTGTGGTGTCATTTGTTGATTCCGTTGTGTTTCTTGCGATTCAAGATTTAAGGTTTGTCAGTTATACAAACATGGTTACCACTGCACAATTGGCTCTTACACAATCCCCAATTTCTTCCTTGATTCCAAGTGTGAGTAACACTGTTAAGGTAAAACTTGATGATTCCAATTATGTTACTTGGAATTTCCAATTGGAACTGTTATTGGATGGTAATGGAATTCGAGGCTTCCTTGATGGATCAATTCCTTGCCCAGCACGCTGTGATGTTTCTGATTCTGATCATGACATAGTGGAAAACGAACAAACATGCATATAAAGTTTGGAAGATTCATGATAAGGCTTTAATGGCACTTATTACTGCCACTTTGTCTACGGCTGCATTGTCTTGTGTGATTGGTTGTAAAAGCTCGAGAGAGATGTGGACTTGTCTCCATGAAAGATTTGCCAATATGACTAGGACTAGCATTGTGCAAATGAAGATTGATCTTCAAAATATTAAGAAGGGCTCTGAGAACATTGATGCATATTTGCAACGAATCAAGGATGTTAGGGATCAATTGGCAGCAGTGGATGTATTCATATATGATAAGGACATTGTTATTATGGCATTGAGAGGTCTACCTCATGAGTATAACACCATTAAAGCAGTGATTCGTGGTCGTGAGAATCTGGTATCTCTTAAGGAACTTCGATCATAACTGAGGGTTGAAGAATCTGCATTAGATGAAACCACTAGATAGATTCCTCTATTGTCAGCCATGTATGCCAAACTACTGGTTCTACATTTGATGTTGGTGGCTCTTCAGGTACAAAATCATATGTTTCTAGGTCTGAGAGTGGTCACTTCTCTGGCAACAACAATTTGTCCTTTCTTGCTACTTCTTTTTCACAATTGATTGCCCAAATGCCATTCATGCCTTAGTTTTCACAAATTCCATTCTTTGGACCTCAGGCTTTTGTTTCTTAACATGGCTCAGGGACTTACAATAATTTTAGGGGGAACAACTTCAAATCCAAAGGCAAAGGCAAGAAATTCTTTGCTGGAAATCAGTCACAATACAATAACCAACCTTTTTATGGTGCAACTGGGTTCTCACACACTACATTTTAGCCTTAAGGATCTCAAGTTTCTCATAATCCTCAACAAATCTGTAAGATATGTGATCGAAAATGACATTCTGTACTTACCTATTTTCAGAATAGTTGTCAAATTTGTCATCGAGTGGAGCATACTGCAACTACATGTTTTGATAGAAACCAAGATGCACACCAACCATTCAATTCATCATATTACCACTCCTATCCACAACAGTATCTATCACAGTACTAATCTTCAGTGCAGTCTCAAGCTCCACACACTGGAATGACTAATGCTCCTTATAATTATGTTTCTACAATGAATTCTCAGTTCTTTCAGCATCCTGGAGGTTCCCAAAACAACTCTCACATTTCTATGAATGCTCGAGCTCAAGCATCACCTTCTGCACCACAACAGGAGTATTGGCTTCTTGACTATGAGGCAACCAATCATATGACCAGTGATCTATCTAATCTCTATATGGCTGCTCCTTATCCTGTTAATGACACTGTCATTTGAGCAAATGGTGAAGGTTTACAAATTGCTAATTATGGCAGTTCTCATATTTCCACTAAGTCTCACATGTTTAAATTGAACTATGTTCTGCATGTCCATCAATTGTCTCAACACTTGTTGCCTATGTATCAACTGTGTAAAGATAACAACTGTAAATGCATTGTTGATGAATTTTTTGTATGTGTACAGGACAAGGTCACCCAAATAACATTGTTCCAAGGACTGAGTAACAATGCAGTTTACCCCATTCCTGTGTTCAAACCTTCAACTGGTCCTCCAACAGCATTTCTTGGGCAAAAAGTTAGTTCTGCACTATGGCATTATAGATTGGGACACCTTACCAATTCTATTGTACAAACAACTCATAGTAGGTCATCCATTCCATTTCTTAGTACCACAAATCCTCAACCTTGTATTTCTTGCTTAAAAGGCAAGTTCACAAAATTGCCATTTCCTGTACATGCTTCTAAGTCTTCAACTCCCTTTGAAGTGATACACACATATGTACGGGGCCCTGCTACTTAAATGTCTCTAGAAGGCTATAAGTACTATGTATCATTCATAGATGAATGTACTAGGTATACATGGATATTCCCTGTTATAAATAAAGCTACTGTGTTTGGACTCTTTGTTCAGTTTCAAGCCTATATTGTTACTTTCTTTGCTAAGACTATTAAAATTTTGCAAAGTGATGGTGGTGGAGAGTATATTAGTTCTCATTTTCAATCTTTTCTTAAGTCCAAATGCATTGTTCACCAGATTTCGTGCCCCATACACACCTGAGCAAAATGGCTTAGCTGAAAGAAAGAATAGGCATGTTGTTGAAACAACTAATACTCTTCTTCAGCAAGCTTCCTTATCCAACCTTTTTTTATATCATGCTTGTGCTACTGCAACCTACCTTATTAATAGGATGCCCACACATGTTCTTGGAATGAAATCACCATTTGAAGTGTTGTTTCACTCTCCACGTAGATTAGATCACTTAAAAGTTTTTGGATGTGCCTATTATCCTTCTCTGAAACCTTATAGAACCAATAAGCTTGATCCTAAGACAACACCGTATTTTCGTGGGTTATGCTGCACAATACAAAGGATACATTTGTTTTGATGTTTCCAAAAACAAGTTGATAGTTTCCAGACATGTGTTGTTTAATGAAACACATTATCCTACATTGTCTCGACCATTTGACAAGCAATCTTCTTCCTTACAAACTTCTACCTCACCACCACACATTGTTCATTCCAATACCTTTCATCAGTCTCCCATTATCCCCATACCTTTACCATATGTTTTCCAACCAACTGCTGCATCACCTCAAGTTACTCAGTCTAGTTCTCTTTCACATGGTGATATTGTCTCATCTCCTATTACTTCAGTTGTCCATGGTACTTCTGAGTCTTCTCCTATATCAGAGTTACATCCAGACATCACCACATCTCAGGTTTCAGATCTACAACTTGTGAACATTAATTCTCAGAATTGTCATCCTATGCAAACCAATTTCAAGTCTGGTATTTCTAAGAAGAAATAGGTTTTCAGTGCTACAATTCAGTCTTCCATTGGCACAAAACCAACCTCATTTACTACGGCTTCAAAATCTATTGAGTGGAAACAGTCAATGAAAGAGGAAATGAATGCTTTACTTCAACAAAAACTTGGTCCCTTGTTCCTCTACCTTAAAATAAAAACCTGGTGGGCTGCAAATAGATCTACAAGGTCAAGATCCATATGGTTCTATTGTTAGGCACAAGGCCAGTTAGTGACCAAGGGTTTTTCTCAAGAAGCAGGACTAGACTATTATGAGACCTTCAGCCCTATGGTTAAACCAACCATAATGAGATTGATGTTATCCTTGGCAGCTACTAAAGGTTGGAAATTGAAGCAACTCGATGTCAAAAATGTTTTTTTACATGGCTTCCTTGAAGAGGAAGTGTATATGTCTTAAGCTCTAGGTTTTGTTGATGTTGATCATCCTGAGTATGTGTTCAAGTTACAAAAGTCCCTCTATAGACTAAAACAAGCTCCACGAGCTTGGAATGACCGGTTTACCTCATTTTTTGTTTCTCTTGGATTTAAAGCTTCTTATGTAGATCCTTCTCTTTTTGTAAAGCATGATGGTCTTCATATGGTTGTGTTATTGTTATATGTGGACGATATTATACTCATTGGGGATCATGATGCTAGTGTCCAATCTGTGGTTCAACACTTAACTAAGGAGTTTGATATGAAAGACTTAGGTCTTCTTCATTATTTTCTAGGTCTGCAAATTGAATATCATCCACAGGGGTTGTTTGTTCATCAATCTAAGTATATACAAGACTTGCTGCAGAAGACAAATATGGTTTAGTGCAAGCCTTGCATTACTCCCTGTCATCCTAATAAAAAATTACTAAATCGTGGCAGTTCTCTATATTCAGATCCTACACATTACAGAAGCATTGTTGGGGCTCTACAATACCTAACATTCACAAGTCCTGACATTGCATACTCAATTAATCAGGTTTGTTAGTTTATGCACGCTCCGTTAGAGTCTCATTTTGTTGCTGTTACAAGGATTTTGAGATATTTTAGAGGAACTATGGATTGGGGAGTCTGTTTTAGACTTGGAGATTTAGACATTCGAGCATACACAGATGCGGATTGGGCAGGTGATCCCAATGATCGACTCTTTACAACTGGTTTTGTGGTGTTTCTTGGTTCCAATCCTATCTCTTGGAACTCTAAGAAACAACATACAGTCAGTCGTTCTTCCACTGAAGCCGAATATCGAGCTATGGCCACAACCACTGCTGAGATTGTCTGGATTCCACAGTTACTCCAGGACTTGCATATTTCGAGTTATGTTTATACTATGTTGCATTGTGATAATATCTCAGCTATGGCGTTGGCTACTAATATGGTTCTTCACTCCAAAGCTAAACAAATTGAAGTGATTGTCACTTTGTTAGAGAACGTGTTCAACAAGTCATTATTTCTCTTCAGTTTGTGTCCTCTACTAGTCAATATGCAGATATCCTTACCAAGGGCTTATGTTCTCCTTCTTTCAGTCATCATTGTTCCAATCTTATACTTGGGACTTCCCAACATAAGCTTGAGGGGGAATGTTAGAATATAAGGGATATTTGTATTTTATCATTTGAGTTATGAAGAGGATGGCACTTGTCTTTATATTAGTGGCTGTTGAGATTTGTCTCAAGGGTATTATGAGGTTGTATGAGTATAAATAGTAGAAGTGCCTTGTAATGATTAACTTAACAGAAATAGAAAGTTTTCAGTTGAAATATCCTCCATCTCTCTCTAAACTTCTTCGACAGTTTCTCTCACTACCTCCATAGCAAAGCTTCTGTATTTTTAGCTATGTTGACAATCAGGACCATTAATTTCACATCAATAAACAAAAGATAAAAATAAAAAATAATAAAAATAATAAAAATAAAAAAACAGTGGAACCCATGCATGCAGCTGCACATCACTCATCAGCACATCAGTAAGGAGAAGCTGCACGAGGGTACGCCAAGTTTTCTACTCAAAATCCCCATTGGGCTCTATCACTTTGGTCTATATTGTCCCTATATGTGGGGACTTGCCTAATGTATCCAATGAATCCTTATATTTTAGGTTTCTGATACATTGGAGAGCCATATTCCTCATTTATATGGTCTAGATGGTGGTGAAGACAGCTTTGAGGGCTAGCATTGGAGATGCTCCTATAGTAGATGTAGTGCTGTGTAACTTTGCTTTTCTTCGTAACCTTCATTTGTAACTTTGAGACATTCATTTTATTCAATACCGACAGATTTCATTCCTCTTTTCTTCTCCGTTTTCTCTTCGTTTCTCAATTGCTGCAATGTAATTAATATCCCACAATATTGGAGAAGAAAGTCTTGTATTAAAATTCCTAAAAGATCTTAGGCCTCTCCGTCAATTGCTAAATTTGTCAGCGATTTGATGTAACATGTTTTGACATGGTACAAGAGTATCACAAACCATAATCTACCATATATATGATACAAGAAGAAGCAAGGTTTTCAGTTGACGAATTGAAACGATAATTATAAGTTCAAGAAGAAATTATGATAAGTACATAATTAAGCCGCTAACAAATCACATTCAGCCATGCTTTGCTAGACCGCCAGCCACCATATTACAACAACAGCGGTATTAATATCTGTAGCTAATTTAATTAATAAACTAATAGCCCTGCATTATTAATTAATCAGTGGCATCAGTAGTCTTGGTTGTATTGTTAACTTCATCAGCAATAACATTTCCTCCATTTGTTTTCTCATCTACTCCGTTCAAACTACTGCTGAGGCTGACCTGATCACTTCTCAAACTCCTGTTACTGCTTCTGAGTACCCGGTTGATTTGCGGAGGGTTCCCTCTACTGAGCTCTCGTCTTCTAGGCGTTGCAGCACATCTTCCGATCAACCAAAGAACTAATACTATTAGTAATTAATTAAATTAACTTAATGCAAGATTACTATGTACATAATTAAAGATTGAAAGAAGATAACGAGTATAGAGGAAAGGAAGAGATTAACTCACATTATGACAATCTTATTTTCCAGTCTGCAGGGCTTGGCATTAATGGGCATTTGAAGCATGGTTTTTGGCATGAAGCTATTTATAACCATGGTGATCGAAAAATGAAGAACTTTTTCTGTGTTTAACAGCTTAAACTGCTCAATAAATGGGAGCTTAATGGCCACTTGTGAGTTCTAACTTCTAACTAAAGGTTAATGGTTCAATTTATAAGTGAATTGCGTGTGTACTGGTTTCTTCCACCTAGTCAAACTTAGGCAGCTTGGAAAATGTTTTTTTTTTTCAAAATCTCACCTACATTTAATCTTAACATATCTCTAATTAAAAAAATAAATAAAAACTTCCCACTCTCACATTCTCTATCACTCTCTTCCTCTCTCCTTCTATTTCAAAAACAAAAATAAAAAAATTTTCTCACACTTTGTGTGTGCCCATATACTAGTTAGCTACAAACATAAGACTTACGCTTTACATACTAATTACTTATGTACATATTTTGACTTCTATGTTATACATGAAGTGATAAACAGACGCGCATGACTATACTCACTACAAAGCTTGTAATACTCTGAATTCTGTTTTTTTTTTTTTTTTTTTTTGAGTGAAATTCTAGATTAAAAAAAATGCTCTATGGAAAATCTTGGATACATTTGATATATTGACACAGTGACGTTACAATACACATAATTTATACCTCGTGTTGTAATTTAGTATTAAAATGACTCTTAGTAACTGAAACATATAATGAATTTATAATTGTGTTCTGTTTATTCTTGTTCGGGTTTAGGGGTGAACACAATCCGAATTTGAAAGGTTTTAACCTAAAATTATAATTCTCTCCGTGAGTGAGAGCAGCATCAACTCCAGTAATAAATGACTCCAGATTATTGATGATTAGATGACCAAATTGGGCTCTTTAAAAGCACCTTCGAATTAGGGCTTCTAACGAAGTTAGACTCTCTTTGAGTTATAGGCTTTTATGGGTTTAGTTTGATGTTGTTGTTTGATTGAATTTGGGGCCTGTTTCACCCCATGTGGGTTTGGGCTTTCTTTTGCTGTATGAAATTGCTTACTTGAGCATAAAATTGGTTATGAAAATGTCGTATATGAAAATTTCCTTACTAGTTTAAAGTTCAAATTGTCACCAAAAAAATTCAAATAAAAGTATGTGCTTGTTGGATTTCATTGTTGTATATACTTTTATCTTGTTTTGCTTACGTGAACCAAGCATAACCGAACCAAACATATTTAACAATGTAGTTTTCAAGTTTATGAGGAATCAAATCGAACTTAACTGTTCCCACTTCTAAACAAAAGAATAATCAGTGAAAAATGATCAAGTACTACAGTCAAACGTGAGTTTAATTTAACCAAACTAGCCAAAACGGATCTATTATTTATATCCACTCAAGTTCGAATACTCTTTATAATTCGAATTAGATTCAAAGTAAAGGAAAAAGTAAGTATACGATATCTACGGTCTCATTAATCCAATGCCTAATTATGAATTAGTTCAAAGTAAAGGAAAAAAAGTAAAGTATAACTGTATCTGTATGACATGAGAACCTTTTTGTTGGCTTCCTTTCACGTAACTATCACCAGTCAATGTCATATCACCTTCCTCCTCTTCCTTTTTCCAGATTGCTGTACTAAAACGCTTCCTAGGCACAGTTCTTCCCCTAAATGCCCTCCAGCTTCTCACTAATTCCACGTCCACCCCAACACCCGACCCTTCCGAGTCCACCTCCGACGACGACCAAACCGCCGCCGTCTCACCAAAAACGACACCGGCAGAGATGTGGAGCTACCTCTGGATTCCTTTCCTAATCTCCTTGTCCAAAGAGCTGAGCTTGGCCAAGGCCCAGGTGCCGGTTCTCTTGCCGAGTCAACTCGGAACATCGGACTCGTCCTCGTCCAAGTGTACGGCCCCCGACCCCAAGATCAACTACCGGCCGGTGATCGGTATCCTGAGCCACCCTGGCGACGGCGCCTCCGGCCGGCTGAGCAACGCCTCCACGGCGTCGTATATCGCAGCTTCTTACGTCAAGTTCGTTGAATCGGCCGGAGCTCGTGTTATTCCTCTCATCTACAACGAGCCTCCCGATATACTTTTCCAGGTGATCTCCATAACAAATTGAGCTTGTTATAGAAGTTGCTTACGTAAAAGCTGCTTTTCAAAGAAGCACATCATGGGTTGAGTTAACTTTACTCAGAAGAAGTGCTTAAATCTTCAAAAGCCTTAAAATTGGCATATGATATTTGTATAGGCTCTTTTGTTTTAGCTGGAGAAACCACATTTATATAAACGACCCAGTTTTTGTATTGGCCTTTCTAATCGAAATTCGAAAGCTTTCGTTAGTTTTTTGGGCTAAGAATCAAAAATTGAAGTTGGTGTGAATACTGGCTGTTCATTTATATAAGTTTTAATATGTGTGCATACATAAACCAAGCCGGCCTGTCACGGTGATTTTGTTATGTTGCTCACTATATAATGCTGCTTTGCAGAAGCTCGACCTCGTCAATGGCGTGCTTTTCACCGGAGGATGGGCTAAAAGTGGTTTGTACTATGACGTTGCCGAGAGAATAGTTCAGGTAATTTTGTGCTTGATATAGTAACCCTTTAGTGCATGATCTACACTAACATTATAGTCCTGGCTTGCCAGGCAGACCATTTAAATCTAACTTTTATATACTATGGGGTCAAGTTTCTGCTAAACAAACAGAAGACTACTTTCTACATAGTAAATTGGTCATTGCAGAACATGCCACAACCCCTTGATGTGCTTTAGTTGCTCGTCTGGACTCAGTTTTATGAAGAAAAAAAAACTCCAACCTTTCGTTCAAACTTAAATTGATCTAAATCATTACTCGATCAGTTTAGTATTGGCGGGACTTGGCAGCATCAGAATCATGATTCTTAATAGGGTTTAGGTTTTTTAGAGGTCAAAATTGACATCATACCAAGCCCAATATCATGTCATTGCCCATGATCATCAGCATGAAGGATCATTCTCTGTTTGCCAGCCAACGCTAGGCAAAAGAAAATTTGATAGATACTCGTTAGATAGAATGGTCAGCCTAACCACTAAATAGGGGTTTAGAGGTCAAAGTTCGATCTTTTTGCATTAGATTTAGAACCATGACATTGTTGTCATCGTTGGCTAACCTTAGATTCTTCAGGGCTCTCTGTATCATAAAGATTTCCGGTAAATTGAAATTCTCTTATGATAGTTTCATTGCTTCTCTTAAGAATTTAGTTTCATTGCTTTTCTTAAGAATTCGTCCATAGTTCCATTCCATGCTTATTAGCTACGTTTGTATCTGTTTTCTGCAGAAAATTATAGAGAAGAATGACGCTGGAGATCATTTTCCATTATACGCCATCTGTTTAGGTTTTGAACTTCTAACAATGATCATCAGCAAGGTAAACTATCCTTCTCAAAGTACACTGTTTTTCCATAAGAATTCAGCCTCGTCATTCAAATTGCATTTCTTTCACCTTTTTGAATGCATAAATGCCTAAGTAGCCACTGTAAATGATCAAATTTGTACATTCTGATGGGTGATGGCGCTTTAAATGATTCAATTTCTAAAAGAAGCAAAACCAGCACATCTGTTTTTTAGGGTGACAATTGCAATTCAAAACTATTTTACCACGTGCCTTGTTTCTTCGTTTGAGAATGGCCTTTCTTGGTTTCCTTAGTGGGCATACAACTTGAGACTATGAAAAGAATAGTCTTTAGTGAGGGTGCATCCATTTACAACTTGACATCCAACATTGAAATATGCAATAACAGTTCAATTTCCCTTATTAGAATTGTCACAGTATTCCTTTCAATCTGAATCACCTTAGTCATGTCAATTAGTTGTAGTCTACTGTCAAGTTTTTTTTTATCCTTATTGATGCATCATTCTTAATATATTTTTCCCAATTTTATGATTTACACAACTTTCTTTCTTCCTTCTAGAACAAGAAAATTCTGGAGACATTCAGTGCAGTAGATGCGGCCTCAACTTTACAATTTACCGAGAACGCCATTATTGAAGGAACTGTTTTTCAAAGGTATAAATCTTGGAATGTGGTTTTCCTGACTCAATTTGTATGTCATTGTTCTAGTCTTATGCAAAATAATTTTACTTTGAACTTTTTCTTCAAACATGTTGTGCATTGATTACCGATCTTAGATCCTTAGTCAAAACAAACTGTGAGGATGTCTATGAGTATGCGAATTCTTGAAATGCTATTGATTTATACGGCTATGACCGAAATGTAAGGGCCTCTAGAAGTTATCTTAAACTCTACCCAACCATCATTCGAGCTAGCTTCCCTGCAGCTAGCATGCTTATCACAGATTTTAGAGAGCAACATTCCCTTAAATAGGACTGAACACAAGAAATTTATGTACTTCAGCCTAATCAGTAGGGTTAAGCGGAGTAGACGTCAATATAGCATGCTAGACATCATCTTTGTCTGATATTTATGACCTTCATTCTAATTATTAAGGAGGAGGGTTGATGTTCTATGAATTAGCATGGAAGTTTCTTTTATGTTACTGTACATCCAGGGTGATTTAACTTCTTCAACCACTAAATTAATTTTTTACTTTTGCAGATTTCCTCCGGACTTGCTTAAGAAGTTGAGTACAGATTGTCTTGTAATGCAAAACCATAAAGTGAGTTCTAATCTAAAGGCTCCTTCCTTGAAGCTAGACATAGTTATCAAATATATCATTTATGCATGGATTGATCCTGAATTATCAAATCGAAAACCATTTACTTGGTCAAATCTTATAATTGTTCAGTTTGTTTTTTCATTTAGCAAAGGCAAAACCAATTGAAAACATATATAATTAGCTTCAGTTGAGAAGTTTAGATTGTTTCATTATGATTCTGAGTTTGTCCAGTCATCGACAAGATTGATGAGACAAATGGCTGTGTTTTGAGAATATCTTGGATTATGAGTTATTATGAGTTTCGTTCTTTTTGTTTACTGTTTGATTTATGCTTCTCGTACCATGCATTTTGTTTTTCCGCTGCTCTTCTCCATATCGTTATACTTATGCTTAGAAAGCATGGTTTAGGTTCTCTAACATAAGTTTGTAATGATTCAACGCAACAGTATGGTATCTCACCAGAGAGGCTTATGGAGAACGAGAATCTGTTGAGTTTCTTTAAGATCTTGACAACTTGTACTGATGAAGATGATAAGGTACTGAATGTAACTATCTCGTTTGGTTATGTGGTTTCACCATGTCATGAAACATCTCTCTAGTCAAGTTCCCCAATTCATTTTATTCCCCTCAAGATTCTAACTGTTGCAATAACACTAATGCCAGGTCTATGTGTCCACAGTACACGCATACAACTATCCTGTGACTGCCTTCCAATGGCATCCAGAGGTATTACCACAATATTTCTTTCGTCGTCTTTAATGCTACCATTAACTCTAAATTTAGCAATATAAGCAACAGCACAATAACAGTGTTTGGATATGGAACCATCTCGAGGCTCTTTATATTTGAATATGCATCTGCAAGGATTTCTACGTAAGATGTATTCACAACCTTGTGGAGGAGAAGCTACTATTGTGTAATTATCAAAGTTTGCTCTTCGTACCATCTTTGTATGAAAGATTGGCACATAAAACACTAACTAGTTCTACTTAAGACACTTCCAATATTACTATATTTGTGTTCTTAAGAAAGATTTTCAATAATTATAACCGTGGAACCTGTACAATTTTGCATAACGAAGAATTGGGAAAAGCAAAAGACCTTTGAGAAAATCTGGACTTATTAGATTATTCCAACAGATTTGTTTCAAGTATGAGAAGTCTAACTAATTAAGATGCAGAAAAATGCTTTTGAATGGGGCTTACCAATGATTCCGCACTCAGAGGATGCTATTCAAGTGACCCAGCACGCTGCAAACTTCTTGGTCAGGTTAGGGCTCCTTCTGTATCTGTCTTTTAGTTCTAAGTAAACCGCTGTGCTTTTCAACTTTGTCTGGAGGGCAGAGGTAGAAAAAAAAGTGGAAAATTTAAGGTTCAAAGTCTTCAGATAACCGCATTATTTGTTTATTCAATTATCGAGGTTCTACTGTATTAACAACTTTTCACGGTGTCATATTTCAGAATTCAGAATATGCATCTACAACTTTAAAATTCACTTAATTTTATTCAACCGGAATGATTGCGGACCCAAAACTTAGTCTAATTTTGAATTTGTGATGCAGTGAGGCAAGGAAGTCATTAAACAGACCGCCTGCCCGGGAAGTCCTTGACAATCTCATCTACAACTACAGTCCCACTTTTTGTGGGAAGGCTGGGTAAACCAAAAACCGAACTTCCAACTGCATTATTATTTTGGATTTGTGCATGAATTTATGAACTTGGTTGTCCTACGCTTTCCGATTTCAGGAGGGGATTCGACGAAGTTTACATCTTTACGCAACCTTCACTCGCTCATTTGTAAATTAAACATGTGCGTCGAAACTGTTATGGACAATGGAAATGAAATGTAAACATTGTATCTACAGGACGTTAGCAATCTCATGAGTGTAAAACCTGTTTGTAATTTACCAGATTATGTATCGGATTATTTATTAAATAGTCACTACTCGGCAGTCCGGTGTATATGTAAAGTTGCAACAAGAATATTGCTTTGTATCCCAAGTTAGAAATTTTTCCAAGTTCCAGGTACATGAGAGATGTTTCCGTGTACCCGGAACAGGAGCCAGTAGAATTGCACGATACTCTGCACTACAGCTAGACATTGGAATCCAGAGAAGTTATGGAAGTTTCTGGGCAAACTTAATTAGTGTTTACTTGTGTAACATAACATAACACAGTAGAATTGCAGCTTCATCACATGAATTAGGTTCATCTCTGATACGCACTTGTGAGTTTACTGGCTATAACTAGTTTCGCTGTATCACTCAGTCACACAACTATGCCTCGGTCACACACACACACAACCCGGTTAGCCCAGGTGGTGAGAGAGGGAGAGCGGGATAATGAATTAGGATTTCATCGTTTGATGTTTTTGTGATGGAAGAGGAAAAAGTGTGGCTTGAACTTATATTCTCGCAGTTTTTTTTTTTTTTTTTAATTTTTAACTTCGTTTTTTAGGAGAAAACCTTTTGGGGGGACAAGTTTCAAATTACATCACGTGTTATTTGTTAAATCTTCTTCTTCCATTCAATGGGGATAGGAGCCAAGAGTGAGTTCTTGCCCATAAGTGTGAACTAAACGATTTACCATTAGAGCATTTTACACAGGAATAACACGGGTTGTTTCTTACACCATTTATCATATTAACTCTTTTAATGAGAAGCAATAATTTGAAGTTAATATCTTTTCTAACATCGAGAAAATAAAATTGGTTGTTGTTATTTTGAAGGTGTGACTGCTAAAAATAAAATAAAAAATCTTTGACTACACACTATCATGAACTGACCAAGAGGCTGATAGCTTAGGTGGTTAACGAACTCATACGTGATACGTGTCCGAAATCTTGTGTTCGGACTCTCATTTTTCAGTACAGTTAGAATTTATAAACAAAAATGAGGCAGACGTGAATTTAGCTAAATTTACTAGAACAATATGTTATACTCTCTTGTATTTGCATTCAAGTTTAAATACATTCTCCGTTTTAACGAACGAATTTAATGTAATTATCTAAAAATAAAAAACAGTCGAGATGAGATAAATGCATATGGTACCACAACGACCTTTTTCCCAAATGAGCACGTGCGTAATCACAGAACACGTGCTGTTGTGAATCCATATGATATGTACACCACAATGGGATGAAGGGGCAAAACGCAGAGAATGTGGCGGGAAAAGAAGCGAGCTTTGGGAGGGAAACTCGTTGAAAGATCTAATCTTTCACTTTCACGCCTCTTACCGTTAATTCTTAGAGAGAATCGGCGACCCAAAGTTTTTCCCTTTTCAAAAAAAAAAGGCCCAAATGGAAACCCTGGGAATCATCCAAGACATCGAAACCCTTGTATTCGATCAACTTCAAGTGGTACCATTTCCCCCTATCCCTCTCTCAATCTCTCGATTTTCTTCTTATTTTTCGCAGTATCTCAATTCACTGTAATTTTGGCAAGACCCATAAACTTTTCAGTTTTAATTTTTGTTTTTTTGGTTCGATTTAGTGTTTTTGCTGTGTATTACTCTGTTATAATGAAGCTAGCTCTTACTATGGTTTTGGTGAATTTCTATTTGTTTGGACAAATTTTACTGCTTTCTTGTTATGTAGTGAGACTAATCTTTTACTTGCCTTAATTACCAAGCTGAAAGAGTTTATGTTTTTTAGTTTATTGTTAAAAGGGTTTTTGTATTCATAAAAAAGATGTAATCTTTTAGGGATTTAATGATGGGTTAGGTTCAGGAATGCAATAAGCTTGGGAACCGCTCTCAATCAAGCGTTGATACTGAATTGTTACTTCTGTGTTTCGTTGACAAAACGAAATTTCTTGGTGGGAATTTGAGTTGAGATGTGTTTAACCTCATATGAATTCATAATATTGTCTAAAGTAAGTTTCTTTCGGTGCTGAACTGTGCTATAGGTTTCGTACAAGTGGCTGAGTCGAAATTACTTTGTGTCTTCCAATGCTGCAAAGACGTATAGGAACTGTCTTTAAATATTTTCCGGGTTGCATTTTTTGTTTACAGGTGATTGAAAGTTGTTTTGTATAGGTTACTCCAGGAGTTTGTTGAAAAACATGGAAATGGTTCGAAGTGGTGTATGTTTTGGCTGGCTGGTTGAAGAGCGATCCTTCGAGCTACCATATAAGGCTTGTTTCTGGGCCTAAACTTGCAGATAACATTTATTTGTAGAAAAGTATGTATGCTTGCTTGTGCTGATATATTTTCAACTAAATTCGAAAAGGGGTAGGGAGCATCCAATTATATTCCTTTTAGATAGAATATGATGATTTAAGTCAATGGCGTCTTTCCTGGTTGTATTAGATGCAATAGAACATGTTGAGAGAGAGTGAGAGCAGTAGTTTGGAGGGTTAGATTCCCAATGGGATGACATACATAGACTTACGCGGACATGAGTTATGGTTGACACAGTTTGGAATGTAATAGAGGCTATTATATTTTTGAGCGTATGCATTCTTTCATGAGCTATGTAACAATGGTTTCAGTTTTTTAATTTTTAATTTTTTAAAGTGTGCTTGTTGAAATCTAAGATAATTGTTCATGCTTTTTCTTGGTCCGTCTCATCATCTTTTTGTCAGACATTCAGACTTATTAGCTTCTTGGTCCGTCTCATCATCTTTTTGTCAACATTCAGACTTAGCTTGTCTCATCATTACACATCCAGGAAGTGGAAATATTATGGAATTCATGTCTGTCAAATTATACGCAGAAGCAAAAGAAGAATTTGATGGCAACTGCTCGGTCGGGGTTTATAGTGTGCAAGCTTGCATCCCAAGGGATCCAGCTGCACTGTGGAATGCTGAATTTGTGCAAGCGGAAAAGCTCTTTAAGCAGGCTCCTATGGTTGAGAATTGCTTGAGAGATAACAGGTATATTTCGTTCTGTTTTACTCATATAAATAAAAGGTATGCTTTATTTTTTCTGAATATCAAGAGTATGAAGTTCCAATGCCTCTACTGTATTGCAACTTTGAAAGTCTGATTAATCTACTAGATGCTGATTACTGCTCAGTAAGGATTACTTAATAGTTTGACCGTATATTCATTGGAATCTGTTCGTGGCTAGAATTTCCGTTGGGGATGTTTCCTAGCGGACGAGCACACAGCTCCCCGAGAGGTTGGCGCCGGTTGATGTTTTCTGTCGGGCTTCTACTCACTAGCGGGCTTGTTGGGCAAGGCTTGTCGGGCAAGGCTGAAAACAGAGTTAACTTTGAAAGAGAAGGACAGAGAAGTTCCAATGCCTCTACTGTATTGCAACTTTGAAAGTCTGATTAATCTACTAGATGCTGATTACTGCTCAGTAAGGATTACTTAATAGTTTGACCTTATATTCATTGGAATATTTTCCATAAAGCATAAAAAGAAGATGAAAATGATTTGTCACTGTCACTAGTTAAATTTATTGGTTGATTTTTGGTATATGAATAATATCACCGGTTAATTATCGTAAGAGTACATTAGTAGTTAAACATAGACTTGTGAATTTTTAATCCTAATGTAAGTTATGTAACAGCAAGGACGTAATCAAATAGTTTCTTTTTTGTGTATACTGGTTTCTTCCACCTAGTCAAACTTAGGCAGCTTGAAAACCAACACCCAGAAACCCTAAACATAAAAATTTGGGTAATTTTATTTTAACAAGTTGCTGATCACGTGGTTCTATTTCATAGTTTTTTTTTTTTTTTTTTTTTTTTTTTTTTTGTGACGAGTTCTATTTCATAGTTGAAGATTAGCTACAAAACAGAAGACTTACGCTTTACGTACTAATTACTTATGTACATAATTTGACTTCGATGTTATACATGAAGTGATAAACAGACGCGCATGACTATACTCACTAAAAAGCTTGTCATACTCTGAATTCTGTATTTTTTTGTTGGAGTGAAATTCTAGATAAAAAAAAATTGCTCTACGGAAAATCTTGGATACATTTGATATATTGACGCGGTGACATTACAATATACATAATTTATACCTCGTGTTGTAATTTAATATTAAAATGACTCTCAGTAACTGAAACATAAAATGAATTTATAATTGTGTTCTATTTATTCTTGTTTGGGTTTAGGGGTGAACACGATCCGAATTTGAAGGGTTTTAACCTAAAATTATAATTCTCTCCATGAGTGAGAGCAGCAGCAACACTAGAGATTTTCCTCTTGTTGCCGGCCCTAATTCTGATTAGGGTCGGTGGCAGCCCTTCCTTCTTCCTTTGTTTCCTCTTTCTTCTACTTCTGGTGTTTTTCCTGCTTTCCTTCCTATTTTGATTTCCATATTCACCTCGATTTTCACAGGTACATCTGCTGCCCTCATATCAGATCTTCCATCCATCCATAGACATGTTCTTATTTTGGCTTTCACCAACTCAATCTCCATTCCAATCTTTAATCATTTTTAACCGTGAAGTGATGCGGTCTTCAACTGAGAAGGTGCGTAGAGATCCGGCGTTTTCACCGGCTTGGGTGGCAACACCACCTTCTTCTCTCTGTCTACCATTTCTGGCAGTGTTGTCCGTGGCGATCCCACGGGCTTCTTTGGTTTCTCTCAATCAATGGCTACGATCAGTGAGATGGTATGTGTTGGAAGGCGAAATTCATCTTCTTTCCATCTCTGAGATGTGGGTTCTTGGCGAAAGTTGGTGGTGTAGGCTCCTGATCGTCATGATCGGTGCATTCGGCGATGCTGTTAAAGGAAAGCAGTTAGGGTTAACTTCTGTGTTTTTTTTTAGGTCTATTTTCTTGCTTGCTTGTATAGTTATTGTATATGGGCCTCAATTTGTGTAATTAATTGTGTTGTGGTAATATAGTAACCTTTGACTAAAAAAAAAAATCAAACTACAAAACTTAATAACTAATTTAATCAATTCACCACTCAAACATCTCCGCAGATTCATCCTCCGAAATATTAAAGGCAAATTTGTTTATTCTCTACTATTGATGTCAAATCCAGTAATAAATGACTCCAAATTATTGATGATTAGATGACCAAATTAGGCTCTTTAAGAGCATCTTCGAATTAGGGTTTCTTCTTTGAGTAGTAGGCTTTTATGGGTTTAGCTTGATGATGATGTTTGATTGAATTTGGGGCCCTGTCACCCCGTGTGGGTTTGGGCATACTTTTGCTGTATGAAATTGCTTACTTGACCATAAAACGAGCATAAAATTGGTTATGAAAATATCGCATATGAAAATTTCCTTCCATGTTTAAAGTTCAAATTTTCACCAAAAAAATTCAAATAAATTTATGTGCTTGTTGGATTTCATTATTGTAAATACTTTTTTTTTTTTTTAGCAAAGGTAACATGCATTACCAGCGACAAACATTACACCATAGAGGCCCAAAATTTACAACATAGAAGCCCAAAAACAAAAAACACAAACAAACAAACAACAGAGGCCCAACTAAAGTTGAGACCAAAACAAAGAAAACACAGAAACAACCGGAGTCGCTGCGTCTTCCGCCATAACTGCCACTGCAACCACCAAAACAGCAGCCGTGCATGTCGATCCAGCCAAATTCGCTCCCCAAACAAAGCCTCGCCTCACCGATTCCAGCGGCCAATTCCAAGCTTCACTCCAAGCCCAGCTACAGACACCAGAGAACCTGCAGACAAGTGAAAGAAGCTCATGGCAGTCCACGAGCAACACTGCCAACAAGGACAGACAACAAAGAGAAGGTGGGGGTGCAAGGAACACCTGACCCAGTGCAAGCACCAGATCAAAGCACACCAACTCGAAACACCACAACAAATCGCGGCAAAGGGTGACTGAAGCTTGGATGAATATGGATGAGAGACAGCAAAGGGGAGAGAAGAAGGCAAATCAACCAAGAAAATCAGGGAAGAAAACAGCGGATGGAAGAGGAGAAAGAGATGGAGAAAGAAACAAAAGAAAACCCACTGATCCTAGCAGGAGCTAGGATCGGCGGCACCGGAATTGGACTCGATTGGGAACCACTCACACAGATCGATGATATTAACCCTTACACAGAGGGAAGGTCTCTCACGAAGAGAGAAAGGAAAGTTTTTGTTGTAAATACTTTTATCTTATTTTGCTTACGTGAAAATCTTGAATGAAACCAGACTAAACTAAGCATAACCAAACCAAACATATTTAACAATGTAGTTTTCAAGTTTACGAGGAATCAAATCGAACTTTGTTGATGCACAAAATCGGAGGTCTTGGAACAACGTAAATCCGACCGTGAATCTGCAAGAAAGTAAATAATACAAGATGTATCGTGGTTCACCCCAATGTTTGGGCTACGTCCACACTGATATTGTATTTCTGAGGGAGAGAGAGCTCTGAATATGAGAGTGAGAGCTTTGAGAGAGCTTAGAGCTTAGGGGATGTGAGGAGGTTTGTGAGGCTTAGGGTTTGTGAGGGTGAGAAGGCCCTTTTATAGAATAATGGCTCATTCCTTTTTTACATATTTACCCCTTCCTTTATTACATAATTACATTTGAGTCCCCCGAGTATTTATACGGAGGCCCTAAGTATGGTACAAACAGTAGTCCCCCAAATCTTCAGTCAAGAGTCTTTTGGCTGGAGACTTGAAATTCAGTCCATGTGTGGGCCGAAGTAACTAGATGTCGTCTAGAATTGATACTCGATATGAGGCGGTTCCCAATCTGAAATGATGCTCAACTAGATGTAGCGCATGTTGCGAGGCTGCTCGGCTTGTGGCTTATGTTGCCTTGGTTGGCTCGGCTTGTGGCGTTGAAGGTAAGGGAGTCCCTTTTATAGAATAAGGGCTCGCTCCTCAATACATAAATGATGGGTTAAAGTTAATGCTCGCGGCGAGGCGGTTGCTCAGTAGGCGGCGATGCTCTCTAATGATGGTGAGGGAGTCCCTTTTATAGAATAAGGGCTCGCTCCTCAATACATGAATAATGGGTTAGGAGTGATGTTCGCGGCGAGGCGGCTGCTCAGCTGGCGGCGATGCTCTCTAATGAAGGTGAGGGAGTCCCTTTTATAAAATAAGAGCTTGTTCCTCAGTACATGACTAATGGGTTAGGAGTGATGCTCGCGGCGAGGTGGTTGCTCAGCTGGCGGCGATGCTCTCTAATGAAGGTGAAGGAGTCCCTTTTATAAAATAAGGGCTCGCTCCTTAGTACATGAATAATGGGCTAAGTCCCCCAAGTATTTTTCATGAGGCCCAATATATGGTACATAGTGTAATCCCCCAAGTCTTCGGTCAATAGAGGTTGTTGGCTGGAGACTTCAAATTGAATCCATATACGGGCCGAAGTGGCGGTTGTTCGGAGGCGGTATTTGTATACCATGCACTGAAGCTTTGTAGGCGAAGCTTTGCAAGTGAAGCTTTGAAGCTAGAGCTCTGTAAATGAAGCTTTTGAAGCTAGAGCTCTATAAATGAAGCTTTCGAAGCTAGAGCTCTGTAAATGAAGCTTTTGAAGCTAGGGCTCTGTAAATGAAGCTTTTGAAGCTAGAGCTTTTTGTAAATGAAGCTTTTAAAGCTGGAGCTTTTGTAAATGAAGCTTTTGAAGCTAGAGCTCTGTAAATGAGACTTTTGAAGCTGGAGCTTTGTAAATGAAGCTTTCGAAGCTGATTGACATGAGTGATGCTCATGAATGTTTATGTATGATTGACATGAGTAATACTCATGTATAATTTTGAAGTACTGAACGTACTTTTGATCAACTGGTTGGTGATAATAGCGGCAGGTTGCCGAATAATTTTGGAGTATTGGGCATACTTTTGATTACCTGGTTGGTGATAATAGTGGCAGGATGCCAAATAATTTTTTGGAGTACTGTGCGTACTTTTGGTCACCTGGTTGGTGATAATAGTGACATGGTGCCGAATAATTTTGGAGTACTGGACGTACTTTTGGTCACCTGGTTGGTGATAATAGTGACATGGTGCCGAATAATTTTGGAGTACTGGACGTACTTTTGATCACCTGGTTGGTGATAATAGCGGCAGGCTGCCGAATAATTTTGGAGCCATATGGCCTGGCTCTTTTGGGCATATGGGTTTTGGCCCTCCACATAACATTCCAGCCCATTATTTTGGGCTTGACGTTTTTTTTTTTTATTACCCTCTGATGGGGTTTATACAGATGTCTCCGAAAAATAAGAAAAATAAATTACATCATTCAAAAATAAATTCGACCATCTGCTCAATGGGTCACAGCCATAATTCCCTTTTCTGCATGTCATCACCACCGCAATTATGTCTGCTTCTTTTTATCTTCTTTTGCTTTCTGCTTTTCTTTTTATCTCTCCACCTAGCAGACAAAAGGAATCGTGATAGAATTAATAGGAGGTTTATCTTTTGCTTTTCTTCATCTCCCCGCTCCTTACTTTTGCTTTCTGTATTCCTTTTCTCTTTTCCCTTCTGCATATGGCAGACAAGGATTGATAATAGAGTTAATAATAAGAAAAGAATCTTATCTTCTTCCTGTTTTCCACTAGTGCTTGTGGTATTCGCAGATATGGGATATGAGGTGCGTAGGATCAGTGGTGGAGTAAAATTACGTTAGTGGCTTTGAATCTGAGGTACCCATCCTTTACCCATGTGCTTTTGTGGTGGAATCTGGGGTACCCATCCTTTACCCATGTGAACCAGGGGTGGAATCTGGGGGAGCAGAAATAGGTTTTGATCACTACTGGGTAGGCCGCACCGAGCTTCGGAGGAGTCACCTCGTGGACTTCATGAACCTAGGTCTCATGAACCTGGGTCTCACTTATCCGAATCTTCTCGAGGTTCTAAACCTGGGTCTCGAAGCAGAGCAAGGCTAGAGCAGATGGGATGAAAAGCTGCAGCAGAGTAGAAGGGTGAAAAAACACGCTTACAAGGTGTTGCAGCAGCAAGAGTCGCATGGTCCTCATAGCCAGACGTTTTAGCTTCCGACTCCCTAAACGAATCGTTTCAGTTCATCCCCCAGTCCATCGCCTCCTTTGGTCCCACCGTTCTCGTCGAGGGCTGCGACCGCGACTGCTCCATTTCATGGGTCCACGCCCGTCGTCCACTCCATCTTAGAGTTTCACGCTGAGTGCGGGGGGAGTGGTGGTGGTGGTTCTCGAAGTCGTTGAAGAGGGCGTCGATGTCAGGGAGGAGGTCAGGATCGAGAATATCGAGATATGCGGCGTCGTTTTGGGGATCTTGGAAGCGCTCCTGGAGCCAGTAGTCTTGGAACCAAGGGGAGGACTGAACCAGTGCCCACCATTCGGCGAAGAAGTCCTCCACCGTCCGATACGTCAGCGGCACGAACATCGGAGCGTTGGGATTCAGATTCGACGGCGTCGTCGCGCTTCTAGAGATCACGTCCATGGCCAGTTCGTTGTTTGCTTTCCTTGCTGTCAATCTCAAAACGACGTCGCTAAGAGAGAGAGAGAGAGGGAGAGACTGATACGTTTAAGGAGATGAACAAGCAGATCTTTTCTGTTTCTGGGTTTTGTGATTTTGCAGATTCACGGTAAAGGTGAAAAAATGAAAAAGAACCGACATAGTTTTTTGTGTCGATTCCCACAGACGGCGCCAAATGTTGATGCATAAAACCGGAGGTCTTGGAACAACGTAAATCCGACCGTGAATCTGCAAGAAAGTAAATAACACAAGATGTATCGTGGTTCACCCCAAGGTTTGGGCTACGTCCACACTGATATTGTATTTCTGAGGGAGAGAGAGCTCTGAATATGAGAGTGAGAGCTTTGAGAGAGCTTAGAGCTTAGGGGATGTGAGGAGGCTTGTGAGGCTTAGGGTTTGTGAGTGTAGCTTAGAGCTTAGGGGATGTGAGGAGGCTTGTGAGGCTTAGGGTTTGTGAGTGTGAGGAGGCCCTTTTATAGAATAAGGGCTCCTCCTCTTTTTACATATTTGCTCATTCCTTTATTACATAATTACATTTTAGTCCTCCGAGTATTTATACGGAGACCCTAAGTATGGTACAAACCTAAACCAAAGAATAATAAGTGAAAAATGATCAAGTATTACATTCAAACGTGAGTTTAATTTAACCAAACTAGCCAAAACGGATATGTTATTCATAAACACTCAAAGTTCGAATACTCTTTATAATTGGAATTAGTTCGAAGTAAAGAAAAAAAATAAGTATACGATATCTACCGTCTCATTAATCCAATGCCTAATTGTGATTATGTGGTCTCTAAGACATGACAACGTTTTTGTTGGCTTCCTTTCACGTAACAATCACCAGTCAATGTCATACCACCTTCCTCCCCTTCCTCCTCTTATCCAGATTGCTACTAAAACACTTCCTAGGCAGTTCTCCCCCTAAATGCCCTTCAGCTTCCTCACTCATTCCACGTCCACCCCAACACCCGACCCCTCCGACGTCCAAACCGCTGCCGTCTCACCAAAAACGACACCGGCAGGGCAGAGATGTGGAGCTACCTCTGGATTCCTTTCCTAATCTCCTTGTCCAAAGAGCTGCCCTTGGCCAAAGCCCAGGCGCCGATTCTCTTGCCGAGTCAACTCCGAACATCGGACTCGTCCTCGTCCAAGTGTACGGCCCCCGACCCCAAGATCAACTACAGGCCGGTGATCGGTATCCTGAGCCACCCTGGCGACGGCGCTTCCGGCCGGCTGAGCAACGCCTCCACGGCGTCGTATATCGCAGCTTCTTACGTCAAGTTCGTTGAATCGGCTGGAGCTCGTGTTATTCCTCTCATCTACAACGAGCCTCCCGATGTACTTTTCCAGGTGATCACCATAACAAATTGAGCTTTTTATAGAAGTTGCTTCTGTGTTGCTTACGTTAAAGCTGCTTTTCAAAGAAGCACATCATGGGTTGAGTTAACTTTACTCAGAAGAAGTGCTTAAATTTTCAAAAGCCTTAAAATTGGCATATGATATTTGTATAGGCTCTTTTGTTTTAGCTGGAGAAACCACATTTATATAAACGACCCAGTTTTTGTATTGGCCTTTCTAATCGAAATTCGAAAGCTTTCGTTTGTTTTTTGGGCTAAGAAACAAAAATTGAAGTTGGTGTGAATACTGGCTGTTCATTTATATAAGTTTCAATATGTGTGCATATATAAACTAAGCCGGCCTGTCGCGGTGATTTTGTTATGTTGCTCACTATATAATGCTGCTTTGCAGAAGCTCGACCTCGTCAATGGCGTGCTTTTCACTGGAGGATGGGCTAAAAGTGGTTTGTACTATGACGTTGCCGAAAGAATATTTAAGGTAATTTAGTGCTTGATATAGTAACCCTTTAGTGCATGATCTACACTAACATTATAGTCCTGGTTTGCCAGGCAGACCATTTAAATCTAACTTTTATAAACTACGGGGTCAAGTTTCTGCTAAACAAGCAGAAGACTGTATTTTCTACATAGAAAATTGGTCATTGTAGAACATGCCACAACCCCTTGATGTGCTTTAGTTGCTTGTCTGGACTCAGTTTTATGAAAAAGAACTCCGATCTTTTGTTCAAACTTAAATTGATCTAAATCGTTACTCGATCAGTTTAGTATTGGCGGGACTTGGCAGCATAAGAATCATGATTCTTAATAGGGTTTAGGTTTTTAGAGGTCAAAATTGACATCATACCAAGCCCAATATCATGTCATTGCCCATGATCATCAGCATGAAGGATCATTCTCTGTTTGCCAGCCAACACTAGACAAAAGAAAATTTGATAGATACTGGTTAGATAGAATGGTCAGCCTAACCACTAAATAGGGGTTTAGAGTCAAAGTTCGATTTTTTGCATTAGATTTAGAACCATGACATTGTTGTCATCGTTGGCTAACCTTAGATGCTTCAGGGCTCTCTGCATCATAAAGATTTCCAGTAAATTGAAATTCTTTTAGGATAGTTTCATTGCTTCTCTTAAGAATTTAGTTTCATTGCTTTTCTTAAGAATTCGTCCATAGTTCCATTCCATATTTATTAGCTACGTTTGTATCTGTTTTCTGCAGAAAATTATAGAGAAGAATGACGCTGGAGATCATTTTCCATTATACGCCACCTGCTTAGGTTTTGAACTTCTAACAATGATCATCAGCAAGGTAAACTATCCTTCTCAAAGTACACTGTTTTTCCATAAGAATTCAGCCTCGTCATTCAAATTGCATTTCTTTCACCTTTTTGAATGCATAAATGCCTAAGTAGCCACTGTAAATGATCAAATTTGTACATTCTGATGGGTGATGGCGCTTTAAATGATTCAATTTCTAAAAGAAGCAAAACCAGCACATCTGTTTTTTAGGGCGACAATTGCAATTCAAAACTATTTTACCAAGTGCCTTGTTTCTTCGTTTGAGAATGGCCTTTCTTGGTTTCTTTAGTGGGCATACAACTTGAGACTATGAAAAGAATAGTCTTTAGTGAGGGTGCATCCATTTACAACTTGACATCCAACATTGAAATATGCAATTGCAGTTCAATTTCTTTTATTAGAATTGTCACAGTATTCCTTTCAATCTGAATCACCTTAGTCATGTCAATTAGTTGTAGTCTACTTTTAACTCGTCGAGTTTTTTTTTTTTATCCTTATTGATGCATCATTCTTAATATATTTTTCCCAATTTTATGATTTCCACAACTTTCTTTCTTCCTTCTAGAACAAGAAAATTCTGGAGACATTCAGTGCAGTAGATGTGGCCTCAATTTTACAATTTACCGAGAACGCCGTTATTGAAGGAACTGTTTTTCAAAGGTATAAATCTTGGAATGTGGTTTTCCTGACTCAATTTGTATGTCATTGTTCTAGTCTTATGCAAAATAATTTTACTTTGAAACTTTTTCTTCAAACATGTTGTGCATTGATTACCAATCTTAGATCCTCAGTCAAAACAAACTGTGAGGATGTCTATGAGTATGCGAATTCTTGAAATGCTATTGATTTATACGGCTATAACCGAAATGTATTAATTGTAGGGCCTCTACAAGTTATCTTAAATTTTTTTTTTGGGGGGGGTGTGTTCTAATCTCTCTTCTGTAATTTTTTGTTTGATTCTTATAAAATTAAATATCTATCTTTATGAAAAACCCAACCATCATTCGAACTAGCTTCCCTGCAGCTAGCATGCTTGTCACAGATTTTAGAGAGGAACATTCCCTTAAATAGGACTGAACACGAGAAATTTATGTACTTCAGCCTAATCAGTAGGGTTAAGCGGAGTAGACGTCAATAGAGCATGCTAGACATCATCCTTGTCTGATCTTTATGACCTTCGTTCTAATTATTAAGGAGGAGGGTTGATGTTCTATGAATTAGCATGGAAGTTTCTTTTATGTTACTGTACATCCAGGGTGATTTAACTTCTTCAGCCACTAAATTAATTTTTTACTTTTGCAGATTTCCTCCGGGCTTGCTTAAGAAGTTGAGTACAGATTGTCTTGTAATGCAAAACCATAAAGTGAGTTCTAATCTAAAGGCTCCTTCCTTGAAGCTAGACATAGTTATCAAATATATCATTTATGCATGGATTGATCCTGAATTATCAAATCGAAAACCATTTACTTGGTCAAATCTTATAATTGTTCAGTTTGTTTTTTCATTTAGCAAAGGCAAAACCACTTCAAAACATATATAATTAGCTTCGGTTGAGAAGTTTAGATTGTTTCATTATGATTCTGAGTTTGTCCAGTCATCGACAAGATTGATGAGACAAATGGCTGTGTTTTGAGAATATCTTGGATTATGAGTTATTATGATTTTCGTTCTTTCTGTTGATTTATGCTTCTTGTACCATGCATTTTGTTTTTCTGCTGTTCTTATCCATATGGTTATACTTACGCTTAGAAAGCATGGTTTAGGTTTTCTAACATAAGTTTGTAATGATTCAACGCAACAGTATGGTATCTCACCAGAGAGGCTTATGGAGAACGAGAACCTGTCGAGTTTCTTTAAGATCTTGACAACTTGTACTGATGAAGATGATAAGGTACTGAATGTAACTATCTCGTTTGGTTATGTGGTTTCACCATGTCATGAAACATCTCTCTATTCAAGTTCCCCAATTCATTTTATTCCCCTGAAGATTCTAACTGTTGCAGTAACACTAATGCCAGGTCTATGTGTCCACAGTACACGCATACAACTATCCTGTGACTGCCTTCCAATGGCATCCAGAGGTATTACCACAATATTTCTTTCATCGTCTTTAATGCTACCATTAACTCTAAATTTAGCAATATAAGCAACAGCACAATAACAGTGTTTGAATATGCATCTGCAAGGATTTCTACGTAAGATGTATTCACAACCTTGTGGAGGAGAAACTACTATTGCGTAATTATCAAAGTTTGCTTTTCGTACCATCTTTGTATGAAAGATTGGCACATAAAACACTAACTAGTTCTACTTAAGACACTTCCAATATTACTATATTTGTGTTCTTAAGAAAGATTTTCAATAATTATTACCGTGGAACCTGTACAATTTTGCATAACAAAGAATTGGGAAAAGCAAAAGACCTTTGAGAAAATCTGGACTGATTAGATTATTCCGACGGATTTGTTTCAAGTATGAGAAGTCTAACTAATTAAGATGCAGAAAAATGCTTTCGAATGGGGCTTACCAATGATTCCGCACTCAGAGGATGCTATTCAAGTGACCCAGCACGCTGCAAACTTCTTGGTCAGGTTAGGGCTCCTTCTGTATCTGTCTTTTAGTTCTATCTAAGTAAACCGCTGTGCTTTTCAACTTTGTCTGGAGGGCAGAGGTAGAAAAAAAAAGTGGAAAATTTAGGGCCTGTTTGGTATCCTATTTGAAAATTTGTATCATTTCTCAAAACATTTCTTAAGAACATTTCTTGAAAACAATTTTCTTTAAAACTCAAAAACTTGATTGGTTTTGCGATTTAAAAATTTTAAATCTTACGACTTAAACTAGACAAAGAGATCTAAAACGAGGGAGTTGTAGGAGAGGGAGAAAGAGGAGAGAGGATGAAAGAAAGTAAGAGATGATTGAAAGAAAGGGAAAGAAGAGAGAGGATAGGACGAGATAGAAAGAAAGAAGAGTGAGAGAAAGAACCGAGAGAATGAAAACAACAGATTGGAGGAGAGACGAAAAAGGTAAAAAAAAAATAAAAAAAAGGAGAAAAAGAAGAAAAGAGAGATATGGATTTGGAGTGAGGAGAGGAGGGAGAGAAAAGAAAGGAGTAAGTTTAAGCTTAAAAACTCTAAAAACTCACTTTTTATGTTTTTAGATAATAGACTATATTTTTGAGTTGGTCTTGAGTTCAGTTTTTTAAAATAGTCTTACCAAACAAGTTTTTAAGGCCTAAAACTAGAAAATTGTTTTTGAGTTAAAAAAGTTGAATTCAAGTAGAATACCAAACAGGCTCAATGTTATGAGTCTTCAGATAACCGCATTATTTGTTTATTCAATTATCGAGGTTCTACTATATTAACAACTTTGCACGGTGTCATATTTCAGAATTCAGAATATGCATCTACACTTTAAAATTCACCAAGTTTATTTAACCGGAATGATTGCGGACCCAAAACTTAGTCTAATTTTGAATTTGTGATGCAGTGAGGCAAGGAAGTCATTAAACAGACCGCCTGCCCGGGAAGTCCTTGACAATCTCATCTACAACTACAGTCCCACTTTTTGTGGGAAGGCTGGGTAAGCCAAAACCTGAACTTCAAACTGCATTATTATTTTGGATTTGTGCATGAATTTATTAACTTGGTTGTCCTACGCTTTCCGATTGCAGGAGGGGATTCGACGAAGTTTACATCTTTACGCAACCTTCACTCGCTCATTTGTAAATTAAACGTGTGCGTCGAAACTGTTATGGACAATGGAAATGGAATGTAAACATTGTATTTACAGGACATTAGCACTCTTATGAGTGTAAAACCTGTTTGTAATTTACATGTCACCAGATTATGTATCAGATTATTTATTAAATAATCACTACTCGGCAGTCCGGTGTATATATAAAGTTGCAACAAGAATATTGCTTGTATCCCAAGTTAGAAAATTTTCCAAGTTCCAGGTACATGAGAGATGTTTCCGTGTACCCGGAACAGGAGCCAATAGAATTGCACGATACTCTGCACTACAGCTAGACATTGGAATCCAGAGAAGTTATGGAAGTTTCTGTGCAAACTTAATTAGTGTTTACTTGTGTCACATAACATAACACAGTAGAATTGCAGCTTCATCACATGAATTAGGTTCATCTCTGATACGCACTTGTGAGTTTACTGGCTATAACTAGTTTCGCTGTATCACTCAGTCACACACACACACACACACACACCCCGGTTAGCCCAGGTGGTGAGAGAGGGAGAGCGGGATAATGAATTAGGATTTCATCGTTTATGTTTACTTGTGTCACATAACATAACACAGTAGAATTGCAGCTTCATCACATGAATTAGGTTCATCTCTGATACGCACTTGTGAGTTTACTGGCTATAACTAGTTTCGCTGTATCACTCAGTCACACACACACACACCCCGGTTAGCCCAGGTGGTGAGAGAGGGAGAGCGGGATAATGAATTAGGATTTCATCGTTTGATTTTTTGTGATAGAAGAGGAAAAAGTGTTGCTTGAACTTATATTCTCGCAGTTTTTTTTTTTTTTTTTTTTAATTTTTAACTTCGTTTTTTAGGAGAAAACCTTTTGGGGGGACAAGTTTCAAATTACATCACGTGTTATTTGTTAAATCTTCTTCTTCCATTCAATGGGGATAGGAGCCAAGAGTGAGTTCTTGCCCATAAGTGTGAACTAAACGATTTACCATTAGAGCATTTTACACAGGAATAACACGGGTTGTTCCTTACACCATTTATCATATTAACTCTTTTAATGAGAATCGATAATTTGAAGTTAATATCTTTTCTAACATCGAGAAAATAAAATTGGTTGTTGTTATTTTGAAGGTGTGACTGCTAAAAATAAAATAAAAAATCTTTGACTACACACTATCATGAACTGACCAAGAGGCTGATAGCTTAGGTGGTTAACGAACTCATACGTGATACGTGTCCGAAATCTTGTGTTCGGACTCTCATTTTTCAGTACAGTTAGAATTTATAAACAAAAATGAGGCAGACGTGAATTTAGCTAAGTTTACTAGAACAATATGTTATACTCTCTTGTATTTGCATTCAAGTTTAAATACATTCTCCGTTTTAACGAACGAATTTAATGTAATTATCTAAAAATAAAAAACAATCGAGATGAGATAAATGCATATGGTACCACAACGACCTTTTTCCCAAATGAGCACGTGCCTAATCACAGAACACGTGCTGTTGTGAATCCATATGATATGTACACCACAATGGGATGAAGGGGCAAAACGCAGAGAATGTGGCGGGAAAAGAAGCGAGCTTTGGGAGGGAAACTCGTTGAAAGATCTAATCTTTCACTTTCACGCTTCTTACCGTTAATTCTTAGAGAGAATCGGCGACCCAAAGTTTTTCCCTTTTCAAAAAAAAAGGCCCAAATGGAAACCCTGGGAATCATCCAAGACATCGAAACCCTCGTATCCGATCAACTTCAAGTGGTACCAATTCCCCCTATCCCTCTCTCAATCTCTCGATTTTCTTCTTATTTTTCGCAGTATCTCAATTCACTGTAATTTTGGCAAGACCCAACAACTTTTCAGTTTTAATTTTTGTTTTTTTGGTTCGATTTAGTGTTTTTGCTGTGTATTACTCTGTTATAATGAAGCTAGCTCTTACTAGGGTTTTGGTGAATTTCTATTTGTTTGGACAAAATTTTACTGCGTTCTTGTTATGTAGTGAGACTAATCTTTTACTTGCCTTAATTACCAAGCTGAAAGAGTTTATGTTTTTTAGTTTATTGTTAAAAGGGTTTTTGTATTCATAAAAAAGATGTAATTTTTTAGGGATTTAATGATGGGTTAGGTTCAGGAATGCAATAAGCTTGGGAACCGCTCTCAATCAAGCGTTGATACTGAATTGTTACTTCTGTGTTTCGTTGACAAAACGAAATTTCTTGGTGGGAATTTGAGTTGAGATGTGTTTAACCTCATATGAATTCATAATATTGTCTAAAGTAAGTTTCTTTCGGTGCTCAACTGTGCTATAGGTTTCGTACAAGTGGCTGAGTCGAAATTACTATGTGTCTTCCAATGCTGCAAAGAGGTATAGGAACTGTCTTTAAATATTTTCCGGGTTGCATTTTTTGTTTACAGGTGATTGAAAGTTGTTTTGTATAGGTTACTCCAGGAGTTTGTTGAAAAACATGGAAATGGGTTCGAAGTGGTGTATGTTTTGGCTGGCTGGTTGAAGAGCGATCCTTCGAGCTACCATATAAGGCTTGTTTCTGGGCCTAAACTTGCAGGTAACATTTATTTGTAGAAAAGTATGTATGCTTGCTTGTGCTGATATATTTTCAACTAAATTCGAAAAGGGGTAGGGAGCATCCAATTATATTCCTTTTAGATAGAATATGATGATTTAAGTCAATGGCGTCTTTCCTGGTTGTATTAGATGCAATAGAACATGTTGAGAGAGAGTGAGAGCAGTAGTTTGGAGGGTTAGATTCCCAATGGGATGACATACATAGACTTACGCGGACATGAGTTATGGTTGACACAGTTTGGAATGTAATAGAGGCTATTATATTTTTGAGCGTATGCATTCTTTCATGAGCTATGTAACAATGGTTTCAGTTTTTTAATTTTTAATTTTTTAAAGTGTGCTTGTTGAAATCTAAGATAATTGTTCATGCTTTTTCTTGGTCCGTCTCATCATCTTTTTGTCAGACATTCAGACTTAGCTTCTTGGTCCGTCTCATCATCTTTTTGTCAACATTCAGACTTAGCTTGTCTCATCATTACACATCCAGGAAGTGGAAATATTATGGAATTCATGTCTGTCAAATTATACGCAGAAGCAAAAGAAGAATTTGATGGCAACTGCTCGGTCGGGGTTTATAGTGTGCAAGCTTGCATCCCAAAGGATCCAGCTGCACTGTGGAATGCTGAATTTGTGCAAGCGGAAAAGCTCTTTAAGCAGGCTCCTATGGTTGAGAATTGCTTGAGAGATAACAGGTATATTTCGTTCTGTTTTACTCATATAAATAAAAGGTATGCTTTATTTTTTCTGAATATCAAGAGTATGAAGTTGCAATGCCTCTACTGTATTGCAACTTTGCAAGTCTGATTAATCTACTAGATGCTGATTACTGCTCAGTAAGGATTACTTAATAGTTTGACCTTATATTCATTGGAATCTTTTCCATAAAGCACAAAAAGAAGATGAAAATGATTTGTCACTGTAACTACTTAAATTTATTGGTTGATTTTTGGTATATGAATAATATCACCGGTTAATTATCGTAAGAGTACATTAGTAGTTAAACATAGACTTGTGAATTACGTTACGTATTTTAATCCTAATGTAAGTTATGTAACAGCAAGGACGTAATCAAATTGTTTCCTTTTTGTCTTTTGTCTGGTGGGAGATTACAAAATTTGCATTCTTTGTTGTTCTTTTGATATTTTGAAATTCAGAAAATTTTATAAGATCGTATTTGGCTTTTATACTTTACAAATACTGAAAGTTAATTACTTAATGTTTTGGAGTTTCTGCTTTCTGCGTTCATGCATGGTTAAATATATTCATCTCAGTGGTCATGGATCCACTCGTACTTATGATTTCTTACTTTTATTATTTTAGTTATATAAAATCATTTCTATTTATAGTTATACACCTACTTATGTGATATTTTAGCTTCATTTCCTTGATTTCAATGCTCTTCTTTGTCGCCTTCTTCAGGTTTTGTGGGATTTCCAATTCCTTTGTTAAGCGTAATGTGGATGGAGCACCATTGAGCACTGAATCTCCGCAACTTAACTCTGAGGCAATAATAGGGCAACCAGAAAGTAATTTAGCTCATCAAAGTATCCCAATTCCAAAAAATGTCCAGAATAAAGGACAGCAATCTAGCCCAAAAATCAGTTTACAGCCTACTAATGTGGTCAAAGGTGTCAAAGGTGAAATTAATGGAACAAGAGTTTTTGGTCGGGCTAACAAACGTCCTGCAGACAAAGAAAAAGTCCAGAATGAGAAAAGCTCCTCTGCTTCTGGAGGTTCATTGGCGAATTTCTGGGGCCAGGCATCTGTGAAGTCAAAGTCAGATGCTCCAGAGAAATATAATAATTCCATTCCTGATCATACTGGTTGGTTCATTATCTTTTATGTTGAGCAGCTTATAAAAATTTTGTTTTACCTTCTTGAAGTGATGGATAAGTTGGGAATTTATAATTCTCCGAGAAGCATTTTAAATGCACATAAGGGTTTTTTTGTGCTTAAGAATTGTTCTGGCTGAAATATTTCTATATCCTTTTTCCCGTTTCAGGAGCTAGTGCAGAGCCTCAAACTTGTGCTCGAGAAGCAGTAGCAGGTAGCAGTGACGATGATGGTCAACAAGTTAATTTTAAGAGATCTTCCAACGGTGGAGGCACTAGGAAAAGGAGGGTTGTCTTTGATTTCTCAGATGACGATGAAGATGCAGTTAATTTAGCGTCACCGGAGATTCCAAAAGGGCAATCATGCCTAGATCTGAAAGAAAGCAATAAAGTTATGGTTCCAGAGAGACCGAATTTGAATTTTGACGAGCAGGTAGAAGATAACCCCAAGGTTAAGGAAGAAATATCTGTTGATGGGGAATCCAACCAACCTTTCAGAGAAGATCCTTCAGTTGTCAGAAAAGTGATAAATGCTGGGATTATCCTTAAAGAGAAGAAACCTATTCCTGAAAAGGATGTGAACAAAGTGGATAAACCCACCAACGCTGCTTCAAGTTCACCAAAAAAGAAGAAAAGTTGTGAAGACAGTGATTGATGAACGAGGAAGAGAAGGTACACCGTGGTTTAGATGCCTCAGTTTTCAAAAAGTCCCATTTGCAGTGTGTTGCTTTGCAAGTTCGCAGGGCTGTTCTTGTTTCTGCCTTAAAATTTAACACCCTTCCCATTTTCATCCAAATATAATAAAATTTAACACCCTTCGCAGGGCTGTTCTTGCCTTGCAAGTTGTTACTTGTTAGTCACCGTTTGGGAGTGATTTTTTCTTTGGATATTTATACTTATTTGTTCTATTAATCTAATTTCCATAGTGACTGAAGTAACCTGGGTGGGTGAGGAAACAGAAGCAAAGAAAGCCGACAGTGATATAATCAAGACAGCCGACAGTGATATACTCAAGAAATCTGATAATAAAGCTCCCAGTGCTGTTAACAGGTTAATTTAATTTCTTTTTTCCTTTGGTTTGGCGGTTTCTATCTGAGAGGATATCCATTTGGTACTATAACCTACTTGAGATAGGATGCTTGTAACACAAGACAAACAGTTCATCTTGTTTGTTTTCACACACTAGACTTTTTCACATCATGCAAATTCTTGATCAATTGGATTACAAACATGCCAAAAAGTTCACACTTAAGTAAATTCTGCCAATTCCAACTCTCTGTAATTTGCGGGTTGAAACAAATGTTAAAAATATCAACGGCTTGTGTTAGAAACGGGTAATTATATTTGATGTTGTTAGTTTGCAACCAGGTAGCAGGCTTAAATAGCTAGAATATTGAATAGTTCTGCTCCGGATATGAAATATCAAGTAGACCGTAAAGATGCTAGAAAAACATGCAGATCAGATGCTGTGCATCACTTCTGTTCTCATATACTTGTACTGACAATTGAGGCAGTTGTGTGATTTATTTGATTGCCTAGCTTGGGCAGGACTACTGTCTTGTGTTACTTATTTTGTGCCAAATTCTTGATTGATCTTTCATGCTGAGGTTTTAGCTTGTGCCTGATGACTGAACTCTAATTTTGAACATGTGAATCTAGGCCTCCTGCAGCTAAGAAGTCGGTGGGAAACACGGCTCCAACAAATGCAACTGGGAAAGCAGGAAACAAGAAAGGAGTAAACAAGGATCCTAAGCAAGGAAATATTCTTTCATTCTTCAATAAGGTCTAAAGGCCTCTTCAAAAGCTCAAGTACCCTGCAGGATTGTATGGATATATGGTCCGGCTTTTACAAGTTCAAAGTTCCCTTGGTGTAATATAGGTTTTTGAGTGGTTAAATCTCACCGTTCTTTGTGTTTTGGGGGAGTAACATGATCGGAGTGGGGGTGCATTGCTCTCACATCTTGTTCTAGTTTTAAAATGACGGAAAGAAGAGTGTGTTTTTCTTCTCCGCTGTTAATCAACTGCTCGATGGTATATTCTCTTCTCTCGGATTTACGCTTGATTATTCAGCATATTAAATGTACCGGCTTAGTTTATTCTGTAGTAGCAGAGTGCAGACGCTGCTCCATTTTGATCGGATAATCTGTTTACTTTGAATTAAATGGTCATGTGTTCGTATTCTATGTGTTCTGACTTCTGAGAACGATGGAATTCTACATTGTGGTTCAGTGGCCATCCGAGTCTACCATTTTGATCGAATGCGAGCACCATCTGAAAGATTTCGAAATGATCTGTCGCAGTAAAATCCGATCTTGCACACTATAAAGTGTCTTGGCAGCAAGATTTCCAATTTAAAGATCCCAAACGTCTCTTCCTCGACCCTAATTACATTACATGATGAACTTTTTAGCTTTTCTTATCAGAGAGTAATATTTATAAAAGCTTAAGCAACATGAGAGATTTTTCAGTGTGATCGGAATACGGGATGGTACATCACTATACAAATAGTGGGATATGTGTATTAAAAAGTTAATAACTTAAATATTAAAATTTTCCACCACTTGTATAAAAACACGTGATACCAATCGCTTCGTTTTCTGAAAGTCCAAAAACCAAAATTCAGTTTAAACTAGCCGTTGCTTTTCAATCGTTTGGTTTTCAAAATTTCTCTCAAATGGCATATTTTCCTGTCCCAATACCTCCACGTAACGGCTAGTTCTGGGGGATAAAAGTGTCATTTAACCACCAAAACCTCTATATAAACACCTCTAAAGCTTACCTTCATTCTTTTTCTCTCAAAATTCTGCCTCTCTCTCTCCAAGCATTCAAAGTTTTTCCAGGTATTTTTATAATTTGGTGATTTTGGAGAAAAATGGAGGATGCTGATATCAATGAAGATGGTGATAGTCAAAGTGTTGATCAAAGTAGTCAAAACGGAAGCAATCACATACCCCCTTTTATCTACTCTCAACACAACATGAGACGACGTTTGGCCAAACACATTGCTTCAACTGCCCAACTTCTCACTGCTGCTGAACACGTCCGGTTCGAGCGGTTTATCAAATCGTATGTCCAGCCTCAGTACTCTAGCGTTCCCCTAAACCTCATCAGAGGCGATTGTTTGAAACTCTTCAATGAAAAGAAGAACTTCTTGACGTCCGAACTTTGTGGCTTCGTCGGTATGTTCTCTTGTACTTGTAGCTTTTGGACTAGTAGCGATGATCAAATTGATTTTGTTTGTGTGACTGCACATTTTATTGATTCTGCTTGGAAGTTGCAGAAGAGAATTATCGCTTTTCGTATGCTCGAGTATGATGACATCGCTTTTCGTAAGCTCGAGCATCCTTTTAACGATAAGGTGATTTTTGAATGCGTGATGGATATATTTAGGGAGTATACGATTGATGATAGAGTACTGAGTATTACTTTCGATAATTGTAGAATTTCTGGTTTAAAGTTTTCATATGTATTTCATATGTATTGGTACAAGAGGGAGTCCGGATATATATTAGAAGAGGGAGGGAAAACTGCTATATGCAGCCGACAAGAAATCAGGAAATGGGGAGAAAGTAGTAGGAAGAAAGTGGAAAATAAAGCTCCTGCAAGCAACCAACAAGAAAATAAAAAAATAAGGAATAAAGCTGCCAACCTATCTGCCAACCTATCTAAACTTAACTTATGCAAGTCTACTCCCTTAAATCAAGGGAAAGGTATTACAATGACACTCAACAACACTCCCCCTCAAGCTGGATCGAGTAGATTAATCGAGCCAAGCTTGCCCAAAAAACGATGAAATTGAGCAGATGTCAGAGCCTTGGTAAAGAGATCTGCCAGTTGATCATGGCTTCGCGTGAAGATGGTCTGAATGACTTGAGTTTGCACTTGAGCTCTAACAAAATGACAGTCCACTTCAATGTGTTTCGTTCTTTCATGGAACACAGGGTTAGCAGCGATGTGCATGGCTGCTTGATTATCGCACATAAGAGACATAGGAGTAGTGCTAGTAAACCCTAAGTCTGAAAGAAGCCCTTTAAGCCATATAAGTTCACATGCAGTGGCTGCCATGGCTCGATATTCAGCCTCTGCACTAGAGCGAGCAATGACATGTTGTTTCTTGCTCTTCCAAGTGACAAGATTTCCACCAACAAACGTGCAATAACCCGTGGTAGATTTCCTATCAAGAGCATTCCCTGCCCAATCTGCATCAGTGTAGCCACTGATGGCAGTGGAATTGTTGTTACGCATGATGATTCCCTGCCCTATCGAACCCTTGAGATAACGCATAACTCTCTTAACCATGTTAAGATGATCAACTGTAGGAGAATGCATAAATTGGCTTACCAGGCTCACTGCATATGTGATATCCGGACGTGTGATGGTGAGATATATAAGTTTGCCCACCAATCGTTGATAGTAACTCACATTATGCATGGCTTCTCCATCTGTGTTGAGCCTTAGTTTAGAATCCACGGGAGTGATGGCAGGTTTGCAATCAAGCATTTTTGCTTCCTGAAGAAGATCCAATACATATTTCCGTTGATGTAGAAATAGCCCCTTTGAAGAGGTTGCCATTTCTATGCCCAAAAAATACTTTAGTTTCCCCAGATCTTTGATAGCAAATGTTTGGCATAGCGAGACTTTTAATGCCTCAATTTCAGCAACATTATCTCCTGTGATGATGAGATCGTCTACATAGATGAGCACCACCAATTTCCCACTGGTGCCAGTTCTTACAAACAATAAGGAATCAGCATTACTTCGTAGGAATCCAGCCTTCTCTAGAACTGAATTGAGCTTGGCATACCAAGCTCTTGGGGATTGTTTCAATCCATAGATTGCCTTGTGTAGCTTACAAACCATGTTGCCTTTAATACCATCAAAACCTGGAGGAGGCTGCATATACACTTCTTCTTGTAACTCTCCTTGAAGGAAAGCATTCTTCACATCCATTTGATAAAGAGTCCACCCACAATTGATTGCAACTGATAGTAGAACCCTCACTGAATTCATCTTGGCCACAGGAGCAAATGTTTCCTTGTAATCTACCCCAAAGGTTTGGGTGAAACCTCGAGCAACAAGCCTGGCCTTGTGTCTCTCGATAGAACCATCAGCCTTGAATTTAATCTTGTAAATCCAACGACTTCCAACAGCTTTTTTTCCCGGTGGTAGTTGAACCAAGCTCCAAGTTTTATTTTCTTCTAAAGCACTAAGCTCATCTGCTATGGCTTGTTTCCATTGTGGGAGGAGAAAGGCCTCTTGAAAGCTTCTAGGTTCATTGTGTTTATCAATTTCACAGAGAAATGTAGCATGTGATGTTGAGAACTCACCAAGACTGATGTTTTCACTGATAGGATACCGTGAGGCATAAGTAACATAGTCCTGCAGCCTAGTTGGAGGTTTTCTGGTTCGAGGAGGATTTCTTCTAAGCCCTTGAGGCTCTGTAGGAGATTGTGAATTATCAGAATGAGACTCCTCGTCTCTCTCATTGGCCGGGATACTGCTATCAGTGATTGAGTCAGTTTGTATTTCTTCAATATCTGGTATCACAGTAACTGAACTCTCTTCCAATACTGGATTATTAATGTTCTGAGGAAGTGGAAAGATTTCAAACAGTTCATCCCCCTGACTTGCAGTATTTCCCTTGTGAGTAAAATAAGGACAATCTTCTTCAAACTTCACATCCCTTGACACAACACATTTCTTAGTGGTTGGATTGTAGCACTTGTATCCCTTTTGGGTGGAAGAATACCCCACAAACACACACTTGGTTGCCCTGGCATCTAATTTGTCACGGTTCAAGGCTTGAATGTGAACAAAGCAAACACATCCAAATACCTTGAGGTGTGTCAAATTAATTTTCCTACCCTTGAGTACTTCATAGGGAGATTTAAACCCTAACACACGACTTGGGAGTCGGTTGATGAGGTAGGTGGCAGTGAGGATAGCAAATGACCAAAATTTCTTTGGAACATGCATATGAAGCATGAGGGCACGAGGGCACGAGTCTTCTCCAAGATATCTCTATTTTTTCTCTCGGCTACTCCATTTTGTTGGGGAGTCCCTACACAGCTGGTTTGATGTATTATGCCCTGAGAACTTATGTATTGAAGCATGTTGTTGGATAGAAATTCAGTGCCATTATCAGATCTTAACACCTTAATGTCTGATTGAAATTGTGTCTTAACATGCATATGAAAATCTTTGAAAATAGTTTGAACTTCACTCTTTGATTTCATAAGGTACACAAAACTCATTCGAGAGAAGTCATAGAACAAAGTACTTGAACCCTTCTATTGATTCAGTTGTTGGTCCCCATACATCGGTGTGCACCATTTCAAAGAGTTTACTTGTCCTAGACATTGAATTACCAAAAGGTAGTCTAGTAAACTTAGAAAGTTGACAAGTATCACAAGTAACATGATTTTTACAAAAATTTGGAAATAATTTAGACAAGATAACTTCAGAGGGATGAGCTAATCTCTTATGCCAAAGTTGGTTTTCATCTACGGACTTTGATTGAGCTTGAAGGGCCTGAGTAAAACAGGTATTCTTGCACAGGTAGTAAAGTCCATTTATAAAGACCCCTTCACCAATCATCTTCATGGTGAGAACATCCTGAAACATCACATTATCTGGTGAGAAAATGGCACGGCAATTTAGGGTGTTTGTGATCTTTCCAATTGACAAAAGTTGGAAAGGAAAGGTTGGTACATATAAGGCAGTGGAAGGTGTTTTGTGTGAGAGTAAGTTTATTTCTCCTTTTCCCAAAACTAAGACATTTTTTCCATTTGCAATAGACACATGTGAGGGACTTAAAAAACGTTTAAAATGATTCAAATTTGTGACTTTGTTTGTCATATGATCTGTGGCTCCTGAATCAATTACCCAACAATCATTTTCAGTACTAGTTAATAGGGCAGTAGTGAAAGCTTTGAGTATACCTGGTGCTTCATCCTTTGGGACTTTCTCATTTCCAGCAAGAAAGCCAGCAAACTGTCCCAACATGGCTGTATGACTGCTCTTTTCATTGCCTCGAGCTTGTGAACCTCCTTCGTGTTCCTTACTTTGAAGGTAAGCTGCAAACTCATTGATAAGTGACAATGGGTTGGTAGTGAACTCCATGGATCCTTGTGAGATAGTAGAGGGATGAGCATTGGCAAGTTGAGCCTTGTAGTGAGGTTGAAATTGCTGTGAGGACCTTGGTATCATTTTTCTATCTTTGCTGAACTTAGGCTTGAGTTCAGGATGAAGTTCCCAACACTTGTCTTCCACATGACCAACGCCATTGCAATATTTGCATTTCAGGTGTGTATTTTTACCCTTGTACACTTTTGCCTCTGAGGTCTTGTAGTTTGAGGCATATGCACGAGTCTCAGTCAATCTCGAGTTGTGCTCAGCATTCATCACTTTCTTTCTTGCTTCTTCTCGTTGGATAGTTGCACAGACATTGTTGAACGTGGGAAGCTCCTGACTCATCAAGATGTGACTCCTTAGATCCTCGTACTCGGAGTTCAAACTCCCCAACAGTTGGTAGATTTTGTCTTCCTCGGCTCGTTTAAGGAGAATGATAGGATCTGTGGTATGTGGAAGGTAAACATCCAACTCATTCCACATGGCTTTGAGGCTTCCAAGATGTTGAACAAATGCTTTCCCTTCTTGTTGGGCACTGGCTATGTCCTTCTTAAGTTGAAAGACACGTGCATAGTTGTTTTGATTTCCATACATATCTTGCAATGCTTTCCAAAGCTCACATGAAGAATTGTAGTAGCTAAAAATCTCAGCAACATGTTTCTCCATGGTGTTGAGCAGCAAAGACATGACAAGTTGATCCTTGCAAAGCCATGCACCGTATGAAGGGGAGGAGATGTCTGGAGCTTCCACACTTCCATTTACAAATCTTAATTTCCCTTTGCCTCTGAGAGCTAGTGACACAGCTCGAGACCAAGGGAGATAATTAAACTCATTCAAGAGAACTGAACACAAGCGTTGATTGGTGTTAACCTCGACGTCTGAGAAATTTGAAGGAGAGGCATGCGAGATGTCACCCTCAATGTTTATTGAATCTTCTTCAGCCATGGCTTACGATTGAAAGAAAGATGCAGCGGGAAGAATGGCCAGAGACAGGTTACAAAACCTGCTCTGATACCATGTAGAATTTATGGTTTAAAGTTTTCATATGTATTTCATATGTATTGGTACAAGAGGGAGTCCGGATATATATTAGAAGAGGGAGGGAAAGCTGCTATATGCAGCCGACAAGAAATCAGGAAATGGGGAGAAAGTAGTAGGAAGAAAGTGGAAAATAAAGCTGCTGCAAGCAGCCAACAAGAAAATAAAAATATAAGGAATAAAGCTGCCAACCTATCTGCCAACCTATCTAAACTTAACTTATGCAAGTCTACTCCCTTAAATCAAGGGAAAGGTATTACAATGACACTCAACAACAATAATGTTACAAGTAATGACGCTACTGTTGAGATGTTTAGGCATTCTCTGCGGCCGTTTTATGGTGAGTTTTCTCACATGAAATGTTTAGGCGATGTGATTAATTCGATAGCGGTACAAGGCTTGAAATTGATGGAAGCTCATATAGAAAAAATTAGGAGGGCAATTCTTTGCCTTGCCTCCTCTCCTGCTAGGCAAGAAGAGTTTTCCGCTTTATGCGAATCTCGCGGTCTGGAATATAAAAAGTTTAAGCCTGATATGAAGACTCATTGGAACTCTACTTTGCTCATGTTACAATCATGTGTGGATTACAATGCTGCAATCACCGATTTTTATAATGGTAACCATGATAGCGATCTTTTATGCGAAGCGGATTGGGAGGTTGGTTTTGTGTTCATGGAGTTTTTGAGTGTTTTTTATGAAGTTGCAGTCTCATTTGGTTCAAGGGTTTATTCTTCCAGTTCTTGTATGGCACTCCATCATTTGTTCTGCATTAGCTTCACATTTTCCAAACACAAAGCTCATTCGGGGTTCAAGGCAATTTATGACATTATGGAATCAGAATTCCGAAGCTATTGCGAGTTCATGTTGCCCAGTTTCTGTTTAGCTAAAGCAATGGACCCCAGGATGAAACTATGTGGTGTACAACACATCGTGAACAACATTTCCCAATGTTTAAGCACGCCACTGAAATTCGATGCAAAAGCACTTGACACTATGTTGCATAACCTTTATAAGGTTTATGAATCCAGATTTCCAGAGGCTACAGAAGTTGCAGAACCCTGTACTACTTCTAACAGTAAGAGAGGAAGAGTCGATATTCATGCTAACTGGAGAGAATATGTGAGGCAAGAAGATATAAAGCAGTACGGGCCAACTGAGCTGCATATATATTTGGGAATAAATTATGCAGGCTCTATGACTGAAAAGGAGTATGACAATCTTGATGTTCTAGCTTGGTGGAAGTCGCGCGAGGGAATGTTTCCTTTGCTTTCTGTCATGGTGCGTGACCTCCTAACTCCTTCGGTGTGTGCAAGAGCACCAGAGTTCGCTTTTAGTAGTGCAGGGAAGCAGGTCTTGGATCATAGGAGGAGCATGCAATCTCCAAAAATGCTGGACTGCATGTTTTGCTTGAAGGATTGGGAAGATGCAAGACATCGAACGCAAAAATGGACTGATGACATGGTCGAGTACTTTGCAGATTCTGATCAAAGTGATGCTGAGGAAGAATGATCGATGATGCCTTAGCCAGATTTCTTACTCCACAGCCTTTGGAATTTACAAGATTTTGAGCAATGCTAATGAGGGATCGATGGTAGAGCGTTGATTGAACTAGCCACTAGTATGTAGGTAGATGCAAAGCAGCATCAACAAAGTTGCAGATTTGGTTTCTGTTTTTGTATTCAATGCCAGTCAGCTGTGTGATTGCACATACGTTGCAGCTTAACTTTTGAGCAATTTTCGTATACGGGTTCTTTTCTTTTCTGTATGGTTATTCTTGGACTTCTTACGTGTCTCAGAATGAATCTCGTTCCATTACCAACTTGAAGCAGGATAAGAAAGCAAATTTCTACATATTAAAACCTCTTGTAAAGGGCGACCCCAAGCCAACAAGGCTTCCTGCTTTGTGAGGGTAATGGGAAACCTCTATCGTACGCAGCCTTACTCTTGCTTTGCAAAGAGTGTCTCCATGACTCGAAGCTCTCAAAACCTCTCAGACTCCTTTAGTGTGAATAAACCACCTCTGCCAAATTTCATTAGAAATCCTGTCAAAATGCAAGCGAGCCTCTTTTGAAGGGTATTTTTGTCTCTTTAAATCCCCTAGACGACATGGAGTAAGAATTACGTTGACTAAAGATCATGGAAACATACATTTTTCTTTCTTGAAGCTCTAGCTTCATAAGTTGTAGTCAATGTAATTCTCACCCCAATGTCTTGTAATCTTCTAGAAATCTTGAAGTGGAAAGATGCCACGTGATCTGTTGTTGACGAAATTTCTAACGAAGCTTGATTTCCGGAAAAATGTGTGAATATTACTTGCCCTCTTGTAATCACTTGCCCTTTTGCGTTGTTAATATGTGAATATTACTTAATAATTCTTTTCAATTGCTAATTCTCGATTGAATTGGAATGGTTTCCGGAAAAATGTTCCATTGATTAATTTCTTTGGTATTGTTGGTTTTAATCGGTTTTTTCTCTGGAAAAGTAGAATTTCTTTCACATGTCAAATATATATGAACAGTTTGAAGTTTGTAAAAGTAATTGAACGGGAGGAGCGTAAATTAAGAGTTTTTAGTTTCAATTATTTAGATTTTTCATCTAATTTGTAGGCAGATGTAAAAATGGAGTCGAATTCGGAGACTCGAAGACTAATAAAGAATTCAAAGCCTCAAGGAGGAGGCGAAGATAGGATCAGTGAATTACCAGATGCAATTCTTTGTCACATACTTTCCTTCGTTCCAACAAAGTATGCCGCGAGGACCAGCATTCTGTCTAAAAGATGGAAGGACACATGGGTTTGGTCTTCGAACATAAATCACTGTCTTTTATCACGGAAAAGAAACATGAGTGCGATTCTGTTGTTTTTTCGACCTTTCTTGATTGTGTACTCTCCCTTCGTGATTCATCATCAGACATTAAAAAGTTCCATCTTCGTTGTTCCTGCTGTAGTAACGAGTCGTCTCTTGTTGGTGCTTGGATTCAAACTGCCATCGAGCGTAATGTTGTTGAACTTGATCTTCGTGTTGATACAATTCTTGATGATTATCGGAGATTTGAGTTGCCTCAATGCATTTTCACCTGTAAAACACTCGTGGCCTTGAAAGTGAGCTCAAATTGTATTACTTATGCTCCTCCTGCGTCAGGGTGTTTCCTCAATCTCAAGAAACTCTATCTCAGAACTGAATATCCCGAAGCTTTAAAACCTTGATCTCAGACAGGATATTTTGTCGAATTATATATTCGTGAACGCCAAATCCCTGATAAGTGCCAGTATTAATCTTTTTTTGCACGGGGTGGAGCTTCTACAACCCAACTTCTATAACCGTGCGGCTGCTCTTCTGGCAGGAATTTCCCATGTTAAGTATCTTTCTCTGTCAGCTCATTTTTTGAAGCTAAAAATGCTTTAACCTGTATCTTTAACACTATGTTTGGTAGAGAGGATTATAGGAAGGAAGGAAGGAAACACGAAACAGCATGTTACGCATAAGTAAATATTTAATTTATGCATGAGTTTATGTTTGATCAATATTTTATCTTTCATGAAGCGTCATTGTGTACCTGCATTTGATCATTTAAGCGAACTGAAGCTGGTTATCAATGGTTGGATAGTGGCCAAATTAGTAGTCAAGTGGCCAAAAGCATATAATAAAAAATGAAGGACATAATGATGTGGGAACATTATTATGTTTGTTGAAAAGAAAAAGGAAGGTCATGATGATGTTTGTAAAGTAATGATTATTCCTTTACTTTGGATTTTTTATTGGATGCTTTTGTATGGATAAAGATTGCAACCGAATGTGGGAGATGTGGGGGGGGGGGAGCGGCATCAGATGAGAGCCATACCAGGGAGAGTGTTCGGCTCTCCCATTTGAAACAGTGATGCTCCTTCCCATTTGTTTGTAATCCCCATTTGTTTGTAATCCCCTTTTGTTAGTGATCACTCTATCAAAGATATTTGTGCTACATTTTGTGGCTTTTGGGAGAGGAGGATTTGGTATGTATTTTCTTCTTCTCCGTTTGTTCTTTGTGAGAGTGAGAGCTATTGGGTGTATGTGAGATTTGGGTTTGAGAGTTAAAACTCTATTTGTAATCTCATTTTGATATTAGTGGAATTTCCTCGCCGTCTCGGAACTGGACGTAGGTTTACGCCGAACCAGTATAAATCCTTGTGTCATTTGGATTATTTGTCTTATCATATTTTGCCGTTGTAGCTTATTGGTTTCATATTTGACACTTCCGCACAACATCAATGACTGCTATCACTGGGATTTGCTACCGGAGTTGCTCACGAGATCACCTAATCTGGAATCTCTTGTCGTAGAACATGATGAAGTAAGGTGTATTTCCCCTCATGTAAGTTATACCGACGTGCATCTCTTTACGATTCTCATTTCGTTCGCACTTTTCAGGAGTCGGAATGTGTTTCCGAATATGACGAGCACGAGTACTTAAAAGACGTCTTGTACTCAGAGCATCGGTGGAGCACGCCTGAGTCTGTCCCTGCTTGTTTGATATCACACCTCAAGACTATCACTATAAAGGGGTTCAAGGGAATGTGTTTTCGCATACAATTCTATTGAGTAACATACGCAATTTTGTTAATATTATACTACTGTTTATTCTGGCACTAAAAATGGTCACACTGCATTTCTCCCTTGTATATATAATTATTTACTAAAAATGAGTGCTAATAACAACTCCTTTTCTGAAAAACCGAAAATCGAAATCCGAAATCTGCCTTGGCTACAAGCAGAGGTCTAAGACTAATCGATTTGAAATTGATACTGTTGAAAATCGGTTATTTTCTTTAATTAAGGCTGATATGGGAAACAAACAAGAAAAAAATCGAATATTATCACAAGTGGCTTTTACTTGTTGGAATATATGGGAGGAGAGATGTAATGCTATTTTCAATTAGAAAATTGTGTCACCCTTGCAGGTAATTCATAAGATTAATTGTGCCCATGCTGCTTTCATGGAGGCTACCAAAAGATCTAATATAGGTGCAGGGGGAAGGAGGACTATTCAAGGCAGTCACGCAAATTCAAATGGGGCTCCTCAAACAATATCGGTTTGGTCTCTACCTGAGATTTCATGGTACAAGGTAAATGTTGATGCCGGTTGGTGTTCGACGACGAAAAAGGGTCATGTTGCCACGGTGATTAGGGACTCCAATGGAAGGTTTATTGCTGCCAGTAAACAAAGTGTTACGGCATCTGGAGTGCAAGAGGCTAAGGCCAAGGCCCAGTTAGAAGTAGGGATGGACAACGGTTATGGCGGGCGGTAACCGCGGTTATTTATCCATAACCGTTTATGCTCATACCCGCATAACCGTTTACCTGTTGGGTAATTGCCTAAACGGTTATACTCATACACATAACCGTTTATAAACGGTTAATCATACCCATAACCGCATACACATTTAACTGTAACCGTTTAATACCCGTTTACCCATTTATCCTTTTAACCCGTTTATCTTTTTTTTTTTTTTACCATTACCCATTTTTCACCCGTCTACATGTTTTTTAACAACTTGAAAATTAAAAAAAAAATTGTCATAATTTTCTTTTTTTTGACAATTAAACACCGTTATAGGTACATTCATCATACATTTCCATATTTTAATTTTTTAAGTCCTTATACCATTCCAATAATTGAAATAATAGTTTACAGACGATATTTTTAACTGTTACCAATGTCTTAAAAATCAATATTATCGGCGATATTTCGCCGATAATATCGTTAAAATATCTTTAAAATATCGCGATAATATCGCTAATATCGCGATATTAGCGATATTATCACGAATATTCGTCGTCGTCGCCGCCGCCGGGAGGTGAGAAAGGGAGGAGGAAACCACAGGTGGTGGGTACGAGCTGAACAACAGCAAAATCACGTTCCCCAGGGTGTAGAGAGACCGTAAAAAGGCCCCAAGCAACTCGGCGGAGTTGCAGAGAAGAGATGGGGGGGGAGGTGGTGATGGTGCTCGACGGAGTTGCAGAGAAGAGATGGGGGGGAGAACCGGAGAAGGATCGAGTTCGAGAGACTGAGGGAGAAGAAGAAGGATGGAGAGACTGAGGGAAGGATCCAGATCGAGATCGAGATTCGAGAGAGACTGAGGTGAGGTGACCCAGCATAATGGACGGACTACGGAGAGACCGGACCGAGGGAGAGAAGGAGACAGAGAGACCGAGGAAGAGACGGAGACGGAGAGACCGAGGCAGAGAAGGATCCAGAAAGGCTCTGTGTTCTGCTTGTTGAGTGTGCGTGTGAAGGAGACTGAGAGACCGAGAGACCGAGGGAGAGAAGGAGACGGAGAGACCGAGGGAGAGAGAGAAGGATCCATAAAGGCTCTGGGTATGCGTGTGTGCGTGTGCGTGTGTGCTTGTTGCGTGTGCGTGTGTGCGTGTTGCGTGTGCGTGTGTGCGTGTTGCATCGTGTGTGTGTGTGTGTTGCAGAGTGTTGCAGAGGTGAAAAGAGGTGAAAATAATTTTGTACACTCACAATGTATAAAGTGTAAAATATTGTACTAATTCATTATATATAAATGATTATGGTGTGTTTAAACTTCTTTCATTAATTACTACATATTTTCTACACTCACAATGTTTGTCAGCTCGCTATATACTCAACTTGATAATGTTAAATCCATCATGCAATGCATTTCCTTCCAATTTTTTGTGATAAACTAATAGATAATTGACTAAATAAACATCCTGCAAAGTTTCAATAAAAATTTCCAAGTTTTTCTTACAATTTCCGTGGTTTCCATATAATTTTTATCGATATCGATATTATCCCGATATTTCCATCGATATTTCCGTGTTTTCAAACTACCGATATTTCCGATATTACCGATATTTAATACCTTGACTGTTACCAATGAAGGTAAATATAATATTTGTTAAGTATTATTGGGTTACAAAAATTGTATAGAAGACATTTATGTTAAAGCATTTCTATCAATTTCACGGTTACTCGCAAGGAATTTAAATTAATTTGGCCAATTCTTTGATGATGAGAATTATCATTCCTGTAGTAGTGTTATTGAGAGAATGACCGATGAATTCCTTGCTAATTTATTGGGTGCTAAGTATTATTGGATCGAGAACATGGGTTGTCTTAGTTTTACATATATAAAATAAATGGGTAAACGGTTACCCGTTTATAACCGCGGTTAATACCCATAACCACCCATTTAAATTTCGCAGACATAACCGTTTATTTATCTAAACGGTTACCCATAACCGTAACCGTTTAATTTAAATGGACGGTAACCGCGGTTACCCTTAAGGGTACTTGCCCATCCCTAGTTAGAGGGGTGCAAGCTTGCTAATTATTTGGAGTTAGGGAAGGTTATAATTGAATCGGATTCTAATGAAGTTGTCTCAAGCTTATCTAATTCCATTTATCAGGGTAGATGGGAGACGGTTCCAGTGCTTTGGAAAGCAATGAATATGAAGGGATCCTTCCAATAGGGCTGCTGACAGACTTGCTTTTGCGAAGAATTCGGAGATGAGCAATTATACTTGGGTCGAAAGACCCCCATCTTCGATTGTACATATTCTAAATTAGGATGGCTACCGTGCCCACACTAAGCTGAGTCGTTGTTGGAGTGATTTAGGGTGACATATTGTTATTACTTGTTTCGGTCTTTAACCCTGTATCACTCGGTTGTTTGTAGTCTTTTTGGTTTTTAGCTTGGTTAGTCCTCGGTGTGGGCTTTTGTGTTGTACCCTGGCGTTGCCCTAGTGTATTTCCAGATTACCACAAAAAAAAAAAAAAAAAAAAAAAGGCTAAACTTGGAAGGCGAGTAGAGTCCAGCCCACTAGAGGCTTCTAAACAAGCCGTTGCTTGTCAATTTATTGGTTTCAAATTTTCCACATCATCCTTTTTCGGCCTTAATTATCATTATTATGTTGCGGTTATAGCATACAAATCGTTTCCGGATCTAAAAAAAGGGAGTCCAAGGATCAAATGATTCAGGCCGTTGAAATTTGATCGAATGGCTACAATTATTATAACTTTTAGAAGGCTCCCTGTTTGTAGCCGTTGGATCAAATTTCAACGGCTCGGATCATTTGTTCCTTAGGTTCTATTTTTTTAGATCCAGAGAGGATCTGTACTCGTGGTTATAAAGTTGTAATCTGTCTATGGCGCTATAACCACGGTGTTTACTTGCTCTAAATCCAAATAGTATATAATTAGAAGTGAACCGTCACTCAGTATTACGGTCTCATGATATTGTTCTTCGCTTAGAAGTGAGAGGTCTTAGGTTCGAATCTCGTGAATAGTGAATTCGATACCAAATTAGGTTGCCCATTGCGTGGCTTAGCCGAACTCCCCCTCCCCTAGTGTAAAAATATCGATCTACTGAAAAGGCAAATAATAATAATAATAATAATAATAAAAGAGAAGTGAACCACGACGGCCGTATGACCTTTTTAAGCATTTCTACAACATATTGCACAAGCATTGAATCACATCATGCAAAAACTTTAGTAAATGTAACTGAGATTTACTCTGGTAAAATTTATCAGCTCGAAACGGAGACCATCGCTATCTTAGATATGGAAGAGATAGAGGGATAGAGATTATTCAAATTCAGAACACTTGCGGTACTGTTCAATTAACCGAAGTAACTTGCAGCAAACTAAGAAGAATTCATGTGAACGTGAAAGGAAAGGCGTAAAAGTGACCGTCTCTATTTAAGATATGGAAGAGAACGAGAGAAAAATATACATGATTTACATTCAATCTTGAGCAAAGTTTGTCATATCTTCTCCTCGAGTCAGCTCTCTCGAATTAGGTTGGTTGGTTCGCTCAAAACATACTTCGGTAGTTCATATTTTGCACCTGCAAGGGGGTAATGTAAGCACACGCTACGAGGAAACGGAAGGCCGTAAAATATGAATGGCAATCTGCCATTTCTATAGAAGATGGAACAAGTTTTGCCAAATTTTCATTCAAAAGCACACACGACGACACTTGCACATACAACACACCCGCTCAGAGATGTAAGCCAAAAAGAAACTTGCATAGCATTTGAGGTTTTTGGGGGGCAGCAAGTAGTAATGAAGAAAATGGAAATTGGATAAGTACCTCTTTCGTCATAGCAAATTGTTAAATCAGCATTTTGAACAATGACCCCAGCACTGTCCACAATCGCTTGTGCAAGGCTTATATCTGCTTCAGAAGCAGCTCGAAGGGCATCCCAAATCTCTAACGTACAGTACAAGTGAAATTTTTGTAAGATATAACATGTGTGAAGAATGTAACTTAGAAAAGGAAACAAAAACCACAGTAGCAAATGCAAAGTCAAACAAGAACATGACCACAATAATCACTTTTCTGTGCTTTTAGGGTTTTGAACCAGTATCATGTTGAAGATCCTTCTTTAATTCTCTATCGGAAGCATAAACCTACAGCATCACTCCCTAAGAACTAAAACCACCACACCATATATACGGAAAAAAACACGTGAAACAGTGGTATTATTTACAACATATTTCAATTGTTCTCGTTTATCCTGAGGTGATACTGAGGTGAGTGGTGACCACTTATTCAACTAAATACAAATCCTATCCTTTGAGATTTGGACAAGAAGCTAATCCTTGTTCTCCATTTCTTTCTAGATGCAGCCATTAGCTGCCATTGCATTCACATGACGTGATCATCTTTATTCTCTTTTCTAGTTATCTCTGATTTCCCTTCGTTTAACAACGTTCTTTACAGAATTTTCTAGGTTACTCAACAATCAACATTATCGTACACTAAAAATACCCCAAAAAGATGTAATTAAGACATTTCTTAGGTGATACCAATTCCAAATAATACAGATTAAGCTGTCATAGGTTCTTCAAACTGAACTCGAAGTTTAATAATCAGGTATCTTGAGCATTCATTTTCTACATAAATCATGCATTATTCACGGTGAATGAAAATTTACCAAAACATTATACTTTAAATCTTGTACTCAAGTTCATTAGAACATTTATGATCCTTAATGGTCATTCAATCTCAGATGAGTACAAATTGTTCAATTGTTATACCAACAGACGATCACAATAAATATTCAGAGCTCTACAGAGTGACTGAACTCAAACTAACTGTTAAATTTGACATTTTAAGGTGACTAGAAAAGCAATTAATTATAGTTCTCATCCTATTTTTTTTCAAGTCAATGTTCACAAGATAAGAGCTTCTATTACACTTCTATACAACCAAGTTTACTAATAAGGACTAATAGGTTTAAGAGAATGGTTTTCCTGATTAATAAAATATCATGAAACATTTCACTCTAAATTGCACAGGATTTCAGAGATATTCCCTGATTTTCCCTTGACTGCATTTCCATATCTAAACACATTCTGATGTTCCTTGTAAGTTGCCACCCTTGGTTTTCACAAACATGGAGTTGTTTTGGCATAGAAAACATTGCGTCCCAGTAGGAATTTAGTAACAAGCATAAAAAATTAAGGGCAACATCACTATTTTGTATTAAGGTAACCCAATGATTCAATCCAACAAACTTAAAAGAATGGACCCCAAAAATCTTCTGTAATTATCAAATACATACATACACATATATTCAGATCCAGAGGAAATAGTACCTTTCCTGCCTCCGTAGTGAGGAGCAGTGTCCCAAAACTCTTCACGCAACTGCAAAAGCTGAGACTTTGTTAATGGCTGAGGATGCTTCCAAGGTTTTGGCTTCCGAACCTTCTTCAATGTCCCTGTTAATATTAAATTTCTAATTATTGCCTCTGAAATCACCAGTGCTTAAAAAAACAACTATCAACTTTTTTAACTGTAAATTGCAAATAATCAAAAGATAACAGTGAGAACCATATACTCCATCGACTGAAGCATGTAACTACTTGTTTCCTTTCTCTTAGTTATTCATGTTTTCTTGGTGAACTAAGAAGAAATACATAACTAGTATAACCACAAATCCCCATCCAATAACTCGTTCAAGTTCAATGAACTAGCCTAGAACTAGAAAGGAAAGCCCACGATTTTTCTAGATTCTGCACAATGCCTTCCAGATATGACATTCATAAGTTCAATAGGGCATAATTTCATATATTGCTTTTCACTTTTGAGCACATAAATGTCCAACATACAGGCTAAAAAAATTAATACCAACGGTCACACGCCAATGTTAAGATCAGAAAGAAATAACACTAAGAAAATTGTCTGATCAAACAATTCCCTGTATCATATTGGGCACAAAAATACCATCTTTGGGATAAAGTCGAAGTCCGGCTTTTCAATGCGCAGATTAATGGTCAAAAACACATTTAAAGGCCTAAATTCATCTCTAAAACCGCAATTTTCAGATGTTCGATTCCTCAGCTAAACTCAATGCCATTCCCTAATCATCTTAATTCTTTTTTCTTCCTTTTCTTTTCTCGAAAACAATTCCACTGCTTCATTCATTCGAGCATTGTTTGTCGAAACAACAAAGCATGTAAATCTTGAAAAATCCAAACTATATCAAAAACTAATTTTTGAAATTAAAATAACAACAATCCATAAACCCCAATAACATATTGATCAATTTTTCAAGAAAGAGAAACAATTCATAAGTCTGACTCAACTGAGCTCAGCGCTCAATCAATTTCCAGAAAACAACTACTTTCAATTTCTTCAAAGATTTTTCAACTTTCCTTTTCCTGCGTTTTCCCAGCAGCCAAACAGAAGCTAAAGCACCAAACCCAAAAGATAAACAAAGCGACAGAAGCTGAGAGAATGATAGAGTAACCTCACCGTCTCCTTTGGTCTGTGACGATCCAGCACAACCCATTGTACAGAGAGAGGGACAAAAATGGAAACCCACGAAATTGAAAGCTCCGAAAGAAGTAGAGGAGGAGAAGAAGAAGCAAGCGAGCAGCGTTGAGCTTCGAGCTTGGAGGTTCAGCTTCGTGAAGACGCAAAGTCAAAAGCGGAGCGACCCGGCCGAACCGACTCGATTCCGGCGAGAGAGCCTGCAGGTTTTCCGGTGAGAGATGGAGAGTTGTAATAGTAAAAGAAGGGCGCTTTATTATATTTTTTTTATTTTTTATATTTAATTAATCATTGCTCAATTATACACGAATGTCAGGTAACATCTTCTACTTTTTCTTTTCTTTTTTTCTTTCTTTTTCTATCTTTTGGCGTATAGGACAGCTAGGCTCACCCTGTGTCAAGGGACTGCATGGTGTCATCGGTTGTTCTTGATTCCAACAACTTTAAAAGCCAATGTATATATCTTTTGTATACAGTATCCTGCATCCACTATTGACAAGTATCTACGAATAATATTGGCATAAACTTTCGACAATATTTACTCCCGACATATGTTGACAAATATAGGCAGGTGCCTACTAGATGCTTGGCGAAATGGCCCAATGAATCTTTTTTGGTTAATATTATAACCTCATTATTTGAAAAATCATGGTTAAGCTACTAACTCCCATCTAATTTCTGCCTAGATGCCTAGGCATTAGATCCTTATTTGCCGTCCCATTAGCACTTACCATCTTTTAAAAACTTTCATGTAATAGATTTATCGTCATAGTAATCTTCTGATTAACATTATAATTTTTCAAATTACATGTATCGTCAATATCATGTGCAATTGTTTAAATTACATTATTTAATCTAAACATCATACAATACCAATATATCATACAAAAAATTATAATTATAAAACAATGAACTTATTTCATACACGTTGCTATTTTGTAAAAGGTGAAGGAGTGAGATTAGTGAGAAATGAGTTGGGTGTTAGTCACGTCTTCTTTTTTTCTCTTTTTGGAGTGGCCAAGTATGGCAACTAGCCATTAATCTATACTACACATTCTATACTTTTGGCTAAAATATTTAATTACACTTTACTATTTATTGTAATATTTATTCAAACAAAATTTATTTTGACTTTAAAGTGAAGATATAAAATGGTAGAATTTGTACTTACTACTATCTCGCCTATAACAAACTCGCGTTTCTATTTTATTCTTATTTTAATAAAAATGAGACTTTAAGGTTTTTTGAAACTTTAGACTCCATCGTTAAAAATGCACTAGAAGAAGACTCACGCACCACTTTGTGTTTCCTATTTTTTGCTTCGAAAACTATGTGTCTCAATGTGACTGGTAATAAGGAATGGTAGAAACCAATGGACAATGAACAATTACCCTTTTCAGAGTTGGAAAAAAAAAAAACCTTCACTTTTCTATATTGGACTCTAAAAAAGCAAATGTCACAGGCTATATGTGTTTTGTACTTCAAAATGTTTTGAATCCTTTGCTTGTATTTTCTATACAAGGATATGCTCCACGCTTGTCATCCTTATTTAAGAACGTCTAGTTTGGTTTGATTTGACTTCATCCACAATTACACTATTTTAGTGTAAAACACAAACTAAAGTACCAAAGTATTCAAAGTGATAAAATCTAGTCGAATTGAACAGCTCAGACAGTTTTCTGCCTACCTTTTTTTCGTCAATGGTAAAGCACGTTCATTAGAACGAAGTTCAAATGGACAAAAGGCGGCTTACATAGTCCTAGAATGGACCTGCATATAAAAAGAAAACGCCACATATGTAAACAAAGCATAAATAATGATTCTTCACTCAAGGACGGAGCTAGAAATGTTTTTGACTTGGGGCGTCCTAAAACAACCAAGTAAAATAATGAGTGTTAAGTTGTTGAGGGTCAGGTACAATGAAAAATCTCTAAATTAAAAAGTTAAATTTTAAATTGTAATGCCACAAAAGAATAGATGAAGTAAATTCATATAAAATACTTTGCAGAGTAAAAATTTTATATCAAGTTATGATACTTCATCGGTTGGATCCAATCTATTTATGAAACCCACAGTTCAATTGAGTTTGATTTAGGTTAGAAAACGTGGAATATTCGGAACCAAAATAAAAAATTTAATTGTTGTTTTAATTGTCATGACAATTTTTTTCATCGTCCAAAAATCTGAGTGGGGTGGATGCCCCCTCTGGGCCTTAGGTAGCTCCGCCATTGTCTTCACTACAGTAATTACAAAGCAGTGCATAACTAGTTCTTCACCGCCCACCCTTACTCTTCCCATTTACAATAAGAATTTTTATATATCCCATTGTTAATTGGTTCAATAACATGGATTTTGGTGGTTGTTTCTTTTAAATAGTTACCATATGTCATATACTTTTTTCATGTAAATATAATAATATATATATATTATTTTTTTCCGGGTACAGTATTATTATTTTTTATTTTTTGAAAATAAAATTACAAGAGAAGGGATAATATTATATCCAAGTCTCTGTCCAAATCAAACCAGCTTCTTTTGGAGGATAGCCGACCTATATCCACCCACCTACTATAAATATGACTATGACGTACCAAGCCGACGAGCAGAAGGCAATTTAACTATAAATTTCTAATTTTAGAAATACTTGCAAATTCCAAATTCTCAGATATTTCCAACAATTTTAAGTTGATTAGCAACTTTATAATTTGTTAAATTTTTATATTTCGTTGATTTTTTTTAGCTAAAAATTATGAAATTAATTCTTGTATAATCTATCTTGTTTTATTTTTACGAATATTTTGAGGTAAAGAAATTAAAATTCCAAAAAGAAAAAATTGGTAGTGAAATATGAGAAAATTGATTTTTTTATGGTTTAGTGAATAAATGGATGGTTATTTATTACTTTGGAGGAGTTTAGTGTTCGATCTGATTTGAACTAATTAGTAATATTATTTTGACATTTGGATTTAAATTTGAGTCGTTGATTTTTTTAATTTTATTACCATTATAATTAATTAAATTGAATTTGAACCGTTAGATTTAGAAACAGTTGTAGTTGGGCACGTCACACTGGAACAACCATTTAATCTGGGCGGTAGAAAGTATGCCTTCTGCGCACTCACCAGCATGCAATCGTCCCCGTCCCCCCCCCCCAAGAAACTCGAAATCCCAAAATTCCAACCCCCCAAACCCAAATCCCAATCCCACCCCCAAAATCCATTGCCTTGGAGAGGTTTTGAGCCCACATTTTGGGCTTATTTTGTTTGAGACAGCCCAACTACTTACCCTAGATCTAAGGGCTGGTTTGGTATTGCTGTGCTTTGAAAAAAAGCTGCTGTGAGAATAAGCGGATGTGCTGTGAGAATAAGCGGCTGTGAAATAAAGCCAGTAGAGTGTTTGGTAAACTTTTTTGTGAAAGTGCTTTTGGAAAAAAAAGCAGGATGATAGTGTGTCTTTTCATTAAAGGAGCACTGTAGCTCCGTGTGCTTTGAAAAAACTGGTTTTTTTTCAAAGCAGCAAATAGCAGCTTCAGCTTTTCCTTTGATTTTCAGCTTATTCTCACAGCAGCTTCCAAAATAAGCCCTTTTTTTCAGTTTACCAAACACAAAAATGACCCTCAGCTTTTTTTCACAGTGGCTTTTTTTAAAATCACCTCAATCCCAAATGGGGCCTAAGTTAGGCCGATCGTTCTTGACAATATATCTGCTCCATTGCATCAGAGTTCAAATTCTGCTATTTCGTAAATTAAAGTAGTTTTAAAAATCGTCTTATGGAAAGTTACCAACCCTATTACGCGAGAGAAATTCACCTACAATGTGAATGTAATTGTAGTGTCTCGTGGTGTTATTTCAAGCATGAAACTTTCATGCGTTTTATCTTTCTCACACGGTGGGACCACGATTGCATCCTCATTTTATGAAAGTCATTGTCCTACTATGCAAACAAAAGAAGAAACAAGAAAATCCATTTCTGCACGTCTCAGTTTCTCATTAACTTCCTCACAAAATGAAAGCAGTGTATGATGCCTCGACTAAACAGTGCTATGTCAGATAATACTTGTAGAATCCTCACCCATCTGTAATTTTTTCTTAACGCATCCTTGTGTACAAACTTGCAGCATAGAATCGGTTGCAGAGCTCGAAACGAAATACGGGATACACATTCAAGATCAGGCAAAAAATGGCTGAAATTTGCAGGCCGGCAAAGGGTATTCACGGGGTCACAGTTTGATCAAAAGCGGCATGAACTATCAGTCCCATACCTGCTCCTCATGTTGTAATTTTCAAACTTTGGATTCTCATAACCCGCTGGCTTCATATCCACCGGTTTTGTTTCTGCCCCAACGGTTCCATAAACTACCTCTCCAGTCTTTTCTCGCTGGCGATCAGTCCCATACCTGCTCCTCATGTTGTAATTTTCAAACCTTGGATTGTCATAACCCACTGGCTTCATATCCACCGGTTTTGGTTCTGCCCCAACTGTTCCATAAACTACCTCTCCAGTCTTTTCTCGCTGGCGATGCCTTGTTCTTTCTTTCTGGCTCTTAGACCTGCTATGAGAAGAAACCTCACCAGACCCATAGAACTCTGCAGAATCCTGTCGTTTTGAAGACCGGTGTTTGCTTGGCAAAGAGGGATCTTTGAAGCTAGTTGACTTCATTTTTGGTGGCTTCATTTCTGAATACTTCTCACTTGCAATGGGAGTATGGGCCTGTCGAGTTTCAGATACAGGAGCAGGAGCACTTTGTCTCTGAACTACTGGAGCCTCAGATTCGTCTTCAGGCATCCTAAGAGAATCTTTTAATGGTGTGAGGGCTTTCTGGGAGCCACCAGGCATAAAGCGCGACGGGAGGAAGTGAACGAATATGCCAGCCAATGCTTCAAGTCCAAGTTTGGATAGATCACTGACGAGCTGTCCAAAAGAGGGCCATCCCGGTTCCTCTTTCATGCTTTCCACCAGTAGAGTGGATTTTTCACTGCTTGGATGTTCTTTCATTTCACTCTTTGAAGGTGGCTGCTGCACCAGTTATGCATTACATCAAGCGAAGAACACAACTTGCATAAAATAGAATCTAACAAAAGCATGCACAAGCAGTAAAGAAAAAGAATAAGGGCAGAAATAAATATTTGACCAAATAACGTGTTTTACTTGAAATGCATTTTTTAGCTGAGATGGGATGAAAATGAATCAAATTTTGGGAAAAGTTCATGACTGGAACAAGGACGAGCATTTAATTTATGTTTCTGCATTAGTAGATCATAGGAAGCATACCGTTCTCGATAAGAAAGAAGGTCCATATCCCTGCTGAAGCATGCATGTAGCATACCCTACCAAGACAGCACCAACAACCATAAGGACATCTGCAAAAGACACACAAATGTCAGTCAGAGAAATGCTTCACAATCTTAAATAGAATTTGATGCCCCCATCATCATGAGGCATCATAACTACCATATATTTTAATGCAGCACATAACCGAGGTTATCCCGAGCTTATATTAAAAGGTAACCTTCCAGAAGGTCAAACATATTAGACAGTTTATTGTGAAACACAATATAACTGTCACAGAGCAAATCATTAACAAAATCTGTAGCATTTAATTAACTGGAGACACTACATATATCTTGTGCAGAAGGCAGAATGTCAAACATAACCACTCTTTATACTGGATAAAATATACAGTGGCGTCAATTAGGTTCTCCAAGTAGTGCTTATTTCTTTCAACTGCATATGACATCTATGTCTGTTTCAAGTAAAAAATGTACACTAAAATCACATCGGTGCCTATAACATGATATAGTGAACATAATTTTGAATTTTCTAATGATAAGGAGACATGGAAATGAAAGTCAAGACCAGACTGTGAACGCATGGATTCCTACTCCACAGGCATATAATGATATTACAAAAGGAATTCAAGAATCAGGAAAACAGCATAAAGGTGAATATAAGAACTGTATGCCCTTACATTCTGGTTCTGCTATCTATTGCATTGCTTCCTACCGATGGGCTCTCGGTTGGATGTGAAGAACATGCTATGCCTAAGACTCATGATTTGAATCATGTTACCATTTAGATACCCATGATGTTAAATACCCAAGTATCCAACATACACCTTATCATATCTGAACTCACACACTGACACTGGCCAACAATTATTTTGGGGGTTTGACAGAAATTAACATTGACATTTAAAACAATTTTAACAAACAAATAGATGTATCCTGTGCATCACGAACGAAAACTGAATCATGCACCAACCTTCATAATATTAGTCCTAATTCCAGATTCATTCTTGTACAAAATATAATACATCAAATCTGTAATAATTAATAAGCCCTTTAACGCTTCGATTATAACAGAAATACCTTCAATGCTAATTCTTCACGCAAGGCATTTTCTCATTCTTTTCATTTGATTTTGCATCCTTTAAATTTCTTTTCTGGTTCATTTCTCTTATTTTCTTTTATTCTCAAAACCAAGGCCTATTTGTTCGTGCGATTCTAGAACTTTCAGGACAAAACAGCAGATTGGTGATGGATTCTAAAATTAACTCACTCATAAATGTCAAATGTCAAATGGCTGCTACTTCCGTGGTATTATATGTCCCCATTGATCAGTTTGTGGCCATTACTACATATTAGCTAATGGGACCAACTTATGGGAAATCAGCTTCCACAGATTCCACTTCTTAATAGTAACTTTAAAGTTTGACCACAAAACCCTGCTAATCCTTTGGATCATCTAAGGCATAAACCTTCAATTTGACATCTAGATTCAACACTCCCTCATATACAATAATAGATTTAATATAACACAAAAGGCAACCCTTTGTCTGCAGAGCTAACTGATACAGATCATTTTGAATGTTCATATACAGTATGTGAAACTGTACTTGCAAAAACTAGAAGGAGAATCAGCTATAACAACCTATGCAATAATACATATGTACATGAAGACCAGTGAGTATGCTTGCCTAGACACCTTGCATGGTCAAGCTAATATTACATCCACAACACCCGTTTTAGAGGCTTTCATACCATCAATTCAAAACTATGCCTAACGAATGGAAACCAAAAGTAAACAGCATGCGATCAAACCTGTGGCAGAAATTGAACTGTACTGATAATCACAATCTTCCTGGTCGAGAGAGATCTGCCGGAGAGCAGCATTTCCTCTATCAACAACTAGCAATGAACAAGTAGGTTGAACATATATGATATCAAAATCATTTGAGAACATTGCATCTTCACTGGGCCCATCCCTGTAGCCTGCAACATTTGATTTCCCACCTGCAATGGTTGTCACACCTGCAAACAATTTGCATTAGAATTTCAGAAATTGAATCATACTCTTATCTGAGTTATCTCTATAAAGGGATTTGTAAAAATGGTTTTCAGATAAAAATAAATAAAAAATAAAAACAGGTGCAAAATTTTGAAATTTTTAACAGTTTACACTCCCACGTACAAGTTACGTTTCTATACTTATGTTTTGCTAATTCATCATAAATACATGCATGCATGCATACATAAAGAAATTCGATATTTTACTCATATCTTGTTGCCAGCTTTCATCTGTATAAGCTTCTAAATAACTATGAATATAACATGAACTACATGTACATACCAGCATCTCCAATCTTTCTTATGGCGTGATTCAAGGTATCAGCAACATACACATTCCCTTTATCATCCATGGTTACACCTTTGGGATGATTGAACCGAGCATCACTTGGCTTCCCATCAACATGTCCGGTGTAACCCTGAAATGAACCAGCAACCAATCTTCCCCTACTATCTGCAGCAATGATATGTTCAAAAAATGAAAAATTAAAATCAAGGAATGTGATTCCAGAAAAGATATAAATTCATATTACTATCCAACTCAGCAATGTTGATTATTGATACAGTTAATCCATACTACAAAACTACGAAAACCAGAAGAAGTAAAAAAAACAGATACAACAAGCAAGATTAAAGATCAAGCATTGTTGTGTTAAGGTCAAATTCATCATTTTAACATCCCAAACTACAGGACTGTAGGATGTTGCAACATCTTGTTACTTTCTTTATAAAAAATTATTAGCATCGAGTAATTGATATACAGAACTTATATCTGACAAAAGGAGGAATGCAAAACCCTTATATGTTAAAACATTTAAAAAACAAAATACAAATATCAAGTTAGGAAGAATCCGGGAACAGATCTCAAATAAGGTGAAACAATAAAGCATAGTTGCATACATTGGGACAATGGTGGAGTAATCCGCATAATGTTGCTATTAACGGAGTCCACAACAAAGAGCTCCCCATCCTCCGAGATGCGGATTTTGTAAGGAATAACTCCAATATCATTTCCTTCTAAAACAGTCTCAACTAAGTACCCATCCTCAAACTGAAGAACATTCCCATCTGTAATACAACAAAATGACAAACCATATAATACTTGCAGATAAATTATCCTTGAATAAGCAAAACGTTCACCAAAACCGAACCAAAGAAACTTAAATTCACTTGAAGTTACCAGATTGTGGCGTTTTGGAGGATATTTCCCTGGTCCATTTGAGAAGAGAAGACAAGTGCTTTATCAATGGCCCTAAGCAAACACAATTTAATCCAAAGCAATATCATCAGTGAAGTAATAGTAATAATACCGATTAAGTAAACAGATCACAGGAACCCAGTATATAATCATTACCAAATGAATGAAAGACAAAAAGGGTTATTTGGGAATATCAGAATAAACAGAACCCATTAAGTAGAATCAAGAAAATGAAGAACTGGGTATCTATTTATATATGCAAAGCAACATCCCAAAGTGGGTTTTTAACAATATGATAAAAAAAAATTCAATCAGAATAAGAGAAACAAATGAAGAAACAAAGCAAACCCAGTTGCCAAACGGATCAAACATACAATCTAAACCATCAAACAAAGGAAGAGGAAGATGGTGGCTGAAAGTTTTACCTGCAGGAGCAGCATGAGCTTGGAATCGGAGGGAGTAAGTGACAGTGAGTGTTAGGAGAGTGAGGAAGAAAAGGGAATTTCTCATTGCACTGATTGAAGCAAAACCCAAAAGGCAATCGGTTGGCTTTGAATTTTCAAGTATTTACCAGAAAATCATGGCCTCTGAGGTGCAGAGAAAGCTGGGTTCTGGGATTTGGTATCTGCTTTAGCAAGTACCAGCAGCTGGGGCTGGTTTTTGCTGTGTACTTTGGGAGTGGGAGGCTTGATTTGTGGAGCGTACTCGATCTACTCTAACAGACGGTGCTCTTTTTCTTTCCCTTTCCCTCATGACTTTTTAGGGATTTTATCATAAATGATCCTTAAAATTGATCAAACTCATCATTGATTCCTCACTTTCAAAATCAATTAATGTCGTTCTTGACATTCACTACCACACATCAATAAGGTCATTCCATTCAGATTCCGTCAATTATTTTGTAAGTTTGTATGTGGGATCTACAAATCCAATAAAAGGGTTTTTATCACAAATAGTCCCTGACATTGATCAAACACCTCATTCTGGTCCCTGAGTTTCAAAAATCAATAAATTTAGTCACTGACTTTCACTATCGCACATTAATAATTTAATAGAGTCCTTCCATTAAAATTTCATCAATATTTTTTTGTTAGTGTGCTGATGTGGTACCACAAGTCCAATCATATGGCGCTAAGTGGATTAACTATAAGAAATTAATTTTTATTTAGAGTGAACCAACTAGCGAGTATTTCGTGTTGACATTTCTTTAGCATCCCACAATCCCGATTGGAAAATAAGATTCATTCTAAATTTGATAAAATCGAATCCAAATTCAATTCAAATTTGATAAGATTACAACCAGCCATAGAGAATGAGAAGTAAGTTCACTTAGGACAAGAGTTTTAGCGGTGTCATGGTGCTTTCCTTTTCTTTTTTAGCATACCTAGATGAAGACGATGATGTCTTTTTTTTTTCTTTTAGTTTTTGTTTTAAATTTCCTGTACTACTTTTAGTTTTAAATCTTAAAAAAAAAATATATATATATATATATATATATTTATTTATTTATTTATAATTAATCCATGTGGCGCTATATGATTGGACCAGTGGGACCATATTATCACACTAACAAAAAATATTGACGAAATTTTAACGGAATAACTAAATTGATGTGTAGTAGTGAAAGTCAGGGACCAAATTCATTGATTTTTGAAACTTATGGACCAAAATGAGGAATTTGGTCAATGTCATGGACCATTTGTGATAAAAACTCTTCTTTTGTGTAATCCACATGTCACAATTTTATTGGATTTGTGAGTCCTACATGCAAACTAATAGAAATAGTTGACGGGAATCTAAACAAAATGACCAAATTGATGTGCGGTGGTGAATGTTAAGGACGACATTGATTGATTTCAAAGGTGAGGGATCAAAATGATGAGTTTAGTCAATCTCAAGGACCATTGGTAATAAAAACCAGATTTTTTGTTTATGTTTAAACTTTTGTTTTATTATTTTCTTATTTCCTTTTACACTTTTCTCACAAAGTGAGTTTTTCTAGGAGGAAAAAGTATAATCAGTGGGCAATTATCTTATTTTAACGAGAAATTAGCTTTTTTCCTTGTTTGTCGTAAATTTGATAAATAGGTTATGTTTTTGGTGTTCGTATCATTTTTGTATCAAATTCATTATTTTAAGTGGACATGTCATAATAATCAATTCTTTTAGTGAATGTATGACATTCATTGATAAAAAATTAAATTTGTATAAATAGAATATGATGCATACAGTGGACCTCGATAACACTCAAATTATTTCAAAAGATTTAAGAATTTAAACTTACAACCCGACCCACTAAAATTAACGGGTTATCCATAGAAACTGTTTACACTTATTAAGAAACAATACATACTTTAAAAATTACTAAATATTAGCATGTGAATTCGTAAGTTCCCTTGGTTAAACAACAGGATTACAATTTCATTAAGCATTGTAAGTTTAAATCTTATATATTGTTTTCTAAACGCATCATATATTTTGCTAGACTCATTGTTCAAAAATCAATACTGTTAAAATCAAAACAAAAATTAAATTATCAAATTGTTTCTCCGACCACATAAAACTAACTATTTATTACCAGTTTAATAACCAAAGATCATAATTATTCATATATCAAACATGAATAAATTCCAATAATCCAGCAACAAAATTTCCAAAAAAAATCCAACAACATGAACAAAATTAAAAATTAAAAATTAAAAATCACACAATTGGACGAAAAAAAACCCATATCAAATTAAAACTACAAATAAAATCACTCAAACTATATAACAACAACATCTCATCCAATTATCCATTATTCCAACAACAAATCAATTGTCATGGATCTAACTTTACAAGTAACCTTGTTATATCCTTGCATTATTCTGAAGACAAATGAACAAAAATGCATCAACATCGTGATTCTAACCCTAAATTGAGACTCGAGTATCCGAAATTTCCCATAAACTTCAAATCTAAATTTCGAACTTTGGATTTTAGTTCTTGATTTTTTTTTTTTAATAAACGATATTATCTACACTAAGGGGAGAGTGGTAGGCTTAACCTCACAATATGCTAGCAATAATGTGGTTCAAATTCGCTTTTGGCGAAAATCAAACCTAAGACCTCTTACTTACAAATGAAAAAGAATATCATTAGACCGTACTACTAAGTGGCTTGAATGTTAAACACTTAATTAAAATACTCTATATATAAAGAAATGAAATCTGAAACATCCAAAATCGAAAATAAAAATAGAAAAAAATCACAAAAATGACCAAGTTTGCAAAATTGAAAATGTCTCCCAAATTAAAATTTAAACCAAAAAAAGGAGGCAACTAAAATTGACACACGCATTGTGTCTTATTACACGTCATTTATCCGTACACGTGTCAAACACCGATTCGCTTTGATCTCGTGGCCTCCGAGTCCAACATTTACACGTACGCCCTTTATTTACAACGCCGAAGCCCTTCAAGCCCATTTCTCATTTTTCAGCTCGTAATCCGGATCCGAAATCACTCTCTCGGATCGATTTTTTCCCCGTCGGAGAAAGCCATTTCTAGGGTTTGGAGATCCCCAAATTGGGTTTGCGAGGTCAGTTTCTCAACCTCGAATCGATCTCTCTTTCTCTTTGATTTGGTTTCGGAATTCTCAGATCTGTTATGAATTGTCCCCGATTTCATCTCTAGGATCCATTTATGTATGCATGTATGAATGCATACATGTCTCGATTCACACATGTATGTATGTATGTGTTTATGCATGCCTATGTATGAATGTGCTATGTGATGGATCGGAATTGTATAACTGTGTGAATCTAGATGCTATGCGTGCGTATGAGTGTGCTTCGGTTTCTTAATTTCGTAAGATTAAGCTGGATCCTAATTCCCCTTGTCAAAAATGTCAAATTTTCGTACCACGAGAGTGTTTTCGATTCGAAAGATGTTGACTTGATGTTAAATGGGTAATAAATTTTTAACTTTTGGATTAGGTTGTTAGATTAGACGAAGCAAGATGGGAGGAGGATTTCGAGTTCTTCATTTGGTCAGACCGTTTCTGTCATTTCTGCCCGAAGTTCAGAGCGCTGACCGGAAAGTACCCTTTAGAGAGAAGGTGATATACACCGTTATCTCGCTGTTCATTTTCTTGGTGTGCAGTCAGCTCCCTCTGTATGGCATACACTCCACCACGGGGGCAGATCCCTTCTATTGGATGCGTGTTATCCTCGCTTCCAACCGTGGGACTGTCATGGAGCTTGGGATCACCCCAATTGTCACATCTGGGCTGGTGATGCAACTCCTTGCCGGGTCTAAGATTATTGAGGTTGACAACAATGTACGCGAAGATCGTGCTCTTTTGTAAGTATATTTGAGGCCTTTTGAATTTTGTATTGGTTAATAATTTTTTATGTTATTGTTTGCATACTGTTTGAAATGAAAAAAGGTCTTCAGTCCTTGATGATACAATTTCAGAAACAGTTTTCAAGATACTGGCTGAAAAGCTCAAGCCATTACATTGGTATTTTAGAATGGGGTGTGATATCCACACACCCCATTTTTACGTCTCACACACCTTTTTAAATTTCGGCCGTCCGATCGGATGAATTGAAGAAGATCAAAGGACTGAAATTAACAAGGGGTGTGTTGATAGCACATCCCTTTTAGAATATGTTTGCTATTTTTTGGTTCAGAAAAGTAATGCCTTTGTTTTCTACTACCTTTATAAAATGGTATTTGAAAACATTTCGGAAACTATGCCAAACGAATGCTTTGTAAAGTGGCATAAATTTTGCCTATCAATTGTGATCACCTGTTTCTAGTTGACTTAATTTTACTGGAAAATTCTGTTGTTGAGGTTTCAAATCTGCTATTAAGTTTGTTTTGAACATTTAGTGTTCCCTTATATTTACATCTTGCATACACAGCTTGTTTTATGTATTGCATGTGCTGATTTATGTTCTTCTTTACAGAAATGGAGCACAGAAGTTATTGGGCATCCTGATAGCTATTGGAGAGGCAGTTGCGTATGTCCTCTCCGGCATGTATGGTAGTGTTGGCCAACTTGGAGTTGGAAATGCCATTCTAATTATAATTCAGCTCTGCTTTGCCGGTATCATTGTGATATGTTTGGATGAACTTCTTCAGAAGGGATATGGTCTAGGCTCTGGAATTTCACTTTTCATTGCCACCAATATCTGGTGAGTTTTTTTTTTATCCTTTCTTGTCCCTTAATGTGGCCGGCAGTGGGTAGCACAAGAACTCGACAGTATATGAGTTATGTGTTCGTTATTTTGAGGAAATTTTCTAAGATGCTATTCCAAATTTAGAGTACTTAAAATGTTATACTATTCTTTTTCAGTGAAAACATTATCTGGAAGGCATTTAGTCCCACCACTATCAACAGTGGGAGGGGAGCTGAATTTGAAGGTGCTGTTATTGCCCTGTTCCATCTTCTGATAACTCGGACAGATAAGGTTCGAGCTCTCCGGGAGGCCTTCTACCGGCAGAATCTTCCCAACGTGACAAATCTGCTTGCCACGGTGTTGATCTTCCTTATAGTAATTTATTTCCAAGGGTTCCGTGTGGTTCTGCCAGTGAGATCAAAGAATGCTCGTGGACAGCAGGGTTCTTATCCTATCAAGCTGTTCTACACTTCCAACATGCCCATCATTTTGCAGTCTGCACTTGTGTCCAACCTTTACTTTATCTCCCAGGTAATGGAGCTTTTGTGGTGGTATGGGCAAGTTGGGACTGTTTCTTCTACTGTATTTTTGTAACCAATTTTTTTTTTGTTTGGTACAGTTGCTTTACAGGAGGTACAGCGGAAATTTCCTTGTGAATCTTTTGGGCAAATGGAAGGAGTCTGAATATTCAGGAGGTCAATTCGTTCCTGTCGGTGGTCTAGCATATTATATCACTGCACCATCAAGGTAATTTCAAATATTTTCCTCTTGAAGATATTATGTTTTATGCCTGATAAAACTTGAATTTTGTTGGTAAACCTGATAATTATGTGCTTCCTCTCTATTTCTGCTGATCCCCGCATCAATTGATATGCTGTGGTAATATTTTGCAGCTTAGCTGATATGGCAGCCAATCCCTTCCATGCACTCTTCTATCTGGTGTTTATGTTGTCGGCCTGTGCACTTTTCTCCAAAACATGGATTGAAGTTTCTGGATCCTCTGCCAAAGATGTTGCCAAGCAGCTCAAGGTATTAATTTGAATGATTTAAACAAATTGTTAATCTTTTGTTGCAGATGAGGGGTTAGTGTGGGTAGGTCAGATCCAATCTACCCTTTATATACATTCTTCCCACATGTTTGACAACTTAAGTGGGTGGATCAGACCCAACCTGCTCCTCAATTTATGTTCGTACCTAATGCGCTGTTTAAACCATAAATATGTATTTGAACAATTCTTAAATCCGGCCTTTTGATAACATAAGCGTTGCCTATTATATACACAGCTAAGCGTCATGCTAACCATATCCCTTGGTAATTTGCAGGAGCAACAAATGGTGATGCCTGGTCACCGTGAGTCAAACTTGCAGAAGGAGTTGAACCGCTACATTCCCACGGCTGCTGCTTTTGGAGGCATGTGCATCGGTGCACTCACAGTGTTGGCCGATTTCATGGGTGCAATTGGTTCAGGAACTGGAATCTTGCTTGCCGTGACAATCATCTATCAGTACTTCGAGACATTTGAGAAAGAGAGAGCCAGCGAGCTCGGCTTCTTTGGCTTCTAAGCACGTGTATTGCAGAGTAATGGTCTCGCCCTGACAATTTTGGTGTGCTGAGAGATGTAAGTAGGTTTTAACAGAGAAGTTCAAGATACACTAGGCTAGTCTCTTTTCACTCCGTTTCATGAGAATACAAAAGCAATGCAGTCCTCTGAAAAGAAAAAAAAAAAAAAACATAGTGTTAAATGGTTTCTTTCCTTTTCGTGTTAGTGTCCACTCCCGTTTCATTGTCAAGTATCGTTGGATCGATGTAACCCTTTCGGGGGTCCTGTGGATCTTTATAATTTACTGTCTGAAATTTTTAAGGACACACACACCTTTGCGAAGCAACTGCCAGGATTTTGCTCATGCAAATTAGTAGTAGAAATTGCCTGAAATCTAATTTAACTGTTTCTATCGTTGCAAGAAATTGAATTTGTTATCTGGTTTAAGCTGCGTTTAAAAACGCATTTTGAATTAGTGTTAATTTTGCTGTTGGTTTCGTCATTGGAGTATGCTTATATTTTTGTTTAAGTCTATGGTTGCTGGTGCTGGAATTTTTAACAAAAGCGGACGATCTGTTTGTTGCCTTTCCATTTAAATTTACACCATATTGATAATAAAGTTCACTGAAATTTTCTTCGAAATATCTCTAAAATCTTTTAAATTAGTTTAGATATAGGACTTTAGTATTAAAAATATTTTACCGAAATTGTTGATATGGCTGAAAGGTTAATGCTTAGGATTGGATTTGTATATCAAATGATTTGGTCGTTAATGATTGAATTATTACTTAAGTGTTGATCAACGTGTTTATTCTCTATTTGTGATATATTAGTTAGCTTGTAAATTTGGTTTAACAATTTGATCTGTCTAATATTATCCTTGCCGAAATATCTTTTAAATTCGGAGAAATCTTGGAAAGATATTTCTTCACCACTTTCGATTGTCGACAACTCTAGTATTGATGGAAATATCTATATGCAAATTTGTGAAAATACTAATTCCTCGATAAATAGTGGGCATGGATAATCGGAGAAATTTCATACACTTGAGTATATCGATATCCAAAAACTAATTCCTCGGTAAATGGTGGGCACGGATAATTTATTGGCCAGGAATGTTTTGTGCTGAGTGTGCATGGGAAGCCTATACCCAGCCACTTTGGCCCATAGCCCATCACAAATCAAGCACTTGCTTAATGGGCATGAAAATATCTCCTTCCTAAAGAGCATAACATTAGATTTGTTAGTTTCAACTAGGTTTTTTTTTTTTTTTTGTCAAACTATAGATTTGTTAGAGTAGATGTTAAATTAGAGAGCCGACAGGTTCAAACACACACCATAGTTGTAAGGGCAGCACTCATCTTCATCATTGTGGTAGATGACCACTTGCTATATAATCAATTAGTTAATCAAAGAAATTATGTTCAATATTAGACTTTTGTTTGGCCAAACAAGTCACCTAAGAGCATCTCCAAATGAGATGTCAAAAGATAAATGTCAAATGTTAATTTGGTGGCTGACGTGGCAATGTCAGATTTTCTCTACTTCCAACCGATATGTTTTTTTTGTTATAAATGATATTTGTATGACCTATTTTAAAAAGAAATTAATTAAAATAAATTTCAAAGATTTATAATTGATGCATTAATGAGACTCACACAATAAAATAATTAAAAATGATTTGACATCACCTTTTTTCGTATGTCAAATTTGACATATGAAAACTCATATGTCAATTCACATAGGATTGACATATCGGTTGGAGCATATATATAGGATTGCCAAAATAGAGTTAATTCCTTGATATATTAGATGATTATTTCTCATTACAAGATGAACATATATATAGGGAAAGAAAGAAGACATAAGACCTAACTTTGCCTAACTTGCCTAACTTGCCTAACTTACCTAACTTGCCTAATTTACATAAAGAAAGTTGACTAGCCTAACTTCACTAGCCATCCAATACTCATGGCTGCTTTTAGTTGACACTCCCCCTCAAGTTGGTGTGTAAATATCTCGAATGCCCAACTTGCTGAGTGAAAGATGGAAAATCCTACTTGACACTGCCTTTGTTAAAATATCTGCTAGCTGGTCATCACTCTTCACATAAGGCAAGTTAATGGTACCATCAACCAACCTTTCCTTAATAAAGTGCCTATCCACTTCAACATGTTTAGTACGATCATGTTGAACTGGATTATGAGCAATGCTAATGGCAGCTTTGTTATCACAATAAAGTTTTGATGGCTTTGCAGAATTAAAACCTAATTCTCTCAACAAAGTCCTGAGCCATAACAATTATTGCACACCATGTGCCATACCTCTAAATTCAGCTTCGGCACTGGATCTAGCCACTACATGTTGCTTCTTACTGCGCCAAGTAACTAGATTTCCTCCAACAAATGTAAAGTATCCAGAAGTCGATCTGCGATCAGTTACTGACCCAGCCCAATCTGCATTAGTGTACCCTTCAACTTCTTGATGTCCATGATTGGAAAACATCAAGCCTTTTCCAGAGGCAGACTTCAAATACCTGAGAATGCGTTGTACAGCATCCATGTGGGCTTCACTTGGCCTGTGCATAAATTGACTCACTACACTTACAGCATAGGCTATGTCAGGTCGTGTATGAGACAAATAAATCAACCTCCCAACTAATCTTTGGTACCTTTCCTTGTTAGCCGGAACTTGATCATGATAGTCTCCCAATCTATGGTTTTGCTCAATTGGTGTGTCTGCAGGTTTACAAGCTAACATCCCAGTCTCAGTTAATAAGTCTATAACATATTTCTTTTGAGAAAGAAAAATGCCATGCTTTGATCTTGCAACTTCAATACCCAAGAAATATTTCAGAGTACCCAAGTCCTTCATTTCAAATTCCTTGGCTAGATACTTTTGAAGTTTTTGAATTTCCTCGACATCATTACATGTAACCACCATATCATCCACATAAACAATTAAGGCTGTAAGTTTACCTCTATCATGCTTAAGAAATAAGGTATGGTCAGCTTGAGTTTGCTTGAACCCATAACTTCTCATTGATTGAGCGAACCTGCCAAACCATGCCCTTGGTGATTGTTTCAATCCATACAAGGACTTTCTTAACCTGCATACTTTGCCAATATCGCAAGTGGTAGTGAATCCTGGAGGAAGATCCATGTATACCTCTTCATCCAAGTCTCCATGTAAAAATGCATTTTTTACATCAAACTGTCGTAGAGGCCACCCTAGATTTGCTGCCAATGACATAAGAACCCTGATAGTGTTGATCTTTGCTACCGGAGCAAATGTCTCCTGATAATCAATGCCATAGGTTTGAGTATAACCTTTGGCTACCAGTCTAGCCTTGTACCTTTCCACTGAACCATCGGCTTTATGCTTTACTGTGAACACCCATCTACACCCAACAGGTTTCTTGCCTTCAGGAAGTGCAACCAGTTCCCAAGTGGAGTTTTTTCGAAGCGTTTCCATCTCTTCAATCATAGCCTTTTTCCAGTTTGGATCTTTAAGAGCATCCTGTAACTTATTAGGAACTGAGACTGATGACAATTGGTTTGCAAAAGATATATAAGAGTCTGACAAGCGATGAGATGAAACAAAATTAGATATAGGATATTGAATACCCTTTGTAGAAGAATGACCATAACGAACATGGGGTATCCCTCGATTTTCTCGAATAGGATAACGAGAACCCTGAGACTCACGATGTGGTTCATTTGAATCATTTGGATCATCACTTAATGAAATCTCATGATTAGACTCATCAAATATAGTAGGCTGGAGAGAGGGAGAATGAGTGGTTACCTCAGGATGATTCGTACGAGTAGCATCTGATTGGTTAGAGAGTTGGTCAATGTGGGGATCTGTCTGTGAGAGGTATATCTCATCATCCTTTTTTTCTTTATCTCCCCTTTTTCTTGTCCTCTCATACACCTTCAATATTTTTTCACCTTGTGCCTCATCATTAGGCAAATTTGCACCATCACCGACATCAGACAAGTGTTCATCTGAAAAATGCATACCACCAATGTCAAGCGGCAACTTCTCTTCCTCCTTACTCCACATCTCCCCCTGAAGAGAAGTGGCCAAATCTTCTTTTGAAAAAAATGCCTCGTGTTCCCGAAAGGTAACATCCATAGAGACAAAAAATTTCCCAGTTGGAGGATAGTAACATCGATACCCTTTCTGAGTAGCAGAATAGCCAATAAACACACATTTGATGGCTCTAGGATCCAACTTATCACGATTTTGCATGGGGACGTGAACGTAGCAGACACAACCAAACACTTTTGGAGGAATATGAAGGAGTGAAGGAAGAGAATGATATTGGGAAAGGGTCTGGATAGGTGTTTGAAATTGGAGAACACGTGATGGCATGCGATTGATAAGAAAAACAGCTGTGTGAATGGCATCACCCCAAAAACGTTTAGGAACGTGCATAGCAGAACATAAAGAGCGAGCCACATCCAAGAGATGACGATTTTTACGTTCTGCTATACCGTTCTGTTGAGGAGTATGTGGACAAGATGTTTGATGAATGATACCGTGTTGTTGAAAAAATGTTCCAAGTCCATAATTCAAATATTCTTTCCCAGTGTTAGATCGAACAACTTGAATTTTAGCATGAAATTGGGTTTGAATCATTTGATGAAAGATTGGAAAAATAGACATAACCTCACTCTTATTTTTTAGTAAGTATACCCAAGAAACTCGAGTGCAGTCATCAATGAAAGAAACAAAGTATTTTGCACCAGTATAAGTAGAAATATGAAATGGTCCCCAAACATCAGAATGAATAAGAGAGAAAGGAACATTACTTTTATGGGAACTTAAAGGAAATGAGACACGATGATTTTTAGAAAAAATGCAAGTTTCACAGTGGAAATCAGAAACCTTGACTTTAGAAAATAAAGAAGGGAATAGATATTGCAGGTACTGAAAGGAAGGGTGTCCCAATCTTTTGTGCCATAACCAAATTTTTTCAGAAGCTTCAAATTGTTTAGCCTCCACTTGACAACTGTAACTTGTCTTCTCACAATCTGGTGGTAAGTCCAAGTAGTATAGACCTCCCCTCTCTCTACCATGACCAATCAATGCTTTCGTTTGAATATCCTGAAACCAACAATGGGTAGGAGAAAAGATGGCAAGACAATTTAGTTGATTTGTAAGTTTACCAATGGAAAGCAAATTGTGAGAAAGATTAGGAACATGTAAAACAGATGAGAGAGATAAGCCTGGTGTTAATGAGATGGAGCCTGCTCCAAGCACTGGAGTGGAAATACCATTAGCAACTTTAACGGTATTTAAAGGTGGAGTAGTGTGAGAAACAAACCATGTAGAGTTATTGGTCATGTGGTCAGAAGCCCCTGAATCAATGATCCAAGGTTTATTGGGAGGAACAATTGTAGTGTTCAAGGCAAAACCAAAGTTACCTGCATCGACTAAGGAAGTAGAAGCAGTAGTAGGAGAAACTAAGTGAGCAGATTGATCCACCCGAGGTATGGAAGGCGTTGGTGTCAGGTGTGCTTGTGATCCACCAATGCCCTTCTTTTGATTTTCCTTCTTTTGAACCCACCAATCAGGATATCCATGCAGCTTGAAGCAAGTGTCTCTAGTATGCTTATCCTTGTCACAATAAGTACACTTCCTTGTATCAGTAGTTTTGGATCCACCTACTCGAAAATTGGAGACTCCACGGGGAAATCGAGACGGAGCAGCTACCATGGCGGATCCTTCCACTTGTGGGCCAACCAACATAATGGTTTGCCTACTTGCTTCAGCATTCACAAGAGCATAAGCAGCACGAACAGAAGGCAGAGTTGTTTGAGTCAAAACTTGACTGCGAACATGATCTAAATGAGGATCAAGACCAGCCAAAAAATCATACAATCTTTCTTCCGAAATTTCTGTCTCTCGGGTAGCAATATCATCAGCGCACTTCAATTTTCTAGGACGCAAGAAATCAATTTCTTGCCATGTTTGCTGAAGTTTACCATAAAATGCAGATAAAGGTTCTCCATTCTGGCGAGTCGCCAGTGCTTGACGGCGAAGTTCGTAAAACTTTGATGCATCTTTTTCAATTGAGTAAGTTTGGGTAACAGCATCCCAAACATCTTTTGCAGTAGAGAGTCGGAGAAAAATGGCCCGTACATCTCTGGTCATGGAGTTGAGTAACCAAGATTGAACCATGGCATTCTCTTCCTCCCATATAGCATACAATGCATCAGCTTCTGCTGGTGCCATTTTTGTTCCACTGACATAAGACCATTTACCTCTGCCAGTGATGTAGATGCGGACACTTTGGGACCATGAGGAATAGTTGGACCCATCCAACTGTTGGAAATGTGCCCTAAAGCCAATCATATGATGATACTTTACATACATTTCACATGTTAAACTAATCTAGTGTACATATAAAGGGCAAACATTATTGTTTGAGCCGTCTCATATAAAAGTTATATGCTTAAACGATAAAGTCCAAGGAATATGTGATTGGGAGAATGCAATCTAATGAAGTTAGATTAATGAGACCATTCTTTCGTAGACACATCCTAAACGTTCCTGATCATAGGATTGCCAATTGGGCATTGACAGTCCGATAAGATCAGTACGTACTGTGCCTTCTCTCAGGGAGAGTGACTAGTCTCGAGTCATTGGTGTGTGTGACATCAAGACAAGTACGTAGGTGCTCAATACAGAATGAGTCCACTGAACACGATCAACGAGGAGTTCTCATACTCATGTCACATGAGAACTCATGGTTGGGATAATGCAAATTAGTCTTTTGACCTGAGGCATCACAGTTGTCTTGTGGTTAAGTCCTTGATCTTTGATTATGTCAAAGTCACCCCATCGGGGTGTCCACGACATCATTAGGGTTAAGCCACTTAGTTATGGAGACAAGTGAATGTGCAACAAGGGATCTCTAACCTTCAAATGGTTTGAGGGAGAATACTCTATGATATGATTAAATCTCTGGCCAGAGTATGAATGAGATTTGGGAATGCGTTCCAATTCACATTCAAGGTAATCATATAAGCAAACGAATCACATTGGATAGTAGACATGAATAAATAAACTATCAAACCAAACAATGTGGTCAAAAGTATTAGATTAGAGAAAGACCGTATTGCATTTGTAATCCTAAACTGAATAGGTTCTCTTCCTCTTCTGATTAGCTTGGGTAGCCATGATATGCTGCTAGGTGTCACTCATGGTTTGTGGAAGCCCTAAACGTGTATAATCACTAAAGGGAGAATTGAAAATAAGTTTCAATTCACAATCGATGTAAAATGGTTTTAATCGCCCACTGCCTCGCTAAAAGGAACCTAATGTATCGTACACCGTGTAAGGTGGAGATTGAAGAAACAAAGGAGATGAGTAAGAATAATTAAATGGTTTAATTATTTATGGCAAGGATTAATTAATATGTTAATTAATCAAACGAATAAGTTCGTTAAAGACCTCGGGATAGTTTTGGACCTTAAGGCCCAATGGGCTTCGAACGTTAAAGCCCATTGACTTAAGTTGTATGACAACTTAATGAATAATGATTCACAAAGGCCCAAATAGCCCAATAAATACCCTAAGGCCGGCCATAATTAAGGAGGGTAGTGAACTTGGCTTAATTGCAAGTTTGCCACTCCATTGTGAGGTGGTATAAAGGCAACTTTATAGCCATTTCATCCTAAGGTTTTTTTGTGGAGAAAAGATGAGAACAAAAGCTCTCTTTGCTCTCTAAAATTCAGCCACCCTAGAGGAAATTATCTAGCAATTTTACTTCCTCAAGGTCACTCATTTCTTCTTCAATCTAACCTTGGTGTAGAATCTTTAGAGGTTCTCTATTTTGGGAACTTGGAGAATCCTATTCTTTCAACCAAATCCATGGAGCTAAGAAGCAAGGAATGAAGGCCCTATCTCTTGGGTGATTATCCTTTGCATATGCAAAGATGAATCTACAAAGGTAAATATTTCTCAACTAATAAATGTTGATTTAAAAGTTGAGTCAAGGTTCACCAATCTACTAGGCTTTGAATTTCATGGTTGATGTTTTGTTTTGAGTGCATGTAAGCATGATTCCGCCTTTAATTTGTTAATTGCATGCTATTGATGTTGCTCAAATAAACATGTTTTTCACAAAATTTCCTTCACCAACTTATCTGGGGTGATATGTAGAGACATATCACTTTGAGTAACAGTAGCTGAAACAGTGGTCTTGGAGTCACCCATTATTACTGCCTCAGAGGTTATGGGTAAATTTGTTGGGTGATTCCAACAGGTATGGCTTATGGGGTATTGGGTAGTATATTTTTTTTTTGCGTGGAAAGATTTCTGGGTTTTGCAGAGATATACTGCAAATGGGAAGAATATGGGAAAAGATACAGCGGAATATGTATGGTTAACAAGCTGGATATAGGTAATAATGTTGGCAGATATGGCCAAATGAAAAAGAGTAAGATTGGATTGGTATGAAAGTAGAAGACCTGCAGAATAGCAGGTCTTATTGGGTAGATGGCAGTAGTGCCAGTAAGTGAATCAGAATAGAAACTCTTTTTGGATCAGAATTGCTCTGATACCATGCCAAAATAGAGTTAATTCCTTGATATATTAGATGATTATTTCTCATTACAAGATGAACATATATATAGGGAAAGAAAGAAGACATAAGACCTAACTTTGCCTAACTTGCCTAACTTACCTAACTTTGCCTAACTTGCCTAACTTGCCTAACTTACCTAACTTGCCTAATTTACATAAAGAAAGTTGACTAGCCTAACTTCACTAGCCATCCAATACTCATGGCTGCTTTTAGTTGACAATAATTGATGCATTAATGAGACTCACACAATAAAATAATTAAAAATGATTTGACATCACCTTTTTTCGTATGTCAAATTTGACATATGAAAACTCATATGTCAATTCACATAGGATTGACATATCGGTTGGAGCTTGCTCTTACCTTCAAATTTAATTACATGACATTCCACTTAAGATTTGACATCTCAATTAGATATGGTCTAATCGTGTCCAAAACCTCACACGTTGCAATCATATTTTATTTTTGGGTTAATCTCTGTTTACTACTCTCAAGTTTCGTGATTTTCAACATTTAGTACATGAAGTTTTTTTCGTTCCAAAGTCATACCTAAAGTGTTAATTTTGGGACAGTTTCATACATCCGTTAGTCAAACTGTTAAGTCTGCCGTTAACTGATGATGTGGCACCCATGTGGACAATGATTGGACGCCACGTGTCATTAAAAGATCCATGTGAAAATTAAAAATTCAAAAAAAAAAAACCTAAAATCTAAAACCTACCCGTCATCTACCTCCCCCCATCCCTTCTCTTACTCTGCAACCCCATTCCCCTCCTTCTCCCTCCTTTCTCTCCTCTGCAATCACAACCCTCATTCTCCTCCTCACAACTCTCCTGTCCACATCCGTCATTTAACAACCCCACCCCTCCTCAACCCCGCCGAGCAAGACGCCGTCTACCCAGTTCTGGGCTCCGTCAACCCCTGGCGCTCCCTCTTCCCCAACGACCTCTGCCTCTTCGCCCCTCACGGCATCGTATGCAACTTCTTCTACGACAACGTTTCGTCCCCTAGAAACCCAAATACCAAACCCCACAAAAATATGTGCCCAATTTTTTTTTCTACAAAAAAATCACAATTTCAAGCAAAAAAACTTCAATCTTTACTCTACCCAACTGGGTTTTTCTCAAAGTTTTCAAAAATTCATCTCAGGAACTCCAAGAACTGACATGATTTGATCCAAAAATTGAAAACAGCAAATGGGTTTTCTCTCAAACCCTGTTTCCAATTTCTCCCTCTATCTGCTTATGTTATTCTTTCTCATCACCTCCTTGGAAGAAGGGTGCGGGGAGGGTTTGAGGAAAGCTTCAGAACACCGACAAAGTAAAAAAAAAAATTTCCCTCAGGCAGCAGCGAATCAGAGAATCAACGGTGGAGGGAAAAACCTGTGCAAGCACATGAGAGGTTACCTGATTGGATGAGGTTGTTGACGACGGTGGAGATGGCTGGATCTAAGGAGGTGAGGAGAGGGCAGCACTTGGATCCAGGATAGGTCTATGAAGGAAACTCTTGTACCATTGCAGAAAATACCAGAAAAGGAACATGGGTTTTGGTTGGGGAAGAGAGAAGGGGAGGGGGAGGGAGAGGGTGCGGGGGGATGAGGAAGGGAAATGGGTGCCGGGGGGGGGGTGGGTGGGGTTGGGGTCGTTGGGTAAAGAAGGGATGGGGGGAGAAGTGTAACACCCACCCCCAATTTAAATTGTATTTTCACTAAGTTTGAGATTATCTTGCTTTTAAAATTGTTTTTGGGTCTTAAATGGTGTGCCCAAGGGGCCCACCCCCTGTTTTGTCCCCCGTTCCCTTTCCCTTTCTTTTATTTATTTTCTTCTTTCTTCTGAAAAGTTTCTTTTTCTCTCTTCTCCCTCTTCTCTCCCTCTCCCGCAACTCTCTCTCCCTCACTCTCTCGGCTCTCTCTATCTCAACCCCTCCGAGAGTTTTTCTTACCAACAAACATCACCATCGTCTTTATCTCATCGCTACGAACTCAACCATAGTATTGGCATCTTGAAAGTCGAACCACGGAGACCCGTACACGAGCTCCGGCGAGCACCGCCCCTTTCGAGGCCATTTCCGGCCAAACCACGGCGAGTTGGCCGGCGTGCAAGGTATCAATCTCTTCGTCTCCCTGAGTACTACAACTTTTCTTTTTGTTTCACTCAATTTCGTTGAGTATTGAAGAAGTTATACTCATTTGAATCTTACCCAGTTTCCGGCGAGTCCGACGGCTTTCGATGCGTTTTCCGGCCAAACCATGGCGAGTTAGACGTCGTGTGAGGTACCATTCTCTTCGTCTCTTCAAGGGCTACAACTTTCATTTTTGTCTCGCTTAATTTCGTCGAGCAGTGATAAAGTTATGGCCGTTTAAAGTGGGGTGGTTTTCCGGCCGATTTTCCGGCTTTCTCTCCCATTGGGTCTGGCGACCCACCAAACCCAAGCCCTTTGGGCTTTCTCTGCCGAGCCCAACCCCTTTGGTTGTGAGGCCTTTGGGCCTTTGTGTGTGTGTGTGTGTTGTGAGGGCTTGCCTTGTGCAGCCCGTGTGTGTGTATGTATATTTAGTGTGTGTGTGTGTGTGTGTGTGTGTGAGTGTGTGTGTGTGTGTTGTGTGTGGGTTTGGGCCTAAGCCCAAACCACCCATTTTCACCCTAACTCTTTTAAACCAAAAACCTTAGGACCCTAAACCCAAAACCCAATAAATCCTAATCCTAGTTAACCTAAACCTAAACCCTAATCCGGATTTCAAGTCTAAAACCCGTTAGACCTAATTTGACCGTTGACCCCCCGGTCAACGTTGACTTTAGGGTTGACTTTTCGGGTTTTCGTCTGGGACCCTTATTAGGGTAATTCGACGTCCTGGACCCGTTTCTGAAGTCCGTTTTCCCAAATTCAATCGTTTGAATAGAGTTTGACTAAAGGTGCTCCTTTATGTGAATAGGTGCAATTATTAATGGTGATTCCGTTATTCCTCGTTGGTATAGCTTTGCACCATCGGTGTACGGTGAGTGGACCCCTTCTAAAAATGCATGTTTTAATAGTAGAAATGCATACATGAACAACATGATTTAATGATTACGTTTTATGAAACGTTTTGAGATAATATGCTTACTAAGGCTAGTTTGAATTATTACTATTTTTCCTATAACCCATGTTCTTATAGAATATCCGATGGATGACGATATGATATTTAGAACATGTTTCGAACACCTCTTTATAGTATAGATGATGGATGACTTTATACTATGAAGTTGTTTTTCAATATATATATGTTCAATGGTTTTGTACTTACCTAGTGGTCTTTTCCGCTACGGGACGTAGGGATAGATTCCGGTCCGTCCCGGGCGACGGTTTGGTGTTGGCATAGGGCCTGGAGTGTGTTTCCTCTGGCTATTTAGCACAGGGACGGGGAGCCGGCATGGGGCCTGAAGTGTATTTTCCTCTGACTGTCTGCTCAGAGACGGGGAGCCGGCATGGGGCCTGGGGGTTATCGGACAATTCACTAGTGATTATTATATATGAGTTATGATTTGAGACATTGCACGACATGCTAGGTTTCGGAAAACCTATGTTTAATATTATATATGTGTTTTCATAAAACCTGGGGGTTAGTACGTTAATAACTGTTTTATTATATATATATCAACTTGGTCCACCCATGTTTGTTTTGCGCCCCCTTCAGGATTTAGAATCGAGGCGTACAATTCCGGCATTCAGGCACTTCCGCTTCGGTATCTTCGAGTCCTCTCGGTGTAGGACCAATTCCTTTGTTCATCTAATTTTATATTATTTCCTTTAATGTTCTAGTTAGTTGTATGCTCTGAACACGTTCCTTAAATGCATATTCCTTATTCTTTTACATTTATAAGTTTTATCTATCCTTTATTTTCAGCAATTGCACTCAATAAATGGCTTTCGTCACCCTCGGGTGTCGGCCAGCACGTGACCATCCTGATGTCCCTAGGACATCGGGATCGGGGCGTGTCAGATTGGTATCAGAGCGTGGTTTGTTCAGAGCATACTTAGGATATTCTCTTAGTAAAGTAGTGTGTCAGTTTTGACATCATTTGGATGTCAGGACTTCTAGATTTGGTGCCATTCAGCGCAGTCGTGCGAATCTTCCTCTGTTTGAATTGTCACCTTCGGGTTGATATACAAGAATTTGTGTCGGGATTGTGCCTCATCGGTGACGTGTTTGAATTGTTGGACGACTTTCAACTTCGGATCGATGCTCTACGACGTGCATTCCCTGGGAATGACAGGTAGAGTCGGTGTTACTTGGAAGTGACATGTTTTTAGAAATCTCAGTTTGAGGAAACTGGTCAAGACCAGCTGTAGACCCGAAATGGCGATGCCACTCTGCAACATGCGTTCCTTAGGAATTGCGGGCGAAGTCGGCTTTGCTTTGAAATCTTGGGAAACGGAAAAATCTTGGCAGTATGAATTTACTAAGACCAACTGGAGATCTGAAGCGGTGATATCACTCTGCAACATGCGTTCCCCAGGAATGGCGAGCAGAGTCATATCTTAGCAACTACTCGAAACATTCGAAGTGCGTGCTAAAGAAGCAAGTAAGTGCTAGTGGTGACGACGGTTAGTAGGTGGTAGTTAGTGGGAGCAAATCAATGTTCTCGGACTCATTACCACTGAAGAAAATTGGGTGAATCTTTATAACAATTCTCGGCGATTGTTCTATCGATTACCTTCTTGTTTACTCAACGACGAAGTCAAGTTCTTTAACCATTGATCGTCAACTTCACATCAAATCCTTCGAGAGTTGACTTCGTCTAGAGATTTCATTTTCTTGGGAAACTCCTCGGTAGCAGATGCTATTCCCATCAATTTTCCCAAAATGGAGTTACGATTCTTGTTGTTGTGGTAGATGGACTTAGATGATGAAAATCCAGACTTGTTTGGATAAACAGATTCCTTGAATTTCACCTGGGTCTGGTACTCGGTAGTAAACCTTAGCTCTTTGTTCACGTACTTTTCGGTAGAGGTGAACTTAGCCTCTTGCTTGTAGCTCAACTGATCAGTGCTCTTGTCCGTTAACTGTTTAGCCTTGTAATTTTCAGTGTAATGGCTTGAGACTCTACCATATTCATCATTGTACGAAGATCGAGCTCTAAACTTCTCTAGACTCATTGAGCTTTGGTTTGCTTAGAGGCATCACTTTAAGGTAGCCAATCGTGTCACTGCATGCATACGCGGGCTGCTTCGTATCTTTCTTCATCATCATTTTGTTGATTCAGAGGTTCTATGATTAATTTTTGAACTTTGAAGCAGCTCTCACAAAGTATTGTGAATTTCGAAATGTCTTTGGCTTCGTCAAATCTTATTAACAGTTCTTAACTATTCTTGAGATTAGACCTGTTCCTTTTGGCTAAGAAATCAGTCGACCTTATTGTGATGATTAGCCAAATAATCATAAACAGTGACTTCTATTTCTGCATCTTCATTTTCCTTCGCTTGTTTGTTTCTCAATGTGAACTGGATCATGCCGGGACATTACACGAAGGGTGTAAAAAAAAAAAAAAAAAAAAAAAAAAATTGTTCTCGGCGTGGTTTCTCGTTCAAATCGCAATATCTTGTACTCCAGTTTTAATGGACTTGTTTTGACTCTCAAATTCTTGAGTGTTCTTTTAGCCTTCTCGACATGGTTTCTCGCTCAATTAGTGAGGAATTCACGATCGATCGATTCGGCGGAAGTGTGCGCCCAATTCTTATCGTTTTGGACAGGAATGTTGGGAGCATAATATTTTGACAAACTTACCAGACTTACCAGAAAGAGTTCCACGTGGGTGTGAAGTTTGAACCGTCTTTTGGTAAGAGACCGGTGAAAGGTTGTGGTGCAGATGAGTATCATATTGCATCACTATCTTCATGCTGAATTGAATGGTCACCACTCATTATCTTGCTACAATTCATAACCATCATATCGTGCTCTGGTAGATCTTTTCGATGATGTGATGTGTTCGCCTCAACGCAGCTTTCCACTACCTCTCACCAGGATCCTTTAGTTCGAGAGCACGTGGGCGTAAGGTTCGAACGGTCTTTTAGTAAGAGTTGGTTGAAGGTTTTAGTACAGAAGGTCAGCATATTATATCACCATCTTACTAGAATTCATGGGCATCACATTGGTTATTTTCCAATGATATGTGTTCGTCTCAACGCATATTTCCACTGCTTCACTTCTGAACCTTTTTGTTGTGAGTACGTGGTTGTCGAAACACTTCTAGTAGATCTGTTTGGTGCATTCTGGGATGGCACTACAACACGATCGAGGCGAGAATTGGATAATCTTTACACTTCTCTCGAAAAGTGTGTGCTCTCTTTGGTTGTTAGGATGATCATTTGCGAGTTCTTCTTTCCACCAACTTTGACCTTGGTTGACTAGAAATATGCAACTAAGCAAAAATGGAGAGGTGGATTGAGCACTACAACAGTTCCCAAGAGATACTGCGTGTTGAGGAAGATGACTTCTCGTTTTCTGCTTGCTTGGTTCGAGCTTTTGGGTATACTACTAACATGGTAGCCACTTCTCTTGAATTCCAAGGTACAATTTTCAAGTGAGTTCTTTGTTGGCAAAACACTGGAGTAATTGGTCACATTTGAATAATCTGAGGATGATATGATGCTTGGTGCTGGATGAAGTTGTTACGACGACAGTTCTTATTTTTGTTCGGTTTGAGTATGACACTTGTTACGGCATGGTACGAGAGTTGCTACACGCAACATTGGTTGTTAGAGGAGATGTGCGAGCTTGTATTTGGAAGATCGAATTTACGACGTGTGAAATTGTGCACCCTCAGGAAATTACTGCTTGCTTATCGAGACAACAAATGTGTGATTGATATCACGGGCGGCCGACTGTTGTATCGATAGCTTATTTGTTGGGTTCGTTAAGCAAGTGGGCAGAAAGATCCGTCTACGGCAGCTGTTACAGATTCGCTATTCTTGGGATTCGACCCAAAGGCACATCTTTTCTCGGAGTACGTGAAGCTACGAATTCATGGGCGAGACCCATTTCCATTTTCAGTTTTGGTTTTCAGTATAAGTATTTTAACTTCCTTTACTTTAGTTATTTGTTTTTGTCATTTTAAATGTTTTGGGGGAAGTATTTCTGTTTTCAGTTTTAAATTCAGCTAGAGTTTTCGACCTATATATTAGTACATATCTATTTTTGACGCTATAGTATTTTACGTACTTATTTTTGACCTTACGTCAATATATGTTTTCGACCTTATATCTTATTAAAGTATGTTTTCTACTTTTACACTGATGGGGAAGAAAGTAAGAGTTTGGAGGCATGATAGAGGATTTTGCAACCCGCTCGCGACGGTGTGGCATATTCTCTTTGATGCACCCACTCTGACTTGATTTCTCTTTATACATATATTCTTCTTACTATTTTCGAGTACTTCAGTTTAGTAAATGATTTTAAATTTCGGGGACGAAATTTTTATAAGGGGGGTAGATTGTAACACCCACCCCCAATTTAAATTGTATTTTCACTAAGTTTGAGATTATCTTGCTTTTAAAATTGTTTTTGGGTCTTAAATGGTGTGCCCAAGGGGCCCACCCCCTGTTTTGTCCCCCGTTCCCTTTCCCTTTCTTTTATTTATTTTCTTCTTTCTTCTGAAAAGTTTCTTTTTCTCTCTTCTCCCTCTTCTCTCCCTCTCCCGCAACTCTCTCTCCCTCACTCTCTCGGCTCTCTCTATCTCAACCCCTCCGAGAGTTTTTCTTACCAACAAACATCACCATCGTCTTTATCTCATCGCTACGAACTCAACCATAGTATTGGCATCTTGAAAGTCGAACCACGGAGACCCGTACACGAGCTCCGGCGAGCACCGCCCCTTTCGAGGCCATTTCCGGCCAAACCACGGCGAGTTGGCCGGCGTGCAAGGTATCAATCTCTTCGTCTCCCTGAGTACTACAACTTTTCTTTTTGTTTCACTCAATTTCGTTGAGTATTGAAGAAGTTATACTCATTTGAATCTTACCCAGTTTCCGGCGAGTCCGACGGCTTTCGATGCGTTTTCCGGCCAAACCATGGCGAGTTAGACGTCGTGTGAGGTACCATTCTCTTCGTCTCTTCAAGGGCTACAACTTTCATTTTTGTCTCGCTTAATTTCGTCGAGCAGTGATAAAGTTATGGCCGTTTAAAGTGGGGTGGTTTTCCGGCCGATTTTCCGGCTTTCTCTCCCATTGGGTCTGGCGACCCACCAAACCCAAGCCCTTTGGGCTTTCTCTGCCGAGCCCAACCCCTTTGGTTGTGAGGCCTTTGGGCCTTTGTGTGTGTGTGTGTGTTGTGAGGGCTTGCCTTGTGCAGCCCGTGTGTGTGTATGTATATTTAGTGTGTGTGTGTGTGTGTGTGTGTGTGAGTGTGTGTGTGTGTGTTGTGTGTGGGTTTGGGCCTAAGCCCAAACCACCCATTTTCACCCTAACTCTTTTAAACCAAAAACCTTAGGACCCTAAACCCAAAACCCAATAAATCCTAATCCTAGTTAACCTAAACCTAAACCCTAATCCGGATTTCAAGTCTAAAACCCGTTAGACCTAATTTGACCGTTGACCCCCCGGTCAACGTTGACTTTAGGGTTGACTTTTCGGGTTTTCGTCTGGGACCCTTATTAGGGTAATTCGACGTCCTGGACCCTTTTCTGAAGTCCGTTTTCCCAAATTCAATCGTTTGAATAGAGTTTGACTAAAGGTGCTCCTTTATGTGAATAGGTGCAATTATTAATGGTGATTCCGTTATTCCTCGTTGGTATAGCTTTGCACCATCGGTGTACGGTGAGTGGACCCCTTCTAAAAATGCATGTTTTAATAGTAGAAATGCATACATGAACAACATGATTTAATGATTACGTTTTATGAAACGTTTTGAGATAATATGCTTACTAAGGCTAGTTTGAATTATTACTATTTTTCCTATAACCCATGTTCTTATAGAATATCCGATGGATGACGATATGATATTTAGAACATGTTTCGAACACCTCTTTATAGTATAGATGATGGATGACTTTATACTATGAAGTTGTTTTTCAATATATATATGTTCAATGGTTTTGTACTTACCTAGTGGTCCTTTCCGCTACGGGACGTAGGGATAGATTCCGGTCCGTCCCGGGCGACGGTTTGGTGTTGGCATAGGGCCTGGAGTGTGTTTCCTCTGGCTATTTAGCACAGGGACGGGGAGCCGGCATGGGGCCTGAAGTGTATTTTCCTCTGACTGTCTGCTCAGAGACGGGGAGCCGGCATGGGGCCTGGGGGTTATCGGACAATTCACTAGTGATTATTATATATGAGTTATGATTTGAGACATTGCACGACATGCTAGGTTTCGGAAAACCTATGTTTAATATTATATATGTGTTTTCATAAAACCTGGGGGTTAGTACGTTAATAACTGTTTTATTATATATATATCAACTTGGTCCACTCATGTTTGTTTTGCGCCCCCTTCAGGATTTAGAATCGAGGCGTACAATTCCGGCATTCAGGCACTTCCGCTTCGGTATCTTCGAGTCCTCTCGGTGTAGGACCAATTCCTTTGTTCATCTAATTTTATATTATTTCCTTTAATGTTCTAGTTAGTTGTATGCTCTGAACACGTTCCTTAAATGCATATTCCTTATTCTTTTACATTTATAAGTTTTATCTATCCTTTATTTTCAGCAATTGCACTCAATAAATGGCTTTCGTCACCCTCGGGTGTCGGCCAGCACGTGACCATCCTGATGTCCCTAGGACATCGGGATCGGGGCGTGTCAAGAAGACAGGTAACTTTTAGGGGTTTTTTTTTTTTATTTTTTTTAATTTTTTAATTTTTAATTTCCACGTGGACCTCTTAATGACACGTGGTGCCCAGTCATTGTCCACATGGGCGCCACATCATCAGTTAACAACAAACTTAACAGTTTGACTGACTAACGGATGTATGAGACTGTTCCAAAATTAACACTTTAGTTATGATTTTGGGACGAAAAAAACTCCATGTACTAAATGTTGAAAACCACGAAACTTAAGGGTAGTAAACAAAGATTAACCCTTTATTTTCGATCTGTCACTAGCAATTATTCACTAGAACAAATAAGCCATGACAAAGAGTCAAATACTATCTAGAAAACATAAACGTGTAAAAAAATAACACTAAGAAACAAAGCTCATAGATCCTCTGTTTTCCTTGATTTATTAATCTGTCACCTTCAATAGGATCTTTCAATAAAAGACTAAAGTTGCCGAGTCATGTAGAGTCGGCTTGTAACCAAGTAAAATATTAAAATGATTGGTTGTAACTTGTAAGGGAGAATGAAGTCAAAGAGGCGAGAGATTATTCATCACCGCAATGCTAAAGTCACAGTAAAACAAGTCCCAAACTCTCAAATTAGTACACACATCAACCTTTGATAAGTGCGTAGCAAAAGCTTAATTAAAAGACTAAATTTGATCAAAAAATTTGGTTTAGCTAATTTTTAATTAGAATTTTATGGGACCCCAGTTGCATGATCAAGATGTGAAAGAGAGAGACTGCTAATTTCCATTCAAAGACGTGAACCACAAGCCACTTTTGTGGCCTTGGCTTGCCCAAATTTAACTTATCCCAGATTTTATAGGGTTCATTATTTCTTAGTTCTTTTGTTCCCATGCGTGATCCAACCGGCCATGAAATTCAATGTAAGACGTGGGACGATTGTGATTTAGACTAATCACCTAAAACGTCATACTTTGACACGAAACTTCCTCTAACAAAGTGTATATATTGTAGCTGACCATGTGGATGGTTATGAAATTTAGAATGTCCTAAATTAAAAGGGAACTTTAACGAAAAACTCATGGTACTGTTCATTTTAACGAAAAATCACATTTTTACACTAAAAAGTCAATTATGGTAATATTCACTTTACCCTTTTTTTTTGTCTTATCGTTAAAACTCAAAGTTTTCAAGCCATTTTTATTAGTTTTCCTAAATTAAAATGGATATTCTATGAATGATATTAGTTACAAATTTGATAGAAGTAGTAGTAGTAGACGTAAATCAAATAAACAAATGCAAATTAATCCAACCTAAAACAAATGGGAATTGTATCTCCTCCTGACCAACATACGTAAGCCGATGAATTTTGATCTAACGATTACAAACATGAAGTCTCTTTAAAAGTTATAATAATTGTAGCTGTTAGATCAAAATCCAACGGCTCACATGGGCTGGTCAACAGGATCCTGAGCTTGTGCTCAGGAAAAGATCCAATTCCAAACAAATGGTTCCCTAGGATCTTTTTAATGTCAAATCAAGGGATACTTGAAAATGAACCAGGATCCTCTCCTGAGCAATTCCGTAGGGATCCTAAGGATCCCGCAATCATGTCCGTTCATCGTATATCGTGCGTTCAGAATTATTTAAAATTTAAATTTTAAAATTCAAATATGAATAGTACCTAACGAAAACTGACCGCACAATATAAAATGAACGGACAAGATTGCTGGATCCCTAGGATCCCTAGAGAATTGCTCATGAGAGGATCCTTGGTTCCTTGAAAATCATCTAATGTTATGAGTCACCATATTTATCCGCTTATGAATATTTTGATTTAAACTTAAAAACTATACAAAATTACGCTTTGGTCTATCTTTTTGTGGTCAGAAAATTGCATTGGATCATTATTCTCGTTTTCACACCTCTCTTTGTCCATTTTGTATGAATTTATATCCTTCCAAGTTGCTTCATTTCTTAAGAAAAAAAAAAATATTCTACATGCATATCAATATTCTCGAATCACATTATTCATTTTTTTTTAATTAAAGTTTAAGAGAAGCAGAGGCTAACCAATTTGAGGGCAGGAACGTACCACAAATTTCTTTGAAGACATAAAGTAGACATTTTTTGTTTTTACAGATAGTCTATTAAGAAGTATTGCCGACAGCTAAATTCAAACCTATACATTAATTTAACAAAAAAAATGATCATTACCAACTAAACTAAACTTTATCGGCATTTTATTCACCTTTTCCATTAACAGAAAGTATTGGATTTTACCAATAAAAAAGAATATTGAATATTTGCTTAGTTGGGCAAGAGGTGGTGACATATGTTGCCATGCGCATCCGCTCACACCCAAACTTCCCAATCAGTACGCACAGACAATACCTTTTCCAGCAATCAACACAAACCGTACATTTTTTCCAAACTCTCCACCTGCGATCGACGTAAGATCTACCAGTCTTAAAACACCAAACTGCCCCTCCCCGACCTTAACTTCTCCACCCACAACGGACAGGTAAATACCCATAGAATCCAAGGGTATATCCGTCCTATTGAAATTTCGAAAGCGACCCTACCCTGAGAGTCCTTTTTAATTGCCAATGCCCCTGCTGTGACGCTGTCGGACCCTTCCCTCCAAAACCGTGCCTTCTTTCGTCATTTCTCACCACGCTCGTTCCTCCCTCTCCCCCTCTGTCTTCCTCCAGGATCCAGCTCTGCGATTTAATTTTTTATTTTTTGCAAAAAGCTCTGGCCTTTCGTTCTCTGAAAACGCATTTCCAAAAATCCATTTCAACTTCCGTTTCCCTCTCCAAAACCCAGTTTTCTGTTTCTGAAAACGGTCGGAAAACAAAACCCAAAACCCTGAAGGCATTTGAGCGTTTGACGAGTTCGATTCGAAAGCAGACACAAAAAACGCTTCAGAAATTCGCAAGTTTTCCTCAGAAGGTAGAACTGAGCTGTTTTTGAGTGTTGCGTGCTGGGTTTTAGCTGCCCATTTTGTTTATTTATTTCATTACTGCATTAACTCATATTTTGGGATTTGCGAAACTTTTTTTTTTTCTCTCAACGTTTTTCTCTTTGTAGCTTTTAATTAGAGGTAAAGGTCGGTTAACTTTTTATATATATTTCTCGAAATCCAAACACGTTTCCTGTTCATCCTCGATTTTTGCCTCTTGTGGTTCTCAGACCACTTGTTGTTTTCTCATTGGCAAAGAATAAAACACAAAAGTAAGTTGCTTGTTAATTTATTTTTTCAGAAAATAAGTATCTTTAACTAAAAGTTTCTGTATTGTTTAGTATAACGTCATATTTATACATTAAACTATTTATTTTACCATTTATCTTGTCATTTTCGTTAAAACTTAAGTTTTTAAACATTTTTCATTAGTTTTCCTAAAATATTGATTTTATATAAATTTGTTTAAATTTTTCAGTGTTTCTGATTTCTGGGTTTGTTTTGCAAGGTAGGAAGGACTCCATTTCTGCCTCCGGTGGGTTGTCGTGTCGACGTCGTCGTTCTGTTTGCTTGAGATTTACGTTACAATGAACAGAAATTGAAACTGATCCAATTTTCTCGTGATATTTTGAAGGTAAGTAGAATTGTATTTTACGCGAGATATTGTTTAGTTGACCAGTCAGTAGTCAAAGCAAGGTTTAGATGATTAATTACTGGTTTGGGGCTTTTTTGCACCAGGATTATATGGTTAGGTTCTGGTAAAGTGTTTGCAGGACCAGAACCGTGGTCCTGTACCCTCCTGGTCCATACTTTGCATTTGTGATATGGTTTCTGTGTGTGTGCAATGATTTGCTTTGGTATATCTGTGTGGCCCCCCCCCCTTTTTGCTTTGCCAATTTTATTGCTAAGAATAATGAGAGGTTTGTGGTGTCCGGTCCAGCTTGTGGGGCTCAATACAAGATCTATAAACTTCTAGAGTGCATGTTAAAAATTGGCAATGTCAATGTTTGGTATTGCTATTTGTTATCGCATTTACTGATTACATTACTGACTAATTTTTTTAGTTGAGTGGGGTTTTTGCGAAACCCACTTTTGCAAATGGATCTCGGCTCTGGGGGATGGGATCGGCAATGTGATCAGTAAATATGGTTGCGTGAAAGTGACATGTGTTGTTTGCACTTGGTGAATTAAGGTTTAAATAAGAAACTTTGTTAAGTGTGGTATTGAAACTTGAGATTTATAGAAACCTATATATAATCTATGCAATCTAGCTTCTCTTAACAAAGAAACATTTTATGGATGAGAAATGTTAAAGAGATTCTTAAAAGTGAGACTTTTCATGAATTTTCTGCTACCTTATGTTTTATGTTGTCACGAGAATTAATGTTAAACTACGAGATGACATAGAGTCTACAGAGTCCCACTTTAAGAGTCTTCTTGACATTTCTCTGATATGGGTTGATGCAATGAATTACAAACCCTAGAAGTGTAGGGTTGGAATGCAAAAAAATGGAGGGAAATGAGGTTTGTCAATATATGGGGGAGCGGGAAAAAATGGCAGTTGGAGTCAAACATTTGCCCGTTGGATTATAATAATAGTCTGCATGTCATGTAAAATCTGGCTCAGATCTCTATAACTTCTGTACCATGAAGTGTTATGGAATGGGGGTAATTGTGTAATTTCATGTTTTATATTGTGATAATGTGATGCATGAGGGGGGGGGGGGGGTGTGGAGGACAAGGAAACGAATCCACCGCCTTTGGTTGTACTAAAAACCATGATTGTGGTGTATATGATCCAAGTTTCCTAATCAGGTTTTCACTACGATGGGTCCCATTAATTTCAGATTATCTGGTTTGGCAGAGATTGCTTTAGGAACATCACTGTTGTCCTAAGTTGGCTGCCTCAGGGAATCCTAGGGTTGATGCCCTTTTTTTATTTTGTGCATCGAACTCAGAATCTCGGGTTCGAGGGCTAAATGCTCTTAACCAACTGAGCCATAAGCCGTTTGCGTATTTGTGTTTGTTTTTGGTCAGACATAAGGTTTGTGGTTGTGTTCTGCAATGCCTAAATTTTATTGACTAGTAGGAAATGTGTATTAAAACGTGTATTATTGTTTAATCTGTGATCTTTGGTCTTGTATCGGATTTAATAACATGTATAATGCATGTGTTATTGTAACCGAGCTCCCTCGTGTTCCATGGATTTGCATTTAGAATTTTGATTTATACGCGTCCCTTGATCCTGTCCGGTGAATGTCTTTCCATAAGCTTCTCCATCTTCCTGTTCTTCACTCTGTCTCGCTTTCGCTTTTTCCAGCATTTTTAGATCTACTTTCGTTGCCCTTTCGAAAGAAAGCAAATCGGAAACTCTTAAAGTTGGAGGAGCCAAAACGAAAAGAAATTCACTCCTCTATCAATGGCCTTGGTCTAAGTGTTAAAGCTTATTGCTTTTTTTAGCTTTCTTTTAGCTTTCCCTCAGCACTCTCATCATAGTCATCATTGGCGTCCCGTGTCTTTATTCCTTTTGTTTCTTTAAGTTTCCTTTTTTTTAGATAAGAGTCTCTTAGATTTCACTCTATCTATCCAACTCTCCATCATTTGGGATCCTTGTTTTGCAGATGGATTCGGTGAGACCATCCGCCGTGACCCCAAATAAGAGAAGATGGGCACGTACTATTGCTAAAGTTCTTCATCTTCAGGCCGCAACAGGTATTGCCCCTGTCGATGGGGTTCAGAAGGTTAAGTCCCAAGAATTCAAAGTTCAGAAGGTAAACTACCAAGAAAGTGGAGTTCAGAAGGTGAAGCCTCAAGAAAATGGAATTCAGAAAGTCAAGTCCCAAGAAAAGGTCAAGGAGCTCCAGGAAAGAGTCGCCTTGGAGGCTCATCTAGCGAAACTGTTTGCAAGCGTTTCATCTGTTAAAGCTGCGTATGCACAACTGCAGCATGCTCAGTCTCCCTATGATGCTGAAGGAATCCAAGCTGCTGACAAAGAGGTAGTCTCCGAATTGAAGAGCTTGTCTGAGTTGAAGCGTTGTTTCTTAAAAAAACAGTTCGATCCTAAACCTGAGACTACCCTGGTTTTGGCGGAGATCGAGGAGCAGAAGAATGATCTAAAAACCTATAAAATCATGGGGAAAAAGTTGGAATCTCAGGTGAGGCTGAAGGACTCTGAAATTGTATTTCTCGGAGAAAAGTTAGAGGAGGCCAAGGATCATAATAAGTTGCTTGAGAAGAGATTAAACCAGAACCAGAGCGGGCAGCTACATGTGCTCGACAATCTTCATTTATCTGCTTTAAGTCCCAGCCATTTCATCACGGTTCTTCGACACACGGTAAAGTCCATCCGGAGCTTTGTTAGGATGATGGTGGATGATATGAAATCTGCCGGTTGGGACATTCATGCAGCAGCTAAAGCGATTGACCGCGATGTGCTTTATCGGAAAGAAGACCACAAGTGCTTTGCATTTGAACACTCTGTTTGCAAGGAAATGTTTGATGCTTTCCAGTACCCCAACTTCTCGCTTCCAGATGAGTCCTTGCCGGAGAAAAAGAAACAACAGCAGCAGCTCTTTTTTGTGAGATTCACGGAACTCAAATCGATGAAGCCGAAGGACTATCTCGCCCAGAATCCCGGATCAGCATTTGCCAAGTTCTGCCGTGTCAAGTACTTACGACTGGTTCATCCCAAGATGGAGACATCATTCTTCGGCAGTCTGAATCAACGAAACCTCATCAATGCAGGTGAGTTTCCGAGCTCTGATTTCTTTGCTTCATTTGCTGAAATGGCAAAGCGTGTCTGGCTCCTGCATTGCTTGGCCTTCTCCTTCGATCCTGAAGCCGCAATCTTCCAAGTAAGCAAGGGATGTCGATTTTCAGAAGTGTACATGGACAGCTTAGACGACGAAGGGTTCCTCTCAACAGCATCCGAACCGCAAGTGGGATTCACAGTTGTTCCGGGATTCAGACTCGGTAAAACCGTCATTCAGTGCCAAGTATACCTCACTCGGTTACAATCCACTCCGAGAAAGCAAAGGTAAGCAGTCAATCAATGATCATTCATTCGCTCCGAGCTGAGATTGTTCGTCGGCGAAACGCGCCCCCAGGCCCACAACATCGGATATACCAAACAGGAACACAGCCTGTTTGGTTCCGAACGACGTTGTGGGTAATTCCAACTTGGTCACTTTGGAGATTTCATCCTCCATATATTGATAAAGGGAAATCGCGTTGGACAATTGTGTTGGAAGCGATCTTTTGAGTCATTTGCTTTGAGTTTTTTTAATTTTCATCCAAGGCCATCCCTAAATTTTGTTAATATTAGGTCAGTGACAGAGGGATTATCTAGCTGTTTTGCATCATTTGTTAAGCAGACATGGGCATGTTTTTTAATCATGTAAATAATAATATATAATGTTGACGGAATTTTTTATATTCCTAATCTTTTACTTGTCTCCTTGCTTTTCCCAAAAGGGATCTTATCTTTTCTTTCTAATTCACCAAATTAGAAAATTTGTGTTATTGAAATTTGATTTAACGGTTATAAATAGTAGCTTATTTAAAAAATTATAATAACTTCAGTCGTTGAATTAAATTTTAATGGTACAAATTTCTTAATTGGGTGGATTAGAAAAAAGGGATCCGAAAATGATCTCTTTCCTTTCTTTTGCACCATGAGACATTGGTTTTTGGGTTTTTTGATGGACCAATTGGTAGTAAAGGGATCCTCTTCAGATTCCTTCGTTCTAATCCATTAAGTTTGGAAATTCGAACTATTGAAATGTGATTTAACGGTTAAAATTATTATAACTTTTAAGGTTGATCCTTATTTATATTCGTTGAATCAAATTTCTCGAACTTGATAGATTAGGAGGAAGGAATTTATATTCGTTGAATCAAATTTCTCGAACTTGATAGATTAGTAGGAAGGAATGATCCTTTCCCAATAGGTATGTCACACTCACGGGCAGCATTGTCAATTGGTGGGGCCTACGTGTATGATCCACGTCAGAAAGATGCTCAGTGTGAAATTCACATTAATCAGCAATTAACCATCAGGTTGTATCGTGGAAAGGTAATATTAAGGAAACTATTTATTTAAATTAAATTTTGTAATATCATATGATTTGGTTGTTGATGTTTAAATTATTATTTAAATATTAATTAACGTTTTTATTTTTTATTGGTCAATTTAACCTTACTCGTGTAACTCATGTTAATTATCAATTTAGTCTTTTGTAACAGATGACGTAAGTTTACGAGTGGTCAATGGTATTAGTCTACAAATTTTACGTCTTATGTAGATTTATGTTGATCAACCGTTTATAGACGTGTTCATGAATATAAATGACATTGGCCCACTCGTGGACGATGACATTATCTATAAGTATTATTGATCTCTTGAGAAATTAAAGAAAGCAAAGGTTCTTTTGGTTACTGTTCAGAACTTGTGGATTGAGTAATAGAGGTGGATTGTCTGCCCTCCTATTTCCATACTCTCCCCATACCCTCTTGTGATATATGATTACGGTTAAGTTACATCAATATTTTATATTAATTTTTTTATAAAAATAATAGAACAAAAAGTAATAGGAATATAAAATGTTGACGTGGTTTAACCGTGACCACATGAACAGAAGATGATGGGGAGAGTATGGAAATGGGAGGGCATACAATCCACCTCCTTGAGTAATATGTTCACTTGTTAACATAGACTAGCCTTGACAATTTATTATATGATTCGACAAAAATAACAAATTCTGGACTCGTACATGGTCATGATTGTTATCAAATTACTCGTTAAGATAACAAATTTAACACTACATGATTTGGTTAAAACAATCGAATATGAGATTAAAACGACAACGTAACTGGTTTGCTAAGTCTACCATACAAACAACATTAAAATTTAATGTTACTTTCATTGAACCGCGCAAATCTGATTTATTTCTGTCTGCAATCTGCAGTATGATGCATGACCAGTCGAGCATGATATATCGGGTGTATAAAGCAAGGGCGGTGCATACGTATGCTTATTTATGTACCTTAATTTTGTGGCTGGTCAAAGCAAGGGCGGTGCATACGTATGCCTATTTCTGTACCTTAATTTTGTGGCTGGTCGGTGGATATGGAGGGCCATTCCAATTTCTATGGGAATGACAAGTTAATAGAGGCAGATTCTCTGTCCTCCCACTTTTCGTGTTTTTTTATTTGTGTAGTCACGGTTAAACCACGTCATCATTTTATATTACTATTTATTTTTGTTTTATTATCTTTATAAAAAATAATATAAAATGTTAACGTGACTTAACCGTGATCACATAAAACTGGAGGGCACAGGAGGGCACGGAAAGTGGAAGGGCAGATAATCTGCCTCCCAAGTTATTAGCCTTCCTCTGTGAAAGGGTATATGTGGGATTTGACATTTAACAAAATTTATCATTCGATTTTTTATAATTAATAGTTTAATTTTTTAAAAATTAATTTTCTTCGTTTATTTTTTAAATCATTTTTAAAAGTGATGTTTAATTTTAAACATAAAATTTAAATTTAATAGTTTATATGACACTTAACAAAAAAATATGTTCAAATAATCTCCGACTACTGAAGAAAATATTGTTCCCCATATGAAAAATATGCTTAATTTTCTGTAGTTATGAGTCATTTCTAGAGCCACATTATTTGGTTGTGGAAAATGATGGAATTAATTAGATTTGGGCAGTTGTGGCATTAACTATAGGAGACACAATGACATGCCAAATACCCTCAAGAGTTAAATTTCTAAGCCTATCATGTCGGGCCGGTGGTATAATATTGCATTCTAAGTTTATCACGTCATGTTATGTGTTTTGATTTTGTCTCGATAATGTTACATAATAAATTTAAGATACTGTCACTTTAACATTCTAATTACATATGTGTTTCTCTTCTAACTGACTTGGAACCATCGATGCCCATAATTCTTGGATTTTCTGGATACGGTTGCTCATGCATGTGTCAATGGCATTGTGGTCTATATCTAAGTGGTTGAGAGACTATATTTGCATCAAAGGTTAGAAGTGACTACCGAGCGTATGCTAACTTGTTATGCACTCATTGTGGTCTATCTCATTCTCAACGTCTACTTCCTCATCTCATCCTCGTTGTGTTTTGGGGTGCTCAATTGAGCAGCTGCTTTATGTGCAGCTAATAATTTTACACGAGTCACCAACATGGTCGGTGAGATTGAATATTAATGATCACACTTAACGAATACTAAGTAATTTAGTTACATTCGTCATTTAAAAAAATTACAAATGTTTTCAAATGGAATACGAAACTACTCTCAAAAAGCAAACCGTAAGTATCAACAATCTCATCCTTAGCTAATGACGTTTTGTGACTTGTAGTAAGCACTCGTCGTTGCACTGTTCACCGTATTATAGTGAACCAAGGGTGAAGGATTGATTTGCTATAGTATGACATAAGCAGAATCAATCATGTATTAGGTTAAGTAATATTCTAGAGAGAAGCATTATAACTAAAAATTAACAATACCATACCGCGATGCATTCATGCAACACAAAATCTACGAGTAATACTTTAAGAAACAGTTCATATACCGTTCTCGACTTCATCTAACCCGTTAATATTTGAGGTTTGATGTGTTTGGTAATAGGTACCCTAAACATAAAACGTGGCTAATGGTGGGGGGCTCAGGGTTTGATATTCTGAGGTTGGCTCAACAACTGAGGGCTGCAAGTGTTTGTCTACACAGTGTGTTCGTTAACGGAGTTGGATTTTTAATATTTTAGCAAGTAACGTGAACACAATGCTGAACATGTCCATCAAGATTGCTCACAAGGAAAGAGTAAAAACCACAAGGTAAAGAGAGACCTCAAGTTACAAGATACTAAAACAATATATAGGTAATAACAAATGAAATATTGCTGTGAATTTTGAAATATAGCAAAACTTAGATTTGTCTAGCAAACTTACAAGGGAGTTTAGGAAGTAGAGTTAATTTAATATGGTTACACTCGTGTTCTATCAGATAGGATAAGGTCCATTCACAAATGAATCAACGTTGACTATAACTCCTAGCCTTTCAAGTTAATGATGCGGGTTCGATTCCCGCTAATCTTTAACCATCCATTTTTATTATTCCACAATAATAGGCACAATCAATTTAAATGGAAGAAGATTCATTCAATTTTACAAGTCCTTGAACCCCGACGGGACTTTAAAAATCTCTTCTATACCTTATTCAAAGTATCAATAATCAAGTCCTTGAACCACTGATTCTTGGTGGAAATCACAAGTATAAATTTTCACCTTATTCAAAACCTTACCGTGCTTGACCAAGTACTGTGTTGCCACCAACTCATCTCGTCGTCCCTGGAATCCCCGTTTGCAAATAGTCTTGAGGCATGACAACAGACATGCAGAGACTCGAGTGGTTACCAATCATGTACCAATAAATTATGCTACTCATAAGACTGACAACCAATGTTCTAGGATTAATATTTTAGAGTTTTGTACCAAGTCTACGGTCGTAGGATACTGCTTGCACATGTACGATTTATATTTATATTATGTTCAGCTTGTTCATACCACGAACATGTTCATTCAGCTTACACTAGCTACAACTAGTGTATGTCATATTATTCATCTTATACGTGTATTGGGATACTAAATTTATATACTCTCAGCTTGTCCTTGTCTCGAATTATTCGACAATGACATGTTATAATTTCAACTGAAAATATGACTTTAGTCCCTAAAATTTAATTTTCTCCCCATAAAACCCGATATAAGTTTTTTACTCAAATAAAACTCATTGACTAGATTCCACATCAACAAATTCATTAATTATATCTGACTTTACACATTTAAAATTTTTTGATGCCCAAAACACCCCTATTTGAATGTTTGATTTACACAATTAATTCCATACAAATTGTAAGGGATAATTAATGATTTTACAAAAATAAAAATAAATAAATTCATTGCCTAATATATAATACCAATAAAACATGCCTAATAAATGTAGTAATACATGCTCAGTTAAGTCAATAAAATTATATTTTAAATATAAATGTAGGTAAATTATTTCACACACACATATATATAACAACAACAAAAAAAATGCCTGATATACATAAAAATTCAAGCAAAATAATTTACCTACATAATAAAGCATACCCAATATATGCAAAATAATGTACCTACATAACAAAATATTATTATTTTATTCAATACTAGTTTACCTATTATTTGTGCATATAATAATAAAATGTGCCTACATACAAAATAAAATACCTACATAATGAAGAAATGTTATTTGATTCAAAATTAATTTAGTTACAAAATAAAGCAATTGTATTCTATTCAAGATTAATTTACCTATTATTTGTACATATATCTTATAATAATAAAATGTGCCAAATATATGTAATAATACATGGAAAATAAATTACCTACAAAATAAAAGAATGTTATTTGATTCAATATTAATTTACCTACAAAATATATGTTATTTGCTCATCATAAATTTAAATATAGGTAGATTAATTAGTTTAACATGTTTGATCATATATGTAGCACTGTGCATGTATATATATATATATATGTGAACGTATAGTAGTACTATATATAGGTAAACTATATGTGTGTGTGTGCGCGCGCGCACACACACACATATATATATATATATATATATATATATATATTGAGCTTATGGTGGTAATATATACATTTGAACGTATATATGTGTGTGTTAGGGGTAATAATATGTGCAATAATTATATTTTCATTGTAATTAAGGTGAGTAATAACATTTAATGATTTTATTTTAAATATTGTGGTACAAGTTGTAAATATTTGGTAATAATAGGTCAATTACTTCTATACTTGACAGTCATTTTTAAATTTGGGTTTTATTTAGATGTTTATAACTAGGTGGGTTTTTGTCTAGGAAATAAGAGTTGCAAGGGTCTATATCTAAAGAACCCTAATTTCAATTTACACTAGTTACCGCTAGTGTATGAAATTGTATGCTATACTATCGGTAAGCACTGCTCTAAAAATCCTCGCCTAGCACTGCCCAGGGGCCTATGTGCTAGGCAGCAGGCCACCGATTAATCCCTAGGCACCCGCCCAGCCCTGCCTAAGTCGCAATTCTCACTTAGACATAAAATAGCTAACTTTAATTTTGCATTTTATTTTTTCAATAAATTGTAATAGACTTGTTGAATACTTGGATGAACACTCATTATATGCTTGTACCCCCATGTTTTCATTGTGTTCCTATATTTCATAATATATAGTTTATTTTATTTTGCAATTGATGTATCTTAGTACAATTATGTGTTTTTTTAAGTATAAATAAACATTTATATATTGGTTATAAAATAAATTTAATTAAAATTAATAAAACCGCCTAGGCCCCGACCTAGACGCCCAGGTGCTAGGCCTCTGCCCGCGGACTGACTAGCGCCTATCGCCTTTTAGAACCTTGCTAGTAAGTATCTACTTAGTGTGTGTGTGTGTGTGTGTGTGTTTTCAGTTTTTTTTTTTCTTCAGTTTTTATGACATGCTTAGGTATACTCTAAATAGAGAAGGGAATGCATCATTTAAGGCCCCCTTCAAAACCAACACACAATTGCCTGTGTAAACAACTTCTCAAAGACTTTGAGATTTTTATGTTCCTTTTTCCCGCCAACACACCTTCAATTTGGATAAACAATATTGTGGAGGCAACTGGCAACACCTTCAGTTTGGATAAACAACACTGGAGCTATAGAATCAGTCGACCGATGAGCACATTCAGTTTGGATAAACAACACTGTTTCAAGACCGACTGGTTACCTATCCAAATCTCGACCAACAAGGATTTTCGAGTCCTTTCCTCAGCCTTCTTGGTGAAGTGAGGTGTTACCAGGATACTTGTGATGACCCGTCCCTAATTTTCTATGTAATTTTCTCCCCGAGTGTGTAAATTGACGTTTATGCCCTTTTTGGTAAAAGTGGAAACTGACGTGGACATACTTATTCGGCTTTAATTTATTTTTCTCGTTATCATAATTAATTAGTACTCGTTGTTACAATCACATGAGCGTGAATTAGACCCAAATCGGATTTGTAACAAAAAAGTTATGCACATTTAAAGTGTGCTAACCACGGGTAAATTTGTACACGTGCATGTTAATTATTTAGTGTTGAAAAACATTGTTTTGATAAGGAGACAAATTTTGTGTACCTTTGGATTGCACTAAATCTTATCTTTTTTCCCTTTTTTAAAACCTGTCCGTGACTTACCTCACCACCAATTATTTTGCTTCCCACATTATTGCACCCAATCAAATCACTCACTCTCTCTCTCTCTCTCTCTCTCTCTCTCTTTTTGGACCAATCATAAAGTTCTCTCTCTCTCTCATCTTCTTCTTCTCTCTCTCGCCCGAGTCTCTCCCTTTTGCAACACACACACACATAGACACCATCATCAAAACTTGCAGATCGAACCCTGAAACACCACCATCACACTCATCTCGAACCTATGAACCCATCCATACAAGACGATTCGAAAATGATCGAGTTTTGACTCGTTAACTCGAAAGCTCCGACTCGATGGGTTTTACTCCGACGTGTTTTCGGCCGTGTTGCACGGTTTTGGGAGCTTTGGAAGCACTTACTCGACTCCCTGTGACCACTAGCCTAGGTTTGGAGAGAAGATGACGTAGAAACCCACGGTTTTGGGACAACGAACTTAAGGCCGAGACTCTCGAGTTGAATTTGATCCATTTCCGTCCACCTTTTGGACTTTCAAGAGGTACGAACTTGTTATCCTCGTCATGGGCTTCAATTTCATATAAATTTCTTTGAAAATAGTTAAGAATTGACAAAGTTATGAATATTTGAATTTTTTTCCAGTTTTCGACGAAACCAGACGGCAGTGGACAACGAAGGTTCATTGGAGAAAAAGGAGAATATTCTGTCAAAGTTGACAAAATATTCCATCAAGTATGATGGAATATTCCCTGGAATATGTCAGTTCTGCCAACGCGTGGGTGCGTGTATGGCCGTAGGCTAGGCGGTGCATGAGGACACATCTGGCCTCCTATCGGCGAGTGCTTGACGTGTACGGGTCCGCAACATCAAGTAGAACATTTTCGTATATTTAAACCTTCCGTTTGAGTAAGCTATGAGGAAATCTACCTAGCTTTTAGTATATGTCTTATTAAATTAATTAGTTTAGTTATTTCACATACAGGTGAAAATTACCCCGAGGAGGAACAAAGACAAGCGAGGTTAGGAGGCTACGATCCATCAACGTATCAGTGAGTGGGCATTTGTTTATATATATATATATATATATAAATAAAGTTTTATAGTTTCCATAAATGCTTTTAGATTGATTTTACGCCTATTATGCCATGAATTATTTAAAATAAAAACTGCCGTTATTGTTGAGATTTATATATTTGTCATGGCATGCTCATACACTTTATACTTGCTCATCATACTAGGTGTCAATCCTGTCATACATGTTGCATTAGGCAACTCCAACTCGTAGGTGACCGTGAATAACGCTAGTCTTCACGTGATTGTAGCACTAGAGCGTATATATTATGATTACACCCAGTCATGTTCATGTCAGAAATTATCTGCATGAACTCGTGTGTTAGCATAGATTGATGAGCACCTAATTTCATTATGCTATTGTTGAGATATTGTGGCTTGGCGTATTTATAACATTATTGTTGATTTACAGTTATTTTCATACTTATACGTAGTATGATTTCCTGGAAGCTATACATGTTTTACAGCGAGGGGTTAGTATGTTCGGAAAATAATTGTGTTTTATAAACCTTTATTTTTGCCCACTCACCCTTCTGTTTTTCGCCCCTCCAGGTCCTAGATAGCTGAATTACTCTGTGGTGTATGAGGATTAACCGGCGATTCTGACATACCCCTAATAAATGTAGGAACTGTTTCCGGTTGTGTATTAAGTACTTAACTAGTTTCGACTGCACACTCTTTTGTCATCTATGCTCTGAATATTTTTATTCTATGGATTCTACCCACTACTGCGCACTCACTTTATTAGTTTAAATAAGTTCTAGTTTTGGTTTTAATTTATTCACATTTTTACACCATTTTGCACCTTTTGATTATGTCACCTTCAGGTGACGGCCAGCATGCCTCGACTTCGGTCGAGGTGTGTCATTACTACATTCGGCACACTGAAAGCTGAATTCGATATTGAACTTCGCAGAACTAGCAGCCTTGTCTTCAAGTTCTAGAACCCGAAGGCCGAGACGTGTTTCTTCCTCGATCGTAGTCGCGAGATCAAGAAGTCAGCAGTGTGCCTAACGCCACATCAACATTCATTTTACTCCCCGGTCGAGCTTGGTCGATGAGTTGGCACGCCCTGCGTTCGACCGAAGGACATAGTTAGCTTATTAGCTATTCGGCCTACGTGCTACGTAAGCTAAGTAGTTTTTAGGGTCAACAGAGCAGGTCATAGGTCCAAAGTTCGATTCCTCATTCCCAAAATCGTTTTATTAAAAAGGAAAAATGACACATTATAGTCGTTGTTTCTATCTGATTTGTAAATAACACATGAAAACTAGGCATATTAACTTGGAATTGGCTAAATCGTGGATCGGAGAAATGTATAGGAGAGAAAATAAATTCGATCAAAGAAAAGGAGAGAATAAATAGAAAACATGATTAACGACTTCCCCTCATCAAACTTCAATAATGGTCTCAGATATTTTCACTTAGATTATACGCTGAACAAGTGATGAATCAGAACAATTGTCAATTATCATTCTAAATAGGTAAACATGTCAACTGGTCTAAGTCCATGGTGCAAATACGTAGGGCAAACACATAACGATCCATAATCTCATTCCTCCAAAGTTAAAGAAGCTAAGAGCAGATAACATCAGTTCAAAACACGACTGCAGTTCCATCGATACAGAAGGGACCCCTTCCCAACTTGAAAATGGAATCCACATCAATAATTAGATAACATTATCTTCGAAATTCAATTTGACAAGCCTTTGAAGCCCTTGGGAACGTTGACATCTCCTGGCATAACTTCATCTCGTCTTTTACAGAGAAATCACAAGTAAATATTATCACATTATTCAAGACTTCACCCTGCTTCAACATGTACTTTACCACTTCCATTTCATCCGCTCGTCCTCGGAATCCCTTTATGCAAATGTTCTTGAGGCATGACATCAAGCAAACGGGTACCCACCTTGGCGGAGACCATACATGGTGTACAAAGTCACAACCATGGCGAAAAGCTGAACACTTTGCGTTCTGAAGATTATTTAAAATAAAAAAGTTAAAATCAAGTCATTGAAGATTACCCAGGTACCATTTAGCTTTAGGGTGAATTTACATATACTTACACTTTGAAGGAATAGATATTTCAGATTGTGTGATTTCTTGAGAAAATTTGTCAGTAGTTTCCAAGAGCAGCATGTATGAAGAAATAGCTCCAAGCGGTTCAAATAATTAAACGTAGGTAGATGATATTGATGCATTATATCTGGATCCTTCACACAGAAAAAGTATATATCAATTATAAACAAAGCAAATTATATTTCCTCAACATAGTTGAGAATTTCCATTGACGAATCTCAACATGTAAGAGGGGATAAGTTAAAGCTAGCTTACCCCAAAAAGTGGAGCTGAAACCGAAAGATCTTTAACATACAACAACCCTTCAAAAAGCCTTTGCATACGATCAGCAGATTCAAGGATATAGTCATTGTCAATGCCCTGAAACCGGTGCAGCTGTTTGAAATCAATCTTCGCTCTGCTTAAGGATTTTGCCTTGTTCCAAGAATAGATCGCCATATATTCATCTTGGAGATCAAACTTTTCGAGACTTGGAGCATTGACATTAACAAATATTTGGTATGCACGAGGGATTTCAGACGTACCTTGGTACAAATATACTTGTAACTTGTTTAGTTTCAGTGCGGAGATATTGAAACTCAATACTGGAAACTCATCAAGATCGACGAGTTTGCAATCTATATTCAAATCTTCCAGTACAGGGCAACAAGAAATGAGCTTCTCCATTGTATCAATATCAAGACAATCGAACATGAGTTTGAGAAACTTGAGACTTGGGAAACAGTTTGACGGAGGAGTAATGGTAAAAGAAGGTTGGAGTCTTAGCTTCAACACCACCAATGTGTTGCACATGTACAAGCTTTTTGGCAACTCAAAACCCACGTAATAGGACACGGTCTCCCCATCAATAAGATCCAGTTTTTGGCTGAAACCCCCATCAACAAGATCAAGTACTAGTTCAACAACATTGTGCCTAACGGCACTGCGAATCCAAGCGTCAAAACAAGAATAGTTCACAAAATCCTCACAAGTAAGACTGAATCTATGAATGTCTAAGGAGCCACGTGAGAGAAGTACAAGATTCACGATTCCCTCAAAATTATCTGAATTAATCCTTCTTCCACATCCCAGATCGCATAGGTCAATATTGGGATTATAAGCCCATACATTCTTCCATCTACGTGATAAAACGCTAGTCTTTACAGCTTCCTCTGTTATAAGGAATGAAAGAATGTGGCAAATAATTTCATCTGGCAATCCACTTATCCTATCTCCAATACATGCTTTTAACAACATTTTGATTTGAAACCGAGCCAAAATTCTGTTAAGATCCAAAAGAAACAACTTTAACTTCTAAAAGAGAAAAAAACACCAAGTTTCTTTTCTTTGTTAGATCTAAGTTGTTTCAAAGGGTTTTTAGGGTTTAGGGTTTTCAGTTAACGGCAAAACTTGTGAGATTTGGCAGTACGTGTTTTGATATAAGTTTTCCCGAAATCCAAACAGAGATATACAAAAGGAAACAAACGAATTCATTAGCGAAAATAAAAACAAACAAGATATCTAAGAAAAAGAAAAATACCTGATACGTTACTGAATCGGTGGAGCCTTCTAGGTTTAGATAAACAGTGTTTGGTAGCTGAGAAACGGCGGGAAAATGAGCAACTGGGTCACACTGAACGACAGCATATACATTGAAGACTGAACGGGATAGTTAAAAGAGGGGGAACCGGATCCCCTCCTGAGCATAGGGTGGGAATCCCCTCCTGAGCAACTGGGCCATTGAAATTTGATCTAACAACTACAAACATGGAGGCCTCTAAAAGTTATAATTATTGTAGCTGTTGGATCAAATTTCAACGATCTAAATGGCCCGGTCAGGAAGATCCCCACCCTATGCTCAGGAGGGGATCCGGTTGAGGGGATCTGAACTGTTTGGAACTTGATCTTGACGAACTCTATGATGACCCTAGAGTTTGACGGACTCTATAACGACCCTAGAGTTATATTCAACCACACGTCCTAAAATTTTGGTAAAATTTAACTTTGAGTTACACAACAAATTCATACTCTATATTTTAAGAGTCCCGCTCTCCTAAAGTTCTCATTTTAAGGTCATATGAGGTCCAAATGCATATTAATCACAAAATTATATTAATTTAGATCAAAAAATTTAAATATTTGACAACTTAATAAGGTCCTAAATTCCTCATTTTAAGGTCCTGTTACTCCTGATCGAGTTATTATCCAGTTACCCATCCTCCGTCTCTTCGATACCCTTGGCACGTCCTCCGTCAATTTATGGCTTGTTTGGAGTGATTAGAGGTGGGCCGTAATAACTTTTACCCTATTTTTAATAAAGAATTGTAAAAACAAAAAGATTTAGGATAATTAATTAGAAACAAATTATAATAAACATTACATTAAGGAATTTATTATTAAGGGAGAGGTACAAAAATGTTAATAGTAATTTACAAGAGGGAGAGTTTAGAAACGCACTATTACCCTATTAAAAAATAAGGAAAATTAATGAAAAGGGCTTGAAAACTTTGAGTTTTAATGATAAGGACAAAATAAAGGGTAAAGTGAATAGTGTCAGGATTGACTTTTTAGTGTAAAAATGTGGTTTTTCATTAAAGTGAACAGTACCGGGAGCTTTTCGTTAAAGTTCCCTATATTAAAATATTGGTCCAAGATGAACTGTTTATGGTCATTTTTAGATCCCTCCATCTAATATATTTTTTGTGTATATATATATATATATTATTTTTTTTTGGTAGTAATGACTTTCTAAGAGCACCTCTTATGGGAGATGCAAAATTACATCTTTTGGTCATGTTAGATCCCCTGGACAAGGGTCTACAAATGAATCCGTATCAATGAATTGTTGATGGTCATTTTAGATCCCTCCATCTAGTTTTTTTTTAGTACGTTTTCTAAGAGCATTTCGTAAAGGAGATGCGAATTTACATTTTTTGTTGACAAAAAACTCTTCAATGAGAGATGTAAAAAATTCATATTTGTTGGAAGGAAGATTTAAATAAAAATGTAAATTTACATTAAAAAAAAATCTTGTGGAGGTGGACTTTGCCAGTCAAAGAAAAAAAAATCTTATTAATTTACATATCCTCCATTAGAGTATAATTAAATTATACACCTTTGAAAGTGTAAAATGAGATGTAAATGTGGTTTTTGCATCTCGAATTTGTATTTTTTATTGGAGATGCTCTAACTAATTTAGCCGTAATGAGTTTCTAGAATTACTACAAAGACAAACTTTGGTCGAAACAAATGGGTCGATCAAAACAAGATTCCTACCCTCTAAGACAAAAAGCATCATAGAAAATGTTAGGGAAACAATGTTTTTATTCCATATTTTTATGGACCACATGATATGGAGGTTGATAATTGAATCTTTTCTTTAATAATTTAAAGAAAGAGTCTAACCATCAACCGCACATCATATGGTCTACACAGTATAATTCAAGTAGATGGTCTCTTGAACATATTGTCCCTTAGAGCCAGCCATATTTTATTCTCATGTTTTATCTACTCCCATGATCTTAGTACCTCCAACGCTAAAGAAGTTCAAAAAGTGGAGAGGATTTAAAAACAAAAATACTGCAAGAAATTCATGTTTCAATGTTTCATGGACAAAGAAAGTGGATCCATTTACAATCATTTTAGTGAAGAGAGAGCCACTTACATTTTAAAATTGGAATCGACATAAAACCTATTCAACTCGACAAGTCTTTGAACCCCTTCGGCACATTGAAAGTTCGTGTCGAAACTTCATCTCTCCTCTTGCATGAAATTCAGAAGTACGAACTCTCACCATATCCAATACCTTACCGTGCTTTAGTAAGTACTTTGTCACCTCCATCTCATCTGGCTGCCCATGGAGTCCCCTTATGCAAATCGTCTTGACTCGTGATGACAGACAAATAGGTACAAGCTCCGTTGGACACCATTCATGTACAAACATAGGCTCGTAGAGATGCAGAGAGCATTTGATGTTCTAAAATTTTTTAAAACATAAACGAGTCAATCCATGGAATGGTGCAAATGAAACAGTATTACCATTTACCGAAAGTGTAAATCCATGTATTACTTACAGTTTCAATGACAAGATATTCTAAACAGGGAGATATCTTCAGTAACTTTGTCAAAAATTGCCAAGAGTAACAGGCTTGAAGATGCAGCTCCAAGTGCTTCAGATTATTTAACGTAGGCAAATAGCATCGAGTTTCAGTGCAACGATCCTCCATGACAACAAAGTGCATAGGTCAAACCAATGCTCCAGACAAATATAGAATGTCCATTGACATATATAATAGTATGCAGAAAGGCTACTAGACACTAATGGAACATGTTAGAGCATACTTACCCCCAAAAACTGGAGCTGAAAGTGATAAATGCGTAACATTGATAATTGCTGCAAAAAGACTATAAATATGATCAGCAGACTTGTGCACAAAGTCAAGGTTGTTGAACACATGCAGATCTCCCAAATCAATCTTCGCTTTGCTTAGCGAATTTGCATGGTTAAAGGAATAGCTTGCCAGAAAGTTCTTGAGGAGGTTGAACTCTTCAAGATTTGGAGCATTAACGTTAACAAGAATCTTGTAGTAATAATCTCCCATTCTGTAAATATCATCTCCATCAAAAGGGAATGGATCAATGTGTAAACTTATTCGTAGTCGTTTTAAATTAGGTGCAGAGACATTAAAATTCAAAATTATTGAATCTTCTTCAAGATCTCCATCTATAATCAAATCTTCAAGTACAGGGCAACAAGAAATAAGCTTCTCCATTGAGTCACCAACGGGATAACGCACAGTAGCATGGAGGAACTTGAGACTTGAAAAACAGCCTGAGCTAGGAGTAACGGTAATATCGTTACAATGCAAAGTCAGCTTTAAAACCACCAAAGTGTTGCACATCAAAAGCCTTCTTGGCAACTGATAACCCTGCTATGTATTTGGCGTCAAGTCTACGAAGAGATCAAGTTCGAGCTCAGCAACATTACGCCTAACAGCAGTGCAAATCCAAGAATCAATCCTAGAAAAATCGTCGTTCAGTACCTTACAACGAAGCTTGAATGCATGAATTTTTTATGAGCCGCGAAAGAAAAGTACACGGTCCACAAACCCAGCGAAACGGGAAAATTCTTCCGGAGAAGTCTGAGTTAGGCTTAGATCGGGAACAGAAGCCCACACATTGAACCATCTGTGTGACAAAACGCTGGTTTTTACAGCATCTCTTGTTGAAACGGAAGAAAGAATGCGAAAAGTATTGCATCTGGCAATCCACTGGTCCTATCTTCAACGCATGCTTTACGAAACTTCGAGTTTGAACCCATTTATTATCTGATGAACTTATCTTCTAAGGGAATTTCCTAATGAAAAAACGGACAACCATTATATACTTTCGTGGAAAATGTATGGAAAACTTTGTTCCCTAAAATTCTACTTTTCAAATTCATGGAATTTCTCCTTATATACTATAACGTTTGGCGCTAGGTTTATTTATTTATTTTCTGGGGTTTTACTTGGTATCCAAACAGTGCATGATACCAAAAAAAAAAAAAAAGGATTATAAAGGAGGTTAATTTTAAAGAAAGAAAAAGAAAATACCTGATCTTGTTCTGGAGTGGTCGAGCCGATTTTAGTCTGTTTGGTTGCTGAGAAACAAGGGGACAAGTAAGGGCAGAAGCGGCTGGATCTCTTTGTATGTATACTCCTCACAAATGGTGAGGAGTGAGTGACAGGCTGACAGCTTTGAGATTAGAGATACTCACCTGAAACTGAAGCAAATGTAATATTAATAGGAGGCAGATTGTCTGCCCTGTTATGATGGCCTTCTCATTCTTTTTTATTTGTGCGGTCACGGTTAAACCACGTCAATATTTTATATTCATATTGTTTTTTGTCTTATTATCTATATAAAAAAATCAATATAAAATGTTGACGTGAGTTAACTGTAACCGCATAAATAAGAGAGGATGAGAATGGTACTGTATCGAGAGGGCAGACAATCTGCCTCTATATTAATTAGAGGTGTTAAACAGGTGGGCCCACACAAGAACAGCACGGGCACGACCCATTTTAAGAATCAGGATTCTCTCCTGAGCATTCCCTAGGGATCCTAAGGATCCCGCAATCTTGTCCGTTCATCGTGTATCGTGCGGTCAGAAATCATTTAAAATTTAAATTTTAAAATTCAAATATGAATAGTACCTAACGAAAACTGACCGCACGATACACGATGAACGGACAAGATTGCGGGATCCCTAGGGAAATGCTCAGGAGAGAATCCTGATTCCCATTTTAAAGAGACGGCACAGTTCAAACTCATTTAAATAATGCACGACATTATTCATAACAAGTGACCAGGCCGGGCATAAATTTTGGTCTAATGGCCCGACCGGCCCATGGCACATTCGGCTATCATGGATCCTGGAGCCGGTATCATCAGTTCAATTTTATAGCAATTGAATTGAAGAAGACGAGTGAACCCTTTGCTAGGGAAAAGCTGCCCGGCTTGAATCTTCGAACCAAAACTTCACCCCAGTTGACGTTTCATTTCACTCTTGTTTGCACCTCACTTTTCCACTGCCCCAAAGAAGATGGCTCTATCGCTGAGCAGACCAGGGTAGCAGTCACTATTAGTGAGAAAGCTTGCTTGCCCCTGTACCGCTACCCAGGAATCTGAGACAAGTAAATGGTTAGTGAACCAAATCTAGGAAGGTTTATTATATTGCATCTTTCCCCTTTTTCTTGTATCTTTTTTATTTTATTTCTAGAGGAATAAAGTTTTTTTTTTTTTTTTGGAGAACAAGGAATAGCATTCCACGGGCACGGAGGCCAAAGAAAATATAGGAAAGCCTAAGAAAGGCAAACAACAAAGCTTGAAAAAGCAAAGAAGGCAGTGCAAGGAAGATCAGAGAACGAGACGCTACAACCGAGTGGAAGCGTCGCCCCCTAGCACTGCCCTCCACGCCTAATGAGGACAAGGAAGACCATCATTGTTCAAAACAAAAACTAACGAAGATGGGGGCCTATCAACCCAAACAACATCACACATCTCCGTACAATCCCGTGACGTAAGCACATCCGCCGCCATATTGGCTGTTCTTGGAATCCAAGACCAGCGACAGTTCTGAAAGGTTTCCCCTAGCTTTCTCACCCTAGCAAAAATAGGAAAAGCCTCCCAACTGCCATCCTCGAGAGAATCAGAAAGGCGAGAGACTGCCTCAAGAGAATCAAATTCAATAATAACCTCTGACAAACCCAAAGAAGCACCCAATTTGCACCCGTGAAGCAACGCCATAGCTTCAGCAGCTGCAGCATTTGAAGCCTTGATCGAGTAACGCGCTGCAGCAATAAACTGCCCCTCAGCTCCTCTCACGACTACACCCACGAAACCTGACAAGGACATTCTACACCAACTAGCTTCGACGTTGATTTTTATAAAAGGGGAAGCCGGAGAAGTCCAACAAGACACCTGATTAGCAACCTGGCTGACACCAACCCTCGACCCACTGACCTCCGGAATCCTAACAGCAGCAAAAAAAGATCCCATCTCAGAAGAAATCGCCAAAACAACCCTAAAGGGATTGATTCTCACATGATTAAAAACAAAATCACACCGAGCTTTCCAAATGAACCAACATGTAAAAGCCACGCACGAGCGAATCCACATCCAATCAACAGAGGCTCCAAAATTTGAGGAAAAAATAGCCTGCAACCAAAGAAGCCAGGAACTGATAGCAGAGCTATCAACTTTATAACTCAGAATCCTACCAAACCAAACATGTTTGACCCACGGACACAGGAGGAAAATATACTCAGTTGTTTCATCTTCACATTGACAAATAGGGCAGATGGGGGAATTGGAAGCTCGACGTTTAAAAAGATTAACGTTGGTGGCAAGGGCATTATGAAGAGAACTCCATAAAAAGTGGCGGATCTTAGGAGGCACCTCAATCTTCTAGATACACAGGTTTTTGTCCTCTTCTTTTGATGTATTTTTTTCTTATTGTTTGAAAGGTATGGTTTATGACCCGCTAACTAGGTGTAATGATCTTTTTTTCTATAATCAAATTTCTCTCCTACCGTCAATATGAGTTCAACTACTTATAAGAACACATGCAAGGTTCTCCCTCTCATCAACGTGGGATTCATTCTCAACATGTCTTCTCACGTGTGACAAATTTTCAAGCCTAAGTTCTAACACATGAACAACACAACTCGGGTGACGTGGAGCACGTGTGGCCATTGGGCTTCACATGTTGGACAACATGCTCTGGTACCATGCAGAAAGTTGAGGTTCCACCATAAAACCAATTGGCAATATAGAGATTAGCCAATGCAAGGTTCATACTTTTATCAATGTGAGATTCATTCTCAACAACATATACATATCCCCGTTGTTTTCAGAAAAATGGGATTAGTAGTAGGACCTCACACCACATTGAACTTTAACGATCCGAACTGTATAATTTTTAAGTCTATTCATAGTTCATCTTTGCAAAAAATTAATTCAATCTGAAACCATTTGTCCATTTAATTGTTATGATGAAATTTCATTGTTTCTTAGAACACAATATGTGGTTGGCAATTTCTTTAAACTCATTTAGATACCTCAAACATTTTTTATTTGGTTAATATTTTGTGAGTATGATATGTGAAGTGCGACTTAAAAAATAGACAATTCGGGTTGCTTAAGTTTGATGTGGTAGAGGCCCCACAAAGGATCCCATTTTTATATAGTTATCATGTAATTATTAACTATATATTTGATGACAATCATGACATATAACTTCTCTATATGAAATTGTACTCGTGCCAAAAACATTTCACGTTGGAATCAAACAACCTTTGTCTTAAGTGTAATTTATTTATAGATTTTGAGTGAACTAAGGGCTGAGCTCAAACAAGACTAAACAAGAACACATTTTATCCCAGTAAAGCCATGCTTTTCATCCTCTTAACAAACTCAGAATATCCGGACAATGAAGCCCCATCTATTTGTCTTATTTTGTTATGTCGGCATCCACCTACATTTCAAATACAACCATAAAGTTCAAACTATGCCTCTTAATTGCCAACTTTTTCTCCACACATTTTTCACATCCTTGAGAGTCTTGGTGAAAATCCTATTGAGAGAGAGAGAGAGAGAGTTATTAATTAGACTTTTGCTTGCGACTTCCAATGTCAACCATGGGAGTTTTGTTGCTGGCTTCTGCTCTCCTGTTGCCAATTCAGTTTTGCTCTGCTCTGCGGGTTTCATATGATGGAAATGCCCTAAAAATTGATGATGAAAGAAGAATTGTAATATCTGGCTCCATTCACTACCCCCGCGGTACTCCTGAAGTATGTTAACTGATTACCTTTATAATGAATTTTAGTTACTTAGTCACCTTCAATGCAAATATGATCACCACACGTTGTATCAAAATTGCTAGGTCTAGACGAGAAACTTTAAAATATCAATAAAGTTTAGACTCAATTTTAAAAAACGCCCTACCAATACACTAGTATCAAAGAAAATTCTCAACATGTCACCAGACTAACAATACCTTTTATAGATGTGGCCATCCTTAATCCAAAAAGCAAAACACGGAGGTCTCAATGCCATTGAGACTTATGTGTTCTGGAATGCGCATGAACCTCTTCGTCGTCAGGTTTAATTTCTTTTGCCCCTTCTTTTTCCATAATTATTTTTGTTTTGCCATTTTAAGTGTACATATTCACTCATAATATTATTGTTAAATTAGTATGATTTCACCGAAAATCTGGACCTAGTAAGATTCATTAAGGCCATCCAAGAGACAGGGCTCTATGCTGTTCTTCGAATTGGACCATATGTTTGTGCAGAAAGGAAATTATGGGTAACATTTATTTTTCCCAACTTATACAGTTAGATTTTGACCTTTAATTTTGTCTACGCTCAACATATTATAATATTTTTCAACTCTTTCCTGCAGAGGTTTGCCTGTGTGGCTGCATAACATACCTGGCATCAAATTGAGGACAAACAATCCTGTGTTTGAGGTAAACTTCTGCAAAATATACATGACATTGACTCAATGGTTTGTTTCTATTTTCAGTTTATTTACTCTACTTTTGTTATACTGTTTATGTAACATCTCACATCGCATAGGGGAGTGATCCTTAAATGTATATTCCCATCCCTACCTAGCACGAAGCCTTTTGGGAGCTCACTGGCTTCGGGTTCCGTAGGAACTCCGAAGTTAAGCGAGAAGGAGGCCAGAGCACTCCCAAGATGGGTGACCCACTGGGAAGTTGCTCGTGAGTTCCCAAAAACAAAACCGTGAGGGAATGGTAAGCCCAAAGCGGACAATATTGTGCTACGGTGGTGGAACGGGCCCGGGAAGTGATCCGTCCCGGGCGGGGATGTGACAGTTTATGTTTTCAGAGGGAGATGGCAAACTTTACAACCCTAATAGTTGATATGATGAAGCAGGAGAAACTTTTTGCTTCGCAAGGGGGACCTATTATGGTTGCTCAGTCCCGGGCGGGGATGTGACAGTTTATGTTTTCAGAGGGAGATGGCAAACTTTACAACCCTAATAGTTGATATGATGAAGCAGGAGAAACTTTTTGCTTCGCAAGGGGGACCTATTATGGTTGCTCAGGTTTATAATTCAGCCAACTTTTTATGATTTTAGTTTTAGTAGTTAGTAGATTTCCAAACTGGTGGTACACCATTGCCGATCTATCTCCCACTTTAACTTTTGTTTTGATCGATTTCCCCCACTAAACTATTGTAAATCTGCAATTTTTCCGTACAGTCATGTTCCCCAACTTTTCACCCTAGTGTCTCGCTAAAAATGAACATTTTGAAAAGAAAAAAGAATGTTAAGAAATAAAAAATCACAAATAACATTCAATGAGTGACGTGACCTTTTTGGATGAAAGTTGGGTATAACATGATAGTAAGAGGGAAATTGGTAGTTGTACCAGTTAAAATAAAAAGAAAACTAGTGAAAAGAGTTTGAAAGTTTTGAGTTTTAATGATAAGGACAAAATAAAGGGTAAAATGAATAGTACTAGGATTGACTTTTTAGTGTAAAAATGTAGTTTTCCGTTAAAGTGAACAGTACCGAGAGTTTTTTATTAAAATTTCCTAAAATAAAAGCCTAGGAAGCAAATCACGTTGTACTAATTCTGTATGTAATTGTCGAAATACTTTACATATTATCTGAATATAATTATATATAACCAGAGTTATATTTTTCTTTTTTAATAGATTGAAAATGAGTACGGGAATGTTATTCAGTACTATGGGGATGAAGGAAAGCAATATTTACAATGGTGTGTGGGGTTGGCCGAATCTTTCAAGATTGAAGTGCCCTGGATTATGTGTCAAGAGAATGATGATCCACAACCAATGGTTTGCTTATAAATATCCATGGAAAATATAAACAAATCTACAATGAATTTATTTTTAAATTTAATCTTCATTGTTTTATCTGCAGATTGATACCTGCAATGGCTGGTATTGTGATCAATTTCAACCTGCCCACAACAATAGTCCCAAGATGTGGACAGAAAATTGGACTGGCTGGTTTGTTTGCTTATTTTTCTTCTTGTTACTCTCTAGTCTTCTAAGGAAATTAGTTATTTGATCATTATATTTTAATTAATTTAGATCGTCGGGCCCGCGCCCACTCTAACGACACCGATATTGTTTCCAACTTAACCACATGCCCAATCCATCAGGTGTAGAGTTTTACCACAAAAGAATAGGGTAATCCTATTTAAACCCCTTTGGTTTTCTTGCACCCACCGATGCGGGACTTTAACATAAAAGAGGGATTAAATTGGGTGCTTGTGGAACATTGTTCTTAACCCCCCCGATCCCGATATTCCCCGAATATCAGGATAAGCACGTGCTGGCCGACACCCGAGGGTGACGAAAGCCATTTGTTGAGTGCAAATGCTGAGAATAAGGAATAGATAAGACTTGTAAATATAAAAGAATAATGAATATGCATTTAAGGAACGTGTTCAGAGCATACAACTAACTAGAATACTAAAATAAATAATATAAAAATTGAATGAACAAGGAATGGGTCCTATACCGAGAGGACTCGAATATGCCAATGCAGAAGTGCTTTGATGCCGCGATTGTATGCCTCGATTCTAAGTCCTGAAGGGGGCGTAAAACAAACATGAGTGGACCAAGTTGATACATATATAACAAAACAGTTATCAACGTACTAACCCCAGATTTTATGAAAACACATATAATGACAAACATAAATTTTCCGAAACCTAACATGCCGTGCAATGTCTCAAATTATAACTTGTATATATAATAATCACTAGTGAATTGTCCGATAACCCCCAGGCCCCATGCCGGCTCCCCGTCTCTGAGTAGACAGTCAGAGGAAAATACACTTCAGGCCCCATGCCGGCTCCCCGTCCTTGTGCTAAATAGCCAGAGGAAACACACTCCATGCCCTATGCCAACACCAAACCGTCGCCCGAAACGGATCGGAATCTATCCCTACGTCCCGTAGCGGAAAGGACCACTAGGCAAGTACAAAATCATTGAACATATATATATTGAAAATCAACTTCATAGTATAAAGTCATCCATCATCTACATTATAAAGAAGTGTTCGAAACATGTTCTATATATCATATCGTCATCCATCAGATATTCTATAAGAACATGGGTTATAGGAAAAATAGTAATAATTCAAAATAGCCTCAGTAAGTATATTATTTCAAAGCGTTTCATAAAACGTAATAACTAAATCATGTCTTTCATGTATGCATTTCTACTATTAAAACATGCATTTTAGAAGGGGTCTACTCACAGATACTTAGCCGCCAAAGAGCCACGCAAACTAGCAACCACGGAAACGTCACAAATATTTCCCCTAAGCACATAAAGGGTCCAATTAATAAAACTATAAAATAGCAATTGAATTTGGGAAAATGGATGTCGGAAACGGATTCAGAACGTCGAATTACCCTAAGAAGAGTCCCGATTAAATTTCGTAAAAGCCAATAGAATATTCCAAATAATATTCCCTGACGAAATATTCTCTGATGGAATATTCCCTAACGAAATATTCCACAAAAGGATTTGAGCCGGCTAGGGTTTAGGGTTGGAAAGGTTAAAGAGTTTAACGAAATATTCCACAAAAGGATTTGAGCCGGCTAGGGTTTAGGGTTGGAAAGGTTAAAGAGTTTAGGCTTAGACTTTTAGGTGAGTTGGGTTTAGGTTTCTAAACTAAAAGGGTTTAGGGCTTTAACATATAAGGCACAATGGCCTTTAAAACCAAAATAAATAAAACAGAAAATAAAACAGGTTGGAGGGTTAGGGGTTTAAAAAGCACGGGCCCTAGGCCCTCACAGCAATGGCCCAAAGGGCTATAATTAAACAAAATAAATAGAAATGGATTTGGGTTTAAACGGGCCTAAGCCCTGGGTTTGGCACGGCCCAAAGGGCCTGGGTAAAATGGTTGGGTAACCCGGCCCAAAGGCCTGGGTTGAGGGTGGTTTTCAGGCCACCCTTTGGCCGGTTTGGTGGTTGATTTTCCATGGCTCATAACTTCTTCGTTACTCATCCAAATCAAGTGATCCACACATGAAAGTTGTAGTACTCGACGAGATGAAGAGATTGATACCCTTCACGCCGGCCAGATTGTGGTGGTTTGGCCGGAAAACGCCTCGAAAGGGGCGGTGCTCATCGGAAAACTGGGTTTTGGCTGAAGGTTTTGGGAATTTTCAAAGCTTCGTAACTTCTTCGTTACTTAACCAAATTGAGTGATTCAAAAGCAAAAATGTAGCTAGAAATGTGGAGAAGAGAATCATACCAAGTGGAGACCGAGAGATGGCTGGAGTTGGCCGGAAAATGACCTGAAAGATGGCCAAACGACCACGGTTTATCACCGGAATCTGAGGAAGTCTCCCCGACGTTTTTCCTCGTAGTTTCGACTACCAAAACACATAGATACAATCAGAAATGAATTATGAGGATAAAAAGAGGGAGGTTTAGAGTGTTATCGGAGCTTACCCACGTCGGACGTGATACAAACTCGCCGGAGTTTGTTTAGGGACCAAGATGCACAGTGGCAGTGCCACTGTTGGAGCATCATGCCTTCAGGTCCTGATTTCAACGTCTCCACGCTCAGGTGGTACGGGTTGTGGTTGGTGACTAGGTGTGTGTGCGTGTTCGACGGGAAGAGGAGAGAATAAAGAGAGACTTGGGGGAAAGAAAAGAGGAAAAAGGAAGAGAGAGTGAGGGAGGGAAAGAGTGAGACCGAGAGAGAGAAAAGAAGGGCTTGGACCCCGGGGACAACAAACAAAGGTGGCCCCTTGGCACGACCCAAAAACAATTTTAAAAGCAAGATAAACTCAAACTTAGTGACAATATAATTTAAATTAGGAGTGGGTGTAACAGTTCTAACTAACTTATCTATGCTTAAGTCTGCAAAAATTGCTTTTGAATATTGTTATATTTCTTTAGGTACAAGGGTTGGGGCATGCAAGATCCACACAGGACTGCCGAGGATCTTGCGTTCTCTGTTGCACATTTCTTTCAGCTTGGTGGTACGAATTTCGGTCGTGTAGCAGGCGGTCCTTACATCACCACATCATATGATTATGATGCACCACTGGATGAATATGGTAATTAAACATGCAGAAAATCAAGTAATTAGCTTCTGTGTTTGTACGAATTTTGTATACTGACTGATTTTATGTTTTAACAATGTGAATAGGTAATTTGAATCAACCCAAGTGGGGACATCTTCAAAAGCTCCATAATATCATCCTATCAAGGGAGAGGGCACTGACTTATGGCGCTGTAGATAAAATCGATTATGGAAACATGATGGAGGTACGTAAGACATTTATGTGTATATTTTAGAAGCCAGCAAAAACTTTCAATCAGAAATAGAATTGGAGACACTAAACAAACAATTAATCATACAAAAAGCTTTAAACCATGGTTTAGTGACCATTTGTTGTATGTTTACCGTGTGAGAATTGTAGTGTACGCGGTATCAAGGTCATCAATGGTGACTGTGTAATTAAGAGAGAAGAAGAGAGGTTGAGAGAGAAAGAGATAGAGAGAGAGAGAGAGAGAGAGAGAGTATACTTTGATATATTCCTGTTTTCTTACTTTAATACAAGCATATCATCTCCTTTTATACTTGTTACATTACTTACTTCTTAAGCAATCTATTTCTCAACGATCTTAACTAACTTTAACAACTATACTGCCTAATCTATTGACACATGGCAGTATCTTGACCCTTGCTCAAGGCTTGATCCTTGTCATACTTACATACTGTTCTTCCCATTCTATTTTTAAAAGTTTATAACTGGTTATACTTGTGCATACTTCTCCATACAATTAAACATATTTTTCTTTTCAACTTTTCAGGCAACATCGTACGATGTTAATGGAAGTAAAATGTGTTTCCTTGGAAATGCAAATGAAACAAATGATGCCGTTATTAACTTTGAGGGTATAATGTATAGAGTTCCCTCTTGGTCTGTCTCTATCCTTCCTAATTGCTCTCATACTGAAGTCTACAACACTGCCCAGGTAAATGTGATCAAGTTTTTACATATATAATACTTCTGCTAGTCAATATATATTAAAAACTCATATATACATGATAATTTTGAATGTTGTTTATAAGGTTAATACCCAAATATCAGTAATGGAGAGAGTGCTAAATGGAGCGGATGATAGTAAGGAGCCTTACGCATTAAACTGGGTTTGGAAGCCTGAGCACTTTACACACATCAAGAATGGCTTGGTTAAGCATAGCAATCTGACTGCTAATGAACTGCTTGATCAGAAATTAGTAACAAATGACACAAGTGATTACTTGTGGTATATGACTAGGTGATATATGCTTCATTTTCCTCCTCCCTCTTTTTTTTTTTTTTTTTTTTTTTTTTTTTTTGTTTTTTCCGGATAGTCTTCTTTACCGGTTTTTATCATCTCACAAAAATGCTTTACCGGTTTTTATCATCTCACAAGAATGTAGCATAATTTGTCATCTTGTATTGAAATATGTGTTTTTAGTTTGGAGCACATTTCAACTGATCCAATTTGGGGTAACAAAGAAATTGCGCCACGAGTGAATACCAATGGGCACATCCTTCATGCTTTTGTTAATGGAAAACACATGGGTAACCTCATTTAGTTTGTCACTACCATTTTCCTTGTTATATTTCTTTTAGCTAACTATATCGTTATTGAATTTCAGGTACAAGAGCTGCTAAAAATGGACTGTTAGCATTTGATTCTTGTGATGATTATAATCTAACATATCTAACGTTTACTTCGTTTTGAATGTTAAGAATTATGGTCAATTCTTTGATGAAGTAGATGTTGGGATTCATGGTCCTGTTCAACTGATTGCACGAGCAGAGAATGGTACAGAGGTGATGAAGGACTTGAGCAAAAATGAGTGGACATATAAGGTTGGAATTGATGGTATACACAAAGGAAAGTACAAAATTACTGGTCATCATGCTGCTAAGTACAAGTGGAATACAAGAGACATACCAAATGGAAGGATGTTTATTTGGTACAAGGTACTTACTATATATATCATACTAATTTGCATTTGAACAAAATTTAAAAGGTTTCTTTGCACATTAATCTGGATTTTTTCTATTCTACTTTTTTCAGACAACTTTCAAAGCTCCTCTAGGGACCGACCCCGTTGTAGTGGATTTGATGGGGTTGGGTAAGGGTCATGCCTGGGTGAATGGCAAGAGCATTGGCAGGTACTGGTCAAGTTACTCTTCAGATGAAATTGGGTGTTCACCAACATGCAACTACTGCGGAGCATACACTGATAAGAAGTGCTTGACAAATTGCGGGCTCCCTTCACAGAGGTGGTAATCAAATTTTTTTATCTGTTCATAGATATATTTGTTTGTGTACCTTCTGAATCACTGACCACACGTTTTTTCTTTGTTTTGGAGAAAATTTTAGGTACCATGTTCCGCGCTCGTTTCTTCAAGCTGATGATAATGTTCTAGTTTTATTCGACGAGTTTGGAGGCGAACCTAATAATGTCAACCTTCAGACTGTAACAATTGGTAAAGTTTGTGCAAATGCTCATCAAGGGGGAGGCACCTTGGAGCTATCATGCCAGGGAGGAAAAATTCCATCCAATCTTAGATTTGTCAGCTTTGGTGACCCAAAAGGCACTTGCGGATCCTTCAGTAGAGGCATATGCGAGTCTCCTCTAGCTTTCTCAGTCATCGAAGAGGTATCCTTCAAAGCCATCTAGTTAGCTATTAACAAATATTTCGATTTTTTTTTATTAGAGTTGTGGATTAATTTTGTAAATGGCAGGCGTGCATTGGCAAAGAAGAATGTTCTATTGATGTTACTGAGGGAAATCTTGGGCCAACCTCTTGCTGGGCACCGAATCGACTGGTTGTTGAAGTTGATTGTTCTTATAATGTCTACTAGCTTATTTAGGGTTCATAGTTGTATATAGTTACTGTGTTTGGAGTATATAATCTTCTTATATATTTTGAGTTAGTTATGGATCATCTCTGGGTAAGGCTTTTGCATAGCATAAAGCCTTGTTAGAATCTCAGCTTTGGAATGAGTTTATAAGTTCTTCTTTGTAAATACTAGTTTATCTCGGTTTCAACTTTGTTATGATGCGTGCAAGATGATATGCAAGTTTTCTTCATTTCTTCTCTTTAAGAGTTTGGAAAACTCTAAAGTGAAGAAACAAAACAGCATTTCATCTTTTTCAATACATTGTTCAACAACGCATAGCATTCTCCTTTCTCCACAAGAGTAAGGCAGTACTATATGTCATTGACTGACCACATTGTTTCACCAAAATTTTCATAAAACATGAACTCAATATTCATACATATTGTAAATAATTTCGTTATATTGAAACAATAATTGAGGGGATGTTTCCGTGCAAGACGTATAATTACTCTATCATAATTAAAATGCTTATGTTGCTAGATTGTTCACTAAATCAAACATTAGGGTTGAAATTAATCTAATTAATGATCCAATTTCACTATTTATCGACACAAAAATCTTATATTGTCTTACTCCTTAAGAGAAAACATTTCCCATATCGAAAAACAAAAAGAAAATCAAATATTTAAGAAACAAGCAAAGATCTCTCTCATGAACCACAGTAAATAGGGAGTTCCCACAAAGTGAGAAAGCAAACACTTACAGCAGTCAAAGAAAATAAGCGTCTGGGACAAGCCATCTTGGCATTCTTAAGTTTGCAGCAGTATATTTCTTCATCTTCATCACAACACGATATGATAATATTGCCGGGTGAGTCCAGAAACACTGTCCGGGGTAATGGCGGAGACCACAAACCACAGACCACTCTGCTCGTAATTGAAGTCGTACGTATTGGGAGCATAAAAAATAATTCCCGAGAAGCCTCTCAGATACTGACTTGGAAACCATTTGAACATTTGTAGTAGTACTAGTACTGTTCGGGCAAGGATTCGGCCCTGGCACAGCTCCCCTGGTGTGTTGGCACTTGGCGTTGATGTTGGTTGTTGGTCGAGTTCTTGCTGCTTGGTGTGCTACAAGAAGAGTACAAAGTTAGTTTTGAAAGGTGCCTTTGTGGGGCCTTAGGTGTAGGCCTTGAAGCTCACGATTAAAACTAACAAAGAGCTAGGCGTGCCACTGTTATCTCAATATAATAGATATTGAACAGATTTGATTTAAGTCGATTACTTGCGCCCCAAGATACTTAAACTTCTCGTTATCAAATGATTGCCACATATGTGTTAAGTCTGCATTAAGTTCTTTTTTCTTGCCTTGTGACCAAGGACTTTTACTTATAATTTTGTATGTTCAAATGAAGGGAGTCCAGAGCCCTCTTAATCATTTGATTGGTTACAGTTAAACACTTAAAGAAGTGATGTTAACTTGCTTAGCCATATTTGATCATAAATGGGTCTTAAAGCGAGAAATAATTGCAAGTGAGTTAAAACATAACAGAATATGCATTTAAACAACAGATCTACGAACTATAAGTACAAACACAAGGAAGTTGGGCAAGATTTCACCTTGTCGGGCAAGGTTTAAACCTCTTGCAACCACTTATCTTTGAGTTTGTAGAAGGGTCGTGGGAACTGGGAACTGGGAAATGGAAATGTAAGTAGGAAATACAAACAAGGTTTCCTAAAGGGAATCGATACTATGAATCTAGGATAAGGTAGCAGAGCTTCTAATCTTGCCAAAAGATGGCCTTCTACGGGGAATCCATGGCTAAAAGGTGCATAATCTAGACGAAGTGCAGCTTTCTGGATGTTTGCTTGTCTGAGAGGCAAGTTTGTATGTCTTTTGTTTGATTGGTTGAGTGTCCTTTTCTCTGTTGTCTCCCTTGGCTTTTATAGGCAATTTGGCCCGATTGCTTTAGCTTTACTCTTGGCCGATGGCTCTCAGGGGCAGTGACTCATCTTGTATTTACACCTTGATGCCATCAGAAAATGCTTTATGGTTGTTATTGAACTGGTCTCTGTCACTTGTCACTCCCATCATAAACATGTCACCTATGCCTTGGCTGAGAAGACTTCAATTTGTTTTAGGCTTTATTGCTGGACTTCGGGCAAATTCAACTTGTTTTGGCGCCTTTAGGCTTCCTTTATGCTAAGCTAAATATTCAAATATTAACCCAAACAAGTACTGCTTGAAGATCTGCGGTTGTACTTTTCGAATTCGATGAGGCTGTTGAAGAAGGATCATATATGGACATACTGAGAGAGTTGAAGAAGCGAGAGAGTGAGATAGAGAGAGAGAGAGAGAGAGAGAGAGAGAGAGAGAGAGGCAATTATATATGGTGGGGACGCGATCGAGTACTATGATTTGAGTTCTTTTATTTGAATTTGGGGTTAACCCCTCTAGATATTTAGGTTTTAAAGCATCTTTAGGTGTGATCCAAAAAAAGTTAAAAAGTTCTGTAAATGTAAAATGAATACCATTGAGGGGTTATCAGGCCCTTCATGTTTCATTGGGTCCAATCTCGTATACACACTTTACCAAATTCCCTTGTAATTGTGCTTAGGGTGTAAGTGTTGTATTGGAAAATCAGATTCCCATCATAAAATTTCGAAAGTTCAAAGATTTGAAATCCAAAGTTCTAAAGGAAAGAAAAAGGGCATGCCGTTATAGACGGATCTTAAAAGTGTATAACTAAATTAGAAAGAGAGATTAATCACAACATCAACAGCAATTTGATAGGATGAAATGTCTACATTACTTCTAATATAGCGCATACAATATCATAATATTGTAGTGAGATACTATTGTTACTATATCAAAAATATTAAGATGGTGTAACTATTGTATTCGCATTGTGTATCTACCGTTGATATAAGACTCATAATGATGTGTGTATTTTATATATTGACAACGTGGTTTGAATATTGAGGATTTTAATGGTTTGCTCACAGTTATAAGCAGGAGGATCCACAGAAGAAGAACGATGTCAGATAAAATAGAGACTATGATGAGTTGGGATCGAGCCCGACTCTATGAGAGAGTAAGAGTCGCAAAGAGAGAAGAACGTAGACGTTCTCCAAAACCTTTGCATTGACCGAGAGTTAGGATCATAAACTACTGTCATCTCCTGGGATCTGGCACTCTAAACTTGATTCAAAACTCCTATGCAACAAAAACTATAAACTTCTCATTTTTAGAAGTAAGGAGCCGTTTATTCTCTTCAAAAGCAGACTTGTTAAATAAAAAGGGAAACTTACAATTTTTAGAAAAACAATTAAAGAATCTAAGAATTGTTTCATCATTTCATTCAACTATTAAGGTGTTTATATAAAGGGTAATGTTAAGGAGAACAAATGATGTGGTTGTTGATGGTTGAATTATTACTTAAATGTTGACTAACGTGCTTATTTATGATAGGTGACACATCATTTGATTTAAATTTTGATCTGTTTAGAATTCTTATATAAAAGTGTGGCTTGTTAAAAATAGAAAGCTAGGCCTTTCATCGTGTACTGAAAAATTAAATTTAGTTCCATGCAAGAAAACTATAAATTTAATTTAAGTCACTTGGTATGCATGTTTAACATATATGAGAGGCTGTTAAACGTGTCATAACGAGGCTAGAACACCCTATAAGATGTCAATGGCCCATCTTTAGCATGTCATTTTCAAATATCTCCATAAAATTATGAAGTTTTAATGAACTTTCATAGACTTAAATGGGAATTTAAGAGTTTGGTTTGGTGGGTGAAGTTGGATTTATCAAAAATAATATTTAGTAAAAAGAAAAAGAAAATTACACAAACAAAAAAGAGTACTCATGGTATTTACATGGAGGTTTCCTCACTGTACAAATTCCTTTGATATCAAGTTTCTGGCGCTTTTTAATTAAAAAACACTTTCACAATTCGCACTGCACTCTTCCCAAGTTCCCACCGAAAGCTCCACCACTCTGCAACTCTCTCTCTCCTAATTCGAATACCGAAAGCTAGAGAACTGCAGAAATGGCTGGATACAGAGCCGACGATGACTACGACTACCTCTTCAAGGTGGTCTTGATTGGGGACTCCGGTGTGGGCAAGTCCAATCTGCTCTCTAGGTTCACTAAGAACGAGTTCAACCTGGAGTCCAAATCCACCATTGGAGTTGAATTCGCCACCAGGACCTTAACCGTTGACGGCAAAGTCATCAAGGCTCAGATTTGGGACACTGCTGGCCAAGAAAGGTCCTCACTTTTCTTCTTCTTCCATGGATTTCCCCATCTGGGTCTTGCTACTTTTCGATTTTATTTTCTGGGTTTGCGAATTTTTTTATGCTGGATTGGTAGGTTATGTGCTTTGGTGAAGTTTAAATTGTGGGGTTTGGTGAAAGTTTGGATAGATTTGGGTGTTTATTGTTTCATGTAGTTTATGTTTGGCTCAGATTTGTTGAATTTTGGTTTAGTTTGTGTGTTTAGGAAGATTTAGGTTCTCTCTTGTTGTTGCAGAAACTCTTTGATCTTAGGATTTGGGTGGTTTGTTTTGGTTTGCTTGATCTTTGAATAGTAGGTGGGTTTTAGATCTTGGCTGGTTGAGATCCACCCGTAATAAAGGAAGAAGATAAGCTAACCGTGGTAGTGGTGGTTTTTCTTCTCGGGCACGTGCCGCTGTCAGGTGCCCGAATTTCGAGACTGAGATCAGTGAGGTTCCTGATTCAGCTGTGGTAGATCTCCTTAAATTCCTTCTATTTGTGGACTGAGATCTTAAATTTAGTGATTAAGTGTCATTCCTTAATTACTAAACATAATGAGAATGCTTCATAGTGAAGCTTCTGACATGCCTTTAAATTAACTAAATGCCAACGAACAAGCGGTTAGCACAATATTTAAACATTGTCTAGCAATTTAGTGTAAGTTTTTAGAAAAGGCCATCAGTAAATATAGGAAAGAAAAAGAGAAGAAAGGACATGGATTTATCTGCAACCAAATATAGAACACCCGAAAATTGACCTCCTCTTTCCTTTATAGATATAGTGGTGCAGCATCGTACTAATAGCTTCCCCTTTAGTTACCCTTGAGTTACAACTTACTTGCCAAAGATTATCTTCTTTCCCTTTAAATGCTGGATAGGAGTTTATGGTGGCGGTTAGAACTTACAATTTATTAACAGGGTGGGCTTTAAGGGTTGACAGAGAACGGCAGATTAGAAGGAACAGGACCGAGCCAAATTAGCATCTGTCGTGTCCACATATATTGTGACAGTTAGAATCTAGGGACTAAAAATGCTAAGAAAAATAGTGGTTGTGGAGTGTTGTTTTCTTTTGAGATTTTCCAAGTGATCCTTTAGACATGGTCGTTGTTGTTAACTAATAACTAGTTGAGAGGAAATAGAGGTTATGTTTGAGACTCTTAGTGAATCAATTATAAAAAAAACATAAGCAATTTCATCTTTTAAATAGCGACAAGTCAGCCATATTAATGAGAACATGTTATATGACTAAAGTTTGATGCAGTGCGAGGACTTTTGATAATTATTCTTATTTGCTTCTTGTTATGAGTTTCACTTTGTTTACATTTCATCCGGTGGTTATGAAGGCTCAGCTCATAAGATATATCAGAAAAGGAATGCTATAAGCTGATAAATATATGCTTTCTGATCCTCAAAAGCTAAAAGCTAATTAACATTGCTTTTTCTTGTTTATTGGCATTTCAGTTAGTGCAACTTATTAAGTCCATATTATATATCTTTTGGAAACTTAAAGCATCATTATATTAATCAAACTACTGTCGTTAGTATATGGATGATAGATTGTCCAGAATGTTACATTACTATGATGGGAACTAAGTTCAGGTTTACGATTTCTAATAGTGAATTGCGGCTTGTAATCAATTTTTGGCAAAATACCTCCCCCCTTGCTTTTGAAGTCTGTTATGACATTTTCTCTTAGTGATGCCTTTCTACTTATTTTTTATGCTTAAGTCTTCCCTCTTGGTTTCATAGGTATCGCGCCATCACTAGTGCGTACTATCGCGGGGCTGTGGGTGCACTCCTTGTGTACGATGTCACTCGCCACGCGACATTTGAGAATGTTGACAGATGGCTGAAAGAATTAAGGAACCACACCGATTCCAACATTGTTGTGATGCTTGTTGGGAACAAATCAGATCTGCGCCACCTTGTAGCTGTCTCAACTGAAGATGGGAAGTCCTATGCCGAGAAGGAATCACTCTACTTCATGGAAACATCTGCACTGGAAGCAAAGAATGTGGAAAACTCCTTCGCTGAAGTTCTGACTCAAATATACCATGTTGTGAGCAAGAAGGCAGTTGAAGGGGGAGAAAACGGAACTTCATCAGTCCCAGCACAAGGAGAGAAAATAAATATAAAGGATGATGTGTCCGCTTTGAAGAGAGTCGGGTGCTGCTCAAGCTAGGCCTGGTAAACAAAACTTGATTGAATGAATATTGCCTCGATGTACTATGTAATATTTTGCAGAGGGACACAAACTAGAGAATACCGGAACACGAAATTTTTACTGAGTAAGCTAGCTTATGTTATCCTCAATTAGTAAACAGTTCAGCACCATCTATGACTTTAAATTTGTTAAAGTTCAATATCGGAATTCACTCAGCCTCGCTTTTGGAACGAGTAAAACTTCCTTATCATTGTTGAGAGTTTCGAGTTCAGAACGCAGAAGTTTATGGTCTGTCCTGAGATGAACATCGAGCTGCTGGTGTGGGTTGTCTTGCATTTTTAACTACACTCTACATTTTGCACAATTACCCCACAACTCCCATCCGTTACTGATAAGTGAACATGTCATTAAAGGTTATGAATGTCGATTTCGTTGCTAATTACTTTAAAACTCGAAACTTTGAACCTTGGACTTGAGTTCCAAACTCAGGACTTTTTGACATGACGGGACCTTGAAATCAAGCCTGAACATAAGACCTTACATTCGAGATGTGAGAATTTTAGCTGTGACCGGATGGATATCATTTTGTGCTTGTTTCTCTTCTCACATGACACATCTTACTTACGACGATAAAGATAGATGCAAAGTTATATACATTCGGTTGCACTTAAAAGTTTGCCATATAATATTATGAGAAGTCGAGATTGTACCTAAGTTTACACATAATTCCAGTTTGAATATTAAACTAGTTGCTAATATCAAGTAGTTTAATTTAATCACAAGGTGTTTACAAAAGCTTCAACAAGGACTTGGCCCAACGCCCCATCACTCTAAAACCTCCACAGCTCCCGCCCAATTCAATCACTCTCTCTCTCTCTCTCTCTCTCTCTCTCTCTCTCTCTCTCTCTCTCTAACCGAACTCGAATTGAGGCAACAAGAGCAAAACCCCGTTTCGGCGACAATGAGAGAGGAAGAGATTGAAAAGCTTCGTGGGGTAGTGAGGGACTGCGTGACGAAGCACCTATACTCCTCCGCCATCTTCTTCGCTGACAAAGTCGCTGCCTTTACCAATGACCCTCGCGATATCTACATGCAAGCTCAGGCTCTCTTTCTTGGCCGCCATTACCGACGCGCCTACCACCTCCTCAATGCCTCCCAGATCGTCCTACGCGACCTTCGATTTCGTTACCTCGCCGCCAAGTGCCTTGTAAGTCTCTCTCGCTGCTCAAATCAGGAAATCGGTTCTCTTTGTTTGCTGATTTCGTTCAATGTATTTGCTTGAAATTGCGTTTTCCATTTTGTGGGTTTTGGGTTTCTTAGTTGGGTTTTGTTACAGTTTGATAGGTGATTGATTGTAGAAAAAAGGACATTTTTTTCGTGTTGTCGAATTTTCAAATCCAGTAGAACATACCTTATCAGTTGTTTAGACAAATTGTAGTTTCGGCGGTATATACATCGATGGGTAGATAGACATTATAATGATTAAAAATTGTTGGTCTTCAAGTTGGGGTTGATGCAGTTATGTTCTAGGTTAATAGGACTGACTAGTTCATTTCTTTTTCGTGTCTGTGTTTTACCAGGAGGAGCTGAAGAAGTGGGATCAATGCATATTAATGCTCGGTGATGCGAAAGTGGATGAACAAGGGAATCTGTATGACTCAAAGGATTCCAATATCATGTACTTGGATAAAGATGGTGAAGATCATGAGATCAATGTAACATTGTCTGACTCCCTCACCTCCTAGTAAACATTGTTACATGAAAATTTGGCAACAGTTTCTGATGTTCTGTTTGTAGATACTACTAACTTTGTCTCATGAAATGTGTTATTCCTCTCTTGCAACAGATATCTTCTGCAATATGCTTTTTATGAGGCAAGGCATATGAAGCATTGGAAAACCGTGTCCAGGCCCGACAGTGGTAAGTTTTTCTCTGAGACTTAGCTTTACCATGTAAAGTCTTAACGCGTGTGTGTGTTTGAACGTGTTTTCTGGTAAAAGAAATGACACTCTGTAGTTTTTAACTTGTAGGAGTATGAGACTTAAGCTAAATGTTGATCTTGTGGATGGAGAATAATATGATTTCTATATGTGTGGCATCTGCTGAGAAAGGAATATATGTTGATTGAAGGGATCCTTTAACTAATTTTATTTTCTTTATTTAAAGGTATAAAGCTGCTATCAAAGCTGATCCCTTATGTTATGAGGTACGTTCGGAATTTATTCCGTTGGATCTATGGGATTTTAACTTACCAAAGATGGTTTAATAAATTAGAGAAAACACCCTAATAACTATAAGTTTTATAAAAAAAAAAACACTTCAAGAGTGCAGTTGGAGAAAAAAAAAACTCCTCGACTAACCACTTGTCAAGTACTAATTGATTCTTAGTTGCAAAATAAATTTGGTTCCCTTCTCCCATTGCAATGTAGAAGGGTATTTTTCTAAAGTATTTGGTTTGAAGTGTTCTTCTCTGAAATTTAATCTTATCAAGGTTTATATGTGAAAAGCCCAAACTTATTCTTTCTTGCCTATTCTAACATTTTATGGTCTCCAAAAGCAGGGAGGGGATATAGCATTCCCTGCAAAAGAATTGAAATTACTAAAGTATCAACTTGATAAATTGTTTTATCCTTTCAAACATGCTTAAAATACACGGAAAATTAATCAGATGTTAGATAGAATCACTTTATGGGGAATTAAATTTCATGTAGAAAATACTATTCAGTTGAACTCTTTACCCAATTCTGTTACATGGGGTGAAACCCATGTGAGAGTGTTAGACAAAAGGTTGACCTCTATAGCACCTTCAGTTTCATCCTCCAAGCTTTTTCTTAAGACCTTTTTAATTTCTTTTCAGGCTTTGGAATGTCTTATTGAGAATCACATGCTTACATGCGACGAAGGTTAGGGTCATTCAAATAAACTTTTCTTTTGTCATGTGAGTGTTATTCAAGGAATTAACATCATAGATTTTGATACTACCTTTTCAAATTAATCGATGAAATGTGTTCTAGGCCTCTGGCACTTTTATCTTTGTTGATCCATAGATTCCATCGGAGTGTCTCCTCTGCGTTTCTTTTATCAATCATTTAACTATGGATGCGATGGTCCCCTACTAAACCTTTTGATTTGCTGCCGAGTTTCAGAGGCGAGCCTACTTTCATCATAACAATTTGGTCCTGAAGATGGATGGCTCTCGTTATTCTACTCATGTTTAATTAAAAAGGTAAACAGAAATGCAATTTCAATATGTCATCCTCAAGTGTCGAACATAGAGAAGACCTCTTACATCTGAATAATTTTTACTTTATAATAAAGATTACTGTACAAAAGATCATGTAATAATATCTTTTGCTGTGTTCTCATCAGTCCTCCTTTTTGTGTTTTCCAGTAGGACAGAGAAAATGTTGTAGAAGCAAAATTCAGAGAACTTGAAAAAGAAAGTTGTAGTAGTAACATAGCAATCCTTCATTCGTACTCTGAAAACCAACACCGACCTTCTAGCCTGCAAAGCTGAATACTATCATCAGTGCGGTGAATATCAAGAATGCTATATCAAGAATGCTTTGAGCTAACTTCCGTGTAAGTTGGAAACTGGTTTGGAACAAAATACAATAAAAGCTACATTTGAGATTTTATTTCCCCCCAAAATTTATCTGTGTTTTATCTGTGAATCAACAGACTACTTGAAAAAGACCCTTTCCATCTGAAAAGTACGTTGGTGCATCTAGCAGCTGCTATGGAGCTTGGGCATTTGAATGAGCTTTATCTTATGGCATGCAATCTAGTGAAGGACAATCTCAAAAGTGAGAGCGGTTGAAACCCTTATTACTTGAGTCACTACTGTACAATTTGAAAATTGAATGTACATCCATAAATACATATGTATATACTATGGTGTACTGGGACTACCCATGAGACGAACATGGAATATGGTTTGCGGTTTCCAGGGGGTTTGGGGTATCTTGTAACTATGATTTGGGATGCCACTAGAAAGACGGACTTTGGATTTTCTAATGTTTTGTCGCTTTTGTGATTCATTTAGTTTACTAATTTATCATGTGTATTCTCTTTGCAGGGCTTTATCATGGTTTGCTGTTGGTTGTTACTATTATTGTATCAAAAAGTATGTTGAGTCACACCGTTATTTCAGGTAACTCCATCACAATTGGTAATTCTGTTAAACAAAATGTGTACATGTACTATATTTCGAGTTGCCTCATTTGCCCCATGTTGACTTGTGATTTTTTGGTTTAGAGCTTTCAATTTCTGCATTTACTGGTTTGAGATCCTTTGATTATGGCAGTGTTTATACTTTGAAGTGATAGCAGTTGAAAAGGAGGGGTTATTGTTGCTTATATGTTTCAATATTTTGAATCCTTACTGATTTCTTTTGCCTCGTTCTACACTGTAGCAAGGTTACCAGTCTAGATGGGACCTTCCCACCTGCTTGGATTGGATATGGGAACGCATATGCTGCTAAAGAAGAGGGTGATCAGGCCATGTCAGCTTACCACACTGCTGCTCGTTTGTTTCCAGGGTAATTATGTATCTCTCAATCTCTTATGTGACCATTACCTTGATTTTTTTTATTTTTTATTTTTGACTACTGCCACTTGGAAATACTAGGAAGAAGATATGATCATGTTATTTAGGCAAATTTTAGAGATGATTATGGAAATTAAAGTCATTTAGCTGAATATTTGTGTTTGATTAGAGGTGATATGGTAGGGCACATAAAGATTTCTGTTTGTTATCCTAGTAGAAAGAACAAAATTATGGTACCATCACATATTTTATGTGTTTCGCTCTTTCCCCCTCTCTAAAATCTCTACCCATCTACCTTTGCCCATTGGTTAATGGGGTCAGAGTGAAAAGGTATAATAAGAAAAAGGTCAAGAACACAGCACAATCTTAGGTCTTGAGAGTTGCAACAGGTTTGCACTCCTTCAATCCAAATTTCTCCAACAAGGTTCTTGCATATTTCTTTTGATGCAGAAAGATACTACCTTCTGTTTGAATGACACTAAGTCCCAAGAAATGATGCAATAGTCCCAAATCAGACATTTCATACTTTCCCATCATTTCTGCTTGAAACCCATTCAATAATGCACTGGAACTCCCTGTGTATATAATGTCATCAACATACAAAGAAACAATGAGAATTCCTGCCTCAGTGACTTTGATGTAGAGAGTTGCCTCACTTGGACTTCTGTGAAAACCAGTACTACAGAAGCGAGAATCAATTTCCTTGTACCAGGCCCGTGGTGCCTGTTTCAACCCATACAAGGCTTTCTTAAGCTTGTAAACCTTGTCCTCCTTGCCTTCAATCACAAAACCAAGTGGTTGATCTACATATACTTCCTAATTTAGAACTCCATTCAGAAATGCTGACTTTACATCAAGTTGGAACAGTTTCCATCATTTCTGTGCAGCAAGTCCAATTAGAGTCCTAATAGTATCAAGTCTTGCCACAGGGGCAAATGTCTCATTGAAATCGACCCCAGGCTTTTGAGAGTATCCCTTAGCCACTAACCGTGCCTTATTCTTCTGTATAGACCCATCTAGATTCAATTTTGTTTTGTAGATCCACTTGACACCAACAATTGGCTTATCAAAATGTCTATCAACAAGTTCCCAGGTGCAATTCTTCTCTATCATGCCAATTTCTGCTTCCATTGCCTTCTGCCATGACTCATCTTTGGCTGCTTCCTCAAAGTTCTCAGGCTTAATAATGCACAGATTGCATTTTGCATATATTTCTGTCAAGTTCTTGAATTTCAAAGGAGTATGATCATAGTCCTGAGGACCTGTGTTATTCTGCATTTGCACCAGTCTTGAGCCATTTTCAATTGACTCATTTGTTTCAAATGATGATGCTAAGAATTCATCATTTACATCACTTTTATCACTTGAGTTCCCTTCCTCACTTTGCTCATACATTTTCTTTCCAGGTACAGATACACTGACAGTCTTCTCAGATTGAGACTTCCAATCCCAGCAGGCATTTTCATTAACTATTACATCTCTTGACACAATTATTTTCTTTTAGGTAGGATCATAGAGTCTATAACCTTTCTCACATGTGCCATATCCCAAGAAAATGCATTTAGTACTTGTTTCATCTAGCTTCTGCCTAATTTGACTTGGAATGTAAGCATAACACACAGAACCAAAGATCTTCATGTGTTTGATTCATGGTTTTCTTCCACTATAAGCCTCAAAAGGAATCTTCTTATCAAGAGACTTAGTGGACATCTATTCAGAGTATACACTGCTGTGTTGACAGCTTCTGCCCAGAAATCAAATGGAACTCCCTTCTCAATCATCATACACTTTGCCATTTCAACTATGGTTCTATTCTTCCTCTCAGCTACACCATTTTGCTGAGGTGTGTATGCCACTGTCAGTTGTCTTTCCATGCCCATTTCTTCACAAAATTCTCTGAACTCAGCAGATACATACTCTCCTCCTCTGTCACTTCTCAACTTCTTCAATTTGTAGCCACTTTGCAATTCAACTGTGAGCTTAAATTTCTTGAATATACTAAACACCTCTGACTTGTTTCTTAAGAAGTAAATCCAACACATTCGAGTGCAGTCATCTATAAAGGTAAGAAAATACCTATTTCCAGCCTTTGTAGAAATCTGCATAGGTCCACAAATGTCAGAGTGAATGAGTTCAAGAGGTAGTGAGGCCCTCCATGATGCTTCCTTTGGAAATGCATCTCTGCAATGCTTCCCAAAAGCACACCCTTCACATATCTCATTTGTCATTTCAAGATCAGGCAAACCCAACACCATATCATGTTCTTTGAGTTGCTTCAAACTGCCCAAATTCAAATGTCCTAACCTACTATGCCAGATTTTAGAAGATTGATACACACTAGCCTTTAGAGCAACCTGCATCTCAGGTTTAAGTCTCAAGGGAAAACTTCTATTGCCCTTCATTGGTACTCTAACTATCAGATTAGACATTGAACTATCATCATATATTTCTGCAGTTGTACCTCCAAACACAAGAAAGTAACCGTGTTCCATAATTTGCCCTACACTAAGCAAATTTTCTTTTAAACCTGGAATTAACATCACTTCCTTGATATATCTCCTTCCCATTTTGGTATCAACTACTAAACTTCCTTTCCCTGTGACTTCAATGAGCTGTCCAGTACCCATTTCTACCTTAGCAGTTATATTTCTATCAATGTCGATCCGCAAATCCTCCCTTCCAGTCATATGGTTACTGCAACCACTGTCTACATACCATATATCTTCACTTTTCTTCACAGTGACATTATTGCAGACATAGAACATGGTAAGAGTATCATTGACTTGATTAACAAAATTCACATGTTGATTAGCCTTTTCCTTCTTGACTCGGCAATCTCTTGCAATATGCCCCAACTTATGACAACTATGACACCTTGGTTTATCTTTGAACCAACATTCACCAAAATGTAGTTTATCACAATGTATACAAGGATTCTTAGCTCCTTCAGAAGTACCTGCAATTTTTCTAGTTTGATTTGCAGGTCTATTATCTCATTTCTTCCATTTGGACTTCCAATTCTTCTGTGGTTTGAACCCTTGATTCCCATTGTACTTATTCTGTTTTGGAGCAATACTGAGACTAACAAATGCTTTCTCAGTGTGAGATTCAGCATGCCTGTCAATTCTTTGCTCATAACATTTGAGCATAGCTACCACATCTTGAACATCAACAATATCTAGATCCTTAGTATTTTCAATCACATAAGCAATACTATCATAGGACCTAGGTAAACTTATCAGCAACTTTTGAACGATTATCTGATTACTTATCTCCTCACCATAGCTTCTCATTTGACTAATCAAATCAAATAATCTAACTAGATATGCAGAGAAAGCTTCATTTTCACCCAGTCTAGTATATTCAAAATCACGGCGTAAGCCTTGGAGTTTCACAGCTCGTACCTGTTTATCTCCCACAAATTCTTGTTTCAGCACATTCCAAGCAGCATTTGCAGTCTCTTGGATGGCGATTCTCGGAAAGATCTGATCAGAAACGACTCCTTGAATGATTCCAAGTGCCTTTGCATCTCTGATTATATTCTCCTTCAATAGCTTGCTCTCAGCTACAGTAAGTTCTTCACCCTCCTTCGCCGGAGTATCGAGACCCTTTTCGACGATATCCCAGCGCTCATGCGATCGGAATATTGTTTTCATCTGAATCTGCCAGAAATCAAAATTGTCACCATTGAATACCGGTGCACGAAGATCGGCTCCACTCGATCCAGCCATATGAGACGAGATCTAAGATACTTTATTCTCCGAGTTTTCTTCAGTGAGAAAGCTCAACGGTCAGTTCGAGCTCTTCACTGTGAGTTTCACAGATTCACGCCCAGTTGCAGAGGATGCAACCCGGCTCTGAGGCCATGTTAGTTTATGGATTTGATGCTGTGATTCAATGTGTTTTATGAGATTTCTGGGAGAAAAGAAAACGAAAGGTTGCAGAGAATATTCACAGAGATGAGTGAACAACAACTTCCATTTCTTCCTTCTCTGCTAATCGGAAATGTTACCGATTGCACTCTAGTACAAAAGCATTGTCACACTTTCTCTCTCATAACAATAAGAATACATCACAACCATTCATTTCATCTACCCTATGAGATAGCTACAATTGTCACTTTATATCATTAACTCTCACTTAATCTAGAGCATCCATTTGGAATGTAATCCAAGGGCTCTGATTAAAACAAGTAAACTGAAATGATTTATTTCAGCTAAAAACACTTAAACACTAACAATTGTGAGAGAGATTCAAGTGGGTGAGATGCGTAAGATTCCCAAGTGATGAGAGAAACATACCGCCATCGAGCCCTTTGGAGGGTAACAGCAGTTCGGTCACCCAACCATCTTGATTGCAAGTGATGCCCTTTCAACGACAATAGTTAATTGAAGTCCAATTTAACGAAGGAGAAGATAAAGCGAGGGAGGGAGCTGCGTTCAAATTGGGGGCATGCATGAGATATAATGGAAAAGAACAAGAGGATGAGAAGGAAGCTATGCGCCATTAGGTTATGAGGCCGCAGTAGCATGTATATGTACAGGAGCAATTAATTAAAGGCATAATTTCTTTCTGTTCTTATAGCTTTAAACTGTTGCTTCCTTCAACTAAACTGGCACGCAAATTGAGAAAAATTGACAAACAACCATAACCACACAATGTACACAATAATCAAAAGGCCCAAATCAAAAGCCACCAATAGCTCGTTACCATCTTTATCTAGATATTGTGTTCAACTTAATCACCTACCAAACTACTACTCAGTATGAAATTTTATCACATACCTCACCGATAATTAGCAGTGAACTTCCTATATATAAATTGTATATTATTTTGGTATACGTCTTATGTGGAACTTTATTGTCGAACAGTTTTGACGTAAGAAGCCAAAGCGAAGACCTAAGTCTACATTGACTTCAAAGTAAATACTATCGTCAAAGTAGCATGGTAGCTAACTCAGATGGTGATTATGATACCACAATGGAAGTGCATTGTATTAGACCATAGGAGTCAAAGTCAAAGTCAAAATTCATAGTTTCTTTTTCTTGTTGTTGATTTTTTTTTCAGAAAAATTGGAAGAGTCATTTTTCTAGGTAACTTAGCCCCCTATGGAGGCACATTCTTTAAAAAATGACTATCTTGCACATCCACATTCATCCATATAAGATTCCTAATCTAATTATCCGCTATATTCATAAATTTAAAAATATTATCTATAAGCGTTAATTGCCCATTTAGGTAATAAATTTGAGCATAATACGCATTATTAACCAGTGATTAGTTTTTTACTCACATCTCGTAAACAACTACTATTAAAAGAAAAGAGTAAACTGTCGATTTACCCTCTGAACTTTCACCTAGCTTTCGATTTCCTCCCTGAACTTTTCTATTGGAAAATTAAGGACTCAAACTAATTTTTTTAGCCGATTTGTCCCCCACCGTTAGTTTTTCATATATTCCATCCATATTTCTGTTAAGTGAGACCCTGTGCACAATATGTGAGGGTAGTTAAGTCATTTCACTCTTAAAAATGATTAAAAAACCGAATATAAATAAAAAAACAAAACTTTCCCTCTATTTTTCCCCGCTAATTCTTATCCTCAATTTTATTTTCCCCTCTCAATCCTATGCATGAGAAATGACATATGGTGTTATTGTCTTCATAAGTAGCTAAGTTAGTCTTTTTCTTGAAGCATGTACTACCATTTTTATTTTCTCTAACAAATTAATAATTTGACAAATGCTCATGATGCTATTGTCTCAAAAGCAGTACATTAATATAAGAAACATGTTCATAATACTCATAAAAAATGCTCAAGATAATTACATACTTTAGAATTGTACTCATTCATGGATGTAATCATGGTGTGCTTCAGGCAATATCTTTCATGATTAGACGGTCCATAGGAGCGAGCGAAAGAGCCATTGAATCCTCGTTCATGAGGTATTTATGTTGGTAATGCTTCGGGCATAAGTCTTCAACTGAAGATCATTGCGGAGGCTTATTCAGCTCTTCCATGCCATTGTTGGCTACAATGGTTTCTCAGCTTCTTGATAGTCAAGTGGAGATTCACGTCTTGTACCCACATATAAAATGGTTTCTATTAGAAACGTCCAAATAAGGGAAATCGAACATGTGATGGTTCGACAATCCATTGAATTGGAGGGAACAAGATTGTGATTGGTGTTTATGGGAATGAAACATCCATATGCATCAAAGTTAGAACATTCGAGTTCTAAGACATGGTTTTCATGAAAAACGTCGGGTTTTCATGGGTGTATTGTTTTATGAAAACTTTGGGTTTCAAAGACACTAAATTTGAAACTACAGGTTCAATTTAGTTTATGAACATTTAGTTCATAAAAGAGAGGTTCCTGCAAGAACACATAATGCAATATGTTGATTTAAGTGTAGTGGATTTAAGGTTCTTCAGGAACTCAAGTATGAGAGCTTCGTTACTACGAAAGTATGACACGATTCAAAGAAGAGAAATAAATTATTGAATCGTTAATGTCCAAAAGTGATCTTTAACTCAATAATTTTAGATTAATTATTCGATTAATGGATTGCAGGTCACTTTTAATTAATTCAATAGATCGGGACCAAACATGGTCGATCATAAAAGCAAAATAAAATTTGTCACGGCCCATTAATTATTTAATGTTGGTTGCAGGCCACACAAATAAATTAGGCCCAAATTTGGGCTTGGGTAGGCTGCAATTGGCAACCCAATAACATGCAAAGCAAGCTGCATGCTTGTTGCAGTATTACGGGCCGAGGAAAAAAGAGAATTTTTTTTTACAAGCAGCAAGCTTACTGCTGCAATGTGGGCCAAGGTGGGAAAAAACAAAACAAAAGCCCAGTAGCATGGGTTGCTGCAAGCGGACCAAGTCAAGTTTTTGGGCCAGGGAACAGAAGCCCAGTAAGGCTGGCTTTGGATGAGGTGGCGCTGATTAGGACTGCAGGCCCAACCGTGAGGAACCCAGGTATGCGGGCCTGGTGATACGTACGCTAGGCCTGTCAATTCCTGACACGACCCGATAACCCGACACGACACGACACGAAATTAACAGGTGTTCGGGTCGACACGATAACGAATCAGGTCGTTATCGGGTAACCCAATAAGCACCTGTTAAGATAACGGGTTGGTTCGGGTATACACGTGGGTAACACGATACACGATAAGCAGAATATTAATTTAATAATTTTATAACCCTAAAAAATACTATAATTATATATATATATATATATTAAATTAACTATAATAATTATAATAATTATATATAATATAATAATTATAGCCCCAAAATATTAACTATAATTATATATATATAATTTTAAATTAAATTTTATACCCCTAAAAACTATAATAATTATACGTACATAATAAATAGATTTAAATCTACTTAATAAATATATATATATATATATACCATTGAACTTGATGGGATACGAATTATACAAAACTAATTTCAACGAATCCAACCGTCAAACTTGTTTGTATATACTTTGAGACTGCATCATTAAAAAATCGCAAAAAACAAACATTCAGAGATCAAGTAACCGAACAAAACTTTTCAACGGTTATAAAACGAAAAATCACGATTTAACGGTTATTTTAACTCCGATTTTTATGATTTTTTACAGCTACACTCCTTGACCCTATATGAATAAAATGAATGAATTCGATCTTCAATTTAAAATATTTACACTAGTGGATATCTTATATTATACTTAATGAAAGTATGAATAAACTCTTAAGTGTAGTGAATCTATTGTTTTGATGGGATACGCATTCTACGAAACTAGTTTCAACGATCCAACCGTCAAACATGTTTGTATATACTTCGAGATCTCATACGCCAAAAATTTTAAAAAACAAACATTCAGAGATCAAGTAACGGGACAAAACCTTTCGACGGTTATAAAAAGAAAAATCACGATTTAACGGTTATTTTAACTCCGATTTTGATGATTCTTTACAGCTACACTCCTTGACCCTATATGAATACAATGAATGAATTCGATCTTCAATTTAAAATATTTACACTAGTGGATCTTATGTTATACTTAATGAAAGTATGAATAAACTCTTTAATGGTTAGTGAATATATTGTTTTGATGGGATACGTATTCTTCGAAACTAGTTTCAACGATCCAACCGTCAAACATGTTTGTGTATACTTCGAGATTGCATACGCCAAAAATTGCAAAAAACAAACATTCAGAGATCAAGTAACGGGACAAAACCTTTCGACGGTTATAAAAAGAAAAATCACGATTTAACGGTTATTTTAACTCCGATTTTGATGATTCTTCATAGCTACACTCCTTGACCCTATATGAATACAATGAATGAATTCGATCTTCAATTTAAAATATTTACACTAGTGGATTCTTATGTTATACTTAATGAAAGTATGAATAAACTCTTAAGTGTTAGTGAATCTATTGTTTTGATGGGATACGCATTCTACGAAACTAGTTTCAACGATCCAACCGTCAAACATGTTTTTATATACTTCGAGATCGCATACGCCAAAAATTGCAAAAAACAAACATTCAGAGATCAAGTAACGGGACAAAACTTTTCGACAGTTATAAAAAGAAAAATCACGATTTAACGGTTATTTTAACTCCGATTTTGATGATTTTTTACAGCTACAATCCTTGATTCTATATGAATACGATGACTGAATTTGATCTTCAATTTAAAATATTTACACTAGTGGATACCACAAAATCTTGTTATACTTAATGAAAGTATGAATAAACTCCTAAGTGTTAGTGAATCTATTGTTTTGATGGGATACGCATTCTACGAAATTAGTTTCAACGATCCAACTGTCAAACATGTTTGTATATACTTCGAGATCGCATACGCCAAAAATTGCAAAAAACAAACATTCAAAGATCAAGTAATGGGACAAAACTTTTCGACGGTTATAAAAAGAAAAATCATGATTTAATGGTTATTTTAACTCAAATTTTGATGATTTTTTTACAGCTACACTCCTTGACCCTATATGAATATAAAGAATGAATTCGATCTTCAATTTAAAAATTACACTAGTGGATACCACAAAATCTTATGTTATACTTAATGAGTATGAATAAACTATAATTATTATATACCTTAATTTAACAATTTTATACCCCTAAAAACTAAAATAATTATATAATATAATTATATATATATATATACATATATATATATATATATATATTAAATTATATGTTTTAATGTTTTGAAGTAATATTTATGTGGCAAAGTGTGGTATGTGCAAATTTAAGAAAAAAATATATTTTTCTTAACGGGTCATAACGGGTTATAACGGGTCGGGTCACTTTACTCGTTGGGTAAAGTGACCCGACCTGTTAAGATAACAGGTGTGACACGACACGACCTGTTAAGATAACAGGTGTTACACGAAAACGACACGAACACGACAGACACGACCCGTTTGCCAGGCCTAACGCACGCAGCAAGCCCAAAAAGGCTGCTGCAGTTTTGGTCCATGCAGGTCAAAGGCCTAAGGTCTGATTCACACACGCAGCAAAACTGCTACTGTCTCACGGTGGCGTCAAGTCGGCGCAGCTAGTTCCCCTTTTCTTTTTTTTCTTTTTCCAGATTTTAGTATTAGGGTTTTCAGAACCCAAAAATAATTATGCTTCTATTTTATTTCATTTCTTTGACTCACGAATTCCACATAGCAAAAATTGCGTAATGCATGAAACGTATATATATTGACAAATATATGAAACATATACAATATATATATCGGAATGAAAATATAAACATAAGGGGTTCATCATGGGGAATGTTTTCATGCTTCAAGGTCGATTCAAATATCTTACTTTATTTTAAGCGTACCTAATTGGCAGAAAACAATAAAAACCTTTGATTTTGTAGAAGATCATTCTCATAAAGCCAGAATTGCATCTCCAATGCGTTGTATCATGTTCATCACAAAAAAAATTAAGTTGAATCAATAGCATGTAGATCAATTCAATAAAATAATAAATTATTCATAAAAAGAATGATTAAAACGTAATACTCCCCAGATTGAAGATCAAACTCTCTTTAGTGCAGCGTCAAGAGCATGCTGATAACGTGTTGTAGGCATAATTTACTGAACAATTATGGAGGCCATAGAGAGAGAAAGGCGCGGCAATAGTAGAGAGAAGAGAGAGATGTGTAATTGTGAGGTGTGTTCTATTCCACCCCATTGTGCCTTCATTTATAGTAGTAGGATAGGCAAAACCTTTCCCTTTAGGATTACAACATTTAATAGGTAATCAACTTCTAATAGGAATATAAGAGATATTCCAAGATATACTAGGATTTATACAATCACATTCCTAATCTAATAGGACTGCAACAATTCTACACTTTTTTGTATAATTTTCCCTTCTTATTGTATATATTATAGGAGTGAAGTACAACCTTTAATGAGAGCATGAAGAAAAAGAAAACCATATTACTATATGTGGCCTTTGGTAGTAGTAGTTTTTTGTTTTCATTTATTGTTTACGTATAAAAATTAGAGAGATTAAATATGAAAAAAAAATCATTCCAAAGGTTTCATAATGTTCAAGTGGCTTGTAGATCAGTTAGTTAAGAGTGTTCACCTTTGCTCTCTAGGTCTCGTGTTCGAATCCCCCTTCCCGTAGTTTTAATGAGTTTAGTGTAGATTATCCTATCATTTGTCAAAAAAGGTCCATAATGTCAAAAAGTCTATTTTCTTTAATATTCGATGTACATACGTACAAATACTAAAATAAATAACTACTTTATGTAAAGATATGTTAAGGCATATTTTTCGGTGTCGCCAAGGGCCTCAAATAACTCAGGACTGGCAATGCTGATATTTGGCAAAAGAAGAATATGCCCATAAGTTATAAGTAATCATGCAACGAGCAATTTATGCTCCGTGATGGTAAGGTGTTGATGCTAATGCATCTTTGTATTTTATGCCCCATATAATGGTAATCAGTCTGCATGTCTTTTATAAAGACGTAGCTATAGTCTTGATATTCACGTTTGGATTTGGATAGTTTGTGCTGTCCTATGTACATTATCTTGATGTTCAATAGAGCAATCTTTTCAATAAACAAAAAAAAAAAAAAAAAAAAAAAAAAAAACCATGCAACGAGCATAAGTAACTGCAGTATAACCATTTCCTCAAACCACAATTTATTCCCTATCCCATATTAACCAAGTAATAACAAGAGGAAACATGTAGATATGATATCCCACAAAGAAAAAATAATTATAACAACAAACTGAGCCTCCAAACCCCTCTATGCGTCGAAGAGATATTTCCCACTTGAAGACATTGGTTCTGAATTAAGGAGGGGCCACCACGGAACGGAAGGACCAGAGCTAATGTCAAAGTCTACGACTAACCAGTAATTTGCCCTAGAAGAAGGGGAAGAACTTGGGTGCGTGGTAGTAAAAGTCCCTGAACTTTGTCCCATGTTTAGTTTTCGTCCCTGAACTCTTATATTAGTTTCTTGCGTCCTCCAACTTAACTCCGTGTTGCACAATTAGTCCTTCTGTCAAATATGTTATCTTTTCCGTTAAATTTAAGGTTATAATGGTCTTTTTAAGTTATGAATTATAAGATTCCCAATATGTGAATGATATCCCTTTCTAGATTAATTTTCCCGCCAAAAAAAGGCTTATTGTATGCCTTTGCCCAAAAAAAAAGAAAAAAAGTCTAATTGTGATATGCAGTTTTCCTATTTATTCCAATTGTTTATCATATGGGTTAACAACTTAGTGGAGGTGTTGCCTTAAGGACTCGTCTTTTATTGATGTATAAACTAATTTTTTATCTTATGCAATTTTTCGGCATAACTCAAGAGTTATCTAAGTTTAATAATAATAATAATAATAATAGGTTAATACTAAAACAACAAATTGTGCTAAAGATCACCAAAAGTACCAACATTACCAAAATAAAAATACCAGCCTTACCAAAATACAAAGTTTACTACACAAAATATGTACCAATTCTACAACCACAAGTAAGATTCCTTTGGGCTAGCAAAATGTCATATTTGCCCACCACAAAAAGGTCATGTGCAAGGCATGTGATCATATTTAACGGAAAATGTAACAAACTTGACGGAAAGGACTATTCGTGCAACACAAACTTAAGTTGGAGGATGAGAGAAACTAATATAAGAGTTGAGGGATGAAAACTAAACTTATAATACAGTTCAGGGACTTTTTCTATTATTTACCCGGAAGAACTTTATACCTTTGTTTCTACGCGGTAATTGAAGAAAAAAAAAAAACACGGAGGATTGAATTTAGAGGAGGAGGAGAATATGAAATCAACGTTTCGTATACGGCATGCCAAAACTTGAATTGACTCAACTGAACAACTACTTTAAACATATCTATCAAGCTGAAATGAACCTGAACATCTCCAGGAACTTTTCCCACACCTTAAACCTGAACCCTAAACTTTCCCTATACACAGGACAGCATGTTGAGAAAGAATATGACTCAGCATACTCGAATTAGACATTTAAAAATATAATATTTCAAATTTCAAAATATGAACCATAAGAAGAAAAATCATAAGGCATAAGAAAATCTTCAACTTAACCAGATTAATATTTAAGTCTCTGAGTTGGCTCAGTTGAACAGTTTTTATTATTTTTTTTATTTTTTGGAAACGAGTCGAACAGTTTCTTTGAAACAACTTATACTGCACAACGTCATGTAGTCTTCTGTATCGTGCTATATAATTCTCTCTTTAGACTCTTTTTGTTCGAGCATATATTTGTAGAGAATGACTCTTTGTCACGCCATCGCTCTTCTATACCCATTCTCTTAGCCATCTGCAGGTCTTGAATTACATATTATTTCTTCATACACAAGGCTAGGGACATTCAAAATATAGATAAATGCCCCAAGCACGCACCCGTAACAGAATCACCTTTACAAGTGCCATTAGCATTAATTTTTACATAGAAAACATCAGAAATATACATACTCTTGCCGTCATCGGTATGAAAAGAAAACCAAAGATGTATAATAAAAGTACAATCTAGTCTCCTCTAAGCCTTCTTTTCATCATGGTCATACGCACTGTAATCATCACATAGAGCCTATCTTGTACATGATCTAAGAATTGAAAATATGCATATCTCCATGTCTTCTTAACAATTAAAGAACCAAACACTCCCCAAAACCCTACAATGAAACCCAGTGCGATGAAAATATACAACCATGGAAATTGATGTCCATTGTCCACACCTTGGTTGTTGTTACTATCTGCATCAATGCCCTTAATTGGTAGACACTCATTCAGAAGTGGAGCGCCACACAATTTTGAATTCCCCTCAAACGCAGAAGCATTGAAACTTTGGAGCTGAGTGCTTGTTGGGATTGGTCCTTCAAGATTATTGTATGAGACATTCAAGGATTTTAAGAAATTAAGGCTTGCCATGGACGACGGGATGTTTCCAGACAAATGATTCATGGAGAGGCTCAAATTCTCTAGATTTTTGAGGTTGGATATATGTTCTGGAATGTTCCCATAAAAGTAATTGCTACTAAGATCCAAGTTGTGGACAAGGTGTATTTGGCCTATTTCAGTAGGTATTCTGCCACGAATGTGATTGAGAGATAGGTCTACTGTTGGTGCAAAGTTGGACAATCTTCGCGGGTAAAAAATTGGATATAGGTCTGCAGCGGTGAAGATAGGCAGGTCAATATAATCGTCTACTTGATATAGGTCTGCAGCGGCGGACGCCTGGTCTAGCAAGAAGCAGGTGGACGCTGGCCAATCTGGGTGCTCTGCGCCTCACCGTCTTCTCTCCCCAAGCAAAGTCCACCTTTTCTTGCACAAGGATATCGACCACCTTTTGGCTGAAACCACACTTGGGTTCATCTGGTTTTCCCTTCATAACAGCACAACAAGGCTTTTATTAATCAGGCTTTCGAGTCGAGAGTTAAGAGTTTCACTCACACCAGTAAATGCTGAGATTCCACCCTTTCTACTTCCAGCATCAGTTACTTTTGCGGCTCGCCGTCTCCCTCTCGGTGTGATGATGGTTTACCAGACGAGAGAGAGTATGGATCTGCAATTGCTGATGTGATGATATGGCTGACGGCGGCAATGGTTTTTGCAGTGAGTAACTTAGGGTTTTATTGTGAAAAAGGTGAGTTGGTGAATGCCCTGATTGGGAATAGGGAGGATGTAGGAAATATAAGATGACAAATGGATTATATGGCTTTGGGTTTTTGGTTAGGATCCATTGCGCCCATCTATAATGGACTGGACAATTCTATTCAATGGTCAAACAAGGAATACAAGGTCCAAACCTTACATTTTATTAATGAAAAAGGCCCAAAAAAATTTATAGGCTTAGAAAATAATACAAAAGGCCTAAAAAATAACATATTATTCAATGTATATTCACATATTATGTAGTAAATTGAATTAATTTATATGATGTATAATAAAATTACTTAAATCCGCCTAGGTCGCCTAGGCGCCCGCCTAGACCCCGCCTAGACCCCGCCTAGCCGCCTAGGCGCCAGCCTGCTGCCCGACTAGCGCCTAGCGTTTTTTAGAACCTTGGGTAAAAGGCAACCCCATACAACACTGACTGACGAACACATAAGAATCCCCAATATGACGGAACTTTTAATTTAAGACAAGATTTATTATCTCAAAACGTCTATAGACTAAACGGTCAGAAACTATTGTTTATGTTAATCATAGAATTGCTAAAACTATGACACTTATTTCTTACAAAACCTGCATTATTCGGAACCCTGCTGAATAACTTTTGAGAGATCAAACGAGTATGTTATCCTCCAGTCAATCTAAATTTTCATTTCACCTCCCAAACACCAGGTCATTCCAGTCTTCTACACAGTTATCACCCTATTTCTTTGGACTTGATGGTCTTTCTGTATATATTTTTCACATATTTCATGCAAAACGAAGTGGAAATATCTTCGCAAATAACCAAGGAAAATTTGAACACCCATACATGGTTCTGATTCGGCTGTACGTCAGACAAGCTTATAAAACTGCTCATAAAGGGACATCTGTTACTGTAGGATAACAGCACAATAGTTCATTGCTATTTGGATTATGTACACTCTTTTTTTCTCATAAATAACAATTCTAGGCGTGACTATGGGTCTAAGCCTTCACCAAAAACTCTAGATATACGCTTCTGTTTCATAATTTACCAAGAAAAACACAAAAGAATGTCTTTTGACATCCAGATACTAATGTTAAATTGCAAGATCCGTAAAGCTCTGAACACGCAAATGAACCAAGGGAAAGCTTAATCACACAACCAGGTTATTACTGCATGCTTCTACTTGGTTATTGATAGCCTAACTAATATATAAACAGTCTTCAACAGCAACATAAGGTAATGAAGGAACACGCATACCCTATAGAATCATTAAGATTAGTAGATTACTCGGGGGAGATAATAAGTAGTAACTTGCCTGCAATTGTCAAGGAAGATTCAGCCAGATCAGGACCTTGAAGGCTTGAAGCACATCACCTTCAAGGGTACATACGAAGCAAAGAAAAAGCTGATATTGCCAGGTCTATATTCTTTTTCATCTCAAAACGATTGATAGAAAATTTAGCCTGGAATGAAAAAACCAAAGCAGGAAAAAAAAAACAGTAAACTACCAGTTGAACATACACGTGAAGCATCTCCCAGCCGCAAAACAGGCACAGCACAAGTGAAAGTATATGTAGATGAGCAGATAAAGATATTTGTATGATCATGTCATATTTGGATTCACAAACTCATAAATCGCAACAACAATATTTTTATTTTTCTAGATAATAGTCATGGCAAGATTTACAAACATCACATAAAAACAGTTATGAAGCCTTATATATAATACCTAGTTTGAAAACAAAAGGCCACTCACTAATACGTTATTGGGTCATAACCGGTCGTGCCTTGCCCTCTAAATCCCCTAGGGTAAGTCTCTCCTATTTGGAAAACCACCATACTGGTCTTTATAGCGAGGGGTTACTAATTCCAAAAAGCAAGGTCGTAGAAAACTTTTACTTTTGCCCACTCACACCTGTTTGTTTTGCACCCCTCCAGGAGTCACTAGTAAAAAAAACACTTTGCGCGACGTACGTATATTCGTCGCGCAAAGTCAAAAATCGTTGCGCAAGGGTTTGCGCGACGTACACTTCGTCGCGCACTAACAGTCGCGCCAAGGCCGTGACGCTAGGGTTTGCGTGACGAAAAATAACTTGCGTCGCGCAAAGTGGCTTTGCGCGACGCACAACCTACGTCGTGCAAAGTACTTTGCACGACGCATAACCTACGTTGTGCAAAATACTTTGCACGACGTACAACGTTCGTCGTGCAAAGTGACTTTGCGCGATGCACTGCTGCGTTGTGCAAAGTGACTTCGCGCGACGCACGTTGTACGTCGTGCAAAGTATGTTTGCGCGACACATGTTGTACGTCGTGCAAGTACTTTTGCGCGACGCGTGTCCTACGTCGTGCAAAGATACTTTGCGCGACGCACATCCTATGGCGTACGTCGCGCAAACCCTTTTTTTTAATTTTTTAAAATTAGTGAAAAATAATTTTTTTTTTTAAATTTTTTGATAAATATTGTAATTAAATTATAAAGAATAATTAATTAACCAAGCAAAAGTATTTAATTATAAAATATCTGAAAATGTACATACAAGATGTCCGAACAAAAAAAGAAAAAACTACAAGTGAACTTGGTTTAATATATCAAGCTACTCGGTATCGGCATGGCAAGGTGGCTCTGAGGTCGAAGGTGGAGCATGATGAGGTACTGGTAGCGAGATTTGGAGGTCGGACGTCTGTATGGCTTGTACAAGTTCTTGCACCCTCCCGACACAGGTATTCAGCTCCTCGGCCTGGGCCCTCAGCTGAACCTTCATCTGCGCGCCCTCAGTCCTCAGCTGCATCACTTCCGCCTTCAATGCATCGACCTCTGATGTGTTCAATCTAGAAGAAGAAGCACCTGTCTCACGAATCCGCGCTTTCCCCATACCCCGAACAACCTTGCCACGACGACGACCATAGTTCTGATTCAGGACATCAGTCATGATCTGAAAACCTGCATCCTCAGGTACCATGACGTCCTCGATCGGGGTCTCCGGGGGAAGCTGCGATGCTGCTTCATGGAGAACAGTAGTGCTCTTTTCCTCCATAGTAACCTGTAATAATAAAGAAAAAACATATAATGTTTAATACCAAAATATAAATAATATTTGAACGATTCATACATATAAGAATAATAACATATACTTACATGAAGCTGCTTAGTGGTCTCATTACCAAGTCGAACGTAAACGTCCTTGAACATGTCGATCTCTGGGAACTTAGAACCCTCCTAAAGAAAAAAACATTCAGAAAATTTTATTAATCAATAATAAAAATTAAATTGTATAAAATTTCAAAGTTAATATACTTTTACCTCACGTCGTGCCTCAAGCCTATACGAAAAGGGCTGCGAACCAGAATGGTGGAGAAGTGTCTTTGACTCCCGAGCTTTCTGGCCAGCAATAGATTTCTTCTGTTAAACACACAATATACATGTTAGTGCGACTATTTGAAATAAATTAATAAAAAATGCTTAAAAAAATAACATTTACAATAATAAATTATTATTAAAATATTATATACATACCACAAATTTTGGGTCCGTAAAATGTTTGCAGAGCCACTCCCAATCCTCTGGTCGATCCTTCAACTCAACTGGAACATGTAGGCGAGCAATCTCCGGATCATCCCATCGCTTAAAATGCTTGTGAAAATTGTTCTTCCATTGTTTGTACCGGGTTGCTAAGGTCTCCTCTAAGTAGACCATGACCTCAGGGGATACGTCCTCAAGATCATAAACGCACTACGAATATGAAAAAGAATAAAATAATAGTAACAAATGTAATAATATTAAGATAATATATTTTGGTTTTTAATATTTGTAAACGAAATTAAAAAAATGATAAAAGGCTAAAAATTAATATACTAACCGACAACTTGTCTCGCACCAATATCTTCGTCTCCTCAGGAATTTTTGCCCAAGACTCCCGCTGAAAAGGACAATTATCTCGAATAACAACACCACAGCTACTAGCAACGCCGCTATGCTGCTGTGAGGTAGCCGCTCCACAATGTTCTGGGTCATACACAATCTTGATCTTGGAGTTGTTCTGACGTACGCCCTGTAACTCCTTCAGCATTCGACTAGGCCCCCTGGTGTTTTTTTTAGCTGGCCAAAAATACTTAAATGGTGAAAACCCTAAGCTTAAATTTGTACAAAAAATTCGACACAACCTCCCCTAGAAGTATAGCATTTCCCAAAACATTAAAACAGTAAAATAATAGTAATTCACAACCCGCAACACATTTTCACAATCCAACAAATTTTCATCATCATAAAAATAATAGTTTTAAAATGAAAAAAAAAATACAACGTAGTGAGAATTAGAAAAAACTACCTGGTGGCTGGGAGGCCTCACCCTCAACTCTGGATGCCGATGAAGTCTGATCAGAAGGCTCTGGGTTGCGGCAGCGTCGGTAAGGCCGCTGTGCATTGAGCGACTCAACGGACACTGATGACGTCGATGAGACGGGCACTTGAGACGCCGTAGAAGTAGCCTCAACATTGGGTGTAGGCTCCCCAATCAATGGAGCACTCACCGCTGGAGCAGTAGATGCTGATAATGTGGGAGGCGCATTGGTCACACTTCGACGACGAGTAATCAACTTCGACATCTATAAGTAGGAATGAAATGAATCTTCTTGTTCCGCATTATAATTGGAGAGTGTTAAGTAGGAAAGGTAAACCCTTTCAATGCAATACTTGAAAAAGAAATAACATGAAAATAAAAAAAATAATAAAATAAAACTGAAAGAGAGAACAACATTTAGAATTTAGTGCCTGGGGAAAGTAAACAGCTATAGTTCTTCAACATCTATGGTTAGATGGAATGCTTTGATTGCACACATTTTACCTGTAGTAGGCCGGCTAGATATATGAAAGACTTATCCTGTAAATAAAATATGATGTTTTAGTAAACCACGCCTAGCGATATTTCGTATCATTGTTCAAATTGAAAGCACAAAGACGGAGTCAAAACATTAAACAAACTACAGCGAACGAAAAGGAAGTTCAACCATACACCAAGGGAAAAAAGGAACTCTTTGCTTATATATATTACCGGTCTTTATCTTAAATTACTTGCAGTGGGAGTCACAATAAACATACATATTAGTTATATTTGGTCTTCAAATAAGCATACAAAACCACCTCTATCCGCATGCAAACTTAAAGCCTCGGATTTTCCTAAATTGTTTCACCAACTTTTGCAACACTCGTACTACTCAAGATCACAGGACATATTGTCTGTTTTCAACTAGTGTATCCTCTCTCGGTCATATTGTCTGCTTAAGGAAAATTTCTAAGCAATTCACTTACTTCGGCTGACACTGCTACTGCATCAAACCAATGTTCACAATGTAGAGCGTGTAAAAGAGGCCTTAATCGGGTATCAAAATTTGATACAACAGCTACTTTAACACCTGCTTTCCTCAGAGCTTCAAACACCTTCTCAGCATCAGGATCACAGAGATGCCAAGCCTATGAGAAAACAAAGAAAAATATTATAACCCACTTCATACCTCTATATTGCTATACCTATACAGAAAATGGTACTTAAAAATCACCCAACCTTGTCAGTCGTATAGTAGTTATAAAGTTCTACAAAGTTATGCGTCGCGCAAAACATCTTTGCGCAACGTTATCGTTCGTCGCGCAAAGTACCGTCCCGCAAACGTCCTTTGCGCAACGTTTGGCGTTTAGGGTCGCGCAAACATACTTTGCGCGACTAAATTTGTTGCGTTGCGCAAGATTCCGTCGCGCAAACATGTTTTTCTACTAGTGAGTTAGTAGTTGTACATTGGTGGAGACGAGAATCACTAGTAGTTTCTAACATTCACTTCGGATAATGTAGGAAGTTGTTTCAGTTTTTTTTGTATAAATATGCTTTACATTTATGCACGTTTATCAATGCTCTGACTGCATTCATTGTAATAAGAGTTCATCCCATATTGTGCACTCTTAGTTTAATTTATTTTGATATGAAAAAAGGAAGTTACACTTAGTAAGGCGACATAAACATCACCCCTTATAAAGTAAGAAAAAAATAAAATAAAATACAAGAAAAGAGGGGGGACATAAATCTTACCCTTCTTAAAAAAGAAAAAAGAAAATAAGAGGGGACACAGAACTAAATCCCTCTAAAGTAAAACCTAATGCTAAAGATAATATACATATCCTCGCAGTCTTCCATATGAAAAGAAAACCGAAGATGTAGGATAAAAAGCACAATCTAGTCTCCTCTAAGCCTTCTTTTCATCATGGTCATACACTTTAATCATAGAGCCTATCTTGTACATTGCCTAAGAATTTAAAATATGCATATCTCCATGTCTTCTTAACAATTAAAGAACCAAACACTCCCCAAAATCCTACGATGAAACCTAGTGTGGTGAAAATATACAACCATGGAAATTCATGCTCATTGTCCACACCTTGGTTGTTCTTGCTATCTGCATCAATGCCCTTAATTGGTAGACACTCATTCAGAAGTGGAGAGCCACACAGTTTTGAATTCCCCTCAAATGCAGAAGCATTGAAACTTTGGAGCTGAGTGCTTGTTGGGATTGGTCCTTCGAGATTATTGTACGAGACATTGAAAGATTTCAAGAAATTAAGGCTTGCCAATGACAGTGGGATGTTTCCAGACAAATGATTCATGGAGAGGCTCAAAGTCTCTAGATTTTTTAGATTGGATATTTGTTCTGGAATATTGCCGGAAAAGTAGTTACCACTAAGATCCAAGTTGTGGACAAGGTGTATTTGGCCGATCTCAGTAGGTATTCTGCCATGAATGTGATTGAGAGATAGGTCTAATGTTGGTGGAAAGACGGACAATCTTCGCGGGTAAAATAGGTCTGCAGCGGTGATGATAGGCAGGTCAATATAATCGTCCACTTGAGTTGTGGTCGGTTCATGTACCAACCTTGGTAGTCCACAAAGTTCTTGTGGAAATTCACCTGAAATTTGGTTGTTTGCCAAGCTCAAGAATAAGAGTTTGGGAAGAGTCCCCAGAGATCTAGGAATTGGCCCTGTAATCTTACTACCTTTCAAAATTAAGATCTCTATATTCTTGAGTTTTGATAACCACAAAGGCATCTGACCAGTGAACTCACAATAAAAAAAACTCAAAAATCGAAGATTTTGGAACCCACCGAAATCAACCGTGGCTTCATCAGCTGGCATTTCCTCATTTTTGAACGAATACGAAAAGAGGAGTGTTCGAAGACTTTTGCAATGCATTAATATCTCCATTGCCCCAGTGATGTTGGTTAAGCCACCAAGTGAGAGAAGGGACAAAGATTTCAATGCAAGAATTTCAGGTTGTATTTGTCCCTTTATATTATTTGCACTCAAACGAATAGCTTTTAGGGATTGGCATGAATAAAGGCTTGTTGGAAATGTACCGGTAAAGTGGTTTCGAACTAGGTCAAATTTACTGAGGTAACTAAGTTTGGAGAAATTGAGCATGGAGATATCTCCTTCCAAGTTGTTGGCCGCCATATGTATTTCTACAAGGTTCGTGCAATTCATCAACGATGGCGGCAAAGAACCTTCAAAATGGTTAAAATCAAGAGCCAAGATTTTCAATTTGGAGAGCTTTCCAAAATGGAGAGGGAGCACGCCAGTCAGTTGGTTAAATGAGAGGTCAAGGATTGCGAGGTTGGTGAGGTTGAAAATTCTCTCACCTATGGCTCCATGGAGTGAATTGGAAGGGAATGCAATTTCTTCGAGTTTGGTGGCATTGTAGATATCTTTCGGAAGTAACCCTGAGAGGTTATTGTAACCAGCACGGAAAATTTGCAGTTTTGAACACTCTCCGAGTCCAGGAGAAATGTTGCCACTGAATGCATTGAGGGAAAAATCCAACAACCTAATAAAGGGAGAAGAATGAAGACATATAGAGGATGGGATCAAACCTGAGAAGGAATTGTTGTAGACACTGAAACTAGCTAAATTCCGAGCTTGTTGAAAGAATGGTGATGGAATTTCACCATGGAAGCGATTGCTTGAAAAATCCAACGTCTGGATATGGTGGGATGGCGAAGAAAATGGTAGCTTTCCAGAAAGAAGATTAAAGCTTAAATCAAGGATCTCAAGACGATTCAAAGCCGAGAAGAATTTAGTTTCAAGTGATCCGGAAAGTGAATTGTGAGAGAGATTCAAGTGGATGAGGTGTGTGAGATTTCCAAGTGATGATGATGAGGGAAAAATAGCTCCTTTGAGACCTTCGGAGGGTAAGAGCAAATGGGTGACCAAACCATCTTGATTACAAGTGATGCCCTTCCAACGACAACAGTTAACCGAAGTCCAATTTAAAGGAGGAGAAGATAGCATGGAGGTGAAGGACAGAAGAGAGCTGCGCTCAGTTTGGTTGCATGCATGAACATTTGTAGAGATGATGTGAGAGATAAAAAGGATGAGAAGGAAGCCATGAGCCATTGGGTTAGAAATTAAGTTGCTCTAGCATATATGTTTCTTTACATTCGGATTCTCGAAGTTTGGGTATATATAGAGCAACTAATTGCATGCATAATCCAAAGTTCTTTTCTGTCTTCTTTCTTTTAGTTTGAAAACGATGAATCATAAAGCCCGAACACGTACGCTAGAGGCAAACATCACTACAAACTGAGAAATTGGAAAACAACCATAACCATACAGTACCAATGTTCCAAACCCCTCTATACGTTGAAGAAATATTTCCCACTTGAAGACATTTGTTCTGAATTAAGGAGGGGCCCCATGAAAGGACCATAGCTAATGTCATACAACGACTCACTAGTACTTTGCCCTAGAAGAAGGGGAAGCACTCGTCCCTTTGTTTCTACGCAGTAATTGAAAAAAAAGGTACTTTAGAGATATAATATGAATTGACACCAAAAGCTGGTTTTTATATGTATGTGTTGTTTAGTACTATCAACGTTTCATATACGGCATGCCAAAACCTGAATTGTCTTAACTGAAATGAACCTGAACACCTCCAAGAACTTTCCTAACACCTTAAACCATAAACTTTCCCCACAAATAGGAAATCATGTTAAGAAAGAATATGACTCAGCATACTTGAAGTAGACATTCAAAACACTAGTCGGCGGTGGGCAAAGGCCTAGATGCATGCTTAGATGATTACCTAGGCGGTCTAGGCAGGCGTCTAGGTAGATCTAGATGTCATTTCTTTATTTTTTAAACGCCTAGGATTTTACTGTGGCTATGGCCAGTCACCTAGAGCCTAGGCGGGGCCAAGGCGGCCCTAAGTAAAGCCTTCTAAACACTGTTTCAAAGTCTACAATGGGCAATGTTTAGAAAATTTTCCCTAGATGAAGACAACCATGCTGAAAAGAACTAATGCCTTTCCTGTTAGGTAATTGAAAAAAAGAAAAAGAAAAAAGAATAGCTGCGTGCATTCCCTCCACAACAACCAACGAAATCAAGATCAGGAGCTATAGCTAGGGATTCTGTGATCAACCGCTTTAGCGGAATGCCCTTGCTCGGTCCAAACTTGATGATGGAATGGCTGGGCTAGGCAAAGGGTACGACACTTGGAATCAAATATGAAACAAAACTTCTGTCTTCCAGAACATTGAATTTTGGGGAGTATAGCTAAAATAGAGTGACGTCTAATGATGGTTACGTAGAATTATTAAGAATATTTATCAAAGTGTCGTATACATAAAATGCTAAACATGGCCTGAGTTGACTCACAGTAGTCATTCAAATATATCAAATTTTAAAATATGAACCAAAAGAACAATCATAAAACATAAGAAAATCCTAAAACTAATTACCATAATATATTAAAGTCTACGAGTTGACTCAATTGAACAATTATAGGATTTTTACCACCCGCAAAAGCTGGGGTAAAAACACTTAAAATATTTACAAGATTCCAAGATAGTTGTAGTATAAACGGCTCAAGCAATGTCGTTCTCCACATAGATTATTGAAAACAATTTATATTTAAAACCAATTCTTAATTGCTTATTTAAAACAAAGTTTAGAAAAGATTGATTTTACGATCTAAATTAATAAAAACGAATTTAAATAACGGCAAAAGTAAAATAAACTAAAAGAAAACGGTTTTTGAAAATTAAGTTGTAAAAGCACCATTCCGCCATCACTTTAACAGTTCTATGTAGTTCTTTTAATTACTTATGACTTATACATGCATATTTTGAAGGTTCGGTTTTCCTAAAGTATGCTCTACTTGGACCCCCAATTTAGAATGTATATCAAACATGCAATTTGTCTGTGGTATTCAGATCAAATTTAAACATGCAAGATTCATTATGCTTTATAAAAACTTGTTGAAAAGCCATGCGACCCTTAAGACGTGGTATTCATCCTACGTGAAATTACAATTATTAATCACAAGAAGCCTTCTTCAATTTCGGGAACAATCCTCCAACCAAAATTACATCAAATTACTTTTCTAAATATCTTAATGATGATTAAGCATCAAGACAATTAGATAGTTTAACTATGGTGATTAATAATTCAAGACCTGCATGCATAATATAAGCAAATTGAAAAGAAACTACATATTCTTGCTTAGGCTTGTGGTCTTACCCTAGGAAAAGAGAGTTAGTTACGCATAATCATAATTGAAAAGCACAATATTATTAAGATCATGAATAGAAAACACCTTGTAAATAAACTTGAATCGTCAAAAACTTTCAATACGGAATTCTCCAAAGTAGTGCCTAGAGAACCCTAATACACAATACATTATATTTATAGTGCTTTATTCCTTATCATACCTAAACAAGGCTTTCTAATAAATATAGAAATCTAAGTAAAATAATAAAATAATAAATAAAAGGTTTTCTATTTAAAGTCCAATTCGGACTGTAGAGAGAATCAGACTTGATCAACCAAATCAACTCCAATTTGGTCCCAACAGAATTCTTTTTAAAGCTTAAGACGTTCCCAACAAATCCTCAGAAGGAACCTTTCTTAAAATATGTCATTTTGACCTTCAAAATACCCAAAACGTCCAGAAACATCAATTGAAATATATAACAAAGTATCAAAATACAACCAAAATAACCAATAAGTTATAGGGAAAACTAATGAAAAAAGACTTCACAATTTTGAGTTTTAACCAAAAGACACCTGATAATTTTATTTAACGATGAGGACAAGAGATAAAAATAAAAAATAAAAAAAAACTAATCCAACCCAAAGCGCGTGCAAGCGCACGCCAACCAATTCAATAGATCAAATCGAGCTTTTACACTGAGGAGTTAGAACTGAAGAGAAAACCAATGTGTGGTGCAAAAGTAGCAGTGGGAGTAGTACAATAAATGAGGAGATGGAGTAGATGAATGAAATAATCTGCACACAAATTACTTTTTAAATATTTCATTGGGAATGAAAAGGTTCAGAGCAAGGTATTAAATATCGATGATATTGGAAATATCGGTAGTCCAAAAACACGGAAATTTCGATGGAAATATCGGAATATTATCGATATTGATAAAAATTGAATAAAAACCACGGAAATTGTAAGAAAAACTTGGAAATTTTTATTGAAACTTTGCAGGATGTTTATTTAGTCAATTATCTATTAGTTTATCACAAAAAATTGGAAGGAAATGCATTGCATGATAGATATAACTGATTTAAGTTGATTATATAGCGAGCTGGCAAACATTGTGAGTGTAGAAAATATGTAGTAATTAATGAAAGAAGTTTAAACACACCATAATCATTTATATATAATGAATTAGTACAATATTTTACACTTTATACATTGCATGGTAAGATACATGAGTGACTTAGTAAGGTCTAAAATATCGATGATATCGGAAATATCGGTAGTCCAAAAACACGGAAATTTCGATGGAAATATCGAGATATTATGGATATTTTAGACCATGGTTCAGAGAGAGAGAGAGTGTGTTAGAGAGAGAGAGTGAGAGACTGTGAGGGTAGAGAGAAGAGACTATCATTCAAACTGACATCAACAAACTCCAAAAAATTTCATGGAGAGAGATTTGAGAGAAAAAAGATGAAACCACTCAACCACATGGCTCGTTTGGATGTTCTTTTAAAATGACTGAAAGCGTTATGTTTTTGGGTTCCAAAAGTACTTTAAGTGTTTTCTACAAAAAACACAAGTTATGTGTTTCTTCCAGGAAGAACTTTAAGTGTTTTTTCAGGATTTACTAGCATTTTTACTAAGGATTGTATCCAAAAATATTTTCATAAAAAACAATTTTAGTCATTTTAAAAATACATTCAAACGAGCAATTAACCACTCAACCCTACACGTGGTGTAGACGCTCATCATCATGCCATGTTCAAATTATGTAATTTCTTTATTAATTTTTACTCTAACCACAACTAAAACCTAAAAGTAAAGAGAATATTAGAACAGGATCCCCTAATGAAAGCACATTTAGGGCTAATTTGGTATTGTTGTGCTTTTTAAAAAAAAAAAAAAAATCTTTTACTGTGCTATGAGAATAAACATCTGTAAAATAAAGCAGTTGAGTGTTTGGTAAATTTTTTTTATTTTTTATTTATTTTATAAAAGTGCTTTTAAATGTAAGGGTGTTTGGTAAATTTTTATATAAAAATATTGTGCAAACTAAGAAGTTATATCAATATTAGAGATCAGTTGGCTCAAACGCCTTAAAAATATAATATTTCAAATTTTAAAATATGAACAAGAGGAAAAATCTAAAACATAAGAAAATCCTCCGAACACCTATATTCATCGAAGAGAGATTTTCCACTTGAAGATGACATTAGAATTGAAGGATGGGCCACCATGAAAGGACCAGACCACCTAATTAATTTTAGCGAATTTGCCCTAGATGAAGACAACCATATTGAAAAGAACTAATACCTTTCCTGTTAGGTAATTGAAAAAAAAGAACAGAACATTGAATTCTGGGAAAAGTATAGATAAAATACAGTGACGTCTAACGATGGTTACGCGGAAACGTTAACAAAATCAAAGTGTTGTATACAGAAAATGCTAAACATGGCCTAAGTACGAAGAAATCTGAATTTGACGATACACATCGTCGATAATATTATGAATTTGAATGCAAAGGTAAAAATCAGAAATGGAATAGCTTGAATTGGATGACTGAAACCCCGGAGTTTCAGTTACAATCATCTTCAATTATTTTGACGGTGAAAATCAGTGATCTGAGAGAAAATTTATAAATTAAATTTTTGTATAAATAAAATAAAAACCTAACATGGAAATAGGTGAATGGTTAAATGCTGATGTGTACAAAGTACTAGGACTTTAATTAAAAACTGAAATTCAACAAGGTTTCAGGCATATAAAATTGGTGATTAGGAATCGAAATCTAATTTCCCCATATTATTCTCTATAATTTTTTTGCTGTGCATAGTGGACAAATCCAAAGGTGCTTTGGTATGGTATCATTCTGGATATAGATGTATGCCGCCGCCGTGAGAAACAGGAGGAACCGAAAATCGCAAAGAATTTTCTTCGTTTTATTTAATTTGGTGCGGAAAAACTACGGGAGCTTCCGATCTCATATAAATTTGAATCGGATGGAATTATAAAGATTAAGGAATGCATACAATTTTCTGAATTTTTTTGGTGTTTGGTGAATTCTGATCACATTTACTTTACTGCCAGTCAAGTTTCATGATTTGCTAACCTGCGCAATCGAAGATGCAAAACTGGTTATTGAATTTCAGGACAAGAAAAAGGAAAAGCAAAGGATTTTACACCCATTGTTCTAAATGTTACGCAATGGAGTTATATATTCTGCCATAAGAATACTTGTGTTTGGAATATAACATTGATATGTTTTACACAGAGTCTGTGTTTTTTGGAGATTGGTTGAGTTGAGATGTGCATTTTTTAGATTTATGTAATTGAAAATGAATTACATAATGAGAACCTGCAGCAGGGCACGAGCAATTTTTCTAGTATTATCTAGTTTGAAAAGAAATGCCCACTCACTAATACGCATCGTGTCGTAATCCGTCGTCCCTGCGTGCAGCGTGCTCTTTGAATTCGCCGGGGTAAGTCTCTCCTATTTAGAAAACCACTATACGGGTTTGTGATGAGTCGATATTATACCATATATTTTACCCTAGATGATTGTATCAAAGTTTCAGAATTATCTACCAAGCCGTTTGAACGTGGCGAAGAAAAGAAGACCCAACGCGCAGCTTTTCCAGATTGACGTTTATGGACATTTTGGATATTTAGAAAGTCAAGATGGCATATTTTGAGGAAGATTACTTCTGAGGTTTTGTAGGGGATGTCTTCATCTTTCAAAAGAGACCTTTTGAGACCAAATCGGAGTTGATTTGATTGGTCAAAAGTCTGATTTTCTGAGAAGTCCGAATTTCAGTTCAAATATGAAACTTTTTATTTCCTATTTATCTTATTCTATTATGTTTCCTAGTTTTTAGAAGACATTTTCTAAATAGAATTTTATTTTGGAGTACTATAAATAAGGCTTTTTAGCCATTAGAATAGGTACGCATCAATTTGGGAGAACTTAGCTAGGCTTTGACGTTTTGTATTTCAAGGTGTTTTCTATCCTTTTTCTATTTCAATAAAATTCCTTTTGTTTATGGTTGTTCGTAATGCCTTGAGCCTTAGCATGAATATGTAGTCTTTATTTAATAGGAAAACTAACGAAAAGTTCAAAAAAAACTTTTCTTTTAACGAAAAGCCATTTTTAAAGGTACAGTGAATAGTGCCAGTTAAGGGTAAAAATGTGGGTTTTTGTTAAAAGTGAACAGTACCGGGAGTGTTTTGTTAAAACTCCCTTATTTAATTGCTTATGATATTATACATGCATACTTTGAATTATTAATCACTTTGTTTAAACTGTCTCTATATCTTAATGCTTAGCTACCGTTATGATGTTTAGGTAAGTAATCGGATGCAATTCAGTCGGAATGCCACCGGAGGATTGAGTATTGCTTCTTGTGATTGATAATTGACACACCCCGATCCAGAGGACCAAGGCGTGCTGGCCGTCACGTGAGCGTGACGTAACCAACAGTGCGACACGGAAGCATGATAATATAAAATACGAAGGAATTTAAAACATTCTCTAGATGAACAACCTACTAGAGTAATAGGAAAGTTAAGATAATACACAAATCCAGAGCGTAGGTTTTAGTGCAGTCAAGTACAACTAAAATAAAGGTACTTCACCCTCGGGTGAGTCCTACATGGCAAGGGTCTGTCAGGATGCCGGAAAAGACCTCAAGAGCCACCAACCGCTAACTAGAACCTGGAGGGGCGCAAAACAAAATGAGTGGGTCAGCAAAATCAAGATTTTTCTAAAATCATTTCATTAAAAATCATTTCTATCCCCTCACCGTAAAACCTGTATACTTTCCCAGAAAATAGTATAATAACATATGTATGTATATATCATCAAAACTCAAAACGTACTCTTTCAACGTTTTTAAAAAAGAAATGCCATGCCAAATCATATGCCAAGTAATATGCATGCATCAATATAAATCAGGTGAAAATAAGTCAACCGGAGACCCTAAAGTGGTCCTGTACGGTTGATTCCAAAGCTCAATATCGTCATCAACCGGAGTCACCTCGGTGACCTGTACGGTCTAACTCTGCACGTCACTCGGAACTACATAAGGTAGTCTGTACGAGGACAGGTGTATAATTACGCTCTAGTGCTTCTCACATCAATCAACTGTGCACATAATCTAAGTCACCCACCAGTCGGAACCCCTCTAATGGTCTGTACGACTGGCATGTCGGAACCCTCATATGGTCTGTACGACATCCACCTACTTGGATCCAAGACGAGCGTGCGGTGTGGTGAATACTAATATAAGCACTAACACCTAGGGTGCAGGTTATGAGTTTAACCATTTCAACGTCAAATAATTCGATGCATAATGACTCACCTGACTTACCTGCGCCTCCACAGCACCATGCAGTATGTATGCATTATATTTCAATTCATGCATATTTTTATATAACAATTATCAACTCAAACTTTCAATGTTTTCATGCATGGCAATTTATATTCAAAACCTTCATAAAACGTATATTTTCTGGGAAACAATTGTATATAGGTAAATACAAAAATCAAAACTGCCCACTCACTGGTATGTAGATGGGTCGTAGCCCCCGCGACGTCCCTGGATACGCTCGTCCTCGGGATACTCGTCACCTATATGAGAAATAACTAAAATAACATTATTTTTAAGTACATCGTCAACATTTCGAAATAACTTCTCATACGATGCTCAATTTGGGTATATGAATATACCACATCGACCTACTCGACGTCACGAGCGTCGTGAAATTTTTAGAAAATTTTTTGGAGCTTGCACGCGCCCCCACGCGCCAGCAAGGCCACGGGGACACGCGCCCCCCACGCGCGCCACGTCATCATCTTCCTCGCGGGGCTCGCCGGACTGGTTTTTCCGGCGACCCGATTCCGGCCAAATTTCAAACCTCCATATCTCCTTCGTTTTTCACCCATTTTCTTCAAATTTTATATCAAATTGAAGCCCTAAGAGAGTACTATCACGTTGGACTAGTTTTAGGGTCTAAAAACAACTAAATCTCACCTGGAATTTTCAAAGGTTTCGGCCAACTTCGAAACCCTTGATCCCGACGTCCAAAATTGTCCAACGAACGTCCCCGAGCTTCCTTAGGACCTCCTAAAGCTCACTACAAGCTTAGAATTCCCTGAAACACGACATTTAACGTTTGCATGAACAGTACCCAAAAATGGTGATTTCGGATTCTACGTGAAATCGAAGGTTTCACGGCCTAAAACTAGTACCAATCGACTCACAAGGACTTAGGGATGAAGATACATACCTTATTTGGTTCGATCCGTCGAGATTTGCAAGGATTTGGGTGAGGGCCGTACAAGATGGGTGTCTAGAGAGAGAAACCGTCGAGAGGGAGGAGAGAGAGAGGGAGAGTGACGGGTTAGGGAGAGAGAGTGAGGGTAAGTGGTCCAATTCAATCCTCACCTTCCATTTCTTAATCCCTAATCACAACAATCCAATTCACATAATTATCTTTTTAAAATTAATTCTAACATACTAATATACACATATATCCAATTAATTAATATAAGAACCAATTTAATGTCACATATATATACGCACCTTATTCACGTCAAGGGCGTTCCCGTCATTTCATACATTCGATACGAAAGTTTCGGGACGGGCTGTGACAATCTTCCCTCCTTATAGAATTTCGTCCCCGAAATTCCCATAACCAAGTAAACCACTTAATAATCATAAAATAGCCTGGGGTATATCTCTCTCATCCGATCTTCCATCTCCCAGGTAGCTTCCTCCACAGAATGATTCTGCCACAACACCTTCACCAAACTCACCGTCTTGTTCCTTAGAACCTTATCTTTCCAATCCATAATCGTGACGGGTTCCTCATTATAAGATAAATCCGGATTAATCTCTAACGGTTGATGAGGGATCACGTGAGATGGATCAGAAATATAATGTCGAAGCATAGAGACGTGAAACACATTATGGACCTTAGATAGCTCCGGAGGTAGCTCCAATCGGTAGGCAACTTCACCAACTCTTTCGATAATCACATAAGGCCCAATATATCTCGGACTTAGCTTTCCTCTTTTCCCAAATCGAACCACGCCTCTCCAAGGTGACAATTTCATAAATACCAAATCACCCACATCATACACTCGATCCGTAGTATGCCGATCCGCTAGACTCTTCTGTCGGTCTTGGGCTGCTTTCAGGTTAGACTTAATCACCTGAATATTTTGAGTCGTCTCATCCACAATCTCTGGGCCTTCTAACACCCTTTCGCCAACTTCAGACCAACATAGTGGCGTACGACACGCCCTACCATAAAGTGCCTCAAATGGTGACATACTAATGCTCGAGTGAAAACTGTTGTTGTAGGCAAATTCCATCAAGTCCAGACGATCGTGCCAAGAATCACCAAATTGTAACACCGAAGATCTCAACATATCCTCCAACGTCTGAATCGTCCTTTCGGATTGACCGTCAGTTTGAGGATGATAAGCAGTGCTATAAAGCAATTTCGTACCAAGAGCTTCCTGGAAAGCCACCCAAAACTTAGAAGTAAATCTTGGGTCTCGATCAGAAATGATATTCACAGGAACTCCATGATACTTCACAATCTTCGAAATGAACAACTTAGCCAATTTATTCAAAGGATACTTCTCTCTCACTGGAATGAAATGCGCTGACTTGGTAAGCCGATCCACGATCACCCAGATACCATCAAATCCATTTTGCGTACGAGGGAGTTTATACACAAAATCCATGGTGATATTTTCCCATTTCCACTGGGGAATGGGAAGTGGCTGCATTCGCCCAAATGGCTTCTTTCTTTCTGCTTTCACTTGTTGGCAAATAATACATCTACTAACATACTCTGCAATCTCCCTTTTCATACCCGGCCAATAATAAAATGGCCGAATGGTATGATACATTTTAGTTCCTCCAAGGTGCATCGCATAAGCCGAACAATCCGCCTCATCCAAAATTTCCTTCTTCAATTCTTCATTATTCGGAACGTACATTCTGCTTTCTTGCATGAGCATACCATCTGATTCCCGAACTCTAAGGTCTTTCTTTTTCCCTTCATTTCTTAACTGAATCAACTCCTGAATCTCTTCATCCACCATCTGAGCTCCGAGTATACGATCAACCAATACTGGCCTGACTTGAAAGCTAGCAAGAAAAGCTCCGCTTTGATTTTCCAATTCTAACTCTACTCCAGTTGTTCTCAATTCTGAAAAAAGAGGAACACGGCAAGCATATAAGGCATTGAGTCTACCTTGAGGTTTCCTACTCAGTGCGTCTGCTACCACATTAGCACGACCCGGATGATACTCAATAGAACAATCATAATCACTTAGCAATTCCATCCATCTCCGCTGACGAAGATTGAGATCATGTTGGGTAAACAAATACTGAAGACTCTTGTGATCGGTGAAGATCTTACACTTCTCACCATACAAATAATGCCTCCAAATCTTCAAAGCAAAAACAATTGCTGCCAATTCAAGATCGTGAGTAGGATAGTTCCTTTCGTGGTTCTTCAACTGCCTGGAAGCATAGGCAATTACCTTATTATGCTGCATCAACACACATCCCAAACCACTTAAGGATGCATCACTATAAATCTCATAATTGCCGCTATCATCCGGCAGCACCAATACTGGAGCATGAGTGAGGCAATATTTCAATTGCTGGAAACTCCTCTCACAGTTCTCATCCCACTCAAATTTAACATCCTTTCTAGTCAGCTTCGTTAACGGCAAGGCAATCATAGAAAAATCTTGAACAAACCGTCGATAATAACCTGCCAAACCAAGAAAGCTTCGTACCTCAGTGACGGTTCGGGGTTGTTCCCAATTCTCCACCGCCGCTATCTTTTGAGGATCGACTTGAATTCCTTGAGCTGATACAACATGCCCCAAAAATGCTACTTCAGTCAACCAAAACTGACATTTACTGAACTTAGCGTACATCTGATGCTCCCTCAGTTTCCTTAACACCAAATTAAGGTGTCGGATATGATCTGATTGAGATTTAGAGTATACCAGAATATCATCAATAAAAACAATAACGAATTTATCAAGATATTGCTGGAATACCTCGTTCATCAACCTCATGAAAGCTGCAGGTGCATTAGTTAACCCAAATGGCATAACCAAAAATTCATAATGTCCGTAACGGGTTCTGAATGCCGTCTTAGGTACATCATCATCTTTGATCTTCAATTGATAATAACCGGACCTCAAATCAATCTTAGAAAACACGCACGCACCTTTCAGCTGATCAAACAGATCATCAATACGAGGCAATGGGTAACGGTTTTTAATCGTCACCCGGTTCAATTGCCTATAGTCAATACATAACCGCAGAGTTCTATCTTTCTTCCTCACAAATAATACTGGTGCACCCCAAGGTGAAGAACTAGGTTGGATGAAACCTTTATCAAGTAATTCTTGCAACTGAACTTTCAATTCTCTCAACTCAGCAGGAGCCATTCTATAAGGAGTTAGAGATATAGGATCAGTACCTGGAAGCAGTTCGATAGAGAATTCCACCTCTCTGTCTGGCGGCAACCCCGGTAGATCATCAGGAAATACATCCGGATAATGTCTGACCACACCAACTTCTTCTATACTACTAGGAGCAGTATCATTCAACACCACATGAGCTAAATATCCTTGGCAACCCTTCGATAATAGTTTCTTTGCTCTCATGGCAGAAATAACACCATGTCTCACCCCACTTCTTTCGCCCACAAAAGTAACCTCGGGTAGTCCAGGGCGATAAAAAGTAACTGATTTCCCATAACAATCAATATGGGCACGGTTATGATGCAACCAATCAGCCCCTAATATCACATCAAAATCCACAATATCTAACGGAATAAGGTCAGCTAGCATAATTACGCCCTCTACCATCACTGGACATCCAAGATACACACTATCAACATAACACTTATCTCCTCTAGGCATGGCAAATTCTAGATCAAATCCTAGGGGTGAAAGGTGAGGTTGGGTCGCTTGAGCAAACGTATGAGAAATCACAGAGTGCGTAGCACCACAATCAATCAAAATTTTAGCAAAATGACCAAGAACATTCAACGTACCCATGATCAAGTCAGGATGGTTCTGAGCCTCTTGCAGAGAAATATGATTAATTCGCCCCTGAGCTGGTCGTCCATTTCGGCCTCTACTGCCCTGATTACCTCGTCCCTGAGGATTACGTCCCTGACCTGACTGACCAGGCTGCCTGGATGATCCTGCACCACCAGTAGCAACTTCCCTCTGACGGAACTGACCTCCCTGTTGCCACTGCGATCCACCTGCTGGCATAGAGGAATAAGAAGAGTAACCTCCAAAATCCTGAGAATACGGCTCCTGAGAGTACTGATGAGGTCCTGAAGCATAAGGAGTAGCATCTCCCTGGTAGTGGTAAGCACCACCACGACCCGACTGGCCATAACTGCCTGATCCAAAATTCTGCTGAACCGGTGCTGGAGGTGGCATAGTGGCCTGTTGCGGTCTCTGCTGACCCTGGGGACAATGAGAAGCCCGGTGTCCCATTTGTCCACAAGTGAAACAAGCACCACCAGTACCTCTCCTGCACTCACCATGATGTCGAGAGTTACATCGGCGGCACCACGGAACGCCAGAACCACCAGAATCCCTTTGACCCTGAAATCTGGGTCCACCAGAAAATCTGCCACCACCTCTCCTCGGACCAGTAAAGCTATATCCTCCGCTAGAAGAACTCGAACTCGCTCCACTCTTCTTAAAACTCTGAGTCTGCCGAGGTCCTGGAATGGAGATACCCTTACCTTTACCATTCTTCTTCTGACCATCGTTCTTATCCTCATCATCCTCACTGTCAGGAAGATTATCAGAGTCCTCCATCCTAACCAAAATCTCAAAATACTCATGATAATCGGCACAGGGAAGTGCATTAGCAAAAGTCCTCCATTTCTTCTTAGATCCCAACTTAAAGCGACGAAGCATCTCTACCGGATTACCTGCTATATCCGGATCATAACAAGACAAGTCTGTAAATTTCCTGTAGTACTCATGAGCTGACATATCTCTTTGCTTCAACCTGGTGAATTCCTGCTTCTTACGGTCGAGGTACTCTGGAGGAACAAATCTCTTCTTAAAATTATCCTTAAACACTGCCCAATCAGATGCCATCTCCGGTGACATAAACCGAGTCTGATTCTCCCACCAGCCTGCTGGCTCTCGACCCAAAAACCAAGAAATGGTTTCAACCCATCTGTTAGCAGGAAGGTTTCCCTGACTTTGCATTACCTGAAACGTCTTTTCAATGTGATCTAGCCACTTTTCTGCCCCTTCATGCCCCTCATTTCCCATAAAACGGTCTAACTTCAGGTTGTACATGGTCTCTAGGGGTGTCCTCTGAGGAGGGGGAGGATGACGAATAACATTCTGAAAGGCATGGGCAATCGCTTCCCCTAACTGAGCTATGTCAGGGAAGTTAGATTCAGGAGCACGGCGGGACTCCCTACGCTCTCTACGAGGCGGCATAATTCTGACATAACATCAAAAGATCATTAGAACATTAGCAATTATACAGGACTGCAACCTAGGCTCTGATACCAAACTGACACACCCCGATCCAGAGGACCAAGGCGTGCTGGCCGTCACGTGAGCGTGACGTAACCAACAGTGCGACACGGAAGCATGATAATATAAAATACGAAGGAATTTAAAACATTCTCTAGATGAACAACCTACTAGAGTAATAGGAAAGTTAAGATAATACACAAATCCAGAGCGTAGGTTTTAGTGCAGTCAAGTACAACTAAAATAAAGGTACTTCACCCTCGGGTGAGTCCTACATGGCAAGGGTCTGTCAGGATGCCGGAAAAGACCTCAAGAGCCACCAACCGCTAACTAGAACCTGGAGGGGCGCAAAACAAAATGAGTGGGTCAGCAAAATCAAGATTTTTCTAAAATCATTTCATTAAAAATCATTTCTATCCCCTCACCGTAAAACCTGTATACTTTCCCAGAAAATAGTATAATAACATATGTATGTATATATCATCAAAACTCAAAACGTACTCTTTCAACGTTTTTAAAAAAGAAATGCCATGCCAAATCATATGCCAAGTAATATGCATGCATCAATATAAATCAGGTGAAAATAAGTCAACCGGAGACCCTAAAGTGGTCCTGTACGGTTGATTCCAAAGCTCAATATCGTCATCAACCGGAGTCACCTCGGTGACCTGTACGGTCTAACTCTGCACGTCACTCGGAACTACATAAGGTAGTCTGTACGAGGACAGGTGTATAATTACGCTCTAGTGCTTCTCACATCAATCAACTGTGCACATAATCTAAGTCACCCACCAGTCGGAACCCCTCTAATGGTCTGTACGACTGGCATGTCGGAACCCTCATATGGTCTGTACGACATCCACCTACTTGGATCCAAGACGAGCGTGCGGTGTGGTGAATACTAATATAAGCACTAACACCTAGGGTGCAGGTTATGAGTTTAACCATTTCAACGTCAAATAATTCGATGCATAATGACTCACCTGACTTACCTGCGCCTCCACAGCACCATGCAGTATGTATGCATTATATTTCAATTCATGCATATTTTTATATAACAATTATCAACTCAAACTTTCAATGTTTTCATGCATGGCAATTTATATTCAAAACCTTCATAAAATTACATAGGATTGTTAAGGTGACGGCGGAACCCTAGTACTTTCTCACTTTGAATTCTAAAAATTGTTTCCTTTTTCCTTCTTTAAAATTGTAGATTTTAGTTAACTTTTTAATTTAATTTCGTTTTTCTAAATTTAGGTAATTAAATCAACCTTTTCCAATCTTCGTTTTCAAATAATTAACTATGATTTTGGTTTTGCATAAATTGTTTTAAATAATTCCTGCAGAAAACGACATTGCTTGAGCCATTTATACTACAACTACCTTGTTGTTATCAAGAAATTGATGCTGTCGCCGGAGATTGTTATAAATAATATGTGTTTATTATATTCTTAGTTAATGATTATTGTATATACAAATATTTTTTATTTTATTGCTGATTTTATTTTTTTTAGGTAGGTTTGTTGATTTTTGAGAGCAGTGCAATGATGGGATGCGAATAGGGATAGGCAAAATACCCATGGGTTTGGGTAACCGCGGTTACCCGCCCATTTAAAGTTCACGGTTATGGTTATGGGTAACCGTTTAGACGAATAAACGGTTATGGGTATAACCATTTATCCGTGAAATTTAAATGGGCGGTTATGGATATAACCCATGGTTATAACGGGTATCCATTTACCCATTTAATTTAATATATGTAAAATTAAAAAAAAAAACCGTAAATGAAAAGTCAAATTAGAATTAACATCAATTTTTTGTTGCCATGAAGTTGGAATTGAAAGAACCTGAGATGAATTTTTGTTGGTTTTGATTATTTGGAGGAGAAAATGTCAATGGACAAAAAGTGCTTGTGGAATATTTGAAAAATGTGGAAGATTGTGAACCAATTGATATTCTGTACTTTTGGAATTTGGTTATGTTCAAGTTAAGAAAGAAGTTTTTAGTTCCTTTTAACTTTACCATAAAGTTACAACTGACAAGGTTAATTGACGTTATTTTGTAGCTTTGAATCATCTAGTATTCAAGATAATGACTATTTTTTGTATTTAGAAGCTTTACTTTGTAATCATATGGATTGTAATTAAAGATTTGCTTGGGTGTAGCAGAAAAATATCGTTTGTAAATTATTATTTCAATTATTGGAATTGTATAAGAACTTAAATGATTACAATAGGGAAATGCATGCTAAAATGTACCTATAACGGTGTTTAATTGTCAGAAAACGAAAATTATGACAAATTTTTCTTTTGTAATTTTCAAGTTGTTAAAAAAAAAACATGTAGATGGGTGAAAAAATGGGTAAATGGGTAAAAAAAGGATAAATGGGTAAACGGGTAAATGGTTATGATTAAATGAGTAAATGGTTATGGTTAAATGGGTACACGGTTATGAATATGGTTAACCGTTTATAAACGGTTATGGGTATGGGTATAACCGTTTATGCAATTACCCAACGGGTAAACGGTTATGCGGGTATGAACATAAATGGTTATGGGTAAATAACCGCGGTTACCCGCCCGCCATAACCAATGCCCATCCCTAGCTGCGAACCACCACCAGCAAGACCACAACCTTTTTGGGATTCTTCAGCAGCAATGGATTAGTTTGGATTCTCACAAGAACCTCCAACATATTGGTTTAGATTCCCACAAGAAAACACCTTTTTTACAATCAGTCGATTTTGTGAGCAATTCAACGATGGGTTGGGAGCCTGGGAACTACCACCACCAAGAGGACCACCTTTATGGATTTCTTTCGCAAAACAGGGTTTCTATGGATTTAAACCTGCAGTTTGTGCCCTTTGTTGTTCAAATACCCATGAAATTTTGCTATGCCCTGAAAGGAAATATTTTTCAAACTATGTTAAGGAGCATATTAATGTGAGGAACAACTCACATTGGCGTTGGAACAATCCCACTTTTGATTACTAAGCTCCAGATTTGAAAAAACTTCCAAATTTTAGATGGACAGGTACTCAACAGCCTTTTGAGCAACCTATTGTGCCATAAGATTCAAAGGAATGGTGTGTAATTCAAACGACTATATGCCGGAAGACTCCAAAATTGAAGAATCACCAGGCGACGACTCTAGCCTAATGGAGGAAATTACTTACTGAAATTTCAACAAAATCTGCCGCTACCCAGGTCTATATACCACACATTCTCTTTCAAGAGGCTGCAATGCAACCCACAAAGCTGCAGGAACACGTTGAAATTGACGACTTGGATCAATATTGTTCAAAACAAGTCAGAATTTGATGATTCCCATGATCAGATTTTGAGCACTCAAACCATTTTGGATACAAGGCAGGCTATTGATAAAAAAGTTTTGGTTGCTGAAATAAAAAAGCCAACAGTAGAGCCCATCAAATTTCAAGAATGTCGGGGCCAATTTTATGAGCATGCTAAATTCTATAAGGGCAAGCATGAAGAGCTTAACGGCAGCCCAATCCTTCGTCAAAGATTCGACCAGTAGAAAAATTGTGGGTGTTAAATACAAGGTTCAAGGCAGCTTGACGAAAACATAAACCTCACTGGAAACAACCTTATTTGATTGTGAAGATTCATTCACGTAGAAGGGCAAATATAAAGGATTCAACCACTGAACTGAAACACATAATTGATAAACATCAACTCATTCCATACCTACTTTTACCCTTTGATGCTGCCAATGAATGGTTGACTCTAAAAGAACAAATCACGTAATCACCAGATTCTTTCAAATCTGTCTAGCTATAGACGTCAACTAAAGCGCTAATTGGAAGACAACCCAATTTTTCTAACTCTTTTCTTCTTATTTGCGTTTATTTTATTTTCTTCCTTATATTCTTTTTCACAAAAATAAAAAGATTAAAAAAAATTCAGAAAATTGAAAAACACAAAAACAGAATTTTTTTTAAGTTAATAAGTATTTTATTTGGAATTTATTCTAGTGCAATTTTAATTTTGTGATTTTATGCAGGTTGAATTTGAACCAAATACGGGAATCGACTGAATCATGCATTCAACAGCATTCATCCACTCACCTCAGAACGCATTCAACCATCCATTCATCACAGCTTTGCATTCAAGATCAACGTTAAAGTGCAGAAACATAAGAGGAATGCGAACTGGAGTCTGAATTCTGAAATGCTTACAGTGGGGTTGCTGTGCTGACCTACATACCGCTGGACCCTCTTTCACTCACTCTCTCTCACATTTCAATAAAATAGTTGTTTTACAAACAAGCTTGGGGGTTGCCAGCTATTTACCTTCCTTTTGGATCTGAAAATCGTGGACTCTGCGAAAATGCTTCAGTTCTCTGTCACTCGAGTTTTCCTGCGCACATATCAGAGCATGCATGTGTTATTTTTCTCTCCAACTGAGCGGTGCAGATCAACAGCAAAGAAATTCGGATGAGGGTTTACCTTTTGGACTCTCAAATTTTCAGTATGCCAGGCTGCCAGCAACCTCCGTTTGCAAGCGTAGTGGACTCAATGGAACTCGGTGCTGTGCATTTAGGGGGTGCTTCTGGGTTTTGGCTGAGAAGGCATCGCGAGGAGTAGAAATGACGAGGGCTGGGTGTTTCGGTTTTTATTATAGGTTTAAGAGAAAAGGAGAGAGCCCTCTTGGTGTTAGGTTTGGAAATGAAGGTCATGGGGCTGAAACCTAGTTTGTATAGCCAACGGTAGGGTTATTGGCACGAGCGTGCTCGCACGTGAGTGGGCAGAGGCTTTCTCCATTCCTATTCCTGCCCCCAGGTCACGAGTTCGATCCCAGTGCCTGGAAAATTTGCCTTTCCCCAGCTCCAGGTCCTGTCTTCGAACCCAGGTGCGTCCACTTCCATTCCCTTTATTTTATTTTTCGTTTTGTATCATTTTATATTTTGTTCTGCTTTGTCTTTTGTTTTATTTTCATCTTTCTATTTCTAGTCAGTTATATACCGTTTGGTACGTGGGACGGGACGTGTTGTATCATTTTATATTTTGTTCTGCTTTGTCTTTTGTTTATTTTTATTTTTTTGTTTTAGTTTATTTTTTCTATTCTTCTATTTTTTGCACTTTGAGGATAATGTGTGATTTAAGTTTGGGGGTGGGAAATAGAATTTTAGGTTTTTAATTTTTGAGTCAATAAAAATTTTCATTCTTTTTAAGTTAATATCTATAGATTATTTTAAACTTTAGAACAAATGGACATGGTGAAGGTTAATCCCACAGTATAATCTTTTCTATTTATTGTTGCTTAGACACTAATTCATGACTTATACTTTGAAAATTTGCATGTTCACACCAACATGGTTTTGTGGGGGAGTGAGATTGAAACACTTACTTTTTGACTAAGGGTATTTTAATTTTTGTTCTTAGTAAAGTAAAGTTTAGTTTGTGTTATAAATAAAGTAATAATTGTTCCACCCGAAACTTTGCTTAGTAATCGGGCCAGTTCTGCCTGATCAGTAAGTGATTCTCACGTCAAACAGTAGAGTTTTGGCATGGGGCAGGGTGGTTAGTTGGTTTCATAGCCTTTTCAGCTCGAGTTAATAAGTCCTTAGGTGTTCTACACCTAGTGCCATAGAGCCTTAGTGGTTTGGGAACAGTTTTCTAAAACACGGCCTAGGCGGTCGCCTAGGTGCTAGACGGCGGTGCTCCCCCATGATTATCCCGAAATCGTTTACTAAATTGGCAAAGCTATTAGGCAGCATAAGTCAGACGTCTAGGCGGGCTAAACGGTCGCTGGGTGGGCTAGACAGAAGCTGGATGATCTGGGCGGCTTGGGAAAATACGATAGCCTACCCAGAAGTAGGCAGACACGGGGAAATCTAGGCATTGTGCGTCTCGCCGTCTCCTTTAGGTGTGACGATAGTCTACGAGAGAGAGAGAGAGAGAGAGAGAGAGAGTATGAATCTGCAATTGCAGATATGGTGATAAGCAGACAACGACAATGGTTTTTGCTGAGCAGCTTAGAGTTTTCTTTTGAAAGTAAGTCGGTGATTGGGAATCGGGATGCCTAAATACAAGTGTCTTTGGTTTGTTTTATTCTAACAGGATAATAAATGGATTAGTTAGATGACTTTGGATTTTTTGTTAGGGTCCATTACGCCCATCTATAAATGGACTTGACAATTCTACTCAAAGGTAAAACAAGGAATACAAGGCCCAACTTGCATATTTTCATACATAGATGTATATTATTTTTAATTAAGAAATAACATATTATTCAATGTTTATTTACATATTATATAGTAAATTTACTTAAATCCGCTTAGCCGTCTAGTTGTTAGGCCTCAGTCCACCTCGCGACTAGCACCTAACGTTTTTTTAGAACCTTTTTTTGGGAGTCATTGACCTAAAGCTCGTTACATGGGTTGGACCGAAAGCTTAAGTGAACTGACATTGCACGACCACCACTGTTACTAGAAAAAGAAAAAAAATTGAAAAAAAGAAAAAAAGAAAAAAGAAGAAGAAGATCTTTTTGAGGTTATTATGTGTGAAGTAGTGAATAAAGAGGACGAGAGGTAAGACTTTTAGTCGTGTCTCTTTAACTATGTTGGTTCACTCTACACCAAAGGAAATTCATGAATTCTTTTCTAATTGATTCTAAATGGCTTAGACTTTGTAGTGGGATTGGTTGAAACTTTTGGAAAGATGTTCTAATTTTTAACATTTTCTATGAGTTGCAATTTGAAGGTGAAATTTTTTGTGTCTTAGTAAATTTTGTTTAAGTTTCTTAGTCTTTCTTTTATTTTTCTAGTTTTGTTTTGCTTGAGGACATGCAAAATGCTAAGTTTGGGGGTATTTGATGAGTCGATATTATACCATATATTTTACCCTATTCTTGGTTATAGTTTATTGGTTGTTTTGGTAGAATTTTGATACTTTGTTATGTATTTTCAATGTAGGACATTTGACTTCCTTTAGAGCAAAATGTGATCAAATGAATGAATTTTAGAGTTATTCCAATTAGAGGATGTTCATGTGCCTTTCAATATGATTGTCTCAAAGTTTTAGATTTTTCTACCAAGCCGTTTGACCATGGCGAAGAAAAGAAGGTCCAGCGCGCAACTTTCCCAGATTGATATTTTTGGATGTTTTGGGTATTTTGAAAGTCAAGATGTATATTTTGAGAAAGATTACTTCTGAGGATTTGTAGAGGACGTCTTCAGCTTTCAAAAGAGACATTTTGAGACCAAATCGGAGTTGATTTGATGGGTCAAAAGTCTGATTTTCTGAGAAGTCCAAATTTCAGGTCAAATAGGAAACCTTTTATTTCCTAATTATCTTATTTTATTATGTTTCCTAGTTTTAGAAGACCTTTTCTAAGTAGGACTTTATGTTGTGGTAGTATAAATAAGGCTTTTTAGCCAGTAGAATAGGTACGCATCAATTTGGGAGAACTTAGTTAGGCTTTGACGTTTTGTATTTCAAGGTGTTTTCTATCCTTTTTTCTATTTCAATAAAATTCATTTTGTTTTATGGTTGTTCTTAACTAATTTCCATTTGCTAGGGCGATGCCTTGAGACTTAGAATGAATATGTAGTCTTTATTTAATTGCTTATGATATTATAGATACATACTTTGAATTAGGAATCACTGTGTTTAAATTGTCTCTATACCTTAATGTTTAGCTACCATTAGGATGTTTAGATAAGTAATCGGATGCAATTCGGTCGGAATGCCACTGCAGGATTGAGCATTGCTTCTTGTGATTGATAGTTGTAATTTCACTTAGGGTGAATGCCACGTTTTTGGGGTTGCATAGTTTTTCAAATGGTTTTCACTAAGCGTAATGAGTCATGCATGTTTATATTTGATCTGAATGCCACAGACATATTGCATGTTTGATATACGTTCTAGCTTGAATGCCACAAGTAGAATATGCATAAGGAAAACCTAATCTTCAAAGTTGCACATGTGTAATTCATAAGTAATTGGTAAAACTACATAGGATTGTTAAGATGACGGCGGAACCCTAGTACTTTCTCACTTTGAATTCTAAAAATTGTTTCCTTTTTCCTTCTTTAAAATTGCAGATTTTAGTTAACCCTTTTAACTAATTTCGTTTTTCTTAATTTAGGTAATTAAGTCAACCTTTTCCAATCTTCGTTTTCAAATAATTAACTAAGATTTTAATTTTGCATAAATTGTTTTAAATAATCCCTACGGAAAACGACATTGCTTTAGCCGTTTATACTACAACTACCTTGTTCTCTTGCAAGTATTTTTAAGTGTTTTTATCCCAACTTTTGTAGGTGGTCCAAGTCCCTATCAGTTTGTACAACAAGGGGTTACTATATTCCAAAAAGCAAGGTTCTAGAAAACTTTTATTTTTGCCCAGTCACACCTTTTTGATTTGTAGCTCTTCAGGAGTTAGTAGTTGTACTCTAGTGGAGACGAGGATCACTTGCAGTTTCTGACGTTCACTTTCAATAATGTAGGAAGTTGTTTATGTTATTTTTGTGCATATACTCTTTACATTTCTGCACATTTATCAATGCTCTAACACTGGATGCATTGTAAAAAGAGTGTATCCCACATTGTGCACTCTTAGTTTAATATATTTTGATATGAAAAAAGACAGTTACATTAGTAAGGGGAATAAACATTACCCCACACAAAACAAAAAAAAATTACAAGAAATGAGGGGTATATAAACCTTACCCTTCTTGCAAAAGAAAATACAATTAAAAAAAAAGGGACAAGGTAATATACATATCCTAACAATCTTAGTAAGGGGGATAAACACCCTCATAAAACAATAAAAATAAAATACAGGAAACTACCTTACCCTTCTTATAAAAGAAAATACAAGGAAAAAAAGAGGGACATAGACCTAAAGCAAAAGGTAATATACATATCCTCGTAGTCTTCGGTATGAAAAGAAAACCGATAAGAAGCACAATCTAGTCTCCTCTAAGCCTTCTTTTCATCATGTTCACACGCACTGTAATCATGAAATAGAGCCTATCTTGTACATTGTCAAATAATTTAAATTTGCATATCTCCCTGTCTTCTTAACAATTAAAGAACCACACACTCCCCCAAAATCCTACGATGAAACCTAGTTCGGTGAAAATATACAATCATGGAAAATCATGCTCATTGTCCACACCTAGGTTGTTCTTGCTATCTGCATCAATGCCCTTAATTGGTAGACACTCATTCTGAAGTGGAGGGCCACACAGTTTTGAATTCTCCTCAAATGCAGAAGCATCGAAACTTTGGAGCTGAGTGCTTGTTGGGATTAGTCCTAAAACAAAACCTGGACAGAAATATGTAATGCATTAAACAACTCTACTACCAGAAGTTACCAGATAACAATTCACACGAAATAGGTGCAAATACCTTTGTTGCCTTCTTAAGCCTCAGCAGTGGGATGACAACAGAAACATGATCTGCTAGTATTACATCAAACGATGGCCGCGTGAACAGCTTGCAGAGAGCAATAGAAAGGCACCGTATATATCCACACAAAGCATGGAGTCGATAGAATATATGTCGGGGTAGGAAGGCACCATATATAGTAACTGGAAAGATACCTGTGAAACCAAATGACAGTATAACATCAAACTATGCAGTGATCTTGAATGACAGTTGATCAACGCAAAACTGATAAATAAAAACAAAAGAAAGGAAAACATGTTGTGTTTGTTCCAACTCTTATACATTCCCAAAGGGCCTAAAAGAAGCGAAACGTATAAACCACCTTCTAACCCCAAGGCCTAACATCCATCTACATACATATTACCCTATTTGATGAAGCTCCCATTTACCATATTAGAATGTGAGCATTCAACCCAAAACCAATTTGCGACAGGTGTAGAGGCAATTATCCATCCGCCTTTTTGTCCATTAGATTGGCAATTATAAAAAAATAGTATTTTTTCAATTCAATCACGACCTTTCAATTCTCGTACTACTGATACTATTGATGAAAAAATGATTTATTTGATCAAAGCATAGAATTGAAGTCGAGAAAGCCACGCACTGCCACACACTAGAAACGGTCTCCTCAAAGCATCGATTTTTATCGGTGGTGGGAAGTGAAAACGTGAACTTTAGTCGACGATCAGTCTTTCAGCTCCACCTACCCATCACATTCACAACATCAAAAACTCCATCCCAAAAGCTCCTCCACAATTTTCATGAACAACAGAAGGAAAAGAGAAGAAGAAGGAGCTACGGATGCCCAGATCGGGATGAATGATTGCAACGTTCGACTTGGAGCCTCCTTTCTTCTCCGCCATTTTTTCAGCTCCTTCTTTCGCCCCAATTCTCTGCACATTCTAATTCAAAATGAGAAACCATTTCTGCTGTATTGGGCCGAAACGGGTCGGGTGTGACCCAAATTGTGTAATTATAAAACTATTTGAAACTGGTTTTTACATAAATAAGCACATGAGTTGGTTCTTCGACATCGTGCCGACGTAAATCATGCAATGAGCAGTTTATGCTTTGTAATAGTAAGATTTTGATGGTAATCAGTCGGCGTGTTTTATAAAAAGACACAGTTATAGTTTTTGATATTCACGTTTGGGTTCAGATGTTTTGTGTTATTCTATTTACATTATCTTGTACAGTAGTACCATATCAGCCATAATACCTTGATTTAAATTTCGCCATGTGTCCTTATTTTTATAGAGCTGCAATTTAATTTCATTTTGACCTTTTAAACATATCTATCAAACCGAAATGAAGCTAAACACATCCAAGAACTTTCCCGGCCCACACCTTGAAACCTTAAACCATAAACTTTCCCCACAGGAAAGCATGGTGAGAAAGAATATGACTCGACATGCTCGAAGTAGACATTCAAAATTGTAATATTTCAACTTTCAAAATATGAACATAAGAAGAAAAATAAAAAAACATAAGAAAATCTTCAACCTAACTAGATTAATATATTTAATTGAACAACTTATTCCTGCACAACGTCATGTAGTCTTCCATACCGTGCTATATAATTCTCTCTTCAGACTCTTATTGTTCGAGCAAATATTTGTAGAGAATGACTCTGTCATGCCATCACGCTTCAATACCCATTCTCTAAGCCATCTGGTAGTCTTAAATGACATAATATTTCAACATACACAAGCTAGGGATATTAAAAACATAGATAAACGCCAAGCACGCACCCTTGACAGAATCACCCTTAAAAGTGCTACTAGTATTAATTTTTACATAGAGAAAACATCAGAAGTATACATATTCTTGTAGTCTTCGGTATGAAAAGAAAACCGAAGATGTACAATGAAAAGTACAATATAGTTTCCTCTAAGCCTTCTTTCCATCATTGTCATACGCACTGTAATCATCACATAGAGCCTATCTTGTACATTGTCTAACAATTTAAAATATGCATATCTTCATGTCTTGTTAACAATTAAAGAACCAAACACTCTCCAAAATCCTACGATGAAACCTAGTATGGTGAAAATATACAACCATGGAAATTCATGCTCATTGCCCACGCCTTGGTTGTTCTTGCTATTTCCATCAATGCCCTTAATTGGTAGACGCTCATTCGGAAGTGGAGCGCCACACAGTTTTGTTTCCCCTCAAATGCAGAAGCATTGAAACTTTGGAGCTGAGTGCTTGTTGGGATTGGTCCTTCAAGATTATTGTACGAGACATTGAAATATTTTAAGAAATTAAGGCTTGCCAATGACAATGGGATGTTTCCAGACAAATGATTCATGGAAAGACACAAATTCTCTAGATTGTTTAGGTTGGATATTTGTTCTGGAATGTTGCTGGAAAAGTAGTTGCCTCTAAGATCCAAGTTGTGGACAAGGTGTAATTGGCTGATCTCAGTAGGTATTCTACCATGAATGTGATAGAGAGATAGGTCTACTGTTGGTGGAGAAAAGAAAAATATTCGCAGGCAGTTTAGGTCTGCAGGGGAGAACATAGGCAGGTCAATATAATCATCTACTTGAGTTGTGGTCGGTTCATGTAGCAACCTTGGGAGTCCACAAAGTTCTTTTGGAATTTCACCGGAAATTTGGTTGCCTGCCAAGCTCAAGAATAAGAGTTTGGGAAGAGTCCCCAGGGATCTAGGAATTGGCCCTGTAATTCTACTACATCTCAAACACAAAATCTCCATATTCTTGAGTTTTGATAACCATAAAGGCATTTAACCAATGAACTCACAATTAATAAAACTCAAAATTCGAAGATTTTGGAAACCACCGTAATCAAGCATGTCTTCACTAGCTGGCATTACCTTTGAATGAATACCAAAGTTTGAAGACTTTGGCAACGCATTAATATCTCCATTGCCCCATTGATGTTGGTTAAGCCACCAAGCGAGAGAAGGGACAAAGATTTCAATGAAAGAATTTCAGGATGTATTTGTCTCTCTAGATTATTTGAAGCCAAATTAATAGCTTTTAGGAACTGGCATGAATAAAGGCTTGTTGGAAATGTACTAGTAAATTGGTTTCCACGTAGGTCAAGTTTACTGAGGTGACTAAGTTTCGAGAAATTGACCATGCAAATATCCGCTTCCAAGTTGTTGGCTGCGATATGTATTTCTACAAGGTTAGTGCAATTCATTATTGATGGGGGCAAAGAACTTTCAAAATGGTTGTGATCAAGAGCCAAGTGTTTCAATTTGGAGAGCTTTCCAAAATGGAGAGGGAGCACACCACTCAATTGATTAAAAGAGAGGTCAAGGATTGCTAGGTTGGTGAGGTTCAAAATTTTCTCACTTATGGCTCCATGGAGTGAAATGGAAGGGAAGGCAATCTCTTCAAGTTTGGTGGCATTGTAGATATCTTTTAGGAGTGGCCCTGAGAGGTTATTGTTACCAGCACGGAAAATGTGTAGTTTTGAACCCTCCCTGAGTCCAAGAGAAATTTTACCTTTGAATGCATTGAGGGAAAAATCCAACAGCCTAATCAAGGGAGAAGAACGAAGACATATGGAGGATGAGATCAAACCTGAGAAGCTATTGTTGTGGACGTTGAAACTAGTTAAATTTTGAGCTTGTCGAAAGAATGATGATGGAATTGCACCATGGAAGCGATTGCTTGACAAGTCCAACGTCTGGATATTATGGGATGGCAGAGAAAATGGTAGCTTTCCAAAAAGAAGATTAAAGATCAAATCAAGGATCTCAAGACGATTCAAAGACAAGAAGAATTCAGTTCCAAGTTGTTCGGAAAGAGAGATTCAAGTGGGTGAGGTGTGTCAGATTTCCAAGTGATGATGACGAGGGGAAAATAGCTCCTTTGAGACATTTGGAGGATAAGAGCAAGGGGGTGACCAAACCATCCTTATTACAAGTGATGCCCTTCCAACGGCAACAGTTAACCAAAGTCCAATTTAAAGGACGAGAAGATAGGGTGGAGGCGAAGGACAAAAGAGAGGCGCGCTCAGTTTGGTTGCATGCATGAACATTTGTAGAGATGATGTGAGAGAATAAAAGGATGAGAAGGAAGCCATGAGCCATTGGGTTGGAAAGTAAGCTGCTCTAGCTTAGATATGTTTCTTTACATTCGGAATCCTCAAAGTTTGGGAATATGTAGAGCAACTAAATGCCTACATAATCTGAAGTTCTTTTCTGTCTTCGTTTTAGCTTGAAGACGAAGAAACACTAAAGCTCGAAAACGCTAGCGGCAAACATCACAGCAAACTAAAAAATTGGCAAACAACCATAGCCATACAAATGTTCCAAACCCCTCTATGAAGCGACACCGAATGTTGGTTTTCGTATGCACATGCTGTTTAGTACTATCAACATTTCGTGTTTGGTGTACCAAAACCTGAATTAACTCAATCGAACGAGTATTTTAAACATATATATTTAAAATTATTTTAAAATGCAAATAGAAATTATCTATTTTTTGTCTAAGTGAGCGTCACCTAGGTAGTTTTAGGCATTGTTTCTTATTTTTTAAATGCCTAGGAATTAACCTTGGAGGTTGCCAGCCGCCTAGCGTCTAAACGGCGCCATGGCGGCCCTAAGCAGGGCCTTTTAAAAAAACGTTTCAAAGTCTACAACGGGCCATATTTTGCAAATTTGCCCTAGATGAAGACAACAACATTCAAAAGAACTAATGTCTTTCCTTCTAGGTAATTGAAAAAAGAACATAACATTTGAATTTGGGGGAGTATAGCTAAAATGCGGTTGCAAATTTGCCCTAGATGAAGACAACAACTTTCAAAAGAACTAAAGCCTTTCCTGTTAGGTAATTGAAAAAGGAACATAACATTTGAATTTTGGGAAGTACAGCTAAAATACTGTGACAGTGACGCCTAGAAATCCAGAGTACTTGACCAAAAAAACAAGTTGTTTTTTCCCTAAAATTATTATTTTTTATCGTTAGTCAAATCAATCCCTTTAGAGGAAATTATAGAATCAGGATCCTCGCCGGATCTTTCCCTAGGGATCCCGCAATCTTGTTCGTTCATTTTATATCGTGCGGTCAGTTTCGTTAGGTACTATTCATATTTGAATTTTAAAATTTTAATTTTAAATAATTTCTGACCGCACGATATACGATGAACGGATAAGATTGTGGGATCCCTAGGGAATGGATCCGGCGAGGATCCTGATTCGAAATTATAGTCAAGGTTCATCAACTTTAATCCAAAGTAATGATTACTCAACTAAAAATTCATGACTAATAGTCCTTTAAAACCTCAAAACGTGCAGCTATAGTCATTTTCATCAAATCCGTCAGAACTTTCATTAAAACGAGTCATGTTGAAAGTTTAATCATTACTACAATTAGGTTAAAGTTGAGGAACTTATGCTCCAATTGGGTTAAAGTTGAGAGACAATTTCTCCAATTGGGTTAAAGTTAAGAGACCATTTGTACAATATTTCCATTTAGTTTCCCATATTTTCTCCTTGATTATAACCTCACGTGCTTGGCGTGCGACTCATTTTGACGGAAGTTTTAACAGAGTTGACAAAAAGGATCATAGGTACACGTTTTGATGAGTTAAGAGACCAATTGTCATGAATTTTTAGTTGAGGAACCATTGTCCTAATTGGGTTATAGTTGAGAGACAATTGCTACAATTTTCTCATCCCTTTATTAGATCACAATATTTTATTATTTACTAATTCAATTTTATAATTTTATTATTTATTATGAATCAACATCTTTAAAGTAAATGACAAGTTTCAAGAACCCACGGGTTTCATCAACATCATTTTCTAATTTTTTTTTAGGGTAAAGTATTGATTTAGTCATTGAATTACCACTTCAGTGAAAATTAGGTCCTTTAATTAATTTTCGGTAAATAAGCCCCTAAATTCATTAAAGATTGCTAATTTCATCCCTACTATTATATTCAAAGTTATTTTATCCAATTTTTTGTTAACTTAAGTCACTTGACATACATTATAGTGTAATACCATCATTTTCTCACCTAGAAGCCCTTAACATTTTATATAGGTTGTGAATCTAACGTCTAATTTACCCTCCAAAGTTAACTTCATACACTATTTCGTTATGAAAAATTACCAATTTACCCTTCAATGTGTATCACATGCAAATAGCGTGACTTAAGTTGACAAAAAATATAGTAGCTTCAATTCTAATATTAGGGATGTAATTGGTAGATTTTTATAATTCAATGATTGATTTTTTTGAAAAAAATAGTTTAGAAACCTAATTTTCACTCCGTTCTCTCTAAAAGAATGCAGTTATTTCGAGAATCCGAGTAAATCACATAAGTTTCAATAATAGTTATTATGTGTAGTATAATATGATATGTTTATCTATCTATCTATCTATATAAAGTGAGAGCCCAAAACAGTGAAGCTTTCCAAAATGCCAAAAATGTCTCTTTATTTCCTTCACAATCAAAACTCAAAAACTTCAAAAAAGAGGATAGACAGGTGAAAAAGCATCACTGCACAAAAAAACTGTATTGAAAAAAAACAAACAAAAACATTTAAATAGTGAGAGAAACAAATAAAAAATATATATACAAAAAGAAAAAGAAAAATAATAAATAATAAAAATAGCTCAAACGGAAAAGTTGGAAAATAAATAAAAAAATAATAAAAATGTTTTAAAAGTTAAAAAAAAAAATGAAAAGAGAACGCCTACGTGATGATCCCTAAAAATGACCGAGAAAATAGGGTCCAACCGTTAGCAGTTTTCTCTAAATAACGCACACGATTTGATCTGATTTTCAGTAGAAAGTTCAATAATAATGTGGAGCAAAAAATAATCAAGAAAATTATGGAAGTGACACGTGGACTTTTGAATGAAAATGATAAAATTACCTTCAAGGCACATCAGGATTTCCATTTGCATGCAACTGACAATAACGGAAATCAAGAAAGAGATAAAGGTGATCAAAATACAATTTAATCAAATCATTCACATCACTCCTCATCAAATCCTTATTCAAAAGGTAACTCCCAATTTTTCTATTTAATTTAGGATTAATTGTCATGTTAATTGCAAGATATTATTTCACATAATATCTTGCAATATTCACACAATTTCACCACATATGGCCGGCCACTCTCCTATAAATAGCCTTTTTCTCCCATTAAAAAGCTAATTCATTTACCACCTACAAACTCATAAACACATTATTTTCAGAATTCTAACTTTGGCATCGGAGATTCTTCGACCAAAGGCCTCCCATTCATCGTGGGCGCATAAGGCTTTTGGCTTTAATCTTACGTGTTATTATTTTGCAGGTGTATTTTCGTCAAAAGAAAAGACGACGGAAATTTACAGCCACAAATTACTGCCCATATTTCATCAGTATTTAGAGATGAATAATTGGAAGTTTGCTTCTCCCTTCCTCCTACATCTAATGGTTTGGGGAAAAGGGTTTCTTTGATTCGGATCAGTTTTCCTTTTTCGTTTTGTTGCTTCCTGCATTCTTTTTCAACTCTTAGTTTTATGGTTTTTCAAGAATAATTTCTTGAACTAGGCACAGTTTACAAAAAAATATAGGAAGGGTCTTTGAAGCCCATTTACGGAGATTGATTCGTGTGTTGGATGTGTAAATTGAAAACCCACGCGGAGATATTTCATAACTTACCTTCAGAATGTGGTGCCAAGCTTCGATTGGCTATATTTCTCAACTCATGTTTTATGTTCCTTAGCATACAAAGTTATTTTGCTACAGGTTGGGTTTCTGTTTTATGGTAATGGTTGTTTCATTGTTTGAGCATGTCAAGATAGAATGAAAATTTTAAGGGTATTTCAAAATACAAGTGTTTAATATCATATAATTGATATATGTTGAAAACATTAACAGTTGAAAACATTAGCAGTTGAAAATATTGGTAATGTTGAAACCATTGGCAGTTTAATGAATGCCCACATAAGTTTTTCAATACCCACACAAAGCGATGTAGATTTTGGAAATAAAGGTGATCATATTTTCAAAGTCATGTGATGTAAATTTAAAATTGTAAGAACCTTTTTGTATGGAGCCGCTCTATAAATAGAGCACTCCGACTGCAGTTAAAGGATATAGAAAGAATACAGAGAAGAAAGAAAAGATTAATAACTTCAATATCTATTCCTCCCTCTTTTATTTGTCATCCTCTTGCGCTATAGGTTCAATGTGATAATTTACACCTGCTTCGTTCTTGTCACTAGTAAAGGTTATCTCTCTAGCTTTTACATATTTATAACACGTTATCAGCATGAGTCTCTAAAACCTAACCATTTCTCATTTCTCTTCACCGAACGAAAGAAAGGAAAAAATGTTTCCTCTAAAGTTTTTACTGTTCATCTTCTTCCTCTACCTCAACTGCACGATATACCCTCGCGACGAACTGTTTGCTCCATGCCTGCTTCTAGTCCTCAACCTAACAGTTACATATATCTTTGATTTCTTGTTTGGTGTAGATCTTGATTACTAACCCAATATTTATTTATGTTGATTTTACTGCAATCCAAGATGGTGCGGTACAATCGCCCATCTTGAACTGCAAATTTAATCTTACTGCGATCCAAGATGGTGTGGTATCACCGCCTATCTTGAACTGCAGATCTAATTTTACTGCAATTTTAGGTGGTGTGATATAATCGCCCACCCTACCCTGCATATTTAAATTTGCCTGCTGTTTAATTTCATTGCAATTTTAGGTGGTGTGGTATAATCGCCCACCCTGCTATGCGTATTTAAATTTTTTCTGCTACTGCAGTGGTGCGGAATAATCGCTCATCCTATGTTATATTATAATGAGAATGGTGCGGTACAATCGCCATCCTCATTCATCTTAAAAATCTCGAGCCTGAAGTTTCGAATGCTTTTCATTTTGGCCAGAAGTTCTAACACTATATTCCTCCAGGAATACATATTATTGCAATTTCTTACACATCTCATTTTCTTTCAAAAAAGAAAATGGCGAACTTGACGAAGCTTGATTTTACTGCCCTGGACATTACTGGGAAGATTTACCTTACCTGGGTACTGGATACTAAGATCCATCTGGAAGCAAGGAATCTTGGAGATACCATTAGGGAAGAGAACAACTCATCATCTCGAGATCGAGCGAAAGCCATGATCTTTATTCGTCGTCATCTTGATGAGGGACTAGAGAGCGAGTACTTAACGGTTGAAGATCCGTTAGCCCTCTGGAAGACATTGAGAAACAGATACAATCACCAGACAACGGTGATTCTTCCAATAGCTCGTTATGAATGGACTCACCTAAGGATCCAGGATTTCAAGTCAGTGGCAGAGTACAATTCTGCGCTTTTCAGAATTACATTTCAGATGAAGCTCTGTGGGGGTACTATTACTGAGGAAGATTTGCTGGACAAGACTTTCAGCACATTTCATGCCTCTAATGTGCTCCTGCAGCAATAGTATAGAGCACGAGGCTTCACTGAATACAACCAGCTGATATCTGTGCTCTTGGTAGCTGAACAAAACAATGAGCTCCTGATGAAAAATCATCAGTCACGACCTACTGGATCTGCACAATTCCCAGAAGTGAATGCTGCTTCCCTCGAAATGAACGCCACATCCTCTGGTGGCGATAATCATAAACGAGGACGTGGCCACAAGTGAGGTCGGTGGAACAGGAAAGGCAAGAACCATGGTGGGCAATTTCACAACCAGGTTCCAAAGCATAATTCAGGCCAGAGTTTTTAAAATGCGAATCGCCACAAAGGCAAAGCTCACATGAACAATGCTCCCAGGAACTCTGAAGGAGCCTGCCATAGGTGTGGTGGCAATGGGCATTGGGTGCGTACTTGTCGTACCCTAAAACATCTTATGGATCTATATCAAGCCTTCCTCAAGAAGAAGGGTGTCGAGACTAATTTTCTCAACTAGACTAAACCAATGGATATACTTAATCCAGTGTGCGACTTATCAAGGCAGTTGAACACAACTCACCTAAATGTTTCGAACTTCATTGTGGAAAGGGGGAATGCAGTGTATCGGTCCGTCTGAATCGTTTATGTTTGATGTACCTTTATAATGCTGAACTTGTAGTTTAAAACTAGCATTTCAGATTCAATAAAAGTGGCATGTAAATTTCCTGTTATAAACTCGGATTCCCTTACTCAGAGAGCATGGATAAAAACTATGGTCATTCTCAAAACATGAGAAATGGCGAAGATATTTTTCTTGCAGATTGCGCAACTACGCATACAATACTTCGAGATCGAAAGTATTTCTCAAGATTGATGCTTACAAAAGTAAGGGTAACAACATTATCAGGACCTTCAGATGTAATTAAAGGCTCAGGGAAAGCCTAGATTATGTTACCAAATGGAACAATATTGTCCATACAGAATGCGTTGTACGCTACTCGATCTACTTGAAATTTGTTGAGTTTCAAAGACATATGTTTAAATGGATACCACATTAAAACGTAAAGTGCATAAAATGTGGAGTATCTATGCATTACCTCCAATGATACCCAGAATCGTATATTGGAAAAGTTGCATGGTTTGTCGAGTGGATTGTATTATACATACATAATGGCAGTTGAATCACATACTATCATGAACCAGAAGTTCATTGATTCAAAAGTTTACATGCTTTGGCATGACCGTCTGGGTCATCCAGGATCTACCATGATGCATAGAATCATTACCAACTCTAATGGACATCCATTATTGAGCAGACACATTGCTATCTCAAATGATAACCCTTGCAAGGCTTGTTCTCAAGGAAAGTTGGTAATTAGATCATCATAACTAAAGGTTGATGCTGAATCCCCATCGTTTTTGCAAAGAATTTAAGGGGATATTTGTGGACCTATTCAACCATTTTGTCGACCATTTCGATATTTTATCATTTTGGTTGATGCATCTACCAGATGGTCACATGTTCGTCTCTTGTCTACTTAAAATGTAGCTTTTGCGAGACTTCTTGCTCAGATAATTAAATTACGAGCACAGTTCCCCGATTACCCCATTAAGTCAATCCGACTTGATAATGCTGGTGAATTTACGTCTCAAACCTTTGATGATTACTGTATGACATTGGGCATTGATGTTGAACATCTTGTTCCTCATATTCATACTTAAAATGGTCTAGCAGAAGCATTGATCAAGCGGCTTCGGTTAATAGCTCGCACTCTGCTCATGAAAACAAAATTGCCAGTTTCTGCATGGGGACATGCCATCTTACATGTTGCATCATTGGTTCGATTGAGACCTATAGCCAACCACTAATACTCCTCAGTACAACTCGTGTTTGGACATTAGCCAAACATTTCACATTTACGAGTTTTTGGTTGTGATGTTTATGTGCCTATTGCACCCCATCAACGCACTAAAATGGGACCTCAGCGTAGACTAAGAATTTATGTGGGTTTTGATTCACCATCTATCATTAGATATTTGGAACCCTTGACAGGTGATATGTTTACAACTCGTTTTGCTGATTGTCACTTTGATGAGACAGTCTTCCCGTTGTTAGGGGGAGAAAAGACCGTTACAGAAGAACGGAAAGAGCTGACATAGGTTGTTCCCACCTTGTCTCATTTTGATCCACGTAGCACTCAATGTGAAAATGAAGTGAAAAGGATTGTTCATCTTTAAAGCATTGACAATCAAATGCCAGATGCATTTATTGATGCTATGAAAGTGACAAAATCACATATACCAATTGCAAATGCACATGCAAGGATTGATGTCTCTGTTGGACAAAATAAAGTGGCAGCGAATTATTGATCTGGTGCACGCCTGAAGCGTGGTAGACCCCCAGCTGGTTCAAAAGATTCAGCCCCTCGAAAGAGAAAGACAAGGGCACAACTGAATCCAAATGAAATCATTCAAGAAGAGAGAATGAATGACAAATCTACAATTCATGATTCTGGACTTCCAGAAAAAGAAAATGTCATTGATGAGACACATGCCCCTGAAGAAACAGCAGTACATGAGAGCAAAGAAATCTCCATAACTTATGCATGAACTAATGAATTGTAGGATCAGAATGAAATAATCATCGAAGGTATGTTCGCATTCGCAGTAGCCACTAAAATCATATTAAGTGATGATATTGAGCCCCGCTCTATTGATGAATGTAAACAGAGACAAGATTGGCTTAAGTGGAAAGATGCAATCTAGGCAGAATTAAATTCCTTGGAAAGGCGAAATGTTTTTGGACCAGTAGTCCAAACCCCGTCTGGTGTAAACCCTGTGGGTTACAAATGGGTATTCATAAGGAAACGCAATGAGAAAAACGAGATTGCAAGTTATAAAGCACGACTCGTTGCACAAGGTTTTTCGCAAAGACCTGGAATTGATTATGGGGAGACATGCTCTCCTATAATGGATGCAATTACGTTCCGTTACTTAATAAGTTTAGCGGTTTCAGAAAAACGTGACATGTGACTTATGGATGTCATCACCGCATATCTATATGGAGAATTGGATACTGACATATATATGAAAGTCCCAGAAGGACTTAAGTCGCTTGAAACAACTAACAAATCACGAGATATGCTCTCGATCAAATTAAGGCGATCATTGTATGGGCTAAAACAATCTGGACGAATGTGGTATAATCGTCTCAGTGAGTATTTGATCAAAGAATGGTATATCAACAATGTCATTTGCCATTGTGTGTTCATTAAGAAATCCAACTCTGGATTTGCTATAGTGACAGTATATGTCGATGATATGAACCTAGTTGGAACCTCTGAAGAGCTCAATAAAATTGTTGAATATCTGAAAAGGGAATTTGAAATGAAAGACCTTGGGAAAACAAAATATTGTCTCAGCCTGCAGATCGAGCATTGTGCTAGTGGAATTTTGGTCCACCAATCAGCTTATATTGAAAAAATCCTGAAGCGATTTGGCATGGACAATGCTTATCCACTCAGCACGCCAATGGTCGTTCGTTCTCTGGACATTAAGAAAGATCCATTCTGTCTAAAAGAAGATGATGAACTGGTCCTTGGTCCAGAAGTACCGTATTTGAGCGCAATAGGTGCTTTGTTGTATTTAGCACAATCTACCAGACCAGACAATTCATGTGGTCTAACTTCGAAGACAGACAATCCAACTGTCATTCATGAAGATAATGCAGCCTGTGTTGCCCAAATGAAGGAAGGATTCATCAAGGGCGATAAGACTAAACACATATCTCCAAAGTTTTTCAGCGCACATGAGCTTCAGAAGGTTAAAGTTATTGAAGTCAGACAAATCCATTCTAATGAAAATCTGGTAGATTTGTTCACCAAATCTCTACCAAAATGCACGTTTCAGAAGTTAGTGCAAAGTATCGAATTACGTCGACTTACCAAACAGCTGAATTTGGAGAATGCGGAATCAGGGGATATATATATCAGGGGGAGCATCCATGATACATGCTTGTTGTACTCTTTTTCTTTCGATTAGGATTTTTCCCACTGGGTTTTTCCTATCAAGGTTTTAACGAGGCAACATAAGCATATTTAACACTATATCAACAATCCAGTAAAAGTTGTACTCTTTTTCCTTCGCTGTGGTTTTTTCCCACTGGGTTTTTCCAAGCAAGGTTTTAACGAGGCAACTAATGTTGATATGTGGGCATCCAAGGGAGAGTGTTGAAAACATTAACAGTTGAAAACATTAGCAGTTGAAAACATTGTCAATGTTGAAACCGTTGGCAGTTTAATGAATGCCCACATAAGTTTTTCAATACCCACACAAAGCGATGTAGACTTTGGAAATTAAGGTGATCATATTTTCAAAGTCATGTGATGTAAATTTCAAACTGTAAGAACCTGTTTGTATGGAGCCGCTCTATAAATAGAGCGCTCAAACTGCAGTTAAAGGATATAGAAAGAATACAGAGAAGAAAGAAAAGATTAATAACTTCAGTATCTATTCCTCCCTCTTTTATTTGTCATCCTCTTGTACTATAGCTTCATTGTGATATTTTACACATGCTTCGTTCATGTCACTAGTAAAGGTTATCTCTCTAACTTTTACATATTTATAACAATATAGATATTTTCCTATACTTAACTGTTATTCCAAATGGTTTTTATATTGACTCTTTATTATCAAATTCAAGGTCTTTAATTTCTATTCAACCGTTTCATTCCAACACTCATATTGCATCCGATAATATAACTTTATAACGTTATTGATTAGTATTGAAATTTGAGGGTTTGATTTCCTAACGTTTTCAACCTTATATATATACTTGTTAATCTCTATTGCCTAGAATGAAAATTACAATCATCTCCCTTTCTTTCTTCTTCTTCTATCCTTTTGGTCCATATTCTTGAAAGCTTTATCATATTCTCACTCTCTCCATACTAAAGGAAAGAATCAAGTTGTTCACTTGATCCATGTATTGCAAGTGTACGCTTACAAGGATCATAGGTTGTTGTATTTTGGAGGGTAGGGTGTCATAACCTGCTACACCGAGACATTGTCTTAGAGGGGCGAAATCTACTCTTAAGGACAAGGATTACACGCCTCAACCTAAAATCTTGTTCTAATCAAGTAACACCTTGAAAATTTTAAATACATGAATTACATATTCATCATCAGGAATATGTGGAAAGAATCGAGAATTTATATTCATTTATTGAGTTTAGTCTTAAATTAAACTAGTTATGAAGTTTGGAATTTGGGAATTAATTATTTAAAATCCGTAGACGTTTTGAGATCACAATTTATATTTTTGAATAGAGCCCGATCTCACCAACGCGTAGGCGCAAACCGTTCGTGAAATGGAGTTATAACGAAAGAGTTATTAGCGTTTAAAATCAGGGCTATTTTGGTAATTTTATTTCTATTTAGAAGGCTCCAGAAATTTGGAGCCATAAGTTATGCCACATGTGTGGCTGTGATTGAAGAGAAAAATAAATGATGGATGGTTGTGATTAAAAGAAAAGAATAGGAATGAGGAAAATAAGGAAGGAATTGGAGGAGGCTGACCCGACCCGATCAGCGCCCATACATAATTTTCGACGGGTTTTCACCCATTTTTCCGATGAATTACATCAAACAACCACTTGGAAACCCCTCCACGACCTTCCCTCTTCCTATCACATCCCAAAAATATAGGGATTTGGACTTTAAATCGGGAGAAACCGCACGATGGGGTGCATCGGGTGTGTTTTCGAATCAACTAAATCTAAAGCAAACTACATCCATCTTCACCACCATTAGACTCCCCTTGAGGTCTGGAACAATGCTCAAACAATGGTAGAGGCGGCGGAGCACCGGAGGTGACGTTTGAGGCCACCCATTTATAGGGTTTCCGGCGGGTTCGAGGCAAATTGGAGCCTTTATAAGCCAAATTGGACTTGGCCGCAGGCATAAAGTTTGTTCTACTATTTGAGATCTTTATTTCTATATTTTTTGGAAATTTTTAGGAATAGTTGAATTTCCGGCGAGCCAGGGCGGCGGGTGCGGAGGCGCACGGCCAGGGAGCCGACATTGTGTTTTTATGCGAATTTCGTTATTCTAATTATGATTTTGAGACCTAACTGTTGTGGTTTGAATATTAATACGATTGTGGTATATGTTGGATTAAATGAATATGTTCATATTTGGTTTAAATTTTAGAAATGTGAACTACGAATGGCTTGATCCCTGTTTAGGGTACCTAGGCAGTCTAACGAGACGTTAGATGCAGCCATACAACAAGTGAGATTAAATAACCGAGAATTAATATTTAGATGGAATTTTGATCTAAGAGAAGGAAATGGTTCTAAATTGGAAGTGAAATTGTATGTTTTGGTAAATGATTAATGGTTATGGATTACGTGGGATGAAGGAAATTATTTGGAGAATGATGACTAATGATAGTGAATTCAAATGTTAATTTAAATATATGTTTTGACATTTAAGAAAATATGGATAGATTGTAAGAATTCTAATTATTGACTTAGAGGAATGTGATTAATGGAAATAAATTAACTATGATGGTAAGTTGAGCCTACTATAATTAACTCCCGAAAACATATATTTTGAGGGCGGGGTGTTACATGGAGAGCCACATAGTTTTGAATTTTCCTCAAACGCCGAAGCATTGAAACTTTTGAGCTGAGTGCTAGTTGGGATTGGTCATTCGAGATTATTGTACGTGACATTGATAGATTTTAAGAAATTAAGGCTTGCCAATGACAACAGGATGTTTCCAGACAAATGATTCATGGAGAGGTACAAATTCTTTAGATTTTTTATGTTGGATATTTGTTCTGGAATGTTGTCAGAAAAGTAGTTGCCACTACGATCCAAGGTTTGGACAAGGTGTATTTGGCCGATCTCAGTAGGTGTTTTGCAATGAATGTGAATGAGAGATAGGTTTATTGTTTGTGGAAAGTTGGACAATCTTCACAGGTAATTTATGCCTTCAACGGTGAAGAGAGGCAGGTCAATATAATCGTCTGCTTGAGTTGTGGTCGATTCATGTACCAACCTTGGTAGTCCACAAAATTCTATTGGAAATTCACTGGAAATGTGATTGTCTGCCAAGCTCAAGAATAAGAGTTTGGGAAAAATCCCCAACGATCTAGAAATTGGCCCTGTAATTCTACTACCTACCAAGCCCAAGATCTCTACAGTCTTGAGTTTTGATAACCATAAAGGTATTTGACCAGTGAAATCACAATAAAGAAACTCAAATATCGAAGATTTTGGAAACCACCGAAACCAACCATGCCTTCATCAGTTGGCATTTCCTCGCCTTTGAACGAATACAAAAAGAATGCATTAATATCTTCATTGCCCCAGTAATGTTGGTTAAGCCACTTAGTGAGAGAAAGGACAAAGATTTTAATGAAAGAATTTTAGGTTGTATTTGTCCCTCTAAATTATTTGCAGCCAAACGAATAACTTTTAGGGACTGACATGAATAAAGGCTTGTTGAAAATGTACCGGTAATGTTGTTTCGACATAGGTCATGTTTATTAAGGTGACTAAGTTTCGAGAAATTGAGCATGGAGATATCTCCTTCCAAGTTGTTGGCTGCCATATGTATTTCTACAAGGTTTGTGCAATTCATCAACGACACATGGGGGCAAAGAACCTTCAAAATGGTTGTAATCAAGAGCCAAGAGTTTCAATTTGGAGAGCTTTCCAAAATGGAGAGGGAGCACGCCACTCAACTGATTAAAGGAGAGGTCAAGGATTGCGAGGTTGGTGAGGTTGAAGATTTTCTCACTTATGGCACCATGGAGTGAATTGGAAGGAAATGCAATTTCTTCAAGTTTGGTGGCATTGTAGATATCTTTCGGAAGTAACCCTGAGAGGTTATTGTTACTAGCACGAAAAATTTGCATTTGTAAATATTCTTTACATTTCTACACGTTTATCAATGCTCTAACACTGCATGCATTGTAAAAAGAGTGTATCCCACATTGCGCACTCTTAGTTTATAATATTTTGATATGAAAAAGGATAGTTACATTTAATTATTAAGGGGAATAAACATTACCCCTCACAAAACAAGAAAAACAAAATAAGAATGAAATACAAGAAATGAGGGGGGACATAAACCTTACCCTTCTTGCAAAAGAAAATACAAGAAAAAAAAAGAAGGGACAAGTAAGGGGGATAAACATTACCCCTCATAAAACAATAAAAATAAAATACAGGAAATAAGGGGAGACATAAGCCTTACCCTTCTTATAAAAGAAAATACAAGGAAAAAAAAGGGACATAGACCTAAAGCAAATGGTAATATACATATCCTCGTAGTCTTTGTTATGAAAAGAAAACCAATAAAAAGCACAATCTAGTCTCCTCTAAGCCTCCTTTTCATCATGTTCACACGCACTATAATCATGAAATAGAGCCTATCTTGTACATTGTCAAAGAATTTAAAATATGCATATCTCCATGTCTTCTTAACAATTAAAGAACCACACACTCCCCAAAATCCTACAATGAAACCTAGTGCGGTAAAAATATACAACCATGGAAAATCATGCTCATTGTCCACACCTTGGTTGTTCTTGCTATCTGCATCAATGCCCTTAATTGGTAGACACTCATTCGGAAGTGGAAGGCCACACAATTTTGAATTCCTCTCAAACGCAGAAGCATCAAAACTTTGGAGCTGAGTGCTTGTTGGGATTGGTCCTTCGAGATTATTGTACGAGACATTGAAGGATCTTAAGAAATTAAGGCTTGCCAATGACAACGGGATGTTTCCAGACAAATGATTCATGGAGAGGCGCAAATTTTCTAGATTTTTGAGGTTGGATATTTGTTCTGGAATGTTGCCGAAAAAATAGTTGCCACTAAGATCCAAGGTTTGGACAAGGTGTATTTGGCCGATCTCAGTAGGTATTCTGCAATGAATGTGATTGAGAGATAGGTCTATTGTTCGTGGAAAGTTGGACAATCTTCGCGGGTAATTTTTGTCATCAAAGTTGAAGAGAGGCAGGTCAATATAATCGTCTGCTTGAGTTTTGGTCGATTCATGTACAAACCTTGGTAGTCCACAAAGTTCTTTTGGAAATTCACCGGAAATTTGATTGTCTGACAAGTTCAAGAATAAGAGTTTGGGAAGAGTCCCCAACGATCTAGGAATTGGCCCTGTAATTCTACTACCTACCAAACCCAAGATCTCTACATTCTTGAGTTTTGATAACCATAAAGGTATTTGACCAGTGAAATCACAATAAGAAAAACTCAAATATCGAAGATTTTGGAAACCACCGAAACCAACCATGCCTTCATCAAATGGCATTTCCTCGCCTTTGAAGGAATACAAAAAGATGAGAGTTTGAAGGCTTTTGCAATGCATTAATATTTTCATTGCCCCAGTAATGTTGGTTAAGCCACTTAGTGAGAGAAAGGACAAAGATTTTAATGAAAGAATTTCAGGTTGTATTTGTCCCTCTAAATTATTGTCAGCCAAACGAATAGCTCTTAGGGACTGACATGAATAAAGGCTTGTTGGAAATGTACCAGTAAAGTTGTTTCTACGTAGGTCAAGTTTATTGAGGTGACTAAGTTTCGAGAAATTGAGCTTGGAGATATCTCCTTCCAAGTTGTTGGCTCCCATACGCATTTCTACAAGGTTCGTGCAATTCATCAACGATGGGGGGAAAGAACCTTCAAAATGGTTGTAATCAAGAGCCAAGAGTTTCAAATTGGAGAGCTTTCCAAATTGGAGAGGGAGTACGCCACTCAACTGATTAAAGGAGAGGTCAAGGATTGCGAGGTTGGTGAGGTTGAAAATTTTCTCACTTATGGCTCCATGGAGTGAATTGGAAGGGAATGCAATTTCTTCAAGTTTGGTGGCATTGTAGATATCTTTCGGAAGTAACCCTGAGAGATTATTGTTACTAGCACGAAAAATTTGTAGTTTTGAACACTCTCCGAGTCCAGGAGAAATGTTGCCACTAAATTCATTGTGGGAAAAATCCAACAGCCTAATCAAGGGAGAAGAATGAAGGCATATAGAGGATGGGATCAAACCTGAGAAGGTATTGTGGGTGATGTTGAAACTAGTTAAATTCCAAGCTTGTTGAAAGAATGATGTTGGAATTGCACCCTGGAAGCGATTGCTAGACAAATCCAACGTCTGGATATTGTGAGATGGTAGATAAAAAGGTAGCTTTCCAGAAAGAAGATTAAAGCTTAAATCAAGGATCTCAAGACGATTCAAAGACGAGAAGAATTCAATTTCAAGTGATCCGGAAAGTGAATTGTGAGAGAGATTCAAGTGGGTGAGGTGTGTGAGATTTCCTAGTGACGATGATGAGGGGGAAATAGCTCCTTTGAGACCTTTGGAGGATAAGAGCAAATGGGTGACCAAACCATCCTGATTACAAGTGATGCCCTCCCAACAACAACAGTTAACTGAAGTCCACTTTAAAGGGAGAGAAGATAGGGTGGAGGTGAAGGACACAAGAGAGGCGCGCTCAGTTTGGTTGCATGCATGAACATTTGTAGAGATGATGTGAGAGAATAAGAGGATAAGAAGAAAGCCATGAGCCATTGGGTTAGAAAGTAAGCTGGTCTAGCATATAGATATGTTTCTTTACATTCGGAATTCTCAAAGGTATATATAGAGCAACTAATTGCATGCATAATCCGAAGTTCTTTCCTGTCTTCTTCCTTTTAGCCTGCAAACGATGAATCATTAAATGGAAATATTTTTTAAATCAATAAATAATGAAAAATGGAAATAATAATACTAAATTAGAATATGTATACTACATTGTCACATAAATATTACTTCAAAACATTAAGAAATAAACATTTGTCTTTCAAGTATTATATACCCCAAAATAATAGCCTAATGAAAAAACATTAGTATATTACTACAAAATACCATATGTTTCAGGATATGCAAAATGAAGGGAGTTAGTTTCAAAGTTGAGGAACCTTACACGTTTTTTACAATAAAACCCTTCAATTTTCATCAATCACCAAGGGAAATGGTATTGGAATATTGGCTTGATATATTGTCTTCAAGAGTTATATTGACGATGTTTTCATTAAGACTTTCCACATTAGCACTCTCTTCACATAAACTAAGCATAAAAAACCAAACATTGTAAATCATTCAAATTATGAATACAAAAAATAATAATGAAAATAAATAAAAACAATCATACAATATTATATAAATGATATATTACTTCATTTTCCAACATAAATACTACATTAGCACTCTCTCACTCTTTGCCCAAAGTATACTATGAAAATAAATAAATAAAAATTAATTTTTTTTTTAAAATTTATATAGAATAATAATACATATGTAATATACAATATATACATATACACTATGGTTATTGTATAGTAAGTTTTTTAGTAGTTTAAAAAAGTAAAGTCATCAAAATAATTTTTTCCTAAACGTGTTAAAACGGGTTACCCACGTGTCACTTTCGTGTAAACTTGTCAAAACAGGTGCATGTGAAGGATATAAGAGAGGCGCGCTCAGTTTGGTTGCATGCATACATATATTTCTTTACATTCGGAATTCTCAAACGTATATATAGAGCAACTAATTGCATGCATAATCCGAAGTTCTTTTCAGTCTTCTTCCTTTTAATTAGCCTGCAAACGATGAATCATTAAAGCTCGAAAACGCTAGCGGCAAACATCACTGCAATCTGAAAAATTGGCAAACAACCATAACCATGAAAATGTTTCTGAATTAAGGAGGGCCACCATGAAGGGACCAGAACTTATGCCTTTGTTTCTACGCGGTAATTAGAAAACCAAACGGAGCATTTAATTTAGAGGAGCAGGAGAATATGAAGTGACACCGAACGCGGTTTTCATACATACGTGTTGTTTAGTATTATAAACATTTTGTATTTGGCGTGCCAAAACTTGATTGACTCAACTAAATAGAAGTTATATAGTTTTTGTCTAAGTGAGTCGTCATCTAAGCAGTGTAGACAGGTGCCTAGGCAAGTGTTTAGGTAGGTGTAGGTGCCGTTTCTTATTGGCAAACAACCATAGCCATACAAATGTTCCAAACCCCTCTATGAAGCAACACCGAATGTTGGTTTTCGTATGCACGTGCTGTTTAGTACTATCAACATTTCGTGTTTGGTGTACCAAAACCTGAATTAACTCAATCGAACGAGTATTTTAAACATATATATTTAAAATTATTTTAAAATGCAAATAGAAATTATCTATTTTTTTGTCTAAGTGAGCGTCACCTAGGTAGTTTTAGGCATTGTTTCTTATTTTTTAAATGCCTAGGAATTAACCTTGGAGGTTGCCAGCCGCCTAGCGTCTAAACGGAGCCATGGCGGGCCCTAAGCAGGGCCTTTTAAAAAAACGTTTCAAAGTCTACAACGGGCCATATTTTGCAAATTTGCCCTAGATGAAGACAACAACATTCAAAAGAACTAATGTCTTTCCTTCTAGGTAATTGAAAAAAGAACATAACATTTGAATTTGGGGGAGTATAGCTAAAATGCGGTTGCAAATTTGCCCTAGATGAAGACAACAACTTTCAAAAGAACTAAAGCCTTTCCTGTTAGGTAATTGAAAAAGGAACATAACATTTGAATTTTGGGGAGTACAGCTAAAATACTGTGACAGTGACGCCTAGAAATCCAGAGTACTTGACCAAAAAAACAAGTTGTTTTTTCCCTAAAATTATTATTTTTTATCGTTAGTCAAATCAATCCCTTTAGAGGAAATTATAGTCAAGGTTCATCAACTTTAATCCAAAGTAATGATTACTCAACTAAAAATTCATGATCAATAGTCCCTTAAATCCTCAAAACGTGCAGCTATGGTCATTTTCATCAAATCCGTCAGAACTTTCATTAAAACGAGTCATGTTGAAAGTTTAATCATTACTACAATTAGGTTAAAGTTGAGGAACTTATGCTCCAATTGGGTTAAAGTTGAGGGACCATTTCTCCAATTGGGTTAAAGTTAAGAGACTATTTGTACAATATTTCCATTTAGTTTCCCATATTTTCTCCTTGATTATGACCTCACGTGCTTGGCGTGTGACTCATTTTGATGGAAGTTTTAACAAAGTTGACGAAAAAGACCATAGGTACACGTTTTGATGAGTTAAGAGACCAATTGTCATGAATTTTTAGTTGAGGGACCATTGCCCTAATTGGGTTATAGTTGAGAGACAATTGCTACAATTTTCTCATCCCTTTATTAGATCACAATATTTTATTATTTACTAATTCAATTTTATAATTTTATTATTTATTATGAATCAACATCTTTAAAGTAAATGACAAGTTTCAAGAACCCACGGGTTTCATCAACATCATTTTCTAATTTTTTTTTAGGGTAAAGTATTGATTTAGTCATTGAATTACCACTTCAGTGAAAATTAGGTCCTTTAATTAATTTTCGGTAAAATAAGTCCCTAAATTCATTAAAGATTGCTAATTTCATCCCTACTATTATATTCAAAGTTATTTTATCCAATTTTTTGTTAACTTAAGTCACTTGACATACATTATAGTGTAATACCATCATTTTCTCACCTAGAAGCCCTTAACATTTTATATAGGTTGTGAATCTAACGTCTAATTTACCCTCCAAAGTTAACTTCATACACTATTTCGTTATGAAAAATTACCAATTTACCCTTCAATGTGTATCACATGCAAATAGCGTGACTTAAGTTGACAAAAAATATATTAGCTTCAATTCTAATATTAGGGATGTAATTGGTAGATTTTTATAATTCAAGGATTGATTTTTTTGAAAAAAATAGTTTAGAAGCCTAATTTTCACTCAATTTTTTCACTCCGTTCTCTTTAAAAGAATGCATTTATTTCGAGAATACGAGTAAATCACATAAGTTTCAATAATAGTTATTATGTGTAGTATAATATGATATGTTTATCTATCTATCTATCTATATAAAGTGAGAGCCCAAAACAGTGAAGCTTTCCAAAATGCCGAAAATGTCCCTTTATTTCCTTCACAATCAAAACTCAAAAACTTCAAAAAAGAGGATAGACAGGTGAAAAAGCATCACTGCACAAAAAAACTATTGAAAAAAAACAAACAAAAACATTTAAATAGTGAGAGAAACAAATAAAAAATATATATACAAAAAGAAAAAGAAAAATAATAAATACTAAAAATAGCTCAAACGGAAAAGTTGGAAAATAAATAAAAAAATAATAAAAATGTTTTAAAAGTAAAAAAAAAATGAAAAGAGAACGCCTACGTGATGATCCCTAAAAATGACCGAGAAAATAGGGTCCAACCGTTAGCAGTTTTCTCTAAATAACGCACACGATTTGATCTGATTTTCAGTAGAAAGTTCAATAATAATGTGGAGCAAAAAATAATCAAGAAAATTATGGAAGTGACACGTGGACTTTTGAATGAAAATGATAAAATTACCTTCAAGGCACATCAGGATTTCCATTTGCATGCAACTGACAATAACGGAAATCAATAAAGAGATAAAGGTGATCAAAATACTATTTAATCAAATCATTCTCATCACTCCTCATCAAATCCTTATTCAAAAGGTAACTCCCAATTTTTCTATTTAATTTAGGATTAATTGTCATGTTAATTGCAAGATATTATTTCACATAATATCTTGCAATATTCACACAATTTCACCACATATGGCCGGCCACTCTCCTATAAATAGCCTTTTTCTCCCATTAAAAAGCTAATTCATTTACCACCTACAAACTCATAAACACATTATTTTCAGAATTCTAACTTTGGCATCGGAGATTCTTCGACCAAAGCCATCCCATTCATCGTGGGCGCATAAGGCTTTTGGCTTTAATCTTACGTGTTATTATTTTGCAGGCGTATTTTCGTCAAAAGAAAAGACGACGGAAATTTACAGCCACAAATAACTGCCCATATTTCATCAGTATTTAGAGATGAATAATTGGAAGTTTGCTTCTCCCTTCCTCCTACATCTAATGGTTTGGGGAAAAGGGTTTCTTTGATTCGGATCAGTTTTCCTTTTTCGTTTTGTTGCTTCCTGCATTCTTTTTCAACTCTTAGTTTTATGGTTTTTCAAGAATAATTTCTTGAACTAGGCACAGTTTACAAAAAAATATAGGAAGGGTCTTTGAAGCCCATTTACGGAGATTGATTCGTGTGTTGGATGTGTAAATTGAAAACCCACGCGGAGATATTTCATAACTTACCTTCAGAATGTGGTGCCAAGCTTCGATTGGCTATATTTCTCAACTCATGTTTTATGTTCCTTAGCATACAAAGTTATTTTGCTACAGGTTGGGTTTCTGTTTTATGGTAATGGTTGTTTCATTGTTTGAGCATGTCAAGATAGAATGAAAACATTATTTTTTGCATTTTATTCTTGCCAACCTCTCTGCAAAGAAAGAGAGCCAGTGATCATCCGAAACTCTGGGGGAGGAGAAACCCCACGAGACAATCCATAATAAATTAATATATTCAATCCCTAATTAAAATATTTGTTTAAGTTTATTCATTTCGACTGAAGCACAAATATCACAGCCTTTCTCAGATAAATAGAGAATAATTAGATTTTCTCTACATGGAACCTGTTGAAAATTGTAAGGGTATTTCAAAATACAAGTGTTTAATATCATATAATTGATACATGTTGAAAACATTAACAGTTGAAAACATTAGCAGTTGAAAGCATTGGTTTTACATTTATACCACCTTTATGATTCTATATTTAGCCTGGAATGAGAAAACCAAAGCAGGAAAAAAAATAGTAAACAACCAGATGAAATTCTGAGAAGAAAATCTTCAAAGTTATGGCTAGATATAGAATCATAAAGGTGGTATAAATGTAAAACCAAAAGGCACCAGCAGATATACAAACATGTTTGTTACTTGTAAGAATTGGCTGGTTCATTAAACTGATTCACATTGACAGCTGGATAAAGAACAGCTGGCTTAATCGCTCGCGCGTCAAGATGCTTAAATGTCTTCGCAAACGTAGATGCTATGAATTTGCTGTTAACAAGAATCTTATCTGCCATTCCTGCAGCAGTATTTATCAAAAAGAAAAAGGAAATCTAGTAAGAAATAGTAGTATATCCACAACAAAATAACACTGAAAAGATGCACAAGAAAAATTACAAGAATGTCATAAAGCCGAGATATGGAATCATACCAGTTGTCATTTCTTCTATGAATTCTATGGGTTTTCTATATATCCTCCTCAAAACAGTGTGTGCTGAGCCAGCAATAAATCCGGAAAATGACAATAAAACAAAACCTGGACAGAAAGATGTAATGCATTAAACAACTCTACTACCAGAAGCTACCAGATAACAATTCACACGAAATAGGTGCAAATACCTTTGTTGCCTTCTTAAGCCTCAGCAGTGGGATGACAACAGAAACCTGATCTGCTAGTATTACATCAAACGATGACCACATGAACAGCATGCAGGGAGCAACAGAAGGGCACTGTATATATGCACACAAAGCATGGAGTCGATAGAATATATGTCAGGGTAGGAAGGCACCATATACAGTAACTGGAAAGATACCTGTGAAACCTAATGACAGTAAAACATCAAACTATGCAGTGATCTTGAATGACAGTTGATCAACGCGAAACTGATAAAAAATAAAAAGAAAGGAAAGCATGTTGTGTTTTTTCTCATAAATAACAATTCTAGGCTTGGCTACGGATCTAAACCTTCACGAAAAATTCTAGATATAGGCTAATGTTTCATAATTTACCATGAAAAACACAAAAGAATGTCTTTCCACATCCAGATACTAATGTTAACTTGCAAGATTCGTAAAGCTCTCAACTCACAAATGAACTAAGGGAAAGCTTAATCACACAACCAGGTTATTACTGCATGCTTCTACTTGGTTATTGATAGCCTAACTAATATAAACAGTCTTCAACAGCAACATAAGGTAATGAAGGCATATCCCTATAGAATCGTTAAGATTAGTAGATTACTCAGGGGAGATAATAAGTAGGAACTTGCAAGCAATTGTCAAGGAAGCGCTTGAGCCAAATCAGGACCTTGAAGCACATCCCCTTCGAGGGTACGAAGAAAAGAAAAAACTGAAATTGCCAGGTCCTTCTTTTTCCTCTCAAAACGATTGATAGACAGAAAATTAGCCTGGAATGAAAAAACCAAAGCAGGAAGAAAAAAACAGTAAACTACCAGATGAAAGTCTGAGAAGAAAATCTCCAAGTTATGGTTAGATATAGAATCGTAAAGGTAGTATAAATGTAAAACCAAAAGGCACCAGCAGATATATAAACATGTTCATTACTTGTAAGAATTGGCTGGTTCATTAAAATGATTCACGCTGACAGCTGGATAAAGAACAGCTGGCTCAACCCCTCGTGCGTCAACATGCTTAAATGTCTATGCAAAACATAGATGCTGTGAATTTGCTGTTAACAAGAATCTTATCTGCCTTATCTGCCATTCGTGCAGTATTTATCAAAAAGAAATAGGAAATCTAGTAAGAAATAGTAGTATATCCACACAAAAATAACACTGAAAAGATGCACAAGAAAAATTAGATGAATGTCATAAAGCCGAGATATGGAATCAGACCAGTTGTCAATTCTTCTATGAAGTCTACGGGGTTTTCTATATATCCTCCTCAAAACAATTGTGTGCTGAGCCAACAATAAATCCGGAAAATGACAATAACACAAAACCTGGACAGAAAGATGTAATGCATTAAACAACTCTACTACCAGAAGTTACCAGATAACAATTCACACGAAATAGGTGCAAATACCCTTGTTGCCTTCTTAAGCTTCAGCAGTGGGATGACAACAGAAACCTGATCTGCTATTATACATCAAACGATGGCCACATGAACAGCATACAGAGAGCAATAGAAGGGCACCGTATATATGCACACAAAGCATGGAGTCGATAGAATATATGTCGGGGTTGGATGGCACCATATATAGTAACTGGAAAGATACCTGTGAAACCAAAAGACAGTTAAACATCAAACTATGCAGTGATCTTGAATGGCAGTTGATCAACGCGAAACCGATAAAAAATAAAAACAAAAGAAAGGAAAGCATGTTGTATTTGTTCCAACTTTTATACATTCCCAAAGGGCCTAAAAGAAGCGAAACGTATAAACCACCTTCTAACCACAAGGCCTAACATCCTTCTACATACGTATTACCCTATTTGATGAAGCTCCCATTTACCATATTAGAATGTGAGCATTCAACCCAAAACCAATTTGCGACAGGTGGAGAGGCAATTATCCATCCGACTTTTTATCCATTAGATTGGCAATTACAAAAAAAATAGTATTTTTTCAATACAATCACGGCCCTTCAATTCTCGTACTACTGATACTATTGATGAAAAACTGATTTATTTGATCAAAGCATAAGATTGAAGTAGAGAAAGCCACACACACCAGAAACGGTCTCCTCAAAGCATCGATTTTTATCGTGGTGCGAAGTGAAAACGTGAACTTTATGGCCGTGCGAAGGATCAGTCTTTCAGCTTCACCTACCTATCACATTCGCAGCACCATTAAACTCATTCCCAAAAACTCCTTCACACAATCTTCATAAACAACAGAAGGAAAAGAGAAGAAGAAGAAGTTACCGATGCCCAGATCGGGATGAATGATTGCAACGTTCAACTTGCAGCCTCCTTTGTTCTCCGCCATTTTTTCAGCTCCTTCTTTCTCCCCAATTCTCTGCGGATTCTGATTCAAAATCTCAAGAAGGAGAAACCATTTCTGCTATATTGGGCCGAAACGGGTCGGGTGTGGCCCAAATTGTGTAATTATAAAACTATTTGAAATTGGTTTTTGCATATTCTATATATACTATAACCCAAACCTCGGGTGGTACTGTTCTAGGGCAGTGTGTTGACCAAAATACCCCTTAAATTGGTCTTCCCGGTGTTTTTTTCCTACTCTTTGCACGGAAAAATGGCGATTTTGCCCAATTTTTTTTAGCCCATTATCTGGTGCAGTTTGGGACTGAGATGCTTAAAAAAAAGTTAGGGTAAAAAAAAGCTAGAAGGATTTTAAGTGTTTAGTAAATTTTCTAAAAGCAGCTTTTTTTTTTAAGTTTAGGGTGAAAAGAAGCCCAAATCTTGAAGCTGCTATTTGCAACTTCCCAAAAACAGCTGCAGCTTCCCAAATCAAAAACATGGGTGAACAGTGTAGGTTTAATGAATTTTTCAATAATCCAAAATTGCCCTCCTTCCTTACAATCGCAGCTCTCAGCCTCTCTCGCCTTCAGTAATGCAAAATTGCTTTTTCGTCTACTCTCCTCTTACATACCCGAACCAGGAAACCAGATCTCTTTCGTTCTCTCATTCCAAAACCAGCGTTCTCCAGGTTCGTTTGGTAAGCTTCTCTTGTAAATTTTATTTATTTATTTGTTTGGATTTTTAACTTTGGGGATGGGAGAGGGAAAAAGGGGTGGGAAGAGCAAAGGGATGAGGGTATGGGTGTCGGGAAAAACAACTGGGGATGGAGGGTGGGGAAAAATTAATTGGAGAAGGTGATATGGTTTGTGGAAAAAATTAATTGGGAAAAAATTAATTGGGGAAAAAAATTAGGGTTTGTGTAGGAAACAAGAAATATTGAGAAAGAAGTTTGATTACTTCTCTATTCATTTTTTTAGAAGGTCTGCTTCTGATTTGGGTTTAGGTAAAGGATAATTTCTTATAAAGCTTTGCTCTGCTTCTGATCTGTGAACTGTGCTATCGTGTTTTATATTTTTTTTTCTGAATTCTTCATTCCACCATTACATGAAACTTGATATGGAGAGTTTCTGAATTCTCCTGCAAACTTGGTTTGGTAGTTGTCTAACAGATCACCATTATAGTGAGGATTACACTTTTGCCAAATGTGTCTATTATGCTCTGTGTCTTATTTTTTGACTGCTTCTACTGGAGATTTATATCATACAATGCGAACTTATGCTTGAAGAAAATTTATTGTTTTTACTTGTTGATATTTCTATGTTCCTGCCCTACAGTTGAAAAAATTGAAAGTTACGCTCATGTTCCTGCCCTATTTTCTATGAATTTTTCTGAACTCTACATCTGTTTCTATTTCTATTTCCACAATCCATTGTGGCCAACCTTCCATCATAAGTTTGACAGAGAGAACCCTTGATTTTATCCTTGACATCTTTCCCCTAAGAAACCATGCCTCCCGTCTATCAAATTTCTGCTCAGCATCCTTAAGAAACCGCTCCGTCAATTGTATGAAAAATACCATTTCCCAATTGCGTTTCTATGAAAAAAATTATTTAACCATAGATTTTGGATGCGAAAGCTTGTTAACCTTTCAAACCCTGCAATTCACTGTGGTAGAGCTTCAAACCAGCAGTGGATGCATTGGGTTTGCCATACTAATTATGGCTGCATACCCAGGTTGCATCTGTTTCCTGCATGGGAGATTCTCACTATTGCGTATTGAATGTCTTTTTGAAAGTTTGCTAAGAAATCACGTAGTAGTGCAATGTAATTAATTGTACAATCCATATAAGCATGTGTCTGTATCCCAATAAACATTGATCTTTATGAGTTATAACCAGTTCTAAAATTAATCTTGTGATTAATGGTCCAGTTTTTTTCCTTAAAAAAGTCATATGAACATCGATTTTACTGCTTGATAGGCGAAAAAATGCTTTCAAACCGGGATGTCCTTGCCCATTCTCATACGGACCTGCTATTTCTCACGAATTATGCTGCAAAATCTTGCTCTTTATGCTAGTATACATACTCTCTCCATATGGTTTATTGATTATTCATCCTCAATTGAATATGTTTTCACCATCTTTCTTCCACTTATCCATCACTTGATGCATGAGATGTTTCAAAACCAAATTTATTTAACTAACTTTTCTTTTGTATGTCATGTACGACTTGTGCAAAGGAAGAACGGAGAGTTGAGAGCTCAATGGGTTTGCAAAAGGAGAATGAAGATGTTATCCACAATTGAAGGTTTTTTAGCTGCAAGTCAGTGGTAGACAAAATGCATAGGGTAGACTTTTTGGTTAGCACCTCAATATGTCTAGAGGTGTCCAATTGCTGTTCAAGTTGAGATGAGACACCATAAGGGCATTCGACTTGTTAGCGTCTAGGATGTTTATGTTATTTTTGAGACTTCACTTGATGTGTGTATTCAACTTATATGATTAAACTCTTGATTAATGAAAATGTGATTAACTAAAGTATTACATTACATTTGTTATCAATTCTAATTCCAAATTATGAACACGGATTATGCGGTAGTTGGTTCATCACATACTAGAAGCAAATAGGTATTGGATTTTGACATATGTGATGCACACTACACCGCATATCAAAGGAATAAGTGACGATTCAGCGTCACTCACATATATGATATGTGACGAATTTATAGGTTATTGAATTTAGTGTTTTGTGACGCTTATTTCGTCACATATCTCCTTGAACCAGGTATTCTAATCAATTATAGCGGCAGGTTTGATGAATGCATTTAATTAGACTACTTTCAAGTACATTAACAATATTGTACTAATGAATCCTAGCTATTCAATCTAAAATATTTCAATTGAAGTAGTTTGTCATACTAATTAATATTTAAGATAAAGTTTATAAATATTTTTCTTTTAAAAATAAAGTATATTTAGTAATTTTTCTTTATTTGTTAAGAAAATTAAATTAATAGCATATCTAGTATTATACCCTTTTTGGTCATTTCACACAGTCACAACTGTTTTACATAAAAGTTTTCCAAACACTATCATACTGCTTTTTTTTTCCAAAAGCACTTTTACAAAAAAATTTACCAAACACTCTGCTGCTTTATTTCACAGCCGCTTATTCTCACAGCACAGTAGAAATAGTTTTTTTTCAAAGCACAGCAATACCAAACCAGCCCTCCTGTTTTGGTTTTTCTCTCATATCCGCTTTATGCTCACTCCTTATACAAGGATAGGACCGATGAAAATGGTGAAAGGTATAGAAGAGCGAAGCAAGAGGCGAAGAAAGCTGTGAGAGAAGCTAAGTTAGTGGCTTATGACGATATGTATAAGCGACTAGATACCAAAGAAGGAGAGTTGGATATCTATAAACTAGCTAGAGCAAGGGAAAGGAAGACAAGGGACCTAAACCAAGTGAGGTGCATCAAGGATGAGGATGGAAAGGTTCTTGCTACAGAGAACGCGGTCAAAGACAGGTGGAGAGGTTATTTTCATAACCTTTTCAATGAAGGACATGAAATGAGTACTTCTTTAGGAGAGTTGAGTAACTCAAAAGAGTGTAGAAACTACTCATTTTATCGTCGAATCAGGAAGGAAGAAGTGGTTGTAGCTTTGAAGAAGATGAAGCATAGAAAAGCAGTGAGCCCAGATGATATACCGATCGAAGTGTGGAAAGTCTTGGGAGAGACAGGTATAACATGGCTCACTGACCTTTTCAATAGGATTTTGAAAACGAAGAAGATGCCAAATGAGGGGCGAAAGAGCATTTTGGTGCCTATCTACAAGAATAAGGGCGACGTACAAAATTGCATGAACTATAGGGGTATTAAGCTAATAAGTCATACAATGAAGCTCTGGGAGAGAGTCATTGAGCATAAATTGAGGCAAGAGACACGGGTTTTGGACAACCAATTCCGGTTCATGCCAGGGCGCTCAACCATGAAGGCAATCTATCTCTTACGAAGATTGATGGAAATATATAGAGAGGGGAAAAAGGATTTACACATGGTCTTTATAGATTTGGAAAAAGCATATGATAGGGTCTCAAAAGACATTCTCTAGAGGATTTTGGAGAAGAAAGGAGTACGAGTAGCATATATCCAAGCTATAAAGGATATGTATGAAGAAGCAAAGACTGCCGTAAGAACTCATGAAGGACAAACCGAAAGCTTCCCCATAACTGTAGGATTACATCAAGGCTCATCCTTAAGTCCTTACCTTTTTGTGTTGGTAATGGATGAGTTAACAGGACATATTCAAGATGATATTCCTTGGTGTATGCTTTTCGCAGACGATATAGTGTTGATAGATGAAACTCAGGAAGGGGTAAATGTGAAGCTTAACATTTGGAGAGAAGTGTTGGAATCTAAAGGTCTTCGCCTAAGCCGATCAAAGACATAATATATGGAGTGCAAGTTCAGTGCAAATGGAGGCCAAAATGAGTTAGGGGTGAGGATCGGAGATCAGGAAATACCAAAGAGCGACTGCTTTCGCTACCTAGGATCTATCTTGCAAAAGAACGGAGAATTAGATGGAGATCTCAACCATAGAATACAAGCTGGATGGATGAAGTGGAAGAGTGCATCCATCGTGTTGTGTGACCGCCGTATACCACTGAAGCTCAAGGGAAAATTTTATAGGACGACAATAAGGCCGGCGATACTGTATGGCACAGAATGTTGGGCGGTGAAGCATCAATACGTACACAAAATGGGTGTAGCGGAGATGAGAATGCTTCGTTGGATGTGTGGGCACACGAGAAATGATAAGATTAGGAATGAGGATATCCGAGGTAAAGTAGAAGTAGCCGAAATTGTAGGAAAGCTGAGAGAAAATGGTTACGGTGGTTTGGACATGTGCAAAGAAGGCCTACTGACGTTCCGGTTAGAAGATGCGACTACGGGATAGAGGTTCAGGGTCGAAGGGGTAGAGGAAGACCTAGGAAAACTTTAGAAGAGACTCTAAGAAAATACTTAGAGTACTTGGATCTAACGGAGGACAAGACACATGACCGAGCACAATGGCGTTCTAAGATTCCCCACTCAGTGACTTGGATTTTTCAAGTCTCCAACCGAGAAGTTTTCCTCACCCGAGAAATTAAGGGAACACTACCTCAACCTACATGCTTCACTCACAAAGCTCCAACATACAAGCTTCAACAAAAGAAAAATTCAAAGAACTTAGTGAAGAAGGCTTTGGTGTATTTAACACAATACGTTGATATGAAGCAAAGCTTATTTATTGATATATCCGATAAGTTACAAATATGTACATATACATGAGTCAAAATAAACAAACAAGAGGGGGCCTTCACAAAGGTTGCTTAGGAGAAGTCTCAACAGTCGGTAGAGCCCCAGAAAGAGAAGGCACCGGAGGGTGATCACTCGGAGCCTCAGTACTGGACAGAACCCTAGAAGGAAGAGGCATCAGAGGCTGATCATTTGGAGCTTCATTACGCGGTACAGCCCCAGAAGACGAAGGCAATAAATGCCTTTGGAACAAACCCACAAACCTCTGATGATCAAGTAAAATCTGACCATCAGATTCCTCAATTTGGTCAAGCTTCCTCTTCATGTTTGTAGCATAGTCATGTGCGAGCCTGTGCAACTGTTTATTCTCATGCTTGAGCCCTCTAATCTCCTGCTTGAGACTCATCACTTCAGCCGCCAATGATTCAACTTGGCGAGTTCGAGCAAATAGGCGTTGGGCCATATTCGACACAAAACCTACACACTGAACACTGAGAGCCAGAGAATCCTTAACAGCCAACTCATTAGACCGTTTGGAAAGAAGTCTGTTATCTTTGGGAGTGAGAATGTTCCTGGCCACCACCGTAACGGTCATATCATTCTTCATTATGGAAGCCCCAATGGTAAGAGGACCAGTAGGGGATAAGAAAGATGGGCGCCATATGTTGTCTGGAGAAGGCGCAGCTGCCTTTTCACCAAGGTTCAAGTCAAAATGACGGTCGGAAGGGCCAGACATTTTCAAAGGTGTTGAAAAGAGAAGAGGTCAGACAAATCAAGATCTTAGAAATGCAAGAATGGAGCTTCTACGGGTGGAGATTCAAGGGTGCTTTGGAACTTAATGCCAATCTCTATAAAAATCTGCACTCGACGGAGCTTTATAAATCGAAGAGGCGCTGGCTCAAAAATCAAAGAGGCGTTTGCTTTCTCAAAAGCTGGGCTGCTCAGAAACCACGAGGGCCGATCTCAGAGATCGAAGAGGCGTTTGCTTTCTTAAAAGCTGGGCTACTCAAAGACCACGAGGGCCGATCTCAAAAATCGAAGAGGCGCTTGCTTTCTCAAAAGCTGGGCTGCTCAGAGACCACGATGGCAGATCTCAGAAATCGAAGAGGCACCTGCTTTCTCAGCCTTGTCAGCACCTGTCACATGCACACTCAGCTTTGCGAAAATTACGGGCAATCTGTCGAAGATTTCTAGTGAAGTAGAAAGCACGTGAATCTTACTGTTCAATCATCCATTTTCCACACGTAACATCAGCTCATGGGTACCACAGATAACTTTGCCAAAGATCTCTGACAAAGTTTAGACACGTGAAGCTTGCAGCTCCCACTACATCGCTATGACCAAGAAGGGTAAAACAATAGCAAAGAAACAGCACTAACAAAGTTTAGACACATAAATTTTGAAGGTTTAGCTATCATATTATTACCCACAAGGGTAAAGGAATAACACCACTGCTGGATAATTGGAAAGTCCCTATGTGTCAACCTCTGTGCTCCATGGCAAGGTAGACTAGCAAAAATGCCTAACCTTTACTCACATTCGAGAAAACACTCCCAACAAGATTGCTTGCTCCAAAATCGGAGAGGCACCGCCCTCCGAATCTCGAGAGCTAGACTCCTAACAGGATTACTTTCTTAAAAATCGAAGAGACACCGCTCCCCGAATTTCAAGAGCTAGACTCCCAGCATGACTGCTTTCTCAAAAATCGAAGAGGCACCGTTCTCCGAATCTCGAGAGCCAGATCCCCGACAGGATCGCTTGCTTGAAAACTGAAGATGCATCGCTTTCTCAACTTCAAGAGCCATATCTTCTTGGATAAAGCTTGTCTATAATCTTCACACGCAACATTAGCTTTCCAGATACCACATACCACTTTTTCAAAGTGCTCTGACAAAGTTAAAACACGTGAAACTAGCAGCTCCCACTATAGTGATATGACCAAGAAGGGTAAAGGAATATCATTACTACTTGTTGTTAGGGAGACTCCTATATATGTCGACCTTCATCCTCAACGGACAAGCAGACCTGCAAAAATGCTCAACCCTTCCTCATATCTGAGAGGGCACTCCCAACGAAGCCTCTCGAAATACTCAGCTCTCTTTCCCTCCGATACTACCTCTACAAACAAGCTACACCAGAGCAAGAATATCTCATATCATCAGGGTTAAAAGGAAGAGTATCCCATATCATGCTTTTTCCCTGTCTTTTCCTTTGGCCTTGTTCTTACCTGCAAGATAAGGAGAAAGAAAGCAATCAGTCAGCACTTGGAATCAAGCTTCCAGTCAGGAACTGACTGCCTGGAACCCCTTACCTGATTACTTACCTGACATTGCTCTCGAGTACTCATCTTCAACATCTTATGCTTCCAGAGAAGATACCACATCTGCCTAAGGAACAGATAGGGCAAGTGAGAAGGATACAAAGAAACATATGGAGACAAGCGTAACAGAACTCGTGCCGATACTTCCACTACTTTGTCAACAGAAAAAGTATCCCATATCAGCAGGGTCGAACGTACTTTAGATTTGATGGACTTATTTTGACCCTCAAATTCTTCAGTCGGCCTTATACCCTGGAGGTAACTAGAAAACCCTCCAGCCCAGTTCAAGAATAAGCCTGTGGAAAGTTATTTCTTAAAAAACAAAAGTATCTCATATCATCTCTTCTCCTTTTCTTCTTTTTATCCTTTATGCTGCCTGCAAGATAAGGAGAATGAGAACAATCAGCCGGAACTCGAAATCAAACTTCTGATCTGGGACTGATTGCTTACCTTATCTATCACCTCTTTCAGCAGATCCCCTAGCTCGACGACTTGGGGGACTCCTACTACATGGTTTGTATCGCGCTTGACCAAACTTGAAACTACAAGTAAGCTTCAAGTGAAATTGATACATTACCTTGTGCATCTCCACCAGTTAAAGATATCACCCCTGGATGGAGGAAGAGTACTTCCAGAGAAGATGCCACATCTACCTATGAGACAGATAAGGCAAGTGAAGACGATACCACACTTCGGTACTTAGAAGTTTCGTGATTACTCAGCGGCTTGGATCTTGCAAGTCCCCAACTGAGGAGCTTCCCCTCCAACCAGGAGGCCAATCATGGAGCGACACGTGTCGACTTCAGAAGCCAATCATAGCGCGACACGTGTCAACATCGGAAGTCAATCACAACACGATATGTGTCAATGTCAGAATAAGGCTAGAAACTTTCTTCTATAAAAGGAGATCATTCTCCCAAAATATTTCCTAATGCCATTTGTACTAAATCATTCACTTGTCCCTACTAAAGGAGAGCTTGAATCTATGTACTGGTGTAAACCCTTCACCATTAATGAGAACTCCTCTACTCCATGGACATAGCCAATCTGGGTGAACCACGTACATCTTGTGTTTGCTCTCCTGTCTTTATCCTTTTACATACTTATCCACACTAATGACCAGAGCAATCTAGCGAATGTCACAAACTTAATACTTTCTGTTGTACCAAAGTCCTCATTGATTTTGTGCATCAACAATCCTTAAGTCCTTACCTTTTTGCATTGGTAATGGATGAGTTAACAGAACATATTCAAGATGTTATTCCTTGGTGTATGCTTTTCGCAGATGATATAGGGTTGATAGATGAAACTCAGGAAGGGGTAAATGCGAAGCTTAACCTTTGGAGAGAAGTGTTGGAATCTAAAGGTCTTCGCCTAAGCCGATCAAAAACAGAATATATGGAATACAAGCGGGATGGATGGAGTGGAAGAGTGCATCCGGCGTGTTGTGTGACCACTGAAGCTCAAGGGAAAATTTTATAGGACGACAATAAGGTCGGCAATGCTGTATGGCACATAATGTTGGGCAGTGAAACATCAACACGTACACAAAATGGGTGTAGCGGAGATGAGGATGCTTCGTTGAAGGTGTGGGCTCACGAGAAAGGATAAGATTAGGAATGAATGGGTTGGACATGTGCAAAGAAGGCCTACTGACGCTCCAGTTCGAAGATGTGACTACGGGACAGAGGTTTAGGGCCGAAGGGGTAGAGGAAGACCTAGGAAAACTTTGGAAGAGACCCTAAGAAAAGACTTAGAGTACTTGGATCTAACGGAGGACATGACATAAAACCGAGCGCAATGGCGTTCTAGGATTCACATAGCCGACCCCACTTAGTGGGAAAAGGCTTTGTTGTTGTTGTTGTTGTTTGCGTTTATTCCCCTCTGTTCTTCACGGATATTGGCCGGATGACGGAGGGAAATCTATTTTTGGCGATTTAGGTATGTGCTGTGTTTGGTTTTTCTTTTGAGTTTTGCTTGATTTGGATGAAATTGTAACCATTTTGTTTTGGGTTGGTTCTGATCCTGTGCTAGGTTTTCCTCGCTGAGAGGATATTTTGCATTTTGGTTCCTTCGTTGATCAGTCGCAAATTTGGCAATGTCTCTGGCGGTCCTCTTATTTTTCGGGTAAATCTCCTTCCGCCAAAAACGATTTCCTTGCTATTTTTAGTACTTCGTTCTCCTTCTTCTTCTTTATTATTATATACCTTCTGTTATTTAACATGTTTGTAAGATTGGTTTAGCATTTATGCATGTTTTTATACAATTGTTGCATATTTCATTCATACTTTACATGTATATGCTTCACTTTTATCAAGTACGTACTTGAGAGATTGGTAGCTTAATTTTTGGGTGAGTTTTTGTCATCATTTTTTTGTACGTCTAGGAACCCGTTGATAAGTGTTAGATTAGAGTGTGTTTGTAATTTTTTGGAACAAATCAGAGGAATGATTGGAGTTTGGGTAAATTTGATGTTAGGTTAAAACATTTAACCAGAACATAACAATTTCACTGAAAAAAAAATCCCATTTTCCTACTTTTGAATGAATTGAGCATAGCATTTTAAGGCTTTGTATAAAAGATTATTTAAGCCAACTAAGAATCCTATTTTTTCCTACTTTTTCAATGAATCAAATATGTTATTTCAAATTAGTACCTCAATCTTCTTTCTGCTGTTACAATTAGTGGGTTAAGTGATGTTACAGATTTGTTTATGTTTCTGTGGAGATTTTATCTTTTTTTTTCTTTGGAATTCTCTGCAGATCAATATCAGGGTAGAAAAATCTCTACTGCATGTGAATTCGGATTAGAATTCTTCAGCACTTAGCTGATTTTTGTTTATCAAATTGACTGGTCATTCTATATATTTGTAAGTGGTTTTGCCTTTGTATAAAAGATTATATAAGCCAACTAAGAATCCTTTTTTTTCCTACTTTTTCAATGAATCAAACATGTCATTTCAAATTAGTACCTCCATTTTCTTTATGTTGTTAAAATTAGTGGCTTAAGTGATGTTACAGATTTGTTTATGTTTTTGTGTACATAGACGAACCCGTTCATGCAAAGTTTATGTTACTAATTTATTTCAACATCTCAACATTCGTTCATTTGATTTAAATATTCTTCATAACAAGTTAAAACTTTATTTTTTCAGTACCTTATCACAAAATAATTCCTCGTTGGACAAATTACAAGGTATGCTACAATCTATGCTTTCATAAATTGCATTCAAATTGATTCACTTAAGAATGCATTGGAACATGTTTAGTTTCATGCCCGCAGCGTCGCGCGGATACCATTGCTAGTTTGAAACTATTTGCCAATCTATTTATTAAATTCCTATTTATTGGGAATTTTTTATCCAGCTAAAGGAAGCCAAAAAGACTGGAAGAAAATAAATAAGAAGGTTTTAATAAAATGGGACTTGAAAGCCCATTAAATTAGAAACGAAGGGAAGACCATTGGCCTTTTGGCGGTTGCAAATTGAAGGGGATTTACATCCCTGATGAGAAGAGGCTGCGGGGAATAACAAAAATCAGAAAAGGTAGGAGGCAGCAAGCAGCAACGGAGAAATAGAAGAAGTGGCAGTCGCACCATCTCCATCATCAGAGAGTTTCCTCCTTCTTCCTCTTTTTATTCTTCGTTAATATTTTTGCTAGCCAATTTCATTATGATTAACTAAATTCCATAGTTGGGACTTGGTTGAAGTCCTAATCATGTTTCCTTGAGTATTTTCAATACACTTTTGTTACAAGACAATTTGTTGATGCTTTAATGGTTAATTTCTATTTTAATTCCAATCTTATTGAGTTATTTTATGATTGATCACCCTAGAATAGCTTTGTAATTGAGTTCGTTACATAGGTAAATTTGGATGATCGAGTCTTGTACCTATGTCGAGTAACAAGAGAACTAGTTACGGTTCTTGGAATTAATTATCACGAGTAACCAAAATAGATACCATGTTCTAGGATTCGTGTGTTTGTCGATTTTCATTGTATTATGCTTTCTCGGAGTGTAACTTAGTAGATACCATGCTAAATACTTCGAGAATGAAAAGGGTTAGTGTAGACACCATGCCTAATTTGTTGTTTAGGGAAATCAATAGCTTAAAGAGTAGATACCATGCCTTTAGGTTGACCAACGTTAAGCATCAAAAATCTGTTTTGTGTCATTGTGTGTATCGATTGCTTAGGTGAAAAAGATTAGAGATGGAAACCAAAGTCCTAACCATTCAAACATCGTTTTCAAAACCCTTATTGTCAATTACTTTTATTTGCCTACGTTCTTTATATTGTGTTTTATATTATTTTTTTAAACCTTTATGTGCATATTTGATAGCTTTTGTAAAAGAATGAATTTAAATTGTTAGGAATCATAATCTAGATACATGTTAGTGCAATCCTCATGGGAATGATCTCGTACTTGCTTTCTATGCTATGTGTTTGATCTTGTGCACTTGCGAGTTTAAACATGTAATTAGTAACTTAATATTTAGGTTGCTAAATGCGCAACATACACCCATTCTTTGAGCCATCTCCGGGTTTCTTATGAGGCTAGCCATAGCCAAGGAGAAATCTCTTGGGTTACAATACCTGAACCTTGGCCCAAGCCTAGAACCGGCCCAACCCCTGCGACCCGGATCAGATGGAATATTCTCGTGTTGACTTTTACCAAATTTGCCCAGGACCCTTAGGATAATTCAACATCCTGAATCTATTTTCAACATCCGTTTTTCCAAATTCAATCGTTTTAGTAGAGTTTTATTAATTGGATCCTTTATGTGTTTAGGTGCAATTGTTTATGGCATGTATGTCCTCCCTTGTTTGCACGGCTCTTTACCAACGGTGTAAGGTAAGTGGACCCCTTTCAAAATGTATATTTTACTAGTAGAAAAGCGTACATGAAAAGCATAATTTGTTGGCTACGTTTTATGAAACGTTTATGAGTATATTGGATTTACACTTTATGATATTTTATGCTTTATTGATTTTTACGTTCTTTGTGGTATATATGATTGATGACTATATACCTACTTATGAATGTGGCTTTACTATATGACGTTTTAGTTACTAAACTCCAATTTGTGTTTTATATATATTAGAAATATTATGCTATTGTTCTTATGTGCTTACTTAGTGGTTATTCATACGAACTGCCTACGGGCGAACAATACTTCTATATATATGCCTTCGGGTGGGTGTTGTAGGAGCCTACAGGCGATTGATACTTATATGCCTTCGGGTGGGTGCTGTAGGAGCCTACGGGTGATTCATACTTATATTGGCTTCGGCCAGGCATTTGGTTGATGGCTTCGGTCGGGAGATGTAGTGCCTACGGGCGAATGGTACTGCCTACAGGCGAATGATACATATATATGCGTGATGTAGAATCTTCAGATGAATGAAGAAGTGTTCTATATGCCTTCGGGCGAATGAAATATTATTTATATATACGTCTTATATATAATACCATACTTAGCACACTATATATAATATAGGGTGAAGTGCTGATTTAGTCTCTGAACTATCACCTCAGTGAAAATTAGGTCCCTGAAATAATTTTTTGGTAAAATAAGTCCCTATATTCAAAGCTATTTTATCTAATTTTTCGTCAACTTAAGTCACTTGACACACTTTAGAGTGTAATACCATCATTTTCTCATCTATAAGTGCTTAACATTTCATATAGGTTCCGAATTTAATGTCTAATTTACCCTCAAAAGTTAACCTACACTATTTCTTTATAAAAAAAACTACAAATTTCTCCTCCAAAGTTAATAAAATAAAATAAAATAAAAAACTATCAATCTACTCTCCAATGTGCATCACATGCAAGTAATGTGACTTAAATTGACGGAAAATTGAATATAGTAGCTTCGAATATAACATTAGGGATGTAATTAGCATATTTTTATAATTCAAGGATTAATTTTTCTGAAAAAAAAAAGTTTAGGTACCAAATTTTCACTAAGGTGATAATTTAGGGACTAAATTGGCAATTCACACTATAATATATGTTTTACAAAGGTTTTATGGCATGCTAGGGTTTTCGGAAAAACCTATTACTTATTATGATATATGAGTTTTCTAAACCTGGGGGTTAGTACATTAAAGATTAACTGTTTTTGTATTATTTATATATCACTTTGGTCTACTTATGTTTTGTTTTGCACCCTCTTAGGACTTAGAATCGAGGCGTACGGTTCCGGCATCAAAGCACTCCCGCAACAACATCTTCAAGTCCTCTCGGTGTAGGACCCACTCCTTTGTTCATTCAATTTTATATTATTTCCTTTCTAGTGTCTTGATTTAGTTGTATGCTCCGAACACGTTCCTCAATTGCATAAGTATTAAATCTAAATTCATAAGTTTTATTTATGCTTGTTACTTCACATGCATGTTAGCATGGCTTCGTCACCTTCGGATGTCGGCCAACACGTGCCTACCTTGAGTATTTGGAGGATATCGGGGTCGGGCGTGTCACAATATTTGATCAACGAAACAAAATTATGTAATTTTCACCTTTGGCGTATAAAGGACGATAAGCATTGGGAGAGAAGTGCCTTTCTTTAAGCTGTTGAGCAAGAGGTGATGAAGTTAACTTGACTGGACACTCCTTCCCATTCTGCTAGACTTCTGAGCTCCTCTAAGCACTCATCATTTTCTCTCAAACGATTATCAAAGCCACCAAAAACATCAGACATGGACATGAATTATATTTGTATCATTCCCATATGTACAGAAGATATGCAGATCTACCAATCAGTTAAGGAATGATAAATGGGTATATCAATGTCAAATTAAAGTTAACCAGTACGCCATTGAGGTAGAATTGATTCCTCTTGGTACATGGCCCAGACAAGGGATGACCCGGATAAACCAAACCTAAGGACCCAGCATAACTTGTCCTGCAAGCTAACATAGAAATCCAGCGTACATATGGTTGTTTACCGAGCATCCATAGTAGGTAGAAGGCAACCCCATATGAATCCCCAATATGACCGAACTTTTAATTAAGACAAGATTTAATATCTCAAAATGTCTTGACTAAATGGTCAGAAGCTATTGCTTAAGTTAAACGTAGAATTTCTAAAACTATGACACTTGTTTCTTACAAAATCTGCATTATTCCGAACCCTGCAGAATAACTTTTGAGAGATCAAACGAGTATGTTATCCTCCAGTCAATCCAAATTCATTTCACCTCCCAAATACCAGGTCATTGCAGTCTTCTACTCAGTTATCACCCTATTTCTTTGGAGTTGATGGTCTCTCAGTCTCGGTATCTACAAGTTATAAGTCATTATGGCCAGTGTTATTTAAATTTTGAAATATTTTTCACATAATTTCATGCAAAACGAAGCGGAAATATTTTCGCAAACAACAAACGAAAATTCTGATTCGTCTGTACGTCATACACGGTTATAAAACTGAGCACAATTGTTCATTGCTATTTGGTCTACATACGCTTTTTTCATACTTTCACCAAGAAAAACACAAAAGAATGTCTTTCCACATCCAGATACTAATGTCTTCAAAAACCACCACAAGGCGCGATGGCTCCCAACTGGTCTTCCGATGAGACCCCCATCCACGACGTTGAGAAGGACCAGATCAAGGGTCTCATCGTCTCCCTCATGCTCTGCGCGACCCAGAACCCAACCTAGACTATCGATTGTTGAACCTCAAACCTTCCTTCTTTCTCTCTCATCTCTCTCCCCCTCTCTGGCTGCAATTTTTTTTGCATATCTCTATTGATGTTCTACCCAATCTGTCCCTAATAACTTTTATTAACTTTTCCTGCTTTTTATACAATTTCATTTGTGATATTTGGTATTAATAATTAAGTTTTTTCAGTGCAATTTTTTATTTTTGTTCTTCTTGCTCGTTCTCGTCATCTGCACAGAGGAGAGGGAACCGAATTAATTCTGCACGGAGGCGTGGATGAGCAGACTGGGGTGCTTGTTGAGCTCAAGATTGAGAGAGCGGAGATGAACATTCTGGCGACGGAGCATGTCGGTGTAGACATCGAAATTTCGGTAAATAAATGTTGACCGATAAGTCAAAGTTTCAACGCTCATGTATTACATAAATTTTACACGTAGCGTGTGTCTAAAAAAAAAATCAAAATAAGTTGGAAAAGTCATCAAACAGGACACGTGTCAACACTTGGCAGAAACGACTTATTTCATCTGGGATATTATATTCAAAATTAGGCCTTGGAAAATTCTATAAATACAAGCCCATTTCATTCATTTGGGGAGGAATTCATATTACACCAAAACCTTGAAGCTCTGAAACTCCGAAGCTCTCAAGCATCCAAGTTCCCGAAGAATCAAGAAAGCCCTATTCGTTCTTCCAAGATCAAGCCCCGACGGTCCTTGGATCAACAATCATCCACCTTCAAGATCAAGCCCCGACGGCCCTTTGAAGAACTTCCACCAATTCAAGATCAAGCCCCCCGACGGCCCTTGAAGAAAGTGTTCATCGTTCATCATCCGTTCATCCCAAGATCAAGCCCCAACGGCCCTTTGGATCAACAACGTCGACAAATCCATACATCCAATCACTGTTCTTCAAAATCAAGCCCAAAAGCCCTTGAAGATCCGTTCATCACTGTTCTTCAAGATCAAGCCCAAAAGCCCCTTGAAGATCCGTTCATCACCGTTATTCAAGATCAAGCCTCAACGGCCCTTGAAGAAACGCTCATCCTCAAGATCAAGCCCCAACGGCTCCTTGAAGATCCGCTCAAATCCACCTTCAAGATCAAGCCCACGGCCCTTGAAGAACGTTCATCCTTAGATCAAGCCCAACGGCCCTTTGGATCAATCGCACATCCACAAATCAACACCTTACGGAGATCGAATCAGAGGATCAAATTTGAGAGAGATTGTAACCCAAAATCATCAAAATACATAATATTTGTTTGTGCACGTTGTTCTTGTCTCTTTCGTTTCAGGAATTTTCCGTGTTCACAAATTGGCACGCCCAGTGGGACAATCTCTACCTCTCATCTCTTTCTCCGTTCAAGAAATTCGAGCACACTTCCAAAATTAATGGCATCAAGGAAGGCTCAAACCGTTCCCGCAACTGGCGCAAAGAACAAGAGCGTCCTCATCGCAAGTGGTGTCACTTTGGGCATCACGACTCGAAGCAAGGCAAGAACTACTTCTGCCGCCTCTTTCACCTCTGCATCAACTCCGCCAAGGGAACAAGAGCACCCAAGGCACGAGCCTTTGATCACCTTAGCCTCACTAGGGGCACCAAGGGGGGAAAGTCCAAGGAAATACTCCGAATCCATGCTCTCTGATGCCGATTCAAGCGGCAGTTCAGCCATGCAAGTCATGACCATTGGAGCAACTTCAATCGATGAACAGCTGGCTCAAATGAATGAAGCAATCGCAAGGCTAACCCGAACTGTGGAAGAAAAAGACTTGCAAATTGCAGCACTAGTCAACCGACTGGAGGCGCAAGACAGCGAGAAACCCGACCCAGAGAGTGATCCACTAAAGAGAAGAGATGACGAAGAAGAGGAGCCTCAGATGGAGAAAAACGATGTGAAGCCGGAGCCAGACCAAGCAGCGGCGCTGATGGGATCTCTCTCCATCAAGCAGTTGCAAGAGATGATCGCCAGCACCGTCAAAACGCAGTACGAAGGGAGCTCACATACCTCCTTGTTCTACTAGAAGCCTTACTCCAAGAAGATTGATGCCCTGAAGATGCCAAGGGGTTATCAACCACCAAAGTTCATGCAGTTTGATGGAAAAGGAAACCCAAAGCAGCACGTTGCACATTTCGTCGAAACTTGCAACAACGCAGGGACCGAAATGGACTACCTCGCCAAGCAGTTTGTGCGCTCGCTGAAAGGAAACGCCTTTGAGTGGTACACGGACCTAGAGCCTGAGTCCATCAACAGCTGGGAGCAATTGGAGCGGGAATTCCTCAACCGCTTCTATAGCACCCGCCGTACTGTGAGCATGCTAGAGCTGACAAGCACAAAGCAGTGGAAGGACGAGCCAGTCATTGACTACATCAACAGATGGCGCACTCTAAGCCTCGACTATAAAGACAGGCTCTCGGAAACCTCTTCAATCGAGATGTGCATCCAAGGCATGCAATGGGGTTTGCAATACATCATTCAAGGCATTAAACCACGGACCTTCGAGGAATTGGCCACTCGCGCCCATGACATGGAGTTAAGCATTGCCCATCATGGGAAGAAAGAACCGATTGCCGACTACAAGAACGACAAAGTTCTTGGGACAAAGGTGGAGAAGGCTGCGTGGAAATCCACGAAGGAAGCAATGACGGTCAACACAGCTCCCGTCAAAATCTTTACACGAGGCAAGGCGATTCAAACCGAAGCTTTTCGTGATCAAGAGATGCGTAGACGCACTTTGAAGGAGCTTGAAGAGAAAACTTATCCATTCCCCGACTCTGATGTGGCTGCCATGTTAGAAGACTTGTTGGAAAAGAAGGTGATCGGTTTGCCTGAATGTAAACGGCCAGAAGAGATGAATCGTACTGATAGTCCAAGGTACTGTAAATTCCACCGCTTCATCAGTCATCCAATAGAAAAATGCTTCGTGCTGAAAGATCTCATCATGAAGCTGGCTCATAAAGGAATCATCGAGCTAGATCTTGACGATGTGGTGAAGTCAAACTATACCACCTTCACTTCTGGCTCTTCCGACTCAAAGTTTTCACCTCAACCGCTGGGGGCATCCTCCAAGACAAGCAAGGTTGAAGGATGGACTCAAGTCACTCCTAAGAAATTGCACAAGAAGTATACGTCTCCTCCACAAGTCCGCCAATTGGAAAGGGGGCAAAACAGCTCTTGTCAACCTTCAAAGCAACATGAACATGTTGAAAATGATGAAATTTCGACACATAGATCGTCCATCGCCATCACGATGCGCGATTTCTTTCTTGAAGACTTATTCAATCACTCGGTCAAGACTCATCGCTATGAAAATTGCAAGGAATGCCTCTCCAGGATCGTTTGACAAATTCACAAAGCTCCTTGTCCACAAGAGCCTAAACTGCAGGACACCCAAGCTCTTGTCTGCAAGAGCCTAAACTGCAAGACACAAAGCTCCTTGTTCGCACGAGCCTAAACTGCACGAACCAACGCTCCTGGTCCGCACGAGCATAAAAGGCGACAACCAACGCTCTTTGCCTGCACGAGCTGAAACTGCAACACGACACCAAATGCTCTTTGCCTGCACGAGTTGAAACTGCAAACGGCACCAAAAGAAAATACCAAGAAAAAAAAATGTATTTTGAACTACGTTACGACTTGATCTCTTCTTTGGAGGGGTACGTGGGTAGCTTGAGCATTCAATTTCGAGTTCAGTCACATCAAAAAAAAAAGAATAAATGTTTTATTAAAGAAGGTCAATTTTATTACAAATTTATTTTGTTAAGAAAATTGCAATTTTCTTTGTACAAAATTAAATCACAGTTTCTTCGAAAAAAAAAATGAATACATATGTTATTATGTATTTACAAAAAAAAAAAAAAAAAAAAAAAAAAAAAAGATAAAATTTCTTCAAAAGAAAAAAAAAAGGAAATATATATATATATATATATATATATATATGAGTACATATTTTCCTTCTCGGCCCAAACAACTAGGATGGCCTCTTGGACCCTCTAGACCTCAAGGCCCGTGACAAAATATCCACCAAATCAAATGGAATGCAACACAGCTCAAGGCCTCAAGAATTCAGAGAGAAGGCCCATCTTCACCTTTTTCTTCATCAAGCTTCCTCCACATTGACGCAGTCAAGCTCAGCCACACTGTCGTCCTCCATGTCTGCATCAAATCCAAACTCTTCCACGGCTGACTCATCGTCTTCTTCCTCCACATCAGCAGCGATTATTGCAGACTCCATGAGCCCGTGCCTCCTGGCGCATCATCTCAGCCGACTGCAGTAAGTAAATGGGGAGTTGGGTGTCTTGAGAAATTATCCTGGATTTCATCCTTGCCGTCTCTACCGCAACGGATGCGTTTGAAATGTGGGAGTTGGAATGCTCTTATACAATCTGCAATAGCATTGACGGTGGCATCTGTTTCTCCGTGCCTGGTCGACCCTAACGACCGAGCCAGCGACGGCGAGTTCATCCTGCTCCGCCTCTGGAACACCTCTGATTGCTTCATCTTCGACTTCGAAGGTGGAAGCTTCGCGCTGCTCCGTTCCTGGAACGTCTCTGATTTGTTCATCTTCGGCTTCGAATGCGGTGCGTTCTCGTTTATTCCCCACCCAGTTGTAGCCGACTTCCTTGCCCAGCGCCGCACTTCTGTCACTGAGCCTCAACCTCTCCCCCGAGCAGGACTGCTTTGTCCGTCCTCTCTTTCTCGCTTAGCAACCTCCGACTCCCAACAAGAGCAGCAGCATAAGCAAGAGAATCAAGATCTATGGCCGCTGCTTTTCCTTTGACATCTCCCGCCGTCGACTTTTTCTCTACACCTTGAGAAACTCATCTTCCAACAAACCCACCAGGCCCAAGCCTGCGTCAAGACCAACACCAGGCCCATAGCCGCCATGCCAGAGGAAGCTTTTGAGAATGGGTGTGCAGAGAGATTCGAAGCTCGACCTCGACCACCTTCGAGGCTTCACCGACGACAAAACCATTCCCTTCCCCTGACGGCGCCGACTCCCCCAATTTGGACAACACGCGCCGTTGCTTCTCCAAACTCAACTCCAACTCGCCCAAAGTCTCCGTGCTCTCCGTCCAAACTTCACGGCTATGCCCCTCGCTGCTCCAGCTTCTGTGCATGCTTCATCCGTCATCCTCCTTGCTCCGCTCCCTGCAAATTCCTCAACCCAACATCCAAATTTATACAAAAAAATATAATAAAAAATAAAAAATAAATAATAATAATAATAATAAATGAATAAAAAAAAAGGATGGTGAGCAAAGTAGTGCTGCACCACGTGAAAAGAAAAAAAAAAGTATATATAAAAAAAATGAAAAGCTATGCAATGCTTCACGCACCATAAGGATAAAAAATAATTAAAAAAAATATATATATATAAAGGCAATTAGAATGGTGCATGAGGCACCATATATATATATATATATATATATAAGGCCAATTGGAAATGGTGCATCAGGCACCATCTTAAAAAATAAATAAAAGTTGTTTTTGTTTTATTTTATTTTATTTATTTTTTTAGGTGCTCCACGCACCATAAGAATTAATATATATATATATATATATATATATAAGAGGGAGGGATGGTGCATCAGGTATCGTCCGACGATATAGAAAAAATATATATATGTATGTATACAGCAAAAAAAAAAAAAAAAAAAACAAATGCATTGAGAGAAATAAAGTCCATTTTATTTATTTTTCTGGAAATTTTACATAAATTTGCATTATACATACCTAAAAAAAAAAAAAATCAAATCAAATTTACAGGAAGGGATCTTCAAGGATGATCAGGTAGCGCCTCATCACTCGGCGGAGCTCCAGAAAGACGAAGCACAAGAGATTGATTATCCAGAGCTTCAACACTTGGTGAAGCATCAGAGGACGAAGGCAGAAGTTGCCGCTGGAGTAACGCCACAAACCTCTGATGATCACTCTGAATCCGAACTTCGGACTCCTGCAGATGGTCAAGCTTCCTCTTCATGCTTGTTGAGTAATTAGTTGCGAGCATGTGCAACTCTTTATTCTCGTGCCTAAGCACTCTGATCTCTTGCCGAAGACTGGCCACCTCAGCCATTAACGACTCAACCTGACGAGATCAAGCAAGAAGACGTTGGCCCATGTTTGAAACTGAACCTGCACATCGAACGCTGTAGGCCAGAGAGTCCTGAACAGCCAGCTCGTCGGACCGCCTGGAAAGTATCCTAGTGTCTCTAGGAGTGAGAAGATTTCTGGCCACCACCGAAGCGGTTGTATCGTTCATCATCATAGAATCCCCAACTGTAAGAGGACCATTGGGAGATACGAATGACGGCTGCCAAATGTTGTTTGAAGAAGATATGTCACTATCTTCCCCAACATTCAAGTTAAGACGACGGTCAGAAGGGCAAGACATTTTCGAAGGTGTGAAGAAAAAGAAGAGGCCGGACAAATCAAGTTCTTAGAAGTGCAAGTATGGAGCTTCTACAGGCAGAAGATTCAAATGTGCTTAGGAATGTGATGCGTGCCTCTCTTTAAAAATCAGCACTCGACGGAGCTTCAGAAATTGAAGAGGCGAGTTCAAAAATCGAAGAGGCAAGCTTAGAGATCGAAAAAGACGTCTGCTTTCTCAAAAGCTGGGCTGCTCAGAAACCACAGGCCGATCTCGGATATCGAAGAGACGCCAGTCTTTTTCAGCATCGTCAGTACCTATCACATGCACACTCAGCTTTGCAAAAATCACGGGCAGTTTGTCGAAGGCGCCGATTCCAGATATCAAAGAAGCGCCAGTCTTTTTCCAGACGTGTCAACATCTGTCACATGCAGCGTCAGCTTTGAGGAAATCACGGGCAGTTTGTCGAAGCGCGGATTCCAGATATCGAAGAGGTGCCAGTCTTTTTCAGCCTCGTCAGCATCTGTCACATGCAGAGTCTGGTTTGCGGAAATTACGGGCCATCTGTCGAAGATCTCTAGTAAAGAGAAAACACGTGAAGTTTACTGTTCAATCACGCATTGGTTGCCGACACGAGTGAAAGAATAGTACATCTACATGTATCAAAGAACTTCCTATAACTGTCCACCTTCACCTTCCATAGCAAATCAGACATACAGAGCCTTTCTTCATTTCTAAAAATGCTTTCCCAACGAAGCCTCTCGAGTCACCGAGTGTTCCTTATTCCTTGGGGTACCTCTGCAAACAAATGACACCAAAGCAAAAGTATCTCATATCACCAGGGTAGAAAGCAAGAGTATCTCATATCATGCTTTCTCCCTGTCCTTTCCTTTGTCCTTGTTATTACCTGCAAAGACAAGGATAAAGAAAGCAGTATGCCGGAACCTCCACTCAAACTCGGGTAAGGAACCGACTGCTTGAAACCCTTCCCTGATTGCCTACCTAGCACTGCTCTCGAGTACTCGTCTTCCACTGCTACGGTACTTCCAAAGAAGCTGCCACATCTGCCTGGAGAACAGATAAGGCAAGTGAAAATGATACCTTGAAGCATGTGGAGACAACGTGCAAAAGAAACAAGCAGAAAATAATGCAGCCTGCATAGTCAACTCAGCAGAAGGAGTCTGAGTTGAGGAACTCGAAAAGATGCCACATTCTGCCAGAAGAATAGATAAGGCAAGGGAAAATGATACATTGAAGCATGTAGAGACAAGCACAACAAAGCATGTGCCGATTCATCCGCTACTTCTTCAAAAGCAAAAGTACCTCATATCATCAGAGTCAAAGGCAAAGATATCTCATGGCATGTTTTTTCCTTTACCCTTGCTCTTGCCTACGAGACAAGGAGAAAGAAAGCAATCGGTCGACACTTGGACAGATTGAACAAAGAAACAGACCATCACCTCTACCTTGTGCCTACCTGCCGTGCAGAATAAACAAGCAGAGAAGAATGCTGCCTGCACACTCAATCAACCCAGCAGAAGGAGTCTGAGTTGAAACCAAGAACTCGAGAAGTTGCCACATCTGCCTGGAGAACAAATAAGGAAATGCGGCATGCACAATCAACTCAGCAGAAGGAGTCCGAGTTGAAGAATTAGAGAGAAGAAAGAGTCTGAGTTGAAGAACTCGAGAAGCTTCAACAACATTTTGAGGGCACCTTCGCCAAAGAGCAAAGCATCGCCGTACAATGCCATCAAATCACCAACACAAGGAACTCTCATCTTCTTTGCTCATAACTTCAAACCCAGTTCAAGAAGAAGCCTATGGAAAGTCAAACAATTGGAGGAAACCAGAAAATCCTCCAACCCAGTTCAAGAATAAACCTGTGGAAAGTCAAACAATTGGAGGAAACCAAAAAATCCTCCAACCCAGTTCAAGATCAAAGCTGTGGAAAGTCAACAAGCGCAACAAAATACGTGCCGATTCATCCATTACTGAAGCCAAATATCATCTACCACATGAAGCTCCTTGTGGACCAATTTCAACATTCAAGATCAAGCCTCGACGGCCCTTGAAGAAATTCAAACAAAGTTCAAGAACAAGCATCAACGGCCCTTGAAGAAATTTCAAACAAAGTTCAAGAACAAGCCTCAACGGCCCTTCAAGAAACTTTCAGCCCAATTCAAGATCAAGCCTCAACGACACTTGAAGAAATCTCAAGCCCAATTCAAGATCAAGCCTCAACGGCCCTTGAAGAAATCTCCAGCCCAATTCAAGATCAAGCCTCAACGGCCCTTGGATCGACATCTACAGTAAGGGACTTCAAAACGCATCTCCTACACGTGACAATCACATGTATACGACGCGCCTTGAAGTGGGGGCATTTGTAGACATCGAAATTTCGGTAAATAAATGTTGACCGATAAGTCAAAGTTTCAACGCTCATGTATTACATAAATTTTACACGTAGCGTGTGTCTAAAAAAAAAATCAAAATAAGTTGGAAAAGTCATCAAACATGACACGTGTCAACACTTGGCAGAAACGACTTATTTCATCTGGGATATTATATTCAAAATTAGGCCTTGGAAAATTCTATAAATACAAGCCCATTTCATTCATTTGGGGAGGAATTCATATTACACCAAAACCTTGAAGCTCTGAAACTCCGAAGCTCTCAAGCATCCAAGTTCCCGAAGAATCAAGAAAGCCCTATTCGTTCTTCCAAGATCAAGCCCCGACGGTCTTTGGATCAACAATCATCCACCTTCAAGATCAAGCCCCGACGGCCCTTTGAAGAACTTCCACCAATTCAAGATCAAGCCCCCCGACGGCCCTTGAAGAAAGTGTTCATCGTTCATCATCCGTTCATCCCAAGATCAAGCCCCAACGGCCCTTTGGATCAACAACGTCGACAAATCCATACATCCAATCACTGTTCTTCAAAATCAAGCCCAAAAGCCCTTGAAGATCCGTTCATCACTGTTCTTCAAGATCAAGCCCAAAAGCCCCTTGAAGATCCGTTCATCACCGTTATTCAAGATCAAGCCTCAACGGCACTTGAAGAAACGCTCATCCTCAAGATCAAGCCCCAACGACTCCTTGAAGATCCGCTCAAATCCACCTTCAAGATCAAGCCCACGGCCCTTGAAGAACGTTCATCCTTAGATCAAGCCCAACGGCCCTTTGGATCAATCGCACATCCACAAATCAACACCTTACGGAGATCGAATCAGAGGATCAAATTTGAGAGAGATTGTAACCCAAAATCATCAAATACAAATATTTGTTCGTGCACGTTGTTCTTGTCTCTTTCGTTTCAGGAAATTTCCGTGTTCACAGTCGGACTCCTCGAAGGTTTCCTGGAGGTGCTTGAGGCAGCGGATGTGGCGGTTCAACATCTACTGATGAACTTGAACAAGGAGCAAATTGTAGAGTTGGCGGTGGCGTTGTCTGCGCGAGACTGCTATTTGGTTTAAGATTGCGACATTAAAGACGGGGCGTGGCTGATAGGCGGTGGAGGAGGCGGTGTCATTTTTGCATCTCCACTGCCGTCTTTTTGCTGCACCTGAATTACAGAGCCAACACAAAAAGTTTTAGTCATTATTTATTTTTATTATGCGAATTCCTTATCATCATTACTAGGATAAATTTTACTTAACATGTTATTGTCCAAAATTAAAATAAACTAGTATAGTATTTGTATAGGCAAGAACTAAGAAGACATACATACAAGTATATGTGAAAGAATATATAAACACTCGTGATTCATCATTATTCCTCTACGAGTAGATAATGGTTACAGTTACATTATCGTTTAGATTTTAAAATCCTCCAAACCGTCATGAATAATATTTTTTTTAGGGCAAAATTAATAAAATTAATAATGAGGAGTCCCTAGAGATTATAATGGGAACAAAACGAGATCTTGGCAGCGAAAGTATAGACAATACAAATACGAGTCTTGCAAAGAAAAAGGCTAGAGCAATTAATTTAGGTAAACGAAAATATACTTAAAAGAAAAATGCATTTTTATGTTTTGGATGTGACAATATGGTATGTATATACTTATTTAGTATTATGTTTTTCATTTGATTATTTATTGGTTTAAAATATATTTTCCTTAATGGGTAATGGGTCAGATCATATTACATGTTAATATTATTGGGTCGATTTCAGGTCGGGTCATTTTTCCGTTTATTTTAACAGGTGTTACACGACACGACCCTGTTGACCCTAAAACTACCAAGCCTACGTGGCGCACAGGCCGAATAATCTATAAGCTAACTACGTCCTTTGGTTGAATGCGGGGCGTGCCAACTCGTCGGCCGAGCTCGGCCGAGGAGTAAAATATGTTGATGTTACTTTGGGTGAGCGGCTGACTTCTGCGTCTTACAATTGCGGCTGAAAAAGGAACACGTCTCGGCCTCCTAGGTTCTCAAACCTAAAGACAAGGCTACTATTCTTACGAAGTTCACAAATCGTCGCTGGATTCGGTCACTATGATGGTATTCGTCAGAGTAAACTCACGCCGAATTGACACCAAAGTGTAAGGGCACAAATACTCAAAACAGATATAAGTCTTAATAGTAAATGTGGTTCGGCCGTCGAAATGTCGAACTCTAAATCCCACTTGAGAGTATCCGATCATAAAATAACTCAGCGTGCTACGTGCCGAGCCCAATAAACTGTAACACCTCACCTCGCCGAGAAGGCTAATGAGATGACCTCGACCAACAAGGATTCAGAAATCTTTCTCTACCGAGACTTGGATAGATAACTAATCGCCCTCGACACAGTGCTGTCTATGCCGACTGAAGATGCTGCAAGATTGGCTGGTTCTACGGCGACAGTGTTGTTTATGCCAACTGAAGATATCACCGGTTGCCTTCACAATGATGTTTATGCCAACTGAAGATGTGTCAACGAAAAAGAAAAGAAAAAATCTCAAGGTTGTTGAGAGAATTTGCGCATGGCAGTTGTGTGTTGAATTTGAGGGGTTTGTTTCGATGTCTTCTCTCCCTATTTATAGCAGCCAACCTGTATTGAATCCTATTCATTCCTGGATTAGAACTCATTCTCATAATCCATCTTTATCTTGACCAATCCTATTCCTACTAGGACTTTGAACACAACTCATTATCAAACCGTGTTCAATCTCAACATCCTGATCCCGTCAAGACTCCCTCTCATAACAGGATTCGTCCACATTTCTCTTTCCGATAGGATATGGCTCACTTCGACCGTTGGGCCCATGGGCTGAATATCTTCTAATGACACATGTTTACAACTTCTAGGCCAAGGATGAATATAACCTCGGCCTATCCCACACTGAGCTGAAAAAGATCTAACTCGGCACAAAACAGTATTTTTGGGCCCAAACAGACCCGTTAAGATATCGGGTGTGACACGAAAATGACACGAACACGAAAAGCACGACACGAATGTCAGGTCTACATCCAAGTGAGTTTTGTTGTGGAAGCCCAGCTTTGATGTTCTTTTCCCCTACTTGTACATGTGGGTCTTAGCTTCTAGGTCTGTTTCTCATTCCTCGCCCCAGGCCATGTCCAGCGATGAGAACATAATCGATTGCCTGAACCTCACTTTTGAGGAATGTTTGGATCTTGAAGAAAGATTCGAAAACAATATCCATCTTGGAGGGCATTTAATCGCTGACAACGAACCATCCGAGCATGTGGTCAAGGAGGTTTTGCGCAATACGTGGAACAAGATGGGAGTGGTTAAGGTTGTTAAGGCCAAGTCCAATATTTTTGCCATAACAATTGGAGAGGAAAATATGGCTAGATACCTTTTTGAAGGGAACCCATGGTTCATTAAAGACTACGTTTTCGGTGAAGTTATGGCCTCGTTCCATTCTCTAGACGGTATTGAACTTAACAGGGCTATATATAGATTCAGGTCCATGTGGTCCCTCGATAATTCTTCACACTTAAGAATGCTCGAAGCCTGGGTGAGAAGATAAGGGCGGTTCTTGAGGTTGAAAACCCAATGGAAATCGATTTTTGGGGATTCTTTTGCCTCCGAGTGGACTTTGAGGCCCAGAAACCCCTAGTTACTAGTTTTGGTGTCCTTGCCAACAAGCTGGATCCATAATTCTCTATCTTAAATACAAGGGTATGAAGATCTTTTGCCATCGCTGTGACCGGCTCGGTCATGCCAGTGGCTGTCCTTGGCCGGTGAACACGTAGACGGTTGGGGAAAACAGATTCTCAAACGAGCTACGAGCGCCTCCTACATTCTGAGCCTCATCCCTGCTCTTTCCCCAAAGCAAGAGACCAAAAATGTTGTTGAGTGCAGATAAGGGACACTGGAGAAGGAAATAGGCCGGTGATGACAGTTTCTACAAAGTTGGAAAGGAAAATTATTAAGCACTGCGGAAAGGAACTTTTGATCAAATATGTTGTTCAGGCTATATCCCATTATATCTCATGAGCTCCTTCCTCCTCCCTAAGTACTTTTTTTTTTTTTATGATTTAAATAGGTTTATCACCTCTTTCTGGTGGAACAAAATGGAAGGGAAAAAAAGATCCACTAGCTATCATGAGAAAACTATGCCAACCTAAATCGGAAGGTGGTTTGGGTTTCCGCAACTTTCATGCTTTCAACTTGGCTTTACTAGCAAAGCAAGAGTGGAGATTGGTTATAGAGCCGGATTCTTTGGTAGCCCAAGTTTTGAAAGCAAGATATTTCCCTTCGGGGAATTTCCTTGATGCGAATGTGAAACCAAATTCCTCTTTTGTCTGGCAAAATATCTGCATAACTCGGATTACTATCAATCGTTGGATGAGATGGCTGATTGGCAATGGATCGATGGTTAGGATTTGGAAGGACCCTTGGTATCCTTTGCCTCACTCTTTCTGTTCCCTAACTGCTAGGACTGAGGGTGGCACTCTGGAAATGGTGGCTAACCTTATTGATCTCGTGTCAAAAACCTAGAGGGCTGACTTACTCTCTTCTGCCTTCTTTTCGGAAGAAATGATCACTATCCAATCCATACCCCCTTAGTATTCGAAACTAGAATGATCGATTGATTTGGCATTACGAAGTTAATGGAAAGTTCTCTGTCAAGTTTGCTTACCAAGTTGCTAGATATTGGATTTCTTCAGCCTTTATGCACCAACCGGGTTCATCTTTAGTGGCATCCCCATCCCTTCTCTAGGCTTCCCTTTGGAAAGCTAAGGCCATCTCTAACCGAAAGGTCCAGAGGGCTAGAGGGCCGAAAATAGCTCGAAAACCGTCTCCAATCGAGGGCTAGGCCAAATGGCTCATGGGCCAGACAGAATTTGAAAGGGCTAAAGGGCCAGAGGGTTGGCCCCTTCCAGCTAGCCAGCCAGCCCCGGGTTTACCAGATTTTTATGTAAAAGTGTCGGATTTCCTGTCGGATATAACCGATAGTAATAATTTTTATTATTGAAATCGTGTCGGTTATAACCGACATGAATAGTATTTTGAATATAAATGGCATTGCAAGAATCAGTTTGACTCAGTGGAATCGTGTCAGTTATAATTGACACGAATAATAATTTAAATTGCATTCATGTCGGTTATAACCGACACGAATAGTTTAAAATTTTGAATACAACGGCTAGCTGACTGCAGCTAGCCATTGCCTTACATTTTTTTTTTTTTGTTATGAATTTAAACCTTTTTTTTTCTATAAATACCTAAGCCATTCCTACAACATTTCTCATATAATTTTCACCCTTGCATACTATCTCACTTCATTCTATTTCAAATTTAAGTTGTAGTTTTTAAATTTAAGTTGTTGTTTTTAAATTTAAGTTGTAGTTTTTAAATTTAAGTTGTTGTTTTGAAATATAAATAAGAAATTATGTTTGGCTCTATATGGCCCTTTGGCCCTCGGTTAGAGACGGTTTTTTGTAACAGGGCTAAAACAAGCCATATGGCCCTCGGTTGAAGACGAAGTCAAATATGGCCCTGTATTGTTCATTAAAATATTAATATTTTGGAGGACCAGAGGGCTAAAACGAGTCATTTGGCCAGCCTTCGGTTGAAGATGGCCCAAGGTTCCTCCAAAAGTACAGGTGGGTTTTTGGAAACTTTGCAGGGACATTGTCCTCACAAAAGTTAATCTCACCGTGAAACACATCCCGTGTGATCTTCGTTGTGCCATGTGTAGCCACTACGGAGAGTCTACGATCCATCTTCTCCATGACTGCCACTTTGCCAGGTGTGTGTGGTTGTCATCCCCCCTGGGAAATCTTAATCGATCATCGTCTCCGCCTAATTTCCATTCATGGGCTTTGGAACTTGCGACCTCTCTTCCCCATAACAAGTTTGAGCTGTTCATAGTCATTTGTTGGGGTATTTAGAACTGTAGAAACTCGATGTTGTGGAGCGGGAAGTACGATACTCCCAACATCTTTGTATCTCGGGCGGTATCGTGGTGGCAGGATTTCGTGAAATACAATTCTGAACTTTCCCAACCCAAAGCCAAAGCCCATTTCCCCCCAAAATGGTCTCTTCCTCCCCCAGGACGTCTGAAAATCAATTTTGATGGTGCCTAGAACCGTGATCGCTATGTGGGTGGAGTGGGTATCATTGTTAAGGATGAAAGGGGAGTCTTTGTGGCTGCTGCGTGTAATTTTTCTGCAATGTCTCATCTCCCCTCCTGGTGGAAGCTTTTGCAGCTAGAGAATGTGTGGTTTAGGCGGCATCCAGTGGATTCAGTAACTTGTTAGTTGAAGGTGATTCTCTTCAGATCATAGAGGCCTTACAATGCCCTTCATCCAATTTGTCCTCAATTGGGAACATCATTGAGGATACAAAGGCTTTGCTCCCTACGACCACTGAAGATATTTGTACCCACGTCCATTGCCAAGCCAACACCATTGTGCATCGTCTAGCTCATTATAGTCTGTCCATAGGTAGTAGTTATCAATGGTTGTACTCTCCCTCTCCCTTCATTGTTGATCTCCTTGTGGAGGAATCAATGTAATTGGGCTGGGGGTTCCTTTGTGTTTCCTCCCTACCTGGATTGTATTGTCTTTGGTTTTTGGTTTATTTGGCCTCAGCCGCTATCAAATATACTATCGTCTTATATTACAAAAAAAAAATAAAAAAATAAAAAAAAAATAAATAAAAAAATAAAATAAAAAAATAAAAAATATCCACGATACAAAATTAAGTTACACTCATTTAAGAAAGCTAAAATAATTTGTAACCCACTCAATTCCTATATATATTAGCATCACATGTAAGAAAGAATATATATATTGAATCCTGCAGTATATATTGAGCATATGTCTACTTCCATTTGTTTTCTTATATATCCTTTTTTTTAAGGAAAATTAATGAAAAATGGCTTGAAAACTTTGAGTTTTAATGATAAAAAAAAATAAAAGGTAAAGTGAATAGTACCAGGATTGACTTTTTAGTGTAAAAATGTGGTTTTTCGTTAAAGTGAACAGTACCGGGTGCTTTTCGTTAAAGTTCCTTTTTTTTTTAATGGAATTTGACAAATCATCTACATTAACAGATTTTTTTTTCTTTCAAAATTTATAATAATAGAGGAATGTTGATGCAAATTTCCGCCTTACTTTGATTGACGAATCTGCACTTGCAAAAAAATCAACACCTTTGGTCAAAGACCGAAAGCCTCACGTGCCCACTATAAGTGCGCGGGTGGTTTGGTCAAAGGACCTCTGATACTTAAGTAAGAAACTTTGAGAGAATGAGTGTTTGGCTTTTCTATATGGTGAAAGGCTTCCTGGATTTTGGAGATAAAGTGGGTATTTATAAGAGAGAATGAGGAAGTTGGCTGGCTGTCACATCACAGCTTGGGCCCCCACCACATCCGGGGCTCGACTCCGCCGTAGCATGATATTGTCTGTTTTGGGCCTCAACCACGTCCTCACGGTTTTATTTCTGGGAACTCACACGAGAACTTCCCAGTAGGTCACCCATCCTGGGATTGCTTTCGCGTGAACTCGCTTAACTTCGGAGTTCTTACGGAACCCGAAGCCAATGAGCTCCCAAAAAGCTTCGTGCTAGGTATAGATAAGAATATACATATAAGGCTTACATGATTCTCACCCCTGGGCGATGTAGGATCTTACAATCCACCCCCTTAGGGGGCCCGACGTCCTCATCGACACACCTCCGGCCAAGGATTGGCTCTGATACCAACTTGTCACATCCCGGCTCAAGCCCCTACCATATCCCGGGCTCGACTTCGTTGTAGCATGATATTATCCGCTTTGGGCCCCGACCACGCCCTCACAGTTTTATTTCTGGGAACTCATACGAGAACTTCCCAGTAGGTCACCCATCCTCGGATTGCTCTCGCGCGAACTCGCTTAACTTCTGAGTTCTTAAGGAACCCGAAGCCAGTGAGCTCCCAAAAGGTCTCGTGCTAGGTAGAGATAGGAATATACATATAAGGCTTACATGATTCTCACCCCTGAGCGATGTGGGATCTTACACCGGCCCTCTAGGGTGTAAGGGTGGCCAGCCCTAGGTGGTATTTTAGTGGAAATATTCTAAGATATTTGTGTAAATAATATCATAGAGTAAATAGGTAAATATCCTAAATAAATGGAATTAGGATTATTTATTTGAAAAAAGTCTTCTTTGATTAGTAATGTATTTATGATAAGAATAATGAATTATTCTATCATAAATATTCTTAACTTTTCCTACGGGCAAATGTACCTTGAGCAATCATTGATCTCTGCCTACTCTACCTCAGCTGCGCGTGGTGAATGAGAATGCTCCCTACTCATTTAATAGGGGCAATCTTGCCCTTAGTGGGAAATAATCCACATGTTAGCTCCATGATTTTTGGAATTATTTTTTTGTTCCACAAATAAGCTCCTGTAAAGAAAAATCCAAAGAAAAAAATTTGAATTTTTTCAAAAACCACTAAAACAAGTTACGAGCCCAAGAATGCAGGAGTAGAAAATTAAGTCACGAGCAAGAGTGGTGTTATACACTCCTTTTTGTTGTAGTCGAGACTTAGAAATATGTCCTTTTTGTTGTACGCAAGCTCTTAATGTAAAGTTAGTAGAGTGTGAACAGAAAATGAGAGAATGATTGAAATTTTGTATAGGCCTTTTTAGTTGTACATGGGCTCTTATTATAAAGTAATGACTGAAACTATACTCAATGTTTCCAACTATTCATTTGTCATCTATAAAGCGTTATCTATAAGTATTAGTTGTTTATTCACATCTCGTAAACTACCAATTAAGGAAGGGTGGTGTTATACACTTCTTTTTATCTTTCATACTCTATTTTCAATTTCAAGTCGTCAGATTAAATGTGCTGGAGAAGATAAAAGAACGGAAATTAACAAAAGTATGTGAGAAATAAAAATGAGTGTGTGAATGATAGCTTCTTTAGGGTGCGTTTGTTGTACCAAACTGTCTCGGACTGGACTAGCTTCGGAGACTAAGCTGGACTAGTTTATAATAAACTAAGTTGGACTGATTTATTGAAATGTTTGGTGCAGTGTTGGACTAAGAAGCAGAATTGCAATATTAAAATATTTTATATTAATTAATATTTTATAGAACTGTTATTAGCACTCCAAAAATCTCATTCTACACTCCTCACAAGTGTATTTTTCTTTCTAATTATAGAAAGTTTGGAGTGTCAAATGAGATTTTTGAAATGCTAATAACAATTCTCATATTTTATTATTACTTTATTTTTTTTCCTTTTTCCCCAACCTCTCTATCTCCACTGAGGTCGTGGTTGAACCCATTTATGACTTGGTTCTCGAACTGAGCGTGATGAGGTGTTGGGAGTGGGCAGAGAACTGTGGATTCCCTTATTTTCTTCCTTCTTGCTTTCTCTGCTGATTGCGCAAGAGGTGAAAATTTTCCCCAGTTTTTTCGTTCCTGGTTTTTGCTTTGTTTTTAGAGATATGAAGGTCAGTCTTCAATGGAATATCTTATGTGACTTCTGATTTCTGTTTTAGAGAGATGAAGGTGAGTTTTCTAGCAAACACAATGACGAAAAGGCGCGGGGGAAGGTTCGCACAACGCTGCTTGCAGAAGAGGAGGGGGACGGGACTAACAATCCCGTAGTTTTTGGGGGGCCTCACTAAGACCTCTTGGTGAAGCCTTTAGTGTAGGCGAATCTGGACTAGTCTCATTAAGACTAGTCCCGCATGATAACAAACACTGGACTGGACTAATTAAGGGCAAACAAACGCCTAAGAAATATATCTATACAAACACACACTAAAAACCACCAAAGTTATTGTTCCTAAGCACATGAATTGACTATATACATACAGTAAAATCACACTACATATAAGTATGAAGAAACAAAGCAAATAATATAAAAAACATACAGTTATTCGAGAATACTGGTAAATCACATAAATCGCAATAATAATAATTGAATGTAGTATAATATGATATGCTCATCAACAATAAATGCAGTCACACAAGATATTTTATCATGAACAGGCTATGTATATAAATTTACGCTCTAGAATGCCTAATGAGCGTAAGTGCAAGTGCAATGTGAACATACACGTGAAACATGCCCCAACTGTAACACAAGTGAAAGCATATGTAGATGAGCAGATAAAGATACATGTATCATCATGCCATATTTGGATTCACAAACTCATAAATCACAACAACAACAACAATATATACAATATTTCTATTTTTTTCTAGATTAAAGTCATGGCATGATATACCATCGTGCCTGCCTGTCTCTGAAATTCTCAAAGTAAGTTCTCCTCTACAAAAAATCATTATATGAGTTTTTACAGCGAGGGGTTACTATATTACTAAAAGTAAGGTTTTTTAAATTTTTTATTTTTGCCCGCTCACACTATTTGTTTTGCACTCCTCCAGGACTTATTAGCTATACTCTTGTGGACACAAGGATCACTGGCAGTTTGTGACGTTCACTTCTGATAATGTAGGAAGTTATTTCTGTTTAAATATTTTTTACATTTATGCACTTTTATTAATGCTCTGATACTGCATGCATTATAATAAGGGTTAATCCCACACTACACACTCTTAGTTTAATTTAATTTTGATATGAAAAAAAAAGAAGCTATACTTAGTAAGGGGATATAAACATTACCTCTCATAAAGCAAGAAAAACAAAATATAGAAAAAGATGGGACATAAACCTTACCCTTCCTTAAAAAAAAAAAAAAAAATAGGAACATAAACCTTACCCCCTTTAAAAAAGAAAGAAAAAAAAAAGAAAAAAAAAAGAAGAGGAGATATAAGCCAAAACCCCTCTAAAATAAAACTTAAAAAAAAGAACTGGCATCAGAAATATACATATCTTCGCAGTCTTCATTATGAAAAGAAAACCGAAGATGTACAATAAAAAGTACAATCTAGTATCCTCTAAGCCTTCTTTTCATCATGGCCATAAGCACTGTAATCTTGACATGAAGCCTATCTTGTACATTGTCTAAGAATTTAAAACTGCATATCTCCGTGTCTTCTTAACAATTAAGAACCACACATTCCCCCAAAATCCAACGATGAAACCTTGTGCGGAGAAAATATACAACCATGGAAATTGATGCTCACTGTCCACACCTTGGTTGTTCTTACTATCTGCATCAATACCCTTAGTTGGTAGACACTTATTCAGAAGTGGAGGGCCACACAGTTTTGAATTCCCTTCAAACGCAGAAGCACTGAAAGTTTGGAGCTGAGTGCTTGTTGGGATTGGTCCTTCAAGATTATTGTACGAGACATTGAAGGATTTTAAAAAATTAAGGCTTCCCAATGACAACGGGATGTTTCCAGACAAATGATTCATGGAGAGGTGCAAAGTCTCTAGATTTTTTAGGTTGGATATTTGTTCTGGAATGTTGCCAGAAAAGTAGTTGCCACTAAGTTCCAAGTTGTGGACAAGGTATAGTTGGCCGATCTCAGTAGGTATTCTACCGTGAATATAATTGAGGGATAGGTTTATCGTTGGGGGAATGCCGGACAATCTTTGCGGGTAAATTAGGTTTACAGGGGTGAAGATTGGCAGGTCAATATAATCGTCTACTTGAGTTGTGGTCGGTTCATGTACCAACCTTGGTAATCCACAAAGTTCTTTTGGAAATTCACCGGAAATTTGGTTGTCTGCCAAGCTCAAGTAAAATAGCTTGGGAAGAGTCCCCAAAGATCTAGGAATTGGACCTGTAATTCTACTACCTTTCAAAATCAACATCTCTAGATTCTTGAGTTTTGATAACCATAAAGGCATTTGACCAGTGAATTCACAATTAAAAAAAGTCAACATTCGAAGATTTTGGAACCCACCAAAATCAAGCATGCCTTCATCAGCTGGCATTTCCTCGCCTTTGAACGAATACGAAAGGAAGAGTGTTTGAAGACTTTTGCAATGCATTAATATCTTCATTGCCCCAGTGATGTTGGTTAAGCCACTCAGTGAGAGAAAGGACAAAGACTTCAATGAAAGAATTTCAGGTTGTATTTGTCCCTTCAGATTATGTGCAGTCAAACGAATAGCTTTTAGGGATTTGCATGAATAAAGGCTTGTTGGAAATATACCAGTAAAATGGTTTCGAAGTAGGTCAAGTTTACTGAGGTGACTAAGTTTCGAGAAATTGAGCATGGAGATATCTCCTCCCAAGTTGTTGGCTGCCATATGTATTTCTACAATGTTTGTGCAATTCATCAACGATGGGGGCAAAGAACCTTCGAAATGGTTGTAATCAAGAGCCAAGAGTTTCAATTTGGAGAGCTTTCCAAAATGGAGAGGGAGCACTCCACTCAACTGATTAAAGGAGATGTCAAGAATTTCGAGGTTGGTGAGGTTGAAAATTTTCTCACTTATGGCTCCAAGGAGTGAATTGGAAGGGAATGCAATTTCTTTGAGTTTGGTGGCATTGTAGATATCTTTGGGGAGCAACCCTGTGAGGATGTTGTTGCCAGCACGAAAAATTTGCAGTTTTGAACACTCCCCTAGTCTGGGAGAAATACTACCATTGAATGCATTGAGGGAAAAATCCAACAGCCTAATCAAGGGAGAAGAATGAAGACATATAGAGGATGGGATCAAACCTGAGAAGCAATTGTTGTGGATGTTGAAACTAGTTAAATTCCAAGCTTGTTGAAAGAACGATGATGGAATTGCACCGTGGAAATGATTGCTTGACAAATCCAACGTCTGGATATTGTGGGATGGCAGAGAAAAAGGTAGCTTTCCAGAAAGAAGATTAAAGCTTAAATCAAGGATCTCAAGACGATTCAAGGACGAGAAGAATTCAGTTTCAAGTGATCCAGAAAGTGAATTGTGAGAGAGATTCAAGTGGGTGAGGTGTGTGAGATTTCCTAGTGATGATGATGAGGGGAAAATAGCTCCCTTGAGACCTTTGGAGGATAAGAGCAAATAGGTGACCAAACCATCCTGATTACAAGTGATGCCATTCCAACAACAACAGTTAACTGAAGTCCACTTTAAAGGGGGAGAAGATAGGGTGGAGGTGAAGGACAAAAGAGAGGCGCGCTCAGTTTGGTTGCATGCATGAACATTTGTAGAGATGATGTGAAAGAATAAGAGGATGAGAAGAAAGCCATGAGCCATTGGGTTTGAAAGTAAGCTGGTCTAGCATAGATATGTTTCCTTACATTTGGAATTCTCAAAGGTATTATATAGAGCAACTTATTGGATGCATAATCCGAAGTTCTTTCTTGTCTTCTTCCTTTTAGCCTGCCAACGATGAATCATTAAAGCTCGAAAACGCTAGCGGCAAACATCACTGCAATCTGAAAAATTGGCAAACAACCATAACCATACAAATGTTCTGAATTAAGGAGGGGCCACCATGAAGGGACCAGAACTTATGCCTTTGTTTCTACGCGGTAGTTGGAAAACCAAACGGGGCATTTAATTTAGAGGAGCAAAAGAATATGAAGTGATACCGAACATGGTTTTCATACATTTCGTATTTGGCGTGCCAAAACTTGAATTGACTCAACTAAATTGAAGTTATCTAGTTTCTGTCTGAGTCGTCAAACCGTAGTTGCTCAGAGAGGGTTTTACTCCCAAGTCAATTTAGTATACAATAATTAGAAATGAGTATTATAAGATGTGAAGGATGTGGGGTGTACGTAGAAAATATAAGGTATATGTTTAAGAATGTGGGGTAGAAAATATAAGATATATGTTTAAGAATGTGGGGTATGAGGGTGTTATGGGAAATGATGTGGGTGCATTAAGATAATTGTTAATTAAAAAAGCAAATATGGGGTGTATTAAGTTTGTGGGATTTATTCAACAATATGTGAGGTGCTAATATAATAAGCCTTAAAAAAAAGAACAGAACATTTGAATTTTGGGGAGTATAGCTAAATACAGTGATGCCTATCGATGGCTACGTATATCTGTTAACAATATCAAAGTGTCGTACATAGAAAATGCAATTGCCTTACAGTAGTCATACAAAATATCAAATATTAAAATATGAACCAAAAGAACAAAATCATAAAACATAAGAAAATCCTAAAACTAACCAGATTATACTTCGGTCTATGGTTAACTCCCTCTTCAGTCTCTTTTGGTCCGAGCAACATCAACAATGTATTGATTCAAGTGCTGACCAAATATTTTCATAGAGAATGACCCTGTGACATGCCGTCGTGCTTCTATACCCCTTCTCTGAGCCATCTGCGGGTCTGTTATGAGTTTAGCCATAGCCAAAGAGAACTCTCTTGGGTTACAGTCACACAGAAATCCCGTCTCACCATTCTTCACTGTCTCTACAGGGCCCCCACTGTTGCACACAATGACAGGTTTATGAGCAGCCATTGCCTCCAGAGGTACAATGCCAAAGTGCTCATCCTGCATTTTTGAATATCTCATCAATTTCATTCTCCCCACAATATCTGATCAACGGAACAAAATTATGTAATTTTCCCCTTTGGCGTATAAAGAACACATAGGCATTGGGAGAGAAGGCGGAGCCAAGTACAAGGCTCCCCTAGGCTATAGCATAGGAATAGTTTGGTTCTTCAAGCTTAAAAATATTAATTTTTGGGTTAGTTTATGATTTTTAATTGTCATATGTCACTTAAGAAATTAAATTTTTTTATTAGTAAGGTTGTTTTTAAGAATAATAAGAGCTAATAGATGTTAAATAAACTCATCACTTTAACCAATATTATATTTAAGGGGTGTGTTATCCACACACCCCATTTTACTTCTCACACATCCCTTGATAATTTCTGTCCGTTGATATTTTTCAATTCATCCGATCCGATGGCCGAAAATTAAAAAGGTGTGTGAGAAGTAAAATAGGGTGTGTGGATATCACACCCCATATTTAATAGTAATAAATTAAAACTTTCATACCACAAATGGTTCCTTATTTTATTCACTTGAAAGCTTTGAAAGCTAGAAACCAAGAAAACATAGCATAAAATTCTTGCTTCAAATTACTACATTCAAGTTTTTACTATTATAATGATAAAAAAAAAAGTTTTTACTATTATATAACTTTATGTAGACAAAATAGGATTAAAATTTTGATTTCGGACTAATAATTTTAGCTTAGTCCACCCACCGAATAATTTCTGGCTACGCCAGGTGCATTTCTTTCTGCTGTCGAGCAAGAGGTGATGAAGTTGACTTGATTGGACACTCCTTCCGTTTCTGCTAGACTTCTGAGCTCCTCTAAGTACTCAACATTTTCTCTCAAATGATTATCAAAGCCACCTAAAACGTCGGACATGTATTATATTTATCATTCCCGTATGTGAACATATGCAGATCTACCAATCAATTACGGAATGATACATGGGTATATCAATGTTAAATTAAAGTCAACCAGTACGCCATTGGAGTAGAATTGATTCCTCTTGCTACATGGCCTAAACAAGGGTTGACACCAAACCTAAGGAACTTCTCCTTCTAGCTCATTTCTTTGGACTTGATGTTGGAAGCTAACCAGCTCCTGGAGTCGAGGGGTCGAAGGTAGTAAGGAGCTCTTGAGCAAAGAGTGTTGTCTGCATCGAAGAAGGAAGAAGAAGAAATGAAGGGTTGGCCTCCAATGGCTAGTTTTTGTTTAAATGTGTGAATGACAAATGTACACTCCATATTAGATCACTTAAATCCCAATGAAGGGCTAGGATTTAATCTGAAGTAGTAAGGTGATTTTAATGTTTAAATATTGTCTAATCACCAATTCTTTTACACAAGTATGGGTGATGGAAATGTACCATACCCTTACACATTTTCTCTACTTAATGAAGTATGGCTGCTGCATTTTCAACACAACCTTGAAGTTGAAAACAACACTCCAATATCCTCTCAATTCTCTGCCAGTCTACCCCCAAGAAGCCAATCCAAAAAAATATAACCAAAAATCATCCAAACAAACAAACTTTATCATGGTATCAGAGCTCAGTTTCTGATCTAGAAACTTTCTGGGCATAATCTGTGAAAGTTAAGACCTTTGGGAGCACCAACGAAGTGTCCTCAACAACAACAACCAACAAACAATTCTGAAAATGAAGGGATCTAGCAGTAGCAGTGAGCTAAAAGCTCCAGTCTTTGATGGGGAGAATTATGATTTTTGGAGAATAAGAATGACAACCATTTTCAAATCCTATGATCTATGAGATATGGTTCAACACGGGTATGAACTACTTGAGATGGAGATCGATGCTCTAGAGGAGGATCTCACATAAACACAACTCAAAACACTGAAGCAAAATCGGATGGAGGATGCTAGAGCACTTGGAATCATTCAAGGTGCTGTCTCAGACACCATTTTCCCGAGGATAGCAAATGAAGAGACTGCAAAGGGAGCTTGGGAAGTTTTACAGTAAGAGTATAAAGGAGACACTAAAATCAGAAAGGTAAAACTTCAGTCCCTTAGAAGAGATTTCGAGTATACAAGAATGAGGGCAAATGAGCTGTTAAAAGACTAGGTTGTTTGATGTTGTAAACAAGATGAAAACATATGGTGAGGAATTGCCTAATGAAATAATTGTCCAAAAACTGTTGATTAGTTTGACTAAACCCTATGATTCAATAGTAAGTGTTATTGAAGAAACCAAAGACACTGAAACTCTCAGTGTGCAAGATGTGATGGCATCCTTAAGAGCTTTTGACCAAAGACTCGAGAGGCATGCTGATTTTGCACCTGAGAAAGCCTTTCAATCACTCAATGTTGGATTTGGTAGTCAAGCCAGTGCAAGCAATTAGAAACCACAGTGGAAGGGCAAGAACAAGAAATTGGAAGGAAAAGGGTATCACAACTCTAGACCTAACCAAGGCAGCAACATTAATACAGGTCCAAGAATCAAACAACAATGCAAATATTGTGACAAATTTCATCTTGGAGAGTGTTGGTTCAAAGACAAGCCTAGGTGCCACAAATGCAACAAGTTTGGGCACATTATGAAGGAATGCATATCAAAGAATGTGCAGCAAGTGAACTGTGCAAACCAAGTGGAGGAAGAAGCAAATGTGTTATGTGCTTTCAGTGCAAAAGTGGAGAAAAACAATGAAGTGTGGTACAATGATAGTGGCTACAGCAACCACATGACTTCACATGAGTCATTACTCATTGACATTGACACAAACTTCACTGGAAAAGTGAAAATGGGAGATGGAAACATTGTCAAGGCCACTGGAAGAGGAACTCTAGTTATCAACACCAAGAAATGAAGAAGATGCATAAGGGATGTGATGCTAATGCTAGGACTTGATGAAAACCTACTTAATGTGGGTCAAATGATGGAGCATGGGTATTTCCTACCCTTTGGGGGAATTGTGGTTGAGATCTATGATGGCAGATCCCTATCAAATTTGGTGACCAAAGTGGAAGTGAAAAACAGAAGCTTTCCACTTATGTTGAAGTACTTAGAAAAAGTGGCAAGGAAAGCAAGTGTGACAAGTTCAATGAAACTATGGCACAAGAAGTTTGGTCACTTAAACATGACAAGCCTAGAAAATCTACAAAAGTATGAAATGGTACAAGGGATACCTAAGATGGATCGCTGCAATGAAACCTGTGAAGGATGTGCATTTGGGAAGCATCACAGGGATCCATTTGAAGTTGGCAAGGCTTGGAGGGCAACAAAGCCACTCGTATGATTCACATAGATGTGTGTAGAACAATGCAAACAACAACAATCAGTGGAAACAGGTATTTCCTAACCTTCATTGATGACTACTCACGGATATGTTGGGTGTATTTCATGAGGTTCAAGTCTGAAGTATTCACAATATTCAAAAAGTTCAAGGCAATGGTGGAATTGCAAAGTGGATACCAAACCAAAAGACTGAGAAGTGATAGGGGATGTGAGTACACCTCACATGAGTTCAATACATTATGTGAAGATGTGGGGTTAGAGAAGCAACTCATTGTGGCATATTCATCACAATATAATGGGATTGCAGAAAGGAAGAATAAGACTATAGTCGAAATGGCTAAGTCTATGAGGCATGAGAAGAACATGCCTTATACATTTTGGGGTAAAGCTATGAACACCTTAGTGTACCTATTGAATATGTGCCCTACTAAAGCACTAGACAAGAAGATACCATTCAAAGTGTTCAGTGGAAGGAAGCCCTTTGTTAAGCACCTGAGAGTGTTTGGCTCAGTGTGCTACACTCTCATCCTTTACCAACTAAGGCACAAGTTAGAGAAATCAAGTAACAAGGGTGTTTTTGTAAGCTATGGTACCAATGAGAAAGGGTACAGAATTTATAATGTGTTGACTGAAAAGATAATCCTATCAAGAGATGTTATCTTTAATGAAGACTCAATGTGGAACTGGGAAACAAGGGTAGAAGAAAAGGACAATGTCTCTACAACTTGACCTCAACAAAAGGCAAACAAGGGAGCCTATGAAGACCTTAGTTCAAGAAGAAGTCACAGATAATGGTGACATACAAGGGACTCCACAGCAAGCTATTATGAGTCCACAATCAAATCAATCACTGATAACAACTCCAAGTTCAACTCCAGTGAGATTGAGAAACCTGGATGAGATTTATGCTACATGTAATTACTGTGTAGTAAAACCAGAAACATATGAAGAAGCTGAGAAAGACAAAGCTTGGAAGAAAGTAATGAAGGAAGAGCTTGAAATGATAGAGAAGAATGACACTTGAGAACTTGTAAATCGACCAAGTGACAAGCTTGTGATTGTAGTGAAATGGGTGTACAAAACGAAGCTTAACTTAGATGGTTCTGTGCAAAAGAACAAGGCCAGGTTGGTGGCCAAAGGTTACTCACAGAAACCAGGTGTAGACTTCAATGAAACCTTTGCTCCAATATCAAGGTTAGACACCATAAGGACCTTGATAGCCCTAGCAGCCATGAAGGGTTAGAAGTTACATCAATTGGATGTCAAATCTGCATTTCTAAATGAAGTGCTAGAGGATGAGGTGTTTGTGGATCAACCTCAAGGGTTCACAAGTCAAGAGTTTCCAGAAAAAGTGTACAAGTTAAGGAAGGCTTTCAGCTTGGTACAGTGAGATTGATTCCTATTTCACTGAAAAAGGATTTCAGAAAAGTACTAGTGAAGCTACACTCTACACCAAGATAGAAAGCAACAACAAGACACTTATTGTCTCAATCTATATGGATGATGTTGTCTACACTGGAAATGATGCTGCAATGATTGAAGAGTTCAAAGAAGAAATGATGAAGAGGTATGAAATGACTGACCTAGGCCTTTTGCATCATTTTCTTGGCATTGGGGTAATTTAAGAGGCAAACAACATCTTCATTCATCAAACGAACTATGCTGAAACCTTGCTTGAAAATTTTGGTTTGAAGGGTTGCAAACCGGTTTCTACACCTCTAATTGCAAATGAGAAACTTAAGAATCATGATGGAAGTGAATCTGCAAATGCTAGTCTCTACAAGAGCATTGTTGGTAGTCTATTGTACTTAACTGCAACAAGGCCAGATCTAATGTTCTCAGCAAGCCTATTTTCTAGGTTTATGCAGAATCCTAGCAAGATACATATAGGCACAGCTAAGAGTGTGCTGAGATATGTGCAAGGAACACTAGATTATGGGATCAAGTATGAAATGGGGAAGTCAACTATCCTAATTGGATTTTGTGACAGTGACTGGGGTGGCAGTGAAAATGATAGCATAAGCACATTAGGCTACACTTTCACCTTTGGTTCAGGGGTGTTTTCGTGGGCCTCTATGAAGCAACAAAGTGTTGCACTGTCCAGAGCCGAGGCGGAGTACGTGAGTGCATCAGAAGCAATGGCTCAAGCTATTTGGCTAAGGTTTATACTCAAAGATTTTGGCGAGTTACAGGTTGATGCCACACCACTCTTGTGTGACAACACCTTTGCAATTGCTATGACCAAAAAACCCAGTTTTCCATCAAAGAACAAAGCACATCAAGAGAAGATATCATTTCATTAGAGAAGCATTGCAGGACAATACAATCAAACTAATCTATTGCAACACAGAAGATTAGATCACAAACATATTCACAAAAGCACTACCGAATGAGAGATTCAATTACCCGAGAGGTTTGCTGGAAATGACTCCTAGAAGCAGTTTAGAAGGAAGTGTTGGAAGCTAACCAGCTCTTGGAGTCGAGGGGTCGAAGGCAGCAAGGAGCTCCTGAGCAAAGGGTGTTGTCTGCATGGAAGAATGAAGAAGAAGAAATGAAGGGTTGGCCTCCAACGGCTAGTTTTTGTTTAAATGTGTGAGTGACAAATGTACACTCCAGATTAGATCACTTAAATCCCAATGAAGTGCTAGGATTTAATCTGGAGTAGTAAGGTGATTTTAGTGTTTAAATATTCTCTAATCACCAACTCTTTTACACAAGTATGGGTGATGGAAATGTACCATACCCTTACACATTTTCTCTACTTAATGAAGTATGGCTGCTGCATTTTCAGCATAACCTTGAAGTTGAAAACAACACTCCAATATCCTCTCAATTCCCTGCCATTCTACCCCCAAGAAACCGATCCAAAAAATATAACCAAAAATCATCCAAACAAACAAACTTTTTCACTTGATGGTCACTCTGTATTTTCACATATTTCATGCAAAACGAAGTGGAAATATCTTCGCAAATAACAAGGGAAAATTTGAACACCCCATACAGGGTTTTGATTCGGCTGTACGTCAGACAAGCTTATAAAACTGCTCATAATTTCATAAAGGAACATAAGATACTGTAAGATAACAGCACAATAATTCATTGCTATTTCGGCTACATATGCTTTTTTTTCTTCTCATAAATTACAATTCTAGGCTTGGCTATGGGTCTAAGCCTTCACTAAAAATTCTAGATATAGGTTAGTGTTTCATAATTTACCAAGAAAAACATAAAAGAATATCTTTCCACATCCAGATGCAAATCTTAAATTGCAGGATCCGTAAAGTTCTCAACAGGCAAATGAAGATGGAACGCTTAATCACACAACCAGGGTGATTACTGCATGCTTCTACTTGGTTATTCATAGCCTAACTAACAGATAAACAGTCCTCAACAGCAACATAAGTAATGAAGGAACATGCATTTCCGTGTAGAATCGTTATGATTAGTAGAGTACTCAGGGAAGATAATAAGTAGGAACTTGCCTGCAATTGTTAAGGAAGCTTCAGCCAGATCAGGAACTTGAAGCATATCCCCTTCGAGCGAATGAAGCAAAGCAAAAGCTGAAATTGCCAGGTCTATATTCTTTTTCCTCTCAAATGATTGATAGACAGAAAATTTAGCCTGGAATGAGAAAACCAAAGCAGGAAAAAAAAATAGTAAACTACCCGATGAAATTCTGAGAAGAAAATCTTCAAAGTTATGGTTAGATATAGAACTATAAAGGTAGTATAAATTAAACCAAAAGGCACCAGCAGATATACAAACATGTTCGTAACTTGTAAGAATTGGCTGGTTCATTAAACTGATTCACGTTGACAGCTGGCTCAATCCCTCGTGCGTCAAGATGCTTAAATGTCTTCGCAAACATAGATGCTGTGAATTTGCTGTTAACAAGAATCTTACCTGCCATTCCTGCAGGAGTATTTATCGAAAAGAAAAGGGAAATCTAGTAAGAAATAGTAGTATATCCACAAAAAAATAACACTGAAAAGATGCACAAGAAAAATTAGATGAATGTCATAAAGCCGAGATATGGAATCAGACCAGTTGTCAATTCTTCTATGAAGTCTGGGATTTCTATATATCCTCCTCAAAACAGTTGCGTGCTTAGCCATCAATAAATCCAGAAAATGACAACCAGAAGTTACCAGATAACAATTCACACGAAATAGGTGCAAATACCTTTGTTGCCTTCTTAAGCCTCAGCAGTGGGATGACAACAGAAACCTGATCTGCTAGTATTACATCAAACGATGGCCACATGAACAGCATGCAGAGAGCAACAGAAAGGCACCGTATATATGCACACAAAGCATGGAGTCGATATAATATATGTCGGGGTAGGAAGGCACCATATGAAAGAGTTTAAACTAGGGTTTTAGAGACTGACTGCATAAGCTCAACTCAATTGAATTCAGTCAATACTGCTCTTCAACAGCAGCATGATCTTTATACAAGATTTACATACACGCATGCAATAATAAAAGCCACTCATGCAATAAACAACTACCAGAAAGTGTTTGTCTTGCTGTGTGAGTTTATACAATATTCTTCTGTCCATCTTCATCAGCATCTTCGACAAGGTTTCATGGCTTCCATTTAGAATAATCATTTCAAGTCAGCAGCACATGGCTTAGCAGCACATGACTCAGGTAGTTCGAACTGACGTGGAGAGCATGTCGAATCATTAGGTTTATCACTCCCCCGCAAGCTAAGCGGTCGTTGGCGAACAGGAAGCTTGGACAGAAGATAGTGAAAACGTGTGGGAGACAATCCTTTTGTGAGGAGATCAGCAAGTTGGTCCGTGGTAGCAACATATCCAACAACGAGCTCATTGCGCACCACTTTCTCGCGAACATAATGATAGTCGACTTCAACATGGCGCATCCTAGCCTGATAAACAGGGTTGGAAGCAACAGCAAGGGCACTGATATTGTCACACCATAATCGTGGGGATGTAAGTGGAAGATGAAGGTCTCTAAATAAATGACAAAACCAAGACAGTGTAGCGGCTGTATAAGCCATCTGGCGATATTCGGCCTCAGTGCTGGATCGAGAGACGCCGCGCTGTTTCTTGGAACTCCAAGAAACTAAGTTATCGCCAAGAAAAATACAGTAGCCCCCTGTCGAGCGACGGTCGTCAGGATCACCGGCATAGTCGGCATCAGCAAAAGCAGTGAGAGTAAGAGGACTGGGTCTATAGACAATGCCGTGATCATGTGTAGCCTTTAAATAACGTAAAATACGTTTAACAGCAGCCCAATGAGCAGTGGTGGGTGAATGCATATATTGACAGACCTGATTGACGGCAAAAGCAATGTCAGGTCGTGTAAAGAGAAGATATTGGAGTGCCCCAACGACACTTCGAAAATCAGTGCCATCCAATAATGGTTCTTCGTCATATAAACTTAACTTTCGACCGGTTGCAGGAGGAGTGGTGAGTGGTTTGGCATTGACCATGTTAGTCTTCTTGAGAAGGTCCAGGATGTACTTTGACTGAGAAAGATACATGGCAGTGGGAGTCCGCGTGATTTCCATGCCCAAAAAATAATGTAAATGGCCAAGATCCTTCATAGAAAACATGTGGCCGAGTTGAGCAATAAGTTGACTGATGTGACGTGAACTGTTGCCCATAACCAGGATATCATCAACATAAATAAGCAAATAAATGATGGTGGTGCCATGAAAAAAAGTAAACAAAGAGGAATCTGCCAGAGATGCCTGGAAGCCTAAGTGCTCAAGATGTTGAGAAAAACAGTGAAACCAGGCGCGAGGAGCCTGCTTTAAACCATATAAAGATTTATGCAAATGACAAACATGTGAGGGGTACTGAGGATCAACAAAGCCAGAGGGCTGGCGCATATACACTTCCTCCGTCAAAGAACCATGTAAAAAGGCATTTTGGACGTCAAGTTGGCAAATGGGCCAGTTGTAGTGCAGGGCAATGGAAAGAAGTAGTCTGATAGTGGCATGTGTGACAACGGGGCTAAAAGTTTCACTGTAGTCAATTCCGGCTTGTTGATGAAAACCATTTGCCACAAGTCGTGCTTTAAATCGTTGTATGGAGCCATCAGAATGCCGTTTAATTTTGTACACCCATTTATTTGGAAGAACGTTCATGGATGATTGAAACGGAACCAAGGACCATGTACCGGTTCGCTGAAGGGCATTAAACTCGTCTGCCATAGCCTGTCTCCATTCTGCAGATTTGTTGGCCTGTGTAAAACAAGTAGGCTCAACCACATCATTAGTTGTATGGGCAATAAATGAATATTTGGGATTAGGTTTGTGAATCCCCTCATTGGCACGAGTAACCATGGGATGTGTAGGTAGAGGAGGCCTCTGAAATGAAGAGGTAACAGTGGATGTACTTGCATTCGCAGGGTGGAGAGAAACTAGGGGATCTAAAGGTGGATTAGTCACTGGAGGTGATAAGGAGGAAGGAGTGGGGTGGGCAGAAGGGACGGTGGGAGTGAGAAGTGAGGTGTCAGGAGAGATTGATGGGGTAGGAATGGGGTTGGCAGAATGATGGTTAGGAGGAGGACATGTGGTAGCATTGGGGATGGGAAAAGGTGATGTCGGGTTAATGGGATGGAAGGTGGGCATGTGGGGGTCAATAGTAAGTATGGTGTTAGGTGAGTAGGGAGAAGAATGTAAATGAGTAGAGTTGGTTTCTGTATAAGGAAAAATAGTTTCATCGAAAACAACATGACGGGACAAGAAGACGCGTCCTGTAGACAAATCTAGACACCTATAACCTTGTTGATTTAATGAGTAGCCAAGAAAGACACAACGTTTAGAACGAAACTGTAATTTATTGGAGTTGTAAGGCTTAAGATATGGGAAGCATGCACAACCAAATACTTTAAGAATATCATACTGAGGAGTTTTGAGAAAAAGTTTTTGAAATGGGGACTCATCATTCAAGACCTTAGTGGGTAAACGATTGATTAAATAATTGGCAGTATGAAAAGCATCATCCCAAAAGGAAGTGGGTAGGGATGCGTGAGCAAGAAGAGTAAGACCAGTTTCAACAATATGACGATGTTTACGTTCGGAAACACCATTTTGTTCGGGATGATGAGGACATGTGAAACGATGATATATACCATGATGAGTCAAAAAGGTTTTGAAATTGTTATTAATGTATTCTCCTCCACCATCGGTTTGAAAGGATTTGATTGTGGTGCTAAACATGTTTTCAACTAATTTTTTAAAATTGACAAAGGTAGAAAAAACATCTGATTTTAGTTTTAAAGGATATAACCATGAGTATCTAGAAAAGTCATCAATAAACACTACATAATACTTAAATCCATTGATTGAAACAGAAGGAGAAGTCCATACATCCGAATGAATTAATTGTAAAGGAAAAGTGGACCTAGAACTAGACAAACTGAAGGGTAACTTATGACTCTTGCCGAGTGGACATGAGTGACAAAAGACACTAGTTACAACACTATTGACTGGTAGTTTATTCTTGGAAATTAAAGAATTCAAAATATGAGATGATGGATGACCTAATCTAGAGTGCCAGACATGATTGGACACCCTAGCACCTAAGAATGCAAAGACTCCTTTATTGCATGATGAAACACTGGAAAAAGGGTAGAGACCATCTCTACTCGGGCCGTGGAAAAGCGTCTTCCCCGTGTGAAGATCCTGAACACCATAGGAATTTGGATATAAGGTTAGGGAACAATAGTTGTCAGTGGTAAACTTATGAATGGATATAACGCTTGTGGAAGCATGAGGACAAAAGAGTGTGTTGGGTAATTTAAAAATGGCTTTGGGAGTGCGAATGCAAGAGTTTCCAATATGAGAAATGTGCAAACCTGTTCCACCTACTACACCATTGACTTGATCAGGACCATGGTAAGGACGGGGATTAGACACCTGGGCTGGATCATTTGTGATGTGAGCATTGGCACCAGAGTCGAAAAGCCAATTCTGGATAGCGGGAGCACTGGCAGATGTGGGTGGAACACCGGCAGCATAAGCTTGTAGTTTTGGCGCTGGAACACGCCCTTCATAAGATATGTTCAAACGGTTGAAACAATCAATGGCTGAATGGCCAAGTCGATTACAGATCTAGCATTGAATCCGACCAGGATGAAAAGAACTTTGAGAATGAGCATGGCCGAGAATTCCATCAGGTTGGCGAGATCGAGAGCCTTGGAAAAAGCTTGGAGGAGACCCATGATGAGACCCTGGGGAGTTGCATGAGCGGGATGAAGAACTTCGACCACTGCCGCGACCTCGAAACCCAGAGGAGGATCCACGACCACGAAAAGGAGCAAAAACACGTCCATCAGTGCGAGCTGCTGCAAGGGCAGTAGGGCCGATTTTAGCGAGGAATGCAGAATGCAGTTTTTGTCGGCGTTCAGCGCCAAGAAGGAGTGCTTCCAAAGCACTGTACGTAATCGCCTTGTCACGAGCTTGGGCGGAGGCAACGGTACTTTCATACGCAAGACCGACATTATTAAGGACGATGGCAACAATGTCGGAGTCTGAAATAGGAGCACCAGAGAGAGAGAGTGTGTCTGCAAGACAATTAATTTTATCCAAAAAGTCAGAAATAGAAGAATCACCTCTGTGAGTGTTCATTAACTCACTGCGAAGCTGAAGGAGACGACCGGTTGACTAAGAAGCATAGCGGTCACAGAGGGTTGTCCAGGCAGAATGGGAGCTAGTTTTCCCAATTAAAGCAGCGAGAACAGTAGGGTGAACGGAAGAGTTGATCCACGACATGACTGTGGCATCTTGTTGTATCCAGGTTTCAAAGTCAGGGTTGATTGTTGTAGTGAGGTTGCCATCCGTATCTTTGAGGAAAGCAGGAGGACACAGACGGGTTCCATCGACAAAGGAAACAAGGTTTCTGCTGCGGAGGAGAGAGAGCATTTGGGCTTGCCAGAGGGGGTAGTACGATCGAGTTTGATCGTAAGAAAGTTGGATGCATTTGGTAGGGGAATGGAAGTGACTAATTGCGATGGGGAAGCCATAAGAGAGAAAGAAGAAAGAAAAAAAAAATGATTGTGTCGTGAAACTTTAGCTCTGTGATACCATGAAAGAGTTTAAACTAGGGTTTTAGAGACTGACTGCATAAGCTCAACTCAATTGAATTCAGTCAATACTGCTCTTCAACAGCAGCATGATCTTTATACAAGATTTACATACACGCATGCAATAATAAAAGCCACTCATGCAATAAACAACTACCAGAAAGTGTTTGTCTAGCTGTGTGAGTTTATACAATATTCTTCTGTCCATCTTCATCAGCATCTTCGACAAGGTTTCATGGCTTCCATTTAGAATAATCATTTCAAGTCCTCAGCACATGGCTTAGCAGCACATGACTCAGGTAGTTCGAACTGACGTGGAGAGCATGTCGAATCATTAGGTTTATCACCATATACAGTAACTGGAAAGATACCTGTGAAACCAAATGACAGTAAAACATCAAACTATGCAGTGATCTTGAATGACAGTTGATCAACTGCGAAGTTGATCAAACTATGCAGTGATCTTGAGTTACCGATGCCCAGATCGGGATGAATGATTGCAACGTTCGACTTGGAGCCTCCTTTCTTCTCCTCCATTTTTTCAGCTCCTTGTTTCGCCCCAATTCTCTGCACATTCTAATTCAAAATCTTAAAAAGGAGAAACCATTTCTGCTATATTGGGCCGAAACGGGTCGGGTGTGACCCAAATTGTATAATTATAAAACTATTTGAAACTGGTTTTTACATAAGTGTAAATTGCACCGATGGTCCCTTATGTTTAACTCTATTGAAGTAATGGTCTTTCAATTAAAAATTCATAACCATTGGTCCCTAAACTTTAATCCAACTGGAGAAATAGCCTTTTAACTTTTAACCCAATTAGAGTAATGGTCTCTCAACTTTAATCCAATTGTAGTAATGATCCTTCCAACATAATTTATTTTAACAAAATTCTGACGAAGTTGACGAAATGACCATAGCTACAAGTTTTGATGAATTGAGGGACCACAATTGTAGCAATGGTCCTTTAAACATAACTTATTTTGACAAAATTCTAATGAAGTTGATGAAAATGACCATAGCTACATATTTTGATGAGTTGAGGGACCAATGGTAATAAATTTTTAGTTGAGGGACCATGGCTCCAATTTGGTTAAAGTTGAGAGATCATTGCTACAATTTACTCTTTACATAAATAAGCACCTGAGTTGGTTCTTCAACAACGTGCCCCAAAAGGTTGAATAGGACGTAAATCATGCAATGAGCAGTTTATGCTTCGTGATAGTAAGATGTTGATGGTAATTAGGCGGTGTGTTTTATAGAAAGACGCCGTTATAGTTTCTGATATTCACGTTTGGGTTCAGATATTTTTTATTATTTTATTTGCATTATCTTGTACAGTAGTACCACATCAGTCATAATACTTTCATTTAAATTTCGCCATATGGTTGGGGTCTAGACCACATAAGCATAGTGGTTGTTGGTATGAACTTTGAACTAAGAATTGATGCAGCTTTGGATTCTTATGGATAATCCAATAGAATTAATACTGAAAGTTTACCAATGGATAACACTTCAAAGTTGATTGTATAATATAGTTGTCCTTACTCTATAATAATTTCAAGTTTTTGTATAAAGTTTGTTACTTTGAAGTATACCTATTAGTACTTTCTCTTATATATGATTCGTATAATCATGTTTGCACGTGCAACAATCTGATTGTCGGTCTTTCAACATTTGAGAATCACTGTAAGAGTGCATTACTCTGCGTAACCCAACTAATATACTATTTTGTATATTTTTTGCGAACAATGAGTTGACATTCGAAGTGATTGAGAAACTTTGGTGGGCTTAATCAATAATAGTTTCAAAATTTTAGTATAATTTCTGTTACTCAAAATATATGCGTAGAGTATTTCTTCTTATATATGATTTGTATAATCATGTTTGAACGTCTCTCAATATGAGTGTTTTGAATAAATAAAATTTTGATCATTTTTTACTTTGATTGAGCCGTTATTGTCCGTTGCATGTGCGTAGATAAATATCATTTTGTCCGTTATTATCCCAGTGTGCCTCAAGAGTAATTTTGTCATTTTACCCAAAAGTCCACGTGTCGTCTTCATAATTTTCTTGATTATTTTTGGCTCCACAAATGCCTTCACCCTTGTTGGGCTGCTCGCAGGAAATGGTATCAGGTGTAGAGATCTTCTCTATTTTTAGGAAACATAGGATTGTTTCCTATTTTGATGTAGATTTTATCCTTAATTGGAAATTAGAACCTTCTAGGAAAAAGAAATAAATTACTTCTAAAATCTATTTAAGTCTACCTTAAGTAGATGGTTAAATCAACTTTAGAGAGCAATTTATTCTACCCTACAAGAGAGAGAACGCTAGAGGATATTTGTTCCCCCTCTCCTAGCAATCTTCTACACTTGCTTGTGCAAAGATACGTCTTTCGTTGCTTTCTTCATCTTCACACCGCACCAAGGTAAGAAAAAATTAATTTTTCCTTATCTTCGTAGTTTTTTTGAGCCTCGGGGCTTGAAATTGGCTCGACGAGGGTTGAGATGGTGTGAAAAATGGCTTGGAGAGGCCACGACACTGTTGACATGGGTAGCATGGTGCGGCGGTGGCTCGACTTGGGTCGAGGGTTGGTGGCGCATGGCTGGCTTCGGCCAGGTGATAGGAACATATTTATGCGACTTAGATAGCTTGTTCTTGTGCATCTGTGTTGTTATTTCTTAGTTAATTATGTATTTTAAGCTATTTTTGTGTGTTTGTAGGTCATAATAACAAAGTTGGCAAGAAAGTGCATTTTGGAGCATTTTAGAGCCAAGATTGGATAGTGCAAGCATGGAGACATGAGGATGAACGTTTTTGAAGATTTGAAGGCTAGAAATCAACATGTGTGTGTGTGTGCAAGTGTGTTGACCTACAACTCCAAACATTCATCCACTGCACCCATTACATCCACTCATTACCAAACACTCATCCACTACACTCATTACATCCACTCATTACCAAACATCCACCCACTACTCCCATTACATCCACTCATTACCAAACACTCATCCACTACACCCATTACATCTACATCCACTCATTACCAAACACTCATCCACTACACCCATTACATCCACTCATTACCAAACACTCATCCATTACACCCATTACATCCACTCATTACCAAACATTCACCCACTACACCCATTACATCAAACATTCACCCACTACACCCATTACATCCACTCATTACAACTCCATACACTCCTCTCCCTAGCCTATAAATACATCCACCCTTCACCATAATTTAGGGGCCATGATCCAAAGACACCACATCATCTACACAACTCTCCACCCTTCACCATAACTCACCTATATCCATCCACCACCACAAGAGACCATCCATTCATCAAACCACACATTGTGCCGCAACAAAGAGAAGAAGAAGGACCCTTGGACGTGCTTGCCATTCAAGTTGGATTGTTGGAGCGTTTTTAGGTGTTTTCATTCTTTTGCTTTCAATGTCTACTTTGTTATTTTCTAATTTTGTTGCAATTATGAGTGGCTAAACCCTTATTTAGTTAGGGGGAAGTTTGAAGCCATGAACATGCTTGAGATATGAATTGATTTCTTCCAATTGTGATTTGATAAGTTGTGATTGCAATTCAATTATCTATTTTATTCATAACTGATTCTTGTATGTTTATTAAGGATGCATACTTAGTTTTCATGCATGAATTAGATGCTAGAATATAAATGAGTTTCACCTAATCGTTACAAGTTTATATTCATGAGTAGTGAAGGTTGTTTATCACAATCGCGTTAATTGAAATCTTGGCAAATGTATCATGCATTCATAATTATAATTGCCTCGTCAACACTTATGATTTTCATTGAAAGTAATAATCTTTGATTGTATCTCTATTATGCATTCATATAGGGGACTTTTACAGAATGATTTGGGTTGTTGCATGCATTCATCCAACTCAATGAGTAAAGGAAAATCTGAGGGTTAATTTGTGCATCACGGTTAATCTAGGGTGTTGAGCATCATAGTTTATTGAAAAGCAATTGAAAATCAATTCATGTACAAGTGTGTCATGTGCGAAGAACGGACCTCTAACTAATCCATCAATCATCTTATTTCTTAAATTCGCTTTACAATCTGTCTAATTTTATAAGTTGTTTGTTTGTTTCAAATTCATCAAAACTAAAATCCCCCTTTTACTTTCTTGTTTCAAAGTGTTAAATTTCTATTTCGTTAGTGTTTTTAAGTTGTTTTGCGTCTTTAGAATCTGTTTTGAGTCCTTTGAGTCTATTCAAATGTTTTTAACGTTGTTTTTATGTTTTTGAGTTAGTTTAGAGGTTTTAGCAAGCCCTCCTAATCCACGGTTTAAGAACGATCCCTACTTATACATATACTACAATTGTCAAAAGAGGGTTTAATTTGAGGGGTTAACTTTCATCGCATCAAATTTTGGCGCCGTTGCCGGGGATTAGCAACTTTGCTAATCCCTTGTTATTTCTTTTTGTTTATTTTCGTGTCTTTTGTTTTTAGTTACTGACTTTGTTTCTGTTTGTTTTTTTTTTTTTTTTAATTTAATTTTATTTATTTTATTTTATTTTATTTTTTTGTTTTACTTTTGATATTTGATTTAGTTTTGTTTCCTTGATTTTAGATACTAGAGAAGTAAGACATGGATTTTTCTACCATTCAAGCTCAATTGGCAGAACTTACTTCTCAATTGTCACAATATGCCGAAAGGACCACAATGCAAAGTGTCCCTACATGTGGTGTGTCCTATGGGCAAGGATATCCAATTCAGCAATATTCTCAATTCGCTGCGAATGAAGATGCTTGGGGTTATCAAGGCCATAGCCAATCATGGGACAACATGTTTTCCAACGCTTACAATTCGGATTGGAGAGATTATTCAGATTACATAGAACCTCAACAATTCCAACAAGATGGATATTGGCAACAAGAAAAGGAGTTCCATTCAAGACCTATGCAGCCATCACAACCTCATAAACAATATGCTCAATCAAACTCAGGTTCGTCAATAGATTATGATCGAATTTGAGTTTGATTGAGCATATTGTTTATGAGGTTGTGATGGCTGCATAGGTCTTGAATGGAACTCCTTTTCTTGTTGCCAATATCCATCTTGTTGGAATTGTTGAGGTTCGTCAATAGATTATGATCGAATTTTTGATGAAATAAATTCTTTGGTGCAGGGCTCACAAAATCAAACCAAAGAGGCTCAACAAGATGGATATTGGTAGCAATCTGATGAGTTTTATTTAACACCTATGCAGCCACCACAGCTTCCCCTACAACAATTCCAATCAAATTCAAGTATGTCCACGGATAGTGATCAAATTTTTCAATTACTAACCTCTTTGGTGCAGGGGCAGCAAAATCAAAATGAAACTATGCTCAATCAAGCTAAGGAGATGAGCGAATTGAAAAATCAACTTGGAGAGATTATGGAGTTCACAGCACAAATTCAAGAGCAAAGTGAACTCTCCAACTCAACTATTGAAAATTTGAAGGAAGATTTTGAAATCCATGATGCTATCACTTTGGGAAGTGCTATGGAGGTTGGAGGTGAATCCAAAACATCCAAACATAGCCTAGAAGTGGATGAGGAGCTGCTGATTGAGGAGGAGGAAGAAGACATACACACGGAAAGGGTAGAACAACCCTTGCCGCAGCCCCTTAAGCCCTCTAAACCACCCACCACAAGTAAGGACGTCCCAATTTCATTTCATTATAATGTTATTCCTCCGAACGTCCCTTTTCCTCGTAGGTTTTTTATTCCCAAGAAAGAAGAGAGTGAAAAAGACATCATGGAAGCCTTCCCAAATGTGCAAAATGATATTCCAATTCTTGGTGCAACAAATCAAGTTCCAAATTGTGTTGAAATGTTCAAAGGACTTTGTACACCAAGAAGAATGATTCAAGAGAAAGTAGTGGCTGGATAAGATGTAGAATGCATCAAAGAGGATGTGCTTGAGACAACCATTCCTAAAGAAGTTGAATTTTATGACACGGGACAAGTCCCAACCATCACATTCAATCTGGCCAAGTCCAATATCCCTGAAACTTTCAAAAAAGTGGTGTTTGTCATTGAGGTCTTGTCGGACAAAGCAAGTAAGTCATCTTCTCCAATTTTACATACGTTTTCCACTAACTTGCTGATTTTGATGATTCAGGCACCCACACTAGAATTTACACCATTGCCGGATCACTTCAAGTATCACCTTCCATTCGAAGATCACTTCCATGGAACCTAGGGGAATGTGACGGGAGGTATCGTCAGGCTGCAAGACGTTAAAGAAAGCGCTTCTTGGGAGGCAACCCATGTATTCAAAAAAGGAAGATCTATGAATCGCTCTACAATCAGTTTTGCGTTTCTAAAAACCTTCCCTTTTCTGCATTTCTATTTTGCCATGATTGTCATTTTTATTTTGTTGCTTGTTTAAATTGTTTTTGGTGTGGGTTTATTTTTGAAACACTGACAATTATGCAAGATATTTTTACATTCATAAAAAAGAAAGGAACATTAAGCAGATAAATACAAGAGGGAGCCTTCACAAAGGCTGCTTAGGAGAAGTCTCAGTAGTCGGCGGAGCCTCAGCAGTCGACGGAGCCCCAGAAGGAGGAAGCATCAAAGGTTGATCATTTGGAGCTTCATTACGCGGTACAGCCCCAGAAGACGAAGGCAAATGCTGTTGGAACAAACCCACAAACCGCTGATGATCAAGTAAAATCTGACCATCAAATTCCTGCATCTGGTCAATCTTCTTCTTCATGTTTGTAGCATAATTATGTGCGAGCCTGTGCAATTGTTTATTTTCATGCTTAAGCCCTCTAATCTCCTGCTTGAGACTCATCACTTCAGCCGCCAATGATTCAACTTGACGGGTTCGGGCAAATAGGCGTTGGGCCATATTGGACACGGAACCTGCGCACTGCACACTGAGAGCCAGAGATTCCTTAACAGCTAACTCATCAGACTGTTTGGCAAGTAGTCTGTTATCTTTGGAAGTGACAAGGTTCCTGGCCACCACCGCAGCTGTCATATCATTCTTCATCACCGAATTCCCAACGGTAAGGGGACCAGTAGGGGATATGAAGGATGGGCGCCATATGTTGTCTGGAGAAGGCGGGGCTGCCTCTTCACCAAGGTTCAAGTCAAAACAACGGTCGGAAGGGCCAAACATTTTTCAGAGGTGTTAAAGAAAGAGGAGATCGGACAAGTCAAGATCGTAGAAGTGCAAAACGGGAGTTTTTACAGGCAGAAATTCAAGTGTGCTTTGAACGTCCTGCATACCTCTATAAAAATCAGCACGCGATGGGATTTCAGAGATCGAAGAGGCGAGCTCAAAAATCGAAGAGGCCAACTAAAAAAATCAAAGAGGCGCTAGCTTTCTCAAAAGCTGAGCTTGCTCAGAAACCACGGCCAATCTTCTTTTCCAGATTTGTCCGCACTTGTCACATGCAACTCGACGGGATTTCAAAGATCGAATAGGCAATTCCAGATATCGGAAAGGCATCTGCTTTTGCAGACGTGTCAACATCTGTCACATACAGAGTAAGCTTTGCGGAAATCATGGGCAGTTTGTCGAAGCGCTGATTCCAACCATCTGCTTTTTCCAGACTTGTCAACATCTGTCACATGCAGAGTAAGCTTTCTGGAAATCACGGGCAGTTTGTCGAAGCACCGATTCCAACCATCTACTTTTCCAGACGTGTCAACATATGTCACATGCAGAGTCAGCTTTACGGAAATTACGGGCAATCTGTCGAAGATCTCTTGTGAAGTAGAAAGCACGTGAAGTTTACTATTAAATCATCCAACGGTTGCTGACAAGAGTGAAAGACTAGTACCGGTTATTGATTCTTATAAATGTCATCCTTCACCCTCAATTGCAAGGCAGACATACATAACCCTTCTTCTTCTCAGAGAATGCCTTTCCAACAAACCCTCTCGAGTCACTCAGTGTTCCTAATTCCTTGGGGTACCTCTGCAAACAACTCATCCAAAGCAAAAGTATTTCATATCATGAAGGTTGAAAGCAAGAGTATCTCATATCATGCTTTCTCCCTGTCCTTCTCATTGTCTTTGTTTTAGGACAAGGAGAAATTGAGCAATCAGCCAGCACTGGGTATCAATCTTCCGATCTGGAACCGACTGTCTGGAACCCTTTCCTGATTGCTTACCTAGCCTTGCTCTCGAGTACTCATCTTCATCATCTTATGCTTCCTCTTCGTCTACCAAATCTGCATGGGGAACAGATAAGGGAAGTGAAAATGATACCTCGAAGCATGTGGAGACAATTTACCAATTCATCCTCAGCTAGGGACAAGGAGAAAGAAAGCAAGAGGTGGGCACTTGGAAAGATTGAAGAAAGAAACAGACCAACACCTCTACCTCGTGCCTGCCCGCCGTGCAGAAGAAACAAGCAGAGAAGAATGCAGACTGCGCAATCAAATCAACCCAGCAGAAGGAGTCTGATTTCAAACCAAGGAACTCTTGTATTCCTCGCTCAGAATTCCAAACCAGTTCGAGAGCAAAGCTGTGGAAAGATAACAAGATCATCTATCTCCAAAACCAGATTTGCATTCTTAAACTCTACTATGTCTAATTTTTACTTTGCCATACTTGTCATGTTTATTCGTTGTTTGTTTATTTGCTTGTTTTTGTGTGAGTTTATGCTTGAAACATTGAGGATAATGTTTGATTTAAGTGTGGGGGGGTAACCATTGTTTTGCATGAAATTCGTAGGAGTTTATCACCCATTACTTCTAGTGTTGTTCCTTGCTGTTTTAAAGTGTTTTTAAGCTGTTTTGGAGTGTTTCAGTGTGTTTTGACATAAAAATCCAAAAATCTCATAAAAATTTGAAAAATTGTTTTGAAAAACCCAAAAAGAGTTGTTTTTATATGTTTATTTGTGTCTTAGGGTACCTTCCAACACAATGATGAGGATTTGGTTTTTAATTACATGACTGTTAAAGAGAGTTATAAACATGGATGAAAATTTGATTTACTCTTTGGTGTATGTTTGGTTGTGGTTATAATTTATGAATTCACATGCAATCATAAAGGAAAAATCAATTTTTGTAACATGTTTGAAGGAAGGAACTCAAATGAACGCTACAACCTTGTGAGACTTGAGCCTAAACGTTTATTTGGAGAGTTAATAATCTGTGCACCATTGTTTTCTAAAGTCGTTGCATGATCTCATTATTCTTTGCTTGGTTGCTACTTAGAAGGCGTTTCATGATTTAGTTCCAAATGCTAGAACTCATGCCTATTTCATTCAAAGCATGCTATTGATTTGCATAACACATATTCAAGATGAAGTTGTGTAGTGACCACCACAGCCAAATTGCCGTGGCCTATTTCATTATGTGTTTAAGTTTAACCCCGTTGAACCTTTTGTAGCCTATGTTCTTTGTTAACCCACACTATCCTCACCTAGCCTAGATTAGGACCATCCATACCCTTGTTCTTGAAGCATAGTAAAACATAATTTAGAAGGAATTCATTTTGTTGAACTTTTGCAGAAAACAAGTGTGGGGGAAGTGATTCTTGTGTGTGTGTGTGTGTGTGTGCCAAAGTCCTTAATAAGGCACGGGTAGAAAAGAAAAAGAAAAAAAGAAACATTCGTGGAAAATAGAATGAAAAGAAGAAAAGTTGTGAAAAGTGGTGAAAAAGAGCTCTAAAGTGTTGTTTGTTGAAGAAATGGTCCAAAACATTGAATTCAGCCCTAAGTGTTGCTTGAATCTTCCCTTTGTGTTTAAAAGTTAATTTCTGCATTATTAAGTGAATTCCAAGTGTCTATTTCATTACTTCGCTTGCTATTGCTTTCAGAACGTTTGTTATCCTTATCCTTTCTTTGTTAGCCATTACCCTTAAACCCCGTTACAACCCTGAACTTTATCTTGAGTGTTGTGTGTTTCAATTTGTGGAGTTTGAAATTGATATGAGCATATGGTGTCACTAGTTCTCGCATCTAAGTAGTAGCATTCCATTCATGAGATCATATATATACATGAATTAATAATTCCAGAAATTGCTTCTTTGTTGAAAAACATATGTGAGTACTAGTTTTCATGTTTACATCAATCTTCTCACATATACCTAATATAAGGAGTGTAGTCAGAAATTCTTGTGTGAAAATAAGAGTGTATCTATTAAGGAATTAAGGAAATTCTCTAAGGCATGTTATTATATTCAAAATGCTGTTTTAATTGATTAAATGTGAGCTAGTGAATGGTGACTATAATTAAGTATGCTCGAGGGTAAGGAATGCTTAAATCTATGTAAGTGGTGATCTTTGGCATGTCATGTTTTATTGAAAATCCATGACGCAAATGTTGGAAGGTTAGGTTGTGTTTTGTTTGTTTTGTTTCTTTTGTTTCTTTTGTTTTGCTTGAGGACTAGCAAAAGCTAAGTGTGGGGGAATTTGATAGGAACATATTTATGCGACTTAGTTAGCTTGTTCTTGTGCATTTGTGTTGTTATTTCTTAGTTAATTATGTATTTTAAGCTATTTTCGTGTGTTTGTAGGTCATAATAACAAAGTTGGCAAGAAAGTGCATTTTGGAGCATTTTAGAGCATTTTTGAGCCAAGATTGGATAGTGCAAGCATGGAGACATGAGGATGAACGTTTTTGAAGATTTGAAGGCTAGAAATCAACATGTGTGTGTGTGTGCAAGTGTGTTGACCTACAACTCCAAACATTCATCCACTACACCCATTACATCCACCCATTACCAAACATCCACCCACTACACCCATTACATCCACTCATTACCAAACACTCATCCACTACACCCATTACATCCACTCATTACCAAACACTCATCCATTACACCCATTACATCCACTCATTACCAAACATTCACCCACTACACCCATTACATCCACTCATTACCAACCACTCATCCACTACACCCATTACATCCACTCATTACCAAACATTCACCCACTACACCCATTACATCCACTCATTACCAAACATTCACCCACTACACCCATTACATCCACTCATTACAACTCCATACACTCATCTCCCTAGCCTATAAATACATCCACCATTCACCATAATTTAAGGGCCATGATCCAAAGACACCACATCATCTACACAACTCTCCACCCTTCACCATAACTCACCTATATCCATCCACCACCACAAGAGACCATCCATTCATCAAACCACACATTGTGCCGCAACAAAGAGAAGAAGGAAGACCCTTGGACGTGCTTGCCATTCAAGTTGGATTGTTGGAGCGTTTTTAGGTGTTTTCATTCTTTTGCTTTCAATGTCTACTTTGTTATTTTCTAATTTTGTTGCAATTATGAGTGGCTAAACCCTTATTTAGTTAGGGGGAAGTTTGAAGCCATGAACATGCTTGAGATATGAATTGATTTCTTCCAATTGTGATTTGATAAGTTGTGATTGCAATTCAATTATCTATTTTATTCATAACTGATTCTTGTATGTTTATTAAGGATGCATACTTAGTTTTCATGCATGAATTAGATGCTAGAATATAAATGAGTTTCACCTAATCGTTACAAGTTTATATTCATGAGTAGTGAAGGTTGTTTATCACAATCGCGTTAATTGAAATCTTGGCAAATGTATCATGCATTCATAGTTATAATTGCCTCGTCAACACTTATGATTTTCATTGAAAGTAATAATCTTTGATTGTATCTCTATTATGCATTCATATAGGGGACTTTTACAGAATGATTTGGGTTGTTGCATGCATTCATCCAACTCAACGAGTAAAGGAAAATCTGAGGGTTAATTTGTGCATCACGGCTAATCTAGGGTGTTGAGCATCATAGTTTATTGAAAAGCAATTGAAAATCAATTCATGTACAAGTGTGTCATGTGCGAAGAACGGACCTCTAACTAATCCATCCATCATCTTATTTCTTAAATTCGCTTTACAATCTGTCTAATTTTATAATTTGTTTGTTTGTTTCAAATTCATCAAAACTAAAATCCCCCTTTTACTTTCTTGTTTCAAAGTGTTAAATTTCTATTTCGTTAGTGTTTTTAAGTTGTTTTGCGTCTTTAGAATCTGTTTTGAGTCCTTTGAGTCTATTCAAATGTTTTTAACGTTGTTTTTATGTTTTTGAGTTAGTTTAGAGGTTTTAGCAAGCCATCCTAATCCCCGGTTTAAGAACGATCCCTACTTATACATATACTACAATTGTCAAAAGAGGGTTTAATTTGAGTGCTTAACTTTCATCGCATCACCAAGACGCTGGGGTGTTAGACTGAACCTAGCACGGACCAGGTTGTGTTGGGAGTATGCCCATAAAGCCACTCATTTGATGTAATAGCTTTTGGAATACTTATTGTGTTAAACTATTATATGTTTAATGAAGGGCAAAGCTTATTATTAATCACTATTTATTGTATTATGTGTTTAAGTAATAAGGGAATCCAAGGAATGTATTTAGTCTAAGAGAGAAGTGATCTAAGTAAGTTAGATTAATGAGACATTTCTCTTATGTTCATTCGTAAAACATTCCTAGCCATAGGATTGCCAATTGGGCATTGACAGTCTGCTAAGGTAGTATGTGTTATGTTAACTCAAGTGTGAGTATGACTAGTCTCAAGTCATTTAGTGTTGGACATTGAGACAAACACATAGGTGCTCAAAATGGTAATCGAGTACACTAACGATCAAAAGAGAGTTTGAACATACATGTCATGTAAGAACTCGTAAGTTGCAATATGCAAAGTAGTCTTTTGACCTGAGGCATCATAGAATACTCTGAGATATGATTCGGGAGTCTTTGGCCAAAACATATGAATATGACTTAGGAAGTTTGTTTGAAATCATATTCAATTGAATCATATAGAGAAGTATCACATTTGATAGTAGACATAAAACAAACTATCACTCAAACAATGTGATTAAGAATATTGTATTAGAGAATGACTGTATTGCATTGTAATTGTAACTGGATAGGCTTTCCAACCACTTCTACTTAGCTTGGGTAGCCATGACATACTGCTAGGTGTCGCTCATGGTTTGTGGAAGCCTTGAAGATTAGCAAACACTAATCTTCATCAAAGGGAGAATTGAAATGTAGTTTCAATTCACAATCGATCGTTAAAAGTAACAATCATCCATTGCCTCGCTAATTGGAACCTAATGGATCGTACACCGAGTAAGGATGAAAGTGAAGAAATATAAATGAGATGGATAAGCAATTAAATGGTTTAATTGAGAATGGTTAAGATTAATTAATTAGTTAATTAATTATACGAAAGGTTCGTATTGGGCTTTCAATTTAGTTTCGGGTCTTGGGGTCCAAAAGGGTTTTGGTCCACAAGGCCCATTATGTTTAAGTTGTATGACAACACTTTGGTGAATCCCTTGTGTAAACAAGGATGAGCTCCAAGGGTAATGAAATTCAAACTCTCTCTTCTCTTTAATTTGTTAATGAGTCTTTTGGTTCACCATTCACTAGGCTTTGAAAGTCATGGGTTTTTAGAATTGTTTTTTAATGCATGCCTACTTTAAAGTGTTATTAGTTTGTTTTTTAATGAAATTCAAACTCTCTCTTCTCTTTCTTTTTATTTTTGCTATGCTAGGCCCGTGTATGAGAAGAGAACGATAGAGGGAGGCACGGGGGTGCCAGGCCCCCTCTATTTGGATTAGGTCACAAAGCCATTGGGCCGAGAATGGGAAAGCCCAAATCGTGGGGCTTGGCATGGCTTGTTGGGCTCCTATGATCTTGGGCCTGGCGCGCCGTTGTAGAATTTCTTCGAGCATGTCTTCTTCAAGTCACAAGGGTGATGATGGTGTACCGCCGTTGTATCGTCAATGCGGGTCTTTGAGTAAGGTAGGCTATTTCAAGGCTATTCACTTCAAAATTAATTCTAATGACTCATTCAGAGACTTCCTTGAAGCATATAAGTATGCAATTCCGTCGGGGGTGCGTGTGAAGCGTGCCAAGGAAAATAACAGTCTTGAGCCATGTAGTAGGGCTAGGAGAGCCATTAAGTTTCACCCCTACTACTTTGTGTTGTGATTTACTTTCCCCATGCCGCGTTTCTTCCAAGAAGTGCTTTGTTCCATGAAGTGTTCCCTCACTCAATCAAGGTGAAGGTGTTGGCTCGTCCGATCACTGTCGTGGAGCCTGCTACGAATGAAGATGGAAAAAATAGATTTTCCCCACATGCTCAAGAAATGTCGGCTGAAAAGAAGTCGAAGACTTCCTTCGCTACTCGTAAGGGTCCGCCTGCTGCTGATAAGCTTATGATTGACTTGACTTCTTCCAAAGGGAAGAAAGTTGAGGCTGCTAGATCTGAGCCAATGACGCCTGCGATGTCAAATGTGGCTAGTAAGATTACTAATATGATTGCTCAATGTAGAGGTTCCGTCATGCCCCAGTGCCGAAATTTATGCCAAAACATCCGTCGAGAGCTAAGTCTAGTTCACCTTTGGAGAGGCTTGCCACTATAAAGAACGATAGAGTGGACTTTGTTGCTAAAGTGGCACCAAAGCCTACTCCCTTCGCTGCTGAGACTAATTCACCTATTAAGAAATAGAAGATTGCTTGCGTGGGCAGTTGTGAGAAATCCACCAAGCCTGTTTCTCGGGAGGTTGCTGATATTTGTGCGCTCTTGAAACCATATCTGTTTAAAGACATGGACGCATGTGCCAAGCTTGTTAATGGCGTTAAATGGGTTGTCTGCCCAAGTTCCTTTGCGAAGCATACGACCGAATATAAAAGGATTGTTCTGCTTGCTATGATGTAGAAAATGTCGATAGGCTTGAACCCCAAGTGCTGGAACTCCAAGGTGCATTGAAGATCAACAAAAGTCCGAAGAAGGAAGTGGATGGTTGCAGCGCGTCTGTGTTGGTCTGCTCGAGGAGAACGAGTAGTTGAAGGGTGTAAAGCTGGGATCGAGACTTCGCTTGTTCAGAGTCAAGCTGATTTCCACAAGCTGGGTTATGTAGATCATCTTTTTGGTAGGTCATCTGACTTTGAGTTTGCTGGGAAAGACTTTGAGACCTTTTCTATTTCTCCAGAATACTTTCTTACCTTTACTTTGAAGGCTTCCATTGGTGAAGTAGTCGGATAAGTTGGTACCCAGGTTGGGGCAACCGGGGGTGAAGCGCTGGATGGCTGTTGTTGAGAGCGTCGCGGCTGTTGAATGTGTGGCGACAGAGTAGTAATGGGATATCCAAGCTGTTGAAGAGTAGTCTTCTAGGTAGCCTTTAGGATTTTCTTTGTTTTCCTTGTTGCTTTTTACTTTGCTTAAACTCCTTCGACCGTTGCTAGTTGTTTATAAATTTTGCTAGAAAATTTAATAAACTTGCTTCCTTCGCTTTTCATCTTTGCTTATTTTGTTCACTCCCATCTTTTGACATTAAGACCAACGGTAGGCGTGCTACTTTTTTATAAGCAGACAAGCCCACGTAGCCTATGCAGTTGTAAGTGTTGGTGTATAACTTTTGTAAAGTTGTTACTCATAGGGTCAGCAGCCGGAAGGCTTACATACAGAAGCAGATGAGTCCGCGTGATCACTTGGTTGTTAACTTTGGCTTTCTTTAATCCCTTAAGCTGTGTGGCCTGCATCACAACATACTAAAGATTTTTGGTTAATGAAATTCGCTAACCTTTTGTATCAAAAGTATGCGGTTGTATGGAATTTCGTAAGCAAAGGTCCAAGAGAACTCCTTGCTTCTATGTAACCAATTTTGTGGGTTGCTAGCAAGTATCACAATACTTTAGGAATTAGTGTAGATCTTAAACAATCGTTCCGCACTTTGGCAGAGGTGAAGCTTCTCTACTGCGTAGCATGTCGGCAGTGTGTAAAGCTTTGTATATACATGCTAACTTGTTTAACCTTTCACAAAAACGTGCGGTTGTATAAGTTTTGCGCGACTTACTACTCGAATGGCAAGTCGTAGGCAGTCTTCTAGGGCAGCCGTCCATAAGGCGTATTGTGTAATGTGCCTCCTCCGTCTTTGAGGCCCGATTCCCCAAAATCCTTCAGTTAGCTAAGCCTTGAAAAACACCATTGTGGCTACTTTTAGAAATCTCGGCGCAAGCCATCGTGCACCTAGTTATACCAAGGCAGCCCAACTTATCCACGTTTGGATATTTAGAGTATAAAGTTTATCCTCCCGCATTGGAGAGCAGGCCCATGTGGGTATCAGGGAATTGGTTTACCCTCTCGCACTGGAGAGCATGGTTGGTGTCACGCCCCGATCTCGACAAACGTCCAGGATCGACACATGAAGTCACCAAATACCCGTATCTCTAACACACCTCGCCTCCGGGAAATAGTAAAACACAACTTAAGATCCAACTGCGCAATAATTCTTCGTAGACTTTATGGTTGCATCTAATATCCTTGTTAGACTGCCTACGTACCCTAAATAGGGATCAAGCCATTCTTAGTTCATTATTTCACTACACTCAAATATTCATTACATAAATCGTTATGTCCCAACAATATACCACAATGCATATCATGCAATATTTCAAAGAACAAACAACGAAGCACAATCATATTTTCTAGCCATATTTATCAACAAGTCTAATCATAACAATAATAATGATATCCAACATAACAATCCCACATGACGATTAACATTTCCACTTCATCCATCACATAAATCATCATGTTTTCCACATAAAATCACAATTCATAGTGTGTAACATCTTAAAGAATTAACAATGCACAATATTATTCTCTAGAAACATTAATCAACTAAAAATAATCATAATAACAACACTCGTATCCAGCGTCATTCCACAATCCCGTCAATTAATCAATTCATGAATCAAAGATGCACGATCTTAGCATTTAAGTACGTTAATCAAACAATGCGATAACATATCATTTCACGAATTTAACCAAGGAACTCTATATAATTTTCTACTTGGATTATGAGTAATAAACATGGTAATTCTAATTTGTATTCTCAAGATCTATTGTGGGTAATTCCCATTCACTCGAATTTAGGATTCTAAGATAACTTTACAAAGATGAACAAGAGCAAGGATTCCGGACCACTCAACGGAATCCAACAACATCGGGTTCCGGACCACTCAACGGAACCAAAATATCAAGCAGTTTCTCGTAATCTGCCCAGACCTGTCACATGTAAAGTCAATGCCTACATATGGGAATGGTACACTAGCAAATCAGGCACTCAGATAGGCTGCGATGCTCGGGTGAGTGACAATAATACAAGTATGTGATATTCAATAAAAACAGACCATCGATCACAATCTATAAACATCAAGTATAGAATCATGCTTTATGAAATCATAATCAAGTCACTGAAAACTCCGAAGGAGTCACCCAGACATCCAACGGCTTTTCTAATTCAAACCACAAGATTCTCAAAATCCATCGTTCATATGTACATTAAAAACTAGGGAGTTTTAACGAAAAGCCCACGGTACTGTTCACTTTAACGAAAAACCACATTTTTACACTAAAAAATCAAACATGATACTATTCAATTTACCCTTTATTTTGTCCTTATCATTCAAACTTAAAGTTTTCAAGCCCTTTTCATTAGTTTTCCTTAAAAACTAAGGCTAAAGGGACGCAATTCGGCCGAAGCGTACATAAGTAGCCAAACAGGAAGTGGCCCCCTATAGCGGATTAACCAAGCAGAGCCACCCCTGAGTAACCATGTAGGTAGTAACCCTCCATCGCGAATTAACCAAGCAAAGTCACTCCCACGAATCTATTAGGCAGTGATCACCCATCGTGGATTAACTAAGCATGATCACCCCTAAGTATGTATGGCCATAAGGATCGCCCATCGCGGATTAACCAAGCACGATCCATAAATAATATGGTCCCTCATCGCAGATTAACCAAGAAAGACCACTAGTGACCCCCCCTCATCGCGGATTACCAAGTAGGTAGTGACCCCCCATCACAGATTAACCAAGCAGAGTCACACCTACAGAACTGTTAGGCAGTGATCACCCATCTCAGATTAACCAAGCATGATCACTCCTAAGTATACATGGCCATAAGGATCGCCCATTGTGGATTAACCAAGCGTGATCCATAAATAATATGGTCCCCCATCGCGGATTAACCAATCAGGACCATCCATATACCACTGCTACATGGTGCAGACTTGGTGTCACCTAACCCCTTGACACTAGGGTAACGGTCCCCTACTAGCCCTCGCATTTCTCAACATTTCAAATGTATATTTATAAAACAATTCATAAACATTTCAATATGCAATTCGAATCAGTTTTTCACAAATATTACCAACCCATGAATCAAATCACATTTAATAAAAATAGATCAATGGCCAATTATAAAAGAATCACATTTTAACAAAAAATACATTTATAAAACCATGTCATATCCATAAAGGATATAATCTAAAGAATCGGGTAATCACCATATCAAACATATTAAAGTCACTCACCAAGACAAGTCCGCAAAGCTTCATTGAGTCTCTAGTAATACTAATTTTTGTAATTCAAATGGTTCGAGACATGTTGACCAAAGGCCAACTCTCAGTCAACGGTGAGGTCCACACCCTAGCAATTTAACTTGGAAGATCAGCCTATTAGATTTTTGATCCGTAACCTCCCAAAGTCCCCATTACACTTCTAGAACTACATACTAAAATCCCATCGCGATCCGACGGTTAGATCTCCGCCAATTACTAGAATTAGGTGGCGGTTAACAATTTATTTTACAAACTTAGAAATTCAATTTGGGAAGATCCATAACTCGGATTCCCAATCCCTTAGTTCTAGCTATCCTCAAATATTATGTTCTATAACGCATTAAAGTTTGGTGACGATCCAACGGTCGAATTGTCGATTCATATTTTGATCAAGTAATGTATCGTAATGAAACTAACTTCAAACAATCAATTACGTCATACGGATATCAAACATGAACTTAGGGTATCTAATAGTACTTAAAAAGACATCGTCGGCCCACTGGCCACGCACCGCCGCGGGTGACGGTCGACCACCCCGACTCGCCGAAAAATTCAACTATTTCCAAAAATTACCAAATTTTACAAAATTGTAAACCTCAATAAGGGGAGTAATTTTCATACTTGTGACCAAGGCCAATTTGGCTGGGAAAGGCACCAATTCCACTCAAACCCGTCGGAAACCCTAGAATGGATGAGCTTCGATTCTCCTTCCTCGGTGTTCCGCCGCCCCTATAGATGATTAGGCTTTGTTCCAGGGCTCATGGGGAGTCTAAGGGTGGTGGATATCGATAGAATTTCATTCAAAATTGGCGAATTATCACCAAGCACCTCACGGTGCCGTCACCACCATACACCCCAAAACGAGCCTAATTTCGTCGAACATTTGATAATCAATGAAGGAGAATAAGCGGGATGGTGTTTGCAGGTGATGACGGGGTGTGGATCGCCGGAAAACCGATGAAAAATGGTTGGAAAATCACGTTGGTTTGATGGGGAATGTAAATCAACATGTTTCCCCCATTTTCTTCCTCTCTCATTTCCCTTCCTTTTCCCCCTTTCTGATTGGGTTGTCCCTCTCCTTTTCTCTCCCGCACTCTCTCCTTTCTCCCATTTCCCTTGTTGCCACTTGGCAGCGTCTAAACATTTATTTATTTATTTATTTCCCAACAACTAAAACGTTTCTAATTTCTTCGTTATAACTCGATTTCACGAATGGTCTGCGCTTACGCATTCCTCAGATTGAGCTCTATTTGAAAATGTAAATTGTGACCTCGAATAGTCTACGAATTTTAAATAATTAATTTCTAAACTTCAAACTTCATAACTAGTTTAATTTAAAAACTAAACTCACATGAATTAATATAATTTCTCCAAAAATAACATAAAATCTCAATATTACAAATACGTAGATTATAACAGTGAAATCCAGGAACCGGATTTCACAGTTGGTCCCCAAGGAGGTGCAATTTATGCAATAAGTCTTTAAGAAGGGTGCGGTATTTTTTTTAAGTGCATGAGTGATCAGTTACTGTAAGTATGCAGCCGAGCCAAGTTGTAAATTACTTCTGAATTCCTCATTGAAAAATGAGTGAAACAAACAAAAACTTAGGTGTAAGGTAGAAACTGCATAACAACTAGATAGTCATCGGCTTGCGAGGTGGTGCCCGTCGAGCTGTTTGAGTCTTCATGCTTTGATGTAGCGGGAGGTCATGCATGGTACTTCTTAAGATTGTAGGTGTTCCACTATTTTGTTATCTCTTTGTCGTTCATGGTGGCGAGGGTGTCGCTACCATTGCCGCCTACTCTACTGATCTTATACGGACCTTCCCAAATAAGATCCATCTTTTTGGAACCTTCTATTCGTGCAGTGATAAAGGCTTTTCTTAGGACTAGATATCCGAGTAGGAACTGCCAAATCTTGGCCCTTTTGTTGTAGTTGGAGATGAGCTGCTGCTGGTAGGCTGCGATGCTGGTGATGACATTCTCTGCCAAATCTAGATTTGTGGCAATCTCTTTTCCATTCTACTCGATTCTTAGTAGTAGAATGCTGATACTTGGCACAATAACATTGGGATGAATGATTGTTTCTGAGCCAAATGCCAAAAAGAAAGGAATATCACTGGTAGCTCATTGTTTGGTTATCCGATATGCCCATAGACATCCGAGGAGTTCGTCTGGCCATTTTCCCTTCTTGTCAGAAATGGATTTCTTGAGGTAGTCAAGAATCGTCTTATTAGATGTTTTGGCATGCCCATTTCCTTGGGGATACCTTGGCATAGACATATGGTGTTTGATGCCATATTTCTGGAAGAACTTCGCTAAATTTTTGCCTATGAATTGCAGACCGTTGTTTGTGACGATGGATTGAGGGATGCCAAATCGGCAAATGATATTCCTCCATATGAAGCGCTCTATGTCTGTTTGAGTCGTGGTTGTCATGGGTTCTACTTCTACCCATTTGGTGAAGCAGTTAGTTGCCACGATCATCATGCCTCTGCCCCCAATAGCAAGCTGCATTCGCCTTACCAAGTCGATTGCCCACTGCATGAATGACCAATGACTCATTTACAGGTGTAGTTTGTTGGCAGATAATGCTGGTACTAGCTTGTAACGTTGGCAGCGGTCGCACTTTTGTAGTCTTAATGCATAATAGGCCATTAGTAGCCTGCGTTAAGAGCCTTTTATGCTAAGGATCGGCCTCCGGAATGATTTCCAAAAACGTCTTCGTGGATTGAGCTTAAAACCTTTAGGTCATCGGGAGGCGCTAGGCAGTCGAGATGTGGCCCAGTGTAGGATCTTCGGACGAAAATGCCGTTCCACATGTAGTAACGTGCTGCCTTTGTTTAGAGCTTTCTAGACTCCAATCTTTCCATTGGGAGAATGCCATTGACCAGGTAATCTATAATGGAATCTTACTAGTTTGGAGTAGTACTAACCTGTGACACCTCAGCTGCTGGTTCTGCCTTTATGCTTGGCTTGTCTAGATACTCCACCGAAATAGAGCGCTTGAGTTGGTGGTCGAGGGCGGAGCCTAGGCCAGCTAGCACGTTCACGTGGGCATTTTCTGCCCGCAAAACTTGAGTTAAGGTGTAAGTCTAAAACACCTTGATTTACTATCGTACATTCTCTAGGTACTGCACCATCTTCGGATGTATTGCCGTGTACTCCTTAGTAGTTTGGCCGGTGATTAACTTGGAAGTAGAATGAATTACAAGCTTTTTCACCGCCAAGTCTTTTGCCATTCAGAGGCCTACTAGTAGGGCCTTATACTCTGCTTCGTTGTTGGATGCTTTGAAGCCTAAAGTAATCGTATGCTCGATCATCGAACCGACAAGTAAATGTATAAGTTCTCCATTGCTTCCGGCTTAGATAGTAAGGGAGGTGATGTGAGATATTTCTTCAGGTATTTGAAAGCTTTATCGCACTCGTCATCCCATTTGTCTCATTGTGCCCTTTTGATTGCTTTGAAAAAAGACTTGCATTGATCAGTGGACCGCGAGTGGAAGCGGCTAAGCCCGGCTATTCGTCCGGTCAAGCTTTGGATCTCCTTTAAGGTAGTTGGAGATTTCATCTTTAGGATTGCTTGGATCTACTTGGGATGTGCTTTGATTCCTCGTTAGGTTACCAGGTACCCTAATAATCTGCCTAAAGATACTCTAAATGTGCATTTGGTAGGATTGAGCTTCATCTTGTACTTTCTAAGGATGTTGAAAGTTTCCGCCAAGTTGCCGATATGGTCTAATTGCTGCTTGCCCTTCACCATAATGTCGTCGATATATGCCTCTGTGGTTACTCTAATTTGCTTCTTAAACATCATGTTTACCAGTCGTTGGTAAGTTGCTCCACGTTCTTGAGGCCAAAGGGTATGACCTTGTAGTAGTAGGTGCTTTGCGATTACGAAAGTGGTTTTCTCCTTGTCGGGCTCGTACATGGCTATTTGGTTGTAGCCAAAGTATGCGTCCAAGAAACTGAGCAGCTGGTTCCCAAAAGTTGAATCTACTAGTAGATCGATTCGGGGAACCAGATAAAGATCTTTCGGGCATGCTTCGTTGAGGTCGGTGTAGTCATAAGAAAAACCTCCATTTGCCCTTCTCTTTCTTCATTACTATCACAACGTTGGCAAGCCATGCTAAGTGTGCTACTTCTTTTATGAATCCGACCTCCAATATCTTGTCGATTTCCATTTCGATGACTGTCACTCGTTCGAGTGCAAAATGTCTTCTTTTTTGGATTATTGGTTTGTCAGCGGAGCCGACATGCAGCTTATGGTAAGCTATCTTGGGGTCGATGTAGAGCATGTCGGAAGATGGCCACGCAAAGACATCCTGATTTTCGCTATGGAATGTCGCGGGTTCATCTTTTTCCTTCGGGCTCAAACGTGAGCCAATTCTAGCAGTCTTCTCCGGTTGATTGGGATCAAGAATGATGTGTTCAGCGTCCTCTTCAGGTTTTCATCCCATCTTGTCTACTGGCACATTGATTTTGACACCATCTTCTTGATCCGTTTTCGGTAATTGCTATTTGGTAGCTTCGTTGTCCCTTTGGATCTCGATAACCTCTACGGGGGTACATGTATTCTTTTTTTATTCCTTTAGTACTTACACAGTGCATCGTCGAGATGTGGCCTAGTTAGACTTGATTTCTCCAACTCCTCATCCCAAGATGCGGAATCGAATTTTTTAGTACTTGACGGAGGTTATGGCATCCAACTCTATCAACCAAGGTTGCCCTAGAATCCCATTGTACGGAGACGGGTCACTTATTATCATGAACATCTACTTTGAGACAACTGGTGGTGTTCTCACATCAAGTGCGATGTGGCCAATGGCAGTCAAGGTGTGTCTGTTGAATCTGGCGAGTACCTCTGCTCGACGTATAATTGTGTTTTCCAAGCCCATCTTCTGAATTACTGAGAGCTGAAGTAGGTTAACTGCACTTTCGTTATCAACCATCATTTTGTCGACTATAGTGTGGGCTAGTTCGACAGATACCACCAGTGCATCGTCATGTGGGAATCGATGCCTTCGGCATCCTGCTCGGTGAAGCCAACGATGGGTCCAAGTTGGGTGTTGACTGCCTGGACTTGTGAGAGCCTGCTGGATCTTCCTCTTCTTTGAGTTGTTGGTGGTCTTCAAGTGTTTGGATTCGGTGAAGATGCCACTAATCCGGATTATCTTGGTTGGTGGTTCTTCATCGGCGTCTGCGTTCCTTCTAGGTTACACAACTGGCTTGTTCAAGTATTTATCGACCATGCCTTCTTTCACGAGCTTCTCTACGTAGTTCTTCCAAGTGTAGCAGTCGTCAGTTGTGTGACTGCAACCTCGGTGGAACATGCAATACATGGTGTGGTCCAACTTGGAAGTATCTCCCTTTGATTGTTTAGGTAACTTGAACCATGGTTCACTCTTAATGTCGTAGAGGATTTGGTGCGTCAGAATCGTGAACTTGGAGTAATTCTTGGGCACTAAGCCACCTTTAGTCAGGGATCGGTCCTTACGCTTGGCCTTCTACCTACTTTTATTGTTGTACTGTTTCCCGTCCTCTTTCTATTAAGCTACTGCCGATTCTTTTTAGGCTACTCAAGTGCCTTGTCTGCTTGCCGAGCCTCATCCTAAAATGCATGCTTCTTTACTAGAGTGAAAGAGCCTGCCAGAGTTAGATCTTCTTTCATGATTAATTCTCCAAATAGCAGATGGTCTGCTGGGAGTCCTTTTTGGAAGGTTGCACTGGCTATCGAGTCATCACATCCAACTATCTTTGCCTTCTCTGCTTTGAACCTCTTCACATTTCTTGACATTGTACAAATGGTCGGACTTTTTCTTAATCAAGCGGTAGGATGAATATTCTTTAGTGAAAACCAAAGAAAGTTCATCGAATCTCCAGATGGATTGTGGCAGTAGGGTGTGGAACCAATCTTGCGCCTCACCTTGTAGAGTAGTGATGAATATCTTGAACATAAGAGCATCATTGTTCCAATAAAGAACCATCGTGCTTCGGTAGTGCTTCAAGTGTTTCTCTGGATCTCTATCTCCTTTGAAGGATGTGAAATGTGGAATGCTGAACTTGCATGGAGACTCTGCCTGCTCGATCTCGTCCGTGAAGGGTGACCTACTTTTGTTGGTCATGTCCCGTCGTAGCGCCTCATCGGTGACCTCGGTGTTTTGGAAATCGCGCAATCACTTAGTTAAGAACCTTTCTACTTCTTCTTGAATTTGTCTTTATTGGCGTAGTGGAGCTCTTGGCTGCCCCCGGTCTTGACCTGTCGATTTAGGCTGCTCTTCTATGCGTTTGGCTCGTCTATGTTGCCGCAGCAGTGCATGTGGTACGTTCCTAGCAAGCGAGGGAATTCCTCGCAGGCTGCTAGTTGAACTTAAGCCGGAATAAGTGCCTGATTCTCTTCGTTCGTCGTGCTACCTACTCCGATGTGAGGTGGAGGATGCTCCTTGAGGACCTAGCCTCGAATGAACACTTCGCCTAGAAGGTTGTTCATGTTGATTATCATAAGGTGGTTCTAACCATGTATGTATGCTCATTCGTGGGCCTAGCCGAGAGTGCACGCTCCTCCGCATGCTGAGACGAGAGTATACGCTATCTCAGGGGCTCAGTCGGGAGTGTATACTACCATAACACTCGGTTCAAAGCTGGTCGAGTCGCTGCTTGTCGGGACCCTACTAAAGAGGTTCTTTGTCTGCTCTTGTCTTACTTCAGGAAACCTCGTCTGTGGCATGTTGCATCTTGGAGTGCTGCAAGAGCTGATTCACCAAGGTCGTCTGATGTGCGAAGGCGTTTGTCAACTCCATGACTTGTCGAGACAAGTGTTGCTAGCCATTTGGGTTGGAAGAGCTTAGACGGTATGCGTCTCCTTAAGTAGCGGAAGTGTAACAGACTCCGGGAGTGAGATTTGAGTTAAGAAATGTCAAATCTGTGAAGAAATAGGGTGAGAATACATCCGTTTCAATCGTCAACCCATAAATCTTAAGCTGGTCTTGGACCGATTTGGGCTGCTTGGAAGGCCACATGAGTGGGCTAGGCCATGGGAATGGACTGCTCTTCATGCAGCCCATGTGGGTGTTGGGCCTAGGCTCGATTCAAGGGTGCACTGGGCTCGCGCCAGGTTGCCTTTGGCTTAGGCCCATGAGGTTTGGAATGACACAGATTGGCCTTGGGGCCCACTAGGTTCGCGCTAACCTTGGGGCGCACTGGGTTTGCACTGGCCTTAGGCCCGCGAGGTTTAGGCTGCTGCTTTGGCAAGTGCAGTTGCAATTTAGGCCTGCTTGCGCTGGGCCGACCTGGACTCTCTTATGGCACAAGCTTGGGCTTAGGCTTGCTGCTGCAATGTGGCATGGGCCTGGGCTTGCGGCTGCAAGGTGAGGCTTCCACCTTGGGCTTGGGTCTTGTCGTGAGCTACCACGATGGCTGATGCCGTTGGCATAGCCACGGTGATGCCACTCCACTCATCGCCGTGTTGCGCCTTGTAGATCGTCATGCTCCAAATTCTCGAACATAGGAAGTTCTGTTCGTTGTGGTTTCTGAATCTTTAGTCATCGTACTTTTCTTTTAGGTTTATTCAAAGAATTATAGAAAATTCTAGGAACAAAAACGTACAAAAAATCTACGAATAAACAAGAAATGAGAAACTTTTGAATGAGAGAGTCTTCTTCGAGCGTGTGAATCATGACTCTCAATGAAAGCACCAATTTGTGGATGCAAATTTCCACCTTCTTCTCCTTTGACAAAAATGCACCTGCAAAGTAATAATACCTAAGATCAAGGCCAAGAGTCTCACGTCTTTGGCCAAAGAATCTCCAATGCCAAAGTTAGAATTTGAGAGAAAGAAAGTGTTTAGAGAATTTTAGGGAGAGAATGAACTTGCATTTTGGTGTGAAGATAAGGCTATATATAGGGGTGTGGCCGGCCCTATTTGGAGAAATAGGGACTGGCCACTTATGGTGGTATTTTGAATATAATTGCAAGATATTATGTCAAATAATATCTTGCAATTAATTTGGTAATTAATCCTAATTTGAAAAGAATAATTTGGAGTTATCTTGTGGGTGAGGATTTGATGAGGAGTAATGAGAGGGTTTTGAATAAATACCATTTTGATCACCTTTGACCTTGATTGAGCTGTTATTGTCTGTTGCATGAACATGGGAATCTCGGTGTGCCTCAAGGGTAATTTTATCTTTTTACTCAAAAGTCCACGTGTCACCTCCCTAATTTTCTTGAATATTTTTGGCTCCACAAATATTAATTTCATTTTCCCACGATATCTTATCAACGAAACTAAATTATATAATTTTCACCTTTGGCGTATAAAGGACGCATAGGCATTGGGAGAGAATTGCATTTCACCTTTGGCGTATAAACTACATATTCTTGCTAAGGCTTGTGTAGGGCTAGGCCCAATTTTGAAGGAACCGGACCGGATCCAGATTAAAAGAAACGTGTCAAGTCGGGCCTGGTACAACTGATTTTAATACAGGAACTGGACCTAACCCGGTCCGTTTAAAATAGACTGGGTCCACGGGTCCTTGGTTTTTTTTTTTTTTTTTGAAAACCCGCCACCTTCTCAGACCTTTCACCCTGCTTTGTTTCATCCTTCCACAAACACCAACCACACAACGCATAAAACTATAATCCATCACCCACTACTCCAGATTTATTCTTTCGTCCCATCCTCAAGATTTCCCTGCTCAAAATTTCAGTCAACCCCAAAAATTATCCACCAGTTTCTTTTTCTTGTTTATTTTTGTGGGTTTGATCTCCAAGCTTCCAAAATCTTTCCCAAATCCAAATTCTGATCATTTTTTTCACTTGGGTCTTCACAAAAATTGGAGAAGTTCTAGGCCTTCTACATGAACCAGCACTCGAAACCATCGACGCAGCGGTGGCATTTTGCAGGAACCCTAGCTTCTATCTTCTTCCTCCTCTGCTCGCTGCTGTTCGATTGGAGGTTTCTGCTTTGTGTGCCTCTCTCTGTTCGATTAGTAAAACCCAGATTGGGGTTTTGGGCTAAAAGCTAAAAATGCATGATTTGTGGAAAACCTAGTTGGGATTAAGAACTTGAAGAAGAAGAAGAAGGTTCTGTGAGAGAGAGGGAGACATTGAGGGGGAGAGAGATCGAGAGGGAGGAGATTGAGAATCGACAGATCCGAAAGGGAGGATTAAGGAGATGAGAGTCTTCAGGAAGGCGTGAGAAAATAGGAGAGGAATGGAAAAATAGGAGAGTCTTCCGGGTACCCTTTTTTTTATAGACTTCTAGAACCGGCCCACCCCTAAAATTTCAAAGCCCCACCCCGCCCTGCCCCGTTTCTCTTTTAAAAAATTAGGAACCAGCCTGTACCCGTCCCGAACCATGATTACCCGCCCCGACCCACGGTTCCTATACCCATTTACCCACCCCTAGGCTTGTGGGCTCACCCTAGCAAAAGAAAGTTACTTATGCATATAATAATTCAAAATCAAAATATTATTACGAGCATAGATAGAAAACAACTTGTAAATAAACTTGAATCTTCAAAACTCTCTAAGACGAATTCTCCAAAGTAGTGCCAAAGAACCCTAATACACAATACATTATATTTATAGTTCGTTATTCCTTATCCTGCCTAAACAAGACTTTATAATAAATCTGGAAATCTAAGTCAAATAATACAATAATAAATAAGAGGTTTTCTATTTAAAGTCAAATTCGTACTGTATAGAGAATTAGACTTTTAACCAACCAAATCAATTCTAATTTGGTCTCAAAATGTCTCTTTTAAAAGTTTAAGACGTTGCCAAAAAATCCTCAGGATGAACCTTCCTCAAAATATGTCATCTTGACTTTCAAAATTGACAAAACGTTCAAAAACATCAATTTGGTAAAGTTACGCACTGAGCCTCCTTTTCTTCGCCACAATCAAACAACTTGGAATTAAATTATGGAATTTTGACACAATTATCTTGAAAGACTCAGAATTCCACTCCAATTGGAATTAAATTCTCCCATTCCTGTTCAAGCTCTTCACCTCTTTTTCTGTCCCCCCGAGAGAAATTGAGACAGTTCCAGAATAAGGGAATTGTGGTTCCCACTGGCACACAAAACACTGCCAAATAAGACAAATACAAATATCTCTAGCTGATTTGAAATTACTAAATTTCCCTTCATGTGTCGTGTCTCGTAAAATCTTCATTGTAACTCCAATTTCAGTGCCTCTTATGCCCACAAATTCGTAGCAACAAGTATTAATCGAATATACTAATTAATATGTCACATGTGTCCCAGACTACAAAGTCAACAAATACTTACTAAGGCATTTTGGTAATTACCCACATTGAGAATTTAAAATACTATAATTCAGGGACAGATCGTTACAACGAAAGTCAACATTTACCCTTCTAAGAGAATTTTGGTCATTTCACATTTTCAGGAAATAAAATACAGTAAAATTAAGGATGGGTTGTAACAAGGGGTATGTGAGGTAAAAATAAGTGTGTGGATAACACCACTCTTTAAGAAAAATACATGCATACATACATACGTGTATATATATATGTATATACTAAAAGCCAATCTAAAAGTTATTGTTCCTAAGCATAGTGAATTGACTGTATATAGTAAAATCATACTACATATAAGCATGAAGAACCAAAGCAAATAATATAAAAGTATGCAACTATTTCGAGAATACGAGTAAATCACATAAATCTCAATAATAATAATTACGTGTAGTATAATATGATATGCTTATCAACAATAAATGCAGTCACACAACTTGATGCAAATTGTATGACAGCAAAGATATTTTAACATGAACAAGTTAGGTGTATAAATTTACGCTCTATAGTATTGCAATTATTAACCATAGTCATTAGTGATGACATGGTTACTTAGTAATGAAGAATATAGTTAGTTGAAATGTGTTGGTAGGTTGTCATAAGGATAAGATTGGTTAGTATAGTTAGAAGGGTATTATTGTAATTAGGTTATATGGCTATATAAGGGATTGTATAGCTATCATTTCCTTAAGTTCTTTTGTATACATTTTCTCCATTTTAATCAATACAATCTTTCTGGTTTTTCTCTCTATCAACTTCATCTTCCTTTGTACCAATTCTTCATCTTTTACAATGTAGTTAATATGGTATCAGAGCCACCAGGCTCATGCCATGGATTCTGGTGGTTCCACTTCTCATTAGTCTATTTCTAGTTTTACTTCTTTTCTCATTAGTTTCTTCAGATTTTCTTGAATTTTCCGTCAAGCCCTTCAGTGCTTCCGCTCTCCAGCAGATAAGCAATACGACTATAATCGACAAGAAGGTCCTGAACGAGTGCCTCAATGAGATCACTTGACGATGGGTTCTTCATTTTCGGAATCGACGACGGGTTCTTCGACACCGACTCGGATTCTCATTCCAGATCCGTTTTGTGGATCTTCATCCCCACCGCCCTCCGCCAACGGCACAGCCACAGCTGGGTTTCCCGGAGCTTCCTGGTTTGAAGAAGCGAGTTTTCGTACAGCTGGGTTTTCAAGATTCAAGTTCTCAGGTTTTGTTTTCGATTACTGGTTTTCTTTCCAGCATATCAACTGTTTGTGATAATGTCTCAGTGAGAATTTTCTGGGCTTCAGTCTTGCTGGTCAACCATTCTTTCTCTCTCCAAATCTCAGATTATTCAGTCCTAGGATTGTATTATCCGACTCTGTTCCTACTAGATTTTATGCGCGGAATGCAATAAACAGATAGAAAGAAAAAGAAACCAAAATAGTGATCATTTATCGCCGGACCTTTCTTGCCGAGAAAGTCACAGCTTTCTCTTCAACGGAGATTTTGTAGAAGACAAAGCATTCCGCAATCTCAACAACCATTACGATGGCGTTTGCATTGGAAGAAGAGCAGTTGCAGAACTTAATCCACAGAGAGATCGAATTTGGGTTTAAGAAAGACGAAGATTTGGTGATTCCCGCCTGGGTTTTGGACGCTCGATTGGAATCCATCACATGGGTTCTCCAGAGAAGAACGGGTCTTGGATTTCATCCTAGAACAGCATATTTGTGCATGACATACTTTGATCGGTTCATTTTCCTGAGACAAATCCCTGTTGCTATGGTTAGATTGCTTTCAGTTGGCGATTTTGCTGGGAAAGGCTGACGAACTCGAGGAGACCACAGTTCATGTGGCTGCAGCGTGATGGCATATATGATTCAGCAGAGTTTTCTTTCTTTGCATTGTTGATTATCTACTTCTTCATTCATCTTGGTGGTGTTTTCAAAGCAGTTTTCTGAATTCGATTTTCTGTGATTTTGATCCATGCTCTGTTTTCTGGTATGGCATAACGTTTAGACTATGTGCAGCCTAAGTGTTTGACGAATTGCCCATATTTTCTTCCTCTGGATACTTTTCTCGAATTTGATTTGGGATTTTGGTTATGTGTTTTTCTGAATTGGTAAATGAATTCTGGTATATGGGTTGTGCGATAGATCATCGAAGTGTTGATAGCAGTCATTTGGAATTGTTTGGTGATCTGCAACGCCTATTTCTTGAAGCTGTGGTCTTTGATGTACTTTCGAGGTTTAATTGAAGTGAAGCTGTGGTCTTGATGTGTTGATCTCTGCAAGTATTAGTTTTCTTGTCGTTTTAACGAAGAAAGTGTCATTCCTTCTATGAATCTTGGAGTTTCATTCTCCCCAGTTGCAGTATGATTTGGAGTTTCATTCTCCTAAGTTGCAGTATGATTTGTGTTCATGGAGTGTCAGTCTCCTTATTTGGTATTTTTCGTAGAAGTGTGAGATTTGTGTTGTGCTTTGGAGTGTCATTCTCCTTGGCTGATTTGGTTTCTTGGAGTGTCATTCTCCTTGGTAGATTTAGTTTCTTGGAGTGTCATTCTCCGTGGTAGTTTAGTTTCTTGGGAGTGTCATTCTCCTTGGTAGATTTAGTTTCTTGGCAGTGTCAACTATGGCTTCTCAGTTCACAGTCGAAACTTTGTTGGGTATGTTCAGACCAAGACCACGAAGCACAACTCTTTCTCCCGCAACCATCATGTACTTTGGAACATCCTGTGCCATCACAGAACCACCACCAATAAATGAGAAATAGCCAACATGGCAGAATTGATGAACGACAACAGCCCCTGCAGACATTTTGGTCTTGCAGTTCCAGATCAGTTTCAGTGTTCTAGCTCGTTCAACCTTCACTTGGCTACACCAAGTTCAGTTTGAGGGGGGAGTATTAACCATAGTCATTAGTGATGACATGGTTACTTAGTAATGAAGAATATAGTTAGTTGAAATGTGTTGGTAGGTTGTCATAAGGATAAGATTGGTTAGTATAGTTAGAAGGGTATTATTGTAATTAAGTTATATGGCTATATAAGGGATTGTATAGCTATCATTTCCTTAAGTTCTTTTGTATACATTTTCTCCATTTTAATCAATACAATCTTTCTGGTTTTTCTCTCTATCATCTTCATCTTCCTTTGTACCAATTCTTCATCTTTTACAATGTAGTTAATAGCAATCACGTGAAACTCCCGCTAAGCGCATCACACATGTATCCTAGAATGCCTAATGAGCATAAGTACAATGTGAACATACACGTGAAGCATGTCCTAACTATAGAACATGTGCAACACAAATGAATGCATATGTAGATTAGCAGATAAATATATATATATATATATATATATATATATATGATTTGGATTCATAAACTCATAAATCACAACAACAAATATATATATAATATTTCTATTTTTTTCTAGATTAAAGTCATGGCATGATATACAAACATCTCATAAAAACAGTTATGGCAACTATATATATAATAAATAGTTTAAAAACAGAAACCCACTCACTAATACGTCGTTGGGTCATAACCGTCGTGCTGTGCATGTCCTATGAAATTCTCGAGATAAGTCTTTCTTTTATGGAAAATCATTATACGGTTTTCTATAGCGATGGGTTACTATACTCCAAAAAGCAAGGTTTTAAAATCTTTTTTTTCCCGCTCACACCATTTGTTTTGCATCTCCAGGACATAAAGTAGTTGTACTCTAGTGGAGACGAAGATCACACCATTTGTTTTGCACCTCTCCAGTACTTAGTACTTGTACTCTAGTGGAGACGAGGATCACTGGCAGTTTTTGACGTTCACTTTCGATAATGTAGGAAGTTATTTCTATTATTTTTGTATAAATATTCTTTATACTTCTGCACTTTTGTTTATGCTCTGACACTGCATGCATTGTAACAAGGGTTCATCCTACAATGTGCACTCTTCGTTAATTTTATTTTCATATGAAAAAAAGAAGCTACACTTAGTAAGGGGACATAAACCCCTGATAAAGCAAGAAATAAAAATACAAGAAAAGAGGGGGGGAAATAAACTTTACCCTTCTCGAAAAAGAAAATACAAGAAAAAGAGGGGCCATAAACATTAACCCTTTGAAACAAAAAATACAAGAAAAAGAGGGGACATAGGTCCAAACCCCTCTAAAATAAAACCTAAAAGATAAAAACTGGAATCAGAAATATACATATCCTTTCAGTCTTCAGTATGAAAAGAAAACTGAAGATGTACGATAAAAAGTACAATCTAGTCTCCTCTGAGCCTTCTTTTCATCATGGTCATAAGCACTGTAATCTTGACATGAAGCCTATCTTGTACATTTTCTAAGAATTTAAAATATGCATATCTCCATGTCTTCTTAACAATTAAAGAACCACACACTCCCCAAAATCCTACGATGAAACCTAGTGCAGTGAAAATATACAACCATGGAAATTGATGCTCACTGTCTACACCTTGGTTGTTCTTACTATCTGCATCAACGCCGTTAATTGGTAGACACTCATTCAGAAGTGGAGAGCCACACAGTTTTGAATTCCCCTCAAACGCAGAATCATTGAAACTTTGGAGTTGAGTGCCTGTTGGGATCGGTCCCTCGAGATTATTGTACGAGACATTGAAATAATTTAAGAAATTTAGACTTGCCAACGACAACGGGATGTTTCCAGACAAATGATTAATGGAAAGGCTCAATTTCTCTAGATTTTTTAGGTTGGATATTTGTTCTGGAATGTTGCCAGAAAAGTTGTTGCCACTAAGATCCAAGTTGTGGACAAGGTGTATTTGGCCGATCTCAGTAGGTATTCTGCCATGAATGTAATTGAAAGATAGGTTTAATGTTGGTGGAATGCTGGACAATCTTTGTTGGTAAATTAGGGATGGATGGGAGAAGATACGTAGGTCAACATAGTCGTCTACTTGAGTTGTGGTCGGTTCTTCATGTACCAACCTTGGTAGTCGACAAAGTTCTTTTGGAAATTCACCTGAAATTCGGTTGTGTGCCAAGTTCAAGTAAAAGAGTTTGGGAAGGGTCCCCAACAATCTAGGAATTGGCCCTGTAATTCTACTGCCTGTCAAAAACAAGATCTCTACATTCTTGAGTTTTGATAACCATGAAGGCATTTGACCAGTCAACTCACAATTAAAAAAACCCAAAAGTCGAAGATTTTGGAACCCACCGAAATCAACCACGCCTTCATCAGCTAGCATTTCCTCACCCTTGAACGAATACGCAAGCCATAGTATTTGAAGACTTTTGCAATGCATTAATATCTTCATTGCCCCAGTGATGTTGGTTAAGCCATTCAGTGCGAGAAATGACAAAGACTTCAATGAAAGAATTTCAGGTTGTATTTGTCCCTTCAGATTATTTGCAGTGAAACGAATAGCTTTTAAGGACTGGCATGAATAAAGGCTTGTTGGAAATGTACCAGTAAAGTGGTTTTGATGTAGGTCAATTTTACTGAGTTGACTAAGCCTCGAAAAATTGAGCATGGAGATATCTCCTTCCAAGTTGTTGGTTGCCATATGTATTTCTACAAGGTTCATGCAATTCATCAATGATGGGGGCAAATAACCTTCGAAATGGTTGTCATCAAGAGTCAAGAGTTTCAATTTGGAGAGCTTTCCAAAATGGAGAGGGAGCAGGCCACTCAATTGATTAAAGGAGAGGTCAAGGATTGCGAGGTTGGTGAGGTTGAAAATTTTCTCACTTATGGCTCCATGGAGTGAATTGAAAGGGAATGCAATTTCTTCAAGTTTGGTGGCATTGTAGATATCTTTGGGGAGTAGCCCTGAGAGGATGTTGTTACCAGCACGAAAAACTTGCAGTTTTGAACACTTCCCGAATCCAGGAGAAATGCTACCATTGAATTCATTGAGGGAAAAATCCAACAGCCTAATCAAGGGAGAAGATTGAAGACATATAGAGGATGGGATCAAACCTGAGAAGCTATTGTTGTGGACATTGAAACTAGTTAAATTCCGAGCTTGTTGAAAGAATGATGATGGAATTGCACCGTGGAAGCGATTGCTTGACAAATCCAACGTCTGGATATTGTGGGATGGCAAAGAAAAAGGTAGCTTTCCTGAAAGAAGATTAAAGCTTAAATCAAGGATCTTAAGATGATCCAAAGACGAGAAGAATTCAGTTTCAAGTGATCCGGAAAGTGAATTGTGAGAGAGATTCAAGTGGGTGAGGCATGTGAGATTTCCTAGTGATGATGATGAGGGGAAAATATCTCCTTTGAGACCCTTGGAGGATAAGAGCAAATGGGTGACCAAACCATCCTTATTACAAGTGATGCCCTTCCAATGACAACAGTTAACCGAAGTCCAATTTAAAGGACGAGAAGATAGGGTGGAGGCGAAGGACAGAAGAGAGGCACGCTCAGTTTGGTTGCATGCATGAACATTTGTAGAGATGATGTGAGAGAATAAAAGGATGAGAAGGAAGTCATGAGCCATTGGGTTAGAAATTAAGCTGCTCCAACATACATATGTTTCTTTACATTCAGAATTCTCAACGGTTTGGGTATATATAGAGCAACTAAATGCATACGTAATCTGAAGTTCTTTTGCGTCTTCCTTTTAGCTTGAACACGCTAGCGGCAAACATCACTGCAAACTGAGAAATTGGCAAACAACCATTACCCTACAGGTGTTCCAAAGCCCTCTATACGTTGAAGAGAAGACATTGTTCTGAAGGAGGGGCCACCTTGAAAAGGACCAGAGCTAATGTCAAAGTCTTGCCATAGAAGGGGAAGAAATTATGCTTTTGTTTCTACACGGTAATTGAAAAAATAAAGATAAAGAAAAGGGATCATTGAATTTAGGGAAGCAGAAGAATACGAAGTGACACCAAACGCTAATTTTCGTACGCACGTGATTTTTATTAGGGTTCTTTAGATATAAGCCCATGCAACACTTATTTTTTTGATAAAAACTCATCTCTTTTTAAACATCCAAATAAAACTCAAATTTGAAATAAACTGCCAAATAAATACCTACTATTTTCAAAATATTTACAATTGTACCACGACACCCTAATTATGTTGATGAATTTAATTATCCACCATAAATATGACAAATAAGTGCATTATTATTACAAAGTATCTACTTTATACTTGTCTTGTCATCATATGTTCCATTTCTTATATTTGTTTGACAATCATTGTAGGTGTTGTAGGCCTATTTGATTTAACGATCTAGGGTTTAGAGAGAGGGGGGCCGGCTATGGTTAGTGAGAAGAGAGATTGATTTAATTGTGAGGTGTGTTTGATTCACCCCATTGTGCCTTTATGTATAGTAGTAGGATAGGTAAAAACATTTCCCTTTAGGATCACAACATTTAATAGGTAATCTACTCCTAATAGGAATATAAGATACTGTCTCATATCTTATACGATTTACACAATCACATTCCTATTCTAAATATGACTGCAACACTCCCCCTTGAGTGTGTAAATACTCAACAAACCATCGCATTAGATCTTCAACAGATAAGGTACAATAGTTGATGAAGTCATCGGCACAACGGGTGATCACAAGTCTCAAATTTAAGTGAAGTATGCATTTGTAGTAAAACTCACAAAATCTTGCTATGGTAAAACCCAAGGCATAGGGAAAACCCATAGACTAAGGAGAAAAGTGAGAAGTATGCATAATGTCTAAAATGAACGTCAAACTGGACGAAGGTAGTGAACTCATTAAAACCTCGTTAGGTAGCAAAAACCCAGTGGGAAAAATGCTCCTAATCGTTGGAAAAAGAGTACATTAAGATCATGTAAGTATGTTTCTTGATACTCCCCCTGAGTTAGACATATCTTCTAAATAAGAGAACTACAAGTGATTCAACTTAGATAATTTACGCATACCGATTCTTTGGACAAGCTTCTGAAATGTAGACTTGGGCAATGACTTGGTGAAGAGATCGGCCAGGTTATCCCAGGAACGGATTTGCTTGACTTCAATGTTTTGATGCTGTTGCTTGTGAGTAAAAGAACTTTGGCACTATGTGCTTGATGTTGTCTCCCTTGATGTATCCCTTCTTCAACTGCTCGATACATGCTGCATTGTCTTCAAAGATCGTCGTAGGAAGGTCAACGACTGATGTAAGACCACTAGTGCTTCAAATGTGTCCCATAACTTCTCTCAGCCAAAAGCACTCACGCAATGCCTCATGTAGGGCGAGAATCTCAGCATGGTTAGACGAAGTTGCAAATAACGTTTGCTTGGTAGACCTCCAAGATATAACGGTGTCTCCAATGGTAAAGACATAACCTGTTTGAGAACATGCTCTATGTGGGTCAGACAGATATCCAGTATCTGCGAAACCAACAAGGCGAGAATCAATCAGAGTACCCGGCAACACTTGGGGATTCGCGGGTATAGAACAAGCCTAAATCCGTAGTACCCTTAAGGTAGCGGATAATGTCTTTAACGTTATTCCAGTGCCTGCGTGTGGACGCATTGTTGTATCTTGCCAATAGATTCACAGCGAAGAAGATGTCAGGTCTAGTGCACTGAGCCAAGTACAATAAAGCCCCAATTGGACTTAGGTAAGGAACTTTGGGTTCCAAAATCTCTTCCTCATCCTCCTTTGGATGAAAGGGATCTCGTTTAGCATCTAGAGTCCGAATGACCATGGGTGTACTCAAAGGCTTCACTTTATCCTCATTAAAATGACGTAACACCTTTTGGGTGTAGTTCGATTTATGTACTAGGATTCCATCCGAACAATGCTCGATCTCCAGGCCGAGGCAATATCGAGTTTTCCCAAGATCCTTCATCTCAAATTCCGATTTCAAGTGTAGCAATTTCCTCAAGCTCTGTAGAAGTCCCAATGAGATTTATGTCATCGACATAAACTGCAACGATTGCAAATCTAGGATGTGACTTCTTTATGAACACGCATGGGTATAGTTTATTGTTCACATAACCCTGACTTGTCAAATATTCACTCAGACGGTTATACCACATCCGCCCGGATTGTTTCAATTCGTAGAGTGACCTCCTCAACCTAATTGAGAGAGTGTTCCGTGGTCTAGAACTATTTGAGCCAGTTAATGGAAGTCCTTCTGTAACTTTCATGCATATTTCCATATCTAGATCCCCATAGAGATACACGGTTACCACGTCCATAAGCTGCATATTCAGTTTTTCAGAAACTACCAAACTAATTAGGTATCAGAACGTTATAACGTCCATTACGGGGGAATACGTCTCCTTGTAATCAATCTCATGGCGTTCAGAGAAGCCTTGCGCTGCGAGGCGTGCTTTATATTGTACTATTTCATTCTTCTCATTACGCTTCCTCACGAAAACCCACTTGTAAACAACAGGCTTCAAGCGTGGTGGTTACGTTTCACGAGCGAATCGAGTTCGACCTAGATTGCTTGTTTCTAGTTTGACCAATCGGTTCTACATCGGTATTCATTGACGGAACGTGGTTTAATGTCATCGATAAGCATGATGACAATAACTACTAAGTACGAGAATGCATTGTCGACAATCATCTCATTCCTATTCCAAACCTCATCCAATACTGTGTAGTGGACTGAAATCTCACGAATCTCGGGAGGCTAGCATGTTTCGTCTGAAGCATCACCGTATTCTAAAATAACCTTATGCGTTGGAATGGATGACTGAGCGATGGTCGGATTCAAACTAGGGTCACTAATTGGTGTCATTTTCCTCTTCCGGGGTTGTGAATCCTTTGAACCAAGGGGTCTGCCACGCTTCAGGGTCAGAGCAAGTGGTCAGCTAGCCACCAATGTACCTTGCCACATGGAAGGTGCAGCCTCCCCACCTTCGAGGACGGTCCGGCCTTCCCAGGCGGGTTGTTGACGTATACGGGGTACATATATCCTTACAGGTGTGTTTGCAGCGAGTATATGTGATCTTGTCACCTTTGCTAGATCATTAAAAGCATTCGGCATGCTTTGAGCAATGCTCTGAAGATCTATAATTCGTCGCACCTCAGTTTCAAACTGGGCAGTGCAGGGATCTAAATGAGACACAGTGGGAGCATACCACGACAATTCGCGGCGTTCTATGGGAACGTTAGCATACTTATCTCCCTCTAACGACGGGAAGACTGTCTCATCAAAGTGACAATCCATAAAACGTGCGGTAAAGAGATCTCCTGTCAATGGTTCTAAGTATCGAACAATTGATGACGAATCATAACAGATATAGATTCCCATTTTTATTTAAGGACCCATTTTGGTACGTAGTGGCGGCGCTATTGGCACATAAATGGTGCACCCAAACACCTGTAAAGCGAGACGTCATGCTCGTATCTAATGACCAACTATAACGGTGAATGTGGTTGGGTGGCGGTGGGCCTTAGTCGGACCAATATAGTTGCATGCAATATTGCAAAGCCCTAGGAAAATACCGACCGTTTGGTTCTCATAACCAAAGTCTGAGCTATCAATTGAAGGCGCTTTATGAAAACTTCTACTAGGTCGTTTTGGGTGTGAACTTAGAGCACAGGATGTTCCACATCAATCCCTAACTGACATGCAATAATCGTCAAAAGTCTGTGACTAAACTCTTCAGCATTATCCAGTCGAATCGACTTGATCGGATAATTAGGGTGGTGAGCCCTTAGCTTAATGATTTGAGCTAGGAGTTTAGTAAACGCGGCATTGCGTGTGGACAACAAGTAAACATGTGACCATCATGTCGATGCATCAACCAACACCATAAAGTATCTAAATGGTCCGCATGTTGGTTGGATAGGCCCACAAATGCCCCCTTGAATCCTTTGAAAAAATTTAGAAGGGTCGTGAATAATCTTTGTATATAAGGGTTGAATATTCAACTTCCCTAAAGAACACGCTTTGCATGGTCGAACTCCAACATAGGAATGTAACTTATGCCCATGTGAAGATTTGAGGATATGGTGCATCATGTCACGTCCATGATGTCCTAAACGATCATGCCAAAGCAACAAAGTGTCCTGGAACTCAGGCATAGGGCCGGCCACATTATAGGCTTCTATACCACGAATGGTTATGATGTAAAACCCACTCAGCAAGCGTTCCAACTTTTCGTGAATATGCTTATGGCCATATTCATACGAAGTGATACAAAGAAATTCAGAACCATGATCTTCTGTGGTTTCAAGATGATATTGATTATCTCGAATATCTCTAAAACTCAGCAACGTTCTTTCGGAACATGAAGAATAGAGTGCCTCCTTAATGGTCAGAATTGTACCATTAGACAACATGATACGTGCCTTTCTATACCCTTCAATCAGGTTGGATGAGCTTGAGAGAATTGTCAAATGAGCTTTCTTGGGTGTGAAGTTAGTAAAATAGTGTCGTTCACGCAAGATGGTGTGCGTGGTTGCACTATCAGCCAGACAACTAACTTCCCCACTAGACATACCTAGAAATAAATTGATTGAATTGGTCACATGCATAAATATAAGTCCATTCATTCAATTAAGCAATTCGAGAAAATAATATCCATTTAAATAACAATCCATAATTCAAAACAAACCAAAACCAAACAAATTATTCCAAATACTTAGAAAAATTATTCAAAATTAAACCATAAGCCTAGCAAAATAGGGGGGTAGGGCCGGCCACTCCTAGTGGGTTCGGCCACTAGGGGTAAACACCTTAAAAACATGTCTAATTTATTCATCCATAGGTGTTGAAGCCTCCTGAAAATCCGATATCTCTATTGATGTAGTTGCATCTTCCGGATGATCCACATGTGCAAAGTTAGACTCACGAAGGGAATGATACTTGGCAATAACCTTAGGGGAAGCTGGGCATAAGTGTGACCAATGATCATTTGATCCATAACGATAGCACATGTCCAGTTTAGTAGAAACGGGCTGAACGGGAGCTTTGCCCTTGTTCTTGAAGTTTGGGGCCTTAAGGGCGAGTAGTGGACACTGTTGGGTCACATTTCTTCCCTTAGGTGCGGCACTCTGTTGACCTTGGGCTCGTGGTTAGACTTCCTACCCATTTCCACAACCACAACGATTCCTTCGTCACTTATGACTGCTATAATAGGTCACATGCGCTTCAGGCGTGGCGTTCGAGCCAGTAGGACAAGCTTGATGATTCTTCATCGAAAGCTGGTTCTGCTTTTCAGCAAGAAGTAAAACAGAGATCAAATCCGAACACTTGGTGAATTTTTATGCCCTATATTGTTGCTGCAGGACAATATTGGTGGCATGGAAGGTCGAATAAGTCTTCTCCAGAAGATCTGATTCGGTTAGTTCCACTTTGCAGAATTTCAACAAAGAACGGATTCTACAAACTTTGGAGTTGTATTCATTCACAGACTTAAAGTCATGGAAGTGAAGATGCTCCTAGTCGTGTCTTGCTTCAGGCAAGTATATGTCTTTATGGTGATCGAAACGATCGATTAAAGCAAGTCAGAGGGTGCGTGGGTCATCCTCAGCGAGATACTCAGTCTGCAGTGCATCATGGATGTGTCTTCGAATGAAGATCATTGCAGTAGCCTTCTGAGCTTCGTCAACAGGTTTGTCGGCGATAGGTGTCTCGATGGTGGCTCTAATACCCTTTGCAGTTAGATGGAGCTTCACGTCTTGAACCCACTTCAGATAATTTCTTCCAAAGACTTCTAGAGCGGAGAAATCGAGCTTGTTCAAGTTCGACATGTCCCTAAAATAAAGGGAAAAACGTGAGTAGTCATATGGTAAGTCATAGACATATATCGTAGAACATACAGGTTCTATAGACATGTATTGGTTTAATTTATACATGAAAGCTACAAGTTTCAAGTGGTATGTTTTGAATGAAAACTGCGGGGTTTCAAAGGCACTAAATTTGAAACTACAAGTTCAATTTAGTTTTATGAACAATTAGTTCATAATGAGAGGTTCCTGCAAGAAACACATAATGCAATATACTAATTTGAATATAGTGGATTTGAGGTTCTTCGGGAACTCAAGTGTGAGAGTTTCGTTACTACGAAAGTATGTGATAGTTCAAAGTATAAAAATAAATTATTAAATAGTTAATGTCTAAAAGTGATCTTCAGGTCAATAATTTTATATTCATTATCAAATTAATGGATTGCATGTCACTTTTAATTAATTCAATAAATCAGGCCATACGTGGTCGATTGTAGATGCTAAATAATATTAAATAATATTATTGGATCAAAAATATAGCCCCAAAATAATTTGGGCTTGGTTGGGTGCCTTGAGTAAAAGGCATGGCCCAAAAGGACATCGGGTTGGCTGCAGGAAAGTAGCCCACGGTGGCTGCAAGCCACGGGCTTAGGTGTGGGTGGCACAAGGACAAGCCTAGCACATGCTGGCTTGTGGGCTAGCGGGGAGGCCCAGCGAAGGCTGGGACCTTGGTCGTTGGTGCGGGAAGCTAAGCCCAGCCTCAATGGGCTGGCTGTATGTGCACGGGACAGGGCTGCTGCAAAGCCCAGCAACCATAGGGTTGCAACATGCAGATCGTGGGCCGGTGGCAAGAGGAAATGGTTGCAGGCCAGTGCGACATGGAACCCAAGCCAAGGCTTGGTTTTGCCCGAGAAAGCAGCAAACCCAACAGAGGCTCCACAGGTAGTCCAAGGGCACATGCCATCCCACAGTAAGACCAAAAAATATCCAATATTTCAAACCTATGGTTTAGGAAACCCATATTTGCTTCTAATTTAATTTTATAATTTGACTCACAAATTCCACATTACAATTTAATTGTGCGATGCATGAAACAAATATATATATTGACAAATATATAAACATATACAATATATATCGAAAGGAAAATATAAACATAGAGGGGTTCATGCATCATGGGAAATTTTTTCATGCTTCGTGGACGTTTCAAATATCTTCTTTTATTTTAAGCGTACCTGATTAGCAAAAAAATGAATAAGCCTTTGAATTTGGTGGATGATAGCCTCCTCCTACGATGCGTCAATTCCTTAGCTTCTGGCAAAAGCATGCTGATAACGTGTTGTAGGCCTATTTGATTGAACGATCTAGGGTTTAGAGAGAGGGGGCCGGCTATGGTTAGAGAGAAGAAAGATTGATTTAATTGTGAGGTGTGTTTGATTCACCCCATTGTGCCTTTATTTATAGTAGTATGATAGGTAAAAAACATTTCCCTTTAGGATTACAACATTTAATAGGTAACCTACTCCTAATAGGAATATAAGATATTGTCTCATATCTCCTAGGATTTACACAATCACATTCCTATTCTAAATATGACTGCAATAGTAGGTAAATTATTTTGCATGTATACATTAGGCACATTTCGTTATTATTATATCTGTGTGAAATAAATTACCTATATTTTTAAGTAGAATATAGGTAATTAATTAACTTTGAATCAATTGGCTAAAAACATCCTTTTATTTTGTAGGTAAATAATTTTGCATGTATTATTACATATACTAGGCACATTTGTTATTATTATGTGTTGTTTGCAATCAATCAACATTCATTTATTCTATAGGTAAATTACAAAAGTATCTACTTTATACTTGTCTTACCATCATATGTTCCATTTCTTATATTTGTTTGACAATCATTGTAGGTAAATTATTTTGCATGTATTATTTTACCTGGAAGTTATATTGTTATTTTATATGTGAAAAATATTGGTAATTTTGAATAAAATAACATTTGTAATTTGTGAAAAATACTAATTTACCTGTTACAATTATTTGAAAAGGAAAAAAATGCTCATTTTTACATAAATGTGAAAACAACTATATAAGGAATCAAAACTCTAATATCATGTATTTTTTGTTATTAATATGCATTGAAATTTTGACACTACAATTTTTCTTTTCCAAATCTACATAAACATTTCAAAACGTTTAATTGAATGAAATAATATAAAATAAACGTAGATAACAAGTGTAATAGACCCAAAGTCAATGATATTAAGGGTAATTTAGACATCCAAAAATACCAATTTTGCCAAGTCACACTTAATTATGGATATTGCTTAATTGGAGTCTAGTCATTGGGTTTTTATTAGTAAATTTTACAATTGTGGGTTTTAGTTAATGAAAATTGAATTCCAAGAGGTATACTCATATTTTCAGTTTTTATTACTATCAACGTTTCATGTACGGCATGCCAAAACCTAAAGCGACTCAACTAGCTACTTTAAATGTATCTATCAAGCTGAAATGAACCTGAACACCACCAAGAACTCTCCCCACACCTTAGGCCATCTCCAACCGATGGCTGGCCAGAGGGCTCGTTTTAGCCCTCTGGCCCTCCAAGATTCTCCAAGATATTAATATTTTAATGAACAGTACAGGGCCATATTTGTCTCCGTCTCCAACCGAGGGCCAGAGGGCCAGAGGGCTCGTTTTAGCCCTATCACAAAAAACCGTCTCCAACCGAGGGCCAAAGGGCCATAGGGCCAAACATAATTTATTATTTAAAAACTACAATATAGGTCAAGAAGGGCTCTAGCAAAAATATATGATGGGCCTAATTTGCCTTTCAATCCAAGAACTGGTAGTATCTCTATAAATGAGTATATGAGGCGCTATAGAATGATACGTTCTCGTGCCACAAATACGTACCTACAACAGGATCTTGTTGCACATCTTTGGGCCAAAAGAAGCATGGAGTAGGCTTTTAAGTTTTATGTTGTTAAATGTTTTTAAAAATGTTGTTTAAGTTTCATGTTGTTAAATGTTTTTTTATGTTGTATAATTTGTATGTTGGTTAATGTTATTTAATGTTATTTCATATTGTTTAATGTTGTTTCATGTTACTTAATTTAATTTAATGTTGTATAAATGGCCTAGGAAAAAAATAGAATTGAAAAAAATTATGAAACAAATTTTGTGAAATAGAAGTTATAGGAAAAAAAATATGAATCAAATTTTGTAAAATAGAAGTTATAGGAAAAAAAATAGAATTTAAAAAAAAATTGAAACAAATTTTGTAAAATAGAATTGAAAAAAAAATATGAAACAAAATTTGATTAATATGAAAAGGAAAAAAAAAGGGAAAAAAAAAGTTTAAATTCATTAAAAAAAAAAGGCCTAATAATACAACGGCTACTAGCCGTTATATTAAAAAACATTCAAACTATTAGTGTCGGTTATAACCGACACTAATAGTAGAACTATTAAAAAAAAATAAAACCTCTTTAATGTTGTCGGTTTTAACCGACAGCAATAGAAAACATTAAAAAAAAAATAAGCCAGCCCTCTCTGATCCCGTGGGGCCCTCCCAGATTCCAGAGCCCTCTGGCCTAGCCCTCGGTTGGAGACGGTTTTAGGGCTATTTTCGGCCCTCTGGCCCTCTGGACCCTTCGGTTGGAGATGGCCTTATACCTTAAACTCTAGACCCTAAACATTACCCGCACACAGGAAAGCATGTTGAGAAAGAATATGACTCAGCATACTCGAAGTAGACATTCAAAACTAGACTTTGTAGCTAAACTGGTATCTGAGATTGGCGTAACTTCTTAGTTTAGTCCATAACAATGAAAATCAACAAAAGTGGTCCCCAAATTTATCCATCGTAAATCATTTTGGTCTTTACAATTCTTGAAAAATAAGTCAATTATTATGTTAACGTGATGAAGTGACACCACGTGGTTTCCACAAATCCATCATCTTTGACTCTTGGTCTGGGAAGTGAACCCAAATCAAAATCTTCCACAAAAAGAAAAAAAAAAGATTTTGATCTGGACAAACTCAGTATAATTGACAAATTTTTCACATAACGATTTACAATGGACAAATTGAGCGACAAATTTTGTCGATTTTCATTGTTAGAACTTAGAACCAAACTGAGAAGTTATGTTTGCGATCATTTTGGCAATATCAAAGATCATTTTGACTCAAAAGCTTTAAAAATATAATATTTCAAATTTTAAGATATGAACCATAAGAAGAAAAATCTAAAACATAAGAAAATCCTTCGAACTCCTATATTCATCCAAGAGAGATTTTCCACTTGAAGATGACATTAGATTTGAAGGATGGGTCACCGTGAAAGGACCAGACCTCCTAATTTTAGCGAATTTGCCCTTAATGAAGACAACCACATTGAAAAAAACCAATGCCTTTCCTGTTAGGTAATTGAAAAAAATAAACAGAGCATTGAATTTTGGGAAAACTATAGCTAAAATTGAGTGAAGTCTAACGATGGTTTCGTAGAAAAGTCAACAAAACCGAAGTGTCGTATACAGAAAATGATAAACGTGGCCTGAGTAGGAAGAAATTTGAATTTGAATGCAAGGGTAAAAAGTTAGAAATGGAATAGCTTTGAATTAAACCCCGGAGTTTCGGTTACAATCATCTCCTATTATTTTGATCATGATAATGAGTAATATGAGAGAGAATTTATAAATTAAATTTTTTTTATAAATAAAATAAAAATATGATATGAAAATATATGAATAGTAAAATGGTGATGTGTACAAAGTCTATCAAAAACTGAAATTCAATAAGTTTTGGGAAATTTTATTTAAACCTATTTAACCTCTTTTAACACCCAACTTAAATTTTAAATGTTAATTGTCTATTTTACCCTATTGCATAATTACTATTAAGTACAAAATGAAATTAATAATAAAACTCAAATTTATCAATAAACCCAAACACTATAATTAAACCTTACAATCACTCTTTATTTATCCTACGTTCATTCTAGCTAAAACCCTAATAGCTCTCATAGAGAAAAATAAGTTTTTTTATTGATGGATGGTGATTTTGAAGTTTTGAATTCTCCAACCAAAGTATGACTCAATTTATGAATTTTTTGTTCGTTTGATTTCAAATATAAAGTCATTGTTAATTCCTCGTGGCATTAGTTTTGGGGACTGCAGCTCCGATGTTCCTCAAAACTCCACCTTCAAGAGGGGCTATGACATGGTGACAGTTACCTTCTAGTCTACTTGCCCTCGGAATGACCTTATGACTGAAGGTACATTCGCCCTTGTGGAAATTCTCCATGGAAAAGATGCTTGGCTTCCAGCATATGACGACGATGATTTCTGCCTGTGTTTTAAGTGGTCAAGACCCGCCAAACTTAGTACCAGAAGTCAGGCAACCATGGCATGGAGAATTCCTCAATCTGCAACTCTCGGCATCTACAGAAGTAGACATTTTGGTGCCTCAAAGAGTTTCGTGGGATCCATTCGCCATTTTACAGGTTCATCTAGTGCCTTCGTGGTAGCATAAGATGGCGTATATTATCTGTAACTTCATACACGAATACTTGTTTGTTAGTATTTTGTGCTAATTATACGGCCGAGTAGTTATCACGGACTCTTATCTCTTGCGTGTACAGAGAGCATCTCGTATTCCTTCCTTCGTACTATGTTGTTGTGTAATCACGACGTTGTTTGTGCAATATAATTTTACACTACTTTCTTGCTGTTTCCATTAGCCTTGATGTGCCTCTAAATTAATACACGTCTGTACTAGATTTTGACTATCTAGATGAACTTTTTTTGTGCAAGCCTGAAGCACGATGCAAAAGGGAAAACAAGTGGGTGCAAAGATAAATCCACATATTGAATTGGGTTTATGTGGGTATATTAGGTATTAAATTTGGGTTTAAGGAGATATTAATAGTTTAGTTAAAAATGAAATGGGTGAAAAGAGTAAGTTGGTTGTAAAAATAGGTTAGGTGGGTTTAAACAAAATTTCCCTTAAGTTTTTAATCATAAAAAATTGGTGATTAGTTAGGGATGGGAATCCAATTTCCCCAGAGTGTAAAGTAGGAAAAAAATTACACTATTCATGTTGGTAGTGAAATAGGGCCTCGATTTCAACTGAATTACAATTGTGCCATTGAACCACAGCCCTTCTCTCATAAATCTTGACCCGTGCCACTAGCAACCAGCCACTCCGGATCCAACCCGCACCCACATCAATCATCACTAAATATTTTGGGTTGTAATTTCTTATTTAATGAAACGTGGTACAATAACATCGATTAAAAATCATATCCAAAATTTAAAATAAAATTATTTTTTATTATTTTATAAAATAAAAAATACTAATATTTTATTACATATTATCATGGCTATTCAGTTTAAAAATAAAGATACAAAAAATAATTACTATTTATTAAACTGAGGTTATTCAATAGTAAATTACTCTATGGGTCTTTGCAACGCTGAAGTTGCTTTAAAAAGCTCAATCCCAAAATCTCCTTCATAATTTTAAAAAACAACAGAAGGAAAAGAGAAGAAGAAAAAGTTACCGATGCCCAGATCGGGATGAATGATTGCATCGTTCAACTTGGAGCCTCCTTTTTTCTCCGCCATTTTTTCAGCTCCTTTCTCCCGAATTCTCTGCAGAATTCCCAGTCGCAAAAGGAGAAACCTTTTCAAATACATTGGGCCGAAACGGGTCGGGTCTGATCCAAACTGTGTAATTATAAAACTATTTGAAATGGGTTTCTGCATAAAGCACCTAAGTTGATTTGATAGGATTCAACCCGTTTACAGTTTCGGGGCAAAGCTGTCGTCTTTCTCGGTTTCTCCCCTCTGATTCTCCCACACAGAACAAAAGAGAGTTTGTAACGAAGGAAGAAAAATGGGTTTCAGATTTCACAATTTAATTTGGTTTCTAGAGAGAGAAAGTGTTCTTCTTCCTTTTTAAGGGTGAGAGTGTTGTAATTTGAAGTTTTAGGTGGTTTTTTTGGGTGTAGTTATTTGCACCGTTGGAATCAACAAGCGGCGCGAGATGCAGCGCAAGTCCATGGCTTTACAGCAACAGCAGCTGCACCAGCAGCTCCCCGAAAATGCTGCAAATGCCCATGAGTGATGTCAGGTTTTTGTTTGAAATTCTTGCTGAATGTGTGTAAAACAGTAACAATTTGAGTGATTTGTTCTCAAATTTTGCATAAATATGAAATCTTGCTGTGTTTTGAGCTGGATTTTCGAATTTCGCCGCGGAATTTGGCAATTTGTCTCAGCGTTTAAGTTTGTTCGCTGCTCCTTGTGAACTCTAGTTAGAATGATCGAGCTTTAGTACTTTGGTTGTTGAATTTCACGGCCGAATAGTAGACGAATTCTTATCCTTCGATGTATAAAATTATACCGAATATGAATAATTCTCGGCATAATGTAAGAGCCCTGGTGACCAAAAATCAAGTTGAGATTGGAGTCAGATAGGGATTGGGGATGAATTTTCGATTTTGTATTCTTTTCGGCTTTCTTTTCTGTCAATTTTTCTGGAGTTCATACTTTGATTCATGCAGTATGCAAACTTCCTCTGTGCATGCGTGTGTGTTTTGTGGGGATATTGTGATTGCCAAAGAGCTTTCGCTTGTTGTCATGTACATGTCTATTGGACTGTTGAAAGATGAAGTTTTCTTCATTTGTTGCTCGGTGAATAAAGGTAGGGAAGAGTTCAGGCAATCCCATAGAAATACCACACCAATGCATTTTTCTAGTTTTTCACTTTCAACGGTCATACATTGCACTATTTTAAAACGTTGGGTGGAGGCACAACTCGAATTCTTGAAGAATTGGATTTTATGTTTGTGGACATTGTATTTTTGAATATGTTTTGATGCTAGACGTTAAACCATCTTCGAGTATGTGAACAACGGGCATGCTATAAGACTATTAGTGAACTTAAAACCTAGTGATAGTACCAACAGAGGCAATTTGTTAGTAATTCGTAGTGGCAGTGAACTTGGTAGTTCAATACTGTTATGTCATGGATTTTGCAGCACGCTTTTGAGCTTGCTCGTTTAACTGTTCTGGGATGATTATGCGCTAATCTTTTGCAGTTTAACTTCTAACTTCACATAATGTACGGTACCAAGAGGCCGTTACTCTACTAAGTTCTGTAAGCTTCACATAACGAAGGCTACATGTAATGGTAGTTCTCTTCAAAACTTTCAGTGTATTTCTGCATAAAACTGTCAAAATCGGTTCTGTTACAAGAGTGGAGTTTGTTAAAAACAGAGGGTCTGCAACTGCTTTGAGATGGAATAGTTTTGCCAATACTGATTGTTCAGATGTTTGAGAAGTGGCATACCAAACATGTTTTTGAGTTCTAAAAATTTAAATCAAAACATGAGAAAATTAAATTTTTGGTGTCCAATTCTCAAAATAAGATTATACCAGACGGCCCCTAAAATTCCTTTCAAGCCTTGGTTTAAGGATATGACCTTTTTTTTTTGGACAGGAAGGACATGGCATGTTTGAATGTCTCAAAGTTATCTTTATACCGGTGCACTTGAAGGAAGTTGGATACTAAGTTCAAGGTATACTCTCAAACTGATAAGAACGATAAACCTTAAGGGCATGTTTACATATGTGGAATATCAAAATAAGCAAGAATCGCGTTACGAGGAAATTAGCGTGAGAAAGAAACATAAAAGGCATTCTCATGTTTACTAACTATCAAGAATCATAATAATAATAAAGTTGAATCTCAACAAAGTTTTTACGAACTATTAGGAATCCGTATGCAACTATATTGATTACTAAAATTTTCTTGGTAGAAATCATTTTTACTTTTCGTCACAAGGAAAAGTGAAAGGATAGTTCTCGTATTAAATAGTTTGTGAAATGAGCTCAGGCGATTGTCCATGTTTGAAACAAAAATGGACTTGAGCATGTGCAATGGTTGGCATCAGAGCACTTTCAGTGTAAGAAGGCACCTTAGGCTATAGACAACTAAATTCCCTTAAATGAACAGTAACTGCCTGCAATGTAACTGCCCAAGTGCATCTCCACTTCTAATTTATAAGAAAGATAAACCATAAGGGCATGTTTACATACGTGAAATCAAAATAAACAAGAATCTCGTTACGAGGAAATCAACGTAAGAAAGAAATATAAAAGGCATTCTCATGATTACTAACTATCAAGAATCAGAATAATAATAAAGTTGAATCTCAACAAAGTGTTTACGAACTATTAGGAATCGGTATAAAAACTAAATTGATTACTAAAACGTTTTTGGTAAAAATAAATTTTCCTTTTCATCACAAGAAAAAGTGAAAGGACAGTTCTCGTATTAAATAGTTTGTGAAATGAGCTCAGACGATTGTCCATTTTTGTGGACTTGAGCATGTGCAATTGCTGGCATCATAACGTTACACTTCCGGCGTATGACTGCATCAATCAGACAAATAAACAAGTCAAACAAATAAACATACAAGATTGTTCCTCACTCTCGGCGATGATCGGTTTGTGCACTAGTATAGGTTTATTGTGTCTACTGTTCTTGTGACAAATTTATATTGGTGCACTTGTGCTTGATGTATTGTTTGTAAAAATTCATGCTAGCTTAATATCTTGATTATTAGAGCTATATACCCAATTGACACATTTATACTTATTTATTATGATTCATGAAATATCGCTATCACTTTTTGTCAAAAAATAAAAAACATACAAGATTGTGCGTCATTGGATTTCAAGTTAATTAAATATTCATCATACGCACACTGGCCCTTTGAAACACACAATTCTGTTGGCAAGCTATTTTTCAAGGCTGTTCTGCCCTTTCGTGCAAACATTGAGCTTAAGTTTGGTGAATGCATGCAGCTACATCTTCAAACGCTTATGACATCGTTGAATTGGAATTAAAACTAGTATAATTACCAAACTGCCTATGTTCTAAATTAATTTATTTATTTGCTAGGTAATAACAATTTCCACAACATATACTTATAAATTATAGAAACTTTTGACCTCTTTATAATATAAACCATAATTTGTTTGCCCCTTTTTCACCTCTTTAAAACCTGATTTTTTTTTTCCTTAAAAAAGACTTCTTCCGTTGCAATTTCGCTTTACAATTAAGCATTTTTCCAAACTGCTACGCAGACTTTAATTGCCCTACCTGTTATTGTTTAGGTCATCATCTCCAAATTGCTATAAATACACCCTAGGTAGGCTTGGCATTTTATAAAATATGTAGGGATATAATGGGTAAAAACCACGCATTCCTGACCCCAACTCTCGGAATGCAATTCTAACCTCCCACCACCAGGGAATCTAATTCCTCCAGAAGGAGAGTTGACTTCTATTTTTCACGTGGCCACACAGTCTTGATTCCTTCATATCTTAATAAACACAAGAATGATCCATAATCAGAATTAAACTCTTTGTTTTCATTCTGATTACGGGTGCATAAACACATCATTAAAGTCTCGTTCAATACAGAACCTTTAACCGTAAACTCTACGTAATTGTTACTGATCAACTATATAAAGATCCATTTACTGCAAGGGGTGCCAAAAGTAGGGCTAGAGATTGGAGTTAAGATGTAACAAGGTAACCGTACTTGGAAGTGAGGCTGCTTATTTAGTACCTTTTCGACTATGCTTAGGCGACTACTTTGCATATCTTAAGCGATTGAAGCTAATGTGTGAGAAATACAAATGGAACTAAAACTGGACTACACAAGATTATGAAGGGTAGTGGTATCCACACCCATTTTCACTTCACTCGTCCCTCTCAATTTTCAGCCGGTCGGATCGAATGAATTCACGAAGATCAATGACCAAGATTAACAAGGATGTGTAAGAGCTAAAAACGGGTGTGTGAGTAGCACTTTCATATTATGAAGGCATGCATGAGGAGTTTGTAAATGACTCATTCCAGCTAGTGAAGAATATCCGTCTTATATGCTTTTGTAATGCTCGTCGATTTCATTTCTAATTATCTCTATCTAAAATTGGTAGTTCACTTCTTACTAACTTGACATCACTCTCTTTTAAAACTTGAGCTTCTCGCTCAAACATATCATTCAGTTACTAATTTCTACACTAATTTCCCTCTTTAGTGCTGTGATCATAGATTAATATATATACTGTATATAACCAGATGATGAGTTCAAACTCAAACGTAGGTGCTTTTTTTTTCAGAAAAAAACGGTGCACCAGTTTCCTCAATTACTTGAGTTTGTTGTGTTGATCTTTATGACTTATCCGAGAAGAAGTTGGCTAGGTCTAGGATGTTTTTCAAATGTTGTTATACTGTTTAATAGTTGTTAGCTTCACTTTCCATTCTGCTGTAATTATGAAATTCATACTTCCCATGTAAATAGGGTTTACAAGCCCTGAATGTAATCTGAAAACTGTTATAAACACAAGCAAGCCATCCTTGTGAGGGTATGCAATTGAAGTGAAAAACCTCCAGTCTACGTTCTACAGAAGGAAGCAAACCCTAAAACTGTACCTGCTGCAAACTAGACTGAAAAGAAACTTACATACTCTTCCGGGGATAACTAAACCAAGTTGTCGCCAATCACAAATTTTCCAATTTTTTTCGATTTTTATTTGACCAAAAAACTTGATTTCGCGGCAGCCCCAAATGGCAATAAATTACCAGAAACCTTACTACCAAAACTGAAAACATCTCACCATCTTCTTCCACGTAGCAATGTACGTGCCCTACTGTCATTCCAACACCGTTTCTTCTTTTGCATAAAACCCACCACCCATTCCCATTGCGTCCCAATAGACTGCCCATTTTAGCAGCATCAAAACCAAATAACCAAAAACCTCCAAACCCAATTTCATCAACCTTCGACAAAAAATTCTAAAACCACCACAATGAACAGCTCCACCACCTAGTCTACCAGCTCTCCACTTGTCCCATACCTCCCACCAACCCCGACCAACACCAACACCTCCTCCACGTCGTCCAGAAAGTCATGGCCCACTACGCCGAGTACTACCGTGTCAATTCTCTTGCCGCGGAGCGCGACACCCTCTCCGTCTTTGTTGCTCCCTGGGCCACCACCCTCGAGCGCTCCCTCTACTGGATTGGCGGCTGGCGCCCCACCACTGCCTTCCCCCTTATCTACTCCGAGTCCTGCATCCACTTTGAGGCTCACATCATCGACATACTCCAGGGCAACGGCGCCGGTAACCTCGGGGACCTCACCCCCTACCAGTTCGGGCGCGTCAGCGAACTCCAATGCGAAACTGTAAGTATATATAAGTCCAATGCGAAACTTTATATGTATAAAACTGTAATTATATGTAAGAGGAATGCTGATGACTAATTTTTTAGATCAAATTTGTAAATCATGTGACATAATAAAAAATAAGCACGTTAATTATCTATAGTTTAAAAAATATTATAGATAATCTCTCTTGTATTATTCATATATATAAATCGCAACAATGACTAAAACTTTCTAAATTAGTTAAACTAAAAAAGGATTCCACAATGTCGAGAAATTTTTCATTGTGACGAAAACATGGATGGTACACCACGTGTTTTTATGTAAATGGTGGAAAATTTTATTTTTTAAGTTATTAACTTTTTAACACATATATCCCACCATTTGTATAGTGACACGTAGTGTACTATCTCGTGTGCCGATCACACTGAAAAATCTCTCCTACAATGTCTGCAAATAGCAACAAAATTTTATTGATTTGTCAATATAAATATGGAATTCGCACTTTATTCTTGTAATACAAAGGAAACTAGAAATTGTTATCAGCACTAATAATTTATTTTACACTCTTCATTCTCAAGAACGATACAGAAGATTGCATGATGACATTTTTGGACAGCTAAATAGTAGCTATTAGCGCGGTGAACAACGTAAACACTTAGTGTTCTAAATGTGATTTGTTGGAGAGTTGACCTTTGTAATTAGCTTATTTACCTGTTTGGGTCCTTATAATCAGGATGTAATTATGATAGATATTATTTGGTGTTTCTTTCCTTGTAAATCAATCTTGTACAATATATATTTCCCTCCTTGGTGAGAAGAATAATATCAGAAAATTAAACCCCAAAATAAACCCTAATTAGCATGGTATCAGAGCAAAGATCCTAGGATTTATGCTATGCCCATTCCCTCAAGCAAACTTGGCCCTCCCATGGAGAACCTACCACCACTCCACGATGGAAACAATTTCATACTAACCAATCCTACCCCTATACTAAACACTACAACCCTAAACACTACTACCCTAACTAACCCTACCATGAATCCTCATGTTTCGAGTTCTTCCGACATGCCTCCGGAGTCCTCAGGTAATTGTGGTTATGCTTTTAATATGAATAATTGTGACAGTCTGGTTGGATCATTGACTCCGGTGCCACATACCATATGACCTATGACCCCACTGATTTAGCTTGTGATATTGTTCCACTTCGACAAAATATTACTAATGCTAATGGCGTCACCTCACCGATAACTGGCGCTGGCACTGTACACCTCACGCTTACCCTCTCTTTGCCGCATACACTACTTGTACCTTCACTAAAGCATATTTTGATGTCTCCTAGCCAAGCTACTAAGCAATTGAACTGTTGTGTACTATTGTATCCGAAGTTTTATCTTATTCAGGATATTCTCATGAAGGAGATAATTGGTCGTGGTACTAAGAGGGGGGATCTCTATTTTGTGGACAATGTCAGTACAGGACGGGTCAATCTCGCCCAAGGAGCCGTTGATCACAAACGGCGTCAGATATGGTTATGGCATCGCCGTTTGGGTCATCCGTCTTTCAGTTATTTACAGCATATGTTTCCAGATTTATTTGTTGGTTGTTCGGTTTCAGACTTTAAATGTGACACTTACGTACTTGCCAAGAGTCACCGTGTTTCTTATCCGTTGAATTCTAATAAAAGTGTTATTCCTTTTGGTCTTGTTCATTCGAATGTTTGGGGACCATCTCCGATTACTACTTCATCTGGTATTAGGTGGTTTGTAACGTTCATAGATGATTGCACATGGATGACATGGTTATACATTCTTAAGCATAAAAGTGATGTGTTTCTGGCGTTTAAGACATTCCACACCATGGTTCAGACACAGTTTTCTACTAAAATCCGGATTTTGCGTTCTAATAATGGTGGTGAATATGTTAATAATGATTTTACACATTATTTAACTATTCACGGAATACTCCACGAGACTACTTGTCCTCAGACTCCTCAACAGAATGGGGTGGCTGAGCGCAAAAATCGCCATCTATTAGAAGCGGCTCGATCGTTATTGATTGGGGCGGATGTTCCCCGCTCCTCTTGGGATGTTGCTCTTCAGACTGCCACTTACCTTATCAACCGCATGTCATCCAAAGTATTGAATTTTCTTACACCTTTGCAAGTTCTTGCTACATTCGTGCCTTTACCGTCCATTTTGGTGCTCCCACCACGAGTTTTTGGATGTGTTGCCTTCGTTCATCTACATAAAAATCAACGGACAAAACTTGACCCATGTGCTCTCCATTGCGTTTTCATGGGGTATGGACTACATTAGAAAGGGTACCGTTGCTACCACCCTCCTTCACGTTCATACTTACTAGATCAATTAACTCTTTCACCTTCATACTTACTGGATCAATTAAATTTTTTTTTTTAGTAGTTGTTGAATTATGCATGCAGTTATGAATGCATATTTATGGTGTACGATGGACGTGTGTAATTTACTACCTCTCAAATATCCAAAACTAGTAATGTTCACTTTTTTTTTGGAATATTAGATTTTTTTTTCTATTAAAAATACCATAAAATAGTACAACTACGATAAACAAGACACCTCAAAACTCAGACCGAATACCAAGAATAAAAGCTGCAATTTACAAATGATCGATACGCTGGCTGAGAAGTATTATATGGAATAAGAATGAAAGCACTTCCATCAGCACTTCACATATTGTTGCTTACTGTTGCACCATTCTCTACAACAAAACAATTAAATTAAATTAAAAATATAAAAGGAAATTGTTATTGACACTCTAAAAATCTCATTTTGCACTCCAAATTTTATATACTTAGAATGAAAAATACACTTGTTAGGAGTGTAGAATGAGATTTTTAAAGTGATAATAACAATTTCCATATAAAAAATGTAAAAATCAAGTAACAAAATAAGTTAAGACAATAAGATTAATGAGTCAGATCAAAATAAAGAAAATGATAATAAAAAACAAAGATGTATAAAACTTTTCTTTTCCCTTCCTACACCAAACTGGCCATGTGCTGTCAATTGTCATTGCCCACAAAGCTTCACTTCACATAATCTGACACCCATTTTGATTTTCACCAGTGAACAACGTGAAGGAATCAGACGGCGGTGGTGAATAATACGGTGGTAATTGGTCAAACCTAATGAAGGTATATTGGTGGGTCTGTTTAACTATGGTTACGGGCAGAGTGAAATTCTTCCATAGCCTCTTAGGGTTCAGAAGGAATGAATAACCGTAACTTACCACCGGTTGTCCCTTTTTTAAAATGCCCAAAAAAAATGAAGGTACTGGTGCACCGTGCACCGGCTAAAAGAAGAACAGAAGAAATAGTGTAAGAAAGGGACAAGGAATGCACTGTGAGGAGAAATAAATAGGAAAGACCAGATCAACCAAACGCATGGTAACCAAGTCATATGGATGCCCAGACTACGACAAAAATACGTAAGAGTCGTAAGTCGTTAGCAAGTAATCTCATCTTGCACTGCAAAGTCTGCATATACCAGATGCAAACTTCCTTCACCAAGATCATTTGCAGAGGGTGCACAACCACAACTTGGGAGAGTTACCCCAATACGCTCCCACGAAATTAACATGCATGGGAAGCATTGAACAAAAAAGCATACCCACAAATTTTACGTAGGAAGGATCAAATACAAAAAATTATCCATAACACTACCCACGAATGGAGAGGACAAACTCCATTGATTTGAAACTCTCTGGCTTCGTGCTTTCTTCTCCAATCTCCGGTGATTTTCATCATTGATGAGTAAATTTAGACGCATCAAACTGACTGTTTATAGACACCAAACTTACATATGTTGGAGCAATATTAGAAAATATGAAAAATAACAATATAATTCCAATGATAATAATCATAAAGAAAATCACAAAATCAATAGTATACAAGATTAATATAAACAACTAGGGAGAAAGTTAGAAATACTGACATACTTGAAGATTGAGGCTTGCATAAATGCAACGTCCTAAAGACATAATTTCGCCCCTACTCTTGTGCTTGTAATTCGGTAGGCGTCCGTCTTCCAGGATTCAACAATATATAATCCAAAGTCAAAGCACTTCAATCTTCGAACTCTGGCAAACTTTATATATTTCTTACTCTCAAGACACGACTCGGAAGACAAACGAAGAATGAGAGAAATAGAGTGGGGAAACCCTATTTCTCAAGAGTAAGAATTAACTTTAATTTTCTATTCTTAATGATAATGGTTTCATGAGTTTATATAAAACCCAAGTACTTCTTGTTAAAGAGATGTAATGTTTCATCTATAAGTATACATCATTTGACAAAGGAATGCACCTAAATAACATAACTTTTCTAAGAAATATGGTTAACAATATTTTTCATTCAATTATTAAAATTATATATTACAATATTTTATACTATAATATATAATTTCCAACAATCCCCCACATGAATGAAAAATCAGGAAGAATTTGAGAGTACAGGCGGACAAGAGATACATTGGGAGATGTGTCTTTTGGACTTGAACCTACCCTAGTGAATACTTATAGGATTTACTTGGTGACGCAGTGGATGTGGAAGATCTTGAACTGTTCACCGCAATAGTAAACCGAGACAATAAGCAACACACATCACTAATCCTAATATGTTACGATTTATACGGTTGTGTTCATTTTGGTCCTGAACAAATCCCGGATTCATGAGAGCTTTAGAGAATTTAGCCATCTCATTCTCATACTAAGCGACCCACTTCTACTCTCACATAGGTGACCACTGATTAAGAATATTCTGCAACATTCCTCTTATTTATAAGATATCACTGTCATTAAGTATAAATATACATCCTAAAACTTTTGCAAACAACACACTTCTTCCACCATAGGAATGAGGTATGTAGTGTGTTAACTTTTTTGAATCATGCCCAACCAGTTTGCCTATTGAATTTAGACCATGGGATCTCCAATCAACTAAGTTAGGTTACCGTCCGGCTGATTCATTAGTTATGTTGGCTTTAGCCTCACTCCCCTTGATGATCAACTTACACTCTAGTCTAACCCTTAATAATTGGATCCACTAGGATGACTATCATTAATGGTGTGCACAATCCATCTTATGAAATTATATTTCATACGATAGTAGTTGTTTGACATTGTTTGAAATGTCAAGTCCTCAAAATTATATTAGGACTTAATTATTAAGTAATTTGCTAACACTAAGCACTTGGGTAAAGTCCCCCACATTTAAGGTATTTGTAAGAAGATCTCTAACCTTGCCATACCTTAAACAATTACTCATTACAAGAGATGACATCTTAAATGTCATTCAATTAGCAAATTACTTTTAACCAACCCCCACAATTCTTTCATAATTGTAGTTTCTTTTAATAATATCATTAAATCGATCACATTTTCCACTTTAAGAAGTAAAGAACAATTAAGATAAACTCTATCTATCTTTTTAGGCCATGCCCCACTAAAAATTATGAGAAAATCACTTCTTCGCTTTCATTCTTTCCTTACTATGACTAACATGTATGACCCAATGGCCATGTCCATTTATATGCTTACTTAATAAGCATCATTATGTCTAATTCAATTATGTGAAATGTCTTTCACATTTTCAGTGTCGTCTTTCCCTTTCTGAAAAACCTCCACACTTTCAAGATTATTTCTCTATATTGATAACATTTTGAATAACACTCAATAATATTCATTTTCTCAATATGGCAAATGCAGTACTCTCCTCGGCAAAGAAGCAAAACACTGCTTACTTAAGTTATCTTCCAGAATGTGCTGCATCATATATGACTATGGTCAATGTATGATATCCATTCTGGGCCTCTTGAAATTTATTCATCTCTTCGAAAAAATCAAATAAATAATTGTTATCATTGTGTGATAATATACATCTATTCGGTAATCGGTATGTAGATGGTTAAATACCAGCCCATGAACTCATGTATTGTGGAGCCAAAAATAATCAAGAGGCGACACGTGGATTTTTGGGTAAAAATGACAAAATTACCCTCGAGGCACATCGAGATTCCTACGCGCGAGCAATGGACAATCATCCCTCAATCAAGTCAAAAATGCCCAAAATAGGTAACAAATTCAAAGTTATTTCATCCATCCTCATCCTATATTTTCCACAACGTAATTATTTCATAACCTTCATAACATTCCATATAAATTGAGTTAATTGGCTAATTAATGGATTTATTCCTAATTAATCCATTAATTATCAATTAAATCGCCCATTTCACACAAAAATACCCCAAAGGGCCGGCCACCTTTTCTCAAAAGGGGGACCGGCCATGCTCTATATATTGAACCCCATTTTCTCTAAAAACCTAGGTCCACACTCTTGCAAAACTCCAAAAACTCTCTAAACATTTTTCTCTCTAAATTCTAACTTTGGCATCGGAGGTTCTTCGGCCAAAGCCCCCCAATTCATCGTGGGCGCGTGAGGCTTTTAGCCTTGACCTAAGGTGTTAATTGTTTTGTAGGTGCAATTTTGTCCAAGAAGAAGAAGGCGGAAATTTGCATTCACATGTATATTTAAGAATGGTAATGACTGGTTGGAAAGGTCATACCCTTTCACTGTCAAAAGCAACACTTCAAACGTCATGCTTTTTCTTTGAATCTCACATGGCATATTCCAATTTTCAATTCCACCACATTATAAAACCACCAATTTGTCAAATAGTTGCATCCTTTTTGCAACTTAACCATCGCACGGCTCTAAATGACCCAAGATTAACCTCCACATAGTTCTATATGATCCAAGATCCTTGACTTAAATGGATATCAAACCGATGTTCTCTTTTTCTGGAATCTCCAATTGATCAATTGTGACGGGGTTCTACATATACCACATATATTTTATATATAGAACAGCCAATGAACCAATCCCAGGAATCTTCACATATGAATGCAGCAACCAAATCAAGGCATACATCTAAATATCCATCTCTGTCAGTGTCTAGACACGAGTTTAAATGCCACAACTATTAATGTAAAAATAAATAAATAAATAATTACGTCATTCTCATCCCATTTCAGTTTTCTTAGCGTTGCACGTAGTCCTGTAAACGGGTCGGGTTTATTGGGTTCGGATCGGGTTGAATCCGACCCGTTAATTTAACGGGTCATCCAAACCCAACCCGTTAAGCTAACGGGTCATCCAAACCCGACCTGTTAAGCTAACGGGTCTTAACGGGTCACCCGTTTCATGTTTTTTTTTTTTTTTTTTTTTTTTTTTACACATTTCATCCAAATCAATTATAACCCCGTTTTAACGGGGCTAGTTAACCCAGAGAGGATGTCATCATAGTGTTGATACTCATAGTCTTGTCAAGATAAACCGCAACAGCTGTGCTTACAATAACTGGATACAATTGCCAATCAAGTCTCTCAACTTTTCGCCTGAAACCACATTCACCCATCTCGGAACATCATTCGTTTCTGACATATGATCGCCAATACTCGAGGAATTGTTTCCGCCACACTTCCCATCTGCATACAAAGCTACTACCAAATTCCTAGCAAAACTTCCAACAACAGAAGCAAAACCCGACCCGGCCTTGGTAAAAAGCTTATCCATAACCTGGCCTTTAAAGATTGAACCACCAGAAACTGCACCATCCCCATCACGTGCTGTTTCCGATTGATAAGCCCGCAATACCCCCAAAGTTACAGCCTGTGCGACCGTAACAACAGACTCCGAAAACTTATCACACCTAGCGATTTTCGAAACCCATGAACAAAAGGGTCTAAATCAATACTTTGTACACTAAATCAATACTCTATACAAAACCCATTATCCAAAACACAACCAAAAATCTAATCTGCAGAAACGAAAAGTAATCGAAATGAAAGAAGAGGTGGAAGGAAATCGGAGCTTACCAGAGAGAGTGGTGGAGTTCAGTAAAGTTTTTGAGGGAAGAAGATGAGGGAGATAACCGGAGCTAGAAGGAAGGAGCACAGGTTGCACAGCGATCTCAGTCTCAGAGAGTAATGGCGTGTGAGGCAGCGAGAGAGAGTGAGGAACGTGAGGGCTGACGGCTGAGGTCCTGAGGTTTTGGATTAGGGCTATTGAAATTACACAAAAATCCTTACTAACGGGTGTTAACGGGTTTCGTGAGTTCACCCAAACTGACCCGTTATTTAACGGGTGACTAACGGGTTGACCCGTTAACCACCCGACCCATTAACCACCCACCCGAATACTAATTTTAACGGGTCGGGTCGGGTCGGGTTAACGGGTTGGGTTGAAAATGCCAGGCCTAGTTGCACGTATGAGGCTTATAAGCATGTAATTTTTCCAGAAGATAGTGCATGCACAAAATGAAAAAGGAACTACTATATTAAAGCTTCATTCAAACAGTATTGTCCATGAATATACATGATGAATATATACATAAACCAAATGCAGTTCAACGCCCTAATTAATTTTGTAATGTATCATTGTACCTTACGACATCAAAGAATAATTAGCATTCACATACTATTGTCAACCCAATTTCATATCATGCAATTCTAACTACCAAATTCACAAGACTTATTCTAATTCAAGTATTGCAGTATGATGTTTATCATCAATAATTCCTAGAACGATCTTATGTTGTTTTGTATACTATATATACAATCTACAACCCATCATCTAGCCCAATGATCAAATTAAATCTTTCTATAGAAATTGGGAAGATTCATGCCTCAGTTTCATCATTAGATGTAGCGATCTTCCTTCTCAAAGAGGGCTAGGGTTTACGTCAAACACAACATATTCTATTTCCAATATCTAGCCACTGCTTTATGAGAATTGTCATAATTTCTAATTATTGTAAAGATATATAATTTTTTGTCTTTAGATTGTTGGAGTAATATAAGAAAATATGAAAAATAACAATATAATTTCAATGATAACAATCATACAGAAAATCACAAAATCAATAGTATACAAGATTAATATAAACAACTAGGGAGAATGTTAGAAATACTGACAAACTTGGAGATTGATTCTTGCATAAATGCAATGTCCTAAAGACAGAATTTAATTTGTAGACATGCCAACTGAAACGCTAGCGGACATGTACACAAAACTGATACCGTAGCAGAAAGACTCTCCAGTTGATATTGTCGCATACCCATCCTCTAATGCAAGGGGCCTAATATTATTGTTGACTCACTTGCTAATGTTAATTCACCAAAATGGAAGAGAGAAAAAATGTATTATTATTTTCATATATAAAATTAAAATTTTAGTCATGTAATATTCATCAGTACCTTGAGCTTTGACTATGGTTCTAGGTAGGATCAGTTAGAGCTTCATTTCAATTCAATGAATATTGTATGAACCAAGTTTTTATCCTTTATCAATTCGTCCATCTATGAAATATGGAGATTTGCATTGATTCTTCGTGACTATATATGACCTATATCTATATGGTCAAATTAGCATGACTAGTATAGTCATTCTGTTTATCCCTGTACTTTGATGCATAGAAAACCAAAGAGGAAAAAAAGTGTGTCATATATATATGAAAAATAAGAGAGTTAGAAGAAACGAGTGCAATATATGTAACAATTTGCACGATAGTGAATGTTAAAAAATAAACACGGTGAGATATTGGATAAAACTATATTAATCACATCTCATGTTACATGGCTAATTAATTATATGAGATGAATATATCCAAAACTTGCAAAATTCAACATCAAATTCTAACACAAGCAACAATGTTTTATGGGAATTCAGTGCTGGGTAGTTTTTGGGTGGATGAGAGACAGAAATCGATGCAAACAGAGATTGAGAGGTGGTGATGGCTGGTGATTCTTCTTTCTTAATTTATGTTCTGAAAGAGGTTGGAGTTTTTATGGTAGTTTCCTATATTGCAGCATTGTGGACACATATTCTATACGATTGTATTGTAGGTTTATAATCATCTGGTATTAATGAGTTGTTGTATGGAAGAATTGAATATGTGTAGCAAGACATACGTTTATCTATTCAAATTTGAAAACCTGCAAAGTTTTTAGATGATTTATGCCCACAAATTTAGGACTGTTGTAAACATTCCTAGAATAAGTATGATTGTGTAAATCCTAGATTAGATTTGATTCTAGTTATCCTTTCCTATTACAACTTGTATTACTTGGAGGAGAAGGAATATATTCTCTCCCTTTACTACTATAAATAAAGGCACAATGTAGGAGGGATAACAACACACACATTCCCCTACAATTCTACAAACACACATCTCTCTCCTCTCTCTCTCTGCCGCCGGCCCTAGTCTCTCTGTCAGATAAAAATAGACCACAACACGTTATCAGCACGCTCCTACCACTGCGCTTAGGAATCTGACGTTGGAGATTTTTTTCTGCATCAAACCAGTTCATCCATATCAGCACGCAATCAGGTTCTTTCCAAACAACGGTTTTTAACTCGATATTTTGCAAGCCCTGATAGCATGAACATTCACCATGATGCATGACCCAACTTTACGTTTAACGTATTTTAGATTCTACATAAATTGTGTATGCTTCATAACCAAAATTGCTACAATTATGTGAATTTGATATTTGCCATGAATTGAATCTTACATATGTACATGCATTGAAACTATTATTTGCATATGCATCAACGTAAATATGTGATTCATTAGAATTATACATGCATATAATATAATTGAATTGAACAAAAAAAAAATTGCGATTGGGGAATTAGGGTTCTTCGAACCCGTGCCTTTCCCGAGCCGAGAACCAATCCTGGAGCCACGGCTCCAGGCCCAACACCCAGACCCGACGCCCAGAAGGCGTCGCCACCCATGAAATCGTCAAACAACATGGCCTGCAGCCATGCCCAGTTACCCCCGATGACCTGCAGTCGTCCCCGACGAATTTTTGTCTGAAAATTCGATTTTTTTTTTTAAATTACAATCGAATTTCTAGGGTTTTACAATGAATATCGAGATTTTTTCAAATCTCCGTTCACCCCCATGGTCACCATGACTCAAATCGAGTCTTCAACAAAACCCCGACCGACGCCAGAAGCGCCAGGTCCGGTGTTCTTCTCCGGCGACACACACTCAGCACTCGTTGGGGTGTTTGATCCCACAAACCCGAGCCCTAGTGGGCTCCTGTCCCTCGGCCTGCATCAGCGCCCTTTGGGCTTGCTGCTGCTCTGAGATGTCACGGCCCAGCCTGTGCGGGAAAAGAAAAGAAAAGAAAAAAAAAACAATTTTTTTTTGTTTTCTAGGCTCACTTGCAGCGGCCCAGCCCGACAAGAAAACAAAGTTTTTTTAGTTTTTTTTTTTGGGCCTGCTTGATGCGGCCCGTGTGTGAGAAAATAAAATTAATTAAATTATAATTATACAATATTTTTGCATACAATATTTGTTGCATATTTGTTTGCATATATATTTGTGTTTGCCTGCAGGAATATATGAACCTGAAGTTCATAATTACTTTGAAACCTGAAGTTTCTTATAAACATGCCTTGTTTGAAAACCTGAAGTTTTCACTTAAACATATCACCCATGAAACCCGAAGTTTTTCATGCGAAATTAAACCAATACATGTCTATTAGAACCTGTATGTTCTACTCCTATGTGAATGGATTGATTTTTCTCCATTACACTAACCACATCTTGTCCATCTATTTTGTGATAGGAACATGTCGAATTTGAACAAACTCGACTTCACCGCTTTGGAGGTCTCTGGAAGGAACTACCTCAAGTGGGTTCAAGATGTGAAGCTCCACCTCACTGCAAAGAACTTGCGTCCTGCTATTGAAGAAGCAACAAATAAACCTGTTGGCGAAGCTGAAAAAGCCACTGCTATGATCTTCATCCGAAGACATATTCATGACGCTCTGCAAACTGAGTACCTTGCTGAGGAGGATCCACGTGCATTATGGGTCACTTTGGCTGATCGTTTCGATCACCAAAAGGACATATTCTTGCCTGAAGCAAGACACGACTGGCAGCACTTGTGCTTCCAAGACTTTAAGTCTGTGAATGAATATAATTCTGAAGTTTGTCGAATCCGATCACTTCTCAAGTTTTGCAATGAAACTTTGACTGAAGATGATCTCCTGGAGAATACCTACTCGACCTTATCTGCTTCTAATATTGTCCTGCAGCAACAATATAGAGCTCAGAAGTTCACTAAGTTCTCGGATTTGATCTCTGTTTTACTTCTTGCTGAAAAGCAGATCCAGCTGTTGATGAAGAATCATCAAGCTCGACCTACTGGGGCTACTGCTGTGCCTGAAGCACATTATAGCACTAATCATCACCCAAAACGCCAAAATAGGCGTGGTAAGGGCGGCCAGAAGCCATCCCACCAAGGTCAACAGAGCCAAGGCCCATCCAAGGGAGGAAACAAAGCCCAGAAACGCCCAAACCTCGCTCCCAAGGCCCCGAACTTCAAGAATAAGGGCAAAGCACCTGCCACAATGAATGACGATATGTGCTATCGTTGTGGTTCAAAGGACCATTGGTCCTGTATTTGCCGTGCTCCAAAAAAGGTTGTAGATGAATATCATTCTCGTCGTAAGAAGTTTGAATCAAACTTCATGCAAGTGGACGAACCGGAGACTACAAAGATGGAGGTTTTTGACTTTCAGGAGGATACCACTCCTATGGAAGATTAGAATCTTAGACATAGACTTATTTTTCAGTTGAAATAAGACAATTGGGGCCGAATTCCACCTAGTGGCCGAACCCCACCTTGTTTTTTGGTTGATTTTGAACAATTTTCCTTTATGTTTTGGATTATTAGTTGGCGATTTATTTTGGATATTAAGTTTTTAATCCTTGAATAAATGAAATTATTTTGAATTGATACTTGTTTTTATAAACTTTTATGCATGTGACCGATTCAAATTAATTTTTCATTCTAGGTATGACTAGTGGGAAAGTTAGTTGTCTGGCAGATAGTGCAACCACGCATACTGTTTTTCGTGAACGCATCTATTTCACTAACTTCGTACCTAAGAATGCACCTCTGACAACCCTCTCAGGCCCATCCAACCTGATCGAAGGATACGGTAAGGCACGTATAATGTTGTCCAATGGTACAATCTTGACCATTGTTGAGGCACTCTATTCTCCACGTTCCGGAAGAACGTTACTAAGTTTCAAGGACATTAGAGATAACAATTACCACGCTGAAACCCACGTAGAAAACGGAGTTGAATTTCTGTGCGTAACTTCCTACGAATATGGCCAGAAGCGTATTCTAGAGAAGATGGAGCGTAACCCGAGTGGTCTGTATACTACGACCATACGCCCCATAGAATGCCACTATGTGGCCGGCCCTACCACAGGGACCGCGCACGAAATTACACTTTGGCATGATCGTTTGGGACATCCTGGACGAATAGCGATGCGCCGTATCCTCAAAACTTCACACGGGCATCCACTAACCCGAAGCTTAGGTTCGATCCATGAAATTGCATGTCAAACATGTTCTATGGGAAAGCTTATTACTAAGCCTTCTTATGACAAGATTCGTTCGAATCCTCCCATTTTTCTACAACGGATTCAGGGGGACAATTGTGGACCGATTCAACCTCCCTGCGGACCATTTAGATATTTTATGGTTTTGGTTGACCTTCTACACGTTGGTCACACGTGTGCTTGTTGTCCACAAGGAACCCTGCATTCTCCAAACTGTTGGCTCAGGTTATTAAGCTCAGGGCTCACCACCCTGATTATCCGATCAAATCTATTCGATTGGATAATGCTGGAGAATTCACATCTAAAACTTTTAATGACTATTGCATGTCGGTTGGGGTTGAAGTTGAACATCATGTACCCCATGTTCACACCCAGAACGGCCTAGCAGAGGCTTTCATTAAGCGTTTACAAATGATTGCTCGATCGTTGGTCATACGTACCAAGCTCTCGATCGCTGCTTGGGGCCATGCAATATTGCACGCAGCAAAGTTGGTCCGCCTGAGGCCTGTTGCGACACAACAATTTAGTGCCCTTCAGTTGGTCACCGGATGCGAACCCGACATATCGCATCTGCACGTTTTTGGTTGTGCGGTCTATGTGCCGATCTCGCCGCCCTTACGTACAAAAATGGGGCCTCAGCGAATGATGGGAATCTATGTCGGATATGATTCTCCTTCGATTATTCGTTACTTAGAACCTTTGACAGGCGATCTGTTTACCGCTCGTTTCGCGAATTGTCACTTCTATGAGACAATCTTCCCGTCGTTAGGGGGAGATAAGAACGTTAACGTTCCTAATGAACGACGCGAATTATCGTGGACGACTCCCATTTTGTCTTATTTAGATCCCCGCACCGCTCAGTCTGAAGCTGAAGTGCAGCGCATATTAGATCTCCAGAGCATAGCTCAGAGCATGCCAGATGCTTTCACCGATCTAGCGCGCGTGACAAGATCACATATTCCAGCTGCGAATACGCCTGCAAAGATAGATGTACCAAATGTACGACGACTACCCTCCTGGAAGCCCGGGACGCCAATTCTGGTGATCCACGTACATTAGCGGCTAGCCAATCCTCTGCCCCTACACAAAAGCGTAGCAGACCCCTTGGTTCAAAGGATTCACACCCCCGGAAGAGGAAAACCACAGCACAAGGTCCTGAAGAGCCTACCGTGAATCCGACTATCGCTTACTCATTTTACCCAACTCATGAGGAAATTCTAGATTATGGAAGCGTCCTTGAAGAGACGAATCCTCCTCCCGAGAATCGTGAGATTTCAATCTATTATGCTAGCTTAGATGATGTGTGGCGTAGAAATGAGATGATTGTCGACGATGCATTAGCATTTGCAGTAGCTACTGAGATCATGTTGAGCGATGACATTGAACCGCGTTCCGTTGATGAATGTCGACGTAGAGCTGATTGGTCAAACTGGAAACAAGCAATCCAAGTCGAACTTGATTCACTTGCGAAACGTAAGGTGTTTGGACCTGTAGTTCCTACTTCTCCACATGTGAAGCCCGTTGGCTACAAGTGGGTTTTCGTTCGGAAGCGTAATGAGAAGAACGAAATTGTGCGTTACAAAGCTCGTCTTGTAGCACAAGGTTTCTCACAACGCCCCGGGATTGACTATGACGAAACTTACTCACCCGTTATGGATGTGATTACTTTTCGATACCTTATCAGTTTGGTAGTTTCCGACAAACTGGATATGCAGCTGATGGACGTAGTAACCGCGTATCTCTATGGGGATCTTGATACGGAAATTTATATGAAAGTTCCCGGAGGACTTACATTGACTGGTTTAAATATTTCCAAACCCCGGAACACGCTCTCAATTCGGCTGAAGCGTTCACTATACGGTTTGAAGCAATCTGGAAGAATGTGGTATAATCGTCTGAGTGAGTATTTGACTAGTCAGGGATATGTGAACAACGAACTATGCCCTTGTGTGTTCATTAAGAAGTCACATTCCGGATTTGCGATTGTTGCAGTATATGTCGATGACATGAATCTCATGGGAACTCCTGAAGAGCTCGCGAGAACTGCTTCGCACCTGAAGTAGGAATTTGAGATGAAAGATCTAGGTAAGACTCGATACTGTCTCGGTCTCGAGATAAAGCATTGTTCGGATTGCGCCGTTTTAATGAGGATAAAGCGAAGTCTTCGAGTACTCCTATGGTCGTTCGTACGCTAGATGCAAAGCGAGATCCCTTCCGTCCGAATGAGGATGATGAAGAGATTTTGGAGCCTGAAGTTCCTTATCTAAGTGCGATAGGCGCTTTATTGTACTTAGCTCAATGCACTAGACCCGACATCTCTTTCGCTGTTAATCTTTTGGCAAGATACAACAATGCACCAACACGCAGACATTGGACTGGCGTGAAAGACATCTTCCATTACCTTAAGGGTACTACGGATTTGGGCTTATTCTATCCCTACGAGTCCTCGAGTGATGCCGCACCCTATGCTCATAGGGTTGATTCTCGCCTTGTTGGTTATGCCGACGCTGGATACTTATCTGATCCGCACAAGGCGCGTTCTCAAACGGGTTATGTCTTTACCGTTAGAGGCACCGCAATATCTTGGAGGTCAACTAAACAGACCTTAGTTGCCACTTCGTCTAACCATGCTTAAATTCTCGCCTTACAAGAAGCAACTCGAGAATGCTTTTGGTTGAGAGCAGTAATGGGCCATATTCGAAGCTCCTGTGATCTTCATCCCGCCGTTAATGCCCCGACGACGATTTTTGAAGACAACGCAGCTTGCATCGAACAGCTCAAGAAGGGTTACATCAAAGGAGACAACACCAAGCATATTGCGCCGAAGTTCTTCTTTACACATCAACAACAAGAGCATCAGAAGATTGAAGTCACGCAAATCCGATCACAAGACAATCTGGCTGACCTCTTCACCAAATCACTACCGAAGGCGACGTTTCAGAAGCTTGTTCATGGAATTGGTATGCGTAAACTGTCTGAGTTGTAACTTTGCTATTTCTCTTTGGAATTATGTCAAACTCAGGGGGAGTATCTTCTGGATACTTGCTTGATCTTAATGTACTCTTTTTCTCTACGATTAGGAGCATTTTTCCCACTGGGTTTTTGCTACCTAACTAGGTTTTAACGAGGCACCCACCTTGGGCTGGTCATATCCCTGATGACGTCTTGTAGACGTTTCTTTTGACTTTGCATTTCTCACGCATTTTTCCTTAGACTATGGATTTTGTCCCTACTCGGGTTTTTGCCGTAGCCTTAGGGTTTTTAGTGAGACTTACTACTTATGCAAGTTCCTACCTTATTGAGAATAAGCGTTGTTCCTTGGAATCAGTGCCGACGAGTCGACTTCCTCAACTTCTGCATGATACTGAATCTACCTTAAGTATTTGCACACTCAAGGGGGAGTGTCGTAAACATTCCTAGAATAAGTATGATTGTGTAAATCCTAGATTAGATTTGATTCTAGTTATCATTTCTTATTACAACTTGTATTACTTGGAGGAGAAGGAATATCTTCTCTCCCTTTACTACTATAAATAAAGGCACAATGTAGGAGGGATAACAACACACACATTCCCCTACAATTCTACAAACACACATCTCTCTCCTCTCTCTCTCTGCCGCCGGCCCTAGTCTCTCTGTCAGATAAAAATAGACCACAACAAGGACTTGATAAATGATATAATTATCATGAATTTTTTATACAACAATATATTTACACGAAAAGTGTAAGGAATAAATTTGTTGACCTTTCAATTATCATAAATTTTAAGATTACGAAGTTTGGGATTATACATAGGTGGCAACAATTCAATACGATTATGGCATGGCTTAAACAATTTAATACACATAATCACACATGGTTTTCTTTGGGATTTTTTTTTCGCCGAAGCCCAACTAGCCAGAGCACAGCCCTAAAGTTTGAGAATTTTTTCGGGATTCCGGGAAGTCCACGTTAGTTGGTGTTCCAGTCAATGGTTGTTTGACATCTAGGCTTTCTTTTTGATCTTACTGAACAAACTCTTAAATGCTGAAACGTTTGTCTCAAGGCGAAAAAAGCTAAACGGAGTTAAACTTTTCAGATCTTCTTCTTCCTCGTCCGATAACCCATAAAGGGATCGAGACTGCATCCGTACGGTGAAGGAGAGACCATTGAATGTCCCAAACAACTATACGATAGTAAAATGAAACAGATCGGCTTTTCCCCTCTTTTTTTCAATGACGAAGAAGATGTTCATCAGAAAACAAAGTAGATGGCTGACTAAGAACAAAACGGAACAGAAAGGTTATTCACAAACGTGTTAATCTGATTATTTTTACAAAATTTGGAGTGACGTTTTAGCATTTAAGAGAATGAATTAAATAAGACAAAAGTAAATTCAGTTGTTAAATAACCATCAAGGCCTCCAAAAACAAGTAGCAACAAGATTCTACCCTGCTTCTCTATTGCAGCATCTTCCAAGTACTTTTGATTCTTCTTCACCTTCAGGACACCTATGTTTATCTGATTCCCTCCTTAAACAGATTTGGCACATCCACTCAACCCTTTCCTAAACCAGTGAACATTTAGCTTACACGCCACACTTCACTTAGGAAAGTTATAATGTCATAATTATTCAATCCTTGCTAAATCGAAGTCATTGATTCAACTGGATACTTCCTAAAACGTGCTAATTTTTTCAAGGTTTTTCAAGTCGTGGTGCCGGAAACGAATCAAATGAGCTGAGAGTTTCCAACGAGGCCCAATCCAAGAAACCCATATTGTTGTTATGGTTTAACCTTATATCCAGTTGCGAAACCGCGATTCGTCGAGGAGAGGGGTGAAGTTTAAAAGGGTAGAAGTTTTTGCCTCTTTTTTTGGTGCACTCCACAAAAACACATTCAGTTACGCAAACTCGTCAAACACTTCCATAACCTTGTTCATGTCTCTACATTTAGAATACAATTCAATCAACGCATAACCCATAAACATATTCAATGCAACCTTGTCATGCTTCTTTCACAAACCCATGTATTATTTTCCCATATGCGAGTGTCATTAACCTTGCACACGCCTTCAGAGAAATGGGAATGGCGAAATTATTAGGCTTTTCATTGGTGCCTCATGGCTCATATATCATGATATGGAAGAGACGCAATAAATCTTCCCATCAATCCTCTCTACAATAGCTCATGAGCTTGGCATTCCAGATAGAGACAGTTCTGTGGGGCGTTTCGTCAAACATATTGTGGGCATGGAGAATAATCCAGCTTAAGAATAAAAATTCCCAAATTCAATCATGCAACCTTCACTCAGGCTTAGAAGATTGTTCAAATCCCCCGTAACAATCCAAAGGTCATTGCTAGCTTTAAGTAAAGATATATCTCAAAAACTACAAAATCACAATCAAATCGCAATATAGGAATTTCAACATGATAATATTTTTTTTTATCCGCACACTGTAATAGAAAAGATGATGCTTAAACCTATGAAAAGAATTCTTCATCATAGCCATGTTCTCATCCACCATACGGCTATAGCTATGCCCGTACATTAACATCGACATTAGAGTTCCCGCCATCTCAAAAAATTTCTCATTCATAGAGAAATTTTTTATTGTAACAGGAACACGAGTGGTACACCACGTGTTTTTATGTAAGTGGTAGGAAATTTTAATTTTAAGTTATTAACATTTTAACACACATATCTCATAATTTATATAATGATACGTGATGTACTATTTCGTGTATCGATCACACTGAAAAATCTTTCACGCAAACGGTAGAGAATTTCGTACTTAGATAAAAAAAAAAAGTAAAAAATGGACCGAAACCACAGTTTTTTTTTGTTTTTTCTTTCTTCTGACACAGTTATAGAGTAAATTGGATAGACAGGTAAGCAAAGTCCAAGCAATAACTGGCCGTCACTGGTTACTGACTCACAGTATTCTGCCGCTACCGGCTTTCAGCTGTTACGTTTAATAGCCACAGTCAAACGCCAACCACGCGTTCACAACACCACTAACCTCACCCCCCCGTCACCCAATGCCGCTTTTACATCTATTTCCACATCTCGCCACGCGTCCACTGGCCTCTCATACCTCACCCGTCACAGCCGCGTCGCGATATCAAAATTCAGTTTCTCTCATTCACCATCAACCCCTACCACTCTCGTTCTCTCTCTCTCTCTCTCTCTCTCTCTCTCCAAACCCAAAAAAAACTGCTTCTCCTTCGCAATGAGTTCGAGATCGGAACCCTAACCCTAACCCTAGAGCCCCAATTCGAAACTATGTCTCTGCGGAAAGCCTTTCTCTCCCGGAAATTCTCCAAATCGTTCAGGGAATTGTTCCGCGACGAGGATCAGGCGCGTGGGGGGGACGGCCGAGTCTCCCGAGACTCGGCCGAGTTGGACCGCGTTGCGGACTGTCCCGACTCGTCGTCGTCTTCGTGGTCGGCTATGCTCCCGGAGCTCCTTGGCGAGATCATACGGAGAGTGGAGTCTAGCGAGGACAAATGGCCTCACCGCCAAAACGTGGTCGCTTGTGCCTGTGTCTGCAAGCGGTGGAGGGATATCACCAAGGAGATCGCGCGGTCGCCGTCGTACAGTGGAAAAATCACCTTCCCTTCGTGCCTTAAACAGGTATTCCCTTTGGCGATTTAGTTTTCGATTTGTTTATTCACTTTTTAGCAGAATTTAGGTTAAGCAAGTTTGTGTAATCTGGAATTTGAATAGTTCAGAGGAGATCGATCAGGATTGTTTGGAAAATTGTTATTTTGGTGGAAGATTTGCATCCTGCAGTTTTCGAAAGACGTGTGTTGAAATTTGCTGTAGAAATCTGAAACTTTAATGGGTTGCATAGTCATAATGGGGTTCATCTGTGATCAGATCCGAAAAAAGCGACTGACTTTCGAAGAATGTGCATTTTTAAGAAGGTGCATCCTTTGAGACACACCGCATTTGTATTCTTTTGCAGGATTAGCTCAACATTTTTCCCCTTTTGAGAATGATATCGTGATTGGTTTCAAAATGAAATTTACAATTGAAGTCTGAAATTATAAGCGATTTTATTTGATGATCGCAAGATCAAGGACTAGGTAGTTTAAAAACTTTAATGGTTCACAAAGTCATAGCGGGGTTCGCCTGTGATCAGAGTGAATTGGCATAGTTATGAACTAAGTGAGTAAATTTTGAAGTGCATTGTTAAGAAGGTGCATGCCTTGAAGTATACCAAAAATTTGGAAGTTATATATGCTCTTGCCAATAAGTACCCAGCCATTTGTATTTCATATATCGTTTTGAATCTTTTGTTTTGTCTGAAAAGCAATAAATTTTATGAAATCTACCATAAAGTTATGTCTCCTTTTAGCAACTAAAATCTAAACCGGTAATGTTGTTAGTGAAGAAATTAGGGATTTTCTGGCGCGTTATTGTTATACTTCAATGATAGTTCTTACAGGGAAAAGAGAATGATATATGAAGATTGTTTCTTTTCTGCTTCTGGTATAGCTGGTTTTCAGTCATCTCTTGAAGAGAGATTGAAGTTTTAATATTAAGTTGCTTCCGGTTTATCGTTGACAATAATAATGTGTTCAATGGTTTAAATGTAGTGGTGTTTAATAAATTGATCCGAAACTGATGATCTTACACTTTTTTATTCTTGCAGCCAGGGCCACGCGATTTTACCCACCAATGTCTAATAAAACGAAACAAGAAGACCTCAACGTTTTACCTTTATCTAGCACTTACCCAATGTGAGTATGTATATGAGAACAACTTCCGAATGACTTCCTCCTCCTATGTGTCTTCAAAAGCTGTTTTGCTGTACTATATGAAAATTTTGACCTGCATGTCACCAAAGCCAATATCTGAAAGGGGCAAATTTCTTGGGCCAAACCTGTTTAAGTTGACTTTAATTTGCTTGAAGAAATGGAGGAATTTTTCTGGCGATTGAATTGCTAAGTTGACTTGACTCGGTAGGATCTGGGCAATCTCAGAATTGTCAAACAAAACCTTTGATTTCCTGGTCTTAAATAGTTTTTGACTTGATATTAATTTGGTTTGCAGCCTGACCCAACCTAATTACCTGTGAAAGGGCTGGTCATAGCTCTAACAATTAGAGAGATATCATTTGCCTGAAGAAGAAATTTTGAGGGGCACTTGGTCGATGCTGAAAAAAACTTTGTAAAATAGACCTTTAAGTTTGAGATGTTTAACTTACTGTGAACTTTAAGTTTGCAGAAGATCAGGGCTGTAGTGACTCTTGCTGCCTTCTTAATTCTCATTCTCCTATTGTATGCAGTTGATCTTTTGTGTTATTTGATACTTTTTTTTAGTGGTTCTTGACAGCTTGCGTGATGGTTATTGTTGAATGGTTTCTTATTCTCATGCGATTTTTTTCCTCTCTTTGTCCAGCATTCACTGATAAGGGAAAGTTTCTTTTAGCTGCACGGAGATATAGGCATGGCTCACACAACGAGTATATAATATCACTTGATGCTGATGACATATCCCAAGGAAGCAATGCTTATGTGGGAAAATTAAGGTAAGACTTTTTTGTGAAAGGAAGTTAAGTTAGAGGACCATTTTTCGACATGTCAGTGAGAGGTTTTATACCAAGTTAGGCTGACATGTTATCCTCATTTTGTAGAATTCAGAACCAGCTTGGCAGTGATTTTTTAGTAGTTTGCATTCCATTGGATTACAAGAACAAATTTGAATGTTAAACACGATTTCTTGAACTTTTGCAGCTCGGATTTTCTGGGCACCAATTTTACAATCTATGATAGCCAGCCACCACATAGTGGTGCAAAGCCTGCAAGCAGTAGGTCTACCCGTCGTTTTGCAAGCAAGCAAATAAGCCCCCAAGTTCCGGCAGGCAACTTTGAAGTTGGGCAGGTCTCTTACAAATTCAACCTTCTAAAATCAAGAGGTCCAAGAAGGATGATTTGCCCTCTTAATTGCCCACCATCAGATGAAACTGCCATTGAAAAACCCATGGACAAATGTAAGTTGAAGAAAACAGCTTCTACCAGTTATGGCTACACCGTCTTGAGGAACAAAGCTCCAAGATGGCATGATCAGTTGCAGTGCTGGTGTTTGAATTTCCATGGTCGGGTCACGGTGGCATCAGTAAAGAACTTTCAACTCGTTGCAACTGGGGACCCAAGCCAGCCAGGAGGGAAAGGAGACGAAGAAACGGTTCTTCAGTTCGGGAAAGTGGGCGATGATACATTTACCATGGATTATAGGCAGCCCTTGTCAGCCTTTCAGGCATTTGCTATTTGCCTTACCAGCTTTGGCACCAAACTGGCTTGTGAGTAAAGGTTATTTCTTTTGTATTGATTTTTTCTCTCTTAATGTTATATTTAAAGAGCTGGTGCCGGTGCCGGTGGAGATTTCCTTATGTTCTCCACTCTACATAAGAAATTTCAACGGTTCAGTTTCGGTTGGACGATGCTTATTATGTAAATATTGCTTTTGTATGATTTTGTCATGGGCTGCTGTTGAAATCATTGGCGGTTTTTAATATATGTAAATTTTAGAAATAATTGTAAGACGTCGAAGGGGGAATTGGATCCCCTCCTGAGCAAATGGTGGGGATCTTCATGATCACACTACACGGGCTGTTAGATTTTGATCAAACGACTACAATTATTATAACTTTTAGAGGGACCCCTTATTTGTAGCCGTTGGATCAAAAGTCAACGGTATGTGTTGTGTGGCCATGAGAATTCCTACCATTTGCTCAGGAGGAGATCCAATTCTGGAGGTTGATTTCACATTCATGTCACATCTCAATGGCTTTGAATTTAGAAGCTACAAGACTCCAGGCCATTGAATACTCCGTCACTAAGATATCTTAGATCCATTCCAATGGTTGTCCAATTTTCTTTGAATCCGTTGTATTGGATCTAAGGGCTCCAAGTGGTGGCGGAGTATTGTTGATATTTTTGGATATTATGATCCTCTGAAGGATGAAGCCATCAAGCCATCCATTGAAACCTTGCGAGTTCTAGATTTGTATTCTTTAATCTTAACGCGGCAGTGCGACTGTCGCATTGAAAGAAAAAACACTTTCACAAACGGTTTGTTTAAGTAAGAAACTCATCCATTGAAAACTTCGTATTTAATATTGCATTGGAGTGTTGAAGAAGCCATCTCTTCTTCCTTAACGCGCAACAAACCAAACAGCAAAATTCCCCACCAAAAAACAGTGGAGCAAGAATTGATTCAAAGGTTGGGCAGATTGCAACTCAACGAATTTTACATAAATCAAATTTCATTGAGATCGATTCAGTAAAGATACATCTACTCTCTGAAATGTGCTAAACTAGTCAATACAGTCATCCGAACAAGAGGCAAAATTCAAGAAATGCAAATGCTTCTTCAAGTCTTTCCTCAAAAATCTCCATCCACAATTCCATGCCTAGTCAAAACTATCTCCTTCACAAGATTTCTGTAAGTGAAGGGTCGAACCGCTGCTCGCAAAAACAGTTGCGGAGGAATCTTACTCTTCTTGATCCTTTTCCTCCATGGACCATACCCAGCAACCTTCCATTCTTCAGCACTCACTGTCGGTCGTTTTCCCCTCATGACGATTTCATCACCATCACCATCTTCGTCGTCCTCCAAGTTTCGATTTTTGTTCCCTTCCATTGTCCTCAATTGCTTCTTATAGTACTCCGTAGTTACCTCTACACTCTGTTTTGCTAGCTTTTCCATTGCATCCGAGCTGCTCACCGCCTTTTCAAACTCCTCCTCCCAGTACTTCTCATCCTCTTCTTCACTCAACTCTTCCGCGTCAACTCCTAATTCATCGTCTCCATCATCTTCCTCCTCATCATCATCCTCAAATTCACTCTCACCACCATCTTCCATTTCCATAACAACATTATCCTCCTCATTATCAACCTCGTCATCCTCAACCCACTCCGTAAACTCCTTATCGGCCACATTGATGCCGCTGCCCTCATCATCATCATCCGGCGCATCACAACCCAACTCCCACTCCTCCAACTTGGCCTTCCACTCCTTTGTATACGGATGCAACAACTGAACCGGATGATTCTTCAGCAAAAACCCCAAACACCTTGACTTCTCCTCATCACTCAACTTCTCATAACCCTTCACCACATCATCCACAAACGCCTTCTGATTCACCTTCACAATCTTACACAACCCACCAAAGTAAGTGCACATTTCAACACTCCCATCAGCTTTCTCCAGCTCAAACAAGTAATCCTCCTCCGTTTTCGGATCAAGAAACGGGGTCAACACCTTGAAAAAATCGTCCTGAGGCTCGAACCTACACTGATAAACTGGCCTCTTCACATATATAATATCGGGTCTAAACCAAGCTGCACACTTTGTTATCAAAGATCTAGTCAAATTCCCAAGCCTGCCCATCAAACTCCATTTGTCCAGCCTCTGCTTTTCGCCTTCCACCACCACCTCACACACCAAAGTCCACTGCTGCCACGGAAAATCCGAAAGCCGCCACCTCGGGTGCCTCACAAACACCCAAAAGTACTTCCTCCCTTTGCTTCTATCCAATTGCCCCAATCTCTTCCCAAAATCTTGGCTCATCTCAAATTGCTCAATCTTTTCCCACTCCTCCTGGTCCTTTACTTCCCCAATAATCGTCACCCTCTCGTCGGTAAACCTTCCCCGGACCGGTTGGCCGACGACTACCCCGCGCCAGGAATACGGCCCGAATTCTCCGTACTTGTACCAGTCATGCGGGTGGCGCAAATTGGGGTCGTCCTTCTCCATGAACCGGACCATCCGGTCATACCCGAGCCCGATTTGCTGGAGCTCGTCCTCGGTGAAGTTATCGGCGTACTTCCGGCTCTGGTTCTTGAGCCTATAGAAATTGGACTCGGCGAGCCTTTTGCTTTTCCTGCGAGCATTTTCCCTCACCTCCCGGCGAGAATCCGCGTTACCCTCGATTCGGCCCGGGGACGGTCCGCCTCCGGCCTTCTTCTTGCTCCGGCCGGCGAACGAGCGGAGGTCCCGCCGTAGATGGTGAATTTGGCGGGAAAATGTGAAATTGGGGTCGGAATTTAGAGGGAATTGGGAGGATGAGTTGATGGAGAGGGTTTTGGGGGCCGCGGTGAGGGGCTTTAGGGTTAGGGTTTTGCGGAGAGGATTGGAGAATGGCGTGAGGAGGAAGAGAGAGGGGTTTAGGGTTTTAGAGAGGGAGGGGTCTTGACTCAGCATTTTCGATTTCTCGGAGGACCTGACCAGCGCGGTCGTTAATTAGAGATGAAATAAACGGATAAACGATGCCGTTTAGTGCACTCCAACTTTTTAAAAATAAAACGGGTAAACGGTGCCGTTTAGTGCACTCCAGCTAAACGCAGAGCAGTGCCGATAGATCTCCACCTCGTGCTTCGTCTTCCTTCTCCATTTCCGAGTCCGATCCAATCAATCAGCCATGGCGAAGCGAACTCATACGAAGGAGCTGGGCAGCATAGCCTGCGAGGAGCTCGGCGAGCTAGGCGCGGGAAAGGAAGGCTGGCTCGTCGACAACCCCAACCTCCTCTGCGCCCTCGACACCCACTCGATCGCGCTCGCCAACCGGTCCGTTATTGTGGTTCTCGGTTGGTCCGAATCCGACGGGACCCGGCTCAAGATCCGACCTGTATTGTCCCCGATCGAGGCGGAGTTCGTCACGGCGGTGGAGTGGTTGGTGTTTGACGAGATAAGGGTGGTTGTGGCCGGGACTTCGTCTGGGTATCTCCTCTTTTTCTCTTTGGGTGGCGATTTGATTCATAGACAGGTAAAGCTGCTAAATTGGTGATTTGGGTTTGATTAGATGAACTTTGTCTTAGGATGATGCTCATTTTATTGGGTTTGTTAGATTTTTGTATATGGGGTTAGTAAATGCAACGATTTTGTATGTCATTGTGGTTATTTCTGGTATTGATTATTGAACTGTTAAGTTATTGACTTTAATTAGTTTAGATTTTGCATATATGATAGTTTTATGATTACTTATGGTACATCGTCTGTTGGAAACTTGAGTTATGGTCTTGGTCATGCAACTTTAATGAGTTTGTTGATTTACAGATGGTGTATCCTGTGCGGATTATAAGGTTGAGGGTCCGTGGAACGAAGAGAGACTTGACCCATGAAACATCCTCAGAGGAGGTTTGTGTTGTTATGCCTGGCATGGTTGCTCGTTTTGATGGCTCGGATATTCAGGTAGGGGAAACTTTTTGTTTTTTTATTCCTTGCTATGAAGAGTTTTAGCTGTAATGTCATCTTTGAGCATGAAGCATGAAGCATGTGTCTTGAATCTTTAATTTCACATACTTTTACTTGTAATGTAGAGATTTTTTTTTTTTGAACAATCGATATTATCTACACTAACGGGAGGAGTGGGAATGTAGAGATGAGTTTTAAATTAAGAAGATTGTATGTGATGTCTATTGGCAGAGACTTGGAAAAAGTTTAGGTCCCCCTTATTTTCTGGTTTAAATTTTGGAGTTGCTTCTAGCATTTGGAAGCTCAATCAATGTAGGTTCTCATAATATTTTTTACATGCTTGGAATGTAGAATATGCTGCACCAGTGGTTTCAAGATACACAGTCTCGGTTTTGGGATCAAACACCCAAAAAGCGAGGCTCAGATGATTTTGGACATTCCTATGGTAAATTACCTTACCAGTTATGGAGTGTCAGCAAGTATGGTACTTGTGCTGATGCAGCAATTACTGGCATTATGCCTCCGCCACTGATGGAAATCCAGGTATATTCACCCTGCTTATTTAAATATTCTGATTCTTTCTCTTTTGATTGCATGAAATGGAGCAAGATTATAAAAACACACATTGCATCCAAAACATGACAAAAGGAGATGATCAATTTTTCGTAGTTTTTCTGATAGTAATGCTTCTGGTGTTTTCCCTATAAATCATGGAAAACCTTCTGAAGTTATTCTGGGTTTGAATTCAGCTGCTTTTGTTGTTGGGCAGTCAAGCGAACATTATTACTGTGGAATCACTGTCGGAGAGGATGCCGTGATTTCAGCCTTCAGGTTAGTGTGGTGGGATGATACAACTTACAGGATTCTCACTTAGTGTTAAGTGCAGTCTTATATTTGTTTCACTTAAGAGTGCTCATATTTATTGACTACATTTTGTTTCTCCATGTAAAGGCTTTCGGAAGACAAAAATAGGTCTTTGGTCGGAGCAATCTTATCTAGAGTTGTGCCTGCAACATTTTCGACAATAGCTTCATTATCAAAAATGATTTGGCGGAGTGACCAGAGTTCTCCTAAAAAATCAGAGGAGAAACCTCAACCATTTGCACGAGGTGAGATTAATTTACTGTAGTTATTAACTTAAAAGTTTATGATTGTTGCCTAAGTACAATTGTGTAGTTTTTCACCTCGAATGTATAAATGAAAGAAGGACAAGATTATAAGCACAAAGAACAGAGAAATGGTAACTCATCTTGAAAGTAACTACTTCCCTTGCATCCTTGTCTGTGGTGGTCATGTCCCCTACTTGCATGACTGTTTGTGTTTTCCATACTTTGTTGGCTCTTGGAAGTTTGCTAATATGTAATCAAAATAAATAACAATAACCTTTTATAAGACGAAATTTTTAAATATGCACTACCATGCTTTTGGACTGGTAATGGAACATTCAATCAAGTCTAAGGAGATGAGAGATAAGGCGTGGTTTATTGTCAGCTCAAATGGAATTAAACCATAAGGGATCATTTGGTGCCTAGGATTGGAATGGCTTGGCTCATAAATTCAGGGTATGTGGTGGGTGATTTTAAAAGTTGAGGCGATTCGAATGGTATTAGACATGAAGAAAACTTATCCCTTCTAATCCTGCCATTTTGGGGAGGAGTGGAATGAATAAGTTTTCTTAATGAGTATTCCATCTTCTACCTTCAAGTGGACACAATTTTTTTTGTTTCTTTCTTCAACATACCTTGATATAGTGGATCCATTTCAATCCAATCCCTAGACAACAAACGAGGCATTAAGTACTATTATAATAGTTGAATTTTTTCGTTATGGATTTGGAGGCCTACTTACGAATCATTAATCAACTGCATTTAAACTCTTTTTCGCTCACTTTTGACATGATTTGTGACAGCTTCACCATTGACATGTTTGAAGGATTTCCCGAGAAAGGGTGAGAAGCTTACCTTATCACCTAGTGGCACATTGGCTGCGATTACAGATTCACTTGGTCGTATATTGCTCTTAGATACTCAAGCACTTGTGATAGTGCGGCTGTGGAAGGTTTTCTCCCAGAAACTTTAAATTGGTTGTATAGTTTTTCTATTTTTGATGTAGTTGTTTTTCCCTCATGGTGGTATGAGTCGATTTGCAGGGATATCGGGATGCTAGTTGCCTATTCATGGAGATGCTCGTCAAAAAAGATACTGCAGCTTCCAGTTCTAGGTATTATGAACCCACGAAGAGTGATTACTGCCTGTGTTTGGCTATTCATGCCCCTCGAAAAGGAATTGTCGAGGTAGTTTTTTTACCATTTCCTCTCAGGAGCTATATCTCCTTTTATCTCACATCCAAGCTTTTCTAGAGTACTTCAAGCGATTAAGATCAAACCGACACTTAATTTCTAATAAAATTTGTGGCAATGTCACACAGATTTGGCAGATGAGAACCGGACCAAGGCTTCGAGCGTTTCAGTGTGCCAAAGGTAGCAAAATACTGCAACCTACGTACAGATTTGGTTCGTCGCTCGCCTCTCCTTATGTCCCGTTGGAGGTTTTCATATTGAATGGCGACTCTGGTCAAATATCAGTTTTGAATCGAACTCTCTAATTGCGTGTATATATCAGATAATTTGTAAATCTGAGAGTTTATGTAATGAAGTCAGATATATTTTATGAAAATATGATGATTCCTGCGCTGCTCAAAAGTTTTAGCTTACGAGGTTAGTTTGTTAAACCCTCACTACACAGATTATGGTATTTATTATTGGAATTAGAAATTTGGTAATGTTTTAATCAACTACTTACAAATTCGAAAAAACCATTTGCAAATGAAAATTTAAATCTGATTTTTCAAACAAATAAAAACGATTAATTTTTTATGATTTTCAGACGAAATAAATCAGAATCAAGGATTTTAATTCCACCTAAATTTATTTTAGAATGAAAATCAATTAGTACATTTAGAAAATTATTTAATTCAGTTTATAGAATCCATAACTCACCATTGTTTTCTTCTCCAACAAAACAAACTCACCATTGTTTACTTCTTCAAGAAACTTAATAAAACAGAAACAAAAAATAAATAAAAATAATTAAATAAATAAACAAATAAATAGTAGCACCAAAATAAAGTAAAACCCACCAAAGCAACAGACAGCTGAACCACCGGTCGGTAACTCATGGCCTCTCCGTTGGCCCTCGTCCTCCTCTTCCTCCTCCACCACCCACTCTTTTCCACCGCCAATGTCCACAAACTCAGCCTTCTCCGACCGGAGCTCCTTTCCCAACCCACCCCTCAAAATGACGCCGCACCAACTCTCTTCTTCGAAGTAACCAAACCCATAGAACTCCCCAAAACCAAGCCCTGCACCCAGCTCGTTCTCCAGCACGACTTCGGCTACACATACGGCAAAGCTCCAGTCTTTGCTAACTACTCCCCTCCCTCGTACTGCCCATCTCAATCATTTTCCAAAATTGTCCTCGAGTGGAAAGCCACCTGCAAAGGGAGGCAATTTGATCGGATTTTCGGGGTTTGGCTCGGCGGCGTTGAGCTTCTCAGGAGCTGCACGGCTGAGCCGACGCAGAATGGGATTGTTTGGATTGTCGAGAAGGACATCACAAGGTACTATTCTTTGCTTCAGAACGATCAAACACTAGCTGTTTATCTTGGGAATTTGATAGATAAAACATATACTGGGATTTACCATGTGAATATTAGCATCCTGTTTTACCCTGCTGAGAAGATTTTGAATCATAATTATGAGAAAAAGTTGGGAAATTTGGAAATTTTGGATTCTGGGTACCATTCTTGGGCGGATTTGATCTTGCCAATTTCGAGAAATCTGCCTTTGAATGATGGGTTGTGGTTTGAAATCCAGAATTCGACTGATACACAGTTGAAGGAATTTGAGATTCCGCAGAATGCTTATAGGGCTGTGTTGGAGGTGTATGTTTCATTTCATGAGAACGATGAATCTTGGTATTCAAATGCTCCGAATGAGTACATTGCTGCAAACAATCTTAGCACGCCTGGAAATGGGCCTTTTAGGGAGGTTGTGGTGAGTTTAGATGGTGAGGTTGTTGGTGCAGTCTGGCCTTTTACTGTGATTTTCACTGGAGGGGTCAATCCGCTCCTGTGGAGACCTATTACTGCGATTGGCTCATACGATCTCCCTTCTTATGATATTGAAATCACACCCTTTTTAGGGAAGATATTGGATGGGAAGAGCCACAAGTTTGGTTTTAATGTAACAAATGCCTTGAACGTTTGGTTCGTTGACGCGAATTTGCATCTTTGGTTGGACAAGCAGAGCACGAAAACTGAAGGAGAGCTTTCGAAGCATACTAGCTTGCCCCTTGTTGTTTCATTGGTTTCAGATTTCAAGGGTTTGAATGGCACATTTTTGACAAGGGCCCGCAGGTCTGTGTCATCGACTGGATGGGTGAAGTCCTCCTATGGGAATATCACAACTGATGCGATTCAAGACTTCCATTACAGTAATACAATGGTCATGAAGAATCGTGGGGATACGCAGATAGTGAATCAGATCATCCATTTCAACGATACAGTTCATATCACGCCGCCATCCTCCAGTATTCACTCAGTGTCATCAAACAAAACATTTCCTCTTTACTTGTACACTGACTACTTGGAACAAGCAAATGAAACATATAAGTTGGGTACAAATGTCGAACTGGGATTTATTGAGAAGAAGTCTGCAAGTGCTGGTTCACAATTCTCGAACAGCTCTCTCAGAAATCTGCAGAATGGCGAAGGTTATATAGTTGTAAAAAATAATTTGGTAGTTAGTGGATTGGGGAGTACACAGCAAGTGTACAGATACGATGGTGGGAAGTCCTGTTACTTCAGAAACATAAGCAGCTCAAACTACACCATACTCTATGATAAGGTGAGGCTTACGTGCACCACAAAATCGGAGTCTAATTTGGATTCTGGCTTAAGCAGACTGTGGCCTTTTGGTGCTCAAAGGAACTTTCCTGGTCCCCGATTTACCTGAGAACAATGAAGGTGCCTAGCTTATTCATATCGACGCATCTTCATGTGCTACAGAAAAGGACTCCCTTGGTAAATTTTAAGGAGGGTTCGTGTTTGTTGGTACCTCAAATAAAAATGTAAGTATTTTCTACTCAATTTTATTTTTGTGGATATTCTTCTAGAATCTAGTTAAGGTATGTGCATTAAATGGTTATGGTTTTACTTGGAGTTGATTGATTTCTGAAAACTGGATCGTGTCAACCTGTGTTATCTCAGTATAATCGACGTTCATCTTCTAGAATCTAGTTAAGGTATCTATACCGATTGAGCTTCTAAAGGCTTGATAAAAAATTTAATAAAAATTCTACATTGTCAAATTCGTTCGATAAATGATATCATCCTTCCCTTACATAAACTCGGATTCAAAGACTGTTATTCACAAGAAGACCTAGAAAGGATCATAAGTAGAGGTTATTGACAAACCAAATGTGTATGTAGGTTGCAGTATTTTGCAGTAGAGGTTTTGACAAACCAAATCTGTACGTAGGTTGCAGTATTTTGCTACTTCTGGCACACCGAAATGGTCGAAGCATACCAATTTCTCAAACAAGCATCTGGAAGGTAGACTTCGGCAGTGACTTTGTGAAGAGGTCGACAATATTGTCTAGGGATTAATTTGCTTGACTTCAGTCTTCTGATGCTTTGCTAATATGATGAGGCGCAATATGATTAGTGTTGACTTTGTTGATGTATATCATGTCTTGGTCTGATCAATACATGCGGCATAGTCTTCATAGATCGTCGTTGAGAGAGATCATTTATCAATTTCACATTCTATTTCTTTCATATGTATATATAAACCTGTGTACAAGACCTTCATACCACAACACTTACCATTCGACTCAACACTCAATAGGCTGGTACGGTGGGAAAAAAATACGCAAATGTACCCGGGCAACAAGACAAGTTAAAATACGCGAATGTACCCGGGCAACAAGACAAGTAAAATATTAGCCCACTCCTATATAAATTCCTAGCTCCGCGGTTGAACCCAATATGAGACTTCCAGCCCCTTTCTTTGCCGCCCAACGCTTTTTCAAACCAAATGTCAAAGCTGTTATAATCCAACTCCTTAGTCATTGGGAGAGTTTTCAATGGTTTTCAGAACGCGCTAAAACGAGTTGACTGGGCTTAAGACTAAATTACTTAGGAATGCACTACATAAAATCAGGTGGAGAAACTTTAAAAATGACTAGATGTTATAACATTTGAGAGAACTTTTTAAACGACACCTTGAAAGTCCTTCATCCAAACATAAAATTAGAGAAACATGACACTATTTTGGCGGTCTTTTCCTTATTCGTTCTCCAGCTCGTTCAAGCCAGTCGGACTGTTTAAGACTGAAAAAGTAGATGAATTACCCTTACAATTTTGAGTGCAATGTAGTTTGGTCTGTCATTTGTACTATCTCTCTATTATGGTTGGGTTCAAAAAATCGAAAAAAATAGGACCAAACATTGAACCAAAATCGAAAAATCGAAAACCAAAAAAAAAATCGAACCAAAAAGAAAAAATTGAACCTTATTGGTTTGGTTTTGGTTTTGGAGGTTCGAAAACCGATTCGAACCGAACCGAATCCCTTTACACTATATGATTGTATGCCCATGATATTTCTTTTGTGAAACTTTGTTGCCAAGTTTTGAAACTAACCTAGGGCTTTTTCACGGAGCATACTTGGTTCAATTAGGGAGGATATTTCATTGGTTATAGAGGAAAGTTTTGGAAGGTTTTGGAACTTGGAAGAGCTTCTCTATTTGTTTGCTTTTTGAATGGATACGGTGATCATTTTTCTTTGCAATTGAGGTTGTTGATAAAATATGATTGGTTTATATGATCTTGTATATATACAACTACCTTCCCACTTTCCACTTTCTCATTTTCTTATTATTAGTCTACCAATGCAAGCCTCTTTTCTAAAGTCGATATTAAAAAAATATCAAGTTTTATAAAATAAAATAAAAACCAAAACCATACCAAAACCAAATCGAACAAAACCAAAAGAATATTGAACCAAACTGAACAGAATCGAAGTTTTGGTTTTGGCAAAAAACTGAACCGAATGAAACCGAACCCCACACCTAGAGATGAGACTCACATGTTTTGGTGGACCCTACCTCTATTAAAGAGATAATACAAATGACTCTACAAACATGTGATAAGTGTAGCATTACTCATACAATATACAAGCGACACAAAGAAGAGAGAAAGAGCAATACAATATATAAGCATGAACCAAGTTATTTGTCCCCTGAATCCTTGATAATTGTAAGCTTAGCCGTAATTCCACACTGGAGCATAATAGAATTACCGAGCGCCAAGAGGGTAAACTTCTTCTTATGCTACTAAATTTACCATTGAATTCTTCTAGGTTTACATTTTTTAAATAAAAAATTATTATTAAGGGATTGAGGAAGGATTGGAAACAATTACAAAAATGTAAGGGAAATGAGAGTTTCGAACTCAGAACACATGGTTTCACTTGAAATTGGACAATTCACTTTCTCCAAATATATGAGACAATGTTTTCAATTGCTATGTGGAAAATACAAATTACTATATTTTTTTCTTTGGACTAAATTTGGTAAATATAATAGATCTTCTGCTAAATTTCCCTACGCCTTTTATCACTTTATTATCACAATTGATTAAAGCAATTATTATTGCAACTAGAAATTTGGTAATATTAAATCAAGTACTTACTATTTACTAATTCAAAAAAATATTTTGCAAATGAAATTTTAATTTAATTCTTCAAATAAAAACGACTACCTTAATTATTTTCTTCTCCAACAAGAAAAACTCACCATTGTTTTCTACTCCAAGAAACTTAATTAAAACAGAAACAAAGAAATATAAATAAATAAATAATAGCGCCAAAACAAATTAAAACCCACCGAAACAACAGACGGCTCGACCACCAGCCAGTCACTCATGGGCTCTCCGTTGGCCCTCCTCCTCCTCTTCCCCCTCCTCCTTCACCAACCACTCTTTTCTGCCGCCAATGTCCACAAACTCAACCTCCTCCGATCCGAGCTCCTCTCCCAGCCCACCCCTCGAAACGACGCCGCACCAACTCTCTTCTTCGAAGTAACCAAACCCCTAGAACTCCCCAAAACCAAGCCCTGCACCCAGCACGTTCTCCAGCACGACTTCGGCTACACATACGGCAAACCTCCGGTCTTTGCTAACTACACCCCTCCCTCGCACTGCCCATCTCAATCATTTTCCAAAATTGTCCTCGAGTGGAAAGCCACCTGCAGAGGGAGGCAATATGATCGGATTTTCGGGGTTTGGCTCGGCGGCGTTGAGCTTCTCAGGGGCTGCACGGCGGAGCCGACGCAGAATGGGATTGTTTGGATTGTCGAGAAGGACGTCACAAGGTACTATTCTTTGCTTCAGAACAATCAAACACTAGCTGTTTATCTTGGGAATTTGGTAAATGAAACATATACTGGGATTTACCATGTGAATATTAGCATCCATTTTTACCCTGCTGAGAGTGAGAAGAATTTGAAATATAACTATGAGCAAAATTTGGTAAATTTGGATTCTGGGTACCATTCTTGGGCGGATTTGATCTTACCCATGTCGAGAAATCTGCCTTTGAATGATGGGTTGTGGTTTGAAATCCAGAATTCGACCGATACACAGTTGAAGGAATTTGAGATTCCGCAGAATGCTTATAGGGCTGTGTTGGAGGTGTATGTTTCATTTCATGAGAATGATGAGTTTTGGTATTCAAATCCTCCGAATGAGTACATTGCTGCAAACAATCTTAGCGGTACGCCTGGAAATGGGCCTTTTAGGGAGGTTGTGGTGAGTTTAGATGGTGAGGTTGTTGGTGCAGTCTGGCCTTTTACTGTGATTTTCACTGGAGGGGTCAATCCGCTCCTGTGGAGACCTATTACTGCAATTGGCTCGTTCGATCTCCCTTCTTATGATATTGAAATCACTCCCTTTTTAGGGAAGATATTGGATGGGAAGAGCCACAAGTTTGGTTTTAATGTTACAAATGCCTTGAATGTTTGGTATGTTGACGCGAATTTGCATCTTTGGTTGGACAAGCAGAGCACGAAAACTGAAGGAGAGCTTTCAAAGCATAGTAGCTTGCCCCTTGTTGTTTCATTGGTTTCGGATTTCAAGGGTTTAAATGGCACATTTTTTACTATGGCCGGCAGGTCTGTGTCATCGACTGGATGGGTGAAGTCCTCCTATGGGAATATCACAACTGATGCAATACAAAACTTCTATTACAGTAATACAATGGTCATGAGGAATGATGGTAATACACAGATAGTGAATCAGATCATCCATTTCAACGATACAGTCAATATCAGGCTGCCATCCTCCAGTATTCACTCAATGTCATCAAACAAAACATTTCCTCTTTACTTGTACAGTGACTACTTGGAACAAGCAAATGAATCATATACATTCATTACAAATGTCGAATTGGGATTTATTGAGAAGAAGTCTGCAAGTGCTGGTTCACGATTCTCCAACAGCTCTCTTCGAAATCTGCAGAATGCCGAGGTTATTATCGTTGTGAAAAACAATCTGCTAGTTAGGGGATTGGGGAGTACACAGCAAGTGTATAGATTCGATGGTCCCCAATCTTGTTATTTCAGAAACATAAGCAGCTCAAACTACACCATACTCTATGATAAGGTGAGGCTTACATGCACCAAAAAACCGGAGTCTAATTTGGATTTTGGCTTAAGCAGGCTGTGGCCTTTTGGTGCTCAAAGGAACTTTCCTGGTCCCGGGTTTACTTGAGAACAATGACGGTGCCTAGCTTATTCGTATCGATGCATCTTCATGTGCTGCAGAAAAGGACTCCTTTGGTAAATTTTATGGAGGGTTCGTGTTTGTTGGTACCTCAGATAAAAATGTAAGTATTTGTACCCAATTTTATTTTTGTGGATACTCTTCTAGCATCTAGTTAACCAAAATTTTGGTACTCCCAATTTTCGAGATTCTCGAAATATTTTCGGTATTTCGGGATGGTTTGGTATTCCCAAATTTCATATAAATTGAAATAGCAATCATTCATACCAAGTTAAATTAACATGCAACCAAAATAAAATAAGTAACAAACCCAAAAGCAAAAAAATAAGTTGCAAACCTAATATGTTCGAAAACTAGCAAAACAATTTTTTTTTGATTTCGTGTTGAAGAAATAGACACATTTGTGGGATGTTCGTACCGACACATGTGGCAATAAAGGACTTTGGTTATACATGTAGACCACACCAATTATATTGCTATTATATTGCTACTAGTAGTTAGCAACAGTTCAAATGTATAATAATGCATCACAAATTCAAACAACATGATAACCCATTTTCCTTGATCGTGCCTCAGTGTGTTTGAATGTCCATCCTAGAAAAAGTGTTACAATCGAATTCAAAAATCTTGCATAAGCCACTGATTAGTCGGCTTGTTCTTACAGTTTTTTTCGAAACCTTGACGGCACAAGAAAATTTATTAACCATAACATAGAAAGGAACAAAATAACTTCCAAAACTAACTACAACACAAGTTACAAATTAAAATATGAAACCATACAGCATAGTTTTTATTTGTTGGATCTTACCCTAGGCATAACATGGAGTCCAATTGCATTGCTCGAACAAAATTTTGATATGTTTATGATTGCAACCCTTGTTTTTTTTTAAAGTAGCCACGCCTCTTTTCCTTCTAACTCGGAATTTGCACTTTAATACAATCTTCAAGCATAAAGAAGCTAACCTTTTGCTATTTTATTTTATGTTGCAGGCTGCTTTTATATATATATATATATATATATTATATTTATTTTCGGTTCGGTATGGGATTACCAAAAAATTGAATATATAATACCGAATCTTGCATCGAAATTTCGTAATCGATTCAGTATTTCATCTTGAAAATTTCGGAAATTTTGGTTTGGGACTTTTTTAGTTTGAGATCAGGATTTTTTTGGTTTGGTTTGAGATTTTCGGAAATTTTTTCCAGCCCTACAATATATAAGCATGAACCAAGATTTTTGTCCACTGAATTTTGGATTATCGTAAGCTTAGCCGCACTTTCACACTGGAGCAAAATAGAATCATTGAGAGCCAAGAGGGGAAACCTTCTTATGCTATTGAATCTTCTTATGCTATTGAATTTACCATTGAAAATATTATAATAATGTAGGAGGAGAATTTCGAACTCGAGACCCATGAATAAAAACCTAATACCTTATTGGGTTTTTATCACAAATGGTCATTGAGATTGATTAAACTCATTATTTTGGTCCCTCACTTTCAAAATCAATCAATGTCGTCCCCGACATTCGCTACCCCACATCAATTTAGTCATTCCGTTATGATTCTGTCAGCTATTTAGTTAGTTTGTATGTGTGACCCACAAATCAAATGAAATGATGACACGTGGATTAGACAAAATATAGGGTTTTATTGCAAATAGTCTCTGACATTGATCCAACTCCTTATTTTGGTCTATGAGTTTCAAAAATCGATAAATTTGGTACCTGACTTTCACTGCCGCCCATCAATTTAGTCATTCCGTTTAAAATTTCATCAATATTTTTCATTTGTGTGCTAATGTGGTCATACTAATCCAATCATATGGCTCCACGTGGATTAACTATAAGAAACTCCTTTTGAGCATACCTTGATGAAGCAGACGATGACTTTTTTTCTTTTAGTTTTGCTTTTTAGTTTCTTATTTTACTTTTAGTTTTAAATCTTCAAAAAAATATTTTTTTTGTAGTTAATCCACATGGTGCCGTATGATTGGATTAATGGGACAAAAAATATTACAAAACTTTAACGGAAGGATTAAATTGACATGTGGTATTGAAAGTCAGGCAGCAAATTTATCTATTTTTGAAACTCAGGGACCAAAATAAGGAGTTTGATCAATGTCAATGACCATTTGCGATAAAAACCGTTATGTTGTGTAATCCACATGTCACTATTTCATTGGATTTGTGGGTCCCACATACAAACTAACAGAATAGTTGACATAATCTTAATGGAATGATCAAATTGATGTGCGATAGTGAATGTTAGTGACGGCATATTGATTTTGGAAGTAAGGTACCAAAATGATGATTTTGATCAATTTCAAGAACCATTTGTGATAAAAACCTTACCATATTCACGATATTGGGCCACGTAGAATTCTTTTGGATTCACTTGAATTGCGACAGTCCACTCTCTTCCAAATATACTAGACAATGTTTTTCCAAGACATTCCAATTTCTATTTCTCACTTTATTAGAGCAATTGATTAATGTATTTATTATTGGAATTAGGAATTTGGTAATGTTTCAATCAAGTACTCACTATTTAGTATTTACTAATTCCAAAAACTATTTGCAAATGAAAATTTTAATTTAATTCTTCAAATAAAAATGGCTAACCTGATGATTTTCAAACGAATTAAATTATAATCAAAGATTTCAACTCTAGCCTAATTTTTTTTTTGGAACAAAAAAAACAAATAGCACAGTCAAAAAATTATTTAATTCAGTTTATAGAATCAATAACTCACCATTGTCTTCCCAACAAGAAAAACTCACCATTGTTTTATACTCCAAGAAACTTAATAAAAACAGAAACAAAGAAATATAAATAAATAAATAAATACATAAATAGAGCAGCAAAATAAAGTAAAACCCACCGAAGCAACAGACAGCTCGACCACCAGCCAGTCATTCATGGGCTCTCCGTTGGCCCTCCTCCTCCTCCTCCCCCTCCTCCTTCACCAACCACTCTTTTCTGCCGGCAATGTCCACAAACTCAACCTCCTCCGATCCGAGCTCCTCTCCCAGCCCACCCCTCGAAACGACGCCGCACCAACTCTCTTCTTCGAAGTAACCAAACCCATAGAACTCCCCAAAACCAAGCCCTGCACCCAGCACGTTCTCCAGCACGACTTCGGCTACACATACGGAAAACCTCCGGTCTTTGCTAACTACACCCCTCCCTCCTACTGCCCATCTCAATCATTTTCCAAAATCGTCCTCGAGTGGAAAGCCACCTGCAAAGGGAGGCAATTTGATCGGATTTTTGGGGTTTGGCTGGGTGGCGTTGAGCTTCTCAGGAGCTGCACGGCGGAGCCGACGCAGAATGGGATTGTTTGGATTGTCGAGAAGGACATCACAAGGTACTATTCTTTGCTTCAGAACAATCAAACACTAGCTGTTTATCTTGGGAATGTGGTAGATAAAACATATACTGGGATTTACCATGTGAATATTAGCATCCATTTTTACCCTGCTGAGAAGAATTTGAATTATAATTATGTGCAAAAGTTGGGAAATACGGAAAATTTGGATTCTGGGTACCATTCTTGGGCGGATTTGATCTTACCCATTTCGAGAAGTCTGCCTTTGAATGATGGGTTGTGGTTTGAAATCCAGAATTCGACCGATACGCAGTTGAAGGAATTTGAGATTCCACAGAATGCTTATAGGGCTGTGTTGGAGGTGTATGTTTCATTTCATGAGAATGATGAGTTTTGGTATTCAAATGTACCGAATGAGTACATTGCTGCAAACAATCTTAGCGGTACGCCTGGAAACGGGCCTTTTAGGGAGGTTGTGGTGAGTTTAGATGGTGAGGTTGTTGGTGCAGTCTGGCCTTTTACCGTGATTTTCACTGGAGGGGTCAATCCGCTCCTGTGGAGACCAATTACTGCAATTGGCTCGTTCGATCTCCCTTCTTATGATATTGAAATCACTCCTTTTTTAGGGAAGATATTGGATGGGAAGAGCCACACGTTTGGTTTTAATGTTACAAATGCCTTGAATGTTTGGTATGTTGACGCGAATTTGCATCTTTGGTTGGACAAGCAGAGCACGAAAACTGAAGGAGAGCTTTCAAATCATAGTAGCTTGCCCCTTGTTGTTTCATTGGTTTCAGATTTCAAGGGTTTAAATGGCACATTTTTGACAAGGGCCGGCAGGTCCGTGTTATCGACTGGATGGATGAAGTCCTCCTATGGGAATATCACAACTGATGCGATTCAAGACTTCCATTACAGTAATACAATGGTCATGAAGAATGATGGTAATACACAGATAGTGAATCAGATCATCCATTTCAATGATACAGTTCATATCAGGCCACCATCCTCCACTGTTCACTCAATGTCATCAAGCAAAAATTTTTCTCTTTACATGTACAGTGACTACTTGGAACAAGCAAATGAATCATATACATTGGTTACAAATGTCGAATTGGGATTTATTGAGAAGAAGTCTGCAAGTGCTGGTTCAGGATTCTCCAACAGCTCTCTCAGAAATCTGCAGAATGCCGAGGGTAATATGGTTGTAAAAAACAATTTGGTAGCTAGTGGATTGGGGAGTACACAGCAAGTGTATAGATTCGATAGTGCCAGATCTTGTTACTTCAGAAACATAAGCAGCTCAAACTACACCATACTCTATGATATGGTGAGGCTTACGTGCACCACAAAACCGGAGTCTAATTTGGATTTTGGCCTAAGCACACTGATGCCTTTTGGTGCTCAAAGTAACTTTCCTGGTCCCCGATTTACTTGAGAACAATGACGGTGCCTAGCTTATTCGTATCGATGCATCTTCATGTGCTGCAGAAAGGGACTCCTTTGGTAAATTTTAAGGAGGGCTCATGTAGTCGTGTTTGTTGGCACCTCAAATAAAAATGTAAGTATTTTGTACTCAATTTTATTTTTGTGGATACTCGTCTAGAATCTAGTTAAGGTATCTGCATTAAAATGGTTCTGGTTTTACCTGGAATTGAATGATTTCTGAAAACTGGATCATGTGAACTTGTGTTATCTCAATATGATTCATGGTCTCACCATTCACGGATTTGTCGAACTCACCATTTCGCAGGGGTACATTTTTTCAACTTGCGTGTAAATATCAGGTAATTTTGTAAATCTAAGTTTATGTAATGAAATGAGAGATCATTTTATGAAAAATATGATGTTTCTTGCACTGCTAAAAAATTTAGAAATTTTACACCAAACTTCAAAGCTTTTATAACCCAACTCCTTAGTCATTGTGAGAGTTTTCAATGGTTTTTGGAACGGAGTGGGACGAGGCGTTCCGTCCTACGTTTGGTGCACCTAAAACGGGTGGAACGCGCTGTTCCACGGGACGAGTTTTGGGTGAATTTTCGTTCCGCCTCACCCTCCTGGAACGACTTGTTCCACATCCGTGGAACACAAAATTATAACCTCTCCGTCTCCTTCTTCTTCCTCCTTGTTTCCATCCGATGACATCTTTGCTCCCTCTCCGTTCCGTCCCGTCCCGTCCTGTTCCGTCTCATTCTGTTCCGTCCCGTCTGCATACCAAACAATACCTAAAGTTCCATGGCATAGGCTAAATTATTTAGGAATGCATTACATAAGAGAGAACTTTTTAAAACGACACCTTGAAAGTCCTTCGTCCAAACATAGAATTAGAGAAACGTGACACGGTTTTGGCAGTATTTTCCCAGTTCGTTCTCCAGCTCGTTCAAGCCGGCCGAACGTTAAGACTGAAAATGTTGATGAACTACCCTTACAATGTTGAGTGCAATTTGGTTTGGTCTGTCATATTGTTTTAAACTTTTGCTTCTGGTGGAGCTATCATCTCATCAATCAAATCGCCTTCGATTGTTTTACACTTTTGTTTCTCCATTTACATAATGTTTTTTTATTTTTACCCCATATGAAAATTAGTGAATGTCCAATTTACCGACAAAAAATGTTGTTCTTACCATATTTTTCATACCATATTGTGAGTATGATAACTATATATAGGAATCACGCATCATGAGTTTGATTTCAATAACACTAAACACTACTGCTAGACTAGTGTGAGTTAAATATATCGGTACCACACTCATTAGTTAGATATATTGGTAGCACCGCTCTAAGTACTTACTAATTCCAAAGACTTTATGTAAATGAAAAATTAAATTTGATTTTTCAATTAAAAAGGGATGATTTTCGAACGAATCGAATCAGAATCAAGGATTCTAATTCCGCCCTTATTTTTTGTAGATGGAATTTAAATAGTACATTTAAAAAATTATTTAATTCAGTTTATAGAATCACCAACTCACCATTGTTTTCTACTCCAAGAAACTTAATAAAATACAAACAAATAAATACAGATAAATAATAGCGCCAAAACAAGAGACAGCTCAACCACCGGTGAGTCACTCATGGCCTCTCCGTTGGCCCTCCTCCTCCTCCTCCTCCTCCTCCACCAACCACTCTTTTCTGCCGCCAATGTCCACAAAATCAACCTTCTCCGATCGGAACTCCTCTCCCAACCCACCCCTCAAAACGCTGCCGCACCAACTTTCTACTTCGAAATAGCCAAACCCATAGAACTCCCCAAAACCAAGCCCTGCACCCAGCACGTTCTCCAGCACGACTTTGGGTACACATACGGCAAACCTCCAGTCTATGCTAACTACACCCCTCCCTCCTACTGCCCATCTCATTCATTTTCCAAAATTGTCCTCGAGTGGAAAGCCACCTGCAAAGGGACGCAATTTGATCGGATTTTCGGGGTTTGGCTCGGCGGCATTGAGCTTCTCAGGGGCTGCACGGCTGAGCCAACGCAGAATGGGATTGTTTGGAGTGTCAAGAAGGACATCACAAGGTACTATTCTTTGCTTCAGAACAATCAAACACTAGCTGTTTATCTTGGGAATTTGGTAAATGAAAGATATACTGGGATTTACCATGTGAATATTAGCATCCATTTTTACCCTGCTGAGAAGAATTTGAATTATAACTATGAGCAAAATTTGGGAAATTTGGATTCTGGGTACCATCCGTGGGCGGATTTGATCTTGCCCATTTCGAGAAATCTGCCTTTGAATGATGGGTTGTGGTTTGAAATCCAGAATTCGACCGATACACAGTTGAAGGAATTTAAGATTCCACAGAATGCTTATAAGGCTGTGTTGGAGGTGTATGTTTCATTTCATGAGAATGATGAGTTTTGGTATTCAAATCCTCCGAATGAGTACATTGCTGCAAATAATCTTAGTGGTACGCCTGGAAACGGGCCTTTTAGGGAGGTTGTGGTGAGTTTAGATGGTGAGGTTGTTGGTGCAGTCTGGCCTTTTACTGTGATTTTCACTGGAGGGTTCAATCCCCTCCTATGGAGTCCAATTACTGCAATTGGCTCGTACAATCTCCCTTCTTATGATATTGAAATCACGCCCTTTATGGGGAAGATATTGGATGGGAAGAGCCACAAGTTTGGTTTTAGTGTTACAAATGCCTTAAATGTTTGGCTCGTTGATGCGAATTTGCATCTTTGGTTGGACAAGCAGAGCACGAAAACTGAAGGAGAGCTTTTGAAGAATAGTAGCTTGCCCCTTGTTGTTTCATTGGTTTCGGATTTCAAGGGTTTAAATGGCACATTTTTGACAAGGGCCGGCAGGTCTGTGTCATCAACTGGATGGGTGAAGTCCTCCTATGGGAATATCACAACTGATGCGATTCAAGACCTCCATTACAGTAATACAATGGTCATGAAGAATGATGGCAATACGCAGATAGTGAATCAGACCATCCATTCCAACAATACAGTTCATATCAGGCCATCATCCTCCATTATCCACTCAATGTCATCAAACAAAAAGTTTCCTCTTTACTTGTACATTGACTTCCGGGAACAAGCAAAAGAAACATATAAGTACATTGCAAATGTCGAACTGGGATTTATCGAGAAGAAGTCTGCAAGTGCTGGTTCCCGATTCTCCAACAGCTCTCTCAGCAATCTGCAGAATGCCGAGGGTACTATTGTTATAAAAAACAGTTCCGTAGTTAGAGGACTGGGGAGTACACGGCAAGTGTATAGATTCGATGGTGGCAAATCCTGTTACTTCAGAAATATAAGCAGCTCAGACGACACCATACTCTATGATAAGGTGAGGTTTACGTGCACCAAAAAACCGGAGTCTAATTTGGATTTTGGCTTAAGCAGACTCTCGGGCCTTTGGGTGCTCAAAGGAACTCTCCTTGTCCCCGATTTACTTGAGAACAACGACGGTGCCTAGCTTACTCGTATCGATGCATCTTCATGTGATACAGAAAAGGACTCCTCCCTTAAATTTTAAGGAGGGTTACTGTTTGTTGGTACCTTAAATAAAAATGTAAGTATGTTGTACTCAATCTTATCTTTTGTGGATGTGTCAATATAGTCAACGTTTATGCCGGAAAGTGAGAACCACTGATTTCTATGGTGTGAATTCGTATGGCACAGGAACAGATCTAACTGTGCATTATTCCAAATCCTCGTACGCAAAAACGAACATTTCAAGATGCAAATGCAAGCCATACGAATTCGCGCCATAGATTTCTCCCTTTACAGATGTAGAAATTAAGGTATTCAACAACATTTTTAAACGCTGACAATAGCTCCGCCTGTGTGCCGTTTGTTTCGTTAATGCAAACTCCCTCCACGGTAAGCGATCCTCCGATCGTCTTGCCGGGTTGATTTGGCCCTGCAGTTTCGTGTCGTAATCCACGGTGTTCAACGATATTATACATCCTTTAACTTCTATACCTACCTTCAACCACAAGAAAGCTTATGTTCTGCATCGGAACAAATCAAATCTGTCTGTGAACTTCGAATCAGTGCTAAAAAATATCGAACATATATGAGAAAAAATATGAGGCTGTTTTTGTCACACAGGCACGTGAGAGAACGATCTACTTAAAATATTATAGCATTCCGAAATCGATGACCACGTTTGTATTTTTTAGGGTAAAAGACTGTTTACTACCCTCATGTTTTGTTATTTTCAACATTTAGTACATCAAGTTTTTTTCGTCTTAGATTCATACCTAAAGTGTAAATTTTGGGACAGTCTCATACATCCGTTAGTCAAACTGCTAAATCTGCCGTTAATTGTGACGTGGCGCCATGACTGGGCGTCACGTGTCATCCATGTTTTTTTCTTTTTTTCTTTTTTTTTTCTTTTCTTTTTTTTTTTCTTTTCTTCTTTTTTTTTTCTTTTCTTCTTTTTTTTTCTTTTCTTCTTTCTTCTGCAATTTTTTTTTCTTCCTCCTCCTTCTTCCTCCTCCTTCTTCCTTCCCCTTCTTCTCCTTCTTCCTTCCCCTTCTTCTCCTTCTTCCTTCTTCTTCCTTCTCCTTCTCCTTCTTCTTCTTCTTCCTCCGAATCTAGGGAATTTTTGTTTTGTTTTGTTTTTTTGTTTTTTTTTTGAGGAAGATGAAGAAGGAAGAAGGAAGAAGGAAGAAGGAGAAGAAGGGGAATGAAGAAGGGGAAGGAAGAAGGAGGAAGAAGAAGGAAGAAAAAAAAAATAGATTTGGAGGAAGAAGAAGGAAGAAGAAGAAGAAGGGGAAGGAAGGAGGAGGAAGGAAGAAGGAGAAGAAGGAGGAAGAAAAAAAAAACCTTCCAACTTCCCCAGATTCGAAGGAAGAAGAAGAAAAAGAAAAAGGAAGAAGGAGAAGAAGGGGAAGGAAGAAGGAGGAAGAAAAAGAAAAAAAAAAGTTGCAGTCGGAGGAAGAAGAAGAAGAAAGAGGAAGAAGGAGGAAGAAGAAAAAAGAGAAGAAAAAAAAAAAACTTCCCCAGATTCGGAGGAAGAAGAAGGAAGAAGGAGAAGAAGGGGAAGGAAGAAGGAGGAAGGAAGAAGGAGAAGGAGGAAGAAAAAAAAAAGAAAAAAAGTTGCAGAAGAAGGAAGAAGAAGAAAGAAGAAAAAAAAAAAAACATGGATGACACGTGACGCCCAATCATGGCGCCACGTCACAATTAACGGCAGATTTAACAGTTTGACTAATGGATGTACGAGACTGTCCCAAAATTTACACTTTAGGTATGAATCTGAGACGAAAAAAACTTGATGTACTAAATGTTGAAAACCATAAAACATGAAGATAGTAAACAGTCTTTTACCCATTTTTTAATACACATGCGATATTTTAACTCAACTGGAGAGTGCATATGAATGTGGAATATGGATACATCGAATTAGTGTTACCGCATGAAGGTGAACCACAATTTAAAACACTATTTGGATCACAATTTCAAATTTTTCTCTATTCAAAAGGTTTTCTTTTTGGTTGAAAAACGAGGCTAAAAGTAAGAGCCCAAACAAACTCACTTAATAATAAATTTAGATCAGGACATTTCAAGTTGATCTTCACGAATAAAACTATCTGAACAAGAAGGAGGAGAATCAAAATACAAATTACTTAAGTTTAAATCAAGATTACAGATCGCTAAATTATTCACCACAAAATTCTTTTCTTTGTAGATATGCCGAAACTCGCATTGCCAAAATCTTGAAAGCAAATCACAGCAGGTGAAAACAAGGGGACTCGTCTTAGCTCATGTTTTACTTTTATCTTAGGCCTTCCTGTAATTTTTTGGTCAAACAGGGCCTCCATGGCAGAGCCCAATGTAATAAAAATCGTCCACTTTACCGTTGTCCCTGTCTCTCTCCATCTCTCCATCTCTCTCTCTCTCTCTCTCTCTCCATCTATGCGAAATGGGTTTATCCGCTCCGGCCAGGCAATCTCTCTCTCTCCATTGCTTCTTGAACTTCAATTCTGACTTTAAATTTGGCATTTGGGCCACTTGGGGCATCCTTAAAACTGAAATTTGGTATATGCAGTGTGAACAGCTCTCTGGGATGGAAGTCATCGAGCTTGTTCGTGCGGTCAGGGGCAACTTCTACTTCTACTGCTCTCACTGGACTCTCGGTTCGTTCCAAAAGAAAATGCCCCCACAGAAAGGTTTCTGTAACATGCTCTTCCTCCTCTGGTATGCTTCTTTCCCCCCCCCCCCCCAACTTTGCAAATATATGTTCTTTATTTTTTTAAAGTCTAATTGTTTGGTTGGTTTTTTGGGATCTTTTTTATATTATGTGATATGGGTTATTGTTGATTTTTGGTTTTCTTTGTGAGTCAATGAGTAATTTCCATTGGGACCATAAGAAAAAAAGAGTAATTCAATTCTCAGTACCCAGATTTCTGATTAGTTGCTTCTATTTTGTCATCGAAGATGTTAGGTGTTTTGTGTTCGACATATGAAGTTATAAATGTGTGTTGATACCGAAAAAGAAGATGAATTTAAAATAATAGAATCTCTAGAGTGTCGATTTAGGACCGACTGATGAAAGGATCAGAGAAAAGGTTGTTGAAGACACTCTTGGTCATGCATCTGTGATGTTTTGAGAGCTCACTCAAACGTATGAAATGTTATAGGTTTCTGAAAAAACATAGTTGGTAAGTATAATACATCAATGAATTTTGTTTTTACTTTATGTTCCATGAACTATAGAGAGCAACTCTGCTGTGCTGGTCTGTGATAAAAAATTTCATCATACCATTAGGTTGAGTTGGCATTTCTGTTATGCACAGTATATGTCGACCATCTGCCTTGGCTTAGGTGGTAATCGGATTAGTGGTGTTGAGGTTGATCTTTGAGTGGAAGTTTAACCCGTTAAATATATGTATATTAGTGTGCTAATAGTTTGAATTGACACAAGACCATATTCTTTGGTCATTACTTCTTATAAATGCTAATGCATACTAATACTTGCAACAAATAATGTTGAGCCGTGTCCTCTAATATTTTCTCTCGTTTGATGTTTAATTTTAGGAACTCTTCTCTGAAGATGTGGTTTCATTGTTATATAAAAAATTTCATTTTTCGTTTTGTTTTTAAACTCCCCACTTCCTGCTCCCAGATCCACTCTTGGTTAAGGCTGCAAGAGGAGATCCTGTAAGTCGGCCTCCAGCATGGATGATGCGCCAAGCAGGAAGGTATATGGCTGTTTACAGAAAGCTTGCAGAGAAATATCCATCATTCAGAGAGAGGTCAGAGACAACTGACCTCATTGTGGAAATTTCTTTGCAGCCTTGGGAAGCTTTCCGTCCTGATGGAGTGATTATTTTCTCTGACATACTCACGCCTCTACCTGCATTTGGTGTTCCCTTTGACATAGAAGACGTCAGGGGTCCTGTTATTCAGTCACCCATTGTTTCTGAAGAGGGCTTGAAGACCTTGCATCCGATTGACTTGGACAAACTACACTTTGTGGGGGAATCCTTAAAGATACTGCGGCAGGAGGTAGTTATTAGACACTTATTACATGCTTGAAAAAGTAGATCGACTTTATTAGATTGTGAATGATCATTACATGTCTTCTTATATTTTCAATGTTCGTACACATACTTCTCTCAGTTATTTCTTTCATTCAGGTTGATGGGCATGCTGCTGTTTTGGGTTTCGTAGGGGCACCTTGGACAATTGCTACATACATAGTAGAAGGGGGTTCAACTTCCACGTATACAAAAATAAAGAGCATGTGCCATACATCACCACATGTATTGAGGGCTCTTCTTTCTCATTTGACTCAGGCAATATCAGACTATATTGTTTTCCAAGTAGAAGCAGGGGCACATTGCATACAAATATTTGATTCATGGGGTGGGCAACTACCACCAGCCATGTGGGATAGCTGGTCGAAGCCTTATATTCAAGAGGTGAGGGAGGAGACATATGCATAGGAAGTAGGGACACACGTTATTAAGTGTCACATATATATTTCCCTAAATGGAATCCTTTTCACACAGGTGCATATGGAAATTGCACATGTGATTTTCTTTATAGGTATGTATATGTTGCTTCCTTTTCCTTCTGCTCACACGTTACTGTTCTTAAATTGCAGATCGTGACTTCAGTAAGGAAAAGATGCCCTAAAACACCACTTGTTCTCTACATTAATGGGAATGGTGGCATTCTTGAGCGCATGAAGGGAACTGGTGTAGACGTGATTGGGCTCGATTGGACGGTAGACATAGCTGATGGTAGAAAACGGTTGGGTAGTGAGATCAGCGTACAGGGTAATGTGGATCCTGCGTACCTATTTTCTCCTCTTCCTTCCTTGACCGAAGAAATTCAAAGGTTTGTTATGGGAACATCTCAAAACCTGCAACTAATTTTATTCAAAACTTTACCTCAATATGAACTTGGATATGTGTGGAACATTGGTTTAATGATGGTAGAAAACAAATGGGTAGTGAGATCAGTTGTAGCCAATTGCCTAAATTTGTACCAGATTGGATTCTCCAACTTCTATGTCTAAAGCTAACATTTGGGCAGTATATCACGCTTGTCCTAGTAAGAGGGAAGGGAAGGGGCTGGTTGGAATTTAATCCTTACCTTAAACATTTACTGGCTAAGATGTTCAATTAAATAAAAGTTTCTTCAAACGATTGTTAACTTCTACTTTATTCTATATGGATCGTCAAAGGGATTTTAGGGTTTTGATCTTTTGTGGTTTGTTTTCAGTTCTGAATTGTGTATAGTTCTGAAATTAATGCAATATTTTCAGGGTGGTGAGGTCTGCAGGGCCAAGGGGACACATTCTCAATCTAGGGCATGGTGTTCTTGTACGGACACCTGAAGAAGCAGTTAAACATTTCTTCGAAGTTGCAAGAAGCTTGAATTATGACACATTTCTTGAAACACAAACACCAAGGGAATTGGTAGTGTAGACTCATCAAATTTTATTTCACAAGTAGGCTTTCGGTTGAGAGTTCACAGCATGTTCTTGCAGCAGCATGCTTGGTCTCTCTTTCCGCGTGTAGTTGAGGGTTCATCGGAGCTCTAAGGTTCTGAACGTGTTGAAAGGAGAGCTTACATGTCAGATTCAATTCTTTTTGTAACAACGATATCTGGTATGAATAAATGAATTTCTTTTTGTTGGAAGAAGTTAGTTTTAGCTATCATTTCTCCTAGTATCTACATTTGCATATATTGACAGAGTGCTGATCCATTAATTCTACTGATTTGAACAAGTAATTGTTCTCCATTCTCTTTCGTCATACAAAACCAGTATGTTGTAATGTTCTTTGTTAGAATATGAGTGGTCTACGTGCCATCCGTTGTAATCATCTTATTCGAAGTCTGTCAGTATTTTCTGTTAGCAGTTTGTTTAGGAAGCTGAGAGCTCAATATATAGACAAGGCTACTGTAATACATCATCATTAATCAGTGAAAAGTTCATCAGGTTTTGCATTTCATCTTGTTGATATGTTCTCTCTCTCTCTCTCTCTCTCTCTCTCTCTCTCTCTCTCTCTCTCTCTCTCTCTCTCTGTGCAATTCTTCAGATGCACCGAGTATTATTATATATATTCGATTAGGAGCTTAGTTGCCTGATAAACTTCTTATTTCTATCAATTAAATTTTTTTTTCTGGTAACACCCCAGTCGACCACCCAGATTATATTTGGGACCTAGCAATTGAAAATTTGAGGAGTACAACTTACGTGATAAGGGTAAAAGCCACCATTTTGTCTCAGTGATACAGCGTGCGATTGTAACATAATGTCGTGATGAAGTGTATTCATGTTATAAAAGCTCTTTAAAAAAAAAAATTGAAAGAGAGAATTTACTGGGTGTATGTAAAAAGGGTTATATATTAATTTTAATGTTAAATTTAATTATGAACAACAAAGTTAATAAAAGGGACAAAGTTGGGTATCAAATATGAGGCAGATCTGTAGCATCATTGTTTTAATACAACTTTTGACACGTTTTTGTGGAGCCTACTCCATAATGTTTTATACCGATCCAAACCGTCTATCTTTTAGAGCATCATTTATAGATCATCTAAAAATTTTGACAAATCCAAAACCATTAAGTGTTTAAGACATTCATTTGTAGTGAAGAAAATGGATGAATACGGTTCTACAAAGAAACTCTAAACCTTTAATCTAACGCTCATATGATTTCAAATTTTGGTAATTTTTGGTAAACATGATATTTGAGAGAATACTTAAAAGATAAACGTTTTCGGATCATTGAAATACGTTACAAAGTGTATCCCATAAAAAAGTATCAAAAAATGTAAAAAAAAAAATAGTGTCACGCATCTGTCTCTTTAAATATAGTGTTAATAAAGTTGATGAGTGAACTTTGGATGGCTGTGTGGTGAGAAAATTCTTGAATAATTATGTTCCCACTTGGGGAGCCCTGATTATCTTAATCCTGTATCAGGATGAATGGCAATGGATTTACAAATAATTGGTTGATCTTTTGAAGTTGATATCGAGATCACTAAGTCAATAGTATTGTTTTGTACATCACTATTTTTAATTTACAAAAACCCTAGCTAGTTGGTGGTGTGTCGGTTTTGTGGTCCAAACCTTTTCCTCGTTGGATCGACGCACTTTGAGGTGAGGTGGCGATCTGCAAAGATTTTCCACTCTCTCACTTTAGGATACAACCTACGTGGTGATGGGAGATGAGATGACAGGTTCTGGCATCACCCTCATGGGGATGCCTGTTGCCTACGTACAGACTATTGAATCTGTGACTCTGCAATCTGCATGGAAAGAAACTGCATCCTGTATCCCGGCCGGATTCTTTTTTTTGGAGATTCTAGGTATTTCGTAATTGTGATCGTCCATCGTACATCATATGATCAGAAATCATTTTAAAATTTAAAATTAAATGTAAATAGCATCTAACGAAAACTAACCGTACGATGTACGATGATGAACGATAGAGATCACGGGATCCTTAGGATCCCCCGGATCCTGTTCCTCCTGGTATATACTGCTTAGGTTTTGGTGATCTATTTGTTTGAGTTTCCCTAGCTAATTTTTTAAAGGGAGTTTTAACGAAAATTTCGCGGTACTGTTCATTTTAACAAAAAATCACATTTTTACACTAAAAAGTCAAACATGGTACTATTTACTTTACCCTTTATTTTGTCCTTATCGTTAAAACTCAAAGTTTTCAAACTTTTTTCATTAATTTTCCTTTTTTTAAATCCGATCAATAGGTCAATTAGAATTTAGATGCCATATACACACACACACATACATATATATATATATATATATATATGGCCTACACTTATCAAATTTTATCACCAACAATCAAAGGAATATTTGCTAGGAGCATAATTAAAGAGAGTTATTTGCATAGATAATATACGTAATATACATTTTTTTAAAATATTTATGGTATTAATTATTTACACTAAGGAGTAGAGGAGTGGATATACTTACACACATGAAAAAAGTGTTCTCTTGTATAATGATTCGACATGTTGTGTTATTAGATTGTCAATCATATTTAAACTATTAATTATCTATGTAATCTCTATTTGGGCTAGGGTTTGTCTAAAATAATGACACTAACCTCTCTTGGTGTTCATCCTTTCATTTGTAAAACAACCATCTAAAAAAAGATGCGACTTTAAGCTTGTGGGAGTTGCAAATTCTTGTTTGAAGAGGATGTAACTGGAAAAGAAAATAGTGGTGTCTTAATAAAAGTCACTCATTAAGGTGGGATATATTAAGTAATCCCCTCACTCATGAGTGTTGGAGAATCCGTACAGTTTCATCGCTCATCAAAGGAAATGAAACGTTGGCAACCAAAGCGGAAGGTTCTACGAGATGTTGGAATGGATGACTATATCAGAAAACATACGTATGTATGTATGTATGTATGTATATACAGAAATTTCAGTACATGATCTCAAGCACAAGTCGTCGTAGACGATAGAACATTGCACAACACTCTTTGAAGTAATTTGAGAGACGATTGTCATTTTACCCTGGACTTGGAGGGTTTTGTGCATGATATTCTAACGTCCATGATGAAATGACTCTAGTTTCTCAAAATCTGTACAATTATTTGTCTCAAAAAGTTTTGTGCAAATTAATGTTCTATTGTGCATGTACACACATGAAGAAGAAGCTCATATTATTAGGGAACGGAGAGTGAAGGAAAGAGAGGGCAGCCCTCGGCCCAGTGGCGGATCCAAGATTTTAAACTCGGGGGTCCCAATAATAAAGGTCAAAAAATTTATAGACAAAAACAACATTGAAAATTTAAACATAATACATTTCATTCAAAAAATCATATGCAAAACAATATTACAAATTATAAAATCATAATTCAAGCGTCCATTACGAGGTTTCATAAGTTACTAGGGAGTACCTAAGTTATTAATTATCTAATATGGACCACTAAATTTAAAACAGTGGTCAAATAAAACTTTCCCCAAACTCCCACTATCTTTCTAACCAAACACACCATTTTTCTCTTTTACTAGTTTCCAAACATCCACTTTCTCTCTCACTAAGAACACAGCTGCTATACCTCCACCAACCGCCTCCCTCCCCATTCTCCCGAAGCCATGACAGCTCCACCCCAAAATTTCACCAACCCATGATAGCTCATATCCATCTTACTAACCTTATGTAGGAAATTTCACCCATAAGAAAAATTACTAAGGTGGTTGAAATAATTTGGGGAAATTTGGGCTTATGTACTGCCCCGCCAAACGACAGAGAAAGGTTGGAGGAGAAGTGGGTGGCATCGATGGATGAGACCATGGCAGAAACAAGGAGGAGAGAGGCTGGAAGGGTCCCTATTTTCTTTCTTCTCCGTGCGCGGTCATCTTCTCCGAGAAGAAGACAGCCAATGGAACCTGCAACATGCAACCTGCATAGACCTCATGCTCGAGTACGAGGGGTCCCTGAAAAATTTATAGTAGCGATTTAGGATCACCGACGGGTCCTGGGACCTCCCAGGTCCCTCTGTGGATCCGTCCTTGCCTCAACCTGATCATCTAATTCGATCTTCACTGAGAAGGAGTGCATGATGACATTTTTAGTGTCAATAATAACAGTATTATGAATTTCATTAGTACAGGCACTACATGTTATGAGGGAATGCATATATAGAAAATAGATGCCACAACTCGGTTCATTGAAGTATAAGGTTAGCAAATAGGGTACTGATATTTGGCCTTTATTTACTAACCACCTTGTTGCTGACCACGTTATTAATATTAGTGGGGCTCATATACATAAGTAGCGTCGATATCTATTAGAGATGTGACCAACAATGGTGTCAAATCTAAATAGCATTATTCTACTAATATATGGACGTGTAATTGTAAATTACTGAATTTTGACCATGGATTTCTTATGTCGTTCAATACCTTTAATGATCCATGAGGCAGACAATCATACATGCTCTAAAAGTTCAAAGCATTTGAGATAAATCATGTTGCAGGAATTGATGCATATCTCTATCCTTAAGTCATTCATCTCATCATCAATATCTCCGAGGTCTTCAAGAACTGATGTTGCTTCAATATAATTATGCCCATAAAGATGAGAACCAGCCATCAATGACCAAGAGCTCGAATGGAACCAGTCATCATTAACATCTACTATGTATCAGATTTCACAGTTGTCAGTACTCATTGTGAAACCAGACTCACCGGTACACCTTCCTTTGGCTCGTGATGCACGCAAACAAGTATCAAGATACCCATTTGCTACCTAATGGCCATCCGTAGATGTGAGGAGGCCACACAAATACACAGCTAGATTGGAATACACTAAAGGAGAATAGTAGAGAGCAAGAAGCACTCTTCACCTATCTGAATCCACCGATAAAAAGGGTACGAGATAGAAGAGAACTCCTAATGGAAATCGCCACTAACCTGAAGTGGTCTTTGAGAGCTTATTCCTTTCATTTGTAAAACAACCATCTCAAAGAGGTTGTGACTTTAAGCTTGTGGGAGTTGCAATTATTGTTTGAAGAGGATGTGACTAGAAAAATAACAGGAAAATAGTGGTGTCTTAATAAAAGTCACTAAATTAAGCTGGGATATATTAAGTAATCCCCTCACTCATGAGTGTAGAGAATCTGTACAATTTCATCACTCGTCAAAAAGGAAATGAAACGTTGACAACCATACCGAAAGGCTTTACGAGATGTTCAGATGGATGACTAGATCAGAAAACACACACACACACACACACGTGCAGAAATTTCAGTACATGATCTAAAGCACAAGTAGGCATAGACGATAGAACATTGCACAAAACTCTTTTAAGACATGACAATTTGAGATACTAATGTCATTTTACCATGGACTTGTAGGGTTTTGTATATGATATTCTCACGTCCATGATGAAATGACTATCTAGTTTCTCAAAATCTATTCAATTATTTGTTTCAAGAAGTTTTGTACAAATTAATGTTGTGTTCTCAAAATCTATTCAATTATTCGATATGATAACGATCATGTTGTGTTGCTAATCCATGTTTGGTATGAAGCAAAAAACCCTTCCGTGAATGAGGAGGCACATATAGTTGCCTAGTTGGTATGAAGCAACCGTCAATGTGCAGGGCAAAAGTAAAAGACACTAATTAATTAATAATGTTATTCAAATAGTCATACATGGTGATTGGTCTCTGGGCTTATAAGTAGATAGATGATGAGTTTTGTTTTCCATTTGAACTTTGAAAGTGTTTTTGTATAAATCATGAGGTGTTTTTTCTTATTTACTAACCTTGTCAATATGGGACTAAAAAAATAATGATGTTTTCGAGTCTTTAATTGATATGTATTAGTAATGAATGAGTATTAAATTAAATATTTTGATAACACGTCATATAATTTACAAATTTTCGCTACAAATTTGGTCTACGTATTACTCATTGTTGAAGATTAGACTTGAATTGAAACGAATATTTAAAAATAACAAGCTACATAGATACTAGCTAGTAACTAAAAATAAATTAACAACTAAACAAAAATTTGTTAAAATTGAAAAAAATAAACATGCCTATAGCGTTTTGAACTTAGGACCTCTTGCTAATTTTAAACAACAAAAACCATTGCTTCTAATAAAACTTCTTGATCTTTTAACCAAATTTTATAAATTTATACTCTTCTGAAAAGAAATTTGTAAAAATTAGAAAGTAAATAAGCACATGTGGTGTTTTGAACTCAAGACCTCTCATTATTTTCAAATGACCAAACAACCTCTTCTACTTAAATTTATGTGTCATTGAACCAAATTTTATAAATGTATACTCTTATGAAAACATATATAAATATATCACCCTAATAATTTTGGTGCCCCCAATATTTTTGGGCCCCGGACGGTTGCCCTACTTGCACTGGGCCTGGGCCGGCCCTGGGTCTAGTCGAGTGAGAAAGGCTCTGATGACTCAGGTTTCAAATTAGGGAACGGAGAGAAGAGTGAAGGAAAGAAAGGGCAACCCTCAGCCCGATCATCCGATTCGATCTTTACTGAGAAGGAGTGCATGATGATTTTTTTTAGCCAATCGTCTAATCCGATCTTCACTTAGAAGGAATGCATGATGATATTTTTAGCGTCAATAATAACAGCATCATGAACCTTCATTAGTACATGCGCTACATGATATGAGGGCATGCATATATATATATATATATATATATATATATATATATATATATATATAATAGACTTGGATGTCTCAACACGGTTCATGAAGTATGAGTTAGCAAATAGGGTGCTGATATTTGGAGTTCATTTACTAACCACCCTCCTGACCACGTTATTATATTAGTGAGTTTTATAGGTATGGTCGATATCTATTATTATATTAGTGAGTTTTATAAGTAGGGTCGATATCTATTAGAGAGGTGGTCAACAATGTTGTCAAATCCAAATAGCATTATTCTAGCAACTAAATCATGTTGTAGGAATTGATGCACATTTCTATCCTTAAGTCATTCATCTCGTCATCAATATCTCCGAGGTCTTCAAGAACTGATAAATGTTGCTTCAATATAATTATGCCCATAAGGATGGGAAACCAGCCATCAATGACCCAAATCTCTAATGGAGCCAGTCATCATCAACATCTCCTACGTCTCAGATGTCACAGTTGTCAGTACTCATAGTGTAACCAGACTCACCGGTACCCCTTCCTTTGGCTCGTGATGAAGTACTCAAACAAGTATCAAGATACCCATTTGTTATTTTGGGTACCTAATGGCCATCCCTAGATGTGAGGAGGCCACACCAACACACAGCTAGATAAACAAGTTGGATTAATGCACTAAATGAGAATAGTAGAGAGCATGAAGCACTCTTCACCTATCTGAATCCACCGATCAAAAGGGTACGAGTTAGAAGAGAACTCCGTCTTCCTGATGAGCCTAAGCCTCAATTTTCATTACGTAAGGACGCATGTATCCTTGACATAGAAAACCCTAGATGAACCCTAGATGCCTAGGGAAAACAAAGGACTCTGGGTTAATTGTAAATAAAAGACGAATATATGATTTAGCGACACACAGTCTGATAGAGTCTGAAGAAGAAATCAATCTTTTGAACAAACAAGAAGCTCAATTTTCATATGATTAGCATTCAAATGTGGATGGTTGATCATACAGTTGTATATATAAAAATTCATAGAAACCACAATAATTCCATATATATGTAAAATTCTCAACCAGCATAATTCAAAATTAGGAACAATATAATACTACTTTTGCAGCAATATAGAGCCCATAGAGAGAACTTACTAATGAACTCAATTCAGCTTCATGCATCACCGCCTTCGTGTTTCAATCCTCATAAAATAACAAGTAAATGCGAAAGAAAATAGTACAAAAGGACTTGATGGCATGGAGTTGAATGTTGCAGTCCAGAGGGGGGGCTCCAAAGCTTTCCTGGTGCATTCGGATTGGAAATCTATTTGGCGCCTGAAATTAGTATGAGGATATAGGAGTTCAAAGAATTAATTAATTAGATTAATTAAAACACTTGGCGTAGATTAAATTGTAAACGGTCAAGTTAATGCATTTTAACAAAATATATGTAAGGAGATTATGTGAGGATGTGAAGGTAAAATAGTTCCACATTGGTGAAAGGAGAAACTTTGCAAGGCTTATAAGAGGTTGAGCTGCTCCCCATATTGCCAATTGGTTTGATGGTGGAATCTCAAATTTCTTCACGGTATTAGAGCCGGTTGATCACGTGTGAAGCCCAACGGCCACATGTGCTTCACGTCACCCAATTGACGTTTTCCACATCGTGTTTGGCTTGAAAATCCCCACACTTGATAGGCATGTGAGGATGTGAAGGTAAAAGAGTCTCACATTGGTGAAAGGAGAAACCTTGCAAGGGCTTATAATTAAAAGGTTGGGCTACTCCCTATATTGTCAATTGTTTTTATGGTGAAACCTCAACTTTCTTCAGATTAAACTTGTTTTCTTATTTTTGGAACTAAATGTTTTCTTATTAATTAGGACATTATTACAGAAGCAGTTCACAACTATATGGATAATAATAAGGAGACTCTCTCAAAGTGTGACTCTCCATGAACTCTATGTCACTTCACAGTTTAACGTCAATTCCCGTGTCAACAAATATTGTGCCAAAAACATGATTTGGCAAAGTCTATGATGAATCCCACTTCTGACAAAATTCCCTTAGTATTCCTCAAACTATATATACACTCACGTCAATATACTGATCATTATTTCGATACACATAGTGATCCAATTTTAATTTTGTATTTGGACAAAACGAATTTTGGATTAGTATGTTTAATCATATGTACGTAGTAATCCAAACAACACACGTAATACGTACAATGTTTTTATCGAAAACTAATCAAGCCATTAAGCAGTTACCGCTAGCATTAATCCCATCCGATTTAGGCAAAAGACAAATTGGTTCAGGTGCAGAGGTCAATTCATTGCATACTGAATAATTAACCAAGACAATGACATTCCATCATAGTGAATATAAAGAAGGGAAGAAAAAGCAATGTAAATTATTTAATGTCAGGTCAAGACAAATCTTGTGCAGCTTGAAAAGATTTAGTGTTAATGGTACATGAGATCTTAGTAATTAATGGCTAATGTGTCATGAACACCCAGGAGATGGATAAGCATTTGGTCTATCCTACGTACGCACTGCCCCCATCGAGATCTCTCATCATAAAATTGCATCAAGATTATGACAAAAACATTATATATATATATATATATTATGTATATATATGAGAGTATGAATGTCAACAGTGATACTGTTTGTGTCCATTCATGGCGAGCACAAGATCGTGCAGAATCCCAAAAGGGCCATGAATACAAAAAAGCAAAAACATATTTATGAAAATATTATATATTTTTTCGAAAAACCCACAAAAACCCATAATTTTGCATGAGTGAGAGAGAGAGAGAGAGAGAGAGAGAGAGAGAGAGAGAGATAGTAAGGTTGTTTCAACTTTCAAATGTCTGTCAAAGAAAATAATTAAGTTAAAGTTACTAATTAAGGTACTGTTATTATGTCTTTTCTCTTAACATTAAAGTTAAGCAACTAGCTAGCTGCTCTGCAATTAGGGTTTAAAATATTCATGCCGTAGGGTTTTATAACGAATTACTGAATTGAGATCGCTACGATTTGAAGATACATATATACGTCCTTTAGCATACTTATTTTCTCTTTACCTACTATACATTGGCTGAAATTTTGTTATCCAAACAATCATGGACTGAAAACTTCATGTAACATAATTGACAAAAACCCAGAATTCAGCTGGTTATATATATTATTCATGAAGCTGAATTTCATGCTGTTATATATAGCCAAATCAAAAGCAATCCATCTATAGATTCTACTATACTATAAATAGCAACATATGAAATTACCATTTTGTGGAGAAAGACGGGCGATCGGTCGAGATTCAAGATTGCTGCATGGAGATGTTGGGATTATGGTCAAGATTTGCCTTCATTAGATTTCTCTTCTTTTTCTTCTTCTTGTACGGAATTCCCCGAGCCTTGGCTTGAGAGTCCCTCACCTCACGCAGATAGACTCTTATAGCTCCACTTGCAAATGGGTTTGTTTCTGGCAACCCACCATTTTCTTCATAAGCAGCTCTCAGCCGTCCGATCAGTGCATCAAGGCTGCCCCAAGCTTGTCTTAGAGGACAGGTGCAAGGGCCAGGAGGCTCAGGTTGCCCAAAAAACACACATCCTTGAGCGTGCACCTTGGTCTTTCCAAATTGGTCCAGGTACCTTAGGAAATCAAGCACATGGTTGGAGTTACTCTGTGAAAGAGCTACTGGAGGCCTCTGGTTCCTCAAGTACTGCCCAAAAGTGTTCCAATCTCTCCTCTTCTGTGACTCGTACCGGCTCAGCTGAGCCGGCGGCTGCGAAGCCTGCTTCTGTTGCTGATGATCAGTAGTAGTAGCAGAAGCAGACGATGATCCTTCCGCTACATCTTTTCCTTTGTTGGTAGACATCCCGGCGAGTGATAATTTTGTTTTGTTTTTTACTATTTCTTTGAGTATGAAAGAAGGAGGAAAGGAATTTGGCTGGAGAAGAAAACAAATTTGCAGTGGGAGAGAAGAAAAAGGAAATAATAATAATATTGAACAAGAGATCACATCAAGGGCGCTAGATAGTGAGGAGACATGATATGGGACCAATGAAAGTGCTTTAGCTCCTTTTTTTCTTCCCCTCTCACATTATTTTCTTGCTTTAATGGTACTATTAGCTAGTGTTAATATTACTTTATTTTTTTTCTAAATTTTTATTATTGTGCTTCCGTCACCAAAGCAATCATTGTCGACTATATTAGCGTAATTTGTACTATGGTTTCAACCCTGGTGATTAAGGAGTAACCCTAGTTAGCTTGGGGTTTAGTTTAATTAGCATGTAGTAACAATTCAGGAAGCCACAAACTGAATTAAAATTTACCATTAATAAAGCATAAAATCCTTGGAAGTTTGCAATAATATTAGCTTAATTTGGTCAAGGTGAGTTCATTTAACATGTGAACAAGTTCTAGAATTTCATGGACTTCATCAGTTCAATTCTTTGCCAATACGTTTTGTGTTTATTTATTTTTGTAAAGACTCCAAATTTAATTATTCAATGCATTGGTAACTGGTAAGTCCTCCAAATGCTACAGAAACAAAAACTCGATGACTGAAATTGAACTCAGTCCTACCTTGGTCTCCTCGTTTGATCAACAGTTCCATTTTTTGACTTTTTTTGGTGGAGGGGTAGGCATATATAGCAATCAGTATTTAAGATTAGCAGGTTGACCCTCAAACAATTATATAGTAATATAGTTTCTAAAAATAATAATTATCATGACCCAACTTGGTTTAACTAATCTAAATGCTCACCCTCAACTACTAATCGCACAGGTAATTTCAGTAGGCAAACTCATTTTGATGAGCCACGTAGACAAAAGCCAACTCCAACGGTAAGAAAATGGAGTTTGCAAATTTTGTCTACTTTCCTAAAATAGGTAATGTTGCCTTTTAGAGTAAACTGTCATTTAACCCCCTAAACTATCACGTCAGTGTCAATTTCCCCCCTGAACTATTTTTTTGGCCAATTGACCCCCTAAACTATGTTAAAGTGGCCAATTGACCCCCTACCGTTAAGTATCTTTAACTCCATCCAATTTTCTGTTAGAAAGTGTCATGTGCTTGGCACATGACCACATTTTTACATTTTATGTCTAAATCTTTACAAAGAAAACATATAAAACAAATATTAAAAAAAAAACATACAAACCCTAAACTTAATCATTCAAAATAATAGAAAAAGTAAGGCTTTTTATATTAACACCCCACAAAATGTTGAATGCACCCCATATTAAAATTTAATATTAAATGACTTATTTACTCTACTATGCAATGACAATTTTGACCTTATTAGGTTTTAAAAAAAATAAAATTTTATAAATACACCCCAAATCACTTTTAGTGTATTATTTATCTTCTCAACTATCAAAACCCTCACATCCTCCATTGTTGAACAAAATCCTAACCAATGAAACTACAAACATGTTGATTGAGAAAAATTGTTTTTGACGAATGAAACGCGAAATCGATGTTTCTGAAGCTTCACATGAGGTAAGACTTCACATTTTTCATTGTTTTAGTGATTTCGATGACATCGATAATTATTTAATCTTGTGTTTGCTACATTATTTTTCAATATGAACCCTAAATGATGAATATGAATATGTGATGCGAAAATAAATTAACGCACAAATTTAAACCCTATTTGTGACAATTGTAGTAATGATGTAAGTAGGGATCGTTCTAGGCCGGGGATTAACTAGGGATGCTAACCAAAGTAAAATTAAATTAAAAACGTAAAAACAGAATTTAAAACACTAAACTAGACTCAAAACACTTAACTAGAATAACTCAAAATAAAACTAACAAATAATCTAAAAAGACACAAAATAATTCAAGACTCAAGAAAATACAAACTAAATTGATTTCTAATAAATCTAACACCTTAAAATAAACGGGGGATTGATTTTTTGATGAAAAGTAAATTAAACTTAAATAAATTACAAAATTGACAAAAACATAAAATTAAGGTAAAATGATAAATGACGGACTGGCTAGAGGGTTCTTCTCCACACATGACATATATGCAACCTAAATTGATTTTCAGTTGTTCTTTCAATAAATTGTAAATTCTCAACGCCCCAAGTTAATTAGGTCCGCTTAAATTAACCTTCAGATTTTCCTACTTTTATTAGGTTGGATGATTGCATACGACAACCCAAAACATTCCCTACAAGTTCCCTACATGAATTGCATAATAGAGATACAAGCAAGAATCATTAAGTTTTATGAAAATCATAAGCATTGACGAGGCACTTGTTACTATGAATTGCATGAAACTTATGCCAAGAATTTACCTAACGCGATCGTTTATAAGCGACCTTCACTACTTGTGAATATAAGTTCATAACGATTAGGTGAAATTCACTTATATTCTAGCATCAAATTCATGCATGTAAATTAAGTATGCATCCTTAATCGACATACAAAAATAAGTTATCAATCAAGCAGTTAAGCAAATTAAATCACAACTCAGAAATCACAACTGAAGGTAATCAATTTAAATTACAAATATATACATGGCTTTGAATTAACCTCTAGCCAAAATAAAATTAGTTATACATTATTTAAATTAAAACAGAAAATAAAACTTGAGTTTGGAGAGATTAAACCAAAAGATAAGTGCTTCTGTTTTGCTCTTCCAGTCGCTGCGCAAGGGCCGACTGTTCCTCTTCCCAGTCGCTGCGCAAGGGCCGACTGTTCCTCTTCCCAGTCGCTGCGCAAGGGCCGACTGCTCCTTTGTTTTCTCTGTTTGTTTCACGCTGGCGCCAAGGTAGCCTTTCCTTGCTGCACGCTGCACTGCCTGACCTGCCCTCTGCTTGCACATTCCGTCACTTCTCCCCGAGGCAGCATGCACTGCCCTCTCATTTCCGCGCGTCAGTATATGCGCCTGTCCTTCTGCCGAGCTGACTGCCCAGCTGTCCTGCGAATTGCAGCCTGCTGCCCTCACGTCTACGCTTTCTCACTGCCAGAAAGGCAGCTTCTGTGCAGCTCGTCCCTCGCGTGTCAAGCTGCCTGGAAGGCAGCTCCCTCTTTCTTCTTTTCGTGCTGACTTCCTGTTTTTCTGTTCGTTCTACTTCCCACACCAAGAGCCTCCTTCCGTGCTGCCTTGGTCTCTCAGCTGCCCAAGCAGCTGCTGCCCCCCGTCAGTCCTTTCTCCTGCGCGCGCAAGCTGCTGCCAGACGTGCAGCCTTGCTGCTTCGTTGCCTTGGCTTCTTCTCCCTGACCTCGCTGCCAAAGGGCAGCGTTATTCCTCTTGGCAACCCCCGCAAAAACTCCTTAGTTTTCTGTGCTCCCAAGTTATATATCTTCTCCTCTCTCTATCTCAGCTGCCTGCCAAGCAGCACGCACCAACACCATTTTATTCATTCTTTTATCTCCCCACATTCCCACTTGCTTTTCCACTCACCATCTTTCCTATATTTCCTTATATTTCTTTTCTCAAGTTCTCCTTGCTGTCACCTTCCTCACGTTTTGTCTTTTTTTTATTGTTTTCTATCCATCACGTCCAGCTGCCAATCACCATCTCCCAAATTCCTTTTTATATTTTTTTTTCACACCTTCCTCCAGCCGTTGCACACTCCCCCTTATTTCTTTTATTATCTCTTCCCTCCTGACTTTCCTTTTGCTTTCTGCCAGCTTTCTTATTCCTCTACAAAACAAACCATGATATGAATTATCTAAACAGTTTTGACACGAATTTATTACATAAAATCACACTTATGCTATTTTTATTTTCTTAGCTAGATAAATTCGATAAAACACAAAAACAAAGTAAATAACTCAAAAATATAAGAAACTAACTAAGAAAAGACGAGAGAATTCGACGTAAAAATATATATAAATATGATCCGATCAAATACCCTCACACTTAACTTTTGCTAGTCCTCGAGCAAAACAAACGAAAACAGAAAAAGTAATAACATGAAAATTATTAGTTTTCCCCTATATTACCCTCATAGAATTTCATTTGAGAACATAATCATCAAGAACCATAGCTAACACCAACAAGCAATTCAAGTTCATTTTCCTTATTCAAATATTAGCAGTAATCTTTGAATCATCCTTGAAGTGTAGTGTGTGAGATAGCCATGTTAATGCAATTTCAAATTTTTATTTTTAAAAACACCATATGCAAACTAGCGACCTTCTCTCGGGATATGCACTCAATCACACATGTGTTTAGTTTTAATGTGTTTCGCTCAAAGAAACAAATGTGAAAGTTCTACCATAAGCTTGCATAAAGATCACTTCTCCACAGTCATAATTGCAAAACTTAAATCAAGAGGACTTTTATTGGATGTAATGAGGCTTCGGGAGAGGGTTATTGAAACGAAAGAATAGGAAAACACAAGTTCCAAGCTATATTGCAAGCAATTATTTTCTTTAGATTTATAAGAACTCAAGCTCTCCAACGATTCTTCAGACATCTCCAACCACAACCTTAAACTGAAACTTTAAAAACTTTTTATTTTCTTTGTATACAATCTTTCTTTTTCTTTTCCTTTTCTTTTCTTTTCTTTTTTTTTTTTTTTTTTTTTTTTTTTTTCTCAAACATAAACAAATATGAAAAACCCCCCACACTTATTCTTTTGCCAAACACCCTCCAAAGTACTTCACAAACATTTCTCATAAGACAATCTCGCATTGCTCGCTTGGAAAGGGTAAGGAAAAATATTTATTTCAGGCATAAGGGTAGACATATCTGGTGATAAGAAATAAAAGGCTCACAAATACGGCTCAAATTGGCAATCTAATGATATCATTTTTCTTTGGGAAACAAGGTTATTTGGGCCATGGTGGTAAACCTAATGCCTCTATCATTTTCAAGTTCATGCAATCAATGACAAATATTTCGAAAGATCGTTATGCAAGTTCTAGAGAAGTATCTCACATAAGTTCATCACACATGAAAAAATAGGAGTGTATGAAAAATGCACACACTTTCAATAGGCTCAAAAACTCACATAGGATGTATATGGTTACTAAATTCACATATGGATCTTTAAATCATGCTTTAGTTTCACATCAACAAGGCTATGTGCATTTGGTTTTTCAAAGATGATCAAATATGTACAAACTAACACGAGAATTAGGAATTTCACACAACACATGTTAACTAAGTTCTTGATGATCATGGTTCAAATTTTATCCAATTATATCATTGGGTCGGGAAACTAACAAAAATCTAATTCAAAACAATAAGGAAAACAAGGAAATATTTTTGGATTTTTTTTTTTTTTTTCGAATTTTTTTTCGAATTTTTTTTTTTTTTTTTTTTTTTAAATAAAACAAAACTAATTAAGAAAACAAAGCAATAACATGGAAACAAATGAAACCAGTTCAAAGTCGAAGGTATAAAAATTTTCAATTTGGTCATTTTTAAACTCTTTACCCCCACACTTAAACTAGACATTGTCCCCAATGTCAGAAAATATAATAAAATGCAAATAAAAATAAAATAAATAAATATAAAGAAACAAAATAAAGCAATAGGACTGAAAACTTCCCTAATTTGCAGAAAATCAAGCGATGACCCCCCAAGCTAAAATTTTGCAATCAACTTCAAGGGAGGAAATAACCAAAAGTTCCTGCAAAGAAAAGAAATAAGTCAGTTAAGCACGCAAGAAAATATAAAAAACAAATAAACGAAAAATTGAAAATGAAAATAAAAGATAATAATAAAACTAAAAGTGATCATTGGTCCTGTTTGGTGACTTTCCACAGCTTTGAACTTGAACTGGCCTCGGAACTTCTTAGCAAGGAAAATGAGACTTGATTGGTGGTGTTGTTGAAGCTTCTCGAGCTCTTGGTTTCAACTCAGACTCCTTCTGCCGGGTTGATTGAGTCTGCAGGCTACATTCTTCTCTTTTTGTTCTTCTGCATGGCAGGTAGGCACGAGGAATAGGTGGTGGTCTGCTTCTTTGTTCAATCTGTCCAAGTGCCGACCGATTGCCTTTCTTTCACCTTGCCCCGTAGCCAAGAGCAAGGGTAAAGGAAAAGCATGCCATGAGAAATCTTTGCCTCTGACTCTGATGATATGGGATACTTTTGCTTTTGAAGAAGTATCGTTCCACAGGTGTATGCTTGAACTGGGCTGGGGAACTTCTTAGCAAGGAAAATGAGACTTGATCTTGAAGATGAAGCAGCACCTTGTCTCCACATGCTTCAAGTATCATTTTCACTTGCCATGTCTGTTCTCCAGGCAGATGTGGCGACTTCTTCGGAAGTACATCAGTGGTTGAAGAAGAGCACTCGAGAGCAATGCTAGGTAAGCAATCAGGAAGGATTTCCAGGCAGTCGGTTCTTAGATTGGAAGATTGACACCGAGTGCTGGCTGATTGCCCGCTTTCTCCTTGCCACAAAGACAAGGACAAGGACAAGAAGAAAGCGTGATATGAGATACTCTTGCTTTCAACCTTCATGATATGAAATACTCTAGCTCTAGATGACTTGTTTGGAAAGGTATCCCAAGGAATGAGAAACACAGAGAAACTCGAGAGGGTTTGTTGGAAAGGCATTTTGGGAGATGAAAAATTTCGGAGATGAAGAAGTGCTGAGAGAGTTTGCCTTTGCAATGGATGGCGAAGGTAGACGTTTATAGGTCTTTTCTTCACAACCGAAACTATTCTTTTACCCCTGTCGGCAGCCGGTGGATGGATGAACAGTACAAGTTACGCGCTTTCTGAAAAAGTCACCCGTAATTTGCGCAAAGCTGACAGCGCGCGTGACGAGTGACGACAAAAATGGAAAAGCTGCACGCCTCGTGATTCCTGACCGCTCCGACTTTTGAGAGAGACGCTCGACTTTTGAGAGAACAGCGTCCGACTTTTGAGAAAGGAACCGACTTTTGAGACGGAGACGCCGCTTTTGAGAAAAGAGTCCGGCTTTTGAGAAAGGAGCCCGGCTCTTCGATTTGCGAGGGGGCGCCTCTTCGACTGCTGAGTGATGCCTCTTGATTTCTTCTTCTTATAAGAACGCTCATTTTTGTTCCACAACACACTTAAGCTCCCCTGTAAACACTCCCTCCTGTAAACACTCCCTCTTGCATTTTCTTTAATCTTGATCAGTTCGACTCTTCATTCTCAACACCTTCAAATATGTCTTGCCCTTCTGACCGTCGCCTTAACTTGAATGTTGGGGAAGATAGTGATATATCTTCTCCAACCAACATTTGGCAGCCATCCTTCATATCCCCAAATGGTCCTCTTACAGTTGGGGATTCCATGATGATGAACGAAACAACCGCATCGGTGGTGGCCAGAAATCTGCTCACTCCTAGAGACACTAGGATACTTTCCAGGCGGTCCGACGAACTGGCTGTTCAGGACTCTATGGCCTACAGCGTCCGATGCGCAGGTTCAGTATCAAACATGGGCCAGCGCCTTCTTGTACGAACCCGTCAGGTGGAGTCGTTGATGGCTGAAGTGGCTAGTCTTCGGCAGGAGGTCAGAGTGCTTAGGCATGAGAACAGGGATTTGCACATGCTTGCAACCAATTACTCCACAAGCATGAAGAGGAAGCTGGATCAGATGCAGGAGTCCGAAGTGCGGATTCAGAGTGATCATCAACGGTTTATGGCGTTACTCCCGAGGTTTGTGTTGCCTTCGTCCTCGGGAGCAGCACCAAGTATTGAGGCTCTGAATGATCCAGCTCTGGCGCTTCGTCTTTCAGGGGCTCCGACGACCTCCGAGGCACCACCAACCAATGACCAATGAACGAAATTAAATTACAAGTTATTGTAAAAAAAATTTATGCAATCAAGTCTTTTTTTTTTTATTTTTTTATTTTTTTTAATTTTTTTTTTAATTTTTATTTATATGAATGTTTATGTTTTTAAGTTTTTTTTTTTTTTTTTATTTTTTATTTTTTATATAAATGTAAAAATAAGTAAATCAAAGTAAAAAAAACTAAGTTTAATCTCCTAAGCAAAAATCACTACTAAATAAACACAACAAAATAAAATCAACGTAAAATAAAAAAAAATCAACGTAAAATAAATTCACACAAGAGCAAACAAACAATGAAAGAACTAAACAAAGTAAAATAAATTCAGTAAAGAGAAGGGATTAGGAATGCAAATCTGATTGTGGGTGATTCCTAGGCCTCCCTTCATTATTCAAATGCATGGGCTTATCATTGAACGGACGGTGGTACTTGAAATGATCCGACAACGGTCTAAGTTCTAATGACGGTGCCTGAATCATCAAAATTAAAAACAAGTTAGTATAAATTAAAATAAAAAATGGAGAAGATGGCTTACAGTCACATTCAAACTCAATTATAAACACCACGTCTTTGAACGTTTCCGGGACTTTGAACTTGGCCAGGTTTACTATGATGGTTGTGGCTTGTCCCGTGTCATCAAACTCAACTGCTTTAGGCTTGATTGTCTCATGCACAGCCTCTTGGATGTATTCTTGAAATTCTCCGGCCACCTCATTTTCTGGAATAATTCTTCTTGGTGTACAAGTCTCTTTGAACGTTTCAATACCATCGGGAACTTGATTTGGTACACCAAGAATTTGGATATCACATTGCACCTTGGGAAGATCTTCCACAACATATTTTTCATTCACTTCTTCCTTGGGATTTAAAAACCTGCAAGGAAAAAGGACATTTGGTGGAACGATGTCAGAATGAATTGAACTTAGAACCTCCTCACCTGAGTTGGATGACATAAGAACTTGGGGGGTTTGCGATAAGAATTCTTCTAAACTGCCCAAGTCGTCATCCTCATCTTCTTCTTGAATTGGCCATTCATCCATGTTCGGGCTCTGTTTGGATGGTTCAGGAACAACTTCATCCTCCATATCACTTCCCAAAGTGATGGCTTCATTAATTTCCATTTCTCCCTCTGAATTTGCAAATGTGGAGTTGGAGAGTTCACTTTGATCTTGAATTTGTACCATGAACTCCATAATCTGCCCAATTTGCTTCTCCAACTCATCCACCTTGTTGGCTTTATTTTGCATCTCCATGTTTCGATTTTCTACGTCCTGGGTCAAAGAGGTTAGTAACTTATTCAACATGTCATTATCCGAAGACGTACCTGAATTTGATTGGGGAGATTGTTGTGGTGGATATGACGGTTCATATGGCCACTGATAGAACTCTTCCGATGGTGGCAATTGTTCTTCTTTTTGTGAACCCTGTACTGAAGAAATTAATTCTTCAAGCATTTGATTATAATCCACGGGCATACTTTGATTCGATTGGAATTGTTGTGGGGAATGCTGTGGTGGCTGCATAGATCTTGAATAGAACGCGTCTTCTTGCTGCCAATATCCACCTTGTTGGAATTGTTGAGGTTCTCCCCACATGTACTCTGAGTAGTCTCTCCAATCCGAATTGTAAGCGTTGGAAAACATGTTGCCCCTTGATTGGTTATAGCCTTGATATCCCCAAACATCTTCATTTGCAGAAAATTGGGGATATTGATGAGTTTGAAAACCTTGCTCATAGGGCATATCAAATGTAGGGCCACTTGGCATTGTGGTCCGTTCGGCATTATGAGTTAATTGAGCAGTGAGCTGTGCCAATAGATCTTGAATGCTAGTAGAATCCAGGTCTTGCTCCATTTGTAACTAAAATCAAAGAAAGAAAACTAAATCAAATATCAAAAGTAAAAGACATAATAAACCAAAAATAAAATAACATAAAATAAACACAAATAAAATAAAATAAAATAAAATAAAACACAAACAAAAACATAAACAAAGGATTAGCAAATTTGCTAATCCCCGGCAACGGCGCCAAAAATTTGATGCGAAAATAAATTAACGCACAAATTTAAACCCTATTTGTGACAATTGTAGTAATGATGTAAGTAGGGATCGTTCTAGGCCGGGGATTAACTAGGGATGCTAACCAAAGTAAAATTAAATTAAAAACGTAAAAACAGAATTTAAAACACTAAACTAGACTCAAAACACTTAACTAGAATAACTCAAAATAAAACTAACAAATAATCTAAAAAGACACAAAATAATTCAAGACTCAAGAAAATACAAACTAAATTGATTTCTAATAAATCTAACACCTTAAAATAAACGGGGGATTGATTTTTTGATGAAAAGTAAATTAAACTTAAATAAATTACAAAATTGACAAAAACATAAAATTAAGGTAAAATGATAAATGACGGACTGGCTAGAGGGTTCTTCTCCACACATGACATATATGCAACCTAAATTGATTTTCAGTTGTTCTTTCAATAAATTGTAAATTCTCAACGCCCCAAGTTAATTAGGTCCGCTTAAATTAACCTTCAGATTTTCCTACTTTTATTAGGTTGGATGATTGCATACGACAACCCAAAACATTCCCTACAAGTTCCCTACATGAATTGCATAATAGAGATACAAGCAAGAATCATTAAGTTTTATGAAAATCATAAGCATTGACGAGGCACTTGTTACTATGAATTGCATGAAACTTATGCCAAGAATTTACCTAACGCGATCGTTTATAAGCGACCTTCACTACTTGTGAATATAAGTTCATAACGATTAGGTGAAATTCACTTATATTCTAGCATCAAATTCATGCATGTAAATTAAGTATGCATCCTTAATCGACATACAAAAATAAGTTATCAATCAAGCAGTTAAGCAAATTAAATCACAACTCAGAAATCACAACTGAAGGTAATCAATTTAAATTACAAATATATACATGGCTTTGAATTAACCTCTAGCCAAAATAAAATTAGTTATACATTATTTAAATTAAAACAGAAAATAAAACTTGAGTTTGGAGAGATTAAACCAAAAGATAAGTGCTTCTGTTTTGCTCTTCCAGTCGCTGCGCAAGGGCCGACTGTTCCTCTTCCCAGTCGCTGCGCAAGGGCCGACTGTTCCTCTTCCCAGTCGCTGCGCAAGGGCCGACTGCTCCTTTGTTTTCTCTGTTTGTTTCACGCTGGCGCCAAGGTAGCCTTTCCTTGCTGCACGCTGCACTGCCTGACCTGCCCTCTGCTTGCACATTCCGTCACTTCTCCCCGAGGCAGCATGCACTGCCCTCTCATTTCCGCGCGTCAGTATATGCGCCTGTCCTTCTGCCGAGCTGACTGCCCAGCTGTCCTGCGAATTGCAGCCTGCTGCCCTCACGTCTACGCTTTCTCACTGCCAGAAAGGCAGCTTCTGTGCAGCTCGTCCCTCGCGTGTCAAGCTGCCTGGAAGGCAGCTCCCTCTTTCTTCTTTTCGTGCTGACTTCCTGTTTTTCTGTTCGTTCTACTTCCCACACCAAGAGCCTCCTTCCGTGCTGCCTTGGTCTCTCAGCTGCCCAAGCAGCTGCTGCCCCCCGTCAGTCCTTTCTCCTGCGCGCGCAAGCTGCTGCCAGACGTGCAGCCTTGCTGCTTCGTTGCCTTGGCTTCTTCTCCCTGACCTCGCTGCCAAAGGGCAGCGTTATTCCTCTTGGCAACCCCCGCAAAAACTCCTTAGTTTTCTGTGCTCCCAAGTTATATATCTTCTCCTCTCTCTATCTCAGCTGCCTGCCAAGCAGCACGCACCAACACCATTTTATTCATTCTTTTATCTCCCCACATTCCCACTTGCTTTTCCACTCACCATCTTTCCTATATTTCCTTATATTTCTTTTCTCAAGTTCTCCTTGCTGTCACCTTCCTCACGTTTTGTCTTTTTTTTATTGTTTTCTATCCATCACGTCCAGCTGCCAATCACCATCTCCCAAATTCCTTTTTATATTTTTTTTTCACACCTTCCTCCAGCCGTTGCACACTCCCCCTTATTTCTTTTATTATCTCTTCCCTCCTGACTTTCCTTTTGCTTTCTGCCAGCTTTCTTATTCCTCTACAAAACAAACCATGATATGAATTATCTAAACAGTTTTGACACGAATTTATTACATAAAATCACACTTATGCTATTTTTATTTTCTTAGCTAGATAAATTCGATAAAACACAAAAACAAAGTAAATAACTCAAAAATATAAGAAACTAACTAAGAAAAGACGAGAGAATTCGACGTAAAAATATATATAAATATGATCCGATCAATATGAATATAGAAGTTTGAATAATGCAGCAAATGCAAGATTAAATAATTATCGATGTCATCGAAATCACTAAAACAATGAAAAATGTGAAGTCTTACCTTATGTGAAGCTTCAGAAACATCGATTTCGTGTTTCATTCGTCAAAAACAATTTTTCTCAATCAACATGTTTGTAGTTTCATTGGTTAGGGTTTTGTTCAACAATGGAGGATGAGAGGGTTTTGATAGTTGAGAAGATAAATAATACACTAAAAGTGATTTGGGGTGTATTTATAAATTTTTTTTTTTTAAATCTAATAAGGTCAAAATTGTCATTGCATAGTGGAGTAAATAAGTCATTTAATATTAAATTTTAATATGGGGTGCATTCAACATTTTGTGGGGTGTTAATATAAAAAGCCTTACTTTTTCTATTATTTTGAATGATTAAGTTTAGGGTTTGTATGTTTTTTTTTAAATATTTGTTTTATATGTTTTCTTTGTAAAGATTTAGACATAAAATGTAAAAAGGTGGTCATGTGCCAAGCACATGACACTTTCTAACAGAAAATTGGATGGAGTTAAAAATACTTAACGGTAGGGGGTCAATTGGCCACTTTAACATAGTTTAGGGGGTCAATTGGCCAAAAAAATAGTTCAGGGGGGAAATTGACACTGACGTGATAGTTTAGGGGGTTAAATGACAGTTTACTCTTGCCTTTTATAGTAAAATATTCTATGTGGAGGAAAATGACAAAACTGAAAGCTCAAAGTAGGTGTTATAAATGAAATAAGTAAAAAAAAAAATATATATATATATAGGGATAGGATCAAGGAACAAATACTTTTACAAACATTTTTACGCTTCCTTATAGCCTTTAGATTTTATAACATTCAACGGTCTAGATTAAGAGTGATGTGAAGAGTTTTAAACATTAAGTGACTTGAATGATGATGCGGATCATAATTAATAAGGAAAATACTAATACAAATAAAAACAAATATCTAATAGAATAAAATAAATAAATAAATAATCAGAAATTGAACCCTAATAACAAAAAAAAAAAATTCTCTTCTTTGTCGATGAGGTCTGCAATGTTCAAATAATCATAATGTTAACCCAAATAAGTGCAAAGCTTGATGCTCCTATTGCCACAGTAAGATCGCTAGAAACATCGGAGATTTGCTTGCGTAATAGAAAAAAAGATTGTTGAAAAATGGAAACGAAGCGAGGCAAGAAAATCAATATCTAAATTACAATCTAGAACCAAAAGCATACATTCTTAGACCATCTCCAACCCTGGGCTAAAAGTCAAATTACCCCCCAAATTACCCCCCCAAACACTCTCCAACCCATGCTAAAATTTTAGGCTAAATGCCAAATGCTATTTCTGGGCCAAATACCCCCCAGCTTTCCCCCCGGGCTAAATGCGAAATGTTTATCGGAATTTAATTTTTTTTAGATTAAAATGTTCATAAAATTAATTTACAATAATCTACATATTTTTTTTTTTTTAAATTGATTTAAAAAAAAAATTTAGGCTAATTTCATTCTTAAATAATTCCGGGCTAAAATTTTAGGGTAGAAGGGTTGGAGCAGAAAATATGTTTCTGGGCTAAAAGCTAAATTTTCCGGGCTAAAAAATTTGGCTTTTAGCCCAAGGGTTGGAGATGGTCTTATAGGTACCAAAATATCAAAAGCCTTACAGGAACACAACATTCGACTTACAATCAAAACATATGGAAAGTGTATTGAGATAGTTGGTTTTTTTTTATTTGAAAAACTAAAAGGGTAGAAAAATCATCAAATACATGAATTGACAAAACTAAAAAAAAATTCCAAAACCTAATTTAACTACCCTACATATATGAACAATAATAGATTTTAGGGTTTTGTTTTGCTTATGTAGTGGAGGTTCAAGCATGGAAGTTGTAGACATGTGGATCGGAGATAGAGGTTGCAGCCTCATTTCTTATTTTCACGATTAGGGTTTCTTCCTTTTTTATTTTAATTTTATTTGAAATTTTCTTCTAGGTTTTATGTTTTTTCAATTTTATTTTTATCTTTAATATTAGTTAAAATCAACATAAGCATTCATATTATTTAATGAATAAATAAGAACCCTTAGATGTTATAAAATTTAAAGGCTACAAATGACACACCTCGACCCGGAATGTCCACTAGGACTCCGAATCGAGCCGTGCTGGCCAACACCTAGAAGGTGACGAAGCCATAAAGTGTGATAATGTATAAACTACGGACAAATTTTAAATCTAAAAGTGCCTAAACACACGAGTGCGCGGTGAAAGGGTATGGACCCATTCACACGTGATATACAGAGCATAAGAAAAGTACGGTAAGGTAAGATAAAGATTATACCATCACAAGAAGCCACCAATACAGGGAAGTGCCACAAATTCTCGTCGATACAGAAACTTGCTACTAAAATCGTAAAACTTGTATAATTTCCCATAAAGTATAATACATACCTGTATCGAAACCATAACCGAAAAAGAATATCCAGATGTATGCCATGCCAAATATCTCAATATAATAAAATAAGTAAAATAGGGGAAATAAATCTCTAGAAGTAATATGTCAGTCGGATCCACCTATTGTGACCTGAACGGCTGAATCCATAGCTCATCACATATCCCTACACAGGAGTCAGAACCACCTCTAGTGGTCTGTACGACATGTTGGGAGTAAATAATTACGCTTAAGTGCTACGATCACGTAAAAGCTGTGCGAAGTATCGCAAGTCACCTACGAATCAAAACCACCTAATGTGGTCTGTACGACAGGCTGACACCTACCTTGAATCCAAGGTGAGCATGTGGTGCGGGAGGTGAACGATCACGTGAAGGCTAGGCCCTGTCCTCGGGCGAGAGCACTAACACCGGGGTGCAGATTTATGAGCTCTAAATGCATCTAATATGGCATGTACGACTTATAGACAACCCGTACGACAATGTCGGAGTTGCCTCTATTGCAACCTGTACAACAATGTCGGAGTTGCTTAAAAGATAAATATAGTCATGCCATCACTCAATCGTTCCAAATAAAATGTAATCATAATCATGCATCCCGCATTTCACAACATATACTCACCTGAACTTATATGTGCATCATGCGTTCACCTTCGTACTTTAAAGCATTCACAATAATTATGCGCAATAATATACTTATAGACATGCCCTGATGCAATCCAAAACTTAACCATATCGTAGTGCTTCCAAATATATATATCAATAATGTGGCGTAAAATGCACAATCTATAATGCCCTACTCCCGAACTATTATTTTCGGGAATAATTATTGGTGACAAGCTCAACTAAACTAGTTTAACCAACTATCAATACTTACGATTCTTTACTTCAATTTCTCGATCCTTCACACAATGATTTATGACCAACATCCAATCACTAAATCATAAGGTTAAATCTCATATTTTCACCAATTTCCTTCACATTGCTCGATTTCCCAAACAAGGCTTTTGTCTCAAATATTGTATGGCTGCATCTAACGTCTCGTTAGACTGCCTACGTACCCTAAACAAGGATCAAGCCATTCATAGTTCACATTTCCAAAGTTCAAACCAAATCCGAATATATTTATTTAATCCAACATATACTACAATCGTACTAATATTCAAACCACAACAATTAGGTCTCAAAAGCATAATTAGAATAACAAATTTCATAAAATAAAATCATGTCGGCTCCCTGGCCGTGCGCCGTCGCACTAGCCGCAGCGGGTGGCGGTCGGCCGCCCTAGCTCGCCGCAAAACTCGATTATTTCTAAAAATTCTCAAAAATTACAGAAATGAAGATCTCAAAAAGTAGAGCAAACTTTATACATGCGGCCAAGGCCAATTTGAAAAGGGTGTGCTTCAATTCGACCTCCATACTCACTCTGACGCCTCAACCATTGCTTGGGCTTTGTTCTTGAGGTTGATGGGAGCCTATGGGTGGTGGTAATTGGTTGGGTTAGCTTCAATATTTATGGATTGTCGTCATACACCCACACGGACCACCGTCGATTTTTCCTCCAAAATACCACCAAATTCTTCAAATGTTGGGATGGAAATGGAAGAGAGAGGGTTAGGGTGGTATTTCCAGGTAGTGGTTCAACACAATTCACTGGAAATTAGCCGAAAAATGCACAGATTTGGCCTTGATACTCGGCCGGGTCGCACGGGTCAAGGAGGAGACCCGATTTTCCCCTCCTTCTCACCTTCCCTCCTTTACCTCCTTTCTCTTCTCTCTGGTTGGTCAGTCTCCTCTCTTCCTCTCCTCCGATTGGGCAGCAGCCCCCTCATCTATTTTTTTCTTGTTTCCTTTCTTTTTCTGTTTTTCCTCTCCCCTGGCCACATACACACACACACACACACACACACACACACTCTTGGCATATAAATCATTTAATAATAAAAAAAAACATAGTGTAAAATAATTAAAATAGTATTTCATTCCAAATACCTTCGGGTTCGTAACTCAATAAAACTTTAACCGTAACTCCAAAATCACTTCTACCTGTGCCTACGCGTCCGTAAGATCGATCTCTATCCGAATATGTCAAGAAACATGACGAAATATACGAGAATCACATACGTCCTCGAAAATCATGCTTTGCCCAGATGGCATTTCCGTAATTTCATGTATTAAAATTATAAAAACCATAATTTTTAGGGATGGGCTGTCACAACAAAGAAGTGTAAAAATGTTTGTAAAAATATGATCATATCCCATATATATATATATATATATATATATATATAATTTTGCCTACTTGGTTTGCCTAACTCATTGAGTGACAAACTTTGTCTATAAGACAATTAAGCAGGCAACATTGCCACATCAACCTTTATACTACAATTTTACCTAATTTAATTGTGTATACCAATGTAGATGTATACCCTACCTCATAATATTTTTAATTTTTTTAATTTTTTTAATATATACTGTATCTCATAATTTGAACTTATCCTTTTTAGGTCATATTGAAATATGTTTCCAACAAAAGTTTACTTAAGTTAGAAACCGTTTAATTATCTAAGTGCGACCTAATAAAATAAGAACCAACCTTGTGTTGTCAATAACTAATGAAATGTTCCTAAAGACAATAATCAAATGGATAAATGATTTTCAATTTTAATGAAATTTGCCGTGAAAAATGAATAGTTCAAATTATAAGTTTACTAACTTATTAACACTTGAACACGATTATCTACACACGCATACTTAAAACCACAATTCGATCAACTAAAATAGCCTACGCTACCATGTGTGTCATCAAGCAGAGGCCTTGGTGCCTTGTTGAGGAGGCCCCGTCACCATAAGATATTTTTTCGTACAATATGAAATACCACACACCGCTGCCAATAATGATGCATGCTTAGTGATGAATACTATATGATATATGAAGGGTAGTGCTATATCCACACACCTCCTTTGTTCTTCTACACATATTTTGATGTTATATCGAATGAATTGAAAAATATCAAATAACAAAAATTAACAAAAAATATGTGAAAAGTTAAAAATAAAAAATATGTGAATAACGCCATCATATATCCGATCCGAATAATGACCTACTGTTAGTGATGTTTTGCCATATCCTTCCTGATCTTTTGCCTACTGGATATGGGGCCAAATGTACCACATCCAAAACCTTGAACATTTGTTTCCAAAATTCTAGTAACCTGTCAAATTCCCTATGAGTTTCTCACCGATATGGTGGGTTTTAATTTTCTGGGAAACCTAACGGAAAGACGAGGCCCAAGAGACATCACGTAGGCTCAGCAGGTGTTCTCCAGGATTCCATATATTTTAGGGAGTTTTAACGAAAAATCACATTTTTACATTAAAAAGTCAAACATGTACTATTCATTTTACCCTTTATTTTGTCCTTATCATTAAAACTCAAAGTTTTCAAGTCATTTTCATTAGTTTTCCTTATAAGGATTTGGCGTAATTTGTTAGTTCTATGATCTTCGAACTCATTCACTTGATTTTTGCACCCGTTTGATAACTATTTAATTTTAATTTTTACTTTTTTTTCTTATGATATGAGAAAAGTATTGCTAAAGTTAATTCTTTATTCTTGTCCTAAATTAGAGATATAAAGAGGGTTGGAGTTTGAAAGCAAATTGAACAACCTTGCAAAAAAAAATTTGTCAAAATGATAGACTTATTAGCACTAGCGAAGCCAATGTGGGGGCCTTGGCATACCTTGACCCCAATATGCTTGTAAATTTATCCTTTTGAAAATTTTTCTGACCCCCCTAGGTGCATAGCAGCAGCAGATGAAATATTGGGCATTGGAATATTATATGAGTAGCAGCATATGAAATATTATAAAAAAATCCATAATTTCCCATTAGTTAATTCCAAATTCTATTAGGCATTGGACTTAATTTTCCATTAGTTAATTGACTTAATTTCATTAGCCAATCCCCAAACACTGAAGACTAAAAGTGCCTAATTAGGTTTTTTTTTCTTGTACTTTTGGTTGAGTCAGTGGTTGTTATTTTGATCAAACTTATATTATGTGCTTAAGTTGGTTCATCTCACTTAATTTTATTCAAATATGGAGCTCACACTACTTGAAAATGAACTTAAGAATTATATTTGTGGCATGCATTTGCATAATAAATTTTCTGAGTTGAAAGGAATTAGTAGTCTTGCACAAAAGTTGGTGGAGACAAAGAGGGATAGACAGTATCCCTTTGGTGTACATGCTAGTGAAATTAGCAATAATTTTACCAGTTGCGAGTCTTGCGACTGCTTCAATTGAAAGAGCTTATTCAGTGATGAATATTCTGAAGAATCAACCTCATAATAGGATGGGTGGTCATTGGTTGAATGATAGTTTGTTTGTATACATTGAGAATGACATATTTAATTATGAGAACACGTTGTGGACAATTATAAATGGAAGTACAATTGATTTTTGAAAGCTATTTTTTGACCCATCGTTGTAAATTTTTTGCTCCGCCATTACTTATTAGATTCTAATGATACTGTTTATATCCTTAGACAAAATATTGAAAAAAAAATTCAGGACCAATAAAAACCTCTGTTGTGTTTTTGTTTGCCCCTCAAGATAGCAATCGAACAGCCTCGCAATTTCACAACGGTGAAAACGTTGTCATATATATAGGTTGTATAAGTTTGAGAGCAGAAACGCTTCGTCTTGTACCTAGCTAATAGCTATATGTTTTAAGGTCAAAAGTTGGTCCCTGAGCGTGAGGCTAATATTTTGGAATCTTAGTCTTGAGCCTTTCACAGAAAGTTAGTACATAATTTTTATGTTTATAGCGAAATTTTATCTTTAGGACATTGCCCATATACAGAGTTTATCTACTCAACAAGTCAGTCTATTTCAATTTGTTTTTTCTCTTCTGTTCATGCGATCTTACTGTTATAACGTACTATATTTGTTATAGTTGCATAACTACTGTTATCTATTTGCTTTCGTTTTCTGTTGACAGTATTGCCTACTTAATATTTATCTGTCAAGAAAAGTATGCAAATTAACACTTTTTTTTATAATTATTATTATTATTATTAAGGAGGGAGGGAAGAGTTTGAAACTATTAGAATAATTTAGGAGATAAGATAATTTCGAACCCGAAAAGTATAGGTAGAAACCTAACATCTTATCTACAAAGATATTGAACCATATGTATGCAGGAAACCTGCTGAAACAGTTCAATATGTTGAATTTCAAACCACTGAATATGTTGGAACCAAATTTTTACACCTCCCTACACGGCTAAGCAATCGCTGAAAACCTGCTTGCAGGATGAGCAAACAACCGTAAAAACTATTTCTAAGGAGATGGCTAATCAAGTCAGTCAAGACTTTTAGATATGACAGCATATATGTTTGATGCCTTTGATAGGAATCCTAAGGGGTTAACACATCTATGCAAAAATTCAATTAAAAATAAGGTCATTTATTCAATTTGTAGAAAATAGATAGACAATTCGTAATGTTTTTAACAAATCCGACCATATATTTTTATACAGTTCGATAATTGTCCAATCTCATTATTATCAAGTTTTTGCAAAGATGATATTTATTAGAGATAATTTATAAGATAAACGATTTTGATTATAAATATGAAACTCTATCAATCGGTCACAAAATATGTTGAGAAAGAACCCATCTTCAAGTATTGAGAAGCAAGTGAATTCCTTGCCTTAGATTACATCATTAGCTTCTTGAAATTAATGTATAATTTGATTCATTTTGCTTGCACCACACATGATAACTGATGGATTTTTAAATCATTAGTAAATCCACCAGATGATTCCTGGACAATCAACTCCTTGCAATTTGGTAAAGGCTTCCTAGAAAGTAACTTGGTGATTTAAAGTACTGGGCAAATTGAGAATCCACCAATCTGCTTTGCAAGTTGGTTAACATTTGAGAAACAAAAGTGAACGAAATGACATTTAAACTGCTTTGACAGAAAAGAAAAGAAAAAAAAGTACTCTTATAAGTTTTTTTTTCACGACACACTTCAAGAGCTTTAAACTCAAAAACTTAAAGAGGTGTAAAACACACAAAATATGAACTGTTTCCTTGAAAGCACTTGCCATGTAAACTTTTCAGGAAGTGGTCTTTCAAGACAGTTCTCAACTGTTAGATGCATATCCGAATCAACGACTACTATATCATGTGGCTCATTACTAAGCATAATACATGCTAAGTGTATAGTATGGGTTTGTTCGTTCTCTCTCTCACTCTAAGCACAAACTAAACAACAAGAAAACCCCCTAAATAAAGCTTACCAAAACCGAACCCTAAATAAAGCTTACCAAAATCGAACCCTAAATTAATCCTGAATTTTTCTCTTTCACTTTGCATTTTCTCAATCTTAATTTTCGTCTCTTTTCATGGAGGTGTGGTGGTGCTCTTGGTGTTTATAGGTTTAAAAACAACACACGATATCATAGTATAAATAAAGTACTTCCAATCGAGTCCTATTAAAATTTGAAAAAAACCAAACAATTGAACTGTTTTTTATTTGAAAGCACTTGCCATGTAGAATTTTCAGGAAGTACTTTTTCAAGAAGAACTTCATACTCAAAGACAGAATTTGGAAGTTTAATGATTTGATCAAGAAGCCCAAGCCCGACAAGAAAAAAACCTAAAGACTTTAGCAAGAAGCCCAAACCAAAGCAACTATACATAAACCTCCAAAAAAGTGGTCGTTAGGGTTTAACCCTTTCAAACGACGTCGCTGCGCCTCACGGAGTAAAGTCCGGGCAAAGTTTCCCCGCCCTGCTTCCTTCCTTCCCCGGCTCCAAGTCTCCAGACTCTCCATTGCCATACAATTCTTCAACTTATCGAACACTTTCTCTTCGTTTCTCGGGAAAATACTTCAATTTTCTGGTAATCTTCTCCCCCCTTTCTGCAAATTCTGAATTTAATTGTCTTTCTTGTATATGTAGATTCATGCACAACACTGCTGCATGTTTGAAATTCCAATTAATGGAAAAATTAATCTCTTTTCGTACTGTTTTGGATTTTCTGCGATTATGTTTGGTGAAAGTTCCAAACTTTTCTGTAATGCTTGCTAACTTTCGCCTCAATTCAGCAGCTAATAAAGTTTTTCTTAATTAATTAACTAATTAGCCATTCAGTACTATGATTCGGTGGTATTGCTCTTCATTTAGAAGTGAAGGGTCCTAGGTTCGAATCTCGTGGATAGCAAATTCGATATCAAATTAGGCTGCCCATTGAGTGGCTTAGCCGAACTCCCCCTCCCCTTAGTGAAAAAATATCGATGTACTCAAATAAAATAAATTAAATTAACTAATTAAATTTTTTAATTTATCTATTTAGCTGCTAATATAATTGTGCGTATGTAATGGCATTTGGATTTTAAAAGTATCAGTGCTTTTGGAGAGGAAATCATGAGTAAAAAGGAAAACTAAATCTACCCTTTTACACGATAATGATACTTAGAGATATAACTCATTTTTTGAACATAAGATGAAAAATTCTGTTAGTGTTAATCGTAATCTGATAGTAATAAAGCAAACTTAAGTAGTAAGCGGAAACACTTGGCTTGGCAATGACGTCCATGTTCCCAATTCCAGAATCCAAACAATGCTTCAACGGTAGAATAGTTAGGCAGATGCCAGAATTCTTAATCTTCTATTTCAAATTGTACAAAATTCAAAGTCTCATTTTTTCTTCGTCATGCTAGATTGCAATGAACGAATACATCGGTGATGAAACAAACAATGCACAAGAACAAAAGGAACATGAAATAGAAGACCCCGAGCTGCGTAGGCTTCTTGTACCAAAAGCAGAAGATCTGCCTCTCATCCCTCCCTCTTCTGTTGAATCCAACTTTGTCTCTTATTTCGCTCCAGGTTCTTCCTAATGTGTTCATTTGATTTTCTAATTAGAAAATAGCACAACTATTTGTGTAAAGCTAAAACATCTGTTTTTGTGTCCAGATTTTATGAAGCCAGGACATGACCAGTACATTTATCGCCATGCCAATGGGTACAAAACCCAACCTTTTTCGTTTTGTTTCATATATGTTTGTTAACTTTTCAAAAGTGAAGTTTGATTGTTTTTAAATCGTAATTTTATGTGCAAGATTGTGTGTGATTGGCTTGGCTCCAACACATGTGGCTCTTAAGGAAGAAGGGGGTATCACAGCTGTTGATTTCAATGTTGGGAAATCTGATCGTAGTGGGATAAAGGTTACTGGAAAACGCAAGAAGGTATCTGTTCTTTCTCTAATTCTAAAGGTGGAAATTAGGTTCTCTCGCTCTCTGAGCTAGTAGCTTGTAGAAATTATTTATTTATTCTTTTAATTTTCTGGACAATTTCTTTATCGTTCTAGTTCATTTACATAATCTGTAATTGCTATGCTTTTATCTCTTTTAGTATATAATATTTTAGGTTGTGGAGTCTTAAACTTGATGAGGCATGGTGTCAGTTCTTATATTGTGATTTTGTAATATATGAAAATGTTCTTAAGCAGAATGCACAACACTTGGAGTCCAACTCAGCCTTGTGTAAAGTTTGCACCAATGATGCTACTTATATTGTGAGGTAGAAACCTATTTTTGTCTATGCTTTCTTCGTCTTTCAGTTTTCATTATTCTGCATTCAACTCCTTTCCATATATGAGCTTTGAAGTTGTAGTTTCTTTTGACAGGTGTTGCGTAAAAGGTTCACTATTGGAAGTGAATGATAGATTAATCAAGCAGCCAGATTTGCTTAATTCAGCAGTAAGAATCAGTTAATACCCTTTTATTAGCAGTTGTCAGATTTTGCTGTATAGATCTGTACCGTTGGAGTCATTATTGTTAAATGGAATCAACATAGGTGGGATTAAGCATATTTCCTTTTTTTGTACTTAATGCCTGTAACTGTGACACTGTACTTCCATATGTTTGTATATGTAAAAACATCGTTTAGTCCTACAGACTAGATACTGTGCTTGATAAAAGGATGAGAAATGCTAACACAAGAACAATGATATACACTTCAGGCAAATAACGTTGAGAGAGAGAGAGTTGGGGGGTTAGCATTCCTTTGGTACTGAAATACCATGAAGATATTTTGTGTTTGAACATACCTTGGGTAGCTTTTGCTTGATCTGAGTCAGTGCATACTACTTCTATTGATTGAATGTTTTGGGATGGTTTCTGAACCTTATGATTGATTAAGACTGGCATTGACGGTTGTGATGGTGTAGGCTTACAATTCCTAAGTAACTTGGACTTGTGGGACTGAAAAGACACCACAAGCTTCTTCTCTTATTCATGCTGCAGTTTTACATCTGAAGATACCCTCTAAGGGCATCAGGCCATCACATGTATTGATTTGCGTTTTCTTTTTCACTTAGCGTCTTCTGTTTTACACTTTTTGACAGTAGTTTTAATTCTTTATACTAGTGCTGCGGTTTGTAGGCTGGTGGCTCATTCTTCATACTTATTTGTCCCATTCCAGGCAGATAGAGAAGGATATATTGCCATTATCATGCCAAAGCCAGCAGATTGGCTCAAAGTCAAGGATTCGCTGTTAAGCCTTGAAGATTACAAAAAGCTGAGGGAAGTTTCATGACTTGTCATAAAATTTGCAAATTCCCCTCTTTTATCACTGATCCTGGATGAAAAAGAGAGAACATTGAAATCTGCTGTCTATCATGGTGCATACGAGATTACCCATCACTTACTCCTTGCTCGTGGGTGTCACAGCTTTGATATCTTATTGCTTTTGGCAGTTTCAACGCATACAATTGGTATATTTTCTCCACTGCTTCTATATCATGTATACCATTTAATTTATATTATTTCAGAAAATAATGATGGTTTTAATCAAGAATACATTCTTTGCATTGTTTTGTAGCATTACATTCTTCTGATAGAACTGTATATGTGACGCTCGTAGTTAGGTAACTAGTTATTCATTGCAACTAATCTGCCAAATTAAGGGCTGATGTAGTTTATGCGCCATTTATGAAGGGACTATTCTGCCAGCCATTACATAAAGCAACATACTAAGTACAATAACAGAAGGAACCACTCACTAAAATTATCGAATATCTACTTCGAATATTTGATGTAACCGACCGAAGTATTCACGCCCTTTATAAGAGTCCCAAGCAATGGTGCCAACACACACTTAGAGGTATCTTCCCTGTAAAAGAACCCTAAGCACTTACAGTCCTTATCACACTTGGCCCTGCACTCTCCGACCTTCATTGGACCATCTCCCCCATCCAAATAAGGACTCAGAAAGTGCTCAACATCCGCAACCTTGTAGTAGCTCGCTTTTGCCCCACTCTTACACTGTCCCAACTTTGGTGCTGCACAGCCCTTGCTCCAACCCAGAAGCCCTTTCGGGCTGGGGCACCCAACACACATGCCCCTACTACAGTACCCATACGAACCACACTTAGATGGCAATGCACATTCTCTAATGAAATAGCTCGAAAAGAATGCAAAGCTCTCTTCCCATTTCATGTTTCTCACTTTGTCATAGTAAGTATAGGCCTTGAGATTGCCATCAGACCCGAGTCTTATAAATGTGTATGTAGCATTGTAGTTGAGCTTGTTAAGGTTGATTTGGTGTGCGTTGCCAATGGGACGAACTTGTAGGAGGTGCCTATGGCTTTGTGGTGGTGGTGGTGGTGGTGGAGCATTAATGTCCTGGTTTACATTGAGCACAAGCTCATAAGCAATGCCATCATCGAAACCATCCATAATGTCAAAATCAAAGGTTACAGTGCTTCCGTAGTCGGTTCCTGTCCACCCGCCATAGATAAGACGCTGGCCAGTATTGTTCAAGTACATAGTGAACCCAGTGTGGTCCAGAACAATACTGTATGGCCCATCAGAGCCATCGGTATCAGATTTGCGACTAACAAGCTTGTTACGGCCATTAGTTGTGACTGATTGCCCCAGTAGAAGAGTATCAGTAGGGTAATCAAAGCTTTGCCATATGAATCTTCCATTCTTGTCATGGAGAACCAGGTTACCGTTTCCAAGTAACTTGATCCCTGTGACACCTTTGTTGGCTGTGTTGGTTTGCCAAACAACAGTCCCATCTGCTTCTCCGAGGACTAAGTTTCCCTCTCTACCAAAAGAGAGAGTGGCTTTCTCGCGAACCGGGTGGTTCCGGTTTGCATCCCAGACCCACCGCACTTCATCCTTGGGAACACCGGCTCTGATAGCGAATATGTAAGAATCTGGGGTGGTGTTGTAGAAGCATAACCCGAAAGGATGTGTGTAGAAGGTGTGGGAATTTGTTTGGATCACGCGGTAGGTAGCATGGTATTCTACGATTCCGCCTCCTAATTCGCCTTGGTTGATGAATTTGAAGGTTTGGTTTGTAGGGACTTGGGCTTGAATGGGAATGGCAAAGAGGATGGCAATGAAGGAGAAAAGGAAAACAGCTGAATGTGAAGTTTTAGTTGCCATTTAGTGATATTTGCTACTCGTTCTTGTGGAGGATTATATAAGGTAATTCTAGTGAGAATATATCAATAAGGTCAGGATCACCAAATGTACTTGTTAAATAAAACGTTGTCACATCAGTTAAAATAGATGGTGATTTTCACTCCTATTTCCTACTGCATTCTGCATCTTATTTACGTTTCTTGATTCTCGTATGATTTATTCAAGGTTAGAAAAAAGAGAATATAGGATGAGAAAGATGAGGGCGAAAATAACTTGTAATTGATGCCACTTGGATGCCCTAAATGTGTAGGGTATATACCTTCAGTGAGAGAAGGTACTAGATGACAAGTCAGTGCAGGTTGGCTGGGGAGGGGAGACAACTTTAAGATGCAGAACAAAATTATATCCTGATTGCTGAGTCACTCCACATGTGCTAACGTAAGACTTATCTTCTTGAATTGCGAGGGCAAGCACAAGTCAAGCTTGGCGTCCAGACAAGCTTATCACTTGCATTGCAGATGACAAGCTTATCACTTGCATTGCAGATAACTTACTACTACTATCTAGTGGTAGTGGTATTCATCTTCACTTGTAAGTGAGAGGTCTTAAGTTCGATTATCGCCAAAGACGAATATGAACCACGTTATTGTTAGCTTATTGGGAGGCCAAGCCTATCCCTCCCCTTTAGCGTAGATAATATCGTTTGTTAAAAAAAAATCAAATTATAAACTTGTCAATATATATAAATATTTGCTCCCAGAGCTTTACACAGCATAAACCACCGAAAAATGTCTTCCCCTCAACTAACCATGTCACTACCGTCCATGTTCATTTTCTCACTCTTTGCTTTCATTGCTCAAGCCAAAGTTCCAGCAAATCAAACTTTCAAGTACGTCAATGAAGGGGAATTTGGGCCTTACATTACAGAATATGATGCAAGCTATCGTATGCTTGATCCTTTTGCCTCCCCCTTCCAACTTGCTTTCTACAACACCACCCCAAATGCCTTCACTCTTGCTCTACGCATGGGTTTGAGGCGGTCGGAGTCGCAGTTTTATTGGGTTTGGGAAGCCAACCGGGGGAAACCTGTCGGCGAAAATGCCACCTTCACATTTGGGACTGATGGGAATCTTGTCTTGGCCAATGCCGATGGCCGAGTGGCTTGGCAAAGCAACACCGCCAACAAAGGTGTCGTAGGCTTCGACTTGCTTTCAACTGGCAATATGGTACTTTATGACTCAAAGGGTAACTTTGTTTGGCAAAGTTTTTACTACCCATCAAACACTTTGTTGGTGGGTCAATCTCTGCGTGCCGGGGGAGTAAGCAAGCTTGTCAGTCGAGCATCGGAGGCAGAAAACGAAGACGGGTCTTATAGCTTGGTGATGGAGGCGAAAGGTTTGGCTATGTACTACAAGAGCAAGAACTCCCCACGACCATCACTTTACTTCACATCTTCCAAATGGATTAGTGTCCAAAAGGGCTCATTGAACCATGTGACATTGAAATGTTCACCGGATGCTCATGAGGGTTTTGCTTACGATTTGAGCTTGGACTATGTAGCAGGAAACTCTTCCTCCGGAGGAAATGTCATTCTTGCAAGACCCAACTACAACAGCACATCAACATTCCTTAGGCTGGAAATTGATGGAAATTTGAGGCTTCACACTTACTATAAAGTAGTTCGATACGGTGCATGGGAGGTGACCTTCACGCTTTTCGATAAAGATTCGAAATGGGAAAACGGGTGCCAACTGCCTGAGCGATGCGGGAAGTTGGGCATTTGTGAGGACAGCCAATGCGTTGCTTGCCCATCGTCTAAGGGACTGTTGGGTTGGAGCGAGAGCTGTGAACCTGAGAAGCTAACTTCTTGTGATCCAAAGAGCTTCCACTACTACAAAGTTGAAGGGGTTGATCATTTCTTGAGCAAGTACGCAAAGGGAGATTCAATCAAAGAGAGTGATTGTGCTAAGAAGTGTACATTGGATTGCAAGTGTTTGGGCTACTTTTACAACCAAGACACATCAAAGTGTTGGATTGCTTATGATTTGAAAACTTTAACCAAAGTTGCCAATTCCACGCATGTGGGTTACATCAAAGCACCTAACCACTAGGCCACAGAGAGAATGTACAATGTGGAGTGACAATCTAGTGTGTATTTTCTTGTTTTCTTAGCTTATTCTACAATGTCTCAATTGGGTTATATGATGTTAGCTCTAGGTATGGAATCTTATCGAGCTGCTTTATTTCATTTGATTACTCATGCTTATTCGAAGACATTGTTGTTCTTAGAATCTGGATCAATTATTCATGCAATGGGATATTGGGCAAAAAAAAAAAAAAAAAAAAAAAAAAAAAAAAAAAACCAAAACGGGTTTCTCCAATGCTATGAATATAAAGAATCTTTTTCGTAAATTCTCGCCTACTACTAAATTTATATAACCTTAAGGAGTTGCGGGTTTTTTTCTACCAATTAGGGCCTCCCTTCACCACCACCCCCCAAGGGATAATCTACAGAGTTCATAACTATTCCTCTTACTACAGGACGCTAACCTAGCCATGAAACTACTGAGTATTTACTACCTATTGAAGCACCATGACTCAGGAACCTGTTGAAGCATCATGTCTTAGGAACTCGTGCAAGCACCATGCCTTAGGAACCTACTAAGGAACCATGACTTAGGAACTTAATGAAGTATATATCCTTGCTAAGCCACTCTTGCCGATTCACATGATCAACCCCAAATAAGTGGTAGCCTCGACACGTGGCAACCATCTATTGACTATTCCATTAACCAATGGGAGGGTTTTCTCCAACGTACATGGAAGGGGGTTCATCTCCACCATGGTGTTCCGATCCAATAATGCAGAAAGAAGGTTACACATGACATTGTGTTATTGAACTAAGAAGCTATACAATAGCAGTGAATCATTCCATGTAAAAGGAAAGTCACTATATACCTTGTACAGGTCATTACTGTTTACAACCCTAAGCACTACGTACCCGCGTAACCTCTGAATCACTCTTAGTTAGCTTAAACATCGAAGACTCTTCGGCTAGTACCAAACTGGTGCCCTTCGATACTTTTCTTTCCCTTCATCGCGTTGACCGGAGAACGCCATTAGAGTTCGCCTTCATCGACCATTCGTTGGTCCAACTTTTATTCATCAACAAATCCAGTGAACTCTCTGGACAACTGTATGATGTTGGACCACTATAGACTTGAAAGTTAGTGGTAATGAACTAGTGGCATAGGCTCATAGCCGCATAGACAAACTTCGTGGTGTAGGAGTAGGACCATCTCATCATTTCTTTGAACGCAGAATCTCGTGCATATTGCTAAAATTAAAGTATATTAACTGTCCAAACCTATCAGTTATCTCAGTTTCTAGATTTTGTGTGGATAAGATCTGTTATATTTATGGAAAGTGGTCGGTATTTAAACTTTTTGTATGCTGAGTCATACACAGTCAAAGTAGCTAGGGAGCAACGAATTGTTATCTGGTGGAACACATGCATGCATGCATCAGTAGGTAGTTGAGTTCTTTAGTTGAAACTTCAAACCATACAACATGCAGAAATGGATTAATGCAGTGTGCTGGAGCGTGTGCTGGAGCCTGGCCTGTAGCTGGAATCCGTTGTCCATCACCAAATGCTCCCTCGTAGTTGCTACACCAAGTTGCTACATATTGACCAAATAGCAGTTGCATATAGTTTTCACGAAAATTTACTATGTTCTCATGTATGCTATGCACCGAATAGGTAAAAGACTGGATGTGCGAGTAATGATTAACTGTCAAAAGATTTAGCGATAAAAATTTAAATGTATAGTATACTCCAGTGGATACTGAAAAACCTGAATATATATTGATCACAATTATCTCAAACAATTGGTGACTCATAAAGTATTTTGAAAGTTTATCCATATATCAGATTCGTATGTTGGTACGGAAATGTAGGGTCGGTTTCCATTGATCAAAGTTGGCATCTAAAGACTTTGAGCAACTCCACACCTAAAAATCTCCATGGGTTATAGGCATAGTCTGAAATATCGATAATATCGACGAAATATCGAGAATATTTCGGTTTTTTCGAATCACGAATATTTCGGAACATATCACTGTACATATCATACAAATATCGACAATATCGACGATAATATCGGAAAATATCATACAAATATCGACAATATCGACGATAATATCGGAAAATATCGATGTCGATAATTTCGCTCACACTTCAGCAATATTTTGTCAAAATATCGGTGTAATATCGCTAAAATATCTCGCTCACACTTCAGCAATATTTTGTCAAAATATCGGTGTAATATCGCTAAAATATCGATGTAAAGGAAGAAAAAAAAGGAAAAAGAAGAAAAAAAGGGAAAAAAGGAGGAAAAAAAAAACACAGGGGATTTGAACCCCTCCCATTTTACTCCTCCAACACCTTAACCACGATATATCACTTATGTTTTAGTGATAATATACTAAAATATTTATATTTATATGAGTGGCATGTTAACAATTACATGCAAAACTATTTTGGGGATTTATCATTTGATGAATACTCTTCACAATAAACTTACTCTACACATAGAGATGATGACGATAGTGAAAAATTTGAACCTCATAGGAACTTTATGTGGTACTAAATCACTCATGTATCTTACCATGCAATGTATAAAGTGTAAAATATTGTAGTAAATCATTATATATAAATGATTATGGTGTGTTTAATCTTTTTTTCATTAATTACTACATATTTTCTACACTCACAGTGTTTGCCAGCTCGCTGTATAATCAACTTAAATCAGTTAAATCCATCATGTAATGCATTTCCTTCTAATTTTTTTTTTATAAACTCATAGATAATTGACTAAATAAACATTCTCCAAAGTTTCAATAAAAATTTCCAAAGTTTTTCTTACAATTTCCGTGGTTTTTATTCAATTTTTATCGATATCAATAATATCCCGATATTTCCATCGAAATTTCCATGTTTTTGGACTACCGATATCTCCGATATCATCGATATTTTATACCATGGTTATAGGCAACTCAATCCCCCAAAGTGAATAGTAATTGCCTTAAGTAAACAGTAGCTACTCAAGTGCATCTCACTCCTAAATTGAATAGCCCAGACTATTAGTATTAAAATTTTATTTTTTTTATAAAAAAAATAAAAGATAATTTTATTTTTAGTTTCGGATAATAATAAAGATTGGTTGAAAGTATTTAAAAAATATTAAAATGTTATGTAAGGTGAAAGGACATGGCTAGATATTTACATAAAAAAAGTTTTTTTCTTATAATTTTTTGTATTTATAATTAATTTTTTTATTTAGGATTTTTTATAATTTTTAAAAGCTGACGCCAGCATGACATCACTCCACCCAGTTGTTGGGCTAGGCGATTCGGGCCTGGGGGCAAAGTTGGGCTCCCCTATAGCCCAGTTGGTTTGTAAGGGCTGGAGCAATTTTTTGCGGGGGAGGGGGATTGGACAGCCCATAGCCCGGGGATTGAGCATAAATGCACACTCCAATCTATGTTAAAGATTAAACACTCGCTCAATGACTATGTTATCCCTCGTGGATTAATTCAGAAAACTAGATTAACATCCTTTCACAAGATTCAATTTTCCAAAAAACCAAGTGTAAGATCTAATATTTAATTTTGATCCTTGGACTTTATGTTCAACTCATCAACTTTTCATATAAGAGTTGAAGAGTCAATTAATTATAAGAATTATTTTTGTTTGTTCCTAAATCGCCCTTTTCCTATGATTTAGCTAATAAATATTGACTATTAGGTCTTTGAGCTTTCATGTTTATTTTGAAATCAATAAAAAAAATTTATTTTTACTAAATGTCTATACGAGTTGCACAATCAGGTCTCATTTATGGAAGAGCAACATGCCCTTATACTTCCGTACTTATGGTTATGCACTTATACTTCCGTACCTATGCTTATGCACTTATACTTCCGTACCCATGTATAGCACTTTGTTAATGTACTTATAATTTTTGTGGGTGTTCTTCTTTTTTCTTATGGAGATGGGAATTGTGTTAGTGGATTATGTTTTGCTTTTCTTTTGTAATGTATTTTTGACATTTCTTTCACGTTTATATTCACAATTAATCAATATAAAATATTTCATTTATTTTCCTGTACCTATTAGTACTTTCCAAAAATTTTAAAATTTTAGAATTTTGATTTAAGTGTATTAATGGGTGATTTGAGAGTGAAAGTCAATTTCCAATTTTTAGTCTTAATTATGAATTGAATTGGAATGTGGATGGCAAGTTTTGTAAATAGTGTATGTGATAGAGGCAATTAAATATGACATGGCGTTAAGATTTTAAAATAGGGACTTAAATTGGATAGAGAAAACCATGCAAGTTAAAATCTAAAAGTATCTTATTTAGATCCTAAAATCTAAAAGCCCCATATATAAAAGGGTAGACGACCTACAACATAAACCATGCAGTCTCCAACCTTCACCACGTAGTCATTGCTCTACTTATTTCTCTTATCTCTATTTCCTTCATTGCTCACGCTCAAGTTCCAGCAAATCAAACTTTCAAGTTTGTCAACGAAGGAGAATTTGGGCCTTTTATCACAGAATATGATGCAAGCTATTGTAGGTTTGCTCCATTTGCCTCCCGCTTCCAACTTGCTTCTACAACAGCACCCCAAATGCCTTCACTCTTGCTCTTCGTATGGGTTTCAGACGTTCGGAGGCACTCTTCCGGTGGGTTTGGGAATCCAATCGGGGAAATCGGTCGGTGAAAATGCCATCCTAACATTTGGTTCTAACGGAAACCTCGTCTTGGCCCATGCCAATGGCAAAGTAGCGTGGCAAACCAACACCACCAACAAAGGTGTGGTAGGCTTCAAGTTGCTTCCAAATGGCAACATGTGATGCTTTACAACTCAAAGGGCAAGTTTATTTGGCAAAGCTTTGACTACCCAACAGACACTTTGTTGGTGGGTCAATCTATATATGCAGCGGGTGTAAGCAAGCTTGTAAGCCGTGCATCTGAGAAAGAAAACAAAGATGGACCTTACAGCTTGGTGATCGAGCCCAAAGGGTTGCCTTTTGTACTATAAGAGCAGCAATTCCCCAATGGGCACATTGAACCAAGTGACATTAAATAGTGCTCCTGATGAGGGTCTTATGACCTAACCCTAGAGTATCTAGTGGCCAACTCTTCCTCAAGTAGCGAAACCCTCTATCTAGCTCAAGTTAAATACAACAGCACATCAACGTTCCTCAGGCTAGGAATCGATGGCAATGTCGAGCTATACACTTACAACGACAAGGTGGATTTCAGTACATGGACAAGGTGGATTTCAGTGTATGGAGGGTGACCTTCGCTTTTTTCGACAGAGAAAATTCGGTATGGGAAACCGAGTTCCAGTTGCCTGAGCGATGTGGGACTTTTGGCCTTTGTGAGGACAGCTAATGTGTTGCATGCCCTTCTTCTAAGGGACTATTGGGTTGGAGCAAGAGTTGTGCGCCTGAGAAGCTGACTTCATGTGATGCAAAGAGCTTCCGCTACTATAAAGTTGAAAGGGTCGATCATTTTTTGAGCAAGTACACTAATGGAGTTGCTATGAAAAGAAAACGATTGTGCTAAGAAGTGCACTTCGGACTACAGTGTTTGGGCTTCTTTTTCAAGCAGGATCCATCAAGCTATAATTTCGTGATGACCAAGTCTGCTGAAGTAAAATCCTACTAGGACTATGACTCATCGGCACACACCTAGATATCCGTGATTTATCTCATCAAACCCCTTTTCCTGCTGAGACTCTATCCCTATCTAGTCTCGGCCTCTTCGACTTGGACTAAAATTCTTAACCTAGTCTCCTTAGGCGCTCAATTCATTTCATTGATCAGCCACAAATTTTGATTTTTGGAATAATTCAAATCATAAAACCCATTTTGATCTTTCAACCGTTCTAACCCACAAATTTTGATTTTTGGAATAATTCGAATCATAAAACCCATTATGATCTTTCAACAGTCCTAACCCAACCAAATTCGATCGAACCATTATCACAATCTATCCTTTCACAATTCCAATTCTATTATGACTTGGTCGAATCGCTTGCACTCCATTTTTGGTCTAAGAAATAAGAATGTCTCCTAGACTAAATATTCACTATTGGGTCAAGACTCAAAACCCTCCCTTCTTGGTTATTTCTTCTCGGCCCAATAACCAAATTTCAAGCCCAAACAATATCATAATCGAGACCACACTAATTAATAAAATAACAAATAGTTTCCCTAAATAGAAATAGAAATAGAAAGGTAAATTCTATTGAACACATATAATCTCTTTTTATATTCTTACTCTCTACAACCATATTATTTTTAATTAAACCATCAATATCTCTTTAAATCTAAAGTTGCTACCTAAGTTACCCTCACAAACCCAATTCAATATATAATTTTTTCTTTACACCTATTTAGAAAATAAATTTCAAAATCAACTACCATATTATTCAGCTTTCCTTGTTCACGAACCAATCTAATCAACACATCTTTTCCTTTGAATATCTACACGTACTACCTATTTTTTATTGGAATTAAAGTTCCAAAATTAACTATTTATTTAGAATTAAAGTTCCAAAATTAACTAACACGAATGACATTATAAATAAATTAAATAAATGATTCTCTCATAAGTTGTAAATTGATCAGTATAATCCATTACACATTCTTGTCCAACCTCATAAGTTGTAAATAGAAAATAGCAAATATTTAAAGACTTCTTTTTTAAATTCAACAAGTTGCTGCATTTAAATGCCCTAATCTTGATTCTCATGATATCTATTCCTAGTGGAATATTTCCAGAGGTCTTGTTTTATGGATTGTTTATATAATTCTTAATCCGAAAGAGAATTGGGTAACATGGAAAAAAATAATTTAATGCCTTCAACTGACATGCACGTTGTACAAATCAACATTCTCTAGCTAACAGTTGATGAAGGATATATATATATATATATATATATATATATATATATATATATGTATATATGTATATATGTATATGTATATGTATATATGTGTAAAGCCATTTAGGGCATTGATCAAGAGAATTGGGTAACATGGAAAAATAATAATTTAATGCCTTCAACAGACATGCACGTTGTACAGATCAGCATTCTCTAGCTAACAGTTGATTAAGGATATATATATATATATATATATATGAGTAAATTGGAAGAATGGTCCCTAAACTATGATTGAATTGTAGTTTTAGTCCCTGAACAAAAAATCCATTAAATTTGGTCCCTAAACTTGATAAAATGTGGAGCATTGGTCCTTTGATGTCAATTTTGTTAAATTTTCCGTTAGAGTGTTTGAGTGGAAGGTTTATGGGCACCACACTTAAATAATTATGTACTACTTGGCTTAGAAATATTAAAATAAAAAAAAAATTAGGAAAGATAAAATTTAAAAATAAAAAAAAAATTCTATAAACCCACCCGCACTTCACCAACTCTTGCAGTCCACCCATTCACCTTTGAGTCTTTGACCAACTCCCTAGCCTACCTCCCACCTCCATCTCCCATTCCCCACAACCCAGCCGATCCCCAACCCGTAGCCCACAAAGTTCCGACCTCTGTGCAGTGAGGGTTTCGATTGTAGGTTGTCAAGGCAGCGTGGAATAAGGCTGCAAGGATGGAGGTCATTGTGTGAAGTCATTTGGAAAGGAAGATTGTGTTCCAAATTTAGATTTGAACTTTTTTATGGTTTGGTTGTTTGGAGAGTGCAACAATGGCTGCTGGGTTTGGAGAAGGAGGTGGGCTGAAGGAAGATGGAAGAGAGAATTAAACCATTTTTATTTTATGTATTTTCTTTTTCCTTTCTCTGTGTTTGTATTTTTGTTTTTATAAATTTGTTAGCCCACATGGCATCCGCATCAACAAAAATGTGGAGCCCACAAAGACCACATCATCATAGTAACGGAAAATCTAACGGTGTTAGTACCAAAGGACTAATGCTCACATTTTGTCAAGTTGAAGGACTAAATCTAATGAAATTTTAGTTCAGGGACCAAAGCTACAATTCAATCAAAGTTAAGGGACTATTTCTCCAATTTACTCTATATATATATGTGTGTGTGTGTGTGTGTGTGTGTGTGTGTGTGTAAAGCCATTTAGGGCATTGATCAAATTTGGCATATACTCAATTATGCAGCTGTGTAGGGCATTGATCAAATATCTTCATGGTCGTTTTATAATATGATGACATAATTTCCTTTAACAATAGTTTAAGAAGACTGTCGACCCAAAGACGATCCAAATCGAAGTCTGTCATCAATATAAATAGAGGACATTGCCTAAGTACTACCACATCAACCAAGCTGCAAATTAAAATGTCTTCCCATGCATTCACCATGCCAATGCTCTCCTCCTTTATCTTCTCACTCCTTGCCTTCATTGCTCAAGCTCAAGTTCCTGCCAATAAAACTTTCCAGCTTGTCAATGAGAGGGAGAACTCGGGCCTTACGTTGTCGAATATCAAGCAGACTATCGTATGCTCAGTGTCTTTAGCTCCCCCTTCCAACTTGGCTTCTACAACACCGCCCCGAAAGCCTTCACTCTTGCTCTACGTATGGGCTTGACGCGTTCAGAGTCACTCATGCGTTGGGTTTGGGAGGCCAACCGAGGAAGCCCCGTTGGTGAAAATGATACACTCACATTCGGAACAGATGGAAACCTAGTACTGGCGGATACTGATGGCCGAGTGGCTTGGCAAACCAACACTGCCAACAAAGGTGTGGTAAGCTTCAAGTTGCTTCCAACAGGCAACATGGTGCTCTATGACTCAAAGGGCAGATTTTTCTGGCAAAGTTTTGACTACCCAACTGACACTTTGTTGGTTGGTCAATCTCTAGGCGCCGGAGGAGTAAGCAAGCTTGTCAGTCGGGCCTCGGAGAAAGAAAACAAACATGGGCCTTACAGCTTTGTGATGGAACCGAAGGGATTATTTTTGTACTACAAGAGCAACAACTCCCCAAAGTCGTTACTCTACTCTCAATTGGCTACTGTTCGTGATGGCCCATTAGACAACGTGACATTGAGTAGCGCCTCGGAACAGGACGAGGGTTATCGTTATGAGCTAACCTTAGAGCTGTATCCGCAGGGTGGTATACCCATTCTAGACGTACCCAAATTCAATAGCACATTGACATACCTCAGGCTTGGAATCGACGGAAACATCAAGCTCCGCACTTACTATGGCGCAGTGGATTCATGGGAGCTTACCTTCACACTTTTCGACAGAGATTCGGTTTGGGAGACTGAGTGCCAACTGCCGTCAAGATGTGGGGAGTTCTGCGTTTGTGAGAACAACCAATGTGTTGCTTGCCCATTGTCTAATGGACTAGTTGGTTGGAATACCAGTTGTGTGCCTGAGAAGCTAACTTCTTGCGATCCAAAGAGTTTCCACTACTACAAGGTTGAAGGGGTTGATTATTTTTTGAGCAAGTACACAAGGGGATCTTCTACAAAGGAGACTGACTGTGGTAAGAAATGTACTTCGGATTGCAAGTGTTTAGGTACTTTTACAACAAAGATACCTCAAGGTGTTGGATAGCTTATGATTTGAAAACCTTGACCAAGGTGGCCAGTCCTACTCATGTGGCTTACATCAAGGCACCTAACAACTAAAGTTCCTTGGCTAGATCACTTCCCCTTTAATTTAGGGAACTTTAACGAAAAGTTCATGGTACTGTTCACTTAAACGAAAAACCACAATTTTACACAAAAAAGTCAATCCTGATACTATTCACTTTACCCTTTATTTTGTCCTTATCGTTAAAACTCAAAGTTTTCAAACCTTTTTCATTAGTTTTCCGTTTAATTTATTGTATTTTGCATTGTCCAAGTTGAATTATCATGAAATAAAAAAATTGAAACAAGTTTGTTTCAATTCTGCACATGGAGAATATATTAAGGCTCGTTTGATATAATTATTCATTTTTATTTTTATTTTGGAATGAATAAAAAATACATGAGAGAAATGAGGGATATAAAAAAAGCAGAGAAAAGATGGTGGGACTGATGTACCAAAACCAAAAACCGAAAACCTATAACTATTTTAATTAAGTTGCTTTCACTTTGAAGGTTTTCATTCATTCTTCTTTGGTTTTTCTCCTCCCTCCCACCACTTTTCTTCATTCCTCATTTCCTTTCACATACTTTCTTTAATCTCAGTAAAAACTAAAAGCGAAATAGTTATCAAACTTGCTCTTAATTGTTAAATATATTTGCTTTTCTAATAGAAGCGATGATGAGAATAATGTTTTTAAGCATATATAGCCTTGCAGGCTGAACACATCTGGCATTGAAACGTTGAGTAGAAATGACAGTTGAGGTCGAGTTTCTCAATTTCTACAGAAATCTAACTAATTCTCTGTTATAACTTGACAAATGTCAAGGTAATCCTAAATCTGAAATTCCGTATAGCTAATTAATAGCTGAAACCAAACATATCTACGGTACATTAAAAATAGGGCTGGTACCTTTTTAATTTGAAGGAGAATTTTGTGATGTAATAATATACACGCATAACGGTTTGGTTTGACAGTGTATAATATAAGCAGTCTACAACATAAATATAAACTTTGTTACAGTAATACCAAGGTCATTATATGTAATTCTTGATTGCAAACTAGTTTTTGACAATTATGTAACATTTTTCTTTCTAGTAATTATTGATACTTTGAATCTTAACATAATGTTGTAATACCATTAAACATAAAAGCAAAGAGCCCATAAGTGAATAACGATGATGGATATCAGTGGGTGGAATTTTTTACCACATTACCATACCTACCGTATTACCAACCGTACCATACCAAAGTTGTGCCAAAAAATTTGTACCACTGGTAATGGTACGGTATTTGTACCATACCATACTGTTTCGGTACGGTACTGGTACTCAAAACCAGTACCGGTGGTATACCATACCTACCAGCTACCAATATTATTAATATTATATTATGTATTTATATATATATATATATAAATAGAATTATGTATTATGTATTATGTAATATTATATTATGTTGTTTGACTCATTTATCCTAAAATCTCCATAGAAACCAAACACTCTCAGTCTCTCACTTTGGTCTCTGCTCGACGCAAAGTTAGAAAACCTAGGGCTTGTTCCGCCGTCGCAGCTCTCTCATCGACTCATCTTCGTTTCTCATTTCCGGCGACTTTGTCTTTCTCTGCAGTCCATCTCATCATCTCCTTCATCAACTTGGGTTGTCCTTCTTCGCGACGACTTTGTCGTCGAGCACAGCTATGGATATTTACTTTTTTGTGGTTTGCTGTCTTACGTTTCTGGTTCATTTGAGTCTCAGCATGCTATAGAAATCTTGTCTTATGATTTATTAAGTTTCTGCCACTTTGACATACAATAGTAAAAAATCTTGAATTATGTTAAATTGAGTATATATGTCAAACTATGTATATTTTATGGGCTTTGAATTAGGTTAGAAAAATATTAGATTTTGGCCAAACTAAGTGGTTTAAAACAAAGTGGCAATTACCATTGGCATACCATACCAACCAAACTATTTGGTATACCGATATTCGGTATACCGAAAGTTTGGTACGGTAATGGTAATAGATTTTGCCGTACCAAATATTTGGTATGGTAATTGGTACAGAAGTTTTCGTGAAGGTCTTGAGTACGTGTTGCATTATTTTGATTTGTGGTTTCTGAATGATTAGATTTTGCACCGATCTCTTTTGGAGTAGTTACAACGATAATTCTTTTATTTCCAGTTTAAGTTTGGCACTATTTGAGACTTGATTTGACAGATTCTATTGGTAGCACTGGTTAGACAATAGAGTTTTGCGAATTGGTTTTTGGATGTTTGATTTTATGATTTGAGAAATTGTGTGCTTATGTTGTTGTTGACTTGAGTTTGGACAAATTGGTATGTTTGCACCCTTAGGAAATTACTACTTTCTTATCGAGACAACAATGTGTTGTCGATATCTCGGGTGGCCGACTGTGATATCGATGGCTTATTCGTTGGGTTCGTCAAGCAAATGGACAGGTAGACCCGTCTACGATAGTTAGTACTGTTAGGTTATTGTTGGGGCTCGACCAAAAGATACACCTATTCTCGGAGTACGTGACATTTCGAATGCTTGGGCGAGACCCACTTCCATTTTTTGTTTTGATTTTCAGTACAAGTATTTTAAATTACCTTATTTTCACTGTTAAGTTCAGTACGAGTTTTTCGACCTCTATGTTAGTACATATCTATTTTGAAGTTAAAATATTATACGTACATACTTTTGACCTTATGTTATTATACAATTTCGACTTTATATCTTTATAAAGTATGTTGCTAGTGACGGTGTGACATATTCTCTCTGATGCAACCACTCTGACTTGATTCCTTCTTTATACATATATTCTTACATTTCAAGTATTTATGTATAGTACGTTAGTTCAAATTTCGGGACGAAATTTTCTCAACGGGGGTAGATTGTAACAATCCGTCCCGGAATTTACGGAATAGAGAGGCATTTTGGTATTTTCACTTTGGGTTTGGACATGATATTTTGAAATGTGCTTTTGGGTCTTAAATGGTGTGCCCAAGGGGGCCCACCCTTGGTTTTGTTCCCCGGCCCAAACCCTCTATTCCTCTTATTTTTCCCCTTGTACAACACTAAGACCTTTCTCTTTTTCTATCTCACTCTCTCTTTCTCTCTAACTCTCTCTACCCTCTCCCCGAGCTCCCTCTCTCTTTGCAAGCTCTCCTTCTCTTCTCTGAGACTCACCCATAGAACCTCACACAACCCCAAATTCATCTTCTAGACGGAGAAACTTCGAAGACCCCGTACTAAACGCCAAAGAACCCCACAATGACGTTGTCACTATTCATAGTCTTCCTCAACGTGTTTCATGATTTTCCGATGTTGGTAAGCTTCTAGAAACACATGGGATGTGTTTTAGGGTTAGATCGAAGCTTGTTTTAAGTTGTACATACGTGTTAATCGCAGAACATAGCTCAGAGTAGATTTTCCCAATTTTTCGATGAGCACCACCACTTTCAAGGTGTTTTTGGGCTAAACCACGACGAGCTAGCCGTCATTCCCATTCTCTTTATCTCGTTGAGAAGTATGATTTTTGTTTTTGAATCACGTGATTTTGTTGAGTATTAAAGAAGTTATGAACGTTTAAAGTTTACCTAGTTTTCGGCGAGCACTGCCACTTTCGAGGCTTTTTCCAGCCAATCCACGACGAGTTAGCCATCGTGCATGGTACCATTCTCATCATCTCGCTGAGTACGACAACTTTGGTTTTAAATCACTCAATTTGATTGAGTATCGAAGAAGTTATGAGCGTTTGAAGTTATGAGCGTTTGAAGTTGTGCCCAGAAATCGGCCAAACCTTGGCTTGAAACTGGGTCGACCCAACCCGATAACCTTGAAACCTAGATCTAAGATCTAATCTTGCAGCCGGCCCAACCCAGAACCATTGACTTTGACCCGACATGTTGACTTTAACCTGACCATTGACTTTGTTCGTTGATCGGTCAATGTTGACTTTGGTTGACTTTTTCGGGTTTCGACTAGGAACCCTCCAAGACTAATTTCGACGTCCTGATTCCAAATCCATGCTCTGTTTTCCCAAATTCAATTGTTTTAGTATAGTTTTATTAATTGGATCCTTTATGTTCTTAGGTGCAAATATTTGTGGCGTCCCGTCTTCACTAGTTTGCACGACTCTTCGCCAACGATGTAAGGTGAGTGGACCCCTTCTAAAATGGATATTTTACTACTAGAAATGCATACATGAAAAGCATGATTTAATAGTTACGTTTTATGAAACGTTTATGAGTAAATTAGATTTACGCTTTATGATATTCATGCTTTATCGATTTTACGTTCTTCGTAGTATACATGATTGATGACTATATACTACGAATAGGTTTTATGATATGACATTTTAGCTACTGAACTTCGATTAAGATATATATATATATATATTAGAAATATGATGTTAATGTTTTTATGTACTTACTTAGTGATTACTCATATGATCTGCCTAACGGCGAATGGTCCTGCCTACGAGCGAGTGAAATCATTAATTGGTTTCGGTCATGTGATGTAGGGCCTACGGACGAATGATACTGCCTACAGGCGAACAGTCCTACCTATGGGCAAATGATACTGCTTACGGGCGAATGATACTTATATTGGCTTCAGTCGGGCGTAGGTTGGTGGCTTCGGCCGGAAGATACTTATATTGGCTTCCGTCAGGCATAGGTTGGTGGCTTCAGCCGGAAGATACTTATATATTGGCTTCGACCGGGAGATGTAGTGCCTACGGGCGGAATATATATGTGTGTGTGTGTGTGTATGCCTTGTGCTACTACTACTAAGCACATTATATACGATATATGTTTTATGAAAGGTTTTATGGCATGCTAGGGTTTTCGGAAAAACCTATTACTTATTATGATATATGATTTTTCTAAACCTGGGGGTTAGTACATTAAAGATTAACTGTTTTAGTATTACTTATATATATCAACGTGGTCCACTTATGTTTTATTTTGCGCCCCTTTAGGACTTAGATTCGAGGCGTACAATCTCGGCGTCAAGACACTCCTGCATCAGCATCTTCAAGTCCTCTTGGTGTAGGACCCATCCTTTTGTTCATTCAATATTTTATTTCCTTGTTAGTGTCTCAGATTAGTTGCATATCCATTATATTTAAATTTTATGAGTTTTATTTGTATTCATATTTCTTCATAGTTCTCATGCATGTTAGTATGGCTTCGTCACCTTCGGGTGTCGGCCAACACGTGCTTACCCTGGTGTTTGGGAGAATATCAGGGTCGGGCGTGTCATAGGTTGCAACTCACTTAGACAAAAAATAGATAACTTTCATTTAGCATTTTATTTTATTTTTTGAATAAATTGTAAGAGACTTGTTGCATACTTAAATGAACACACATTATATCCTTATTTCACATGTTTTCATTATTTTCCAATACTTCATAATATATATGCATTCTATTTTGTAGTTTATGATGAAATTATATATATATGTTAAGCATAAGCAGACACTTATTTACACGAAATATGATAGATTTACTTAAATCCGCCTAGTCCGCCTAGGCGCCCACCTAGGCCCCGTCTAGCCACCTAGGCGCTAGGCCTCAGCCTGCCGTCCGACTAGCGCCTAGCGTCTTTTATAACCTTACATACGAGTCAAAGGTCAAGGTGATTCGTAGACCCATTATGTTACTGACTAGATTGTCAACCTCTATTACAAAGGTAGTCAGCAAGGTAGTTAGTAAATGTAATAAAAAACTTTTCATTGAAAAAACGAATTTAGAGTTACAAAAGCACTTGCAGTGCTTCTTGTAGGAAGCACTTCAAGTGATTATCCAGGATTCACTTGCATTTTTACTAAGAATTGATCCCAATATTATTACCAAAAGTGCTTTCATCAATTTTAAAAACACTTCCAAACAAGCCCAGCAAGATAATTAGTAAATGTAATACGAAAAAACATATTTATTTGAAAAATGAATTTAGAGTTCGAAACACGGTTACTTTTCCTAAAGATTCTACATTATATTGAATGTATTTGAAATAACTTGATGTACTACACTTTAAATGCATTTGAAATACCCATTATGTAAGGAATCATTTCAAACCAATTTGTTTTTTTAGAAAATTTTATTTGAACTTATATAACATTATTCTACACCCAATTTAAACTTTATTTGAACTTATATAACAAAAATGTATTATAAACTCACACTCAGTAATCAAACTCTTACCATTACACAATTTTTCTCCTGCATTCTATTTTGGCTAAAACCTTAAGGCGTTGTCATAAAATGAACTGGATGACTTCATATAAAACAAAAAGTTTTGTACCACATAGATGACCTCATGCAATCTTACTTGCATTCGCCCTCAGTCTCTTTTCGATTCGCATAGATGATCTGTACCACATTTCCTTGTCTATGTTGAAACATTTGTGAAGCATAATCTTGAACTTGGTTTTGTTGTAATGTCTATAAACTATTGTATCATGATGTTGCCATTTTCTTGACTTCAAAACCTTTCTTTGAATGTAAGATTTCCCAGATCAAAGTAAAGGCAAGAGATGTGATGAATGTTATTGATGGCTTGAGTCCATCCTAATTTCAGCCACTTACATATTAGTATTACTCCTTCAACACAAAAATATTTGTTTCATTATCCAGCGCAACACTGTAGAGGGTGATGAAGACTCCATCAAAGCAAGTGTTTTGGTGTTAGCAGTGTCCTTCAGGCATCCTCCTGTAAACTCAAATGATAAATTAATCCTCTCCAATTCTTACTAATTTCAATTTCGATTTCTATTTTTATTTCTATTAAATAATAAAGAATTGAAAGGAAAGACGAGGGACCTATTGAAAGGAGAGAACATATGCATTGATTTTGAGTTTTTATTTTTTAAATGTGTGTAAAGATAAATTCACATCTTGAATTGAATTTGTGAAGATAGTGAAGACAAACAATTTAACAAATTTAGTATGTTAACTGGATTTGAAACCACACCACCCTTAACTTCTAGTGAAGGACCAAATATATAGAGTTGTTCAACCCATGGATATCCCTACTTGGGTTTATTTGTTGTTTTGGGCCTTCTACCCTATATAACAAATATAACAAAAAAAAAAGCAGGAAAAACAAAAGGAAATAAGCATAAATACATAGCACCAAGTAGGTTTTTCCCCAAAAATTCATGGGCAGTGTCCATGTATAGGATATCATAACAACATACAACAAATACCAACCCAAAAATGTGCATAAATTCCATCCATAAATTGAACTCGATATGTCGGGTGCAAATGTAAATACTTTTAACCAAAACTGCTGTAGTTGAATTGCAAGTCAAAGTTCAAACAATGACAATTTGCTTGAAAAAAAATATTAGAATCAAATGTTCCTGCAATTTTACTCCAACTACCAAAAGCCCATAGAAAGAGAAAGAGAGACGAAGAGTCATTTTCCATGTAGAAGCCCTGTTGTGTCAAACGCTCTCTTTCTCTTAGTCGAAGCTCTTTGAAACAAGAACCTCCTGTGGAGGCAAAGCCAAGCAAACACCAAACCAAACATTTAATGCATTATTATATTATAATTTTTTTATTTTTATGAATTTTAATTTTGTTTTTCTCTCATCTCCCTCGTCAACTTCCCTCCTTCAAAACCAAGCCAAACTCCCCAAACCAGAAAAGCAAACACCACCAGTCCCATGTCTCTATCTCTTTAACAACCCCCCTCCTCATCTCTCTCCACATGTCATAATAATATTATTATTACCCTAATACATCTCCTCCTATAGCCCAAAAACTAAGCAAGGTTAGGTAACAGATAGCTACCTTAACACCATCAAAACCCTTCCTTTTACACAACATTGCTTCTTGCAATTCTACTCTGTCCTTGTTTGCCTGATCAGGCTGGAATTTGCCGTTTCCCACCCGAAATTAACATTTTGGGTGTGTATGTGTTAGTTTTTTTGGTGTCCTGAACAAAACAATAAAAATGCAGCTTCACATATCTCCCAGCCTGAGGCATGTGACAGTGTTTCCGGGGAAAGGAGTGAGGGAATTCATCAAGGTGAAAGTTGGGTCAAGGCGGCTTTCGTACCGGATGCTCTTCTACTCCATTCTGTTCTTCACTTTTCTTCTCAGGTTCGCGTTTGTGATGACTGCTGTGGACACCATTGATGGGGAAAGCAAGTGCTCCTCACTAGGTACGTGCATGTACTTTCAAACCCAATATTATTCTAGCAACTCTATAGGTTTCAGATTATCAATGCAGTTTCATATGTTATGTTATCAAATTATTAATCTAGACAAGTACGGACAGATTCTTGTTTAAATATGTACTTTTATCTTAAAAATTTAACAACATAATATATCGAAGTTATTTGTAATCTTGTAGATAAGAAAAGTAGTTCCTATACAAACGGAAAAGAACAAGAATTGCCAGTGTGAAGATACACACGTGAGAGACTAATATATCGAAGTTATCTGTCTTGAAAATATCAATTGCAGGCAAATAATATTACAATAGTGATCAACCAGTGGCTTGATTAATTTATTAATTCTTTGCCAACAAACAATGATCTGCTAGGAAAAGTTGTTCAGATAACAAAGATTCTAGTCACTGTAAGAACAAGAGGAACTTATAACATTCAACTTTTTAGTTTTCTTTCAGAAAATGGGAAAATTGGTCCTTGAAGAACTAATATATGAGTATTGGTTCTTAAATCTGCCACAACGTTTATCAATGATCATTTTAAGTAACTCAATTATAGTTTTCTTTTAAAATAAAAGAGTTTAATTAAATAAAGGACAAAAATTAGAGTTTAATTAAATAAAGGACAAAAATTTTAACGAATGACTCGTTTTGACGTGCTTTTAAAATGACTGAAATAACTTTTGGTAAAACTGATTTTTGGTTCTAAAAACACTTTTTAGAAGATGTACCAGAAGCACTTAAAGTGCTTTCCCAGAATCTGCTTGGATTTTTACTAAGAATTGGTTTCAAAAACATTTTTACCAAAAACGTTTTCAGTCATTTTAAAAACATTTATAAACGAATCTGAAGTTATTCAAAATAATTAGTACTTTAGTGCAAATTTTATTTTAGAAACCACTATTCTAAAAATCCCTACCTAGCACCGCCTAGGCCCTAGCTAGACGCTAGGCGGTTGGCCATGTTGGGTTTTTGGCTCAAAATTAGGATGATGCAATAAATTAGGTTGTGTTACCTATTTGGTTTTGGTGTCCTATTTGGGTTTGTTTTGACTTTTTAGTTAGTTTCCTTGGTGGAGAGATTTTGTTAATTACCTATTTGATTAGGATTTGGATTTATTTCCTACTAGGATTCTTATTGTAACCTAAGTCCTATGCACTATAAATAGGACCTTAGGGTTAGTGTATTTGGTGTGGCTCATTCGTGTGGCAATTGGTTGAGAGTCAATTTGTGAGTTTGTGAGTTAGAGAGCAATTTGGGAGAATCTTCTCTGTTAGTTTTGGGTTCTCTACTCGTTTGGTTTAGGGTTTGTAATTTGTTGGATTTGGGTTGTGAGAGTTTAAACACTCTTTTGTAATCTCCGTTTGTTTAGTGAAATTCCTCGCCGTGCTTCGCTCGTGAACGTAGGCTTTACGCCGAACCACGTAATCTCTTGTGTTAGTTTGAGATTGTTTGTTTTAACTTTCACCTACGACGTTGATATTGGTACTTTGTTAGAATTCGCTTCCGTTTGCGCATAAAAGTACAACAGGCCATCGCCCCGATTAATGCCTAGACGTTTGAAAATTAAGAAAGGGGCCCTAGACCTGCTGAGGTGCCCACCTAGACCGCTTAGACACCCACCTAGCCCACCCAGACCCGCCTAGGTTATGACTCACTTAGATAGAAAATAGATAATTTTCATTTTGCATTTTATTTTTTTCAATAAATTGTAAGAGACTTATTGAATACTTAGATGAATACACATTATATGCATGTTCCCCATGTTTTCATTATGTTCCAATACTTACTAATATATATGTCATTCTATTTTGTAGTTTATAATGAAATTACATATATTTTAAATATAAACAGACACTTATTTACACAAAATATAATAGATTTACTTAAATCCGCCTAATCCGCCTAGGCATCCGCCTAGTCCGCCTTGGCACCCGCCTAGGCGCCTAGGCGCTAGGCCCCAGCTCGCTGTCCGACTAGGGCCTAACATCTTTTAGAACCTTGTTAGAAACCAAAGCTTTGATTGAGCTTTAGTTTAAAAACAATACTCTAATTTCGTTTTTCTTTGCCACTTAGTACTACGGTCTAGTGGTATTTCTCTTCAAACGTAAGCGAGAGGTCGTAGGTTCGATTCTCGCAAATTTGAACCACATTATTGTTAGCCTATTGTAAGGCTATGACCACCCCTCCCGTAGATATTATCATTGTCAAATATTTTGTTTTTTTGGAACAAAAGATATTATCTACTGGGGGATGGGCTTAGTCTCACAATGAACTAGCAATAATATAGTTCAAATTTTCTTTTGACGAGAATCGAACATAAGACCTCTCACTTATAAGTGAAAATGAATACTAGTAGACCGTAGTACTAAGTGAAGTGAATATGAATGTGAATGTGATATCCAATCATTTGAATTATATAATTAAATATGCTTAATTATTGAAAATGTGTTTTGTCATGTGTCAAGTGATATCCAATCTATTTAAAATCTATTGAATGATATAATTTAATGCGCTTAATTATTTAAAATGTGTTTTGTCATGTGTCAAGGCTCAAAGCTCCTTTCAGGATATGATAAATGGGCTGCTTGCATTTGTTGTCTCTGCAACATCATAATTTATCCCACCATAAGTTCTTTTTTTAAAACCATAAATTCTGAACCACCAGATGAATAGCATAGTACAGTAACCTGCACTCATTTTTATTAACTAGTTATAGCTTGAGCGCTCAGTACAAAAACATCATTTAATTTTAACAGTTAAATATTCCTAGACAAAAACTAGACGGTAAACTCAGTACAAATAAATATAATTAGACACATTACTTTAGTTATTTGTAACACCTAATTTTTGTTTCAATGGTAGGTTGCTTGGGGAAAAGATTAGGGCCACAAATATTGGGACGAAGAGAATCAAGGGTAATTTCTTAATCCCTACTTCTTGTTGATGAGATATTATTTAATTACTTGATTTTATTTTTGTCTATAACAATGTAATTAATTTCTGAAAGGTCCCAGAAGTAATATACCAAATATTAGAAGAACCCATCGGCAAGCATGAATTACAAGGAAGATCTGATATTCCTCAGTCCTTAGACGAGTTTATGGTTGAAATAAAGGACGGAAAATTTGACGCAAGGACTTTCGCTATCAAGCTCAGAGAAATGGTACTTCTGTTCTCAATGTTTTAGTTTTTCAAAAAGTAATTAATAAAACATTTCTCTAATCGGAAATGAAATTCCGATAATGCTAGGGTCGCCAAATTTCGGCTCCAAATTATGTCTCATGTATTTGGTGCAAGCGTATTTTGAGTTATAAGACATGGTGCATGTTTTTCAGGTCACACTTCTTGAGCAAAGAACCCGAAATGCCAAAATCCAAGAGTACTTATACCGGCATGTAGCGTCAAGCAGCATACCTAAACAGCTTCACTGCCTAGCCTTGAGGTTAGCCAACGAGCACGCCTCCAACGCGGCTGCACGCCTCCAGCTCCCTTCTGCTGAACTCGTCCCTGCCCTCGTTGACAACTCCTACTACCACTTTGTCCTCGCCTCAGACAATGTGCTTGCCGCCTCTGTTGTTGCCACATCCCTTGTCCGCAACTCATTGCGCCCTCACAAAGTTGTCCTCCACATTATCACAGACAGGAAGACATATTATCCGATGCAAGCGTGGTTTTCTCTGCATTCGTTATCACCTGCCATAATTGAGGTCAAGGCGCTGCACCATTTCGATTGGTTTACAAAGGGGAAGGTGCCGGTGTTGGAAGCAATGGAGAAAGACCAAAGGGTGAGGTCGCAGTTTAGAGGTGGGTCCTCGGCCATTGTGGCAAATAATACCGAGAAGCCTAATGTTATTGCAGCAAAGTTGCAGGCACTTAGTCCCAAGTACAACTCTCTGATGAACCACATCAGAATACATCTACCAGAGGTAGCATGCTTAACAATGATTTAATAGCGTTTATGACATCTTATAGTGCTTCCATAAGCCTATTTTTCCTAGACAAATTGCTGCATTTTCTCTGCAATTCGTGCTAATCTACACTAAATCTCAATGCAGCTGTTTCCTAGTCTTAATAAGATAGTGTTCTTGGACGACGACATAGTCATTCAAACTGATCTTTCACCGCTATGGGATATCGAAATGAATGGAAAGGTCAATGGAGCAGTTGAGACATGCAAGGGAGAAGATAACTTTGTGATGTCGAAGCGGTATAAGAGTTATCTGAACTTCTCTCATCCTTTGATATCTAAGAATTTCGACCCCAAGACATGTGCCTGGGCTTATGGCATGAACATCTTCGACCTAGATGCTTGGAGAAAAACCAACATAAGCCTTACGTACCACCATTGGCTTGAAGAGGTGAAAGAAGTTTTAACTTTATTACTTTCAAAATTTCCCAAAAAGAATTTATCGAGAAAATGCGTTACTATCTTCTAAAAATCATCCTATCTTATGATCCTTATCTTTATGCAGAACTTGAAATCAGACCTGAGCCTTTGGCAGCTAGGAACGTTGCCCCCCGGCCTAATAGCATTCCACGGGCATGTCCATGTTATCGATCCATTCTGGCACATGTTGGGACTGGGATATCAGGAAAACACAAGTTCTGCCGATGTTAAGAGTGCCGGTGTCATCCATTTCAACGGAAGAGCAAAGCCCTGGCTAGATATTGCATTTCCAAAACTTCGGCCATTTTGGGCAAAATATGTCAATTTCTCAGATAAATTCATCAAGGGCTGTCGTATCACGGCAACCTAAGTTGGATTTTCAGAGGAATATATCGAAAATGTTGATGATAAGAGTGTATTGTATATGAGGCAAAGGAAAATGAGAGAGAGTTCTTCCCCAATTCACGGCGTTCAATACTTAATGCAAGAAGAAGAAACAGCACCGGGCTTCTGATACGCGGAACTCGCTTCCCTCAGTGCACATTCCTTCACCTATCACTCTGTATTCTTCCTTCCTTTTTCCCCTTACACGGTGATTAGAGAAGAGAATGCTTTGAATTGTATTATATTCTTCTCAATAAGAGGTACTTATAGGTTTACAACCCTAACATAAATGGAAAGAGAACTAATTACAAGTGATTACATGAGAATACACGGAATTACAATCAATTAGGGATCCTACCTAAAATACAAAAGTCAACACTCCCCCTCAAGTTGGAGCATATATGTCGCTCATGCCCAACTTGTCACTGGCGGAGCCAAGTACAAGGCTCCCCTAGGCTACAACATAGGGAGTGTTTTGAATCTTTAAGCTTCAAAATATTAATCTTTTGGGCTATTTTATGATTTTAATTGTCATATTCCGCTTAGCAAATGAAAATTTTGAATCTTAAAGCTACTTTTAAGGAAAATAAGAGCTAATAAATGTTAAATAAACTCATCACTTTAACCAATATTATAATTTAATAGTAATAAATTAAAACTTTCATCCACAATGGGCTGACAATAATTTGGTTCGAACTTGTCTTTAGTGAAAATCGAACTTAAGACCTGCAACTTACAAGTGAAGAGGAATACCACTAGACCCTAGTACTAAGTGGCAGTATAAATTTCTTACTTCAAATTATTACTTTCAAGTTATATAACTTCATATACGCAACAAATGATTAAAAAATTGATTTCAAAGTAATAATTTTAACTTAGCCCACCCACTGAACAATTCATGGCTACGCCATTGCAACTTGTGTAAGAAACTTGAAAACTTGTGACTTGAAACAACTTTTGTGAGGATATCTACCAACTGATCTTCTGTTCTTATCGCCGGTACTTCAATTATTTTCCCTTCCAATTTTTCTTTGATGAAGAACCAGTCAACTTCAACATGCTTTGTTCTATCATGTTGTACCGGATTATGTGCGATGTCACCGGCAACTTTATTATTACAAAATAATTTCATGGGCTGATCATGTTATATACCCAAATCGCTTAACAGAAGCTTAAGCCATAAAATTTCACAAATTCCCAAAGCCATACCTCTGTATTCGGCTTCTGCATTGGAACGGGCAACCACATTCTGTTTCTTACTTCTCCATGTAACCAAGTTACCCCCAACAAACGTAAAGTAACCTGATGTTGAGCGCCTATCGTCAATTGAACATGCCCAGTCTGCATCAGTATAACCTTCAACGCTAAAGTGATTATTCCTTTTAAACAAAATTCCTTTGCCCGGACTTCCCTTCAAATATCGCAATATTCTCATCACGGCATTCATATGTTGTTCTCCAGGATCATGCATGTATTGACTCACTACACTCAAGGCATAAGCAAGGTCCGGTCTTGTGTGTGCCAAATACATCAAACGGCCTACTAACCTTTGGTATCTTCCTTTGTCAACTGGTACTTGATTAGAATCAACACTAAGTTTCAATCATTCTTCTAATGGTGTAGCTATTGGCTGACAAGCTGACATGCTAGTTTCGTGCAACAAATCAATAATATACTTCCTCTGAGACAAGAAAATTCCAAAACTGCTTCTCGACACCTAATCTCTAAAAAATATTTCAGGGATCCAAGGTCCTTCATTTTAAATTATGTAGACATGTATCTTTGCAAGGCCGCACGTTCTTTCGGATCATTACTTGTTACCACCATATCGTCTACATACACAATAAGTGCAGTAAGCTTCCCATTCTGTCTTTTCAGGAACAAAGTATGATCGGAGTTACTTTGTCTGTAACCAAATGCTCTCATAGATTTTGTGAATCTTCCAAACCATGCTCGAGGAGACTACTTCAAGCCATACAAGGATTTCTTCAACCTGCACACCTTTGTTTTGTATTTGTCTAGAGCATTACATCTAGGTGGAAGATCCATATAAATCTCTTCTGTCAAATCTCCATGCAAGAAGGCATTCTTCACATCAAACTGCTGTAAAGGCCAATCAAGATTTGCAGCCAAGGACAACACAGCACGAACGGTATTGATCTTGGCCACATGAGCAAATGTATTTGTATAGTCAATTCCATATTTTTGAGTGTATCCTTTTGCTACCAGTCTTACCTTGAAGCGATCCACCGTCCCATCAGCTTTATACTTCACAGTATAAACCCATTTACATCCCACAGGTTTCTTATCAGCTGGCAAGTCTGTGATCTCCCAGGTAGCATTATTCTTTAAAGACTTTAACTATTCATTCATTGTTGTTTGCCAATGTGGATCAGCTAAAGCCTCATGTACACTGTTAGGAATAGATACAGTAGATAATTGATACACAAATGACTTATTTGATTCTGACAGGTGACTGGTCGACACATACTTAGTTAATGGGTATAACACATTGGATTCAGGGTTCAGCTTATTCATTGGATACCTAGTTTTGCATTTAGGGTCAACTTCATAAGTAGGTTTAGGAATACCTTGGTTTACACGGTCAGGGAGGTGACATGGCGGTGGTGCATCCGGGATCGAAGGCGATTAATTATGGTTATTGGGGCTCAAGGGCGGTGAGATCGATTGTGAGGTAGTTGACGACACAGGGTTGTCCGCTGGTGAGGAAACTGGCAGTGAGCTGTCAGGCAGAGATGAAGGTTGTGAGTTATTTGGTGCAGTCAACTCGTTACTTTCAAAGTTTTCAACATTGTTTCCATGTGAATGATCACCACTTGTCTCCAAGACATTACCACTTACCTCCAATTCATTCACATTATTATTTTCTTGTGAATGATCACCACTTATTTCCAAGACATCACCACTTAAATCCAAATCATTCATACTATCTGTCTCCGGAATAGTATAGTCAAGAGTTTAACTTCTGTTTGATTCTCCCCTTGAAGTGAAGACTCATGACTGACAAAGTATATATCATTCTCATGAAAGGCAACATCCATAGTGACAAACAACTTTTTCGTCGGAGGGTGATAACAACGATATCCCTTATGATTTGAGGCATACAAACACACACCGTAAGGCCCGAGGTTCAAGCTTACTCATCTGCTGTTTATGAAGATGAACGAAGGTCACACAACCAAACACATAAGGTGGAAGATTGGGGACTGCAGGAGCATCAACGTGTGAGGAGAGAGCCTGCAGTGGTGTTTGAAAATCAACGGATCGGGATGGAACACGATTAATGAGATATGCAACTGAGGTGAGGGCTTCTCCCCAATAGGATAACGGGAGATGAGCCTCGAGCAAAGAAGCACGAACAACCTCCAAAAGCTGACGGTTCTTGCGTTATGCAACCCCATTTTGTTGTGGAGTATATGGGCACGTGGTTTGATGAACAATGCCATGATGATCAAGAAAGGCGCGAAGGTCAGAGTTAACATATTCACCGCCATTCTCACTCCTGAGAACCTGTATGTGGGACTTATATTGTACTTGTACCATTTTATAAAACTGCTGAAACAAATAAGGAACTTCACTTTTGGACTTCATCAAACATACCCAAGTCATACGTGTGCAATCATCAATAAAAGTAACGAACCAATGAGCACCACCAAACGTAGCAGTTTTAGATGGCCCCCAAACATCAGAATGAATTATCATAAATGGAACTGAACTTTTATTCATACTGGATATAAATGAAGTACCATGAATTTTAGCCATTTCATAAACACCACATTTAAAGCTAGAAACGTCATGCTTAACAAATAGGCTAGGAAACAACCTTCGTAAATAACCGAAAGAAGCATATCCAAGTCGACGATGCCACAACCAAACCTCCGAAGTTTTATCCCTCTCCCCATGAAATCCTTCCACGGCAAGAGCTTGAGTCAAATTTCTAGAACTGTTCGATGTCAGCTCCAAGTAGTAGAGCTTTCCCCTCCAAATACCATAACCAATCATCTTACGAGTCTGAATGTCCTTAAAAACACAAAAGGAAGGCCAAAAAATAACAAGGCAATGTAGGGCGACAATTATTTGAGCAACAGATAATAAATTATAGTTAAGGGAAGGAACAACAAGTACGGAGTCAAGATTCAGGGTATCAGAGAGGGAGACACCGCCTTCCCCAATAATGGGGACAACATTACCATTGGCAACACTAACTATAGTATTGGTGGATGGTTTTAGTGTTTGGACCTGTTTAGAATCACAAGTCATATGTTCAGTAGCACCAGAATCAATTATCTATGTACTATTCATAACAGATGCAGAAATTTTTAAAGCTTTACCATCATTACTTGTATGATCAGAATCTGCCTTAGCTTCGGCAACCAATGCACGCGACTTGAATCGGTCACGATTGATCATACTCTCATGTTCAGTTTGATCAGATCGATGCATAGTGAGTACGTGATGCAGCAGTGGGTCGTGAGTGAATGCAGAGATCGGTTCGGTGAACTCCGGTCAGCAACAACGGCGTCGCTCGCTGGTCGGACGGGCACGGTACACAACTGGATGCGCGGTGGTCTTCGGTGGACTCGGATCAGCAACGACGGCGTCACTCGTTGGTTTCACAGTGCGCGACACAACAGGCTGCACGACGATTTCTATTCTCCGGATAAATTGCGATAATAATACTTTTTTTTTTCTTAACCTGGCTTTGATACCAAGAAGAGAATGCTTTGAATTGTATTATATTCTTCTCAATAAGAGGTACTTATAGGTTTACAACCCTAACATAAATGGAAAGAGAACTAAGTGATTACATGAGAATACACATAATTACAATCAATTAGGGATCCTACCTAAAATACAAAAGTCAACAATTAGAACTTTCGATCATACATTTTTGTTTACCGACTATATGTTAGAAGTAGTACATGCAATAAAATACAAGACCACATACTTCATAAGATTCAAATACATGAGATAAAGAGAGGAAAGTTTGTTTCTTTGGACAACAATTAGAAAGAGCACTGAAAGGGTCAGAAATACATTTAACTACGAATTGCTTGCATACGGTTAATGGAAAGCACGGCACATTCCCGGTGCCAAGTTAACAAGGTGGCTGGGAGGACAACATCAAGATTCGGGTTTTCCTACCGACTGTTAAATTTATAGAAATCATAACTAGTCCGGCCATTAATGAGTATCGAGACCCTTGAGTGAGGATGGCAGAAAGTGAAACTGCATAATAATATTAATAGTCTCTCTCCCTTGTACATACTCGAAAAGAAATCATTTTACAAGGACATTTTCCTCTATAGCTTATGTTGATGCACAAAATCGGCGAGGACTTTAGTACAACAGAAAGTGTCAAGTTTGTGACCTTCGCTAGATTGCTCCGGTCACTAGTATGGATAAGTATGTAAATGAATAGAGACAAGGAAGCAAACACAAGATGTATGTGGTTCACCCAGATTGGCTACGTCCATGGAGTAGAGGAATTCTCATTAATTGTGAAGGGTTTACACAAGTACATAGGTTCAAGCTCTCATTTAGTGAGTACTAATGAATGATTTAGTACAAATGACATTAGGAAATATTGTGGAAGAATGATCTCATTTTATAGAAGAGAGTTTCTATCTTTGTTCTGACATTGACATGTGTCGTGTTGTGATTGGCTTCTGATGTTGACACGTGTCTCGCTCTGATTGGCTTCTGATGTTGACACATGTCGCGCTGTGATTGGCCTCTTGGTTGGAAGGAAACTCTTCTAGGTCCTTGACGGTATAACGTTGACTGGTGCTCGGTAGTTTTGGGATTGGTCAAGTATGGTACAAACAGTGTTCCCCTAAGTTCATGAGTGAGAGAAGCTCATCGGTTGGGGACTTGCAAGATCCAAGCCGCTGAGTAATCATGAAACTTCTAAGTACCGAAATGTGGTATCGTTTTCACTTGCCTTATCTGTCTCATAGGTACATGTGGCATCTTCTCTGGAAGTACTTTTCCTCCATCCAGGGGTGGTATCTTTAACCGGTGGAGATGCCCAAGGTAATGTATCAATTTCACTTGAAGCTTACTTGTAGTTTCAGGCTTGGTCAAGCGCGATACAAACCATGTAGTAGGAGTCCCCCAAGTCGTCGAGCTAGGAGATCTGCCGAAAGAGGTGACAGACACGGTAAGCAATCAGAGTTCCAAGCAATCAGTCCCAGATCAGAAGTTTGATTTCGAGTTCCGGCTGATTATTCTCATTCTCCCTATATTGCAGGCAGCAAGAAGGATAAAAAGAAGAAAAATGAGAAGAGATGATATGAGATACTTTTGCTTTTGAAGAAGTAACTTTCCACATGCTTATTCTTGAACTGGGCTGGAGGGTTTTCTGGTTTCCTCCAGAGTATAAGGCCGACTCAAGAATTTGATGGTCAAAACAAGTCCATCAAATCTAAAGTACGTTCAACCCCGATGATATGTGATACTTTTGTTGTTGACAAAGTAGTGGATGTGACATGGCGACGGTGTCAGCGAAAGATTGTTGAAGCTTCTCAAGCTATTCGAATAGGGCAACGATGTCGAGCTTGAATTTGACTTAGACTCATCCGTCTGGATTATGCGGTTTTGCAGGTAGGGCGTCGTGCTATAGTGATCTGTTCCAGCTCATCGTTGAACCTTCTGCTTCAATCTTTTGCATTGCAGAAGTGGTGCGCAACCTTTGCCTTTGAATGGTCCTTCAGAGTACTACTTCTCAGCGACTCATCCATGCTTGGCAACTTCAGTGTAAAGAGCCAATATTGTATCAACTGTTCTGAGGTATTTGCCGAAAGAATTCGCGACCTTGACAATAGTTGAAGATGAATACTCGAGAGCAATGCTAGGTGAGCAACCGGGCAAAGGTTCCAGGCAATCAGTTACAGATCAGAAGTTTGATTTCAGGTTTCGACTGATTGTTTTCTTTCTTCTTGTCTTGCAGATAAGAGCAAGGGCAAAGGAAAAGCCAGGGAAAAAACATGATATGGGATACTCTTGCTTTTAACCCTGATGATATGAGATACTCTTGCTCTGGTGTGGCTTGTTTGCAGAGGTATTATCAGGGGCAAAAAGAAGCTGAGTATTTCGAGAAACTCTGATGAGAGTGCCCTCTCGGATGTGAAGAAAAGTTGAGCATTTTTTTTTATTTGCAGGTCTGCCTGGCTGTGGATGATGAAGGTCGACATATATAGGAATTGTCCCAACAACGAGTAGTAACGCTGTGCCTTTACCCTTCTCGGTCATAGCAATGTAGTGAGACCTGCAAGATTCATGTGTTTTAACTTTGTCAGAGCGCTTTGAAAAAATGGTCTGTGGTATCTGGAAAGCTGATGTTGCGTGTGAAGATTGCAGACAAATTTCATCCAAGGAAATCTGGCTCTTGAAGTTCGAAGAGCGGTGCCTCTTCGGTTTTAGAACAAGCAATCTTATTGGGGATCTGGCTCTCGAGATTCTGATAGCGTTGCCTCTTCAATTTTTGAACAAACAATCCTATTGAGGATCTGGCTCTCGAGATTTAGAGAGCGGTGCCTCTTAGATTTTTGAGAAAGCAATCCTGTTGTGAGTCAGGCTTTCAAGATTCGAATAGTTGTGCCTCTTCGATTTTTGAGAAAGTAATCCTGGTGGGTGTCTGGTTCTCGAGATTCGAAGAGCGATGCCTCTTCGATTTTTGAGAAAGCAATTCTGGTGGGAGGTTTTCTCTCGAGATTCGGAGAGTGGTGCCTCTTTGATTTTTTAGAAAACAATCCTGGTGGAAATCTAGCTCTCGTGATTTGGATAGCGATGCCTTTTTGATTTTTGAGCAAGTAATCATGTTGGGAATGTTTTCTCAATGTGAGTAAAGGTTGGGCATTTTTGCCAGTCTGCCTTGCCACGGAGCCCGGAGGTTGACACACATAGGGACTTTCCAGTTATCAATCAGTGGTGATGTTCCTTTACCCTTATGGGTAATGGTAAGGTAGCTGGACCTTCAAAATTTATGTGTCTAAACTTTGTTAGAGATCTTTAGCAAAGTTATCTGTGGTACCCGAGGAGCTGATGTTGCGTGTGGGGATTGTCGACATATTTTATTCAGGAAAATTTGCTTCTCGAAATCCGGAGAGCGGTGCCTCTTCGATTTTTGAACAAACGGCCATGCTGCCCTTTCTTTTATAGGGGCACCAATTATGTGCAAGAAGTACGTTCAGAGAGTTATTGCTTGTAGGAATTTTCCCTTTATTTTTGTACTTCAGAGATTTATTGGACCTCATTTCTGCTTCATCATTTCTGAAAATGTCTGGCACATCCGACCATCGTTTTGACTTGAACTTTGGTAAAGAGGCAGCCATGCCTCCTCAAGACAACATATGGCGCACATCCTTCTTATCTCATACCGGTCATCTTACCGTTGGGGACTCTTTGATGAAGAATGATATAACAGCTGCGGTGGTGGCCAGGAACCTTCTCACTCCCAAAGATAACAGACTAATTTCCAAACGGTCTGATGAGTTGGCTGTTAAGGATTCTCTGGCTCTCAATGTTCAGTGTGCAGGTTATGTGTCTAATATGGCCCAACGCCTATTTTCTCGAACCCACCAAGTTGAATCATTGACGGCTAAAGTGATAAGTCTCAAACAGGAGATTAGAGGGCTCAAGCATGAGAATAAACAGTTGCACAGGCTCGCACATGACTATGCTACAAACATGAAGAGGAAGCTTGACCAGCTGCATGAATCTGATGGTCAGATTTTACTTGATCATCAGAGGTTTTTGGGTTTGTTCCAAAGGCATTTATTGCATTCGTCTTCTGGGGCTGTACCGCGTAATAAAGCTCCAAATGATCAACCTTCAGTGCCTCCTCCTTCTGGGGTTCTGCCCAGTACTGAGGCTCTGAATGATCACCCTCTGGTGCCTCCTCTTTCTGGGGCTTTGCCTACTGCTGAGACCTCTCCTGAGCAACCTTTGTGAAGGCTCCCTCTTGTTTGTTTATTTTGATTCATGTATATGTACATATTTGTAACTTATTGAAGATATCAATAAATAAGCTTTGCTTCATTTCAATGTATTGTGTTAAATACACCAAGGCCTCTTTCACTAAGTTCTTTGAATTTTTTTTTCTTTTGTTGAAGCTTTGTGAGTGAATCATGTAGGTTGAGGTAATGCTCCCTTAATTTCCCGAGCGGGGAAAACTTCTCGGTTAGAGACTTGAAAAATCCAAGTCACTGAGTGGTCGTGAGACTTCCGAGTATCAAGGTGCAGTAGCATATGGTAGGATTCCCCCACGTCTCCGGTCGAGGGAGTTGACGAAAGAGGTGTCTTGCTAGTAGCCAAGTTTTCAAAGTAACAAAACTTCACCATTTTCCTTTCTAAGTGGTAGCCCAAAACTCCTCATTCATATATATTTGTTATGAAAGTTGTTAGGCCCAAAGAAGAGGCCTAGGCCCTTTTTTTTTTTTTTAATAGGTGAAGCTTTGGTGTTGAAGCTTTGTAGGTAAAGCTTTGAGGTTGAAGCTTTGTTGGGTACCATGAATTGATTTTGCTTCACACTATCTTGATCAATAGTGTGTGAAGCTTTTGGCATTTGTAGTTGAAGCTTTGGTGTTGAAGCTTTGTAGGTGAAGCTTTTGTGTTTAAGCTTTGTAGGTGAAGCTTTGGAGTTGAAGCTTTTGTAGGTGAATCTTTGAGTTGAAGCTTTGTAGGTGAAGCTTTTGTGTTGAAGCTTTGTAGGTGAAGCTTTGGAGTTGAAGCTTTTGTAGGTGAAGCTTTGGAGTTGAAGCTTTTGTAGGCACCATAAATTGGTTTTGCTTCACACTGTCTTGATCAAGAGTGTGTTAAGCTTTTGAGAATTGTACTTGCCCTCCATTGATGAAGCTTTTGTTGACACCATAAATTGGTTTTGCTTCACACTGTCTTGATCAAGAATGTGTGAAGCTTTTGAGAATTGTGGTTGAACTCCTTTGGTGAAGCTTTTGTTGGCACCATAAATTGGTTTTGCTTCACACTGTCTTGATCAAGAGTGTGTGAAGCTTTTGAGAATTGTAGTTGCCCTCCATTGATGAAGCTTTTGTTGGCACCATAAATTGGTTTTGCTTCACACTATCTTGATCAAGAGTGTGTGAAGCTTTTGAGAATTATGGTTGAACTCATTTGATGAAACTCTTGTTGGCACCATAAATTGGTTTGGATGAACCATATAAATTGAATTTGCTTTGAACAGTCTTGATCAAGAGTGTGTGAACCTTTCTACAAGTTGTAGTTGCCATTCATTGATGAAGCTTTTGTTGGCACCATAAATTGGTTTTTCTTCACACTGTCTTGATCAAGAGTGTGTGAAGCTTTTGAGAATTGTAGTTGAACTCCTTTTATGAAGCTCTTGTTGGCACCATAAATTGGTTTTGCTTCACACTGTCTTGATCAATAGTGTGTGAAGCTTTTGAGAATTGTAGTTGAACTCCTTTGATGAAGCTCTTGTTGGCACCATAAATTGGTTTTGCTTCACACTGTCTTGATCAAGAGTGTGTGAAGCTTTTGAGAACTGTGGTTGTCCTCCAATGAAGCTTTTGATTTCCACCATAAATTGGTTTTGCTTCACACTATCTTGATCAAGAGTGTGTGAAGTTTTTGAGAATTTGTAGTTGTCCTCTATTGATGAAGCTTTGTTGAATTTCTCAATTTCCCTTTTTTTTTTCTTTTTTTTTCGGGAAAACTGGAAATTTGAAAATGTAGGAAAGACAACATATACAAGCCACACCTAGTAGTAGTTGAATGTTTGGATGAACCATATAAATTGAATTTGCTTCGAACAGTCTTGATGAAAAGTGTGTGAGGCTTTCTACGAGTTGTAGTGTTTACATTGTTACAGAGGAGAAATGTCTGAAACAGATGCAAGAGGGCTGGATAGCTTGATCTTTGTATACCATGCACTGAAGTTGTTGTTGGCTTGCAATAAGACTTTGTTGGTGACTACAACTCTTGGTGGGCATAAGTGCTCCTCTAGTTGAGTTGTAAAGCTTGAGGGTTTTTGATTATTTGTGAATGCTAGGAGTTCACATGTACAAGTTGTACCACTCGTCTTCTAGTTGGTGGAATGAATGGTGAGTTGCTTTCATCACCTGGTTGGTGGTACGAAGATGAGTTCCTTCATCACATTTCATCACCTGGTTGGTGGCACGAAGATCAATTCCTTATTCACCTAGTTGGTGATAAGAGTGGCAAGTTGCCAAATAATATTAGAGTACGGGTTGTACATTTCATCACCTAGTTGGTGACACAAAAGTGAGTTCCTTCTTCACCTGGTTGGTGATAAGAGTTGCAAGTTGCCAAATAATATTAGAGTACGGATTGTACATTTCATCACCTGGTTGATGACACGAAGGTAAGTTCCTTCATCACCTAGTTGGTGAGAATAAGGGCAAGGTGCCGAGGCACATTGTAGCAAGTGTCGAATGACACAAAGTATGTTGAAACCTTTCGAAGCACAGTTGTCTTATGTATGAATGTGTTGGACTGTATGATTGAACGAATATACTGTGAAGTTGTTCATTTATTTGTATAGTCTTGTTGACATATACTTAGACTTTGTTTCATGTTGGAAGCATTCATGTTGAAGCTTTGAACCCGAGTGTTTCATTGCTAGGAATGTAAGAGGATTAAGACCAAGTTGTCTAAATCACCTCTTTATTGAATTCATGCCAAATGGTCTTCGTTACATAGGATGCCGAACGGTTAAAGCTTAACACTTGTACAATGTGAGTTGACTTGTAATAGTACTTCAAGTGATCAGTGTTCCATGAATGGCTAAGGGTCTTGCCATTAGAGCTTCTAAGCTTGTAGGAGCCAGGGCGATTGATGCCAACAACTTTAAACGGTCTATCCCAGTTTGGACTAAGTGTTCTTTCACTCGGGACTCTGTCGCAGAGTAATCTTTTCTTCAATACCCAGTCCCCCACTTTGAAAGAACGAGGTTTGACCATTGAGTCATAGTAGTTGGAGATGCGCTGCTTGTAGGCGACATTCCTCAAGTGAGCCTGGATGTCTTTTGAAGTTACCGGTTCTTTGATGTCGAGGATTGTTTGGATCTTCTCGGGATTAGCTTCAATTCCTCGTTGGCTAATCATGAAGCCCAAGAATTTTCCAGAGCCTATGCCGAAGGCACATTTGTTGGAGTTCAACCTTATTCGATACCCCTTCAGAATGGTGAAAGTTTCAAATAGGTTGGTAATGTGTTGGTCAGCATGTTTGCTCTTGACTAGCATATCATTAATGTAAACTTCCATGATTTTCCCAATCTGTTCAGCGAACATTGAATCGACTAGTTTCTGATAAGTCACCCCTGCATTCTTTAGGCCGAAGGGCATGACTTTATAGCAATATAGTCCACTGTCAGTAGTGAAGGCTGTGTGTTCTTGGTCCGGAGGGTTTATGAGGATTTGGTTGTATCCTGAGTAAGCATCCATGAAGCTAAGGAGTTCACACCCTGCTGTAGAGTCTATAAGTCTGTCAATGAGAGGAAGAGGAAAGCTATCCTTCGGGCATCCTTTGTTTAGGTCGGTGTAGTCGACACTCATTCTCCATAAGACCTTTTAGAGCAGGAGACTTTCTTTGGTCTGATTTTTCTTAACAAGGACCACATTTGCTACCCATGTTGGGTAATTGACTTCGCGGACGAAGCCTATGCCTTTTAGTTTTTCAATTTCTGCCTTTATTGTTTCGTATTGTTCAACGTCATAAGATCTTCGTTTATGTCTCACCGGCTTGGTCTTGGGGTCAATACTCAAGCGATGACAGATGATATCAGGAGAGATGCCTAGCATGTCCTCGTATGACCAGGCGAAGACCTCAGTGTTCTCTTGCAAAAAAAAAAAGATCAATGCCAACTGAATGGGTGGTGACAAGGTGGTGCCAATCTTCACCATGCGATCCGGATAATCTTTTGAGATAGAGACCTTCTCCAACTCTTCAGTGGGTTGTGTTTGATGGGTGAAAGAGTCATCTCGAGGATCGTCGGGTTGACGGTTGCCACCGTGAAAATCCAAGTTGGCTTCGTCCGGGCTGGTCTTTATGACTTGGTCATGTACAGAAAAGGTTTCTTTGGGCACATGCAGGAGCTGTTGCTTGACCTAAGTGTTGTAACATGACCGTGCACTAAGTTGATTTCCTCTGAAGTAACCATTGCTATAGGCAGTTGGAAATTTCATCAACAACATATGTGTGGATACCATGGCCTTGAGATCATTGATGCATGTGCGTCCAAAGATGACATTGTATGTCGTTGGGCAATCAACCACCAGGAAGTTGGTAGTAATGGTAGCTGTGTAAGGGCATATACCAATGATGAAGGGTAAGTGTATGCTCTCTAAAGGTTGCATGATATCACTGGAGAAACTTATCAGAAGAGAAATCGAGCGATCAAGCAAGTGTTCAGCTACATTAAGTGCCCTGAAAGCTTCAGCAAACATGATATTGACCGAAGCCCCCGTGTCTACCAGGATTCGTCGTACTTCAAAGTTGGCTATGTGAGATCCCAAGATCAGTGGGTCGTTGTGAGGGTAGATGATACCTCTTTCTTCCTCAGGGTAAAAACATATTGGATCCCAGTTAGGCTTTTGATACTTGCCTCCCCTGATGTCTTCCACGTGAAACACTTGGTGACCAGGCCTTAAAGCTCGTTCGCTGTTTTTCATGGCCCTGTTAGAAGATTCAGATATGAGTGTGCCGCCGCTTGTGGAATATATCACATTCACTTGGCGTTGGTTACGGTTATCCCTTGAAGGGTGAAGGAGGAATTGATCAATTTTTCCTTCACGCGCCAAAGCTTCAATATGATCACAAAGGGTGGTACACTTCTAGCCGTCATGGCCGTTATGCTCGTGGTAACAGCAAAACGTGCTTGTGTTCTTCGTGGGCTTGTAACCCGACTGCCTCGGCATTGGCTTCTATATCAGGTGTGCTATGCTGGGGTAAATGGCCACGCATGTGGCGTTCAAAGGTGTGTATGTCTCATACCTCAAGGTAGGGCATGTCCTGACACGTGTTTGGCCTACTGTGTTGACTGCCTGGGGGCGGGCATTATCGTGGCGATACCCTTGGTTATCGCGATAGTGTCCCTTACTCCTTTTACTAAAATGAGACTGGTGAGGATGGAAATCTTTCCTTTTTCCCTGAGATTGATATGTCTGTTGACTTGGCAAAGTATTAAGTAAGGTAGGGGGAGGCACCGCTACCGTTTGGAAGATCGAGGTCTTCTCATTTTGTTGGATCTGGCTTCTACTCCCTACTTGCTGATAAAATGTGGCTGTGGGGGGTTTCCCTTGATATGTCATTGCCTCGGCGGAGGCATGGTTGTAAGCATGTGCCATCACCTCAGAGTAAGTCTTCCAAGTGTTGGCATTGATCATGTACTTGAAGAAACAATCATGTAGGCATTGAGGGCGGTCTTCTCATCTACCTCAGCGCAATGAGAATACTCATGGCTGAAGAACCGGCATACTCTCGTAGTGACTCGTCATCCTTCTGGTGAATAGTGTACAAGTCATCCGCAGAGTGTAAGCGATCGGTCTGGAAAATGTGTTGAGAAACAAATAGTTTCCTCAATTCCTCAAATGAGTCTACCGTCTCAGGTGGAAGACGGCAATACCAGTTTAGAGCTCCGCCAGAGAGGGTGGAGGGGAAGAGAAGACAAGCTTCTGTTTAGAGTTTAAGGTGTTCAATCGGGTCCTCCTTTCCAGTTTAGAGTTGCAAGCCAAGCTTCTGTTTTGTCTTTGCTTTGAGGGGGTGTCGAGGATCCTCCTTGTAAGAGGGCCAGGCCTAGGTTGGTTCCAATCAGGTATCTCAGCTTGTCGTTCGGCCTTCAACTTGTTTACTTCCTTAAGGAGCTGTAGGACAAGAGGGTCCTAAGTGGAGTCATGTACCACTGTAGCTTTCTTTCGTAAATCTCCATCTCCTCTTGGAAGTAGGAAGGTTTGATCAAGAGCATGTGATTTTTCCCTGGACTTGACGTACTGACTTCCAAGGTATGTCTGTCGGAACATCTCCGAGTCCCTTATACCTTCGTGTTTCTCTAGGACTTGTTGCCCCTTCCCCAAATTGGTAGCCGGCCTGGGACATGGGAGGGGACCGAGTCTTTCAGAGACCCTTGGGTCATTAATCTTTGAGCTTACATGGATGAGATTGTCTCGACGTTGCTTTAGGAAGTCTCGACAGTCGCAAAAGACGGCTTTCGATCATTCCACTCATTTGTAAGAAAGTGCCTTCCTCCACTCCTCCTGCTTCGGGTCGAATCAGCTGGGTTGAGAGAAGTCTCATGTTGGTCGCCATTTCGATGAGTAGCTCGCTCCTCAACAGGAATACCCATGTCGAGGGCAAATGACCCTCCGTGTTGGGGGGCACCCAGTTGATGGTTGACTTCCACAGAGGTGATGAACTCATGTGTTTTAGTATATCTAGCCTCGTGGAGCATCTTGAAGACCTTCTCATACTGCTCTTGGAGGATCTCATTCTTCATCGTTATCTTGTTGTTCTGAGCCTCCGGCGCATCGACTTTAGCCTGAAGAGCAAACTACTTTTGTTCATTCTTTCGTTGCTTAGCACCAGGTGCGAGGGGGATGTCGTTCTGCGTGTTGTGGCTTCCTTCGCTCCCCATGTTGGAGAGGGATGCTTGGTCAAAAGAGAGTGTACGAATGGTGGAAACCAGCTTGACAAAGCTTAAGAGAGTAGGAATAAGTGTGATTCCCACAGACGGTGCCAAATGTTGATGCACAAAATCAGTGGGGACTTTGGTACAACAGAAAGTGTCAAGTGACCTTCGCTAGATTGCTCCAGTCACTAGTATAGATAAGTATGTAAATGGATAGAGACAGGGAAGCAAACACAAGATGCACGTGGTTCACCCAGATTGGCTACGTCCACAGAGGAGATGAGTTCTCATTAATTGTAAAGGGTTTACACAAGTACATAGGTTCAAGCTCTCCTTTAGTGAGTACTAGTGAATGATTTAGTACAAATGACATTAGGAAATATTGTGGGAGAATGATCTCCTTTTATAGAAGACAGTTTCTAGCTTTGTTCTGACATTGACACGTGTCGTGTTGTGATTGGCTTCTGATGTTGACACGTGTCGTGTTATGATTGGCTTCTGATGTCGACACGTGTCGCGCTGTGATTAGCCTCCTGGTTGGAGGGAAACTCTTCTGGGTCCTTGACGGTATAACGTTGACCAGTGCTCGGTAGTTTCGGGATTGGTCAAGTATGGTACAAACAGCTTACAATGAGGACAGAGAACAGAGAACATATACAGCAAGATTGAATGATGAATCCATAAACATAAATCCAAATTCTTTCCCTTGTAATCAACAAAATACACAACCGCGCGCTCAGGACACGTAAAAGTCACACAATTCAACAAGCACCTTGTACACATTCAAAACTTATCCATCGGAGAGTATACAAACACAGTCCTTGAAGAAAATTTACTTGTTTCCAGTCACATTCGGCACCAAATCCCTGAAAAATTTCACTGATTTCGTCACAGGCGAATTAATGGCCACCAATTTATATAAAACGTTCTCAACTTCACCGATCAAGAGCCGCGATTTAAACGTCAAAACACCTTTAATTCCCCTCATTCCTCAACAAAAACAGCCCATTTCTCTCACCGCTCACAACCCCATCTCTCAAGAACTTGAAAATCACGCCATTCCTTCTGCTCAAAAGCCATTTCACCTCCAAACCCACGAATGAAAAAATCACCTCAAACAAACTCACAAACCAGCCGAGCTCGCCCAACTCTGCCTCCTCCTCGAACGCCCACTTAGGGTTGAAAATCACCACCGGCCACGGAACAACAAATCAGTGACCCTTTTTGTAACTGCTAGTTGGGTTCCCTCTGGCGCCAAAAACACCGCCACGTCAGCAAAATTCAAATTTCCGGTATTCTCGTTGGCGATGGAGGAAATGTCCGAATGCTCAACCCAGGGCCTGCTCTGAGGGTAGCGGAGGTAGGCGATCGCCTAGGGCCCCCAAATTTTTTTATACATCCTGTATATAAAATATAAATAAAGAAAACGTAAGAAACATCACAATTATTTCGTTGGTGCAGTGGAAACGGTTCCACTCCGTTTTCATTGGGTGGGCAGTTCGAAACACCTTGTAGACATTAGTTTTTGCTTTTTTCAAATCTATGAAATTAAAGATAAATTGCTCTTTAAAATTTTTAAAATTACAAGAATCAAAAGGAGTTAAAATAATTCAACAAATATGAATTTTGAATGAATTTAAAATTTTCAACTTTAGAAAGAAAAAAACAAACAAAACCTTATGTTAGTGGTGGTTTATGTTTAAATTCTTATTTATTTTCAAAAATAACTTGAGATTCTTAAATTAAAGATAAATTGCTCTTTAAAATTTTAAAATTACAAGAATCAAAAGGAGTTAAAATAATTCAACAAATATTAATTTTGAATGAATTTAAAATTTTCAACTTTAGAAAAAAAAAAAAAAAAAAAAAACCTTATGTTAGTGGGTGGTTTATGTTTAAATTCTTATTTATTTTCAAAAATAACTTGAGATTCTTAAATAAAAAACATACAAAGGCCAATTGTCACATGCGTAAGAGGCTAGTGAAATTAATGGCATCAATTGTCCAAATGCATTTTTTTTTTCTTTTGCTTTTGAAAATAACCTAAAAAAATAACAAAAACCAGAATAATTATAACTTTGTAATCTTTTTTCTTTCAACTTCCCAATCTTTCTATTTCTATTGAATGTTTAAGCAACTATCACTTGGTCCTGAATATTGTAATTTGAGGTAACCTTAACTTTGAATTTAAATTTTCTTTTTCAATAATTAATTGTTAAACTAGGTTATTCTAAAATTTGATTCGCTAGTGTGTATTGATTTTAGAAAGAACACAAGAGAACCACTTCACGTTGTTGAATTATTATATTCGTCAATCAAGTTTTATTGTTTTTTACACTCAGTGCATTTGCGTCTAAAAGCATGTGATATGTAATATTAAGTAATGTTAGTATATCTTTTTTCTTTTGATATTAATTTTTAATGATATTCGATGAAGAAATAGATTTTTTATGTAATTAGCGAATTCTTTTATCTACATACCAATATACAAAAAGTCAGAAGTCCAATAACTTTAGAGCCCACTTTGAAGACTCGCCTTGGCCCCAAATTCTCAGGACCGGCGTGGCTCAACCAGGGTCGAAGGGCAAGCCCCAAAGGTTTTCAATGCGGCTTCTGCGAAGGCGGCGTTTGACCATACGTTCAAGACGTTGACTTTGGAGGATATGCGTTTGATGGGTAGGTCTTGGAAGAGCTGGAGGGCGAGGTGGGAGAGGGATTCCGGGGAGTCGTCGGCGAGGGGGATTTCGAGTCGGAATCGGGGTTGTTTGGGCTTCTTGAGCTTGGTGTTGGGGCGGAGGTTGTTGAGGGGCTAGGAGAGGGTGGTGGGGAGGCAGGTTTTGGCTTGTTTGAAGGCGGCCTCTTTGGAGGCTGGAGGGGTGGGGAAGGAGGACAAGGAGGAGCAGAGTGCGGATAGAGTGGTAATTTTGTGGTTTGGAGGAGGGTTGAAGGGATGGAGACGTGAGAGTTTTGGTGGTGTTTTGGAAATGGGAATTTGGGTGGGGGGGGTGTGGTTTGGTGGTGGGTTTGGAGTTTTGATGGTTTTTGTGTGGATTTTGAGAAGGTTGGAAGCCATTTGAGCGTTTTAACAGAGTAGGGTAGGAAAGCCGAGACAGAAATACGTAGTTTGCCAGAAGCACTTCATGATAAGGTTGCAAAAGCACTTCCACTTTTTGTTACTTTTTAACTTCGGTTTTTTGCCAGTCGTTTGTTGGGAACCAGGATACTCGCCGGATCCATTCCCTAGGAATCCTAGGGATCCCACAATCTTGTCCGTTCATCGTATATCGTGCGGTCAGAAATTATTTAAAATTAGAATTTTAAAATTCAAATATAAATAGTACCTAACGAAAACTGACCGCACGATATAAAATGAACGGACAAGATTGCGGGATCCCTAGGATCCCTAGGGAAAGATCCGGCGAGGATCCTGGTTCGTTTGTTGGTTCATATTTGTTTAGTTTCTACGACAGCTGTAATATGACTCCTAATTTCTAGTTCTCGGAGAACTTCGATGTAACTAGCCAATGCATCAACGATGTTTCAAGTCAATCACGCATCGTTATGTGAGAATGTTAAAATACGTAGATGTAACTAGTCAATGCATTGACAGTGTTTCAAGTCAATCACGCATCGTTATGTAAGAAAGTTAAAATACGTAGTAGTGTATAATAGACCTGTGATACCACCACCATGGCATCACCGGTAAAAGTTGCTCTTCATTTGTAGACGAGCAACGCAGCGTCCAGAATTCTGTATTATTGGGGCGCACATTGTGGTGAAGACGTTCCATACAGGTCCGAATCGATAACGTGCATAAGATGATTAACATCTAGAGCATCCTAAAAATTGGTAACGAGAAGTTGCGAGAGTAACTTATTAGTTCATACGATTTACATGTAAATACCAGCATACTAATTCATAAAAGTAGCCAGGTTTGCAATTGCAGTTGCAAATACAGTCAACTCACCCACCAAATTCAGTTAGTAGATAGTTAAACAAAAATACATGAACAATGACACGATAATAATACATTTGTTTGGGACAAAATGTTATCCCAAATCACCTCCCCAATCATTTTAAGATTAAGCCGGACTTAAGCAACCGGCGGGCGGAGTACATGATCCTGCGAAGTATCCACAGCGGCGGGTGGCATGAATTGCCACATGGCAACCCCGGGGTAACCAATGAAAGGCACCAACTTGTTGCCGTGAGCTTGGCCTTGAGCCGCAAATGCAGCAGGAATTGCAGGATGGGGAGGCAAAAAGCCAGGCTGCGCATTCATGGATTTCAGTTGCTGTTCCAACTTCTCTTTCTCCGATTTCAGCCTCTGCTTCTCATCGCGAAGTTCATTCTTCTCTGTCTGCACAAGGGAAAACATGTTTTGCACGTTGTCACATCAGCAGTTTTTTTATGTAAGTCCGTATGTCCTATCAACTTCTACCAGGTAGAATAAAGAGTACAAACCATCTAGAATTTAAGGGTTTTTACACGTGATCCATCCTCAAATTTTGAATCAAAAGAAACAAAAGCTTACCTTCAATTCCTTGATCTTCTCCTGGAGGCCTGAATTTGTGTCCTTCAACTTCTGGGCTTCACCACGTAATTGATTCACCATTCGTACAGCATCAACCAGAATGCCAGCCTTGTCCGTCTTGGGGGGCCTTCCAGGCTCCAAAATAGAGCCCAATTCCACAAACCTATTATTGGTACATGTCAAGCAATAAGACAAGCCTGCCTCAAACAAGAGGGAGAGAAGAGGAGACTAATAAACGAAAGAGAAAAATAGAATGTACTTGTCATTTAGCCTTTCCCTTCGCAACTTCTCCCTACATGCCTTCGAGCTTGTTCCACTGCATGATTCAGATCTGACCCTGCAACGAGAAAAAAGCAACACACAGAGGAAGACAGCTGGAATAAGATGAATTAAAACAAACTTACTAGCTTTTGATCAACTCACTTGTAAATTGTAATACTAACATGTAACTTCTGGGTGGTGATTTTCAAGACAACATGATAATTTGTGAAGATATGACATGAGGTGTTTTAAAACCAAATTGAAAGAAAATAAGAAATTAAATCATCCAGGATTGAAAAACCAAAGATAGATGATGACAGTAAGCATGCATGTTAGTGATTGAAGAGATCATTATAAACTTTAGTTAGTATCCTCAACCAAGGCTGCTGTAGCACAAATTCATGATCTCTTGCACAGCAGCACATGCATTAAAGAAAATAGTCAACTATGATAAGGTATAAAGCACATAAAAGAGAATGAGAATACGCTTTTTGAAGTGGTTACACATGGTGATCTCTTTGATGAGAAAATTCAAAGTTCGTACCTCTTTTTTGAGCCAGATTCCTTAAGTCCCTCAGCATCCCCCAATGAGCCATCAAGTTCAACACTACGGAATGCCACAGAATAAAGAAAATAAATGAGCAACCATACCACACGACCCAATCTGAAAATGAATAAACAATACAAACCCTTGCATACGACAAAGTAAACATGACACAATACAAAGAAAGATCATGATACAAACATCCAATACATTTCTGAACTCTGTCGCCTCCAACCGACCAAAAATATATAAAATTATGACCAAAGCTTTCTGACCTCATACACATAATAGATGATCACATAATGAATCCACAATATAGACTAAGCCCATGAAGCCTTCTGTAAATAGTCGTTCAAAAAATGGTCCAGCAGTCCTTGTAAAGGCCATTGCTTAAATATAACTGTAAAACCTTTATATGGAAATACATGAATACATGCATAATGTGTACCACTTTTCATCAGGAACCCTCATTGCAAAAACAGACTTGTCACCCCGTTAAAGTATAAATCCCACCACCAAAGTCATCTTTTTCTCTCAGTAGAAAATAACCTCAGACCCTCACAACTCCAACCAACACTAGTACTCAGCAAATCTCATACACTAAAGTTACAATTCATGGAAAAAGTTTTTGAGTGATCAAAACAAACTGACATGTTATCGCTCTCGCAGTGGCTTCCACAAAAACTTCAAGTTAGTGGACAAATTATGTTCGTCCCACAAATGTATTACACTCAAATCCTAGAGCACAAGAAGTTGGTCTGTTAAAGCCATAGATTCCCTAAACTGTTGGAAAAGTCGCTTCTTTGTTCTTAAAAAGCTACTTTTTACTTTTTATTTGGCCAAACACCCTAAAAATGTGATTGTATCGGTTAAATTCGATATTTTTTTCCCACCCGCAAAAGAACACAGTACAATTCAAGCCATTCAATCAGTAACCAGCTTGAATTCAAGCCTCTCTCATCACACATTTCCCAGTCCTAAACAGTTCCAATTAACCAAACACTCACAATCACAACCAACGCCCCAAACAACAGATTGGGAATAAGACAAAAGGATCTTAAAATCAGCAAATTCAAACCATTCAATCCCAACCCACGAACCAAAAACCACCCAATTTCGCAGAGGTTATCCAGAAACCCCAAAATCAAAGCAGAAACGAAAACTCAAAAAACCCTAATTTGTCCCAGTCGGATTAATTGCCCAAAAGCAAGAATTAATTAATCAATAGTACAAAATTACAGAAGAAATGGAAGTACCTGACGCTAGCCGAGCCGGCGATGGGCTGAACGGGCCAAGTGAAGTTGCCATCCAGGACAGGGGTATCGTCGATGAGCCCGTAATCGAAGAGCCAGTTGGTGTTTTCCGGGGAGACCATGTTTGGACGCTACCGGAAAAAAAAAGGAAGCGGTTTTCCGGTTGAGGACTAGTCAATCCTAGTAACCAAACAGGGGGCGTCAATTCGCAGTCTTGGGGGGTTGATGGAGGAGGCGGGTTCGTATGGAAAGAGGGGAAGAATCTGTGTGCTGATGGTCACGTGGGGATTTGATGGCACAGCAAAGGTGGTGCGTGGTGTGTGCTGGGTGTGTGTTTCGTCATTGATCCAACTCTACACATCTCACCCACACGCTTTTTGCTGGGTTGCTGGGTATGGACCTAGGTAATAAGTCATGGGCTTGGGCTTTATTTCATCACGTTTTTATTTATTTTGTATAAAGTAAAGCCAAGTTTGAAACGCTAGCTAGGGCAGCAAAGTCACGTATACAAAGATGAGTGATTTGCTATAGAAGATCCTCTTCTTAAACAAATTCAAATTCTTCCTCGTAGTTTAGTTGAATTTAGTGTAAAATATCGCCGGTATCAAGAAAAATAATATATTATATGGATGAAATATGGTCTGATCTTCGAGTTGATATATTAAACAAAGTAGTTGAACGAGTATTTATCAAATATAGTCAAATATTAGCCCCTAATTTCATAAATATCAGTTTTTATAAACCTTTCAAATGTATCCAAAATATCACTTAAATAGACACAAATACCCTTAAGCTTTTAAACCTAATAAATTAAAAAATCAAAACCCTATTAGATTAAGAATTCTCACAACAAAACCTAAAAATGCCGGAGACCTAGTGAAGGCATCGACGGTTGGTGGAGACTTGTGCACCCCTAAACGAAGGTGAGTATAGATGGTTAATTTCTTGCGTTTTTCCTTGTCTACGTTTTCTCTTTACTTTTGTAGTTTTTTCCTTTGTATTTAATTTTCCCCTTCAACTTGAAGAAAAAAACAAAAACATGAGCTTTTATGACGATTGTAACACGGTTTACACTCCATTATATATTTATTTTGAGATTAACATTTGAATAGTCATGAAGTTTGTAAACTTCGTGGTTTGCAATACTCACCTTGAGAGATTTATCAAGTTTTCCTGCAAGGGCCAATAACAAGGTTGTTTTCCTGCAACCATGGGAACCAAGAAATTCATGTATTGCATTTAGAAAATTTAGGGTTTACTTTATGATATAAAAATTGTTTTTTTTTTCTTTTAGTCTGCAATTGTCAATTAATTGTACCAATAATTTGGCCAATATTAAATTAATTTTTCAATATGTATGTCACTTTCTTCTTTGCTTATTGTTTTGCTTATATTTTAGGAAAATGTCTAGTAATATGCAATCTGATGAACCCAACTTTAACCGATTAGATGTTCACAAAGGTAAAAATATTGTACATGAATTAGACATAACGGACCTATGCAATTCAGATAGAGAGATAGTTATATGTCAATTGTACGAGACTAAGGAGGATTTAAAAAAAAAAAATTGGGTATTGATGCTATGAAGAACAATTATGAATTCAAAGTCAAGAGATCAAGCAAAGAAAGGTTTGAAGTTGGTTGTGTCGGCGACGCATGCAAATGGAAATTATGTGCTTCTAAATTATGACAATCATCTTATTTCAAGGTCAAGAAATACGCTACTATGCACTCATGTTCATTAGACGTTATCAATCGCCATCATCGACAGGCAAGTAGGTCTCTTATTGGTCAATGCATAAAGTCTAAGTACGAGGGTGTATCACGAGTACATAGACCACGTGACATCATAGAAGATATGTGAAAGGACATGGGTGTGAGTATAAGCTATGTGAAGGCTTGGAGAGCTAAGGAACATTCAATGGAGTTGGTTAAGGGATCACCAGAGGAATCTTACGCGTTACTTCCATCTTATTTTGTTGTATTAGAAGCCAAAAATCCAAGTATGATAACAACTATTGAAACGGATGAGAATAATTATTTTTTGTACTGTTTCATGTCACTTGGACCTTGCATAAGAGGCTTTCGAAGTGCTATTAGGCCTGTAATAGCAGTCGACGGGACGTTTTTAAAGGGTAAATATCTTGGCACTCTATTTGTTGCCACATGCATGGACGACAATAAACAAATATACCCTCTAGCATTCGGAGTTGGAGATTCAGAGAATGACGCATCATGGAATTGGTTTTTGACAAAAATACAGGGAGCAATTGGGGAAATTGATCACTTGGTGTTCGTTTCTGACAAACATGAAAAGCATTCGGAAGGCTCTCTCAACTGTTTTTCCCAATGCCCATCGTGGTGCATGCATATTTCATATAAGTCAAAACATTAGGCACAATTTTAAGCATGAGCGAGCACACAAACTGTATTTTACAGCTACTAAGGCATACAGAGTTCCTGAATTTCATCGTCTCATGACATAAATATATAAAGTCAACTCTGAGGTGGGTGATTATCTCTGGATATGAAAAGTAGACTCGTGCATACTTTGATGGAAAACGGTACAACATCATGACAACAAATATTGTTGAATGCCTTAATGCAATCACTAGAGATGCTCGAAAGCTACTTATCACACGATTTCTTAAGTATTTAAGAATGAATATTCTCCAGAAGTGGTTTTATAAGCGTCGAACCGAGGCAGCCAAAATGAATACACATTTGACATATTGGACAGACAAGTTGGTGCGAGAAAATAACAAGCAAGGATTATCATTCCAGGTATTTTACTTTATTCACTTAACAAGAATTTATTTTAATTTTGTTTATACCATATTTAGGGCCTCCGTATTCAGATCTCGTATAAATACTTGGAGGACTTAAATGTAATTATGTAATAAAGAAATAGGCAAATATGTAATAAGTGATGAGTCCTTATTCTATAAAAGGACCCCTCACCCTCACAATTGGGAGAGGCCAATCCTTAGGCCATATCCTCACCCTCTCAGAGCTCTCATCCTCACAGAGAAGCTCTCTCTCTCCCTCTTCAACTCTTACAGAGAAATACAATCAATGTGGACGTAGCCCAAACCTTGGGGTGAACCACGATATATCTTGTGTTATTTACATTACTTGCAGATTCACGGTCGGATTTACGTTGTACCAAGACCTCTGGTTTTGTGCATCAACATTTGGCGCCGTCTATGGGAATCGATACGAAAATTTGTGTCGGTTCTCTTTCAATTTTTCAGCTCCACCGCGAATCTGCAAAAACCCAGCAACCCTGTCCTCCAAATCAATCTGCAACACTCTTTCAACTCCCCCACCCAATAATAACAACAGAAAAAGCTGAAAACCGAAAGATTGCAATTCCCCTCTCTCACTGGGTTTGCAGAAATTAAGGATGTGGTTGCTATCAACAAATGGGTTTCTGAGAATCTATCAGTTGACGGGATTTTGTGGGTCAACCCACGACCATGTGGCCCAAAGCCAAGATCCGTTGAAGATCGCCTTGCTCGGAGTTGAACATTTTATTTAGATCCCAGCACAGCAGGCACCAGCAGTTGAGGAGTTGGGCAAGAAGATGGAGATTGGGAGAGTTTGGGATTATTTAATCCCAGGACTAGTACTCAAATCTGTAGGAAGGGAAGCAGCAGCCCCTCAATCTCAACGGTCAGATCCGAAAAATGGCGACCAAAAAACGGCACCGTCACTGCCTCGATCAAATCCATATGCAGCCCAGTTCAAGAAAAAAACAACGGCGTCATGGCGAATATCCTCGCCGCTATCGCCAGCTTCCCTTTCGGCCCGCTCTCCGACCCCTGCAGCCTCACCATCGAGTCACTCTTCTTTATCCTGAACTTCCCCGCCGCCGCCACCTCCTCCAGCGTCGAAACCACGCTGCTCGCCGACAGCGTTGTCACGAACCGCAGCTCCTCCCTTTCCTCCCGCTTCTTCTCCTCGAATAGCGGCGACAGATCAAATCCCTCCGACAACATGTGAAACACGGTCAGCGTCTCCGTCTGCTTCGACGTGATTTTGTAGCTCGGCTCGTCAAACTCATGCTCCTGTTTCGTCAGTACGACTTGGGGAATTGATTTCTTGAAACCAGGAGGAGTCCATGACCTTGGAAATGGTGATTCGGGTACTCGGGTTCGGGTCGAGAAGCTTTGCAGAAAACACCAGGGGAGCTTACAGAGGATGAACAGCTTCACGTCATAGTGAGGTTGCGTTGGTTCAACCACAGCAGAAGCAGCTACAACAACAACAGCCATGACTTTGGCGTCACTCTCTCTCTCTCCAGCTAAAAGCAAAACAATTTTGTTTTCCGAAAGAAAAAGAATCACAAGATCTAAGATCCAAATCCCCAGTGTGCTGCTCTCATTCGTCGGTCTGAATCTGAGTGTCCGGGGGGTGCCAAGCATTGCTGGAGATTTGACCAAAACAAAGCAAAATGTGGTGTGGAAAACATCGGCCTCGAATGTTGCCGGAAATTGCTAGTAGGTTCTGCAAGGGTATGATTTTATTGATTTTTTTTTCCTTTCCTTGCGGGTAGTGTCACTTCTTCACCTTCGTCCGTCGGCAGCGTAACAGCAAAATCAGAACTGAAGGATTTCTTGCACATAAGTGATTTTGACAAAGCCACCATTCTGAAGACCGCGGCGCAACTCCCAAGTCTGCCATAGGAGGAGATAAGATCATGTTCCCATGATAATCCCTTGTCTGCCAACCAACTCAAAAAGAAAGAGACACCATCATCAAAAAACAGGCAAAAGCAATCATCCACTAGCTGTGGCACGGGCACCACCAACGGGTCCTCCACGAACTCCAACCATGCACTCACCTGTTATATATATTATATCCACTGCAATTATCTGCTGCAACTATGCAAAGCTTGCATATGCCCATATCCGAACAACATGCAATTATATGGCGTACAGGCAGGCAGGTGGGACCCTCTGTTTTCGATGCACATCTACTGCAATGCCGGGTCAAAGGGTCCGACTCAGGACCAGCTGTCCAAGAAAAGCAAAGACAGATGAAAAGGAAAAGGAAAAGAGAAAATAAGAAAAGCAAAAATTTTCCTATGATTTGCCAGGGGAAGAGACAGAGAGTGGTGGAAAAACAAAAGCAAAACAGAAAACGAAAGAAAAGGAAAGCAGAAAACAAAAGCAAAAGCAAAAGTAACACACCAACGATCTGCAACTGTCGAAGCTTTTGTGTCGAAACCTTTGTTTTTGTATGATGTAATTTATTTTTCTTATCTTTCGGAGACATCTGTATAAACCCCATCAGAGGGTTAAAAAAAATAGCAAAGCCCAAAATAAATGGGCTGGAATGTTGTGTGGAGGGCGAAGGCCCATAAGCCCAAAGTAGCACCAACCAGGTGATCAAAAGTACGCACAGTACTCCAAAATTATTTGGCAACCTGCCGTTATTACCACCAACCAGGTGATCAAAAGTACGCCTAGTACTTCAAAATTATTCAACAACATGCCGCTATTACCACCAACCAGGTGATGAAATGTACAACTCGTACTTTAATATCATTTGGCAACTAGCCATTCATGCCACCAACCAGGTGATGAAATGTACAACACGTACTCTAATATCATTTGGCAACTAGCCATTCATGCCACCAACCAGGTGATGAAATGTACAACCCGTACTCTAATATCATTTGGCAACTAGCCATTCATGTCACCAACCAGATGATGAAATGTACAACCCGTACTCTAAAATCATTTGGCAACTAACCATTCATGGCACCAACAAGGTGATGAAAGGTACAACTCGTACTCTCCTTCATGCCACCAACCAGGTGATCAAAAGTATGCCCAGTACTCCAAATTATACATGAGCATTACTCATGTCATTCATACATAAACATTCATGAGCATCACTCATGACAATCATACAGAAACATTCATGACCATCATTCATGTCAACATTCATGACCATCATTCATGTCAACATTCATGAGCATCACTCATGACAACATCCATGAGCATCACTCATGTCAATCAACATAAACATTCATGAGCATCACTCATGTCAAACAGCTTCAAAAGCTTCATTTACAGAGCTCTAGCTTCAAAAGCTTCATTTATAAAAGCTTCAGCTTCGAAAGCTTCATTTACAGAGCTCTAGCTTCAAAAGCTTCATTTACAGAGCTCTAGCTTCAAAAGCTTCATTTACAAAAGCTCCAGCTTCGAAAGCTTCATTTACAGAGCTCTAGCTTCAAAGCTTCACTTGCAAAGCTTCACCTACAAAGCTTCAGTGCAGGGTATACAAATACTGCCTCCGAACAACCGCCACTTCGGCCCATACATGGATTCAATTTGAAGTCTCCAGCCAACAGACTCTATTGACCGAAGACTTGGGGGACTACATTATGTACCATATATTGGGCCTCAACTGGGCCTCATGAAACATGTCAATCAACATAAACATTCATGAGCATCACTCATGTCAAACAGCTTCAAAAGCTTCATTTACAGAGCTCTAGCTTCAAAAGCTTCATTTATAAAAGCTTCAGCTTCGAAAGCTTCATTTACAGAGCTCTAGCTTCAAAAGCTTCATTTACAGAGCTCTAGCTTCAAAAGCTTCATTTACAAAAGCTCCAGCTTCGAAAGCTTCATTTACAGAGCTCTAGCTTCAAAGCTTCACTTGCAAAGCTTCACCTACAAAGCTTCAGTGCAGGGTATACAAATACTGCCTCCGAACAACCGCCACTTCGGCCCATATATGGATTCAATTTGAAGTCTCCAGCCAACATACTCTATTGACCGAAGACTTGGGACTACATTATGTACCATATATTGGGCCTCAACTGGGCCTCATGAAAAATACTTGGGGGACTTAGCCCATTATTTATGTATTAAGGAGCGAGCCCTTATTCTATAAAAGGGACTCCCTCACTTTCATTAGAGAGCACACATTACTCATGTACTGAGGAGCGAGCCCTTATTTTATAAAAGGGACTCCCTCATCTTCATTAGAGAGCATCGCCGCTAGCTGAGCAACCGCCTCGCCGCGAGCATCACTCATAACCCATTATTCATGTACTGAGGAGCGAGCCCTTATTTTATAAAAGGGACTCCCTCAACTTCAACGCCATAAGCCGAGCTAACCAAGGCAACATAAGCCACAAGCCGAGTAGCCTCGCAACATGTGCTACAACTAGTTGAGCCTCATTTCACATTGAGCGCCGCCTCATATCGAGTATTCAGCTCAAGACAACATCTAGTTACTTCGGCCCACACATGGACTGAATTTCAAGTCTCTAGCCAAAAGACTCTTTTGACTGAAGACTTGGGGGACTACTGTTTATACCATACTTAGGGCCTCCGTATTCAGATCTCGTACAAATACTCGGGGGACTTAAATGTAATTATGTAATAAAGGAAGGGGCAAATATGTAATAAGTGAGGAGTCCTTATTCTATAAAAGGACCCCTCACCCTCACAATTGGGAGAGGCCAATCCTTAGGCCATATCCTCACCCTCTCAGAGCTCTCATCCTCATAGAGAAGCTCTCTCTCTCCCTCTTCAACTCTTACAGAGAAATACAATCAGTGTGGACGTAGCCCAAACCTTGGGGTGAACCACGATATATCTTGTGTTATTTACATTACTTGCAGATTCACAGTCGGATTTACGTTGTACCAAGACCTCCGGTTTTGTGCATCAACAAATTTGTCTATTTAATTTTGGCACATTTTGATTTGTTCTCAAGTTTTTGAACTATTTTACTGATTCTCATATCAAATAATCTGTAACTTTATCCATATGTACCATGTTTAGTAAAGAATAAATATATGTATGTTTGCAATGCAAGAAAGTAAAGTTAAAAACTTGGGTTTGACCAAAAAAAGTTAAAACCTATATCTAATGTAACTTCAACGTAATTTTGTTGTAGTTTTATGCAAATTGCTTTTTGTAGTTTTTATACGGATTTTTTGTTGTTTGTTGTTGTTGATTAGTTCTTCTTTTGTTTTAGTAATATATATGTGTGCGTGTGTGTGTGAATATGTAGGTATCGCCCATCGCAGCTTACTCATTTCATATATACGATAGATTTCGTATTGAAGTTGTGAATTTAGAGGAAAAGAGTTGCACATGCCGGCAATTTGATCTTGACCAACTACCTTTCTCACATGCTTGTGCTACATGTAGACACCGACAAATTTCATGTTATCCTACATGTAGACACCGACAAATTGCATATGCAGAAGCTATATGGCCAGTTCGTGATCAGACCGATTGGATAGTAACTGATGATGTGCGTGAAAGAATTGTCCTACCACCAATTACACGAAGAAGATATGGCAGTGCAAAGCAAAGAGGATCCCATCACGTGGGGAAGAAAAATCAACTCGAAAGTGTTCAAAATGTGGTTCAAATGGCCATTATAAGCAAACTTGTAGGAATCTCGTTCAACTTCATCCTACTTTGTAGAACCCTTTTAAATTTATAGTTTAATGAATACAATTTTCTTTCTATCATTTTATTATTTATATTGGTTGTACAATCCTTTAAATTTGAGACAAGTAAAAGTTAATTTATTTTTGTTTGTTCACTCTGGTATATTGCCTTCTTCATCAACTTCTTCATCTATTCCTGATTATCTTCCCTGTCAACTACTAGATTTTCAAAGAGAAACTTATTTGGTTACTATTACCCGAAAGACTAGTATAAGAGAAAACACCATTTTTAGGTTTTGCCGTGAAAACTCATTCATCTAATAGGGGTTTTTTTTTTTTAATGCAATGATATATTTTATTTTTAATTTATTAGGTTTAAAGTTTAAGGGTATTTGTGTCTATTTAAATGATATTTTGGATACATTTAAAAGTTATTATAAAAACTGACATTTTTGAAATTAGTAGCAAATATTTGGCTATATTTGATAAATACTCGTAATATCTCTCATATCTTGATCTTTGTCACTTTTCTGCGATGTGCAAGAGTTGGCGGGCTGTTCTAGAATGGGTTCAACTGAGTGCAAACTTGCCATCATCACCATGGTCCATGCCTAAATAGTACGTGTGCCATCTTGGTGCCAGAAGAGCGATGGTAAAACTATGAAGGCGTTCAAGCTCTTTGATTTGTCATCCAAACGAACGTATCATCATATTAGAAGCACGCATCTGATAGAAGAAGGGAGAGGACTCATTGCCAATGCTCGACTTCATGCTTCAAAATATGGTTGGTTACTGTTCTTAGCTGTAGAAAATTTATCCGGTGGCATGAGGACATCATTCTTTTTCTTCAATCCCTTCTGCAATCAGATTCTGGAAATGCCTCTGTTAGATTTGAACACGAGTGAAAAGGTAGGGTTTGCAATCTTTACAACCACTCCAACTTCTCTTGATTGTTTCATCCTTGTCCTAGGCGAAAACATAACATCATATCCTTGCAATAAAGGATATAGCTTTATATTCACATATAACTCGACAGAGAAAAGATGGAGAAGTGTACGTGGTAATTATGATTTTAATCTAACTGAAGCCAGTGACATCGCATATGTGGATGGAATTTTGTATGTCAATGGCGTGGGGAATACTTCTTCATTCGCCTTGGATGCCTTGGATGTTTCACTTCAAGCCTGGAAACAATGAAGAAACTACTACATGCCAAGAGAATCTTTTCTCTACGAACCAGTGGAACATTATTTGGTTGAGTCTGATGAGGAGCTCTTATTGGCGGTTTATTGTGTCGACAATGATCATATCTGATTACATTTTGGTATGTTTACCGACTTGATTCTTCTCTAAATTATTGGAGTAGAGTTGAAAGTTTGGGACATCAAGTGGTGTTTATATTCTGCTCGAGTAAATTGTTCAAAACATCAAAAGCAATTGCGAGTCCAGCAGGGGGGAATTCCACCAAGTTTTAGCGTATAAAACTTGGTTGTTTAATCCAAAAAACCATTGAAAATGCCACATTTTTTTGTGTGAACATTAGCGAATGGACTGAGAATCAATCCATGAAGAAACACACAATTGAGAATAGTCGGGCATGATATATAGATGCACATTTTATTTTATTTTGTTATTGTTAACCTAACATGGATATGTGCATACGCAAGATAATGCAGTCGAGTCGCTGCCGGGGACATTTATGCACGTTGCAGCTGCATATGGAGCAGTATTAGGGTATTTGGAACGACATCTATCGGAGCATGGTTTACTGATGTCTGTACTTGGGCATGGAATGTCTGACTGCACTGCCTGGCGAATTTCAACTTCTTCCTTTCTCTCTGGTTCAGTATTAAAGAAAGCTTTACACGCATCAATGGCGAATTTAGCAAAGAAACAATTTTGCAATCCAAAATTGACCAAACCACTTTCAAATTTAAGCTAAACAATCATCATATCATCAGAACTATAAAAAAATTAAACATTACCCACTAAAAATAAATCAAAACAATTTTTGGATCCTCATCAGCTCACCCTCTCGTCATAGCCTTTTTGGGCTTCCCAGGACCCAGATCCGGCCGACCCAGATGACGCAGACGATGAGGTAATCGTCGGAGATGAAGAAGTTGATGAGTTCGGCATCGGAGATGAAGTCGTTCCCGAAGCCTTTGCCGTCAAAATCAAAGTCGAGGAGGTGAATCAAGCAGGACGATGCGATGTGCCATTGCAATGAAGGTTGAAGAGGTGATTCAAGCAGAACGAAGCGAAGTTCTTAGCTAATCCTGTGGTTTTTTGGAGGACTCGTGAAGACCGGTTAACGACGTCTCTAGCCAAAGCGAGTCCTAGTTAATCTCATTAACACTAGCCCCGCAAGGGAACAAACACTAGAATAGACTAATATTCAATCTAGTCTAGTCAAATGAGAGTTAAGGCCATTTCCAACCGAAGGGTCCAGAATGCCAGAGAGCCGAAAATAGCCTGAAAATCGTCTCCAACCGAGGGTTAGGCCAGAGGGCTCATGGGCCCCACAGAATCAGAAAGGGCCAAAAGGCTGGCCATAAATTTAAGAATTGATGTCGGATATAACCGACAGCATTGTTATTAATCTTGTTGGTTATATCCGACAGCAATTCTTAAACAAGTTTTTGAATCCAACGGCTAGCTAACCGTTATTTTTGAAATTTTTTTTTTACAGTTTTATTTACAAAAAAAAATTTCCTATAACTTCTATTTTTAAATTCTATTTTTTTCTATAACTTGTATTTTACAAAATTTGTTTCATATTTTTTTGAAATTCTATTTTTTTCCTATAACTTCCTAAGCCATTATACAACATTAAATTAAATTAAGTAACATGAAACAACATTAAATAATATTAATGAACATAAAAATTATACAACATAAAACAAACATTTAATAACATGAAACTTAAACAACATTTTTAAAAACATTTAACAACATAAAACTTAAACGCCTACTTCATGCTTCTTTTGGCCCAAAGATGTGCAACAAGATCATGTTGTAGGTACTTGTTTGTGACATGGGAACGTATCATTCTATAGGGCATCATGTACTCATTTATAGAGATACTACCAGTTCTTGGATTGAAAGGCAAATTAGGCCATCGAATATTTTTGCACGAGCCCTTCTTGACCTATTTGGACTTCTTGGTCATCATCGGACTCTCCATCAATATACTCATCTCGCTCATCATCCACTATCATATTGTGTAATATGATGCAAGACATCATGATGGAGTCCAAATTTTCTCGACTCCACCCTCTTGCCGATTCGCTGATGATTTTCCACCATACTTGTAGAATACCGAAAGCTCTCTCAACATCTTTCCGATATGCCTCTTGGTGTAAGGTAAACAACTTTTCCGCGTCATTCCTAGGGTTTGGAATTGATTAGACAAGTATCGCCCACTTTGGGTAAATGTCATCTGCCAAGCAATACCCCATATTGTATTGACGGTCGTTGATGTAGTAGTCAAGTTGAGGTGCTTACCTTCCGTCAGGCAATTGAAGAGGGATGAAAGCCCAAGAACTGTAATGTCATTTTGGGATCCAAGGACTCCAAAGAAAGCATGTCAGATCCATGTGTCATATGAGGCAACCGCCTCTAACACAACAGTTGGCTTTCTCGACCTTCCGCTAAGGCCTCATTGCCATCCGGTGGGACAGTTCTTCCAATCCCAATGCATGCAGTTTAATGACCCTATCATGCCCGGAAACCCATGGTTTTTAGCTTTGCGAATGAGCCGATTCAAATCTTCTTGATTTGGCTCGCGGAGGTACTCATCTTTGTAAACCTGAACAATTGTGTCACATGATTGTTCAAGAGTATCAAGGCATGTAGACTCAGACATACCATGGGTTTCATCCATCGAATCAGCTGGGGAGCCATAGGCCATCATTCGGAGTGCAACAATAAAATTCTGATGAGGTGAGAAACCAGGACAGCCTGCTCTGTCCCGCTTCTGTCGAAAGTATGGATTAACCTGCTGGACATCACGAAGTAAACACTCGAAGACATGACGCCTCATCCGGAAGCAATGTCTAAAATCCTCTTTTGTGTACATCGAGTTAGGGTTGAAGTAGTTGTTCATCAGATTGGCATGCATCATCGTTGTCTCGTGGTTTGTAAGAGCGACCAGCAACAGAGCCACCCCATTGAGGTTGTTTCTCAGTTGGTTGACACACCATGGTTGCTGCTCTGTTTTGTTTGTTGCGCCTTACTTGAACTTCTTTATCAGACTCCTCATCTTCTCGTCTCATTTGTGCCCATTTTTCTTCCAATTTGGAATTGGATGAGGACCCCCAGTTGGAATCCGAAGATGATCCAAAGTTGTAATTGATTGCAAACTTGAATTGAAAGAGATTGAATTGAAATAGATTGAATTCAAAGTTGTGTGAATTATAACCCAATATCCACCCTATTTATAGCAAAAAAAAAATTCAAATCCAACGGCTAGCTGACGTCACTTAGCCGTTGGATTTGAATTTAAGTTGTAGTTTTTAAATAATAAATTATGTTTGGCCCTATGGCCCTTTGACTCTCGGTTGGTGATGGAAGCAAATATGACCTTGTACTGTTCTTGGAGGGCCAGAGGGCTAAAATGAACCATCTGGCCAGCCCTCGATTGGAGATGGCATAAGACTGGCAAACAAACGGACTAGGATTCTCTTCCTTCCTCTTTACATCCCCTTCTGTCCCTTCCTCTCACATTCTCTATTTTGTCTTTCTTTTTCTATAAAAAATTAATACAAGATGTTGACGTGACTTAACCGTGACCGTTCATATAGGAGGGGAGGGAAGGGGAGGGAAGGGGAGGGAAAAAAAAGGGGAGATAATCCTACTCCCAAACAAACGCCCCCTAACATTATTATTTTAGAATAGAAGACAAACTTACAAATAGTGCTCTATACTTTTGACATTGTCGTTCATGTAGTGTTGTATTTATAGAGTTGAAAGTGGGTAGGTTTAGAGTACAAATACGGTGGTTAAGTATAAACAGAAATTAGTATCTGAACAAATCCTCTCAAATTAATGTTTGAGTTAGGCTACACGGAAATGTTAAACAAGCATAATCCCCACCAAATGCATTTCAACTTTAAAAAGGAAACGCTACAAAAACACTGGCCCAAATTTGGTTACAAAAATAGCGACACAAATACAGACTTTGTACTTCGTCTCCTATTAACATTGCCCACTAATACTTGGATTTGTTTCCTATGGACAGACAACACCAATTATTGTACCCAGATTTTTAGTAATGAAACGAACACAATCCTCTTCCCCTAAATAAACCCTTTGGATGATATCAGAATTCTGAATTTCTTCTTCTCTTCCGAGCTCTTCTTGTCGAATTCACGGACCGCACCGGCACCGACTTGGCAGTTTTGAGGTTTTCTCGGGGGTAGACCGTAGTTAGGGTCTGCAGTGGCCTCTCCCTACCCCTTTGTTTTGGATCTGGTCATCTCTCCTTAGAGCATATCCGAAAGAGATGTCAAATATAATATGTTAAAATTTTATCTAATAACTGATGTGACAAATTAAATACAAGTGCTAAATTTTCTTCTTTTTTAATGAATGTGTCAAATATTTATTTAATTGGACTTAGAGTTATATTAACTATTAAAAAATAATCAAAACTAATTTTAGTTTTCATTCTATCGATTGTTAATGGGAATCATGCATTGAAAAATTAAATTAAATATATTAAACTCCTTTGTTTGCCGTAAAAATAGATAGCTAGAAAGTAATAAATCAAACGACTCAACTGCCACATCATTTATAACATATCTATTAAAGAACACCTAAATATCTTATAATCATATTTAACATATTTGACATCTCCTTTAAAAATATGGAGTTTTAACGAAAAGCCCGCGGTACTGTTCACTTTAACGAAAACCCACATTTTTACACTAAAAAGTCAAACCTGATACTATTCACTTTACCCTTTATTTTGTCCTTATCATTCAAACTCAAAGTTTTCAAGCCCTTTTCATTAGTTTTCCTTTAAAAATAATCTTTTCATTAGTTTTCCTTTAAAAATAATCTTAGACTCGTATGATATGGCACTAGCCAAACGGCAACACTGCCCTTGGCTAGCCTGCATTTCTTGCACTAATTCATCCACATTAATTCACCAAAAACTAAAGACTCATTTCCGTAATTTATATTCAATTTATCCTCTAGCAAAATTTTTAATTCTACTAAACTCCTGCTCAGAAATTATTTGTGCACACGCTTTTTCAGCTTCCACTCAACCGTTTTATACGACGATATGAAAGATGAGACGTTCAGATTTCATAAAAAAAGCATATATAATATCAAACTCATTCATTCTACTTACGAATAAAGAGAAATATCACTAGTAGCTAATATTAGCAAGCTGAAAACAGCATTTAAACCAAACTGAGATACAACGCAACCGATGCCAAGTAACTTGACATCTCTAAAATACCACACTCAAAATGTTTGCTTCTTTGCCTTTTCCTTCCAGGCACAATTCTTGGAATCTATGATTAACCAGACCATGAAAGAGATTAAAATACCCTAAACTTTCAGTGACTTATAGCCCATGTGCCACTCTCACTAACCTCCAAAGTCATTTAGCAACTTCTTCCGGGAGGTGTGGGGAATACTTCTCCATGAGATGGGTTAATTTGGCATCAAAATCCTTCTCCAGTTCTACCTCTTCCTCCCAATGCCTCCGCTTCATTGCAGCTTTATTGTCTTCATGAGCTTTCATCAGCATGTCCCGCTCTGCCACAAATTCTTCCATCTCTTTTTCTTGAGACTTGATGAAGTTTTCAATTTCCTCCGACCTACGGCCATGAGTATGGCAGAAATATAAATCAAACAAAACCAGAAGCACCACATGGCAAACAGTATTGAATATAAATTACCTGTATTTTTGTTCCTCTGCGTTTGAAGGGTTGAGATATGAGTGCTTCACCTTGTCACGTTCCTCCTGCTGCAGCCTCTCAAAATTTTCTTCCTTTGCATCCCTTGATTCATGAATTATCTTGATCTGGTCTTTGAAAAATTGTTCTTGCAGATACATCTTTTCACACCAAAAAGACAAACAAACAAACCAATAAACGAAACAAAATAACAGAGCAAGTAAATCTGCAAAAAAAAACAAACAACAAATACATACGAAATATTTGGAAGCCACAAGGAAAAACAAACGGTGGTAAACCACGCAACATGGTGAAAAATACCAACTGTAGACAAGCCAAACCCTGATGCAAGTGTAAACTAGTTTCTACTCTAATATTGGGGCATAATTATCTGACAGCGAAACTTACCTCTTCTTTGTTCTCTTGGTGCTGCAATTTGGTTCTCTGTCTTACAATACGATTTTCCTCCGTCGTCTTCCTGAGCTTTTCACTCACTATACCCAGAGATTCCTCAAGGGCTTTTGCATGTCTCTGTTCCTTAGCAACCTTGTTCTTAAACCACATAAGCTGTTGGTTGTCCTCACTCATTTGCCTGATTTGGTTCACGACCATCTCCTGGTATGATCTCATCTCAAATTTCAGCTTAGATTTACCTAATTAGTAATGGGAGCATGTCAGACATCCATATACAACATTTCCAGGGATCTTAATTGCAGAATAAAATTCAATGGATCAAAGTTAGCATGTGAACTTCAGAGATTTTAAGTGAAAACTCATTATTTTATGCCCAAAATGACCATCCAAAACCAAAACACATAAGAGGGCAAGGGGAAGAGAGAGGAACACACCTTGAGAATGCTGGTTAAAACCATCCATGTCTTCTTTCATTGCCATGTACCCATAGAGCTGTCGCTTCCCACCAGGATGAAATAAGACACGACGACGGTCCCATGCATCTCTATCAGTTCCTTGCTCTGTAAAATGTTTGTGAAGACGCTCAGCCTCCAAATAACCCCTTGCAGAGGCCTCAAAGATCAAAACGCTTATCCCACGGTGTCCTTGAGGACCATATGAGTGTCGAGCTCTCACAGCAGCATAAGAGCTGAAGTAGTCAAGAAGCTCCTGATTTCCCATGCCAATCCACTGAAATTCAAAGCAACAGAAATGAGGGACTGGAAATGATAACAAGGCAAGGAACCTTGGCTTTATAAACAATCATGAAAATGTAAACCGACCGATACTTGAGATACCAATTTGAAAAACATAATTAATACCTTGTCATCTTCATCCTGCTCAAGTTTCGTGTTTAAGATGACAACCATAGGAGGCCAGACAATTTCATGATCTTTTTCCTCATTTTTCAAACCTTTCCATTTACCAAAAGCTTCACCAGCAGGTACAACTGTAGCTCCCTTCCTCCTCAACTCCTCATCCAAAAGCTCTGCAAGCTCTCTATGGAGCATTACCCTTTTTGATCCTTTTGTTTTGGCATGTGTCATCAGGGGCTGCAGGCCTCGGTACCAATCAATGGAACCAGGACCTCCTTGACATGCAGGACAGTGCCACTGCCTAGCAGGATCATTAATCTCATCAGCAGTTAAACTATCCAAAATCTCAAAGAATTTCTTGAACCATCTGCTATTTTTTCGAGTTTCATGGCTCTTTTCACTTGAATCCGAGTCAAACTCATCGCTGAACAGCTCATCATCGGTTTCACCCGCAGCATCAGAGTTGTCATCATCATCATTGGCAGCAGCCGCATCACTGTCCTTATCACCTTTTCCGTGGAAATCTTCTGAACCCTTGGGTTGAGTGAAACCAGCTCTGGATTGCCAGTTCCATCCATGGTCCAGTGGAGGGGGAATCACATTTCCTCTTCCCGCTGGTTTTCTCGTATTAGAAGTTTGTGAAGGCCAGAAGTTTCCGGCACCCCTTCCTGATCCACCATTGTTCCGCATTGGCTTCTGAGCATCGACCGGTGTCCAAGCTTTAGAATTAGAATTTTGAGCACCCCATTGTCTTGCAGCACTGCTTCCAGCTCTGTTCTTTGACTTCCTGGCAATCACCTCCCACTCTCCGACACCCTCGGCCGAACCCAGGCTAACGTCTGCAACACCATGACTCAACTCTTCAATCTTGGGGCTACTTCCTCCAGAGACATCTTTTCCCTTGAAATTTCCACCACTTCTTCTCGCACTCATCGTACCAAACAATCCCTTTTCTGCAACACTGTTTTAAGCAAAAAAATGACATGAAAATATTCACAGAATAATGTACATGCGTGTAATCTCCTCACAGCTACGTTTCCAATTTATTTTTTTTTATATATAAATTTTGACATGATTTTAACCAAAATATAAGGAAACCCATGTCCAATTGTCCATTGAATTTTTTTTTACCTCTCTTCATTTTCCCATCAACCAAACAGAGCGCAAAAAACAAGTATTTTTAGGTCAAACGCTAAACACATAATAATAAAAGCAAAAACACTAAAACATTTCAGTAAGCTTTCATTCCATTCACAGAAATGTGGCAGATCTAACGCTCTGGACACAGAAAATCAAAACACAAGTTCAACTCCGATCCACATTGGTACGCCCAAAAGTTGAATATTCACAACAAAAATCCTCAAAACCCCTCTTATAAGTAGACGGTAGAGAGAGAAAAGTGAGCGATTACCTGATGAACAACGCCGATCGCCGTCGGAAAAGGAGTAATGTGCGCCGGAGGGAGAGATTCCCGATGGGTGGTGTGAATCACGCGCTCTCCAAGTGTAAGCGAGGTCGAGGAAGTGAGAGTGAGAGTGAGAGTGAGAGTGAGAGAGTGAGTCGTAGCAGAAGAAATGGCGTGGAAGGGAAGCCTTAACCATTAAGAAGACAATGCCTCTTTTATCGTGTTGGGTCCGGATTCCAAACCATTATTAAATCTCGTTTGTTTTATACCTTTTCTTTTTCTTCTAATGGCGTGGGAAGGAAGTCTTAACCATTAAGACAATGCCTTTTTCACATAATATGTTAACTCGACTCGAAACGTCATAAAAATAACGAGATCAACAATTCAACATAATAACTTATTAGATTGTTATACAAGATTACGAGTGGATAACCCATTTTAACCTGATAAGATAAAAATTAGTTTGATAATTTTAAACTACTAAAAACATTTCTACAATGTATTTAATATCACATAAAATTTCAGAGCACATTAAGAAAACCTTACTATAAGTGAGATTAAAAATTTTCAAAGCAAATTAAAAGTACTAAAGCAATTTGAAAAGAATCCGGATCACTTTTGTGAGGATTCTGTGGATCCGTGAATTATATTTGTTCATCGTACATATTGCGGTCAGAAATAATTTTAATATTTTTTATGGTAAATTACATTTTACCACCTCAAGTTTTAGGTCTATTACAACCTCATACAACATCTTCAAAACATTTCACTTTTATACCTCAAATACTATTTTATTTCAATATAATACATCCCTTACATTTTCCATTCATTGTTCCGTTAAAAGTTGACGTGGCTGCCACATTTGTTCCACGTAACAAAAAAAAAAAAAATTTATGAATTTAAAAATAATTAATTAAAGAAAAGTTTTATATATAAAAACAATTAAAATAAATAAATAACCCCAAAACCCATATTCCCCGACCCACTTCTCCTCCACTCTCTTCACCTCCCCTCCCTTCTCTCTCCCACTCCTCCCTCTTTACCTCCCCGCCGCCTCCTCTTTTCCCTCCCACTCCACCAAACCCACTCTCCAATTCCCCTTCAACCCCTAAACCCCTACCTTCACCCACCTCACCACCCACATTTGCCCCCTCCCCATCGTCGAAGCCCTAGAAAAGATCGAGAAGCTCGGCACCGACGTCTCCACTGATGCCCTCACTTCAGCCACCGCTGTGGCCGTTGCGCCAGGAGCGGGCGAGGCCTTGCCGTCGTGGAGGAGAAGACAGAGTTCGATGTGGAGGAGAAGGTGGAGAGAGGGTTGGCATTGGGCCTAGATTTTTTGAAGTTTTAATCTTTCTGCAAAAATTTGAATTTTTTGCATTTTTGTGATTCTGGAAAATTGGGGTTGGAATCCATTGAATTTTTGGAGTTATTTACTGTTTGGTTGCCTAGAAAACGAGGGAAAATTGATGGGAAAGCTGGGTAATCTGTTTTAGAACAAATATGGGTAATCTAGGTGGGGTGGGGTGGGGTGGGGTGGGGGGTTGCGGGGGAGGTGGGATGGGGGGTTTGGATTGCGGGGAAGGGGAAGGGATCGGTTGGGGGAGGTGAAGAGAGTGGAGGAAAGGGGTGAGGAGGGGTTGCGGGGAAGAGGAAGGAATGGGTTAATGGGATTTTTTTTTTTCACTTTTCTTTAATTAATTATTTTTAAATGCATAAATATTTTTTTGCCACGTGGCACAATTGTGGCAACCACGTGGCATAAATATGGCAATCACGTCAGCTCTTAACGGAACAATGGATGTAAAATGTAACGGATGTATTATATTGAAATAAAATAGTACTTGAGGTATGAAAGTGAAATGTTTTGAAGATGTTGTATGAGGTTGTAATAGACCTCAAACCTGAGGTGGTACAGTGTAATTTACCCTATTTTTTATTTAAAATTAAATACAAACAGTACCTGACAAAAATTGACCGCATTGATGTAAGATAAACGAACATGATTTACGGATTTCCAGGATCTTCACTAAAAAGATCCGGAGAGGATCCTGTTGGATTTAAAAATACCAAAGCATATTAAAAAATTCATAATATTTAATTTACAATTGTAAAAAATGTGAAAAAAATATGCAAAAGCTCGTGAACATATTATCTACGCTTTGACGATCAATACATCGTCGTTTAGATTTTTAAACCTTATAAATTCTCGTGAACATGGTTTATAGGGGAAGTTCAAAATAAACAAAAATTCATAATAATTAATGTAAAGGTGTGAAAAGAATATACAAAATGCATGTGATTGCATCATCTGTGCTTAGACGATGGTTACATTGTCATTTAGATTTTTAAAACCCTCCAAATCATCATGAATAGAGTTTATTATTTGAGTGTAAAATTAATAATAATTCATAATAATTAACATAAACATGTGGAAAATGTAAAAAAATATATACAATCACTCGAAACGACAAGCTTTATAACTATAGTGAAGGGATTAAATCCGAAATTCTTTACCATAATCTATAAACCCTCTATTTATATTTAACCGTCAATTATCGTTTATGCTATACTATTCTCACCGGATCTTATTTTTCAGATTTTGTTTTTAAAACATGATCTTTTAGTGAATGCAGAAAAATGAACGGTTCGATATTCATTGTTATAAAGAAGAAAAACAGAGGGTGAAAAAGAAACCAATGGTTAATGGTTTTCCTGAGGGCAAACTTCACAAACACAGGCCAATAATTTGTTTGTAAAATCTTCTGATCTGGGCCCATATGGGCTTATGCATATATCACTGTGCCTTGTTACAATGACCAATTTATCCCATATGAGGATATCCTTCTGGTGGTCAGTAGTAAACCTGCAATTTGGAAAAGGATATAGCTCAAATTCTTGCCAATCCACTCTCTCTGTTTGTTCAAGACTGCCAATTTCCCAGCCAATTCTTCTGCAATGGCTCGCTTGGCAAACTTAAATGGAGTCTCCGAAACGCTGCCGGTCCTTCCAAGGCTTCCGAGCGTACAAACAACCCGAAAGAAAGCGAGCTTTATTTGCTTTACGGGCAAGAAAAGCAATGATTTTCAGGAACAGCCACTACAAACTACAAGAAGAATTGCATTGGGCCTGGCCTCTGTTGCACTTTTTGGCAACCCCTGCAATGGTGTCTCTCTTGCTGAGGGCAATGGGTTCTGGCTCGACGGCCCTCTGCCCGTGCCTTCTGCTCAAAACAGTAAGTTTTGTACCGAGAAGTTTAGTGGTACAGCATTTGCTACATTGTGACTCACTCGAACCATGTGTTTTGATGCAGAAATTGCAAATGAGAAGACGGGAACGCGGTCTTTTCTGAAGAGGGGACTCTACATGGCAAATATCGGAACCAAAGGGAGGAAGTTCAGGCTTAAGAAGTATGCATTTGATCTCCTGGCAATGTCGGATTTGATTACGAAAGATACACTAAACTATGTCCGAAGGTATCTGCGGCTGAAATCCACATTCATGTACTTTGATTTCGACCAAGTTATCTCTGCAGCACCGGTCGACGAGAAACAACCACTCACAAATCTTGCTAACAGATTGTTTGACACCGTCGAAAAGGTAAGGTAACGATAAAACGAACACATAACTTCTTTGATCCTGTGCAGCTGCTTGAAAAAGTTTTAACTTGTTTCTTCCAATTTGTCAACAGCTTGATGGCGCCGTGAAGCAACGCGACCTCCCTCAGACAGAAACATACTATAAAGACACAACAGTTGTTCTCCAAGAGGTCATGGATCGAATGGCGTGAATTCTTAAAACCTGTTCATCTGATAGAGAAAAATTAGTCTTTCCTACCGATGTGTAAGTCTCCTTCAAAGCATATAACTTGTACATGACGAATGAGTTAAGATTTTCCGAGATTATGACTGAGCGCGGACTATTTTTCGCTTCTAGTCAGTTTTACTTCATCGACGTTCAACAAGCAATCAAGCATTACTACAGAAGACTCGAGAGGAAAAAGATTATCGAGTAATGAAGCTCAATCAAATCACTCGTTAGAACAGAGAGTTCTCCGAATTTACCGACACGCATACCCTATTTCTTCACTATACAGATAAGCCTACGTTAGAACAACTCTTGAATTTCGCTTCATGGTACTACTGGTACACAATACAAACCAGTGGTTACTTTTAAATCAAAAAAGAAGTCTTGGATCAAAGATCAACCATAGCTCATACGTGAATCTGGAGGCCGCATGCTGGTCTGACGCCGTGGAACCCCAATATCGCAAGCGTTTACCCGTGAGGCAAAACGAAGGGAACAGAGTGATTCACCTGCTGAGGAGGGCTCGGGAGAAATGTTTACGAACATCAATGTCTTTGAGTCTCCTCCTAGACATGGCTGGTCAAAATTTCATTAAGAGTTTAGAATATGATAGGATGTTTAAACTTAAAATTGTTTTCGCATATCACTTAAACAAGTAAACAACCTGAAGAAGATATGTAAGCTTTGAGTTCCTAAATGGTACGTGGTCCTCCTTCTTTGCCAAGGCAAATATCACGTCGCTTAAAGATGATAGACTTTTGTTGATGGCCTGATTTCAGGGGAAAAACGATTACTACAAAAGAAAAATAAGAAACATATAAACAAATAGACTACGAAGGTAAACATAAAATACCTGAGTTTCTTTCAGTCGGTCTCCCGTTGACCCACTCTTGGAAAGTCGTTCACTCCCAGCAAGATCAATAAGATTCAGAATACCTTGTACTTGTTGTTCAGTGCTCTAAGATGAGATGATAAGTTAAGAAGTAAGCACAGTAACGAAAATATGAAAAAAGATAAGACCAAGAAACTAATTTTTTCAATCAGAAGAGAATCTGCAGAGAAAATGGAAGTCGCTTACCTCATTAACACCAGATATCCGTAGTGTGAAAACAAAATGGCTTCTTGAAGATTGCTCGTTCATTTGAGTTTTGCCTACAGACCTAAAAGGAACCAAGTGGAACATAAGTAAGCACCCTTCTTTCAATAGCAATTTTCATCCTTTGAACAAAATCAGCAAATCCAATTTTCATTGAGTTAGAGTTAGATCCCCACCGTCAAGCATTGGTACTGCTGGGGAAAGTTAAGAAGGATTTAGAAACATGCATTGGAATACTAGTTATATGTTGTAGTCTTATAGACAACTAAATTTCTCCAACGAAACAAAACTAAAAAAAGGCACACAGTTAGATTTAGAAACCTGCTATGTTCAGCCCGTTCTAAGAGATATGAGACCTCTTTAGCAGTGCACACATCCACAATGGTAAGATCAGAGACATGAGTGTTCCCATTTGCATCGTGTTTGATTGTATATTGCTTTCCACCAATACCATTTTCTCGCAACATATCTGAAGATGATCGATTGGGTGCTAACAGATCACGAATAGTTTCATTGTATATTTCCAACATCGACACCTACATATATTTGTCAAACAAAAAAGAAAATTACATATGAAATGAATATATTCATTCATGCATTAACAGCAAAATAACTGTTTGTGTGAGTGTGAGTCAGAGAGAGAGAGAGAGAGATTCCCCTCACCTGCATTTCATATTTCCAACCTTGTGGTTGAAGAGACTGTATGGTTTTAAAAATTTGTTCTAATGAACGAGGAACCAACCCTTTTTGGTCTCGATCTCCTGGCTTACCCATCATGGTATAGGTTTTCCCTGATCCTGTCTGACCATAGGCAAAAATGCAAACCTGAAACAAGAAGCCACCATCATTAGGCTAAGAGTGTACAATTCAATCACTGAACAAATATATAAAACCAATAAAGTGAATGCAAAAGAATATGCATGTCACCAAATTCATAACCAAATACAATACACCCTCCTAAAGACAGACAAGCACATAATGTGTGTGCTTATGCACCAGATACATACATATGTTCCACTGCCCATACAACTTTCAGGTTATCAATTTGTAAAAAGGGAAACAAAAATGTGATAACATTCTAACAAATATACAGCATGCATCTATAAGTATCTTCACATATTGCATGAAAAAAATAATAATAATAAATTAAAGATCCTAGATGAAGCATATAGTATAGCATGGATATAAAGTTAAATGTTGCTACGAAATTATGAATCGAAAGCTTTTCTACCGAAACTAATAAGACAAATTTGGAATGAAATTGATAAAACTAGATGATAAAGGCATTGCTTCGATGAAATGCAAAGAGTAACTTAAACAAGGTAACAGGCTTTTAATCACCTTATAACCATCAAGAGCACTTTGTACGAGCTGTGAAATGTCTTCAAACACATCTTCTTGTGATATTTCAGGCATAAAAACTTTGTCAAATGTGAAAGAATGTTTTTGCCCTGATGACAAATACAGGCAATATGTGAGTTTAAATAGCACAGAATAGGACAGCCTACAAGAGAAAGCTATCTACTATTGCTTAACATACCAGGTTGCACTAAATCAATGCCCCGTCCAAGAGCATCCATTGATGTTGGATAAGAGATAACCTTCCCTTCAGTGCTTACGTCTTCATCCGCCAACAAAGGTCGCACTCGACAGAATACACGGATGTTCCCTTTTAGTTCCTATAGAACGAGAGAATTTACAAGCTGATAGCAGAAGTAGCAGATAAAAAAGCAAAGGCAAAAGATTTACCAAGATAGTGTTGTGCAACTTTTTACGCAGCATTTCTCCTTCAATAAGTTTGAATTCTGCATCTGCCAGGCGAGTTTGTAACTCACTTATAAGTTTCTTTTGCCCTTCATAGTCAGTTCTTGTTTCCAGTGTAGTTAAGTTGGACATCTAGAAGAAAACATATCTATACTTAGAAAGTTTAATCAACATGATGAATAAGACGTTAAACATTGCATTCCACTGTCCACAACACCAACAATGTAGATAACCCGTATTATCCTTAGTCACAAAAGAACCAGATATTATCACCTGTACTTTCTCCTCTGCAATCATTAGTTGGTCCTTCAATGTCTTTATCTGGTCAGTCTGAGACAGACATCTTACCTGAAGAATACCCGCCACTATAGCATGTTAACAAATGCTATTAGAAACAAAACCCACAGAACTACCAGAAAAGAATTATAAAATGACCTCCAGTTCGGTATATTTTGATTTGAGGTTATCCACCTCAAAACTAGATTTCTCGGTGGATTCTTTGTATGTTGTATATTCAGCTGTTAGGGTCTGCACTTGGAGTTTATGACGATCCCGATCATCTCTCACTTGCTGCAACTCCATCCTAAGGGATGCAACTTCATTTACCAAAGCATCCCTCTGCTTTATAGCATCATCTTGAGTTTGCTGTATGTCATCCATCAAATAAAGGTTTGAAACAGTTCATTTTCAGAAGCAAAAATCTAAAATGCACTGAAGAAACAAAAGTCAGGACTACAGAACATGGTAAGAACTTTTTCAAGATTATTTCATCATAATGTGAGTCATAAAACATACTAATAACAACACCCTTCGTAGAATTTTCAATACATGCCTACTTAGGAGAACACAGAAGTCAGATTTATAGATACATAATAAGAGAAATTCCTTATGCAATTAGAAACAATTCAAGATAATAAACTCACTTTGGACACTGAAAGTTGACCCCTTAGCATGCTCAGGTTCTCCACCATACAAACTTTTTCCTTCTCTACGCGCTTAAAGTCTTCCTCAACTGTAGAGAGGTCGTTGTGCAGTTTACTATTGTACTGTTGCAAGCTTGCAATGTATTCTTGCAATCGTTTGTACATATCATTCAGTGAAGTTATCTGCGGAGCTCATAAAAGAATATCATTCAGATTAAAACATTTGTAAGGAATTCCATACCTGTCAACATGGAAGCAAAAGAAGGAAAGGAATGCATATTCTACTTTACCTTCTGCGTAGCACTTGAAAGCTCTCTTTGAACTCTACCATGCTCATCCGATAGGGAATTTTGTGATCGCTCAATTTCAAGTCTAGCCTCTCTTTCCCTCGCGAGAGATTCCATTGCAGCCTGATAGACATATCAAAACATTTAATAGTCTACAGAAATTAACCAAACTCAGCCAGATTGGATATCAAACCCGCCCTACTTACCATCTTATCCAATTCTTCTTTCGTAAATTTTTCTTGTAAAGAAGCATAGTTTTTCCTCAGCTCCGCAATAATCGAATTCAGTTCTTCTTCCTTGTTTTTCAGTAAGATCCCTACAATAAAACAAATATAATTACTCTAGTAAACAACTTCATTGAGAATTCAACGACACAAAAGACGTTATTCATACCCATTTCATCCCGCTGCCGCTCTGAAACTTCCACATCATTCTCTAACTTCTTGCGCTCAATTAAGTAGCTTTCTTCAAGCTCTTGAAACCACTTTATGCAAAGTTTCAGCCTTTTAATATACTCACTCATAGTCTCACATTTTTCCTAGAAAATCATTCAACATAAAATTGAAAAATATCCAAACCCCGTCTCAGGTAAACTAATCCAAATAAAAATTCAAAAAATTCATACATACAAATTTCAAAGAGAAAAAAATTATAATTAAATTAAATTAAATTAAGAAGTGAAAGCTGATACCTTGAGACTGAACCTGTCCTTCCTTTTGGGTCTCTCATTCAACAGTGCGTCAACATCCTCTCTGGTAAACTCAATACCACAGCTCTCCGAACCGGCATTACTCGCCGGAGCGCTGCTCGGACCCAACTCTTGCCCCCCGTTCACCACGGAGAACGCGTGCCGGACCCTCCCATTTTTCGCAGTGCCCACCATTTTTGCCCTCTCGAAAATTTCGACACTTGTCAAAAACCCCACTTCAATACTTCATCATCTCACCGACCCAACACTTGTAAAAAGAAAAAGCAAACAATTTTCAAGAACAACCCAGAAAAGAATGGCGAAAACAAAAGCAACCCATTCGTGAGAATGTGAAAACTTGGTGCCCTAGCTACGTTTCTCCAGAAACCCAGGAGGGAAAATCCCCCAAGTATACAAATTGGGCACGGATTTCAAAAACCCAAATGTGAAAAATCAAAACGAACCCCTGAAAAACTAGTGGATGGGGTTGTATTGTAATCTTGTGAGAAATGAAGACTACTAAATCCGTCTCTTGAAAACTATTTGAATAAGCAGAGGGAGAGGAGAGAGAGTTCAGAGTGTGTTGTTGTGTGTGGGGCCATGAATTGCATTCAAAGCTAACAGTGAAATCTCAGCCGTTGGTTCAGCGAGCAGGAAGATGGATGATCTACAAGCAAGAAACCCAGAGACTGAAATACTTGAAATCTTTTTACATTTGTTTCTCAGAAATAAATCTTATTTAAAAAAAATAGTAGAATTTCTTTTCTATTTTTTAGTGATTGTCTCATTATTTTATTCATTGGCTGTTGCCCGGGTAAGGCTTGATTTTGAATTTTGGGATCAGGCGGTGCCCTACAAGGCTCCAAGTTTGTCTTCATTCATTTTATTTCCTAATTTGATTTTTAAGTTTCGTACGTTTTTATTAAATTTTTATCACGGCTGGCCATTCGACCTTCCACTCAAAATGATCATTGGAATTGAAAATTCATCAACTTGATTTTTGAAAATGCCAAAATGGGTCTTGCAATCAATTTGATCCGTTAATTTTCCATGAATCTTTTTGTTAGTGTGCTAACGTTGTAAGAAACATTGAAATTTCAGTGTGACAATTATATGGGTAAATGATTCTGAATTGAATTTTTACATAGATGATCTATAAATTGAGAATTACAAAATAAATCATTCAAATCGTTGAATTTCGATGTGGAATGAGTCACACACTAGTTCTTATCTTTATTTTTTTCAAAAAAAAAAAAAACCGAAAATATCTTCCCTTAAAAACTTTGTGTGTGTATATATATTAGTGATGATCTCCTTTGCTGGAGCTGAAGCAAACAAAAGCCAGATCCGGCTCCCCAACTTTCCAACCAGATAAAAATTAAAGAATTTAAAAACTGTGCATCTCTTTCCCTTGCGTCAAATGGAGGTCAAGTATTTTTACTTTTATAAATTTTCCCTGAAAAGTTCCCATCATGCATGGTGGTTGTGGTGCAGCTGGTAGCTGTGTTGGTAATATTGCCTTTTCGTTTCTTGGTGCTCGGCTGCATTCTTGACGACGTCACTTTCTGATAATAATTATATGATCCTTTTCTGGAAAGCTTCCTCATTAGCCATTCATCCATTTTATTGTGTTATTGTGGTGTTTGATCCAATAATGTAATATTATGTGTTTTGTGTGATTATCGTCACCGTGACGTTTTAGTTCAATAAATATAATATTATGTGTTTCATTGGTTTACCGCCACTAAAGTGTTTGGGTCTAATAATACATTACATTGTTCTCGTAAACTAGACCTCTCTCTCTCAAGATATATGTCAAACGTGTAAGCTGTGCTTATGTAAATTAAAAGAAAAGGAGATTATAATCAAGGTGATATATGAGCTATCAAGATTCATGATGATCACTTTTCCTGCTGAGAAGATGTTAATTAATATGGATTAGTGACTTTATTTAACAAATGGAATAAAGAGCTAAGTTCGTCCTGTCTATTTTGATGCTCATAGCTTGCCTTTCTATTTTGATGTTCATAGCTTGCCTTTCTATTTTGATGTGCACATCAATCAAATTTAAAATATATATACACACATCCTTGGAGATTATGATAATTTATTTACGTGGTTTAATTTGAATTGTTTAAACGAAGCACTTTTTTGTTCAAACAAAAAAAAGCGAAAGTATATCGTGCAAAAAAAAACCGAATACATAACTAGCTCATTATGAGGCGCAGCATTGATAATATTGTTTGTTAAAAAAAAAAAAAAAGGTTTTTATCACAAATAGTCCCTGAAATTGACCAAACTCATCATTTCTCACTTTCAAAATCAACCAATGTCGTCATTGACATTCACTACCACATATCAATTGGTCATTATGTTTAGATTCCGTCAGTTATTCTGTTAATATGTATGTGGGACCCAAAAACCCAATAAAATTGTGACACGTGGATTATACAAAAGAAAGATTTTTATCGCAAATGGTTCCTAACATTGATCAAACTCCTCATTCTAGTCCCTGAGTTTCAAAAATCGATAAATTTGGTCCCTGACTTTCATTATCGCACATCAATAGAGTCCTTCCATTAAAATTTCGTCAATATTTTTTGTTAGTGTGCTGATGTGGTCCCACTAATCCAATCATATGGCGCCAAATGGATTAATTGTAAGAAACTATTTTTTTAGAGTGAACCAACTGGCAAGTATTTCGTGCTGACATTTCTCTCGGATCCCCCAATCCCAATTGGAAAATAAAATTCAATCTAAATTCGATAAAATCAAATCCAAATTATTCAAACTTGATAGGATTATAACCAACTAGCGATAATAAGGAGTGAGTTCACAGTGGACAAGAGCTAGTGGTGTTATGGTGTCTTTCTTTTCTTTTTGAGCATACCTAGATGAAAACGATGATATTTTTTTTTCTTTTAGTTTTTTTTTTTAATTTCTTATAGTACTTTTAGTTTTAAATGTTAAAAAAACAATTTTATAGTTAATCCATGTGACATCATATGATTGGACTAGTGGGACCATACTATCACATTAACAAAAAATATTGACGAAATTTTAACGGAATGACTAAATTGATGTGCGGTAGTGAAAGTCAGGGACCTAATTGATTGATTTTTGAAACGCAGGGACCAAAATGAGGAGTTTGATCAATGTCAGTGACTATTTGTGATAAAAACCTTTCTTTTATGTAATTCATGTGTCATCATTTTATTGGACTTGTGGGTCCAACATACAAACTAACTGAAATAATTGACGGAATCTAAATGGAATGACTAAATTGATGTGTAGTGGTGAATGTCAGGGGCGACATTGATTGATTTTAAAAGTGAGGGACCAAAATGATGAGTTTGGTCAATCTCAAGGATCATTGATGATAAAAACCTAAAACAATCGAATACTTTATATGTTTAGTTACGTACTTGAAACGAGAAAATGAATATCTTGCTTTGACAATGGTAAATCATGCGCACTTAACCAACTAGTAAAGAATTAATTAAAAATGGTGACATATCTAAGTTGGTAATGGAAAACCAAAATAAACGCATCCAAGTAGATTAAGTTAGGTTTAATTAAGCCGTCTGTATTGTCAAACTATGAATATTTTTATTTTTGTCACAAAGAAAAAGATATTGGTATATAGTTCCTCAATCATTTTACCTTTAAGTTTGTTTTAGTTTTTAAAATGGGACATAAAGTTTTACATTTTTTTATATTACATCATAAGGTATTGAAATTGTATGAAGTTATACTTTCCGCGTAATTGATTGTTCGGCCTAATTGATTGTTTGATCTTGCATAAAATTGATGATATGATTGTCATGTAAGCCACGTTTGCGACCCATTGAATAAAAAGTTCATCAATTAAATGGTGTATTAAAGTTTATACAATTTCAAGATGCTTGAACGTTGTAGACTATAGATAGCCTTTTATATATACAGATTGATGAATGAACTTTGCATAAAACACTTTATTGCAGTAAAGGAAAGCAATGATGCCGACGTATCCTGGTGTGGGTCGATCCTACTGATCTCTCTCTTTTAACAACTAACAATTTAACCCACAAAAGCTACCTTTTATAAATAAATTTAAAAAAATTAAACAAAAACAATTGATAAATGAACTTTTGTATCTATTTTCATATATCTAACTAATTTTGTTCTTTCTTCCACATTTTGATCACTTGATTTATCAGCATAACAATTTAAGCAACTAACTGGTTAGGCAGTGATAAGGTCTTCCACAGGACGTGAATTCCATTTAGTGTATCTTTCATCCGGTCTAATTATAATCGAATTTTATCCTTCACAACTATATGGTCCAAATCCATTTGATTTGGAAATCCAATCCAAAAGAGAGTAGCCAAGTTTGGGTTTTCATTATTTTAGTGTTTGGTATATTCTCATATAATGATGGAACAAGTGAACAGCCACGTGCTTTCACTTTCACGTTACAAAATTGTTAGTGATGGTTATCTATTTGTTGTACTTAAGAATTACATGCTCCCACATTACATAATAAAATGTTAACATGTGTTAAATTTAGTAGACTTGTGAGATCCCATATTTTTATGTATTATTTAGAGATATTAGAATGACTATAGTTAGACGGTATGCATGTAGCATGCAATGATTTATACTTACTATTGCATTCTAAGCTTTTGGGTTGGAATAGTCTAGATTAGCACTATGTGTGCTGCTTAGAGATGACTAAGCTATGTTCTTAGCTTGCTGGCCGATTAAGTTAGGAGGTGTCAATAAAGTTACATGAAAATGGGATATGTAAGTGAGTGATAGCATGAGCTGTGGATATCACGCAAACATTCATCCACATTGAGATGACAGGTGTGCTTGCTACCGATTCATCCATTAGGATGGTTTGTTTGCCGTTATTCTTGTACTATAAATAGGAGCAAATGCTCCTGTTTAATATCGTGCAGAGGGCTAGTTTGCATGCAAGCTAAGGTCTGATGTTCATATATATGTTAGAGAGGGATTAGGAAAGAAAAGAGTGGAAGAAATACATGGTGTTAGGAGTGATCAGAAAGTTGCTCAAGTAAGTGGAGTTTAACTATTGCGATAGTAACGTGGATCTTCGTTTTAGTGGAATTGATGTAGGGGTTTCTTGGGGAACTTATCACTATTGGGGTATTTGTCTTGTTTAAGCTTTGTGAAATATGTGTTATACTTGATCTATCTCAACAATTGATATAAGTGTGTATTTTGGAATATGATATTCATATTTCTAATATTGATAATGTTGATTATATGCAAATGTCATTGCATATTGGAGTGGAGGGACTTTATTGGAATATTTGAGTGGTTATGAAAATGGAATTATATTTTGTGTGGTTGAGTTTGACTCTCGTAGGGACCAACAAGGGTGGTAGAAGTGAAATTATAGGAATGATACGAAGTAGTGGAGACTCTGGCGACCTAGAGGAGAACAAGATGACAAACAAAATGGGAAATTTGGGATGATTGAGTTATGGGGGTTAGCTTAAATAATAGAGCATTCAGACCACCGCTGAAGTGGTAAAATGCATGGTATGAGACATGCAGGTCTGCGTGTTTTATTATAAATTAACGGGCTGAGTAATTGAAGTTAAGTTGCATTCATGGAATATAATATGTGTTTGATAACATGTTAAAATTGATTACGTGTTGCATGACACTTAGTTTAGCCTTGACAATTATCCTTGATAAGAGTTATGTTCCTATTGAGTTGTGGTTTTGCTCACACTATTTTAGACCTTGTAGGCTTGGTACAAGGCCGGTCCAATCCAATAATCTAAGTAGCGAACCAGAAGAAATTCTGTAGTTGAATAGGCAGAAAATTTTCTGATTTGAATTTTTTGTGAAATCCGGTTCGACCCTTATTTCTTTCTTTCTTCATATTGTAAAGGAAAGCAAAGCTTCTTTTATGTAAGATATAGCTTTTATTCAATTAGGGCTCAAGATTAACAGAGCTAGAAGAGCTGAGGTTGTGTTAGACAAGGGATTTTAAGAGTTTTTATTATATTTGTAACGGCTTTTGGAGCTATTTGTATAAGAGAAATTAGTTTTTCGGGTTTTTTTTTTTTACTCGTGTGCCAAGCACAAGATCATATTTTCCCACCGACCCCGAGTCATGAGTGTGACAAGACTTCACAACTAAAGGAGTGTTGAGAGTTTCACACACTGAAGATGGAATTCTTGAAGTGCTTAAAAAATCGTTACTTGCTCTACCGACAAGTAAATGATTTGATGTTAGAACTCACATTGGAATACACATTTCAATTGAGCAAAAACTTCTTGTCGATTTGGATCAACATCATCTAACCCCTCGTTCCTATGTTTTCAAGTTAAAAACTCCAGATTGTTCACGACTCTTCTATCAATTTGTTATTGAAGATTCAAAATGCACCACTTAAATTTGAGAAATACTAGCAACTTTCTCACTTATTTTTTCACTTAAACTCTCTCATTTTCTTTAATGTCATGTGTGCTCTATTAGCATCCAAAGCTTTAATTTTAATTATATTAAAAATTCTACAATTTTTCTTCCTCTGTTAGTATAATTAAAATTTTAGTTTTTCAATAAAAAAAATAATTAGCCTTTTAGTTTGCGTGCTAGTAGAATATACTTGACATAAGTAGAAGTGAAAATGTTGAATAAGAAAGAAAGTGAGAAGGTTGCTAACATTCACCTGAAGTTATGGAATTAATTTCCGTAAGGGGATATGATCTTTTAATCTTTATGTATTAATCGAAAAAGTGCTAAAAATATCAACCATTCAAACTACTAATGCGTATAATTTCATAAGCTTTTGTTAATCGTATATGTAGCATGTGTGGAGCTTACGTTTTGTATTTGAGGATACTAATGTGAGAAAATTAGAACGTCTATCGCCTTATTGGAAAGTAGAAATACACATCAAAGTGTATATGCAATTGAGTAATACTACGTAAGAGTAAATTGTAGCAATGATCCCTTAACTTTAACTCAATTGGGCAATGGTCCATCAACTAAAAATCAATTACCGTTGGTCTCTCAACTTATCAAAACGTGCAGCTATGGTCCCTCAACTAAAAATTCATTACCACTGGTCCCTCAACTTTAGAAATGGTCCATCAACCTTAATCCAACTGGAGAAATAGTCCCTCAACTTTGACCCAATTGTAGCAATGGTCTTTCCAACATAACTCATTTTGACAAAATTCTGGCGAAATTGACGAAAATGATCATAACTATACGTTTTGATGAGTTGAGGGCCCCAATTATAGCAATGGTCATTCCAACATAACTCATTTTGACAAAATTTTGACGAAATTGACCATAGCTATACATTTTGATGAGTTGAGGGACCAATGGTAATTGATTTTTAGTTGAGAGACCATTGCTTCAATTTGATTAAAGTTGAGGGACCATTGCTGCAATTTACTCTACTACGTAAACCAATTTTTTAGATTAAATTTACAAATAATATAATGTGTCACCATTAGAAAATAAGTATATTAATCAACACTTAATTAATAACATAATCATCAATAATCACGTCAAAAATATAATTTAAATGTTGATGTTCCTAATATTATCTTTTGCAATTAGATCTACTGGTAAACGACGTGAATGTTGCATCCTATTAAACGGACAACGTGAAACTAAGCGTCGTTTTGCCTTCTCAGAGCAACTCCACCCATGGAGCCCTCCCCCTGGCAATCCACTATTGAATCCACCCTATTAAACAGTAACTGCCTTTAATGAATAGTAACTACCCTTAATAAACAGTAATTGTCATTTGCATCTCCACCCTTGGAGCCCTCCCCCTGGCAATAGGCAATAAAATATTAGTTTTTTTTGTTTGTTTAAATAATACAAAATAAAATTATTTGTAATTTCGGATAAGATTTTTTAAATCGTTCTCGTTGCGCCACGTGTCATTTTATAAAAAAAAACAATTATTTAGCGATGGATTTCGATAAGATTTGTATCCAATGTCATCGTGCCACGTGTCGTTATCTTTCGAGAATCTTTGACGATAGATTTCGATTAGATTTTAACTCGTTCAAAATTGTGTCATGTGTCATTATCCGAAAAGATAATTATTGGAGATCGATTTCGATAAGATTTTTATCCAATGCAATCGTGCCACGTGTCATTATCTTTTCAGAATCTTTGAGGATAGATTTCGATCAGATTTTTAACGAATGACGGCATGCCACGTGGCCTTATATACAATCCAATCCTTTCTGAATCGTCCATATAATCCACCATCCATCCTCACAAATCTCACACCAATTTTCTCAACATCTCTATCTCATTATTCATAGTTTCTGCTTCTTCTTCCCCATCCATCCTTACAATATCTTCTTCTTCATCAAGGATAATGTGGGAAATCGACCAGCAAGAGGAATAATTGTTTAACCAATCTGAAGGAATGTTCAACCTTCAGATAGCCGAAAATGAGATGGAAGAGGATGAGGAGTGTAGAAGGAGAGATGACGAAACAAGAATGGCCAGAGCCTCACATTCCCGTCGAGTCATCCAGACTGTTGCTCAGATATGCAGGCCCATCCGTTCAAGAAACCTTGATAGAAGCATGCAACGACGGGGTGAAGAGCTGTTGGATGATTACTTTGTCCATAACAGTGCATTTCCTGATACGTACGTCATACGCCGTTTTAGAATGGAACGACATTTGTTCAACAGAATCATGACTGATGTTTGCAACCATGATTCTTACTTTGTGCAAAAGAAAGATGCTTGTGGTGTTATGGGTCTCCTGCCTCAGCAAAAAATCACTGTTGCGTTGCGGATGCTTGCGTATGGAGCATCTGCAGACCAAGTGGATGAGATAACGAGGATGGGGAAATCAACCATTCTTGAGGCCCTGATGAGGTTTTGCGGAGCAGTCGAATCTTTGTACACCGCAGAGTACCTCCGAAAACCTACTCACATGGACTTGCAAAGGCTTCTGAAGAAGGGCGATATGCGAGGTTTTCCTGGGATGATAGGAAGCATCGATTGTATGCACTGGACGTGGAAAAACTGTCCAAGTGCATGGCAAGGCGTATATGGGGACAGAAAATGAGCAAAATCTATCATTTTGGAGGCAGTGGCATCTTTTGATACATGGATATGACACGCCTTTTTCGGGGTTCCGGGGGCTCAAAATGATCTCAACGTCCTTGCCCAATCCCCAGTGTTCAACAACGTCCTGCAAGGAAAGGCACCAAAAGTCACGTACGTCGTCAACGGACGTAGGTACGACGGGCCAGACTACATAGCTGACGGCATTTACCCACAGTGGGAAACATTTGTCAAAACAGTGCCACGTCTGCGAAGTGCAAAGGAAAAACACTTTGCAAGCTGTCAAGAGGGGTGCAGGAAGGATGCGGAGCGTTGTTTTGGTATCCTTCAAGCTCGTTGGGCGATCGTCAGGGGTGCTGCCAGAATGTTCGATGTAGAGTCACTTCGATCCATCATGATGACGTGCGTCATTCTTCATAACATGATTGTGGAAGATGAGTTCGATTATGATGCCGTTGATGAATATGAGCCAGAGCCAGACACGATGAACAATTCAAGAACACGGATATATTGTGCGCATGATGCCACCGAAGAACCCGTGCAACACGAGCCATTAGAAAGGGATGGACGTTACAATGAAATGGTCATTCAACGATATACTGCACTTCAAAGGTCATCTATGCACAATGATTGGCAAATTGACTTGATAGAGCACCAGTGGACATTGAAACAAGTTGAAGATACTTAAGTTTATTTAGTATGTTTGTTTGTATTTGGTGTGTTTATGTAATTTTATTTGGTGTGTTTTTTGTAGTGAGTTTTTTATTATTTGGTATGTTTATGTAATTTTATTTGGTGTGTTTTTTGTAGTGAGTTTTTTATTATTTGGTATGTTTATGTAATTTTATTTGGTGTGTTTTTGTAATTCCAATTGGTGAGTTTTTTAGTTTTATTTGGTGTGTTTTATAATTTCATTATACGTGAACAATTTGATGAATAAAGATTCTATTATTAGGATAAATATGAAATTGAGAAAATATGAAATTGTGGTGTAAGGTAAATGGAGAAGAAGTGGTATTTATAGAAAAGTAAAAACAATTTTTTACAAATTTTTTCAGATTTTTTACAATTTTTTCTGATTTTTCACAATTTTTTTTAAATTTTTATTCAAATAATTAATCTCTGCCGTTGGATTTTAAAAATTTTGAATTACAACACTCCAGATTGTGCCACGTGTCACAATGGTAACTTTTCTTAATTTTAAAACTATTTTTTTATAGTCCTTTGTTTTATTGTATCTCCCTCTCTACCCTTCGAATTTGTTGAAAATAAATGGAGGCACATCAGACCCACAAGCACACTACCCGGGTTATTAAGACTGACCTCTTCATAAATACCCTCATTATGACTTCTTAGGTAGTTGGCTTTGATTGTTTGTGTAGATCGTTGATGCGGATACCAAGACTTTACTCTCTCGCTTGGATATGGTGGGTTGTACTTATTGCTGTACCCACAACGCCCTGGGATTTTTCTATTATCATTCTTCGGAATATTTATCCCTTTATGTCTGGTGGGTGGATATCTGATTTCTCGTCGTCTTGTCATCCCTGCAAAACAGACCCGCAGCTCTAGATCTGACCCAATACGGGAATAAAGAAGGAATAAGGAAGGAAGAAGTAAAGAGGGATCATAGGGAAGTAGGAGGTTGGGGTTGAGTAGAAAAATCTGAAGTTAATTTCAGAGGTGTGGGTTTGAATGCAGAGAGAGAAAGCCGAAATGGAGGGTAGGTTTGTGTATTAATGAGATAGAGAAAGATATGGATCTGGTGGATAAGCTGATTAAGAAAAGATCAGGGCTCAATAACCTCATGATCGCAGACGAAACCCACACAAATGAAGGATTCTCACGGAAGGGAGAAGAGCTCTCACAGAGGAGAGAAATTTTTTTTTCAAATGCGTGTTTTCATAATATAAGTTTCTCCAAGCAAAAATTTATTTTGAAAAGATAAGAATTTTATCCAACAAAACAAATGCTTTTTCAAATTAAAAACACACTTAGGCAAACAACAATTTTATTAAAACAAGGATTTTCACAGCTAACAATTTGTACACACGAAAAAAATACTTTAAAATACAAAATTTTAATCTAGTATTACTAAAAGAAAACAAAACTAAAAGCGAAAAGTATTTTTTTATTTTTTTTTTCAAGTTAGTGTTAGAAAATTAGGATGCCTCTCAATAAATGCTTTAGTTAGTCTACAGCTAGACGTAGCAGAATTCCGATGGTCAAATCACTGGTTTCTTCTCGCATATGCCATCGTAGGGTGACTCCATGTATGGTTTCAGCTTGTGGATACCTTGAATATGTTACCAATTTACTCATTAATAATGTTGACAAGCCCATGAGGATAAACCTTAGTAACCTAGTGTTGTCTGTCCTGGTGGCTCTTCAACTTCCCTGGAGACAACTTCAACCTTGAATTAAACAACAACATTTTCTGCCTTAGTTGAAACTCTTTTCTAAATTTGATTGTCATGAAACCCCTTAGTTTTCTCCTTGTAGATCTTCGTAGATTCATATGCCTTATTACGAATTTCATCTAGCTTGTTGAGTTGCAATTTATGCTTACCATTAGCAGAATCAAAGGCAAAATTTAGATGTTTGATAGCCTAGTACGTCTTATGCTCTAGCTTCATAGGTAGATGACACGTTTTTCCATAAATGAGCTAAAAGGGGGACGTTCCAATCAGAGTTTTATACGTTGTTCTATACGCCTAGAGAGCATTGTTTAATTTCAAACTCTAGTCCTTACGAGTGGAACTTACTATTTTCTCTAGGATGCGCTTTATCTCTATTGGAGTTTTCAACGTACCCAGATGTTTGAGGATGATACGCAGTGGCTACACAATGGGTGATCCCATATTTCGCAAAGTGCAGCAAAAGGTTTATTCAAGAAGTGCTTACCTTCATTGCTGATAGTAGCTCTCGGAATAGAAAAACTCGGATAAATCATACCTTGGAGGAAATTTAGGACCACTGACCCTTTGTTATTAGGTGCTGCAATTGCCTCGACCCACTTAGAAACATATTCCATAACCACAAGAATGTGTTGGTTCTCATGGGATGATGATGGGAATGTTCTCATGAAATCAATGCCTCAAGCATCAAATAATTCAACAACTAGAATACTCTAATGCGACATCTTATTCTGCATATACTGATTGGCCACTCGTGGACAACGATCACAAACTTGACACCAATTATTTGCATCCTTGAAAAATGAAAGCCAAAACAACCCACTTTGCAAATTCGTAGTTAGTGTCCTCTTTGGCCCAAAGTGTCCTCCAAACGCATAATGATGGGCAAATATGAAAATATTTTCCTGCTCCTTTTCTGGAAGACTGGAATACATCGTCGAATGATCTGATATGGGCAATACTTGTACAAGTATAGTGTTAACATTGTGCGTTTTTAGGCCCACACAATGGCGCAGGCCCAAGGAAAGACCTAAGAGCTTAAGGCTCAAGGGGTTCATAGAAGGCCGCCCCGAGCACTCGAGCCGACTGAGATAAAAAAGGAGTTGCCCCCGATCACATGGAACACGTAAGCAAACTGATAGCTTTATAGCAAAAGTCTCCAAGGACAAAACTACTCAAGTGCCATTTAGATTATGTGGCGGCTCGTAGTCAGCAACAAAGACCTAATATGAGACGTAAAGGTAGTCGGGACAATGCTCGACGAGACTAGGTAAAGCAACCAAGGTTCGAGTGGGACGCTTAGCTCTCTTAGACCTAAAAAGGCGTGCCACCGTGACTGTAAAAATGTCATTTCACTTACGAGAGCTTGGCCGAATAGGTGGAAATGTGTTAGTAAGTTAGTATAAGTTGTTGGCGTACAAGACAACGAGCAAGCAGAAGCTTTGGCACCATCTATTGGGAACACATACAATTTGGTTGCGTTTTCTGCCTCGTTATTTTTGCTCCATAGTATGTAGTCCACTAAGTAAGATGACCAGCAAACCCTAGCCGACACTCCGAAGAAGACGACGAGAAGAGAGTATTAGGCTCGCTATCTATAAGGAGAAGATGAATGCATACTTGTTGGTTTTGGATAGATGGTACATAACTTTCTCCACACCCAAGACTATCCAGAAAAAGCATGATGACCTCCTAGAACAAATCAACCAAATGAATGCGAATATCGATAGCATATCCAAGGAAGGGGCTCCACGAGCCCTCTTAGGGATGTCGAAAGCAGGGGCAAAGATGCGCATGAAGTCATCAACAAGAATCTCAAAGCAGAGGAGGACACTGGACGCTCGGGACAAATGGGCGAGAGTCGTCAAGCAAGCGTTGGAAGGCTGGATGGGAACCCTAGTTGGCACCCCGACCTGAGAAGCATCTTGAAAGAAGTAATGGGTAATAAAATAAAAAGCGTGTTGGATTGACTTGGAGACATTGAGCAATCGTCTAAACTAAAAAACCCTAATTATTCTGAGGATGAGGTGTCACTACACTCGAGCGCTCAAGATGCAAAGCTACAAGGGGTTTACTGATCTGTATGACTATCTCGATGAGTTCATATACGCCATCGAAGGTGTAGGCTATTTCTGACTATCCTCAAGAGAGCTGCTCGGGATTGGTTTAAGCAAATAGTCTTAATGTCCATATGCATTTCTCGAGACTGAGGCATGTTTTCCTTGACACTTATACGATCATCTTTAAGAGGCAATACACACCGAACGACCTTGCCTCTGTGAAATAAAATATAGACGAATCCCTAAATTATTATATATCCATATTCAATAATGAGTACACTATATGCATAGGATGTGATGAGGAGACGACACATAATGCCTTCATTGAGGGACTTGCTGGTGGCAATTTATACTTTTATCTTACTCAAAATCCTTTTAACGCCTTCAAAGATTTGTTGTGTGAGGCAACGAGTTACTACTAAGCCAAACAACTAAACAAGACGAGGTTACAGATGTAGCAAGGATTGATTGATTGAACACGTCGGCTAAAGCCATGTGGGAAGTTGTGTATCGTCTGCCTAAAAAAAGGTATGAGAATTACTAGACCAACACGGAGAGTCACCCCGAGCGATATGACAGGTACGAATCCTATGCCCCTATGAATATGTCTCAGATGGAGATGTTCATTTTTTTTTGGAGCATTAACTCCCTACCACTCGAATGGTGCAACCCGATTTTTGCGGAATGAGAGATGATACCAGATATCTCCTATATCACAGAAACCATAACCACCTTACGAACGACCGCATAGATCTCAATGATGACATAGAAGCGCTCGTTCAGTGAGGACAACTCGTGAAATACCTACATGTTAGACCGTTGGCCCAGCTGAGCTCCCTTGACGTCAAGTGCCACTGCAAATTGTGATCCAGTAGGAATGAGGTGATCTACACTTTGTCTTAAGGCTTATATGCCCGGGCGTCACAACAGGCAGTTTCGCATACCTATTGGGTTAGAGAGGATGCTAGTGATGATGATCCCGACCCCTGCGGGGTAGGAATGGTCTTCGGCGATCAGACGTTGGCAAAGTGTGTTATGCATCAGAAGTAAAAGTACAAATGCTCGGAGGGTTGCCCATACCAGATCCTAATACTTGTTAAACGGCACGACCTCTCGTTCGAGCAGAAATGTAACATGTTAAGTAAATTCAACAAGTTAATGAAGACAATGACCAAGGTTCTAAAAGACGCTAGGCGCTAGTCGGGCGACGGGCTGGGGTCTAGTTAAAACTTATACTTACATTGAGAATTTGGGAAAGTTAAAACTTAAAACTTAGGTCTTCATGACATTGCCATCATCACAAACTAATACAGTAAAAATAAGAAAAACCTAAAACGGAAAACCAAAATTAAAAATTCTCTTTTTAGTAGGTTAGAAAACCATTTAAGTTAATTAAAAAATAATTAAAAACAGCAGAACCGCCTAGACATTGCCTAGCCCGCCTAACTTGCCTAGGCGATCGTCTAGCTCCTACTTGATTTTTCTTTCTATTTTGGTCTAAATTGTATCGGTCCTCCACCGCTTAGCACAGCCGCGACCAATTTTTAAAACAGTGACGAACACCCAATCTGAACTCTGAGCAACAGGTAACACTATAAGCAAGGCTTGAGTAGGAAGAATAAATCTTCGAGGGATACAGTAAAAGGAAGAGTTTTGCAACGTGGGGCCAAGCACTCGGAGCTAGAAGCAGGCATGCCAGGAAAACGAAGAAAAATATGTTAGAATACCAGAACGACAAACGGTACAACACTTAACCCAGAACCAGTCGTCAAGGCCGCTCAAAAGAAAGTTAGCAAGAGAGTTTTTTTGGAAGAACTCGCCTTGAAAGAAATTGGAATTTCGGATCAGAAGCTAGCTAAATGGTCTAGAGGCATCATGTTAGCTGAGTCATATCAAAGTGGTAGGAACATCGAAACCACTAAATAGAGTCATTCCTTGATCCCCCTAAGGATGGTGTTAAGGGTATCACGTGGAGATTTTATTTCTAGTTAGTATAAAAGAGAAAAGAGTTTGTTGAAAAACAACTTTCCAAATTAGTCCCCCTTACACTAAAAAGTTTAAACCAATCATCAGTGTTAAGAATAATCCATGTCCTATCAATCGCCCAAACCACGTTAAAGGATAAAGAAAAACATGCTTCATAAAAATATTTAAAATGACCCCTCAAAGACCTTGTCAAATAAAAAGAAAAAATTATTGCAAAAATTACGTTGAGAAGGTTGGTCTGGTCTTATTTGCTGGGTCGGCAACCAAAGAGTCTACGGCTGGTCCAATTTAGTCGATGGGGGTTTCTCTGACTCCATCTTCCTCATCCCCGCCCTTCTCAACACTGTCTTTATCATCCCAGACATCTAGATCATAGTCAGGATGAGTTATCTTCACCTTCTTGTAAAACTCCACATAACACTGGAAACAAAGTTTTTTGGTAAGTTTTTGGCCTGCTGACGATTAGAGGTCTATATCCTTACTACGGATTTGAAATTATTCATCCAAGGCCTTCTTCTACTGCTCGCCCCCAGCTTCAGAAGCTGGAAGTTTCCTTGTACTTGCCTCCCCAAACGCTCGTTCGTTTGCTTTAGCCGAGCACTCTTTTTTTACCGTCTCAACGATCCTCATTGCGGCGCCAAGCTCCATCTCTTTAATTGTCAAGGCATCCTGAAGCCTCTTAGGTCTCGGTAGAGTTGAACACTGTGCTTATTTTCAGATGACAGAACCTTTGGTATTGAGCTAAGAGACACGAAAAAAAAGACTATGGAAACTTTGGTATTTTGTATTTGATTTGCAGGCTAGAGTAAGTTATTTTTCCCATTTCACTTCCTTATGCTTACGAAACATCTTTTCCTCGGTTAACTTTCACAGTCTTTTTCCTGTGTAGGTTCTCTTTGCTCAGTACCATGGGCTTTAACACGTCTTTTCTGAAAAGAAGCATATGTTTAACTCGAGCGAGACCTAAAAGTGGCTTGGCAGCTAAGGAGACAGAGCTTGGGGCCACCAGGAGGACCGTCGAGATAGTAAAAAGAAAGCTCGACTAGAGCAAAGGAACGAGCACCTGTGTAGGCAGGTGAGCGAAGCTGCCACAAAGAAACTTTAGGCTGCTTTGGAACTGAAGGCGAGGCTAAAGATATTGCTTGAGCCTTAAGGGAGGAGAACGAGCAACAGAATAGGGCCTTGGATAAATTATCAGATCGGCAGTTGGAAATTAAACAGCTTACCAACAAACTACGCTTCTAAGGCTAAGTGGAGTTTTACAAGAAAGTGAAGATAAACTCTTAGTAGGGTAAGGAGGAAAAAAATGGAGCTGGAGAAACCTTCATCGAGTTTACCTTTCTCAAAGCCTTGGTGCATGTCGTCGAGTAAGTAGCTGAGCCCTTTTGTCATCTTCCTACCGAGCGAACTCTTGTGCTTCTGTCTAACTCGTTGGGTGTTCCTGCCGATCAAGCGACCTAACAACTCCACACTTAACATCCACAGACTCCATGGCCGCCGACTATGCAGCAACAATCGCCCAGACCAAACCAGCCACCCCTTAACATTATTATTGTGCTTTTAATTTTAAGTGTTTTGTAACAAAACGAACAACTTTAAGTTTGTAATATTTTTTTGGTTTGGACGATCGATCACTGTCTCCAAGCTGAGGTCGAGGGGGTTTCCCAGAGTTCCCATTAAGCAACTTAGCTTGTGCTCGACGATTCTCGCCCCTTCGTCCCAAGCGTCATCCTCTTCTTTGAGCTTCTTGTTGATGACTTTACATGCATCTTCGCCCCCGCTTCTTAGCTCTTCCCTTGGATATGTTGGCGATTTTCTTGTTCATTTTGTTGATTTATTCTAGGAGGTCGTCATGCTTTTCCTGGAGTAGGGTGTTTTTGGCGTGGAGGAGGTTCCCCACCTCATTTATCTCTCTGACACCAACATGTATGTCATTAATCTTTTCCTCATAGGTTATCTCTCTGACACCAACATGTATGTCATTAATCTTTTCCTCATAGGTGGCTAGTTTGGTCCTCTTTTCTGATCTTCTTCCTCAAGAGTGTTGGCTCGAGACTGCTCGTCATCTTGCTTGGTGGACTACAAACTATTGAGCAAAGATAACTGGGCAAAAAATGCAACCAAATCGCATGTGTTTTCCATAGAAGTATAAAACTTTGATTGGGATGTCCTCCTTTCAGCTCATCTATGGGAAAGTGTGTCATCTACCTATGGAGCTAGAGCATAAGGCGTACCAGGCTATCAAACATCTAAATTTTGCCTATGATTTTGCTTGTGATAAGAGCAAATTGCAACTTAACAAGCTAGATGAAATTCGTAATGAAGCATATGAAACTGCGAAGATCTACAAGGAGAAAACCAAGGGGTTTCATGACAATCAAATTTAGAAAAGAGTTTCAACTAGGGCAGAAAGTGTTGTTGTTTAATTCAAGGTTGAAGTTGTTTCCAGGGAAGTTGAAGTCTCGCTGGACCAGACAACATTGGGTTACTAAGGTTTATCCTCATGGGGTTGTCGACATTAATAATGAGTAAAGTGGTCACATATTCATGGTATCCACAAGCTGAAACCATACATGGAGTCACCCTACGATGTCACATGTGAGTCAATGACTTTGAAGAAACCAGTGGTTTGAACATCGGACTTCTGCAACGTCTAGTTGTAGACTAACTGATAGCGATTTTACCACTTGTAAAACAAAGGGTTAAACCATAGAAAATTCTTGCAAGAGAACAAGTGTTTGTAGTATAGAATGGCTCAAGCAAGATCGATCTCCTCAGGGACTGATATAAACAATTTACGAGTTTTTGTGTATTTAACTTATTTAACTCTAAGAATTACACTAATTTGACGAAACTAAATATTACTGGATGTGACTTAAACAAATATCTAAAATGAGAATTGGTTTATAGGAATAAGGATTCAACTTAACAAAACAAGTAGATAAGGAAATTCAAGATAAAATAAATTATTGAAGAAAAATAGATTGACAATATGCTAGAGTTCAACCTTTACCAACAACACTCCTACGTAGCTATTCCAATTGCTTAAATAATTGAAAACACACATGCTTTGAAGGTTGGATTTTCCTTGTGTATGTTTTACTTGTGACATTCAAGCTAAAACGCATACCACTACATGCAACTTATCCATGACATTTGGATTAAATATAAACATAAGTGATTCATTAATCTTGGTGAAAATCCTTTTGTTAAACCATGTAATCCCTAAGAGCATGATATTTACCTTAGGAGAGTACAATCCTCAATCACAAGAAGCACAACCAATTTTAACGTGACATTCGTTCAAAATTGCATCCGATAACTTTTCTAAGCATCCTAATGGTGATCAAGCATCAAGGTACATAGATAGTTTAATTCAGTGATTGAAAATATCAAAGCAAGCATGTAACAACACTTAAGCAATTGAAAGAGAAATCTACGTATTCATGTTGCGGCTCATGGCCTCACTCTAGCATAATAATTTAGTTACACATAATTATGTTCATACATAAAAATTTATCCATAAAAAAATAACAAGAAAGAAAACACCCGTTTTTGGTTTGCTCCTGACTTCTCTGCGCCTAGTCACTGCCTTCCTCTTGCTGCACACTGTCTTCTCTGTCCGTGTCTCTCTCCGCTTCTGCTGCGCTCCTCCTCTCTCCGCTTCTCTCTATATTTTTCTGCTATCATCCCCCTCTATTTTTCTTTTTCTGCGCCTTGTGCGCACTAGCCACCCCTCTACCCATTTATTTCTTCTTATTCATTTCTGTCAGTCCCTCATCCTCTCTCCACGCTTGCCGCCTTTCACTTTCAATTCTTTTCTTTTCTCTTTTTCTTCCATGCTCTCCCACTTCTCTCTTTTATTATTCTATCCATCCTTGTGCCATCCTCTCTGTCTAACCTTTATGCCGTGTTTTCCATCAACCCACTTTCTGCTGCCTTTGATATTCTTTTATTCTTTTCCTTTCACTCTTCATTTTCTGACAGCTTTTGCTTTAAACAATAAGGCAATCATCCTTTCAAAACATCACCCCGTGGAGACAAGCTCCACTTCCATTTCTCTTATTTGTTTTTATTAATTCCTTTTCTCTATTTTACTTGAAAGTGATCCTAAAATAAATTTAACTGCACATTAACACAAGATAAGGTAAAATGCCACAATTTTAACACGAAAACATCACAAAGACTTTAGAAATTGATGATATAAATGCATGAAATATATGAGTGATCAAATACCCCCAAACTTGCATTTTTGCTAGTCCTCTAGCAAAACAAAACACGAAACAAAACCACTCAACTAAGACTAGATTCTACAACTTAGTAGCCAACTTCTCAATTCGATTTCAGAGATAAGTGCTAATCATGAAATACACTGCCAAGAAGTAAGCAAGAGCTCAAAACATCATCCAATAATTAACCAAATTTCCTTCAAACAAAACGTTGAAACGCCATGTGTGAGCTAGCCATGTCAATGCAATTCCAAGCTCCTTTAAATCATCATATGCAAACATGTGAGTTTCTCACAAGACATACGCTCATTCACTCATAAGTTTTGGTTAATGTGTTTCACTCAAGTGATCTCATTGTACATGCCGCCATATGCTTGCTTGTCCACCTAACTCGCTTATCAATATTTAAGTAATACCTTGGATCAATAGGACTTTATTACGGTTGTAATGGGGCTAAAGGTGATAGGCTAATGAAAGAAAGGATATGGAAATCAAAAATTTTGAGAAAGTACACTTTGGTAGTTTTCCAACACCTCAATATCACACCACCTCAAATTGAAAGCAAAATAATAAAACCTCGAGCACCTGTTACTCCCCAAATTCAACTTCAAAAGGAAAATTTATACTCTGCAGACACATTTTCAACAAATCAACACTCTCCAATTTTCTTTTTCTTTTTTTTTTCTCTTTTTTTTTCTTTTTTTTTTAATTTTTTTTTAATTTTTTTTTAAAGAAACAAATCTGCAAAGCTATGCATAAATCTGCAAAAGCTACATCACCCATCAAATTCACATTTCATTGTAATACACATGCTCCATCCATCTTTCTACATAAATGAAACCCCCAAGAACACAACCCATGTAATACTTTCTCAAAACAATAAGGAATCGATTTATGTGTATGGGCTCAACTCCAATATAGGAGCAATGTAAAGAGATGTGGCTAACAAAGAAATGGCTTACTTAAAGGCTCAACGGGCTACTAAGGATAAACATAGCATATAAGGTAGGCATGAAAGGCTGAAACGATCCAAAGATGGCCTATATCACTTCCAAGTTATTACATGAATTGATTAATGAATCGAGAAGTATAAAGCAAGTTCTAGAGATACATGTACAGTGAGATCATACGCACAAGAAGGAATGAGATTGATGCATAATGGTTCAATCATGTATAGGCTAAAAAACTCACAAGGTTTACATAATCTCACATGATTCACATATGAAACGCTAAATCATGCTCAAGTTTCACATTGACAAGACTAGGCACATTTATTTTTCAAGTTGATTGCTGGAAATCACAGTTAACACAAAGACAACGAAAAGAACTTAGACTTCTTGAAAGTAAGAAGGAAATTAAGATCAAATCTCATCATTGAATTTAGAAGTAGCTACAAACAACAATAAAAATGCAAAAACTCTTTTTTTATTATTATTATTTTTCAAAACAAAATTTCAAATTTTTATGAGATTTTCGGATTTTTATGTCAAAACACACTAAAACACTCCAAAACAGCTTAAAAACACTTAAAACAGCTAGGAACAACACTAGAAGTAATGGGTGATAACTCCCACGAATTTCATGCAAAACAACTTGGTTACCCCCCCACACTTAAATCAAACATTGTCCTCAATGTTTCAGGCATAAACTCACACAAAAACAAGAAACAAACAAACAACGAATAAACATGACAAGTATGGCAAAGTAAAAACCAGACAAAGTAGAGTTTAAGAACGCAAATCTGGTTTGGAGAAATGAACATGTTGACTTTCCACAGCTTTGATCTCGAACTGGGCTAGGGAACTTCTTAGCAAGGAAAAGGAGACTTGATTGGTGGTGGTGATTTGATGTCCTTGTACGGCGAGGAATTGCTCTTTGGCAACTGATGCGTTCATATGTTGTTGAAACTTCTCGAGCTCTTGGTTTCAACTCGGACTCCTTCTGCCGGGTTGAATGAGTCTGCAGGCTGCATTCTTCTCTGCTTGTTTCTTCTGCACGGCAGGTAGGCACGAGGTAGAGGTGGTGGTCTGTTTCTTTGTTCAATCTGTCCAAGTGCCGACCGATTGCTTTCTTTCTCATTGTCTCGCAGGCAAGAGCAAGGGTAAAGGAAAAACATGCCATGAGATATCTTTGCCTTTGACTTTGATGATATGAGATACTTTTGCTTTTGAAGAAGTATCGTTCCACATGTTTATTCTTGAACTGGGTTGGGGAACTTCTTAGCAAGGAAAAAGAGACTTGATCTTGAAGATGAATTAGCACCTTGTCTCCACATGCTTCAAGGTATCATTTTCACTTGCCTTATCTATTCTCCAGGCAGATGTGGCACCTTCTTCGGAAGTACATCAGCAGTTGAAGATGAGCACTCGAGAACAATGCTAGGTAAGCAATCAGGAAGGAGTTCCAGGCAGTCGGTTCTTAGATAGGAAGATTGACACCGAGTGCTGGCTGATTGCTCGCTTTCTCTTTATCACAAAGACAATGAAAAGGACAGGGAGAAAGCATGATATGAGATACTCTTGCTTTCAACCCTCATGATATGAAATACTTTTGCTTTGGATGGGTTGTTTGCAGAGGTACCCCAAGGAATAATGAACACTGAGTGACTCGAGAGGGTGTGTTGGAAATGCATTTTCGGAGATGAATGAGGTTATGTATGTCTGCTTTGCCATGGAGGGTGAAGGTAGATACTTATAGGACTTTTCTTCACAACCGGAACTATTCTCTCACTCATTGTCGGCAACCGGTGGATGGATGAATAGTACAAATTTCACGTGTTTTCCACTTTACCAGAGATCTTCGACAGATGGCCCGTAATTTCCGCAAAGCTGCACGTTGCATGTGACGAGTGATGACACGTCTGGACAAATTGATCTTTTGAAATCCGGGGTTCGGCTCGTGGTTTCTGAGCAAGCCCAGCTTTTGAGAAAGGAAACGTCGCTTTTGAGAAAAGAATCCGGCTTTTGAGAAAGGAAACGCCGCTTTTGAGAAAAGAATTCGGCTTTTGAGAAAGGAAACCCAACTCTTCGATTTGCGAGAGGACGCCTCTTCGATTTCTGAGGAGCGCCTCTTTGATTTCTTCTTTTTATAGAGGCGCTAATTTTGTTCCACAACACACTTGAGCTCCCTCCTGTAAACTCTCCCTTCTTGCACTCTTTTAATCTTGATTTGTTCGACCTCTTCTTTTTCTTCACACCTTCAAATATGTCTTGCCCTTCTGACCGTCGCCTTAACTTGAATGTTGGGGAAGATATTGATATGTCTTCTCCAACCAACATTTGGCAGCCGTCCTTCATATCCCCAAATGGTCCTCTTACAGTTGGGGATTCCATGATGATGAATGATACAACCGCTTCGGTGGTGGCCAGAAATCTGCTCACTCCTAGAGACACTAGGATACTTTCCAGGCGGTCCGACGAACTGGTTGTTCAGGACTCTCTGGCCTACATCGTCCGATGTGCAGGCTCAGTATCAAACATGGGCCAGCGCCTTCTTGCTCGATCTCGTCAGGTTGAGTCGTTGATGGCTGAAGTGGCTAGTCTTCGGCAAGAGGTCAGAGTGCTTAGGCATGAGAACAAAGAGTTACACATGCTCGCAACTAATTACTCATCAAGCATGAAGAGGAAGCTTGATCAGCTGCAGGAGTCCGAAGTGCGGATTCAGAGTGATCATCAGAGGTTTGTGGCGTTACTCCAGAGGCAACTTCTGCCTTCGTCTTCTGGCGCTTCACCAAGTGTTGAGGCTCCGGAAAATCAGACTCTGGCGCTTCGTCTTTCTGGAGGTCCGTCGAATGCTGAGGCACTACCTGACCAATGAAGGCTCTTTCCTGCTTGTTTGCACTTTCTTGTATTTATCTGCTTAATGTTCCTTTCGTTTTTATGAATGTACAAATACTTTGCAAGAAGTTGTGGTAGAGATTGCAAAATCATTACCTGCATAAAGGAACAAAAGTAGGACTTAAACACACAAACCAGAAAACAAGAGAAAAACAGAACAAGAACATTTAAAATTATTCAAAATAAAGATGAAAGATAGAAAGCTTGGGTTGCCTCCCAAGAAGCGCTTTAGTTACTGTCTAGAGCTAGACATTATGTTGGCAGTTTGATTCAAATAACAGGTTCCTTCAAAATGATGGAATCCTTAGCAAGATCATATGGAGACTCCTTGTATAACTTCAAGCGATGTCCATTAACTTTGAAGACAAAACCAGTTTGCATGTTTTGGATATCCACAGCCCCATGAAGATGGACCTGTACAACACGATATGGACCATTCCAACGTGATTTGAGCTTTCCTGGGAATAGTTTCAATCTTGAATTAAAAAGCAAAACCTTCTGACCCAGTTGAAACTCTTTACGAAGGATGTAAGCATCATGAAATTTCTTGGTCTTATCCTTGTAAATCTTTGTATTCTCATAAGCATCATTCCTTATTTCTTCCATAGATAAAGTAGCATCATGGTTGGTGAGGCAAGTTAACAGCTCATCATTAGATGATTGTGAGGCAAAGTTTGCATGCACAATCCCATCCAAAACATCAACACGAAAACACTCTTCAGGTTCGAAATGATGCTTGACAGCTTCAAAGAGTTTGAATACAATTGACTCTCCTTGCACTCTTAGGGTTAAAGTACCTGCTTCCACATCAATAAGTGTCCGGGCGGTGGCCATGAACGGTCGGCCTAAAATGAGAGGCACTTCCTTGTCTTCCTCCATGTCAAGTACAATGAAATCAGCTGTGAGATAGAATTTATCCACTTTAATAATCACATTTTCCAGAATACCCAAAGGATATGTCACAGACCTATCTGCCAATTGAAGACTCACATATGTGGGCTTGAGTTCTCCTTCACCTAATTTTTGAAAAACAGAATAAGGCATAAGGTTAACACTTGCTCCTAAATCAATCAATACTTTATGAAAATCAAGACTACCAATAGTACAAGAGATAGTGAAACTCCCCGGATCTTTCTTCTTGGGTGGTAGCTTATGTAAGAGGACAGCACTGCATTGCTCAGTTAAAATCACCTTCTCATATTCCAAGAACTTTTTCTTTTTAGAACATAGCTCATTCAGAAATTTGGCATATGATGGGATCTGTTTAATAGCATCTAATAGAGGCAAATTAATTTGAACCTTAGCCAACGTCTTCATGAATTCAATGCATTGTTAATCCTTGGAACGTTGTTGCTGTCTTTGTGGAAATGGCAAAGGTGGCTTGTATGGTGGTTTGTCAGAAGGTGCAAATAAACTACCAAGGCCTTTTTCTTTGGTTGCATCAAAGTTGCGTCGAGATTGCACTTTGTCACTTGCACTAGGATCTGGAATACCTGCTTCAGAAATAGCCTCTGACCGAGACTTTGCAGCTAATGGTGCACTTTCAGTAAGCTCTTCTTCTTCCACTTCGGCTTCATGGTGCACCACTTCTCTGTTGTCATAGTTCTTGCCACTTTTCAATGTCCGTATTACTTTGCAATGCTCCATCCCTCTTGGATTTTGCTCAGATTGGCTCGGGAACTTTCCTTTCTCTCTTTCATTGAACATGGTAGCAAGCTGTCCAACTTGAGTTTCCAAATTCCCCACTGATGCCGTGAGATTCTGAATGCTAGTTTGTGTGGATTGGACAAAATTGTTGGTGCTGTTAGAGAGAGCGGACATATGTTGAGCTAGCTGTGACATTTGGTCTTCAAGAGATGGTTTCTTAGTCTCACTAGTTGATTGGTAGGACTGTTGGTATTGACGTGGCTGTTGGTTGCCACCCCAACTGAGATTGGGATGGTTCTTCCACCCAGGATTATATGTATTGGAATAAGGGTCACTTCTGGGTCTAATGAAATTATTCACCATATTCACATGATCTTGCACAAGCTCAGGGTAGCTATCCTTATTGGGGCATTGAGTGATGTCATGAGTTGTCTCACTACAAATGATGCAAGCTTCTTGGGCATTGGGCATGGAAGAGACCTGCATTAAGGCAGCAAATTTGGCATTAAAATTCTTTTCCATTTTAGCAATTTGAGCAGAAACATTAGGATAACTCTGAGAAATCTCAAAAACTCCCTTCTTTTGTGTTTGTTCTTCTGTCCATTGTTGAGATTCAGAAGCCATCATATTAAATAACTCAAATGCTTCCCTTGCTGATTTTGACATTAGTGACCCTCCAGCAGATGCATTCACGTGACTCTTGGTGGTGGCATTGAGACCATCATAAAATATGTTCATTTGAAGGTTGGTATCAAACCCAGCATGAGGACATTTTGTGTACATCTCATTATACCGTTCCCAAGCTTCATGGAAAGACTCGTTTGGCTTTTGAGCGAAAACCAATATCTCTTTCTTTAGTGCAAGCGTCTTGGAAGAAAGAAAAAACTTATTGAGAAATTTTTCTTGCAATTCTGTCCATGTTGTACTGCTATTGGCAGGCAGAGAATGCAGCCACGCCTTGGCTTTGTCCTTTAAAGAGAACGGGAATAAACGTAACTTGATAGCTTCAGAAGAGAAACCTCTGATTATGGTGTTGTCACATGCCTCAATAAAATCAACCAAATGCATGTTGGGATCACTGTTTGGCAACCCATGAAAGGATGGCAATATGTTGAGGATGTGAGGTTTGATTTCAAAGGATGTCCCATCTTCCACATCTGGATATATAATGCACCTTGACACTGCATTGATTCTCGCCGCCAATGAATTCCTTAAAGGTTGACCTGCTGCAGGTAAGGCTAGGGCCATGTGTGCAACTGGTGTCAAAGGTTGGAAAATAGATGTGCTGCTCTCAGGATCACGGAACAAATCCTTAAAAAAAGTATCACCAAGGTTGGAATTTTGTGCTAAATATTTTTCTCGAGCTAACTTCCTTGCACTTCTCTCTGGTTCAGGGTCGTAAGGAATAAGCACTTGATTCTTGGACCTTGTTCCAATTACCATATACTACACCTGAACAAACAACAGAAATATTAAGCCACAAAAAAAATAAAAGTAAAATAAAATAAAACTTAACAGAATTTAACTAAACAACAAAAAGAAAAAGAAAGTAAGTAAACTTAGATGAATTAAAAACACAATTTATGCAAATTGGCAACCACTAGTTAATTAGACGAAGACAAAAATCTCACACCACACATCCACTACACTTAATCAAAGATCAAAACTCAACTAAATTAATTGCTGTTTTTTTTTTTTTTTTTTTAATTTTAAATAATAATTTTTTTTTTAAATTAATAATACGTGATTTAAAACAGAAATTTGTGAAAGGGATACATAAACAGATTTCTAACGCAAATATACAGCAATATTACGGTACCAAAGTTAAATTCACCATCAATGAGCTTAATAAAAAAGGATTCTTAATTTTTTTTTTTTTAAATTTAATAATTAATAAAAATAAGACATAAACATAAGCATAAGAAAAATAAACACAAAAACTCGGGAACTGTTGGCACAGTCCCCGGCAACGGCGCCAATTTCTTGATAGCGATTTTACCACTTGTAAAACAAAGGGTTAAACCATAGAAAATTCTTGCAAGAGAACAAGTGTTTGTAGTATAGAATGGCTCAAGCAAGATCGATCTCCTCAGGGACTGATATAAACAATTTACGAGTTTTTGTGTATTTAACTTATTTAACTCTAAGAATTACACTAATTTGACGAAACTAAATATTACTGGATGTGACTTAAACAAATATCTAAAATGGGAATTGGTTTATAGGAATAAGGATTCAACTTAACAAAACAAGTAGATAAGGAAATTCAAGATAAAATAAATTATTGAAGAAAAATAGATTGACAATATGCTAGAGTTCAACCTTTACCAACAACACTCCTACGTAGCTATTCCAATTGCTTAAATAATTGAAAACACACATGCTTTGAAGGTTGGATTTTCCTTGTGTATGTTTTACTTGTGACATTCAAGCTAAAACGCATACCACTACATGCAACTTATCCATGACATTTGGATTAAATATAAACATAAGTGATTCATTAATCTTGGTGAAAATCTTTTTGTTAAACCATGTAATCCCTAAGAGCATGATATTTACCTTAGGAGAGTACAATCCTCAATCACAAGAAGCACAACCAATTTTAACGTGACATTCGTTCAAAATTGCATCCGATAACTTTTCTAAGCATCCTAATGGTGATCAAGCATCAAGGTACATAGATAGTTTAATTCAGTGATTGAAAATATCAAAGCAAGCATGTAACAACACTTAAGCAATTGAAAGAAAAATCTACGTATTCATGTTGCGGCTCATGGCCTCACTCTAGCATAATAATTTAGTTACACATAATTATGTTCATACATAAAAATTTATCCATAAAAAAATAACAAGAAAGAAAACACCCGTTTTTGGTTTGCTCCTGACTTCTCTGCGCCTGGTCACTGCCTTCCTCTTGCTGCACACTGTCTTCTCTGTCCGTGTCTCTCTCCGCTTCTGCTGCGCTCCTCCTCTCTCCGCTTCTCTCTATATTTTTCTGCTATCCTCCCCCTCTATTTTTCTTTTTCTGCGCCTTGTGCGCACTAGCCACCCCTCTACCCGTTTATTTCTTCTTATTCATTTCTGTCAGTCCCTCATCCTCTCTCCACGCTTGCCGCCTTTCACTTTCAATTCTTTTCTTTTCTCTTTTTCTTCCGTGCTCTCCCACTTCTCTCTTTTATTATTCTATCCATCCTTGTGCCATCCTCTCTGTCTAACCTTTATGCCGTGTCTTCCATCAACCCACTTTCTGCTGCTTTTGATATTCTTTTATTCTTTTCCTTTCACTCTTCATTGTCTGACAGCTTTTGCTTTAAACAATAAGGCAATCATCCTTTCAAAACATCACCCCGTGGAGACAAGCTCCACTTCCATTTCTCTTATTTGTTTTTATTAATTCATTTTCTCTATTTTACTTGAAAGTGATCCTAAAATAAATTTAACTGCACATTAACACAAGATAAGGTAAAATGCCACAATTTTAACACGAAAACATCACAAAGACTTTAGAAATTGATGATATAAATGCATGAAATATATGAGTGATCACTAACTAAAGTGTTTATTAAGAGCCAGCCTGATTTTCTAACCCTACGTATTTTAAAGTATTTTTTTCATGTGTACAAATTGTTGGTTGTGAAAATTCTTGTTTTTAATAAAATTTTTGTTTGCCTAAGTGTGTTTTTAATTTGAAAAAGCATTTGTTTTGTTGGATAAAATTCTTATCTTTTCAAAGTAAATTTTTGCTTGGAGAAACTTATATTATGAAAAACTTAGTTGATAAAAACAGAGTATTGATTGAAAAACTTTGGGCTTTTGCAGGTTGCAATCATGACATATAAGGCGGCCTTATTTCATCTAAGACGTGCAAGGCAAATAAAGAAAAAAACTGGATCCTGCATCCAGCAGCAGATTCATTCATTGACATCAACCACAGCAGTTCTAAGACTATCATATTGCAGAGAATTTAAGCAGTTCAAATCAATCGAATTTAACTCAGAGGACAGTCAAATTAGACAAGCAGTTAACTCCTATGCATGTTTCAAAGCACAGTCACAGTAAACAGCAGTTATAAAGTGAGTTTTCAGAAAGCATACCAGGGCAATTCCGATGACGCTTATGGATTTGGATATCCAGAAACAACAAATTACAATCAAAGAGAGAAGGAAAGTTAGAAAATGATTGTGAGTGATTAAAACAAAAGGCTCACTTAGCAGCTGAAAGGTGTGTTTAGAACTGCAGGGTCCGGAAAGGAATTCGTGGTGAGCTTGACTTCATCAGACGAGGCAGTACGCTCTCTCTAGCCAGCCCTCGATTGGAGAGGGCATAAGACCGGCAAACAAATGGACTAGGATTCTCTTCCTTCCTCTTTCCATCCCCTTCCGTCCCCTCCTCTCACATTCTCTATTTTGTCTTTTTTTTTTCTATAAAAAATTAATACAAGATGTTGACGTGACTTAACCGTGACCGTTCATATAGGACGGGAGGGAAGGGGAGGGAAAAAAAGAGGAGAGAAAATCCTACTCCCAAACAAACGCCCCCTAACATTATTATTTTAGAATAGAAGAAAAACTTACAAATAGTGCTCTATACTTTTGACATTGTCGTTCATGTAGTGTTGTATTTATAGAGTTGAAAGTGGGTAGGTTTAGAGTACAAGTACGGTGGTTAAGTATAAACAGAAATTAGTATCTGAACAAATCCTCTCAAATTAATGTTTGAGTTAGGCTACACGGAAATGTTAAACAAGCATAATCCCCACCAAATGCATTTCAACTTTAAAAAGGAAACGCTACAAAAACACTGGCCCAAATTTGGTTACAAAAATAGCGACACAAATACAGACTTTGTACTTTGTCTCCTATTAACATTGCCCACTAATACTTGGATTTGTTTCCTATGGACAGACAACACCAATTATTGTACCCAGATTTTTAGTAATGAAACGAACACAATCCTCTTCCCCTAAATAAACCCTCCCTTTGGATGATATCATAATTCTGAATTTCTTCTTCTCTTCCGAGCTCTTCTTGTCGAATTCACGGACCGCACCGACACCGACTTAGCAGTTTTGGATCCGGTCCTCTCTCCTTAGAGCATATCCAAAAGAGACGTCAAATATAATATGTTAAAATTTTATCTAATGGTTGATGTGACAAATTAAATACAAGTGCTAAATTTTTTTCTTTTCTAATGAATGTGTCCAATATTTATTTAATTAGACCTAGAGTTATATTAACTATTAAAAAATAATCAAAACTAATTTTAGTTTGGTTTTCATTCTATCGGTTGTTAATGGGAATCATGCATTGAAAAATTAAATTAAATATATTAAACTTCTTTGTTTGCTGTAAAAATAGATAGCTAGAAAGTAAGAAGTCAAACTACTCAACTGCCACATCATATATAACATATGTATTAAAAAACACCTAAATATCTTATAATCATATTTAACATATTTGACATCCCCTTTGAAAATAATCTTAGACTTGTATGATATGGCACTAGCCATACCCAAACGGCAACACTGCCCTTGGCTAGCCTGCATTTCTTGCACTAATTCATCCACATTAATTCACCAAAAACTAAGACTCATTTCCGTAATTTATATTCAATTTATCCTCTAGCAAAATTTGTAATTCTACTAAACTCCTGCTCAGAAATTATTTGTGCACACGCTTTTTCAGCTTCCACTCAACCGTTTTATACGACGATATGAAAGATGAGACGTTCAGATTTCATAAAAAAAGCATATATAATATCAAACTCATTCATTCTACTTACGAATAAAGAGAAATATCACTAGTAGCTAATATTAGCAAGCTGAAAACAGCATTTAAACCAAACTGAGATACAACGCAACCGATGCCAAGTAACTTGACATCTCTAAAATACCACACTCAAAATGTTTGCTTCTTTGCCTTTTCCTTCCAGGCACAATTCTTGGAATCTATGATTAACCAGACCATGAAAGAGATTAAAATACCCTAAACTTTCAGCGACTTATAGCTCATGTGCCACTCTCACTCTCTTCTAACCTCCAAAGTCATTTAGCAACTTCTTCCGGGAGGTGTGGGGAATACTTCTCCATGAGATGGGTTAATTTGGCATCAAAATCCTTCTCCAGTTCTACCTCTTCCTCCCAATGCCTCCGCTTCATTGCAGCTTTATTGTCTTCATGAGCTTTCATCAGCATGTCCCGCTCTGCCACAAATTCTTCCATCTCTTTTTCTTGAGACTTGATGAAGTTTTCAATTTCCTCCGACCTACGGCCATGAGTATGGCAGAAATATAAATCAAACAAAACCAGAAGCACCACATGGCAAACAGTATTGAATATAAATTACCTGTATTTTTGTTCCTCTGCGTTTGAAGGGTTGAGATATGAGTGCTTCACCTTGTCACGTTCCTCCTGCTGCAGCCTCTCAAAATTTTCTTCCTTTGCATCCCTTGATTCATGAATTATCTTGATCTGGTCTTTGAAAAATTGTTCTTGCAGATACATCTTTTCACACCAAAAAAACAAACAAACAAACCAATAAACGAAACAAAACAACAGAGCAAGTAAATCTGCAAAAAAAAACAAACAACAAATACATACGAAATATTTGGAAGCCACAAGGAAAAACAAACGGTGGTAAACCAAGCAACATGGTGAAAAATACCAACTGTAGACAAGCCAAACCCTGATGCAAGTGTAAACTAGTTTCTACTCTAATATTGGGGCATAATTATCTGACAGCGAAACTTACCTCTTCTTTGTTCTCTTGGTGCTGCAATTTGGTCCTCTGTCTTACAATACGATTTTCCTCCGTCGTCTTCCTGAGCTTTTCACTCACTATACCCAGAGATTCCTCAAGGGCTTTTGCATGTCTCTGTTCCTTAGCAACCTTGTTCTTAAACCACATAAGCTGTTGGTTGTCCTCACTCATTTGCCTGATTTGGTTCACGACCATCTCCTGGTATGATCTCATCTCAAATTTCAGCTTAGATTTACCTAATTAGTAATGGGAGCATGTCAGACATCCATATACAACATTTCCAGGGATCTTAATTGCAGAATAAAATTCAATGGATCAAAAATAACGAGATCAACAATTCAACATAATAACTTATTAGATTGTGATACAAGATTACGAGTGGATAACCCATTTTAACCTGATAAGATAAAAATTAGTTTGATAATTTTAAACTACTAAAAACATTTCTACAATGTATTTAATATCACATAAAATTTCAGAGCACATTAAGAAAACCTTACTATAAGTGAGATTAAAAATTTTCAAAGCAAATTAAAAGTACTAAAGCAATTTGAAAAGAATCCGGATCACTTTTGTGAGGATTATGTGGATCCGTGAATTATATTTGTTCATCGTATATCGTGCTGTCAGAAATCATTTTAATATTTTTCATGGTAAATTACATTGTACCACCTCAGGTTTGAGGTCTATTACAACCTCATACAACATCTTCAAAACATTTCACTTTTATACCTCAAATACTATTTTATTTCAATATAATACATCCCTTACATTTTCCATTCATTGTTCCGTTAAGAGTTGATGACACACCCCGTCCCGAAGGAGGGCGTGCTGGCCGTCACGTGAGAGTGACGTAACCATTTACACAGTTCGGAAGCTCTTAAAATACAATTACTAAATAGAAACCTCCGAGGGTGAGTCCTACTTTTGTGAATTCTGTCAGAACGCCGTTGGGTTCCTCGTGGCCACCAAAGCTCTGCTAACTTAAACCTGGAGGGGCGAAAAACAAAATTGAGTGGGTCAGCAAAACAAAGCTTTTCGAAAATCTTTCATTTAAAACATTTCTAACCCCTCGCTGTAAAACCTGTATACTTTCCCGGAAAATAGCATATATAAACATATATATAAGCAAATATCTCAAATCACTATCCTTTAACACTTTTTAGAAAAATATGTCATGCCAAGTGTCCAAAAACATAGTATAGATGCATCAATATAAATCAGGTGAAAATAAATCAACCGGAGACCCTGAAGTGGTCCTGTGCGGCTGATTCTAAAGCTCAACATCCAATCCAACCGGAGTCACCTCGGTGACATGTACGGTCCAACTCTGCACGTCACTCGGAACTACATATAGTAGTCTGTACGATGACAGGTGTATAAATACGCTCTAGTGCTTCTCTCATCAATCATCAGCGCGCATAACTAAGGTCACCCACTAGTCGGAATCACATCTAGTGATCTGTACGACTAGCATGTCGGAACCCTCACATGGTCTGTACGACATCCACCTACTTGGATCCAAGACGAGCGTGCGGTGTGGTGAATAATAATATAAGCACTAACACCTAGGGGCAGGTTATGAGCTTTCAATGCAATTCGTATAAAATAATTCATCTGAATAATAATAAAACTCACCTGTGCGTCCACCGCGTCAATTCACATATATATATGCATCAATTATCAATTCATATAGCTCATATCATTCATATCATGCATGCATGGCATTTTAGAAACATACTTTCATTAAAACTCAATTTCTGGGAAAATTCATAGTATATAGGTATAAATAGAAAGTACTGCCCACTCACCTGGAGTTCGCCCTACAACTCCCTAGCACAATATGCCAAGGCGTCATGACGATCGGCGCCTAAAACAATAATCAAATCCAACCTCAGAATTCATATCGATAGAATATATAACTTATATAAAATACGTCACTACGAAGTTCGATCCGGAAGATCTGCCACTCAGATTTTAAATCCATAACTTCCAGAGGTCCACAATATATCTCTAGGACAACATCCTAAAATTTCATTACCATCCAACGGTCGGATCTCCGTCAATTAACAAAACTAAGTGACGGTTAACATTCTATATTATGGACTTACAACTCCAATTCCGGAAGATCCGCAAATCGGATTCCCAATCCGTAAATTCCTATAATCCTCAAATATTACGTATTACAACGCATCAAAGTTTGGTGACGATCCAACGGTCGGATCGTCAATTCACATTTTCACCTAAATGTGAAACTATAAAACGTTATTTAAAGCACCTAACCAACAATTCTTAATAACTTCTCATACGGTGCTCAAATTGGGTATATGAATATACCACATTGACCTACTCGACGTCACGGACGTCGACAAATTTTTAAAATAATTTTTTAATATGGCACACGCCCCCACGCGCCAGGGAAAGCACGGGTCCACGCGCGCCCACGCGCACCTTCTTCCTCGCGAGCTCGCCGAACTGGTTTTTCCGGTGGCCGGAAAACTGGGGAATTTTCAAATGCTTCGTTCTCCTTCGTTTCTCAACCATTTTCTTCGTATAATATATCAATTTGAAGCCCTCAACATGTAGAATCACAATATACTACTTTTAAGCTTCAAAAACAACTAAATCTCACCGGAAAAATCCAAGCAAAACCGGCCAAACTTAACCCTCGTGATCCCGACGTCCAAATCCTTCCAACGAAGCACTCCGAGCTTCCTTGGGACCTCACGAAGCTCACTATAAGCTTAGAATTCCCTGAAACACAACATATTACGAGTGCATGAACAGTGACCAAAAATGAAGGTTCGGGTTTCACGTGATTTCGAGGGTTTCACTTCCTAAAACTAGTATCATTCAACTCAGAACGTCAAAAGGATGAAGAACCATACCTTAATAGCTTCGATTCGTGACGTTTGGAAGGTTTGTGAGTGTGGTCCGTACGTTTGAGGGTAAGAGAGAGAGAGTCGAGATGGAGGAGAGAGAGGGAGAGAGAGGCACGGGGGAGGAGAGAATGAGAGAGGTCCTGCGTGGCCCAACCAAAACCAATCCTCACCATCCATTTAATCCCTAATCACAATATTTACAAACCAATAAATTTAATCCAACTTATAAAATTAATCCAAATAACGTCACACCCACGTACCTTAATACCCGCTAAGGGTAAATCCGTCATTTCACATTCCCGTCAAATGTATCTCCGGGACGGGCTGTGACAGTTGACGTGGCTGCCACATTTGTTCCACGTGACAAAAAAATATTTTTTTATGAATTTAAAATTAATTAATTAAAGAAAAGTTTTATATATAAAAAAAAATTAAAATAAATAAATAACCCTAAAACCCATATTCCACGACCCACTTCTCCTCCACTCTCTTCACCTCCCCTCCCTTCTCTCTCCCACTCCTCCCTGCTGCCTCATCTTTTCCCTCCCACTCCACCAAACCCACTCTCCAATTCCCCTTCAACCCCTAAACCCCTACATTCACCCACCGCACCACCCACATCTGCCCCCTCACCGTCGTCGAAGCCCTAGAAAAGATCGAGAAGCTCGGCAGCGACATCTCCAGTCTCACCCTCGAGGAAGCTCGCATCCTCATCGACTACTTCCAGGACAAGCTCGACGTCTCCACTGATGCCCTCACTTCAGCCACCGATGTGGCCGTTGCGCCAGGAGCGGGCGAGGCCTCGCCGTCGTGGAGGAGAATACAAAGTTCGATGTGGAGGAGAAGGTGGAGAGAGGGTTGGCATTGGGCCTAGATTTTTTGAAGTTTTAATCTTTCTGCAAAAATTTGATTTTTTTGCATTTTTGTGATTCTGGAAAATTGGGGTTGGAATCCATTGAATTTTTGGAGTTATTTACTGTTTGGTTGCCTAGAAAACGAGGGAAAATTGATGGGAAAGCTGGGTAATCTGTTTTAGAACAAATATGGGTAATCTAGGTGGGGTGGGGTGGGGTGGGGGGTTGCAGGGGAGGTGGGATGGGGGGTTTGGATTGCGGGGAAGGGGAAGGGATCGGTTGGGGGAGGTGAAGAGAGTGGAGGAGAGGGGTGAGGGGGGGTTGCGGGGAAGAGGAAGGAATGGGTTAATGGGATTTTTTTTTTCACTTTTCTTTAATTAATTATTTTTAAATGCATAAATATTTTTTTGCCACGTGGCACAATTGTGGCAACCACGTGGCATAAATATGGCAATCACGTCAGCTCTTAACGGAACAATGGATGTAAAATGTAACGGATGTATTATATTGAAATAAAATAGTACTTGAGGTATGAAAGTGAAATGTTTTGAAGATGTTGTATGAGGTTGTAATAAACCTCAAACCTGAGGTGGTACAGTGTAATTTACCCTATTTTTTATTTAAAATTAAATACAAACAGTACCTGACAAAAATTGACCGCATTGATGTAAGATAAACGAACATGATTTACGGATTTCCAGGATCTTCACTAAAAAGATCCGGAGAGGATCCTGTTGGATTTAAAAATACCAAAGCATATTAAAAAATTCATAATATTTAATTTACAATTGTAAAAAATGTGAAAAAAATATGCAAAAGCTCGTGAACATATTATCTACGCTTTGACGATCAATACATCGTCGTTTAGATTTTTAAACCTTATAAATTCTCGTGAACATGGTTTATAGGGGAAGTTCAAAATAAACAAAAATTCATAATAATTAATGTAAAGGTGTGAAAAGAATATACAAAATGCATGTGATTGCATCATCTGTGCTTAGACGATGGTTACATTGTCATTTAGATTTTTAAAACCCTCCAAATCATCATGAATAGAGTTTATTATTTGAGTGTAAAATTAATAATAATTCATAATAATTAACATAAACATGTGGAAAATGTAAAAAAATATATACAATCACTCGAAACGACAAGCTTTATAACTATAGTGAAGGGATTAAATCCGAAATTCTTTACCATAATCTATAAACCCTCTATTTATATTTAACCGTCAATTATCGTTTATGCTATATTATTCTCACCGGATCTTATTTTTCAGATTTTGTTTTTAAAACATGATCTTTTAGTGAATGCAGAAAAATGAACGGTTCGATATTCATTGTTATAAAGAAGAAAAACAGAGGGTGAAAAAGAAACCAATGGTTAATGGTTTTCCTGAGGGCAAACTTCACAAACACAGGCCAATAATTTGTTTGTAAAATCTTCTGATCTGGGCCCATATGGGCTTATGCATATATCACTGTGCCTTGTTACAATGACCAATTTATCCCATATGAGGATATCCTTCTGGTGGTCAGTAGTAAACCTGCAATTTGGAAAAGGATATAGCTCAAATTCTTGCCAATCCACTCTCTCTGTTTGTTCAAGACTGCCAATTTCCCAGCCAATTCTTCTGCAATGGCTCGCTTGGCAAACTTAAATGGAGTCTCCGAAACGCTGCCGGTCCTTCCAAGGCTTCCGAGCGTACAAACAACCCGAAAGAAAGCGAGCTTTATTTGCTTTACGGGCAAGAAAAGCAATGATTTTCAGGAACAGCCACTACAAACTACAAGAAGAATTGCATTGGGCCTGGCCTCTGTTGCACTTTTTGGCAACCCCTGCAATGGTGTCTCTCTTGCTGAGGGCAATGGGTTCTGGCTCGACGGCCCTCTGCCCGTGCCTTCTGCTCAAAACAGTAAGTTTTGTACCGAGAAGTTTAGTGGTACAGCATTTGCTACATTGTGACTCACTCGAACCATGTGTTTTGATGCAGAAATTGCAAATGAGAAGACGGGAACGCGGTCTTTTCTGAAGAGGGGACTCTACATGGCAAATATCGGAACCAAAGGGAGGAAGTTCAGGCTTAAGAAGTATGCATTTGATCTCCTGGCAATGTCGGATTTGATTACGAAAGATACACTAAACTATGTCCGAAGGTATCTGCGGCTGAAATCCACATTCATGTACTTCGATTTCGACCAAGTTATCTCTGCAGCACCGGTCGACGAGAAACAACCACTCACAAATCTTGCTAACAGATTGTTTGACACCGTCGAAAAGGTAAGGTAACGATAAAACGAACACATAACTTCTTTGATCCTGTGCAGCTGCTTGAAAAAGTTTTAACTTGTTTCTTCCAATTTGTCAACAGCTTGATGGCGCCGTGAAGCAACGCGACCTCCCTCAGACAGAAACATACTATAAAGACACAACAGTTGTTCTCCAAGAGGTCATGGATCGAATGGCGTGAATTCTTAAAACCTGTTCATCTGATAGAGAAAAATTAGTCTTTCCTACCGATGTGTAAGTCTCCTTCAAAGCATATAACTTGTACACGACGAATGAGTTAAGATTTTCCGAGATTATGACTATGAGCGCGGACTATTTTTCGCTTCTAGTCAGTTTTACTTCATCGACGTTCAACAAGCAATCAAGCATTACTACAGAAGACTCGAGAGGAAAAAGATTATCGAGTAATGAAGCTCAATCAAATCACTCGTTAGAACAGAGAGTTCTCCGAATTTACCGACACGCATACTCTATTTCTTCACTATACAGATAAGCCTACGTTAGAACAACTCTTGAATTTCGCTTCATGGTACTACTGGTACACAATACAAACCAGTGGTTACTTTTAAATCAAAAAAGAAGTCTTGGATCAAAGATCAACCATAGCTCATACGTGAATCTGGAGGCCGCATGCCGGTCTGACGCCGTGGAACCCCAATATCGCAAGCGTTTACCCGTGAGGCAAAACGAAGGGAACAGAGTGATTCACCTGCTGAGGAGGGCTCGGGAGAAATGTTTACGAACATCAATGTCTTTGAGTCTCCTCCTAGACATGGCTGGTCAAAATTTCATTAAGAGTTTAGAATATGATAGGATGTTTAAACTTAAAATTGTTTTCGCATATCACTTAAACAAGTAAACAACCTGAAGAAGATATGTAAGCTTTGAGTTCCTAAATGGTACGTGGTCCTCCTTCTTTGCCAAGGCAAATATCACGTCGCTTAAAGATGATAGACTTTTGTTGATGGCCTGATTTCAGGGGAAAAACGATTACTACAAAAGAAAAATAAGAAACATATAAACAAATAGACTACGAAGGTAAACATAAAATACCTGAGTTTCTTTCAGTCGGTCTCCCGCTGACCCACTCTTGGAAAGTCGTTCACTCCCAGCAAGATCAATAAGATTCAGAACACCTTGTACATGTTGTTCAGTGCTCTAAGATGAGATGATAAGTTAAGAAGTAAGCACAGTAACGAAAATATGAAAAAAGATAAGACCAAGAAACTAATTTTTTCAATCAGAAGAGAATCTGCAGAGAAAATGGAAGTCGCTTACCTCATTAACACCAGATATCCGTAGTGTGAAAACAAAATGGCTTCTTGAAGATTGCTCGTTCATTTGAGTTTTGCCTACAGACCTGAAAGGAACCAAGTGCAACATAAGTAAGCACCTTTCTTTCAATAGCAATTTTCATCCTTTAAACAAAATCAGCAAATCCAATTTTCATTGAGTTAGAGTTAGATCCCCACCGTCAAGCATTGGTACTGCTGGGGAAAGTTAAGAAGGATTTAGAAACATGCATTGGAATACTAGTTATATGTTGTAGTCTTATAGACAACTAAATTTCTCCAACGAAACAAAACTAAAAAAAGGCACACAGTTAGATTTAGAAACCTGCTATGTTCAGCCCGTTCTAAGAGATATGAGACCTCTTTAGCAGTGCACACATCCACAATGGTAAGATCAGAGACATGAGTGTTCCCATTTGCATCGTGTTTGATTGTATATTGCTTTCCACCAATACCATTTTCTCGCAACATATCTGATGATGATCGATTGGGTGCTAACAGATCACGAATAGTTTCATTGTATATTTCCAACATCGACACCTACATATATTTGTTAAACAAAAAAGAAAATTACATATGAAATGAATATATTCATTCATGCATTAACAGCAAAATAACTGTTTGTGTGAGTGTGAGTCAGAGAGAGAGAGAGAGAGAGAGAGAGAGAGAGAGAGAGAGTCAGAGAGAGAGAGAGAGAGATTCCCCTCACCTGCATTTCATATTTCCAACCTTGTGGTTGAAGAGACTGTATGGTTTTAAAAATTTGTTCTAATGAACGAGGAACCAACCCTTTTTGGTCTCGATCTCCTGGCTTACCCATCATGGTATAGGTTTTCCCTGATCCTGTCTGACCATAGGCAAAAATGCAAACCTGAAACAAGAAGCCACCATCATTAGGCTAAGAGTGTACAATTCAATCACTGAACAGATATATAAAACCAATAAAGTGAATGCAAAAGAATATGCATGTCACCAAATTCATAACCAAATACAATACACCCTCCTAAAGACAGACAAGCACATAATATGTGTGTGCTTATGCACGAGATACATACATATGTTCCACTGCCCATACAACTTTCAGGTTATCAATTTGTAAAAAGGGAAACAAAAATGTGATAACATTCTAACAAATATACAGCATGCATCTATAAGTATCTTCACATATTGCATGAAAAAAATAATAATAATAAATTAAAGATCCTAGATGAAGCATATAGTATAACATGGATATAAAGTTAAATGTTGCTACGAAATTACGAATCGAAAGCTTTTCTACCGAAACTAATAAGACAAATTTGGAATGAAATTGATAAAACTAGATGATAAAGGCATTGCTTCGATGAAATGCAAAGAGTAACTTAAACAAGGTAACAGGCTTTTAATCACCTTATAACCATCAAGAGCACTTTGTACTAGCTGTGAAATGTCTTCAAACACATCTTCTTGTGATATTTCAGGCATAAAAACTTTGTCGAATGTGAAAGAATGTTTTTGCCCTGATGACAAATACAGGCAATATGTGAGTTTGAATAGCACAGAATAAGACAGCCTACAAGAGAAAGCTATCTACTATTGCTTAACATACCAGGTTGCACTAAATCAATGCCCCGTCCAAGAGCATCCATTGATGTTGGATAAGAGATAACCTTCCCTTCAGTGCTTACGTCTTCATCCGCCAACAAAGGTCGCACTCGACAGAATACACGGATGTTCCCTTTTAGTTCCTATAGAACGAGAGAATTTACAAGCTGATAGCAGAAGTAGCAGATAAAAAAGCAAAGGCAAAAGATTTACCAAGATAGTGTTGTGCAACTTTTTACGCAGCATTTCTCCTTCAATAAGTTTGAATTCTGCATCTGCCAGGCGAGTTTGTAACTCACTTATAAGTTTCTTTTGCCCTTCATAGTCAGTTCTTGTTTCCAGTGTAGTTAAGTTGGACATCTAGAAGAAAACATATCTATACTTAGAAAGTTTAATCAACATGATGAATAAGACGTTAAACATTGCATTCCACTGTCCACAACACCAACAATGTAGATAACCCGTATTATCCTTAGTCACAAAAGAACCAGATATTATCACCTGTACTTTCTCCTCTGCAATCATTAGTTGGTCCTTCAATGTCTTTATCTGGTCAGTCTGAGACAGACATCTTACCTGAAGAATACCCGCCACTATAGCATGTTAACAAATGCTATTAGAAACAAAACCCACAGAACTACCAGAAAAGAATTATAAAATGACCTCCAGTTCGGTATATTTTGATTTGAGGTTATCCACCTCAAAACTAGATTTCTCGGTGGATTCTTTGTATGTTGTATATTCAGCTGTTAGGGTCTGCACTTGGAGTTTATGACGATCCCGATCATCTCTCACTTGCTGCAACTCCATCCTAAGGGATGCAACTTCATTTACCAAAGCATCCCTCTGCTTTATAGCATCATCTTGAGTTTGCTGTATGTCATCCATCAAATAAAGGTTTGAAACAGTTCATTTTCAGAAGCAAAAATCTAAAATGCACTGAAGAAACAAAAGTCAGGACTACAGAACATGGTAAGAACTTTTTCAAGATTATTTCATCATAATGTGAGTCATAAAACATACTAATAACAACACCCTTCGTAGAATTTTCAATACATGCCTACTTAGGAGAACACAGAAGTCAGATTTATAGATACATAATAAGAGAAATTCCTTATGCAATTAGAAACAATTCAAGATAATAAACTCACTTTGGACACTGAAAGTTGACCCCTTAGCATGCTCAGGTTCTCCACCATACAAACTTTTTCCTTCTCTACGCGCTTAAAGTCTTCCTCAACTGTAGAGAGGTCGTTGTGCAGTTTACTATTGTACTGTTGCAAGCTTGCAATGTATTCTTGCAATCGTTTGTACATATCATTCAGTGAAGTTATCTGCGGAGCTCATAAAAGAATATCATTCAGATTAAAACATTTGTAAGGAATTCCATACCTGTCAACATGGAAGCAAAAGAAGGAAAGGAATGCATATTCTACTTTACCTTCTGCGTAGCACTTGAAAGCTCTCTTTGAACTCTACCATGCTCATCCGATAGGGAATTTTGTGATCGCTCAATTTCAAGTCTAGCCTCTCTTTCCCTCGCGAGAGATTCCATTGCAGCCTGATAGACATATCAAAACATTTAATAATCTACAGAAATTAACCAAACTCAGCCAGATTGGATATCAAACCCGCCCTACTTACCATCTTATCCAACTCTTCTTTGGTAAATTTTTCTTGTAAAGAAGCATAGTTTTTCCTCAGCTCCGCAATAATCGAATTCAGTTCTTCTTCCTTGTTTTTCAGTAAGATCCCTACAATAAAACAAATATAATTACTCTAGTAAACAACTTCATTGAGAATTCAACGACACAAAAGACGTTATTCATACCCATTTCATCCCGCTGCCGCTCTGAAACTTCCACATCATTCTCTAACTTCTTGCGCTCAATTAAGTAGCTTTCTTCAAGCTCTTGAAACCACTTTATGCAAAGTTTCAGCCTTTTAATATACTCACTCATAGTCTCACATTTTTCCTAGAAAATCATTCAACATAAAATTGAAAAATATCCAAACCCCGTCTCAGGTAAACTAATCCAAATAAAAATTCAAAAAATTCATACATACAAATTTCAAAGAGAAAAAAATTATAATTAAATTAAATTAAATTAAGAAGTGAAAGCTGATACCTTGAGACTGAACCTGTCCTTCCTTTTGGGTCTCTCATTCAACAGTGCGTCAACATCCTCTCTGGTAAACTCAATACCACAGCTCTCCGAACCGGCATTACTCGCCGGAGCGCTGCTCGGACCCAACTCTTGGCCCCCGTTCACCACGGAGAACGCGTGCCGGACCCTCCCATTTTTCGCAGTGCCCACCATTTTTGCCCTCTCGAAAATTTCGACACTTGTCAAAAGCCCCACTTCAATACTTCATCATCTCACCGACCCAACACTTGTAAAAAGAAAAAGCAAACAATTTTCAAGAACAACCCAGAAAAGAATGGCGAAAACAAAAGCAACCCATTCGTGAGAATGTGAAAACTTGGTGCCCTAGCTACGTTTCTCCAGAAACCCAGGAGGGAAAATCCCCCAAGTATACAAATTGGGCACGGATTTCAAAAACCCAAATGTGAAAAATCGAAACGAACCCCTGAAAAACTAGTGGATGGGGTTGTATTGTAATCTTGTGAGAAATGAAGACTTCTAAATCTGTCTCTTGAAAACTATTTGAATAAGCAGAGGGAGAGGAGAGAGAGTTCAGAAAGTGTTGTTGTGTGTGGGGCCATGAATTGCATTCAAAGCTAACAGTGAAATCTCAGCCGTTGGTTCAGCGAGCAGGAAGATGGATGATCTACAAGCAAGAAACCCAGAGACTGAAATACTTGAAATCTTTTTACATTTGTTTCTCAGAAATAAATCTTATTTAAAAAAAATAGTAGAATTTCTTTTCTATTTTTTAGTGATTGTCTCATTATTTTATTCATTGGCTGTTGCCCGGGTAAGGCTTGATTTTGAATTTTGGGATCAGGCGGTGCCCTACAAGGCTCCAAGTTTGTCTTCATTCATTTTATTTCCTAATTTGATTTTTAAGTTTCGTACGTTTTTATTGAATTTTTATCACGGCTGGCCTCTTGAATTCGACCTTCCACTCAAAATGATCATTGGAATTGAAAATTCATCAACTTGATTTCTGAAAATGCCAAAATGAATCTTGCAATCAATTTGTTCATTCCGTTAATTTTCCATGAATCTTTTTGTTAGTGTGCTAACGTTGTAAGAAACATTGAAATTTCAGTGTGACAATTATATGGGTCACACACTAGTTCTTATCTTTATTTTCTTTTTGTTAGTGTGCTAACGTTGTAAGAAACATTGAAATTTCTTTTCTTTTTACATAGATGATCTATAAATTGAGAATTACAAAATAAATCATTAATCGTTGAATTTCGATATAGAATGAGTCACACACTAGTTCTTATCTTTATTTTTTTCAAAAAAAAAAAACGAAAATCTCTTCCCTTAAAAACTTTGTGTGTGTATATTTATTAGTGATGATCTCCTTTGCTGGAGCTGAAGCAAACAAAAGCCAGATCCGGCTCCCCAACTTTCCAACCAGATAAAAATTAAAGAATTTAAAAACTGTGCATCTCTTTCCCTTGCGTCAAATGGAGGTCAAGTATTTTTACTTTTATAAATTTTCCCTGAAAAGTTCCCATCATGCATGGTGGTGGTGGTGCAGCTGGTAGCTGTGTTGGTAATATTGCCTTTTCGTTTCTTGGTGCTCGGCTGCATTCTTGACGACGTCACTTTCTGATAATAATTATATGATCCTTTTCTGGAAAGCTTCCTCATTAGCCATTCATCCATTTTATTGTGTTATTGTGGTGTTTGATCCAATAATGTAATATTATGTGTTTTGTGTGATTATCGTCACCGTGACGTTTTAGTTCAATAAATATAATATTATGTGTTTCATTGGTTTACCGCTACTAAAGTGTTTGGGTCTAATAATACATTACATTGTTCTCGTAAACTAGACCTCTCTCTCTCAAGATATATGCCAAACGTGTAAGCTGTGCTTATGTAAATTAAAAGAAAAGGAGATTATAATCAAGGTGATATATGAGCTATCAAGATTCATGATGATCACTTTTCCTGCTGAGAAGATGCTAATTAATATGGATTAGTGACTTTATTTAACAAATGGAATAAAGAGCTAAGTTCGTCCTGTCTATTTTGATGCTCATAGCTTGCCTTTCTATTTTGATGTTCATAGCTTGCCTTTCTATTTTGATGTGCACATCAATCAAATTTAAAATATATATACACACATCCTTGGAGATTATGATAATTTATTTACGTGGTTTAATTTGAATTGTTTAAACGAAGCACTTTTTTGTTCAAACAAAAAAAAGCGAAAGTATATCGTGCAAAAAAAAACCGAATACATAACTAGCTCATTATGAGGCGCAGCATTGATAATATTGTTTGTTAAAAAAAAAAAAAAAGGTTTTTATCACAAATAGTCCCTGAAATTGACCAAACTCATCATTTCTCACTTTCAAAATCAACCAATGTCGTCATTGACATTCACTACCACATATCAATTGGTCATTATGTTTAGATTCCGTCAATTATTCTGTTAATATGTATGTGGGACCCAAAAACCCAATAAAATTGTGACACGTGGATTATACAAAAGAAAGATTTTTATCGCAAATGGTTCCTAACATTGATCAAACTCCTCATTTTAGTCCCTGAGTTTCAAAAATCGATAAATTTGGTCCCTGACTTTCATTATCGCACATCAATAGAGTCCTTCCATTAAAATTTCGTCAATATTTTTTGTTTGTGTACTGATGTGGTCCCACTAATCCAATCATATGGCGCCAAATGGATTAATTGTAATAAACTATTTTTTTAGAGTGAACCAACTGGCAAGTATTTCGTGCTAACATTTCTCTCGGATCCCCCAATCCCAATTGGAAAATAAAATTCAATCTAAATTCGATAAAATCAAATCCAAATTATTCAAACTTGATAGGATTATAACCAACTAGCGATAATAAGGAGTGAGTTCACAGTGGACAAGAGCTAGTGGTGTTATGGTGTCTTTCTTTTCTTTTTGAGCATACCTAGATGAAAACGATGATATTTTTTTTTTCTTTTAGTTTTTTTTTTTAATTTCTTATAGTACTTTTAGTTTTAAATGTTAAAAAAACAATTTTATAGTTAATCCATGTGACATCATATGATTGGACTAGTGGGACCATACTATCACATTAACAAAAAATATTGACGAAATTTTAACGGAATGACTAAATTGATGTGCGGTAGTGAAAGTCAGGGACCTAATTGATTGATTTTTGAAACGCAGGGACCAAAATGAGGAGTTTGATCAATGTCAGTGACTATTTGTGATAAAAACCTTTCTTTTATGTAATTCATGTGTCATCATTTTATTGGACTTGTGGGTCCAACATACAAACTAACTGAAATAATTGACGGAATCTAAATGGAATGACTAAATTGATGTGTAGTGGTGAATGTCAGGGGCGACATTGATTGATTTTAAAAGCGAGGGACCAAAATGATGAGTTTGGTCAATCTCAAGGATCATTGATGATAAAAACCTAAAACAATCGAATACTTTATATGTTTAGTTACGTACTTGAAACGAGAAAATGAATATCTTGCTTTGACAATGGTAAATCATGCGCACTTAACCAACTAGTAAAGAATTAATTAAAAATGGTGACATATCTAAGTTGGTAATGGAAAACCAAAATAAACGCATCCAAGTAGATTAAGTTAGGTTTAATTAAGCCGTCTGTATTGTCAAACTATGAATATTTTTATTTTTGTCCCAAAGAAAAAGATATTGGTATATAGTTCCTCAATCATTTTACCTTTAAGTTTGTTTTAGTTTTTAAAATGGGACACAAAGTTTTACATTTTTTTATATTACATCATAAGGTATTGAAATTGTATGAAGTTATACTTTCGGCGTAATTGATTGTTCGGCCTAATTGATTGTTTGATCTTGCATAAAATTGATTATATGATTGTCATGTAAGCCACGTTTGCGACCCATTGAATAAAAAGTTCATCAATTAAATGGTGTATTAAAGTTTATACAATTTCAAGATGCTTGAACGTTGTAGACTATAGATAGCCTTTTATATATACAGATTGATGAATGAACTTTGCATAAAACACTTTATTGCAGTAAAGGAAAGCAATGATGCCGACGTATCCTGGTGTGGGTCGATCCTACTGATCTCTCTCTTTTAACAACTAACAATTTAACCCACAAAAGCTACCTTTTATAAATAAATTTAAAAAAATTAAACAAAAACAATTGATAAATGAACTTTTGTATCTATTTTCATATATCTAACTCTGGTGTGTAGTCCCCAATATTTGTCTTTTAGTGTTGGCAAGTGTTTGTTCTTTTTTGAATGCCAACTCGAACCCTAATCCAATAACCAAAGCATTAAAATAAATAAAGATTTCTAAATGCTTGGGCGGCTGCATATTCCAATGAACAGATTGACCAAAAAACCTGTATAACAATCATGGTCTTCAAGTTTGCGCGTTGTACGGTGTACCATAATCGTTGGATTACTTGAAGTGTTCGCCTGCATGATTAAGCTGAATAATAAATCATACATTATGAAACAAATCGGGATTGCTTATTTATATATGTTGAATTAATCAAAATGTTTGAGTGGCGACATATGCACATCATGTTGATTGAGTCTAATTATTTCTCAACTTGGTATTAGTTGAACAAAAAATGTAAGCTTCAACGCAATCTTATATTCGACTGTCAACATATGACATCAGAGACAATCGGATTAGATCAGTTTAAAATGAGTGCGATTATTGATCTAGCTGATCAACCATAGATTTTGTCCGCTTAAAAATTATTATGAAAATCCGAACTAACTTAACTTAAAATGATATAAGATGCATCCTAATCTCAAACAGGAATGAAAACAGACATTCGTATCGAACAGAGCGCTCCATGCCTTAGTGGGCGAGATTTGACGGCTGCTAGTAATAGTATTCCTAATTTTGTTCTTTCTTCCACATTTTGATCACTTGATTTATCAGCATAACAATTTAAGCAACTAACTGGTTAGGCAGTGATAAGGTCTTCCACAGGACGTAAATTTCATTTAGTGTATCTTTCATCCGGTCTAATTATAATCGAATTTTATCCTTCACAACTATATGGTCCAAATCCATTTGATTTGGAAATCCAATCCAAAAGAGAGTAGCCAAGTTTGGGTTTTCATTATTTTAGTGTTTGGTATATTCTCATATAATGATGGAACAAGTGAACAGCCACGTGCTTTCACTTTCACGTTACAAAATTGTTAGTGATGGTTATCTATTTGTTGTACTTAAGAATTACATGCTCCCACATTACATAATAAAATGTTAACATGTGTTAAATTTAGTAGACTTGTGAGATCCCATATTTTAATGTATTATTTAGAGATATTAGAATGACTATAGTTAGACGTTATGCATGTAGCATGCAATGATTTATACTTACTATTGCATTCTAAGCTTTTGGGTTGGAATAGTCTAGATTAGCACTATGTGTGCTGCTTAGAGATGACTAAGCTATGTTCTTAGCTTGCTGGCCGATTAAGTTAGGAGGTGTCAATAAAGTTACATGCAAATGGGATATGTAAGTGAGTGATAGCATGAGCTGTGGATATCACGCAAACATTCATCCACATTGAGATGACAGGTGTGCTTGCTACCGATTCATCCATTAGGGTGGTTTGTTTGCCGTTATTCTTGTACTATAAATAGGAGCAAATGCTCCTGTTTAATATCGTGCAGAGGGCTAGTTTGCATGCAAGCTAAGGTCTGATGTTCATATATATGTTAGAGAGGGATTAGGAAAGAAAAGAGTGGAAGAAATACATGGTGTTAGGAGTGATCAGAAAGTTGCTCAAGTACGTGGAGTTTAACTATTGCGGTAGTAACGTGGATCTTCGTTTTAGTTTTATGGAATTGATGTAGGGGTTTCTTGGGGAACTTATCACTATTGGGGTATTTGTCTTGTTTAAGCTTTGTGAAATATGTGTTATACTTGATCTATCTCAACAATTGATATAAGTGTGTATTTTGGAATATGATATTCATATTTCTAATATTGATAATGTTGATTATATGCAAATGTCATTGCATATTGGAGTGGAGGGACTTTATTGGAATATTTGAGTGGTTATGAAAATGGAATTATATTTTGTGTGGTTGAGTTTGACTCTATTAGGGACCAACAAGGGTGGTAGAAGTGAAATTATAGGAATGATACGAAGTAGTGGAGACTATGGCGACCTAGAGGAGAACAAGATGACAAACAAAATAGGAAATTTGGGATGATTGAGTTATGGGGGTTAGCTTAAATAATAGAGCATTCAGACCACCGCTGAAGTGGTAAAATGCATGGTATGAGACATGCAGGTCTGCGTGTTTTATTATAAATTAACGGGCTGAGTAATTGAAGTTAAGTTGCATTCATGGAATATAATATGTGTTTGATAACATGTTAAAATTGATTACGTGTTGCATGACACTTAGTTTAGCCTTGACAATTATCCTTGATAAGAGTTATGTTCCTATTGAGTTGTGGTTTTGCTCACACTATTTTAGACCTTGTAGGCTTGGTACAAGGCCGGTCCAATCCAATAATCTAAGTAGCGAACCAGAAGAAATTCTGTAGTTGAATAGGCAGAAAATTTTCTGATTTGAATTTTTTGTGAAATCCGGTTCGACCCTTATTTCTTTCTTTCTTCATATTGTAAAGGAAAGCAAAGCTTCTTTTATGTAAGATATAGCTTTTATTCAATTAGGGCTCAAGATTAACAGAGCTAGAAGAGCTGAGGTTGTGTTAGACAAGGGATTTTAAGAGTTTTTATTATATTTGTAACGGCTTTTGGAGCTATTTGTATAAGAGAAATTAGTTTTTCGGGTTTTTTTTTTTACTCGCGTGCCAAGCACAAGATCATATTTTCCCACCGACCCCGAGTCCTGAGTGTGACAAGACTTCACAACTAAAGGAGTGTTGAGAGTTTCACACACTGAAGATGGAATTCTTGAAGTGCTTAAAAAATCGTTACTTGCTCTACCGACAAGTAAATGATTTGATGTTAGAACTCACATTGGAATACACATTTCAATTGAGCAAAAACTTCTTGTCGATTTGGATCAACATCATCTAATCCCTCGTTCCTATGTTTTCAAGTTAAAAACTCCAGATTGTTCACGACTCTTCTATCAATTTGTTATTGAAGATTCAAAATGCACCACTTAAATTTGAGAAATACTAGCAACTTTCTCACTTATTTTTTCACTTAAACTCTCTCATTTTCTTTAATGTCATGTGTGCTCTATTAGCATCCAAAGCTTTAATTTTAATTATATTAAAAATTCTACAATTTTTCTTCCTCTGTTAGTATAATTAAAATTTTAGTTTTTCAATAAAAAAAATAATTAGCCTTTTAGTTTGCGTGCTAGTAGAATATACTTGACATAAGTAGAAGTGAAAATGTTGAATAAGAAAGAAAGTGAGAAGGTTGCTAACATTCACCTGAAGTTCTGGAATTAATTTCCGTAAGGGGATATGATCTTTTAATCTTTATGTATTAATCGAAAAAGTGCTAAAAATATCAACCATTCAAACTACTAATGCGTATAATTTCATAAGCTTTTGTTAATCGTATATGTAGCATGTGTGGAGCTTACGTTTTGTATTTGAGGATACTAATGTGAGAAAATTAGAACGTCTATCGCCTTATTGGAAAGTAGAAATACACATCAAAGTGTATATGCAATTGAGTAATACTACGTAAGAGTAAATTGTAGCAATGATCCCTTAACTTTAACTCAATTGGACAATGGTCCATCAACTAAAAATCAATTACCGTTGGTCTCTGAACTTATCAAAACGTGCAGCTATAGTCCCTCAACTAAAAATTCATTACCACTGGTCCCTCAACTTTATAAATGGTCCATCAACCTTAATCCAACTGGAGAAATAGTCCCTCAACTTTGACCCAATTGTAGCAATGGTCTTTCCAACATAACTCATTTTGACAAAATTCTGGCGAAATTGACGAAAATGATCATAACTATACGTTTTGATGAGTTGAGGGCCCCAATTATAGCAATGGTCCTTCCAACATAACTCATTTTGACAAAATTTTGACGAAATTGACGAAAATGACCATAGCTATACATTTTGATGAGTTGAGGGACCAATGGTAATGGATTTTTAGTTGAGAGACCATTGCTTCAATTTGATTAAAGTTGAGGGACCATTGCTGCAATTTACTCTACTACGTAAACCAATTTTTTAGATTAAATTTACAAATAATATAATGTGTCACCATTAGAAAATAAGTATATTAATCAACACTTAATTAATAACATAATCATCAATAATCACGTCAAAAATATAATTTAAATGTTGATGTTCCTAATATTATCTTTTGCAATTAGATCTACTGGTAAACGACGTGAATGTTGCATCCTATTAAACGGACAACGTGAAACTAAGCGTCGTTTTGCCTTCTCAGAGCAACTCCACCCATGGAGCCCTCCCCCTGGCAATCCACTATTGAATCCACCCTATTAAACAGTAACTGCCTTTAATGAATAGTAACTACCCTTAATGAACAGTAATTGTCATTTGCATCTCCACCCTTGGAGCCCTCCCCCTGGCAATAGGCAATAAAATATTAGTTTTTTTTGTTTGTTTAAATAATACAAAATAAAATTATTTGTAATTTCGGATAAGATTTTTTAAATCGTTCTCGTTGCGCCACGTGTCATTTTATAAAAAAAACAATTATTTAGCGATGGATTTCGATAAGATTTGTATCCAATGTCATCGTGCCACGTGTCGTTATCTTTTGAGAATCTTTGACGATAGATTTCGATTAGATTTTAACTCGTTCAAAATTGTGTCATGTGTCATTATCCGAAAAGATAATTATTGGAGATCGATTTCGATAAGATTTTTATCCAATGCAATCGTGCCACGTGTCATTATCTTTTCAGAATCTTTGAGGATAGATTTCGATCAGATTTTTAACGAATGACGGCATGCCACGTGGCCTTATATACAATCCAATCCTTTCTGAATCGTCCATATAATCCACCATCCATCCTCACAAATCTCACACCAATTTTCTCAACATCTCTATCTCATTATTCATAGTTTCTGCTTCTTCTTCCCCATCCATCCTTACAATGTCTTCTTCTTCATCAAGGATGATGTGGGAAATCGATCAGCAAGAGGAATAATTGTTTAACCAATCTGAAGGAATGTTCAACCTTCAGATAGCCGAAAATGAGATGGAAGAGGATGAGGAGCGTAGAAGGAGAGATGACGAAACAAGAATGGCCAGAGCCTCACATTCCCGTCGAGTCATCCAGACTGTTGCTCAGATATGCAGGCCCATCCGTTCAAGAAACCTTGATAGAAGCATGCAACGACGGGGTGAAGAGTTGTTGGATGATTACTTTGTCCATAACAGTGCATTTCCTGATACGTACGTCAGACGCCGTTTTAGAATGGAACGACATTTGTTCAACAGAATCATGACTGATGTTTGCAACCATGATTCTTACTTTGTGCAAAAGAAAGATGCTTGTGGTGTTATGGGTCTCCTGCCTCAGCAAAAAATCACTGCTGCGTTGCGGATGCTTGCGTATGGAGCATCTGCAGACCAAGTGGATGAGATAACGAGGATGGGGAAATCAACCATTCTTGAGGCCCTGATGAGGTTTTGCGGAGCAGTCGAATCTTTGTACACCGCAGAGTACCTCCGAAAACCTACTCACATGGACTTGCAAAGGCTTCTGAAGAAGGGCGATATGCGAGGTTTTCCTGGGATGATAGGAAGCATCGATTGTATGCACTGGACGTGGAAAAACTGTCCAAGTGCATGGCAAGGCGTATATGGGGACAGAAAATGAGCAAAATCTATCATTTTGGAGGCAGTGGCATCTTTTGATACATGGATATGACACGCCTTTTTTCGGGGTTCCGGGGGCTCAAAATGATCTCAACGTCCTTGCCCAATCCCCAGTGTTCAACAACGTCCTGCAAGGAAAGACACCAAAAGTCACGTACGTCGTCAACGGACGTAGGTACGACGGGCCATACTACCTAGCTGACGGCATTTACCCACAGTGGGAAACATTTGTCAAAACAGTGCCACGTCCGCGAAGTGCAAAGGAAAAACACTTTGCAAGCTGTCAAGAGGGGTGCAGGAAGGATGCGGAGCGTTGTTTTGGTATCCTTCAAGCTCGTTGGGCGATCGTCAGGGGTGCTGCCAGAATGTTCGATGTAGAGTCACTTCGATCCATCATGATGACGTGCGTCATTCTTCATAACATGATTGTGGAAGATGAGTTCGATTATGATGCCGTTGATGAATATGAGCCAGAGCCAGACACGATGAACAATTCAAGAACACGGATATATTGTGCGCATGATGCCACCGAAGAACACGTGCAACACGAGCCATTAGAAAGGGATGGACGTTACAATGAAATGGTCATTCAACGATATACTGCACTTCAAAGGTCATCTATGCACAATGATTGGCAAAATGACTTGATAGAGCACCAGTGGACATTGAAACAAGTTGAAGATACTTAAGTTTATTTAGTATGTTTGTTTGTATTTGGTGTGTTTATGTAATTTTATTTGGTGTGTTTTTTGTAGTGAGTTTTTTATTATTTGGTATGTTTATGTAATTTTATTTGGTGTGTTTTTTGTAGTGAGTTTTTTATTATTTGGTATGTTTATTTAATTTTATTTGGTGTGTTTATGTAATTCCAATTGGTGAGTTTTTTAGTTTTATTTGGTGTGTTTTATAATTTCATTATACGTGAACAATTTGATGAATACAGATTCTATTATTAGGATAAATATGAAATTGAGAAAATATGAAATTGTGGTGTAAGGTAAATGGAGAAGAAGTGGTATTTATAGAAAAGTAAAAACAATTTTTTACAAATTTTTTTCAGATTTTTTACAATTTTTTCGGATTTTTCACAATTTGTTTTAAATTTTTATTCAAATAATTAATCTCTGCCGTTGGATTTTAAAAATTTTGAATTACAACACTCCAGATTGTGCCACGTGTCACAATGGTAACTTTTCTTAATTTTAAAACTATTTTTATAGTCCTTTGTTTTATTGTATCTCCCTCTCTACCCTTCGAATTTGTTGAAAATAAATGGAGGCACATCAGACCCACAAGCAAACTACCCGGGTTATTAAGACTGACCTCTTCATAAATACCCTCATTATGACTTCTTAGGTAGTTGGCTTTGATTGTTTGTGTAGATCGTTGATGCGGATACCGAGACTTTACTCTCTCGCTTGGATATGGTGGGTTGTACTTATTGCTGTACCCACAACGCCCTGGGATTTTTCTATTATCATTCTTCGGAATATTTATCCCTTTATGTCTGGTGGGTGGATATCTGATTTCTCGTCGTCTTGTCATCCCTGCAAAACAGACCCGCAGCTCTAGATCTGACCCAATACGGGAATAAAGAAGGAATAAGGAAGGAAGAAGTAAAGAGGGATCATAGGGAAGTAGGAGGTTGGGGTTGAGTAGAAAGATCTGAAGTTAATTTCAGAGGTGTGGGTTTGAATGCAGAGAGAGAAAGCCAAAATGGAGGGTAGGTTTGTGTATTAATGAGATAGAGAAAGATATGGATCTGGTGGATAAGCTGATTAAGAAAAGATCAGGGCTCAATAACCTCATGATCGCAGACGAAACCCACACAAATGAAGGATTCTCACGGAAGGGAGAAGAGCTCTCACGGAGGAGAGAAATTTTTTTTTCAAATGCGTGTTTTCATAATATAAGTTTCTCCAAGCAAAAATTTACTTTGAAAAGATAAGAATTTTATCCAACAAAACAAATGCTTTTTCAAATTAAAAACACACTTAGGCAAACAACAATTTTATTAAAACAAGGATTTTCACAGCTAACAATTTGTACACACGAAAAAAATACTTTAAAATACAAAATTTTAATCTAGTATTACTAAAAGAAAACAAAACTAAAAGCGAAACGTATTTTTTTATTTTTTTTTTCAAGTTAGTGTTAGAAAATTAGGATGCCTCTCAATAAATGCTTTAGTTAGTCTACAGCTAGACGTAGCAGAAGTCCGATGGTCAAATCACTGGTTTCTTCTCGCATATGCCATCGTAGGGTGACTCCATGTATGGTTTCAGCTTGTGGATACCTTGAATATGTTACCACTTTACTCATTAATAATGTTGACAAGCCCATGAGGATAAACCTTAGTAACCTAGTGTTGTCTGTCCTGGTGGCTCTTCAACTTCCCTGGAGACAACTTCAACCTTGAATTAAACAACAACATTTTCTGCCTTAGTTGAAACTCTTTTCTAAATTTGATTGTCATGAAACCCCTTAGTTTTCTCCTTGTAGATCTTCGTAGATTCATATGCCTTATTACGAATTTCATCTAGCTTGTTGAGTTGCAATTTATGCTTACCATTAGCAGAATCAAAGGCAAAATTTAGATGTTTGATAGCCTAGTACGTCTTATGCTCTAGCTTCATAGGTAGATGACACGTTTTTCCATAAATGAGCTAAAAGGGGGACGTTCCAATCAGAGTTTTATACGTTGTTCTATACGCCCAGAGAGCATTGTTTAATTTCAAACTCTAGTCCTTACGAGTGGAACTTACTATTTTCTCTAGGATGCGCTTTATCTCTATTGGAGTTTTCAACCTACCCAGATGTTTGAGGATGATACGCAGTGGCTACACAATGGGTGATCCCATATTTCGCAAAGTGCAGCAAAAGGTTTATTCAAGAAGTGCTTACCTTCATTGCTGATAGTAGCTCTCGGAATAGAAAAACTCGGATAAATCATACCTTGGAGGAAATTTAGGACCACTGACCCTTTGTTATTAGGTGCTGCAATTGCCTCGACCCACTTAGAAACATATTCCATAACCACAAGAATGTGTTGGTTCTCATGGGATGATGATGGGAATGTTCTCATGAAATCAATGCCTCAAGCATCAAATAATTCAACAACTAGAATACTCTAATGCGACATCTTATTCTGCATATACTGATTGGCCACTCGTGGACAACGATCACAAACTTGACACCAATTATTTGCATCCTTGAAAAATGAAAGCCAAAACAACCCACTTTGCAAATTCGTAGTTATTGTCCTCTTTGGCCCAAAGTGTCCTCCAAACGCATAATGATGGGCAAATATGAAAATATTTTCCTGCTCCTTTTCTGGAAGACTGGAATACATCGTCGAATGATCTGATATGGGCAATACTTGTACAAGTATAGTGTTAACATTGTGCGTTTTTAGGCCCACACAATGGCGCAGGCCCAAGGAAAGACCTAAGAGCTTAAGGCTCAAGGGGTTCATAGAAGGCCGCCCCGAGCACTCGAGCCGACTGAGATAAAAAAAGAGTTGCCCCCGATCACATGGAACACGTAAGCAAACTGATAGCTTTATAGCAAAAGTCTCCAAGGACAAAACTACTCAAGTGCCATTTAGATTATGTGGCGGCTCGTAGTCAGCAACAAAGACCTAATATGAGACGTAAAGGTAGTCGGGACAATGCTCGACGAGACTAGGTAAAGCAACCAAGGTTCGAGTGGGACGCTTAGCTCTCTTAGACCTAAAAAGGCGTGCCACCGTGACTGTAAAAATGTCATTTCACTTACGAGAGCTTGGCCGAATAGGTGGAAATGTGTTAGTAAGTTAGTATAAGTTGTTGGCGTACAAGACAACGAGCAAGCAGAAGCTTTGGCACCATCTATTGGGAACACATACAATTTGGTTGCGTTTTCTGCCTCGTTATTTTTGCTCCATAATATGTAGTCCACTAAGTAAGATGACCAGCAAACCCTAGCCGACACTCCGAAGAAGACGACGAGAAGAGAGTATTAGGCTCGCTATCTATAAGGAGAAGATGAATGCATACTTGTTGGTTTTGGATAGATGGTACATAACTTTCTCCACACCCAAGACTATCCAGAAAAAGCATGATGACCTCCTAGAACAAATCAACCAAATGAATGCGAATATCGATAGCATATCCAAGGAAGGGGCTCCACGAGCCCTCTTAGGGATGTCGAAAGCAGGGGCAAAGATGCGCATGAAGTCATCAACAAGAATCTCAAAGCAGATGAGGACACTGGACGCTCGGGACAAATGGGCGAGAGTCGTCAAGCAAGCGTTGGAAGGCTGGATGGGAACCCTAGTTGGCACCCCGACCTGAGAAGCATCTTGAAAGAAGTAATGGGTAATAAAATAAAAAGCGTGTTGGATTGACTTGGAGACATTGAGCAATCGTCTAAACTAAAAAACCCTAATTATTCTGAGGATGAGGTGTCACTACACTCGAGCGCTCAAGATGCAAAGCTACGAGGGGTTTACTGATCTGTATGACTATCTCGATGAGTTCATATACGCCATCGAAGGTGTAGGCTATTTCTGACTATCCTCAAGAGAGCTGCTCGGGATTGGTTTAAGCAAATAGTCTTAATGTCCATATGCATTTCTCGAGACTGAGGCATGTTTTCCTTGACACTTATACGATCATCTTTAAGAGGCAGTACACACCGAACGACCTTGCCTCTGTGAAATAGAATATAGACGAATCCCTAAATTATTATGAATCCATATTCAATAATGAGTACACTATATGCATAGGATGTGATGAGGAGACGACACATAATGCCTTCATTGAGGAACTTGCTGGTGGCAATTTATACTTTTATCTTATCTTACTCAAAATCCTCTTAACGTCTTCAAAGATTTGTTGTGTGAGGCAACGAGTTACTACTAAGCCAAACAACTAAACAAGATGAGGTTACAAATGTAGCAAGGATTGATTGATTGAACACGTCGGCTAAAGCCATGTAGGAAGTTGTGTATCGTCTGCCTAAAAAAAGGTATGAGAATTACTAGACCAACACGGAGAGTCACCCCGAGCGATATGACAGGTACGAATCCTATGCCCCTATGAATATGTCTCAGATGGAGATGTTCATTTTTTGTGGAGCATTAACTCCCTACCACTCGAATGGTGCAACCCGATTTTTGCGGATGGAGAGATGATACCAGATATCTCCTATATCACAGAAACCATAACCACCTTACGAACGACCGCATAGATCTCAATGATGACATAGAAGCGCTCGTTCAGTGAGGACAACTCGTGAAATACCTACATGTTAGACCGTTGGCCCAGCTGAGCTCCCTTGACGTCAAGTGCCACTGCAAATTGTGATCCGGTAGGAATGAGGTGATCTACACTTTGTCTTAAGGCTTATATGCCCGGGCGTCACAACAGGCAGTTTCGCATACCTATTGGGTTAGAGAGGATGCTAGTGATGATGATCCCGACCCCTGCGGGGTAGGAATGGTCTTCGGCGATCAGACGTTGGCAAAGTGTGTTATGCATCAGAAGTAAAAGTACAAATGCTCGGAGGGTTGCCCATACCAGATCCTAATACTTGTTAAACGGCCCGACCGCTCGTTCGAGCATAAATGTAACATGTTAAGTAAATTCAACAAGTTGATGAAGACAATGACCAAGGTTCTAAAAGACGCTAGGCGCTAGTCGGGCGACGGGCTGGGGTCTAGTTAAAACTTATACTTACATTGAGAATTTGGGAAAGTTAAAACTTAAAACTTAGGTCTTCATGACATTGCCATCATCACAAACTAATACAGTAAAAATAAGAAAAACCTAAAACGGAAAACCAAAATTAAAAATTCTCTTTTTAGTAGGTTAGAAAACCATTTAAGTTAATTAAAAAATAATTAAAAACAGCAGAACCGCCTAGACATTGCCTAGCCCGCCTAACTTGCCTAGGCGATCGTCTAGCTCCTACTTGATTTTTCTTTCTATTTTGGTCTAAATTGTATCGGTCCTCCACCGCTTAGCACAGCCGCGACCAATTTTTAAAACAGTGACGAACACCCAATCTGAACTCTGAGCAACAGGTAACACTATAAGCAAGACTTGAGTAGGAAGAATAAATCTTCGAGGGATACAGTAAAAGGAAGAGTTTTGGAATTTCGGATCAGAAGCTAGCTAAATGGTCTAGAGGCATCATGTTAGCTGAGTCATATCAAAGTGGTAGGAACATCGAAACCACTAAATAGAGTCATTCCTTGATCCCCCTAAGGATGGTGTTAAGGGTATCACGTGGAGATTTTATTTCTAGTTAGTATAAAAGAGAAAAAAGTTTGTTGAAAAACAACTTTCCAAATTAGTCCCCCTTACACTAAAAAGTTTAAACCAATCATCAGTGTTAAGAATAATCCATGTCCTATCAATCGCCCAAACCACGTTAAAGGATAAAGAAAAACATGCTTCATAAAAATATTTAAAATGACCCCTCAAAGACCTTGTCAAATAAAAAGAAAAAATTATTGCAAAAATTACGTTGAGAAGGTTGGTCTGGTCTTATTTGCTGGGTCGTCAACCAAAGAGTCTACGGCTGGTCCAATTTAGTCGATGGGGGTTTCTCTGACTCCATCTTCCTCATCCCCGCCCTTCTCAACACTGTCTTTATCATCCCAGACATCTAGATCATAGTCAGGATGAGTTATCTTCACCTTCTTGTAAAACTCCACATAACACTGGAAACAAAGTTTTTTGGTAAGTTTTTGGCCTGCTGACGATTAGAGGTCTATATCCTTACTACGGATTTGAAATTATTCATCCAAGGCCTTCTTCTACTGCTCGCCCCCAGCTCCAGAAGCTTGAAGTTTCCTTGTACTTGCCTCCCCAAATGCTCGTTCATTTGCTTTAGCCGAGCACTATTTTTTTACCGTCTCAACGATCCTCATTGCGGCGCCAAGCTCCATCTCTTTAATTGTCAAGGCATCCTTAAGCCTCTTAGGTCTCGGTAGAGTTGAACACTGTGCTTATTTTCAGATGACAGAACCTTTGGTATTGAGCTAAGAGACACGAAAAAAAAGACTATGGAAACTTTGGTATTTTGTATTTGATTTGCAGGCTAAAGTAAGTTCTTTTTCCCATTTCACTTCCTTATGCTTACGAAACATCTTTTCCTCGGTTAAATTTCACAGTCTTTTTCCTGTGTAGGTTCTCTTTGCTCAGTACCATGGGCTTTAACACGTCTTTTCTGAAAAGAAGCACATGTTTAACTCGAGCGAGACCTAAAAGTGGCTTGGCAGCTAAGGAGACAGAGCTTGGGGCCACCAGGAGGACCGTCGAGATAGTAAAAAGAAAGCTCGACTAGAGCAAAGGAACGAGCACCTGTGTAGGCAGGTGAGCGAAGCTGCCACAAAGAAACTTTGGGCTGCTTTGGAACTGAAGGCGAGGCTAAAGATATTGCTTGAGCCTTAAGGGAGGAGAACGAGCAACAGAATAGGGCATTGGATAAATTATCAGATCGGCAGTTGGAAATTAAACAGCTTACCAACAAACTACGCTTCTAAGGCTAAGTGGAGTTTTACAAGAAAGTGAAGATAAACTCTTAGTAGGGTAAGGAGGAAAAAAATGGAGCTGGAGAAACCTTCATCGAGTTTACCTTTCTCAAAGCCTTGGTGCATGTCGTCGAGTAAGTAGCTGAGCCCTTTTGTCATCTTCCTACCGAGCGAACTCTTATGCTTCTGTCTGACTCGTTGGGTGTTCCTGCCGATCAAGCGACCTAACAACTCCACACTTAACATCCGCAGACTCCATGGCCGCCGACTATGCAGCAACAATCGCCCAGACCAAACCAGCCACCCCCTTAACATTATTATTGTGCTTTTAATTTTAAGTGTTTTGTAACAAAACGAACAACTTTAAGTTTGTAATATTTTTTTGGTTTGGACGATTGATCAATGTCTCCAAGCTGAGGTCGAGGGGGTTTCCCATAGTTCCCATTAAGCAACCTAGCTTGTGCTCGACGATTCTCGCCCCTTCGTCCCAAGCGTCATCCTCTTCTTTGAGCTTCTTGTTGATGACTTTACATGCATCTTCGCCCCCGCTTCTTAGCTCTTCCCTTGGATATGTTGGCGATTTTCTTGTTCATTTTGTTGATTTATTCTAGGAGGTCGTCATGCTTTTCCTGGAGTAGGGTGTTTTTGGCGTGGAGGAGGTTCCCCACCTCATTTATCTCTCTGACACCAACATGTATGTCATTAATCTTTTCCTCATAGGTGGCTAGTTTGGTCCTCTTTTCTGATCTTCTTCCTCAAGAGTGTTGGCTCGAGACTGCTCGTCATCTTGCTTGGTGGACTACAAACTATTGAGCAAAGATAACTGGGCAAAAACCGCAACCAAATCGCATGTGTTTTCCATAGAAGTATAAAACTTTGATTGGGATGTCCTCCTTTCAGCTCATCTATGGGAAAGTGTGTCATCTACCTATGGAGCTAGAGCATAAGGCGTACCAGGCTATCAAACATCTAAATTTTGCCTATGATTTTGCTTGTGATAAGAGCAAATTGCAACTTAACAAGCTAGATGAAATTTGTAATTAAGCATATGAAACTGCGAAGATCTACAAGGAGAAAACCAAGGGGTTTCATGACAATCAAATTTAGAAAAGAGTTTCAACTAGGGCAGAAAGTGTTGTTGTTTAATTCAAGGTTGAAGTTGTTTCCAAGGAAGTTGAAGTCTCGCTGGACCAGACAACATTGGGTTACTAAGGTTTATCCTCATGGGGTTGTCGACATTAATAATGAGTAAAGTGGTCACATATTCAAGGTATCCACAAGCTGAAACCATACATGGAGTCACCCTACGATGTCACATGTGAGTCAATGACTTTGAAGAAACCAGTGGTTTGAACATCGGACTTCTGCAACGTCTAGTTGTAGACTAACTAAAGTGTTTATTAAGAGCCAGCCTAATTTTCTAACACTACGTATTTTAAAGTATTTTTTTCATGTGTACAAATTGTTAGTTGTGAAAATTCTTGTTTTTAATAAATTTTTTGTTTGCCTAAGTGTGTTTTTAATTTGAAAAAGCATTTGTTTTGTTGGATAAAATTCTTATCTTTTCAAAGTAAATTTTTGCTTGGAGAAACTTATATTATGAAAAACTTAGTTGATAAAAACAGATTATTGATTGAAAAACTTTGGGCTTTTGCAGGTTGCAATCAAGACATATAAGGCGGCCTTATTTCATCTAAGACGTGCAAGGCAAATAAAGAAAAAAACTGGATCCTGCATCCAGCAGCAGATTCATTCATTGACATCAACCACAGCAGTTCTAAGACTATCATATTGCAGAGAATTTAAGCAGTTCAAATCAATCGAATTTAACTCAGAGGACAGTCAAATTAGACAAGCAGTTAACTCCTATGCATGTTTCTAAGCACAGTCACAGTAAACAGCAGTTATAAAGTGAGTTTTCAGAAAGCATACCAGGGCAATTCCGATGACGCTTATGGATTTGGATATCCAGAAACAACAAATTACAATCAAAGAGAGAAGGAAAGTTAGAAAATAATTGTGAGTGATTAAAACAAAAGGCTCACTTAGCAGCTGAAAGGTGTGTTTAGAACTGCAGGGTCCGGAAAGGAATTCGTGGTGAGCTTGACTTCATCAGACGAGGCAGTACGCTCTCTCTTCAAATCCTAGAGCATGAGAACAAAACCAAAAACGCTTGGTGAATTTGTCGAAAGATTCAAAACAGAAAGAATATACAAATTTAGTCTAAAAAATTGGTTTACGTCGTAGAGTAAATTGCAGCAATGGTCCCTCAATTTTAATCAAATTGGAGCAATGGTCTTTCAACTAAAAATTCATTACCATTGGTCCCTCAACTCATCAAAATGTGTAGCTATGGTTCTTTTCGTCAACTTCGTTAAAATTTTGTCAAAATGAGTTATATTGGAAAGACCATTGCTATAATTGAGGCCCTCAACTCGTCAAAACGTGTAGCTATAATCATTTTCGTCCACTTCGCCATAATTTTGTCAATATGAGTTATGTTGGAATGTCCATTGCTACAATTGGGTTAAAGTTGATGGATCATTTCTCCAGTTGGATTAAAGTTGAGGAATCAATGGTAATGAATTTTTAGTTGAGGGAATATTTCTCCAATTTGATAAAAGTTGATGGACCAATGGTAATGGATTTTTAGTTGAGGGACCGTAACTGTACGTTTTGATGAGTTGAGGAACCAATGATAATTGATTTTTAATTGAGAGATCATTGCCCAATTGAGTTAAAGTTAAGAAACCATTGCTACAATTTACTCTTACATAGTATTACTCAATTGCATATACACTTTGAAGTGTAGTTCTACTTTCCAATAAGGCGATAAATGTTCTAATTTTCTCACATTAGTATCCTCAAATACAAAACATAAGCTCCACGCATGCTACATAAACAATTAACGAAAGCCTACGAAATTATACGCATTAGTAGTTTGAATGGTTGATATTTTTAACACTTTTTCGATTAATACATAAAGATTGAAGACCATATCCCTTTACGGAAATTATTACCAGAACTTCAAGCGAATGTTAGCAACCTTCTCACTTTCGTTCTTATTCAACATTTTCACTTCTACTTATGTCAAGTGTATTCTACTAGCACGCAAACTAAAAAGCTTATTATTATTTTATTGAAAAACTAAAATTTTAATTATACTAACCGAGGAAGAAAAATTGTAGAATTTTTAATATAATTAAAATTAAAGCTTTGGGTGCTAATAGAGCACACGTCACATTAAAATAAATGAGAGAGTTAAAGTAAAAAAATAGGGTAAAGTATAAAAAACTACCTCAACTATTGGGGTCACGACACTTTCATACCTCATCTTTTAAAATTGACAATGTCATACCTCATCTTACGAATTTGTGACAATGTCATACCTCCGTCAATTTTTCTGTTAGTTTTTCTGTTAAATGCTGATGTGGCAAGAGATGAGGACCACTCACTAATCCAGCTGGATTAAAAAATAATTAAATATTAAAAAATTAAGAATAAAAAAACAAAACAAAAAATTTCCTAGGGATGCGGCATCCCCTTTCCTTTCTCCCGCACCAATTTCAAATTTTTTTTTATTCTTCTCTCTCCTCCTCCTCCTTTTTCTTCATCTTTCTTCTTCTTCTTCTTCATCTTCTTCTTCTTGGGCCGAAACTGATTTGTCACTTTTTTTTTTTTTTTCGTTATTCTTCTTCTTCTTCTTCTTCTTCTTCTTCTATCTCTTTCTTCTTCTTCTTCTTCTTCTTCTCTCTCCTTCATCTTCTTCTTCTTGGGCCGAAACTGATTTGTCACTTTTTTTTTTTCCGTTCTTCTTATTCTTCATCATCTTCTTCTTCTCTCTTCTTCTTCTTCATCTTCTTCTTTTTGGGCCGAAACTGATTTGTCACTTTTTTTTTTCGTTCTTCCTCCATCACCACCATCCAACACCCATAACCTCTTCCACAACCTCCCCTCTACGATCTCCACCCAAATTTGGGGATTTTTAAGCCCAAAAACTGTGTAAAACTGTGCGGGTGGCCGGAGGTGTTCCACGACGATTCCCAATCTCTGCAACCTTCAACCCAAAATCATAGCAAGCTTTGAACTTGCTTCGCGTGGGGGAGATGCAGAAGCTTTTCTTTTTTTTTTTTTTTTTTTTTTAAATTGGCGAATTCAAATTTTAGGGTTAGGGTTTGGGTGGAATTGGGATATTTACAGGGATTAATTTGGTGAGGGTGATGGGTGTGTAGAAGAGGGGGAGGAGCGCCAATGGGAGGGAGGTGGAGATGGAGGAAGAGAGGGCGCCGGGGGGGGGGGTGAGAACACGGGTTGATAGGAGAAGGGGAGCTAGGTTTGGGGGGAGGAGGGACACGAGTATCTGGGTTTTTGGGGAGGGTGGTGGAGGAAGGTTGGGGGGGGATGGGTGGGAAGGGGTCGGGTGGGAAGGTTTTTGGGGATGTAGCGAAGAGAGAGAGGTGGGAGAGGTGGGAGAGAGAGGAGAGAGAGAGAGATCTAATATTAAAAAAAATAATTTTTTTAATTTTTAATTATTAAAAATATATTTAATAATTTTTTAATCCAGTTGTATTAGTGAGTGGGCCCTGTATGTAGCCACGTCAGCATTTAACAGAAAAACTAACAGAAAAATTGACGGAGGTATGACATTGTCACAAATTCGTAAGATGAGGTATGACATTGTCAATTTTAAAAGATGAGGTATGAAAGTGTCGTGAGACCAATATTTGAGGTAGTTTTTTGTACTTTACCCAAAAAAATAAGTGAGAAAGTTGGTAGCATTTCTCAAATTTAACTGGTGCATTTTGAATCTTCGATAATGCCCAACGATTAACAAATTGATAGAAGAGTCGTGAACAATCTGGAGTTTTTAACCTGAAAAAATAGGAACGAGGGATTAGATGATGTTGATCCAAATCGACAAGAAGATTTTGCTCAATTGAAATGTGTATTCCAATGTGAGTTCTAACATAAAATCATTTTCTTGTCGGTAAAGTAAGTAACGATTTTTAAGATTTCCATCTTCAATGTGTGAAACTCTCAACACTCCTTTAGTTGTGAAGTCTTGTCACGCTCCGGACTCAGGGTCGGTAGGAAAATACGACCCCACGCCAAGCGCGCGAGTAAAAAAAATTAAAAAACTAACTTCTCTTACACAAATAGCTCCGAAAGCCTTTACAAAAATAATAAAAACTCTTAAAGTCCCTCGTCTAACACAACCTCAACTCTTCTACCCTATGTTAATCTTGCACCAAGCATGCAAGGTCTAAAATAGTGTGAGCCAAACCACAACTCAGTAGGAACATAACTCTTATCAAGGATAATTGTCAAGCCTAAATCAAGTGTCATACAACACGTAATCAATTTTAACATGTTATCAAACACATATTATATTCCATGAATGCAGCTTAACTTCAATTACTCAGCCCGTTAATTTATAATAAAACACGCGGACCTACATGTCCCATACCATGCATTTTACCACTTCAGCGGTGGTCTGAATGCTCTATTATTTAAACTAACCCCCATAACTCAATCATCCCAAATTTCCCATTTTGTCTGTCATCTTGTTCTCCTCTCTGTCGCTAGAGTCTCCACTACTTTGTACCATTCCTATAATTTCACTTTTGCCACCTTTGCTGATCCCTACCAGAGATGAACTCAACCAAACAAAATATAATTCCATTTCCATAACCACTCAAATATTCCAACAAAGTCCATCCGCTCTAATATGCAATGACATATGCATATAATCAACATTATCAATATTAGTAATATGAATACCATATTCACAAAGCTTAAACAAGACAAATACCCCAATAGTGATTAGTTCCCCAAGAAACCCCTACATCAATTCCATAAAGCTAAAATGAAGATTCACGTCACTACCGCAATAGTTAAACTCCACGTACTTGAGCAAGTTCACATGATATTAAAAGAAATGAGAGAGTTGAAAAAATAAGTGAGAATGTTGCTAACATTTCTCAAATATTAGTAGTGCATTTTATAATTATTTCTAAAATGTATAAATCACTCAAGACTCAAGTCAATCACAAAATAAATAAAAATAATATTTATCTAATAAAAAATAAAATCACTACAACTTTTGTACAAGTAATGGTGGTGTCGGTGGCCGAGTTCGATGATGGCTTCCTCCACATCCCCGAACTGCTTGTTTCACTTATGCTCCCTGTCTTCTTCTTCTTCTTCTCGTTCAGTATCCAACACAACCTCCACCACACATTTGTCCTTATCTTCTTCTCACTCTATGTTCAATGGTTGCACTGCAATTTCACTCACCAAGTCTTCTTCTTCTTCAAGAATTCCTGCCAAGTTTGATAAGTTCCAAGGTCAGACTCCCCAGGAAGTTCTTGAAGATGCCACTGTAAGAACTTGTAAACAAACAAACACCAAGACCAAAACATAAACCACAAACAAAAGGAAACCAACCCAGTTATGTGCACATAAATAACCAGAAAGGAAAACATACCTGCAGCTGCACCAGAACTCGTAGCCATTGCAGCAAACTTTCAGTGATCCTTCTCTTCTCTTGCAGATTGTCAAGAGCTCGACTCACAGATAGGTTATGGTCCAATATGAGCGTTAGTTCTGTGAGAAGAGAGGTCACTATATATATACATACAAACTTCACCAAAATAGATCAGGATTTCCTATCAAAATCCTCATCGGAAACAAACACTTGTTTCCTGATGCTAACCAAAATCATTTTCAATCAAGGATCAGCATTCCTTTCATCAATATGACTTTCTATCCAAATTGAATACCTATAACCGGTCCTAAAACTTCTCTATCTCATACTCATATTATTACATTCTCCCACTTGAGTATGAGAACAGTTTCAAGTACTCAGTTTATCCAATCATACTTAGATAGAAGTGATCACTAACAAATAATCATCTCAAATTATTATAAAGGTGATCACATAATTAAGTCATTCACCAACACACAAGTACATAAACACAACCAGCTTACATAAACCAAAACAATGAATTTATAATTGCCTCTGCAACACAAAATACAGATTTAACTTACAAATCACAATGTCCAGTTCATGTTCATAGCAATGTATCTAAGCTCAAAAGTAAACCAAGACGTCTACTCCCACTCATATAGCCACCAAATCTTTTGGATAACAAAAGCTTAACCTCACATACAACTTACCCATGCATTTTAAAGTATTGAACTTAAGAATTTTTTCTGTTACATCGCAGAATTAACTCAAAAGTCACAACATACTTAATTTGCACTTTGTAATTATGTGAACCAATATAGCAAAAACCAAACCAATTTGCTCCCACTTATCTAGGCTATACTTAACACAAACAAGTTAAGTATAAGTTAATATCAACTGTATTAACTAACAGTCATTGCAATACACTGAATGTCTTATCAATGTGATCAATTGCCGCAACCAATATGCAAACAAATTCCATGATCACATTCATCCAATTTGTATTTACAACAATGTGATTTTACTTGACCAGAACAAACACATAAATTGATTTGCTCCCACTATATCAAGTTAAGTTTAGTTCCAGCAAATAGCACTAAACTTCTCATTACTTAAACAAATTAAGTAACATAAATAATTACCAATTGCTTCAATAAAACCATAATCTGGTTTTCAAGCATCCAAATGAATTATAATGGCCGGCCTAAATAACCTTATGCTTACATTCGAACATATGATTCTCCCACTTAAGCATAAGCAGAATGTACTGCACAGCCAATAAAGAAACCGGAGATATGAACCAATTGATTCCCGATTCCTTACCAATTGCATAATCTCAGTTTAGTCAAATACACCTAAACCATTATGCAAACAGTCTATGTATAAAAGATCGTCACAATCCATTCGGAAAAACTTATCTCACATAAACCCAAAATCACCAGTTTCAACAATAATCAAAATTAGAATAGCAAGCACAATATTCTTGCATTCAATTTGATCCTAACTAGTTCAATACCCATCAAGCAAGATCAACTAAAATTTGATAATGTCTGGATATAAAGGCACAAGTCATCTTGATTAAAACAAGATAATCAAGATGATCATCCAATAAAATTTAGTGTACTTATAGATTTAATACATAATATCAAATCTCTTACACTTACAATATATCAAGTGAGATGAGTTTCAGAATACATTCTTGCCAACAAGGTTTCACTAAACAATTTATATCATTTCATACAGGTACTAACACAAGAGCCTTCACATGTTTTTGGTTATACAGTGCACATATTGGCATTAACGAACCCAAAAATTCCGAACTACATCATTCACATATATGGCAACACCCCCAAAACCTATTATATATAGTCTAACCAAAATTGGGATATGAATTACACTCATAATTTTAAAAACGTCATTATGGATACTCGTATAATCCAATTTTGCTTTTCTAGAATAATTCAAACCAATCAGACCCACATAAAAGCCACATGTATTTGGTAGCAACAATAAGTCAAATTCTATTATCATAATTCATAATGGAAAATCATGATGCAAGCTTCCAAGTTTCAAGCAAGTTAATGAGAAATCTTACATATGCTTGAGACAACAAAATAGCAACAAAACAATATTTTCCACCCAATCTAATTACACAGGCTCTAACTAAAAAATAGAAGAGCAATGTGTACACCAAATATTAGTCTAATGAATCTTTATGCAGAAAGAATGATTCAAGTCATCTCACATAAATCATAAGTTGGCATCTATAGGGATTTCGAGTTTAATTGTGCCTTCACAAAATAAACAAGCATACTCGGAATAGCAAAAGCCCTAATTCATTATGCTCCAACTCATCGCACTATAATCACGCATATAGGAGAACAATTAATTATGCATGAAACAGTGAACTGAGTTACCTAAATGCATCATTGGACTCGTATTCGACAACCCGATTGTAATTCCTCGGCTCCAAATCAATGAAACAAATTATCCATCAATGCTCGAGACCCATCCATACGGATTGCCATGGTTACAGACGCGCCGAACCAAAATCATCGCCAAAGCGACGACCAGAATCCCGTCGACCCAAATTCCCAAAAAAGACAAACCATGAACGTTAATATCTCTTAGACAAACAAAAACTTATTAATGTCGTCATAATCAAGATTTCATCTTTCTTTTATCTTACTAATATTTGGTCAGGCATATTTTATGCACATCTTTATTCATATAAAGGATTAAGAAACCACAGCTACCTCAATCTTCAGACATCATAATGAACACAGCGGAAGCAATAATTCTCAAAATTAGAACTATGATGTTTAAGATAAATGTGTTTTGCTAAATCACTTTATTGATCTCCAAAGAAGCAAGCAAGAATAAGTTCACCCTTTCCCACGTGCAGCATAATATAAATTGTTATCATACCAGATTTATACCATATTCACATAATCTGCAGAAGCAAAGCAGATTCATATGCGCTAAAACATACACAGGTATTGAAAGAATTAAAAGCAATCATACCTTTTAATCACTGCAAACTTATAGACAACATATGCAAAAACAGGCATCAACAGACGTCTCATGCATAATGATCATTTTTCATGGTTGTTTAAGAAACACAAAACCATCAGTAGAAAATGCAAATCAAAATTTTTCCGCAGATATGGAAAAATTCAGCCTTGATTATTAGCTCTAATCAGAAATATCAACACATACCTCCTGCAGATTTCAATTTGGAACAGCGCAACGGAAATAATTATCCAAATTGAAAAAAAATTAATTTAAGAGTTGAGAGAATCACAAAACCCAGAACATGTTTTGATCAATGAAGTTGCTAATCAAAACCCCAAATTGAGAAAACAACCTCAACCAATAGATTTGCAGAAGAAAAAAAACCAATGGTAATAGTTTAAATATATTTTGTCATTATCTGGAGATCACATACCACTGATGCATCTAAGATGAAAACATTGAGGTTTGCACCAGCAATTGGCCCGATATCAATCCCCAAAAATCCTGACGGTCAATTTTATTTTATTAATTCTCTGCTTATTGAAAACGCAATGTCGTTTTCGTGAAACTCTTTTCCAGCGAATTCGTTTAAACCAGTTTCGAAACCTGGAAGTCGCAAAATTTATTTATCTATTTATAAACACATTCGACTTTTCTCCTTTACAGATTTGAACTCATGTTTGTGTCTTGTGGCTTTGATACCACATGTAAGAACTTGTAAACAAACAAACACCAAGACCAAAACATGAACCACAAACAAAAGGAAACCAACCCAGTTATGTGCACATAAATAACCAGAAAGGAAAACATACCTGCAGCTGCACCAGAACTCGTAGCCATTGCAGCAAACTTTCAGTGATCCTTCTCTTCTCTTGCAGATTGTCAAGAGCTCGACTCACTGATAGGTTATGGTCCAATATGAGCGTTAGTTCTATGAGAAGAGAGGTCACTATATATATACATATAGACTTCACCAAAATAGATCAGGATTTCCTATCAAAATGCTCATCGGAAACAAACACTTGTTTCCTGATGCTAACCAAAATCCTTTTCAGTCAAGGATCAGCATTCCTTTCATCAATAGGACTTTCTATCCAAATTGAATACCTATAACCGGTCCTAAAACTTCTCTATCTCATACTCATATTCTTACAGCCACACCACCACCATCTCTAGAAGCCCTTGAAGAAGATGGTGAACAAGAAGAAGATGACAGGTGAATTTCTTTACAAGCGATATTCTACTTTAAACTAAGATGACAGGAAATTTCGGACAGTACTTCGTCGATCTCCGCATTGGCACCCCTCCCACATCGCTTCTTTCTCGTCCCCGATACCGACAGCGATCTCGTCTAGCTCAACTGCTCCAACCGCAAACCTAAGAATAGGACCCATCTCATTTTCCTAGCAACTGGGTCGCCTATTCGGGAACAATTTCTCGTATTACCTCATGGACTACACCATGTCCCCGTCACTGACAAATTACCTCTGAATCGGAGGCGGCTCACCGAGAGCCGTTGTTTCGAATTCGACACCCGGTGTTGATCTTTGCGCCAACGTGTCGGGGGCGGGTGAGGCTGAGTCTACCCAGGCTGAGTTTTAAACTCGTTGGGAACTCGGTGTTTTAATTCCCTTCAATTGTATTTTATTTTTTAATTACCACGTGAGCCCTAGGTGGACACGTGGTGTCCATTCATTGTCCTTGTGGATGTCACATCATAAGTTAACTGCTGTTTTAACATGAAACTTAACAGATATAAAACTGTCTAACAATTATCACTTTAGGTACCATATTGGGATGAAAAAAACTTGATGTATGAAATGTAGAAAACCAAGAAATTTCAGAGTAGTATAAATTGAGATTTGCCCTAGTTTTTAATTTATAATTTCTTAATGTCCATGTGGCACCAGAGCGACATGTGGCACACAATCATTATCTACATGGATGCCACATCATTAATTAACAGAGGTTATAACGGAAAACTCAAGAGATGTATGAAAGTGTCTCAGAATTATGACTTTAGATATTAGACTGGATGAAAAAAAAACTTCAGAATAATAAACTGAGATTAACATTTTCTTCTATGTACCAAAAAATGTGAGATTTTCTCTTTTTTTATTTTTTTTATTTTTTATTTTTTTTAATTTTTTTTCTTTATAGAAAAGATCGATGGATTCATTGCCAACAGAATAGAGAGATACAACCAAAAGCAATTACAACAAAGCTTCCGATAACATGCCCAACGATTGACAAATTAATAGAAGAGTTGTGAAGCGCAGCAACAAACTGGAGTTTTTAACCTGAAAAAAAAATAGGAACGAGGGATTAGATGATGTTGATCCAAATCGACAAAAAGTTTTTGCACAATTGAAATGTGTATTTCAATGAGTTCTAACATAAAATCATTTAGTTATCAGTAGAGTAAGAAACGATTTTTTAAGCACTGCAAGGCTTTCATTTTCAATGTGCGAAACTCTTAACACTCCTTCACTTGTGAAGTTTACTAAATTTTAACACATGTTTAAAAAAAAATTATGTAATATGGGAGCATGTCATTCTTAAGTACTACAGATGGATAACCGTCACTATTTATTTTGTAACGTGAAAGCACGTGGTTGTTCACCTGTTCCACCATTATATGATAATATATATACCAAACACTAAAATAATGAAAACCCAAACTTGGCTAACACTATTGGATTGGATTTCCAAATCAAATGGATTTCGACCATAGTTGTGAAGTTAAAATTCGATTATAATTAGACCGGATGAAACATACACTAAATGGAATTCAAGTCCTATGGAAGACCTTATCACTTCCTAACTAGTTAGTTGCTTAAATTGTTATGCTGATAAATCAAGGGATCAAAATGTGGAAGAAAGAACAAAATTAGGAGTACCAGTACTAGCGGCGGTCAAATCTCACCCACTAGGGCGTGATCACTCCGTCCAATATGAATGTCTATTTCCATTCATGTTCGAGATCAGGATATCTTATATGAATTTAAGTTAAGTTAGTTCGGATTTTCATAATAATTTTTAAACGGACAAATTCTATGATTGATCAGCTACATCAATAGTCGCACTCATTTTAAATTGATCTAATCCGATTGTCTTTGATGCCATATGTTGACGATGGAACATAAGCTTACATTTTTTGTTCAACTAATACCAAGTTGACAAATAGTTAGACTTAATCAACAAGATGTGCATATGTCGCCACTCAAACATTTTGATTAATTCAACACACACACACACGTATAAATAAAGCAATCCCCGATTTGTTTCATAATGTATGATTTATTCAGCTTAATTATGCAGGCGAACACTCCAAGTAATCCAAAAATTATGGGACATCGAATAATGCACAAAGGCCTCATTTGGCAGCTCAGACTGTATTAACTATTTCAGTCGGATAAGATAATCTATCATCAGATAATACTGATTATTTAGTCACGCATATTGACTATTTAGTTAGGAGTTTGGTGCAAAATAGGATTAAATACTGATTTTTTTTATAAAAAAAATAAATAATAATATCTGTATACTTTTTAAGAGTATAAACAAATTAAAGAGTATTGATTAGATTTGTTCTCAGTTGAAAAATAAAAATAAAAAATCAATTCATCTTGGACTTGTTTTTGTTTGCAGTTCTTCCTTAATAAAAGTTGTCACTACATAAAGAATCAAAGCTTATCATGTTGATCTACTTCCTCAAAAGGAGATTGAAGAATATTTAATGACCCTGAGTTTCCAATTTAAAATCAATTTTGGTATTAGAGCCCTTCGATTTGATGGGCAAAACACTAGAAATCACCACCTTTAATCCAGAAGTTGATGCCATGGATGTTCGCCACGAGTATCTGCAAACGCAGGTTGACGACCTATTCATCGATTAGCCCCAATTTTAACTTATTCCACCACCCGATCCCCACCCCCAACAACCATACACAACCACACCCCCAAACTCCAATTCCTTCTTCGTCGAGAGAGAAAAGATGGAATATTGGTTGAGAAGATGGATCGGGATGGTGCTGGAGTAATCTACGAGGGAGGGATGGAAAAAGAGCCAGCGTGATTTTGTTTCCAACAATCCGATTAATAATACCGAGGATTTGAAGTGTATAAATTATCTAGCGTGCGCAGTATAAAAGAGAGGGACCGCATAAAAATTCGATGTTAATTTAATACGAAACAATACCAACCACCGAATAATATTAAATAGTACTATGCGGCATCTAATACGATATGCTAAACGAGGCCTTGAAGACCATGATTGGTAAATGATTGGTAAACAAGTTTTCTAGTCAATCGGTTCATTAGAATATGCAGCCGCCCAAGCATTTAGAACCTTTTTTTATTTCTTTTAATGCTTGGATAATTGGATTAGGGTTCGAGTTGGTACTTACAGAAGAATAAACACAAGTACTTTTAGTCATATGAAATTCCAGCCCGTGATTCGCTAACTTTGGCGTCGTTTATTATCGACAAGATGCTAAATAGCCGTCTGAATAAATCTGAAAAAGGCAAAAATAATGGAGATGCGGGGTATCGATCCCCGTACCTCTCGCATGCTAAGCGAGCGCTCTACCATCTGAGCTACATCCCCGTTTCTTGTTATTTTTCCTTTTTTAATCCGTATATTTCCGTACTTAAGCTCACGAGGGCTACTTGCTGAACCGGGTTCACTGCTACGTTGGACCGAGACGTCAGAATGACCGTGAACTTGTTTTATGTACGTCATTTTTTACAATAGGCATGAAAAAACTCTGTTGTGTAAAAGTACGTCATCGCATCATACAAATTTATGTCACAAGTATGTCAAAATTTAACAAGTCACAAATAGTATGTTATTGGGTTTTAATTGAACTTACACCGCATCATTATCTTTTGCATTAGCCTCATAATCCAAGGGTTTGTTGTTGATCTTGTGAATTTTGAGTTCCAAAAGTAGGTCATTAGTGAGAGAAGCCTCTATCCTTTTGAAATCTGCATCTTGTGGGAGCTCAAGCCTCCGAACATAACCATGTTCCCACCAATTCCCACTTCTCCAATCCTTTGTGCTCTTCAAGGAGTTGGACTCTCCTCCTTGCTGCTGCTGCTTCCACTGCCCACTAATTTCCACCACCTTGCCATTTTCAGCATACACCTGAATATTATTTTTCCCTTCTCCTGTTTCACCAAATCATTACTGTTGAGTACGTTTTCGATTTTTCTTTTCTGATACAAACGATTTTGGGTACATGAAAATAAATTTAAAAGCGTGGATGCAGAGCAAAATACTTTTAACTATTTTAAATAAAAGTTATGTGCATTAAGTTATAGTCTCACTACCCTCATAAATTTTGTTTCTAGTTAAAATCACTTTGGACTAGCCTTATCCCTCGCTCCTCATTTATAAAACCTATGTAATACACAAGGGTGATAATCCTCTTGGGCTAGTAAGTTAGAGCAAGTTCACCAGTTTTAGGAGCGCAAGGCAGTGGAATTGTCCTTAATATCCAATTTAAACATTAATTGTCTTTGTACAAATCTACCCATTTTGGAAGGGCAAGTGTCACATCCCAACCCGGGTTCCACAATATCCCGAACTCGATTCTGTCGTTGCACGATATTATCCGCTTTAGGCCCCCGACTACGCCCTCACGATTTTGTTTCACCCATTCTGAGAATGCTCTGGCCCCTTTCTCACTTAAATTCAGAGTTTCTACGAAACCAGAAGCTAGTGAACTCGTGCTAACGGAAGTGGCCATGTACATATAAGGCATAAAGGATCAACTCTCATGGACATGTACATATAAGGCATAAAGGATCAACTCTCATGGACGATGTGGAATCTAACAGCAAGGCGATTACTATTCATATATATATATATATATATATATTTATACTGTATCCTCCACGTGTCATTATCGTCCTAAGTGTATTTAAGGATATTAGTAGTAAAAATAAATATTGAGTTGTGGTGAGGAGAATGAAGAAGATTGTTGAGTATATATTTGTAGAATTAAAGAAAAGAATTTTTTTTCTTTTTTGGATTTTTTCACCGTTGGATTAATTCTGGCCGTTGATTTTCAAAATCTTTTAAAATTAGACGCATCAGATTGTTCCACGGCACAACCTATAATTTAAAAAACAAAATTACCGACGAAAATCCAACAGTCCATATGAGAAGACTGTTGCAAAACCAATGGTTGAGGCCAAGGCAGACTTCTTGGGTTTGTAGATGCAGTCTCCTTAGTTCATGAAATTTAAATCATAATTAGGAAATTAAGAAGTCTAATTTCTGAAACAAATAAATTAAAAGTAGTTGAAAAACCTTACCTGGTAGCTCTACTTTAAGGACATAGTCTTGATCTGTTTGAAACCAATCAATAGTGTTTTGGCCAGCGCTTCTGAGACCAGACAGCAAGATATCTGACTCAAACTCCCACAGTGGGAAGGCATCAGAAGGATCAAAAAATTTCCCAAACAACAAAGGACTGAAAAAAGATGCACCACCAAAGACCTTCTGGATTGTTGGATTTGGACTGCCCTGAGACATGAATCTTCTAAACACGTCTTCTCTCAATAAAACACACCATTTCTGCGGAGTTTGATCGTCTCTTACGACTTCAAGCTGCTTCCGAGTAGTACTACTAGTAGTCATTGGAGAAGATTGGAGGAGCTTGAGAGAGCAACTTTTGAGAGGATGGTGGAGAGAGGTTAGCGTTGTTTGGTGTTTATAGTGAAGGAGAGCACTTTGGAGAAAGTTAGAGCACCAATTCCTTGGTGAGAATATTTGGAGGGCTGTAAAGCAATTTGGAATATTTTCTTTTTCTAGGTTTTTGCTCATCGGTGTGAAGAAAATCAAGATAATTAATTTTTCTATCAAGCTAGCTAGTATTTCACTTGTCTCTAACAACACAAGGTTGGTTTTTGTTTCTTTGGTATACAAGACGAGTTATGATCCATCTCTATGACAACTTTGTAACTTTAGGTGAGTGCCGTTGGTTCGATGGGAGTTAGAATGAGTATCCAACTTAAAATTAATAATGTAGAGGTATGAGATCTCTCACGTGAAGTACCTTCAACACGAATTTTCATGTGTAACATATTATGTGCATAACATGTGTTCAATTCATATAAGTGACGTGAGAGCACATGTGGCTATGACACTTAACAAGTTTATAAGTTAAAAACTCTAGACTCTAAACCCTAAATCCTAAAGCTAAACCTAAACACGATTTTGTTACATCAAATACATACATCATGCAGTTCTCCATGCAAACTATACCTTAGCTAAAGTGTATTTAAAGTTCCAATAAATGAGTACCTTTGCTTGTTAGATAGAAATATACCAATTAATTTGTCCTCATAAAGGTTGTGGGAAAGGAATATTTGTAAAGTAAATGTGAATGTAAATGCATGCACCTCCTCTCATAAATAAATAAATAAAAGCTTTTGCGGAGAGCTGCTTTTTACAAAAGCAGGATTAGTATCTGCTTGATTGATGCTGAATTTCAGAGTCCACAGGGAAATTCTGGAGCGACTCTGGAAAGTGGGGCACAGCCACAGAGAGTGGTGCAGTTTATCATGAAAGGTGAGGACTAATCATCTGCTGCATGGTTGAACCCGTATTTTGATTCATCATCTTCATCCTCGCTGATGTAGTATGCTGGGAGCGGCTAGGATAAGGCAATTATTTCTTCTTCTTTTTTTTTGGAAACTAATAAGGAAATTATTTCTGGTGCTGGATAAGGCAATTATAGATACTCAGAAAAGGGTAGAGGTTTTTATTTTTATTTTTTTAAAATAGGAATTAGTTATAGACTCGCTTTACATCGAACTTCAACGATCATAATCGTCTATTTTATAAGTCTCAATTCATAGATCATTCTTGCAAATATTCAATTCAATCAGAAATCATTTGCCTATTTAATTATCACGATAAAATTTCATTGTTTCTTATAAAACAAAGTGTTCGTCAATTTCTTTAAACTCTCTCAGATATTTTCGATTTGACTAATATTTTGCAAAGAAGATATATGAGAAATGAGGATCCTCTCCGTAGCCTCTTTGTGAGGATCCCGGGAATCCTCTAATCGTGTCCATTCATCGTACATTGTGCGGTTAAAAATCATTTTAAATTTTATATTTAAAATTGAATACAAATAGTTCCTAACAAAAATTGACCCACGATTTACGATGAACGGACAATTTTAAAGAATCCCCTGGATCCTCATTAAGAGGATCTGAAACTTGAAAAAATAGACGGTTCGGCAAGTAAAATTCAACATTTGGATTAAAGTAATTTGTTTGTAAATTATTTTTCTTTTTGTTATTCATCTTGTAATTGTTCTATAAGGTGAGCGGAAAATATGATAAGTGGATAGAAATATAAGCACTCTTGTTAAAATCGAAGATAATAGATCTTTCCCAAAAACAAAAAACAAAAAAATCGAAGATAATAGAAGATATTCCTAATTGTGAGAGCTCCTAATGAATTTAGGGAGAGGTGTTACCGTGTAACATTTCCTCGCTGGCGATCTTATCTTACAAAACCGCTAGTAAAAAAGAAGAAAAAACCAAGTTTCGAAACCAGCACTTGTCAATTAAAAACAATCCACCCGGTCACCACGCGCTGAGCTTCATTTCCCATCAGTTGTTTGCACAAATATTATATCGATCGAGTTAGGATTGGGAGATAACTATTTTTTAACATTTATTTTAGAGAACTTTAACGAAAAACTCGCGGTACAATTCATTTTAACGAAAAATCATATTTTTACACAAAAAAGTCAATCATGATACTAGTCACTATACCCTTTATTTTGTTTTTATCGTTAAAACTCAAAGTTTTCAAACTCTTTTCATTAGTTTTCCTTTTATTTTAAAGGCCTCCACTTTGTAGTTTTTTTTTAAGGATTTGCATTGGTGGAATTATATCTTCTCCGGATCTCTTCATTGGGATTCCGAAGATCAATTAATAACAAATGTTCATCTAACATCGTGCAATCACAATTTTTTTCTTTGTTTTTATTTATTTATATTTTTCACACAAAATAAGGCTGTTTGATGTTGAAAAATATAAATAGAATTCAATTATGGCCGCACGATCTTTAATGAACAGTTGGTATATTGGTCTCCGGGATCCCCAGCGAGGAGATCCGGAGAGGATCTAATTCCCTCATTGGTTATGTTTCAATTCATTATTTATACATCATTCTTACAAACAATTAAATAAGTCCAAAACAATTAAGACACTTACTCTTAGTGAAAAAAAATAGACGAGTACAGTTTTGCATATAAACAGTAAAATGACTATCATTTAATCCAATGGTCAAGGTTTCAGATTTTTAATAGACTTGATCTTTGAAAGAATACCTAAAAGATAAATAGTTCAAATTATTAAAATACATTAGTGATCCTAGAAAATATGTGTCTCCGAACCTAATCCTATTATTATTTTTTTACTAAATAATGATTTCACCTCTGTATAGTTTCCTGTTTTGTTTTTTCGAGGCCATTCGAGTTTGGGGCCCTGTGGGTGGAGTCCAACAGCTCACTGAGTTACACAAATCGATTATTATTCGTGAGAAATTTTTAGTTGTGACGGGAACACAAGTGGTATATCATGTGTTTTAATAGGAATGGTGTAAATTTTAATTTTTAAGTTATTAATTTTTTAGCACACATATCCTACAATTTGTTTAATGATACGTAGTATACCACTTCGTATACCGATCACACTGAAAAATCTCTCATTATTGGTAAACATGCCGACAAGATTTTGACCAATACGAACACGATTTTGACGAACCCAAACACGTCTATTGCTAGAATTTGAATAGACAATGTGGGGTTGGAATTTGTGATGAAAATTTGTCACACGTCGACTAAAAACTTGAGGAAAGACATCTTTGAGTCTATCTCAAGCCGCGCATCAAGCGCATAAACTTGTGAGGGAAATTTGTCACACCAATCAAAGCTGCAGAGACTTGCTCTGTTTGGTCTTATTCATGAATGTATTTGGGATGTAACGCCTTTCGGGGATTTTACTCTCTTCCACGAACTTTGTAATGACTTTTCCTAATATATACCATCTATCGTTTTCTTAAAAAAAAAAAAAAGTGAGTCCATCTCACTGATTGTTAAATAAGAAATAAGAACTGATAAGACTGTTTACTGGAAACAGTTATAACCCTTTTGAAAGGATAAGACTGAATTCAAACCGTCATAATTGTTGGTTTAAGCCATTACAAACTATGGCTCTAGTATTAGTAACATAATGATCAATTTACAATGTTATCTTCCTATTTTTTCACTGAGATACACACACCAATTTGCCGAGAATCCAAGTTTGAGTGCAAGAACTTGAATTCGAAGTAAATGTCCAAGAACTACCACACATCAATTCGCCGCCAAGAATCCAAGTCTAAGTGCAAGAACTTGGATTAGAAGTAAATGTCCAAGAACTAGCACACATGTGTGGGGACGGTTGATTTAAGCCATTATAAATATAGTTGTAGTATCAGAAATGTAATCATCAATTTCCAATGTTCCCTTCCTATTCTTTCACTAGGAAACACACATCAATCACCAAGAATCCAAGAACTTGGATTAGATAGTTGAATCCAAGAACTTGGATTAGACAACTGTAGCCTACAAGATAGACATCCAAGAACAACCACACATGTGTAGGGATGTATTTCTGCATTAGGAGATTGCTGGTGCAAGCCTCTATCTTTGGAAAACCAAGTTTATAATATTATTGTGACTCTAGTTACAACTTATGTTTAATTTTTCATATTTGTGATTAAGTTATATTTAGTTTAATTTGATTTCTATATAAAGTGTGTAATTGTTATATATATTATATCATATGTATTTGGTTGGTTTTAACACTATTTCGTAATATTTTCAAATAGGGTTATCTTGTTGTGTCAATAATTAACACCCTAAGTTGCAGGTCTAACTTAGAAAAGTACTTTAATTATTTTTGGATCAATCACTTAGAAAAGTATTAGAATGAGAAAAATAATAGCAGAAATGCTTCTATGAGTCTTTCCGACCCCCGTAAACTGCCATAGCAAATGTATTTTAGTAACTAACAAAGAAAATGTCTTTTATATTTCATAAAATTAGGGGTGTAATTACTAATTAGTGGATAAGACAATGATAATGCACATCTCACATTTGTTCTGTTGCAAATATTCCAACTAGGACACAAACACATGCATGTGGTAAAAAAGAGGGAGTTTTCTTCACAAAATTAAATAAAAAAAGAAAACAATTTTTATTTTTATTTTTTTATTTAAAATTTAAAGGGAGAAGGAAAGAGACGGGAAACATAGTCGTTCGACTCGTTCCCTTGACAGCTTTGAGACGAAACGTTGTGAAGAAAAAGAAAACTTAACCTGTTCGACATCTTCCAGTCAATACCGCCAATGCATTTTATACAAATATATAACAGCTGATATACATTCTTTAAGCTCCTCTGGGTGGATCTCGTCAGAATTGAACACGCGTTTATAAGGTTTTCACACGAGGAGCCTTTGAATTTTTGCATTCCCGGCTGCCATTTGGAAGCCATTTGGAAATTTCTTCAATTTCAGGCTTTTTCTTCAAGTGAAATCAAGGTGAATATTGAATTCTTACAGCTCTGAGCTATTTCTGGTCTGTTTCTTTCTGGGTTTTGAATTTTATTTGATTTGGTTCAATATTTTGGCAGCTTTGGGGAAGAAAAATTCTGGGTTTTCTATTGAATATCTTCCTATACTATTCAGAGTTCAAATTCTGATGAGAAGATATTTGGTGGGTAGTTGAAAATTTGCTTGCATTTGCTGGAAGTTGCGATATTATAGGTGTTCTCTTGAGGAAAATCGAATTGGGTCGACGCCAAATCGCGAAAGTTTGAAACTTTTGTGTGAGTTTTGCTTGACGAAGGTGTTCTAGGGTTTTGGTTATTAGAGGTTTAGGGATTGATGAAATGAGAAAGATATTAAACGTTTTCGACAACAAATAGGTCTTATGAAGACAGGCTGTTTCATTGCTTTGGTCATTCTGCTCTGTGCTCCAGCATCAACGAGCTCAGAGGAGGGCAGGACCACAGAGGAAGTTTTTCTCAGTCAACTAGTCGATCCAGCAACTGGAAAGATTGATGGGGACATGGTAACACACTATATAACTTATCCTATGAGTGTGTTGTTTCTAGTTTCACATAGATTAATCCTATATATAATAAATTTGTTCATATGAGTGATTCCGTCATTCGCTTTAAATTTGTATAGAACGTCTTATATATGGATTACTCTATTAGGGAGCATCATATCATATTTGTTGGTCGAAAAGTAGATTCAAAAGTTAGTTAAAAAGTCTAAGCTTTTGAGTACGTGGAAGTACGTTTGGAGCTTATGAAATGTTTAAGGCACAAAGCTAATTTTACTAAAATATATCTTGATTATGTTAAGCTAGTGAAGAATGTTTGGGCGTAACTTATTTCGAAACCAGAAGTAGTATTTGACATAACCAGTGTCTTGGTAATTTTAACAAACTTTTGTATTTATTGCAGATAAACAAGGCCTTAACAGAAAACAACTTTTATTAAAAAGATACTTTGATGTGTTTGAACTTCACTTTCACCAAAGCCTTCACCAATGAAATTTTTATTCTTCATTAACTCTCTAATACGCTCATTTTTTCGAAAGTTGACATTAAAACTTATGAAATTCTGTGGCCTGCAGGCACAGCTATTATGGATAAGTTGCAAGGTTGATTTGTTCCGTTTGACGGAAGCTATTGAACATCTTGACTTGTGGTTAACAGAGGAAACATATAGTGGCACAGATGAAATTAATTCAAAAACACGGTTATTGGGAAAAGAAAAGTTTCAAAAACTTATTAATGTCCTGCATCCTGAGGTGAAACGGACTCTATCAGATTGTTTAAGAAAGCATAATCTCCTATTCAGTGTCTCTGGAGAAGAGGGTGCCTCTAAGATTTGGTCTGTCAAGTATATCGAGTCCCTGTTTCCCATACCTTATGTTCCAAGAAGAAATTTGGCTGATGTACCTTCTCCAGCCCCTGCACCAATATATTCTCAACGTAGTCCAGTACCATCTCCTGGTGTAGCACCTTCCACTTCTCAAAGTCCTAGTCCTACACCTGCACGCCGTTCTCCACAAGGATCATTTTTTCCTTCCATTCCCAGAAATTCGGGTCTTCTAGCTTCAGGGCCAGCTTCTGGCTCAAATATACAGGAACATAAAGGACGAGATGAACGTAAAAAAATTGTTACTGCTGTTGTTATAACTGCATCAGTGACATTTATTGTTGCAGCAGTGCTCTTTTTATGCTGTACTAAAATCTGTAGAAATGGGAAAAAGGATAGACAAAATGATGACAGGCCCCTTCTTAGCCTGAGTCTAACTGATTCTGCTGGTATAATTCTCAAATATCTTGTTTTTGTTATCTACAGTTGTTTGGAGCCCTTACATTTTGACATTTCTTTGAAATTTGTTTATGTTTCAGGTTCTTCATACAAGTCTTATGCTATGGGAAGTTCAATGAAAGAAGAGAAGCTTGACCATCAATCATTAGGTAATACTAATAACTCAAGTCATCTCAGGAAGGCCTAATCTTTAATAGCATTTTTGCGTTGAGTCTCATGTTCTCAATGCTTCACTAAATGAAACTGCAGAATTAGGATCCCCTGGAGGTGCTTCCAAGTTTGACGTATCCAACAATATCAATGGACTAGTACCACCTCCTCCTGGAATATCTCTTCTGAAGCCTCCGCCTGGCAGAGCAAATCCTCTCCCACCTGAACCACCTTCTTCATTTAAGCCTCCTCCCAGCAGGGCTAGTCCTCCTCCACCGCCTGTCCCACCTCCCGCTTTAAACCCCCCAGGGAGTGCAGGCCCTCGGCCCCCACCTCCTCCAGCACCTCCTGGCCCTCGGCCCCCACCACCTCCAGCACCTCCTGGCCCTCGCCCCCCACCACCTCCAAAGAGCGGCGTTCCTCCTCCTCGGCCACCTCCAGCAATGGCTATTGGTTCAAAGGTAGCTCGACCTCCACCTCTTGCACCAAAACGTCCATCGGATGCTGGATCGGAGGTTGATGGTGATGCTCCTAAAACCAAGCTGAAGCCCTTTTTTTGGGATAAGGTTCTAGCAAACCCTGATCATTCAATGGTTTGGCATCAGATTAAGTCAGGATCATTCCAGTAAGTCGCAATTTTTTTTCCTTTTTTTCTTTGTGACCCATGAGTCATTAGATATTATAAGCCTCCGAAAACAATATGTGATTCTTAAACAGGTTCGATGAAAATATGATTGAAACTCTCTTTGGGTACAACGCTGCTGATAAAAACAAAAATGAACGCAAGAAAGAGTCTTCATCTCAATATCCTATGCCACAGTTTATTCAAATTATTAATCCCAAAAAGGCACAAAATCTATCAATTCTTTTGCGGGCATTGAATGTGACCATAGAAGAAGTCTGTGATGCAATTCGTGAAGGTAACTTTTCTCCTTTCTTTCCCTGGCATTAAATAATATGCAAGTATTGTCCTTTCCTCATTTTCCAGTATGTCGAGATGAAATGTACTAGAAGGGATATATATGATTTTCCTAGAGGGAAGCCTGCAAGTTAGCCATTTTATGAGGTTTGACTTATGTCAGTTCAAGTGGCAGATGCACTTAGGGATATTGTTACTGTGCAAATTCTTGGTGCAACATTTTCTTTGAGGAGTTACTTGTCCACTTATCTGCACAGTTTTTTATTTGAGGCAAAATTTCTTATTTTCATAGAAGAATAATTTGTACAGAAAACTAAAACAAAAGATGATAATGAACCTAGTGTTTGTGGAGGGGCTAGTGCGTTTGCTATTTTTCTGGATAGGGTGGTTAGAATGATATAAGAGAAGTTTTGAAGATTAAGGGAAGTGAGGGGCTTGTGAGAAATTGTTTGTTATTAGGATTTGATATGTTTTGATTTTATTGATATACCTTTCTTCCGCATTTACGCACTTGGAAGGCAGCAATCTTTAATGTAGGTGTGATTTATTGTTTTGCTGTTGTATTATCTTCAAAATTTTATGGTGGATTTTAGCAGCTGGTAGACTAGAGATTCTGCACATCTTGATGTGTAGATAGTTTGTTAACTCTGCTTCTTATTGTTAAGCTTTTTATAACCATTTCTCTCTGAACTGTTTCCCTGCAATCAAATTGGTCACAGAAATGCATCAATATGCCTTCCAAACTCGGGGGTTATGCATCAATGTACCCCATGGCGTCTGATTATTAGTTTTTCTGTTAAAAATTGTCTTGCAACAAGTACATGATGTAATTTCAGGGGTAGAAATAGAATGGTAGACCCTCAATTGAAGATTTACAAAAGAACCATCTGTCTCTCTTTCACCCTCCTCTCTATCACCCTTTCTCGCCTCTTGCTCCTAGACACAGTCACTGTACTCTAAAGTGCTAAACAAACGTTACAAAACAACCTATTTGAAGTAATTAACCAGGTAATCAAATACTGTAGACTAAGAATAACATAAACTACCCAAAATGCTTACCTGCTATAGGACTTCAAATTATTGTTTTTGAAAACCATTAGTGAAAATGCCCTCAATATTTGGTCATCTGCTTCGCATGTGATCAAATTGAACAGAAATTGAACAATCAGAAGTCTGGAGCCACATTGATGCATGGTAATAGAGTTTGAGGGTCACATTGATGCAATTGAAAGTTCGGGGGCCACTTTGATTACGGGAACATCTTCTCAAATTCTTGAGGGAACATCTTGTCTGACTAATAGAATAACATACAAAGAATTCTTACTAAAGACTGTTTCTACAATGACCCATTAACATGCGTTTACTTTTCTTAATTGGATCAGGGAATGAGCTTCCCTCAGAATTCTTACAGACTCTGTTGAAGATGGCACCAACACAAGAAGAAGAACTAAAGCTTAGAATGTTCAATGGTCCACTTTCTCAACTTGGGCCTGCTGAGCGGTTCCTAAAAGCGTTGATTGACATCCCATTTGCTTTTAAGCGATTGGAAGCACTACTTTTTATGTGCTCTCTTCAGGAGGAGGCCACCCACCTTAAAGAGTCTTTCGCGACCTTAGAGGTACTGTATATCTGAATTGCATCACTTGTATGATTTTGCGTGTCATAGCTCACCTACCCATGCTTTTAGTTTTCTTACATTAACTTCTATTTGTTCAGAAAGTGTTAAAAAGAAAGAACTAATATAGCTACCTAAACTATGTTTATACAACCATAATAAACATAGAACACAGTGCAGATCTATGTTAAGCTAGCATCCTATGTTCTCTACCCTACACAAAGACATATTGCTTTTGAGATGTGCAAATCATCTGTTGATTAAGGTGAAAACACACCCCTAGTTTGCAAACCTGAACCAATAAAGAGCCAAATGCCAATGGCAAAAGAAAAATGTACAGTTGAAATAGCATGAAAAAGTCTGATGTAACAAGGAGACAAATGATGCCATGATTGCAGAGTACGTACGGGATGCACATATGTTGAGAACTTAGTAGTGGCAGACCTGTGGTCGCTTTTATTTCTGGTGGGGTTTGGACCCCAACTCTTGCGTATTACTTCATCTAGAAGCCTTTAATTATAAATGTCCCATGACTGCTCTTTCTCCTTAATGAGATTGCTGAAGAGATAGGAAAATGTTGGCAGATATTTTGTACATTATGCTTATGGTTTTCAAAGTTCACCTCACTTCTTTGATGACTAGTTTATTCAGAATTCAATTTTATATTGCTAATGATATTCACATGTTGAAGCAGAGGACAATAGCATATCAAAACTATGTGTTAGATAGCTTTTTTAAGGTGAAACGATAGCATATCTATTAGATAGTTTCGGCTTAGTCATGTCAGCAAAGCTGAAGGCTCAAATGGCCCAGACCATACTGTCCTTGGGAGTTGGACATTAGATATGGGATCTATCTGCATCTAGAGGAGATTCCTGAAGATAATCTGGCATGAGGATATGTACAAATGTGCTTGTACGGCATTTATAAAAATGTCTATCAGTTCCTATTAAAACGGGGCACAGTTTTTTGTTGTTGTAACCTATCATTTTTTGTTTGCCTACCAGTATTTTTTGGTCCATATCTCGAAACATTGCACTAAAAATATCTAAATTATATGGCACCTCATTTCTACGGCAGGTTGCTTGTAAGGAACTAAGAAGCAGCCGGCTTTTCCTCAAGCTTTTGGAAGCTGTTCTTAAAACTGGCAATCGCATGAATGACGGAACATTTCGTGGTGGAGCACAAGCTTTCAAACTTGACACACTCTTGAAATTGTTAGATGTAAAAGGAATAGATGGCAAGACAACGCTTTTGCACTTTGTTGTTCAGGAAATAATCCGCTCTGAGGGTGTCAGAGCTGCTCGTACAGCAAAAGAGAGCAGGAGTTTCTCTAGCATCAAAACAGATGATCTCCTTGAGGACACTTCCAATGAAACAGAAGAACATTATCGCAATCTCGGTCTTGAGAAAGTTTTAGGTTTAAGCAATGAACTTGAGAATGTCAAAAAAGCATCTGTTTTAGATGCTGAAAGCTTAACAGGAACTGTTGCCAAACTTGGTCATGCACTGATAAAAACCCGGGACTTCCTGAACACGAACATGAAAGATTCAGGGGAAGATAGTGAGTTCCATGAAACACTGAAGAGTTTCGTGCAGAATGCTGAGGTTGATATCGTGGGTCTTGTCGAAGAAGAAAAGAGAATCATGGCTCTGGTGAAGAGCACTGGTGACTACTTCCATGGGAGTTCAGGGAAAGATGAGGGCTTACGATTGTTTGTTATTGTGCGAGATTTTTTAATAATCGTAGATAAGGTTTGCAGAGAGGTAAAATTGGCACAAAAAAAGTCAACAAAAGTTCAGAAAAAGGAGACACCTTCCTCTGATCCCCACCAGCCTTCTACAACACCATCTGCCTCTGATCTTCGGCTGCCTCCTCCTCCTGATCTCCATAAGCGGCTTTTCCCGGCAATCCAAGATCGACGAATGGATAACTCTAGCTCAGATGATGAAAGTTAATTGATTTGACTTGGAGAAGGTATGTTCTAACCTAGTTGAAGAAAGATAATCTCTCGTATATTTTATAGAAGTTCATTCCATGTGTGCGCGCTCGTAATTTAATTAGAAAAAAAGCAAGTCAAGGATATTTATCTTGAGTACCAAATAAGAAATTATTTTCTTGGCATGTACTCAGGTGAACATCACTGTAGAATCTCAACAACGACATGCCCTTTTGGTTCATCTGAAGATGTTATCCGTAGGCAGTGATCACATAAGGATTCGTGAAAAGGGAGATAAGAGTTGAGCCCGTGGCATATACCCTTCTCTTCAAGGTGGAATTTCACTGGATTGAATCTATGCTCACTTTCGAAGGTACCTCCGGTGATGTTTAACCCCAACTTATGGCTGGCCGTGTACATCAATGACTCACCACTGATCAGGCGGACGATAGGACTAGTGTCGCACAACGCCAGTACTATACCGAACTGGCTGAAGTGTGGCTGCTCATCCTCCTTTCAAAAGGCTAACAATTTCTTGATTGACTAGCTATTGGACCCAACATCGCCATAGTAGAGTGACCTTCCTTGTAATTTGGTGTCCTGTGGAGAATGAACTTATGACAAAACAATGTTATTGCCCTCAGACAGCCGGATGTCCGCAGCAGCGATTTAGACTCGGTGGTTTTTTTTCCTATTTCTTTGTTCTTCTCACCTATGATTATTTGTTTTTTACTTTTGTTCATAATTTTGACCTTTTGGGAGTGAAAAAGGTGTAGCAAGGTAGTTTTGTGTTCAATAGAATTTTTTTACTTTTGTTTTTTTTTGTCCAAATAGAATTGTTTTAACTTACCGTGTGAAACAAGAAACAATGTTGCGGGCATGAGAGGCTTCTGTGGCGATAAATAAGTTTAAAAAAAGTGCTGCTGGGCTCTTCTCATTTTCTTATTTTTCTCATTCTCCATAAAAATAAAAATAAAAATAAAGAGAAAATTGTAGCAATGATCCTTTAATTTTTGACCCAATTAGAGTAATGATATATCAACTAAAAATTCATGACCGTTTGTCCCTTAACTCATCATAACGTGCAGTTTTCATCAACTCCATCAGAATTATGTCAAAATGACTCATGTTGGAATGACCATTTCCATAATTGGATTAAAGTTGAGGGTTCATTGCTCCAGTTGGGTTAAAGTCGAGGGACCTTTTCTCTCATTGGGTTAAAGTTGAGGGATTATTGCTATAATTTTTTTTATTTGATTTTCTATACTTGCCCCTTGATCAGCCTCATATACACACGTGACTCATTTTGGCTGAAGTTGTAACGAAGTTGACGAAAATGATCATAGCTACACGTTTTGAAGAGTTAATGGACGAATGGTCATGAATTTTTAGTTGATAGACTATTACTCAAATTGAGTTAAAGTTGATGGACCATTGCTATAATTTCATTTTAAAAAATTAAAAAAAAAACATCCCTGCTATTTTCTCACCCACTTTGTCTCTAAAATACCCCCAACATGACAGTGTTATCCAGTGATCCCAACCTGACCTCTCTGAATTCCCATTCATTCTCCAAATTTCCATTACTCCAGTTGAGTTTAATGAGATTGCCGCCCAGCAGCCTAATTCATTTTTGTTAGTTCCAACAAAAATGAAAAAAAAATAAATAAATAACAAGAAAATCACATCTGAAAACACACCCAGCAGCCGTAGGCGGCCCCCCATAGAACCACTGCTCACTCCTCCTTAGTTGTAATCACTCCAAAGTCCAGTTCTCCATCTAGGGTTTTGATTCCATTCGGCTGAACAGTAAGGAGAGCTTCGGAATTCCATTTGGCTGCTCAGGAATCCCAACTTTTCATCGTCAGAGGTTTTGCTCGCTTTTAATTTTTGTTATTGTTATTCATCTTTCCAATTGTTCAACTTTCACTTGCTAATTGCTACTCAGATTTTAGGGTTTCAATTCAATTATTGTAGGATTAGACGTGTAAAGATTTGAGCTTTTGGAACTTACCCAAGAATTAATTTCCCTAATTGTTCGACATTTTGATTTATCAAATTTGTTCGAGATGGTTATGTATATTTGGTGTATCTGCAATTCCGCAGCTTAAAAAAAATCAGTTTTTTGTGATACCTTCGCAGTTAATTTGTGGCGGTTGCCTTGAATTATTCAGCATGTCATCCTTAAGGAATGCTGTTAGCAGACGGGCTCACAAGGAACGAGCTCAACCGTGAGTGACCACATTCTGTTCGCTGTTAGACTTTCGGATAATGTTGTTTTGCATCAGATGATGGGATTAATGTTTTTGTGTTTTGGGTCCAAATTTTTTATAGGGAATCGAAGAAAAAATTTGGGCTGCTTGAAAAGCACAAGGACTATGTTGAGCGTGCGAAAGCGTATCATAAGAAGGAGGAGACTTTACGAGTAAATTTATGATGGCTATGTTGCTTGTCTCCTTGGATTTCATCATCTACTAATAGCCTGGTAGTTTAACTTCCGGATATGGTATACGTCTCTCATCTGTCTTTTCACCCAACAAATGAGAAAGCCTTCTTCAGAAACCCAGATGAGTTCAACTTCAAGATGACCAAGACACGAACTGTTGATGGAGTCCATAAATTAGAGTAACTTCTATATCGTTTTCCTTTTTCACACTTGCTACTCAAATGGTATAGCTCACTACAGGAGTCACACTCCAGAAGAGCTCCTGCTTATGAAGACCCAAGATATTGGATACATATTTCAGAAAGTGCAGAGTGAGAAAAAGGTTATAAATACGTATATCATGAAGCTATGGGCTACCGATTGGTATTTTGAAATTAAAATGTTGGTTATAATTATGTCGTTAATTAATTTAGAAAACTGAAAAGTTAACTGCGACGCTGCACTCTCTTGATAATTGGCCTTCAAGTAGATACGTTTACTTTGCTGAAGACAGGTTTGAGCTTCCTTCAAATCTTCTGTCCTTGAAGAATTTTAATTCTGAATTAGTGGATTTTTTTTTTTAACTTTTCATTGCTGTTATTTGTGATCAGACTTGGATCTGGGGAAAGACCATTTTCACCATTTTTTCAGTTCTTTGTTATCCCTTATTATCCCCAGAGGTTGCGTGTTTCCATTGTTCTAATTGATTTTGTTATGTATATTTTCTTATATTCATTGAATTTGTTTTGTCATCAGCAGGCACAAGTATCTAGAGTGATTTGTTAACCCCTTTTTCCAAGCAAACACACAACACACAACACACAACACAAATACGAACATATATCTGGTGTACATGAACCCCAACGTTCATATGCACGCATACACTACACACATTGAAAAGGAACTGTAACAAATGGGAAGATGTATACATAAAACTTGTGTGTTTCTCCTGATCCTGTTTTGGACTTGTATGAAATGCTTTTCATCCTGTTTACTTGAGTATATTTACCAAAAAAAAAAATTATGGCCCCAAAAAAGGGGACATAGAAATAATGTGATACAAGTGACTCTAAGTGTGCTATTAGAAATAATGTGATACAAGTAATTCTGATTCTGTTGAAAGTAGATCCTTGTGGCTTCGACTGGGGACACTAGGCTAATTTCTTAGTGTTGTTAATTGTTTCTTGGGAAGACATTATTATTCAATTCTTCACATGGGGGTATGATCTATAATGTTATTAAATTCATGTGAGACCACTCCGTGTGAAAGAGTTGGGAAGAAAAGTAGTTTCTTAACTTCTCGTCATTTATGTTCCTGTTTGCCAAATATTTTATCTTGTTAATTATTGTTTTGGCAGGAAGGAGGCTAGAGAAATTCAATCGCGTCCAAAAAGTGGGAAAATGCCGGTTTCTGAGGACATTCCTGATCGTATAAAAAAAGGTACAAATCCATCAACCATGAAGTGAATAGGACTGGATTGTTTCGTAATAGAGGAAAGGTTTTAAGCAAAACTAGTCTCTCAAGACCAAAGGCTGTGATTTGGCTTTTATACTGTAATGTGATTGTGATTTGTGAATATGTCAACTGAGCTAAAAGAGCATAAACAAATCTTAATGGTTACAAGTATATGGCTAAAAAATTTCACAAAAAATAAAAAAATTATCTTGCAAAAGTTGTTCCATATGTTGAGTTATTAACCTGTAGATAATAAACAGCTTTTTGCTGCTATGCCAACCAATGCTTTGCATCTTCCTACCTGTCTTGTTGTCAGCAAGGATTCTTGTAGCCCGATATTGTTGTTTTGTTTGTCTTATAGTGTTGTATTCAATGTGCAGAAAAACAGCTGGTTCCTACAGAGAGCTCGAAGGAAGGAGGAAGAGAGTCAATGAGTTGGAGAAAATCTATATGGACATGGCAATGCAGAAGGAATTACAGGTATTGACATCTACATTTGTTTCGTTACTTATGGGTTTTTTATTGTCCTGGAAAATTTTGAAAACAATTCCATATAAATTAACAGAAAAAGAGGTAAAACCCGCAAACTATGTGAAGATGAGATTGTATCCCCAACATCCAACGCTGTATGCAAGTGGTGGGCAGAGCGGAAGCGTTGAAAAGGTGTGTGTTGATCCAGTATTAATTTATTAGCCTTGTTTATCAGTTAAACATTGTGTACTCCTCGGTGCAATGGAAATCACGCACTTAACTCAACATGTTTCTGTGATTTTGCAAGGAATGAGGCTGCTATAGATAACCTAGGACCCCGGAAAAAAGGCTGGACCTGACGTACCATGCTTTTCCATGTGACGGAAGTTTTGATCTACATATGAACATGTCACAAGTGATATAGTCAGATATATTTGCTCGCTTTTAGGGAAGAAGCAACTGCGTTTTTTTTGTCTCTGGTAGTCCGACCCTAGCGGGATTCATAACAAAACTGACATTCTCGTCGTTTATTAATATCATCAGTGTTAAGCTCTTCAATGTGTGCAATTTGGTAGACAACTCTGGTTTTACTTTTTTTGAGGTTATATGGTGGTGCAATTCGACTGCCCCATCTCCGACCAAATACTTTTCAAGAGTATTTTTTGAAACTCCCTTCACATTACTTGTAAGTTTGGCTTGAGATTTCCTAATTGCATTAGGCCATCTCCAATCGAAAGGTCCAGAGGGCCGAAAATAGTTCGAAAACCATCTTCAACCGAGGGTTAGGCCAAAGGGCTCGTGGGTCCCACGAGACAAAAAATGGCCAACCAGCTGGCCCAACCCATCCAGCCAGCCCCGGGACAGACCACAAATTTGAATGCAACCGCTAGCTGACATCAGCTAGCCGTTATATTTGATATATATATATTTTTTTTTACTTAAAAATTCTATTTTTTTTCCTATAACTTCTTAAGCCATTAAATAACATTGAGTAACATGAAACAACATGAAATAATATTAAACAACATAAAAATTATTAGTTTTTAAATTTAAGTTGTAGTTTTTAAATTTAAATAATAAATTATGTTTAGCCCTATGACCCTTTGACCCTCAGTTGGAGATGATTTTTTGTTACAGGGCTATGTTTGGCCCTATGACCATTTGGCTTTCGGTTGGAGATGGTAAAAAATATGGTCCAACACTGTTCATTTAAAAAATTAATTTCTTGGAGGGTCAGAGGGCTAAAACGAGCCCTCTGGCCCTCGGTCCAACCGATGGAGATGGCCTTGGGATAAAGGGATTTAGAGTGGTTTTTTATGGGTGAGTGTAAGTACTTATTAGAGGTACATCTGTGGGCCCCAATTGGATCACACAATTTCCTATAGGTGGACTCCTACCCAAACAAGATTTGCTAGATTACTACGGTTGAAAAAGAAAGGACCATATATATGTGGTGTGTGTGTGTGTGTGTAAGCACAAACAAGCATGCAACAATTTGGAGGAAGAAAAGAGAAATATATCGTTTGCTAAAAAGCAATAATATTCATCCGATACGATTCAGAAGAGAGATTAATTTGTCGGAAAGATTAATGGGGAAGAGAAAGTCGCCGGCAGTAGCTAAGAAGCGACCAACGGAGAAGCAGCTCGAAACTGTTTTCTGTTGCCCCTTCTGCTACCAAGGCAGCTGCGTTGAGTGCTTCATTGACATGAACAACTCAATTGGTGTGGTGATTGTTTGTTCCGTTTGCCTTGCGAGTTACGACACAACCACCACACCGTTGACTAAACCCATCGACGTTTACAAGGAGTGCCTTGACAAATACGGCCGCACTATTGATCAATGATAATGCTCATTGCTCAATGTTTGATGCTCTTGCCTTTCTCCTTCCTGACTTGTAATTTCTGACTTTCAATTGTTTGTTTATGGATACATTAGGGTTTATATTTGGAATCATCCATCTTAGAATTCTTCATCTTCTCCTTTTTGTTTAATTTCTCGTTCATGCTGCATGCTCGTCATACACGTTCTTAAAACGGTCAACCTGAACACGACCCATTATAAATGAGTGAGCAGCCTCTTGACACACGCTCACAAAACACAAATTGCCATTTGTGTCCATCGCCATAACTTTTTAAAATTATGTTTCAACGGTTTCACTGTCATGGAAAGTGCCTACCAATTTCCGGTAAACAAATTTCAGTTTCATAATTGCTAGCAAATATTTGACTATTAGATTTGATTCAACGGTCAAATGTGCCACCAAGTGCTTGTAAGCGTTAACAAAAATGGTGCGAACAGAAGAGTGAAAGTTGTGAAACCATACAGCACAAGAACCATATGATTTGAAGCACTGGTCATTAAGTATGTAAACCCACAAAGAACACATCCAAAAAGAAAGAAGCAAAATAAGTTCCCACAATCTCTTCTATCTATCAAGAAGCTAGAAGAAGACAATTATATTCACAAACATTACTAACCTACAGCCCTATCTTTAAAACCCGACTCAATTTCCAGACACAGAGAAACAATTGCCTAATTTAACCTACCAGACAGAACTAAATCTGAAATGGAACACATATAATCCCGCAGCGATTGTCATTTCAGTCATCATCACCACCGACGTTCTTGGATGAGGCACCGGTCTTCTTTGGGAGCAGAAGGTTGTGAATGTTGGGCATCACACCACCATTTGCAATTGTCACATCACCAAGAAGCTTGCTGAGCTCCTCGTCATTGCGCACAGCGAGCTGAATGTGGCGCGGTACAATGCGGGTCTTCTTGTTGTCTCTTGCAGCATTACCAGCCAATTCCAGAACCTGTAAAATTGACCAAATTAAAACAACATTAGAATCAAAACCCTAATTTGAAAAAAGAAAATCCACTCAGAACCATAACTTGAGCAAAGAAAATATCACAATTTTGAAAGTCACACAAACACTAACTTAATTAACAACTAAATTGGAAGGGAAAGCACATTGAGGGAACAAATTCTAATTCAAATCCCCATGATAATCCACCAATCTATTTAGATCACAGTAATCCAATAACCGTATCCTCACGAAAAAAATAATAAAATAAACAACCAACAAAAAGAACCCTAATTTTTAAAAATTGAACAATGCCTCAACAATATCAACCTCCGGATCATAATTCTTAAGCTCAAAGCCCCCTACTTTCATACGAAAAAAGAAATAAAACCAAATTAATTCAGCCAACAATAAAATAAATGAATAAAATTATTATGAAAAATAAATTAATTAATTCAAGAAAAGAAAAAAACATAGATCCAGGATCCTAATATTGGTTCATCAGAAGCAGATGAAGAACAAATCGTCAAAATTTCACATTTTCTCATGTTCTATATGTAATTCCTGCACAGAAATGCTAAATCGAAACAAAATCTTTCCCAATTCGAAACCCTAACCCTAGATTCACAAAAAGGGGAGAAGAAACACACACGCAGATGCAAATAAAGAGGAATAACAAGATCGAGAAAGAGGGTTATACCTCAGCGGCAAGGTATTCAAGGACAGCGGCGAGGTAGACTGGAGCTCCGGCACCGACACGTTCGGCGTACTTTCCTGCTTTCAGGAAACGGGCAATACGACCGACAGGGAATTGCAAACCGGCCTTGCTGGACCGCGATGTGGCCTTCTTAGCGGCTCCGGATCCCAAGGCTTTGCCACGACCCGCCATTGATGGACTTCCAAGAACAATTTGGTGGTATGGAGAGAGAGAGAGAGGATAGGGGAAATAGAAGAGAAGCGATCGAGAGAAACAGAGAGTTTGGTGGTATGGAGGAGGACTGTGACGGTTTTCGGGTATTTATAGGGGTTGGGATTTGAACATGAGCCAATAGGTTGAAGTTTGCGGATCGAGAACGAAAGCCGTCGATTAGATAGCTATTGGACGGAGGGGATTCGTTGAGCGAGAGGTTTCAAACATTCTGTTCAGGTTACATTTGTCGAAGTGACGAAACTAGCCTTGTCTTTAGTGTTACGTAACGTTATTGATTTATTTTTGGGAAGTTTGCTAGATACACATACACCACATTCATCTAAACTACGAGAATTCGAGCGTGCTTGCAGTAGAGCACAACCAAATATGGTGCCAAATTCTTACTTGATTGAGTATGCATGAAAATATTACTACGAAAAGCATGACAAGTATACGTGCAACGGATAAAACATCTAAACTAAGAAATATAGTTACATAGGACAAAAAGATCTCCACAATATAAAGGAAGGAGCCAATTCTCATAATTGTTTAATACCTGGAGTCTTCTTTGGAATTGACCTTGAACAATTCACTACCATATTGTGCCCATAAAGGATTGTAAATTTAAAATGTCATTGAAACAAAATTTCGTCGTGCTCAGTATTTGTAGTTCTATGAGCATATGCTCCATCACAAATCAACTATCTATAATTGAAATCCCACCACGGGACCCCAAAGACCCAAAATCTTAGTTTTGATTGATTTAAGTAATATCCAATATTAGCATAATTCAAGGTTTAGATGGTTCAAAGCCCACTACTGCTTAATTATGAAATGGACACTCTCACTACCGTATCACGCGAGTTAGATTTAATACGTGTTATGATAAATCGGTCGTTAGGTAAATACTAATGAGCCCTAAAACTCGATTTTCGAAAGTTTTTTATACTAGAATTCATGTTTACTTAAAAAGTTGATAAAAACTGCAAGTGGCCATTTACCACAATGGTGGAAAGATGTTGTACGCTTACATGACGGCATAAGTTCGAACCCCGTCGGTGGCTAATCTAACTGTGAACACGAAATTTTCCTGAAACGAAAGAGACAAGAACAACGTGCACAAACAAATATTTGTGCTTTGATGATTTTGAGTTACAATCTCTCTCAAATTTTGATCCTCTGATTCGATCTCCGTAAGGTGTTGATTTGTCGATGTTTCGTTGATCCAAGGGCCGTCGAGGCTTGATCTTGGATGAACTGTTGGAAGTTTCTTCAAGGGGCCGTGGGCTTGATCTTTGAAGGTGGATTTGAGCAGATCCTCAAGGAGCTGTTGGGGCTTGATCTTAAGGATGAATGTTTCTTCAAGGGCCGTTGAGGCTTGATCTTGAATAATGGTGATGAACGGATCTTCAAGGGGCTTTTGGGCTTGATTTTGAAGAACGGATGATGAACGATGAACAATTTCTTCAAGGGCCGTCGGGGCTTGATCTTGAATTGGTGGATGATTGTTGATCCAAAGGGCCGTTAGGGCTTGATCTTAGGATGAACGATGAACGAAGAACGAATAGAGCTTTCTTGATTCTTCGGGAACCTGGCTGCTTGAGAGCTTCGGAATTTCAGAGCTTCAGAGCTTCAAGAATTTTGCCTAATGATTTTGGTTCCTCCTAAATGAATGAATTTGGCTTCTATTTATAGAATTTTTCCAAGGCCTAATTTTGAATATAATATTCCATATGAAATAAGTCGTTTCTGCCAGGTGTTGACACATGTCCTGTTTGATGACTTTTCCGATGATTCTCGATTTTTGTTTAGACACACGCTACGTGTAAAATTTATGTAATACATGAGCGTTGAAACTTTGATTTATCGGTCAACATTTATTTACCGAAATTTCGATGTCTACACTAACATTTAACTTACTAACGCTATCGTTTCTCTCAAAAAAAAAAAAATTCCGTTTCCTACCTCAACAGAAGCTAATGTGGGGCATTTATGGAGACATAATTTAACCACATCCAGTACGAATAGACCACACATACTAGAATCTCAAGATGACGGTTTTATTTTTGAACTCGTGAGCAAACCATCTTCTCCACCTCGATGTGTCTAGCATAATTGTCCGTCATGATGTATTTCCAACACATGAGTCTCTTTCTCACCTCTCTGCCAATTGGGCTCAAGCAGGTTGGGCATAGATCTTCAGAGGTCCCTTGGGTGTTTCCCCTGCTATAGCAGGCCAATTGCCAAATGGGAGAGGGAATGTGGAGTACAAGGGGTGGTACACCCCTAATAAGGCAGAAAACTCAAAGGGGATGACTGGGTACACCACGTGTGACTAGGTACACCACTTGTCGGTATGACTGGGTAGCCCTTCATCAGTTTCAGTTTTCTTGGGTTCGTCATATTTGTTCATTCTGAAAGTGTAAACAGTCGATGAAATGTAATCTTTGTGGTACTTCTCCACACCGTAATTTTCATACACCATTCTTGTCACAGTTTGATCTAGTTCTGCCAGCACTTTTGCATAAGGTCAGCACTCTCACTGGCCAGCCAACAAAGAACGAACTGTATATTAGGAGTGTAAATTGAAGTAAATGATCAATATATCTTTGTGTGTGTACGTGTATGTGTTGGGGAAATGCAGCAGAAATTATTATATCTTATACATACCGAAATTGATCGTTTCCATTGGGCCAAAAAAGACGTGTGAATTGTTGAATTTTTTGAGGGTCTGTGCCGTTAAAAATCCCCGTAGGATTGTTGCCCAGAACTGGAACGTGCAGCATAAAAAGGCTTTTCAGGAATATAGTTAGAAGGATCAAACAAGTTGCCAAATGTAGAGAAGAAGGTGTTGGCAAGTTCCTTTGGAACTTTGTTGGGTAGGATTGCCGTGAAACAGCCGAGCTCTTGGGTAGGATTGGTCCAACGTATAATTTATATAGAAATAAAACTTCAAATTTTCTTTTACGATACCTATCAGCGAGTGATTAGGAATAAAATATTACTAATGAGAAACTTGCATTCGAAGACATTGGTATTTAATTAATTAATACGTCGTACAGCTGTGCAAGTTATTAATTAACAATTCGTCCCACCTCCACCTTGTGGAGAAATTTTCCATTGCGACACATGAGGTACATCACGTGTTATTATATAAGTAGAGGAAAACTTTATTTTTTAAGTTGTTAATTTTCTAACACAAATATCTCATCAAATGCTTATGTTTTCTTATGATTTTTCTTATTTGGATGCTGCAATCTTGTTCTAGGATTAGGGTTTTTTGGTTTGGGGTTTATCAGGATTTGAAACCCTAATTGCTGAATATAAAAGCGTGTGGTTTTCGGGTTTGGGATTTGTTGTTTGAATAGTACTGCATATAGAATTATGAATATATATGCTTGTAGTTTTCTGGTTTCGAATCTGTTGTTTGAATGCACATATAGGATTATGAATAGGCGTGTGGTTTTTTGTCTTTTAATTTTGTGATTTTTCCAAACCAACTCGTTGGAGAGTTGTTGTGGTTGTTGTGAAATTTGGATTCCAAACCTATTTTCCCATCTTCTGGAGAGTTGTATTACTTCTTACATCTTCTGGAGAGTTGTTTTGGTAGCGAGACATTGGGTGGATTGAGGGTGTAACTTGGGAGTGAAACATTCATTGTTTGGTATCCAACGAAGGGAAGGCAGTCGGTGCATGTCACGTCAGGAGCTATGATTTTCAGCCATTTCGATTGTAGTCCCATATGCATTTGCTCAGTTTAGTGATTTTTGTAATTGTACTCTATGGGGGCGTTTGTTTCACCTCCTTAGGAGGGACTGGACTGGACTGGACTACAGTCCCATGTTTGATAGGTGTTGGGACTAAGTTAAGTGGGACTAAAGGGGACTCGTGTGGACTACGGGGCTCGCTAGGTAGTCTTAGCGAGACCCCCCAAATACCACCGGATTGCTAAGATCGTTGCCCTGCTCGACTCCTCAGCGCTTTGCTCGACTGCTCACCCTGCTCGACAACCTCACCGGACCATCCCAGGACCACCGCCGCGTCCTCGTAAATCGCCGCTCTCATTTCCTTCTTCCTCACTGCCTCGCACATTAAAAAATCCAAAACATCCAACCCCAGATTCAGAGTCCACAACCTTCGACAGCCCACAAACAGAGACAAATTTAACAAAGAAGACAGAATCCAAACAAAAAAACAGCAGCAGAGAAGACAGAATCCAACCCCAGATTCGGAGTTCACAACCTCCGAATTCTGCAAAATGAAGAATCGAGCTTCGTTTTTCTCGTTTGTCCACCGGTCTTCCTCTTCGATTTCTCTTCCTCTTCGATTTGTCCACCGAGTCTTCCTCTTCGATTTCTCCTCAACCGGGTCTTCCTCTTCGTTTTTCTCCTCCTCCGGTGGACAAGCCCGACGATCCCATGAACAAAAACCAGAAAAACGAAGCTCGATTCTTCATTTTGCAGAATTTTTTTGGCAATTAATCAGAAAAAAGAGGAAAGGGACGGAGAGTGTGGGACGGAGAGAACGAGGAAGAAAATGATGGAGGCTTCCAGAGAGAGAGAGAGTATTATTAGAAGAAAAAAAGATAGAATTAATTAATATAATATTATTAGATATGAATTAAAAAATATAAAATATTGTAGTTTGTTATTATCCTTCTTTTTAGTCCGACACTGCACCAAACGCTTCACTAAATCAGTCCAGCTTAGTCTAGTCTAAGCCAGTCCAGCTTAGTCCCTGAAGCTAATCCAGTCCGAGATAGTCCGGTGCAACAAACGCACCCTATGTACATTGCTTTTTATTTTATTATTGTTTGACCGGTCTTTTATTCAATTTGTTTGTTTTGAAATTTTATGCGTGTAGGAAATGTATGACTAATAAAAGAATTATAATGTATTAGTAAGATTATAAATGGGAGATTCACAACAAGAAAAGGAAAAAGGAAACTATAATCAGTAGTATGTGGAAGAGAGCAACATGTTGTTACAACTACTTGTTGAGGCCGTAAAAAATGGATAGCGACATGCTAGCGGCATAATAAGCAAGCAAATAAATGAAGCCAAAATTGTTCCGGTGCTCAATGAAAAACTTGGGTGTCAAACATGTAAAGACCATGTTAAGAATCGTGTGAAAATAGTGAGTGTTTAAAGTTTTTTGTATAGCGACATGCTAGCGGCATAATAAGCAAGCAAATAAATGAAGCCAAAATTGTTCCGGTGCTCAATGAAAAACTTGGGTGTCAAACATGTAAAGACCATGTTAAGAATCGTGTGAAAATAGTGAGTGTTTAGAGTTTTTTGTATAGCGAAAAGTTTATATCAAAATTTGGTGGAGATGAAGCTATTTAGATGAGGAGGCGGCCGGCCATAGTGTTAGGGAGTAGCCCTACACATGGCGGCATCATATTAGCCAAGGTGTGTCATTCGCTGGATGAATGAGAAAAGGTGGCACGTATATTAAAACACCCTTTTGTTTATAGTATTGCTAATATGATGTTGTTACCCTGTTTATACATTACTAATGCATGATAATAGTTTGATATCGATATATTCTTGGATCGGAACACTATGGCCACATCAACAGTCCAACCATCCTCAAAAGAAAAAGAAAAAAAACCCCTTGTACCCCACATTCCCTCTCCCCTTTGAGTTTTCTGCCTTATTATAGGAGTGCCCATACACAAGAATACAGTGGCAAAGCCATGTGAGGGCGAGGAGTGGCGGCCGCCACTCCCCTCACCGGAAATGAAGCCCAGGAGTGAGTACCAGCCCCTCATCTCGCCGGAAATGAAGCCATGTTTTTTGCTGCAGCTGCACAAACGTTGTGCGTGCAGTGGCAAGCCATAGAGACGCAAGTAGGTGTGGTTGCACCTCCGGTCATCGGAACTCGACTCTAAGAGAGATAAGCCGTCCTTCTAAACTGGACGTCATTCCTCTGAACCTACAATAAAATAGTGAAATTTTCACACATCTTCTCGCGAGGAAGAATAACTGTAGCATATTTCAGTTTATTGGCTTTAAGAAGAACGGTGCCGTTACGTTTATTGGCTTTAAGAGGTACTGTGCCGTTATGTTTATTGGCTTTAATGGAACGATGACGTTACGGGTATAGGCTTTTGACTTAGTTATATCTACAACCCACATGAAACTGGTTCAGCCCAATTTTTGGGCTCTTTTTCGTTTTTCTTTTTATTTCATTTAATATTTTATTTAAAATGAAGGCATTTTGGTTCTGTGATTATCCCTCGTTTTCATTTTTTAGTTGTTTTAATTTTGTCAAGTTGCCACTTAATACTACAGTCTAATGTAAGTGATAGGTCTTAGGTTCAATTCACGCCAAAGGCGAATTTGAACCATATTATTGCTAAGACTTAGCCCACTCCCCCACCCCTTAATGATAATATCGTTTGTTCAAAAAAAAATTGTCAAGTTGGTTATTGTGTCTTTTGTTAGACATCTCTAATCTACTTTATGAATTTAATGACAGTATATAATTCAGTTAAGAACCATAATTTTGAGAATGTTAATCAAATGAATATAATTAATTAGTACTCACATCGTCGATATACATTCCACTAAAAAGTATACATGTTAACTTTTTATCAGAATACCACACTTAACAAAAATGATATTCTTTTCATATACTTGTACCATCTCTTTAATAGAGATGAGATTCACATGTATTGGCGGACTCTACCTCTATTAAAGAGTTTCCCTTAAACACCAACACACTGCCCCCATCAACTCGCATGACCAACACCATACCGCAGCTAACACGGCCACCATCACTCACAAACGGATCGCCTGCTAGGACACATCTAAAATTAGCTAATTGCATTCATATTCATATTTGGATGAGGATTTTCTAAGTTCCAAAGGAATGATGCCAAATTATTAGGGAAAGTACCACAAAATATGAACGACATTGTAACTTGTTTATATTGACAAATTATGAACGACATTAATATTATTTACTATCTAAAATGATATGGGTGTCGATATTTTTTTGGACCTCTTACCTTTTGAAATTTAGCCCCTTCCCCCGAAAATTCCTAGCTTCGCCACTGAATATCTCCTTAAATATTTCAATTCAACATGTACCCATGACTCATAAGCAGCATGCTTATTAATTTGGAGAAACAAAAAGTAAAATAAGAAAATAGATGAAAGAAAAAAGAAAGAGAACCCGAAGAGGGATTTGGACCAAAGGATATCAAATGGCACATTAATTATGCATTTGTGGCATACTCATATGCACCTGTACCTGTTCACACTCAAAATATACCCATTTTTACTTATTTGGGCAATTTGGGTAAAATATGGCATTTGGAGGATTAATGAGCAAGAAGACTAACCTTGAAGATATTTAGCTATCAAGTGGAGGGGTTTGACACTATCATATTGTTTCTCCCATTTGTTTTGGTGGTGGAGGTTTGCCAAGAGAGTTGTTTAATCAAAGACAAATGCATGCTTTTTCATGGAAGTGGATGAGAATGCACCATGAGAGCTTTCGGACAAGGAACATGTGAAAGAGCCAACTTGCTTATTTTAAATGTTAGTTTATTACAAGTGGGAAAACATGTGATGAAAACATGTGGTGGAAATGCAAGTTCCCCTTTTAATATTATTTCTCCATGCAAGTTGGCAAATGCAATGCAAGCTGCCCAAGCAATAAAATGCAAGCTGCCCAAGCTTCTTTCGGGCAAGTACAAAGATCTCAGCAAGGGGGCTCTTCCAGACCTCTATATAAAGAAGCAGATGGAGAAGGATTATGGACACTCAAAACAACCAATCAAAACTCTACTCAAATTAGCTCATCAGCTTCCTTGTAGACATTTATTTGTAGACATTTATTTTTAGCCAAGCATCCTTTGCTTTTCTTGTTTATTAGCTCTGCTACTCACTTGTAGTATCGATCTGATTTGTAGCTTTTATGTACAACCCTCTTTCAGTCATTTAATCTACAAGCAATCTGCAATATATTAGTCACTTTCCTCTGTCATTTATATTTCCAAGCAACCTTGTCATTTACATATTGTTCTATCTCTGCATATAAGTAAAATCCTTATTTTTAAGGCAAACAAAGAACCTTGATTTGAGTAACTCCCACTCAATGGCACAATCTCTTGGTTCGAAGTCAAACTCAGGCGCAACCTCAATCATTCAAATCCCGTCTACTAGCGGCATCTAGTAGTGGCACGCCCGCACCCACCAATCTCGTATGTGAAGTAAATCCCCGGCTTGCCCCAAGGCACCATGGCGGATTTAGTGAGCAAACAGTACCAGCAATTCTCCGTGCTCTAAGGAAGTCTAAATGATTTATAGGCTTGTACAGTAAAGGGTGGTCTTCGTCCACGAGCTCATTTGGTACGTGTATCACCCCTTTGTTCCTTGCGAAGACACCAAACGTGTATCTTACATCATTTTCCCTCAAGGTCACTTTATGTCTACAAGGTCGAATTCTGTTGTTGCTCCAAATCTAGCCAAAACAATCACGCACATATCCTTGTTGAGATACAATAATGTTAACTAACATGAAATATGAGCCGGTTAATAAAACTCCATGAGAAATACAAAGATATATTCAAGAGTAGAGTACATAAGTATTATGCGATATAATGTACCTGAAATGTGTCACCTGCTAAGAATATGACCGACGAAGGTGGAGGATCAAAAAGTACCCAGTCATCGCCCTTTGTATTTATTTCCAGACCGCTGACATGGTTTTGATGGATTATGGTGGAAAATGTCATGTCGGTATGACTGGGAAACCCTACATTAGTTTCAATTTTCTTGGGTTCGTCATATTTCATCATTCTGAAAGAGTATACAGTCGATTGAATGAGATCGTCGTGGTACTTCTCCACACCGTAATTTTCAAACACCATTCTTGTCACAGTTTGATCTAGTTCTGCCAGCACTTTTGCATAAAGGTCAGCACTCTCACTGCCCAGCCAACGAAGAACAAACTATTAGGAGTGTAAATTGAAGTAAATGATCAATATATCTTTGTGTGTGTGTATATGTTGGGGAAATGCAGCAGAATTTATTATATCTTATATATACCGAAATTGATCGTTTCCATTGGACCAAAATAGACGTGTGAATTGTTGACCATTTTGAGGGTCTGTGCCGTTCAAAATCCCGTAGGATTGATGCCCATAACTGGAATGTGCTGATAAACCAGTCTCCCACAAGAACAAGGATGTTCTATCCTTCTCCGCTCAGGATGTTCATTCCTACTCCTATACAGATACTTGAGCAGCAGCCTAGTTCTAGTTTGTTTTGTAGTTTGTTTCCGATACTGCTTGTACTTACTGTATTCTACTACACGTCTACTTTGTAATGCTATATATGTCAATAATAATTGGCTCACTCGATTCATTGAGTTGAGTTTTAGAAATAATATCTTTCATGGTATCACGAGCCAGCGTCTTACGACAACGGTTCATCGTTTAATTTTTTTTTTCTTTTCTCTACGTTCTCTTCCCAGTATGGCGTCCTCTTCTTCTACCTTTGCTGCTGTTGCTCCCTCTGTTACGAATTTTCTTACCATAAAGCTCGATCGCAACAACTATCCCCTGTGGCGTGCTTAGTTTCTTCCCTTGCTGCGCAGCCGCAACCTTCTCTCCTTTGTTACTGGTGAACATAAATGCCCTTCTGCTTTTCTTCCTGATGACAAAGGTGTTGGAAATGTGCCCTAAAGCCATTCATATGATGATACTTTACGGATATTTCACATGTTAAACTAATCTAGTTTACATATAAAGGGCAAACATTATTGTTTGAGACGTCTCATATAAATGTTATATGCTTAAACGATAAAGTCCAAGGAATATGTGATTGGAAGAATGCAATCTAATGTAGTTAGATTAATGAGACAATTCTTTCGTAGACACATCCTAAACGTTCCTGATCATAGGATTGCCAATTGGGCATTGACAGTCCGATAAGATCAGTACGTGCTATGTTTTCTCTCAGGGAGAGTGACTAGTCTCGAGTCATTGGTGTGTGTGACATCAAGACAAGTACGTAGGTGCTCAATAGAGAATGAGTTCACTGAACACGATCAACGAGGAGTTCTCATACTCATGTCACATGAGAACTCATGTTTGGGATAATGCAAATTAGTCCTTTGACCTGAGGCATCACAGTTGTTGTCTTGTGGTTAAGTCCTTGATCTTTGATTATGCCAAAGTCACCCCATCGGGGTGTCCACGACATCATTGGGGTTAAGCCACTTAGTCATGGAGACAAGTGAATGCGCAACAAGGGATCTCTAACCTTCAATTGGCTTGAGGGAGAATACTCTATGATATGATTAAAATCTCTGGCCAGAGTATGAATGAGATTGGGGAATGCGTTCCAAATCACATTCAAGGTAATCATAAAATGCAAATGAATCACATTGGATAGTAGACATGAATAAATAAACTATCAAACCAAACAATGTGGTCAAGAGTATTAGATTAGAGAAAGACCGTATTGCATTTGTAATCCTAAACTGAATAGGTTCTCTACCTCTTCTGATTAGCTTGGGTAGCCATGATATGCTGCTAGGGGTCACTCATGGTTTGTGGAAGCCCTAAACGTGTGTAATCACTAAAGGGAGAATTGAAAGTAAGTTTCAATTCACAATCGATGTAAAATGGTTTTAATCGCCCACTGCCTCGCTAAAAGGAACCTAATGTATCGTACACCAAATAAGGTGGAGATTGAAGAGACAAAGGAGATGAATTAAATGGTTTAATTATTTATGGCAAGGATTAATTAATATGTTAATTAATCAAACGAATAAGTTCGTTAAAGACCTCGGGATAGTTTTGGACCTTAAGGCCCAATGGGCTTCGAACGTCAAAGCCCATTGACTTAAGTTGTATGACAACTTAATGAATAAAGATTCACAAAGGCCCAAAAGCCCATATCCATTTAGTGTTGAATTAGGGTTTTTGGTTCTTTAGGTCATTTAAAGAAGTGACTATATAAAGAACTTTATAACCTAAAATTCATAAGTTGTTGATTTTAGAGAAAATTGGTGAGAACACAAAGCTTCCATTTCTCTCTAAGAGGCCAACCACCTTGGGGGATATTGTCTAGCAATTCTATTTCCTCAAGGTCACTCATTTCCTCTCCAATCCAACCTTGGTGTAGAATCTTTAGAGGTTCTCAATTTTGGGAACTTGGAGAACCTATTCTTCTAACCAAATCCATGGAGCTAAGAAGCAAGGAATGAAGGCCCTATCTCTTGGGTGATTATCCTTTGCATATGCAAAGAGGAATCTACAAAGGTAAATATTTCTCAACTAACAAATTGTTGTTTTTAAGTTGAGTCAAGGTTCACCAATCTACTAGGCTTTGAATTTCATGGTAGATGTTTTGTTTTTTGAATGCATGAAAGCATGATTCCGCCTTTAATTGTTAATTGCATGCTATATGATGTTATTCAAATGAACATGTTTTTCACAAAATTTCCTTCAAAAGGTACCATTACCGACACCGTCAATCCGTCGTATCTTGACTGGATCCAAACTGATCAGATGATCATCTCCTGGATTACTAGTTCTCTTACTCCCAAGGTCCTTGCTACTATTGTCAACAAAACTGATTCGGCCTCTGCTTGGTCGTCTCTTCAGGAACGCTATGCCTCTACCTCACAGAACCGTATTATTCAAATGCGGACAGAATTGATGAATACCTCCCGTGGCGATCTCTCTATTGCCGACTATCTCGACAAGGTGAATGTTCTTGCCGAAAACCTTTCCCTCTCTGGAGCCCCAGTTTCTGAGTCAGACTTAGTTGCCATTATTATGAGTAAGGTTGGTCCTCAGTTTGAGACCACCGTTGCTTCTGCACAAGCCCGTGATACTCCCATCACTTACACTGCCTTGGAATCTTTACTCCTTAGCGCAGAACACCGTCACACTGCTTTTTCTCTTCCCTCTGACGTCGACACTTCTGCGTTTGCTGATGTGCGTGGTGGCTTTTTCGGGGTGGCCGTGGTGGCAGCTACGCTCGTGGTTATGGTTCCTCTCGCAACTACAATGGTGATTTTTCCCATTCTTCTTCGCCAACAGCCTCCTCCCGTGGACAGCCTGCTTCCTCTAATGGCATCCTCGGCTCTGCTCCTGCTTCAGGTGGATTTTCTCCTGCACCTGCGTTCTCCCCGTCTGGCCGTATTCAGTGCCAGATTTGTCAGCGTTATGGTCACTCCGCTATTGATTGCTACAATCGTCTCAACATGTCCTATGAAGGCAGGGTTCCTTCGTCTCGTTTTCAGGCTTATGCGGCTGCACCTCAGTCCCGTGTTGTACCTCCTGCTCCTCCTGCCTCGCCTGCTCAACCATGGCTCTTCGACTCTGGCGCCAATTCCCGCATAACGAATGATGTGGGTCAGCTTTCTAATCCTCGTGAGTATCATGGAACTGATCAGATTCGTGGTGTTCATGGTGGTTCAGGTTTGCACATCTCCAAAATTGGTGATTCGTTTCTTCACACTAAACTAGCTTCTTTTCGATTACTGAATACTCTCTACTGCCCTCATGCTTCCACTAATATCATCTCTTTAAATCGTTTTGCTGCTGATAATGATTGTTTCTTTACTATCCATCCTCGTTTTTATCGTGTGCAGGATTCGCGGACGGGGAAGATCCTTTTCCAAGGCCCGAGTAACAATGGTCTCTATCCTTCCCAATCCTATCATCAAACTCCTGGTGTTTTTGCTTCTGTTGGTGAACGTGTCTCGGATGCCTTGTGGCATTCTAGGTTAGGTCATGTTTCGTTTTCCATTTTACAACATTTAGTGTCTGCAAATAAATTGCCAATTAAAGGCTCAATTTCTAGTAAGTTTTGTCAATTTTGTCATTTAGGTAAAAGTCATAAATTGCCATTTTCTTTATCTTCCTCCATGGCTTCTTCCCCTTTAGAGTTACTTCACTATGATGTTTGGATGTCTCCCTCTCTATCCATTTCTGGTTATAAGTATTATGTGATTTTTGTGGACGATTATTCTCGTTATACTTGGTTGTATCCACTCCGATTAAAGTCTGATGTTTTCTCTACTTTCGTCACTTTTAAAAACCTCGTTGAAAATATGTTCAGTGTTAAGATTAAAGCTTTCCAAACGGATGGTGGAGGTGAATTTGTTAATCATAATTTTGGAACATTCTTAAATCACCATGGCATCTTACATCGTCTTACCTGCCCTCATCATATTGAACAAAATGGTGTGGCGGAACGTAAACACCGCCATATCGTTGAAACTGGCCTTACTCTCTTAGCTCAATCCGGTCTGTCTACTCCATATTGGACCGAATCCTTTCATACTTCCAATTACATTATTAACCGTTTGCCCACTCGCCTTTTAAACAATATCTCCCCGTTTGAAAAACTGTTTCACAAACCTCCTCAATATAATTTTTTTAAAGTTTTTGGGTGTGCTTGTTTTCCTTATTTACGTCCATATAATACTCACAAACTGCAATTTTGTTCCAAACGCTGTGTTTTCTTGGGTTATTCTTTAAACCATCTTGGTTATCGCTGCTTAGATCCCTCTACAGGTCGTGTCTTTCTGTCTCGCCATGTCGTGTTTGATGAGCACACCTTTCCATATAGAGAGTCCATTGTTACATCGCCTTCATCGCTTTCCTCGTCTGCGGATCCAGTACTCACCATCGGACCATCACCATTTCCTATTGCCCCCACGCCCTCCATCCCGTAGCCTTCCTCTTCCAATCACGCAACCCTACCATCACCCCCTACCCATCGCCCTCTTCAAGTTTATACGCGTAGGCCCTCTCGCCTTACTCGTTTCCTGCCGCACACATCTGCCTCTCATTTATCCCCCACCGCCCTTACTATTATCCCTCCTAGTTCTTCCCTCCAAACTACATTCCCCATGTCTCCTACACCTCCGTCACCCCCTGAAGCAAACCTACCACATGTTGCCCCCGCTGCATCCGTTTCATCTACTCCCGAGGTAAGTGATCTTTCTCACTCCATGGTTACTCGCAGCAAAGTTGGTGTTCGAAAACCTAATCCCAAATATGTTTTTGTTACTACTTTTTCTGATGATTTGGTTGAGCCTACCTGTTTTAGTCAGGCAAATAAACACATTGAATGGCGCAAAGCGATAGCTGACAAGTTTACTGCATTACAACACAATGGTACTTGGAGCTTGGTCCCATTCCACCACACTATGAACGTTCTCCCCAACAAATGGGTCTTTAAAATCAAGCGGCGCTCTGATGTTTCCATAGAACGTTACAAAGCACGGTTAGTAGCCAATGGGTTTCATCAACAAGAAGGTTTAGACTATGGTGTGATGTTCAGCCCCGTCGTCAATCATGCCACCATTCGGCTGATTCTCTCCATTGCTATTCACTACAATTGGCCACTTCGACAACTCGATGTGCAAAATGCTTTCCTTCATGGTTCTCTAAATGAAGATGTCTATATGCGCCAACCGCCAGGCTTTGTTGATTCTCAACGTCCCACTCATGTGTGCAAGTTACAACGGTCTCTATATGGCCTTAAACAAGCTCCTCGTGCATGGTTCCAATGCTTTTCCCAACACTTGGAACATTTGGGGTTTGTTTCTTCTCATGCCGACTCTTCATTGTTTACTTTCTTTGATGGCTCCGTGGTCCTTTACTTGTTAATATACATCGATGACATCCTTATTACTGGTAATAACACAGATCATATTGCTCGCTTAATTCAACAGCTGGGCGTTCTTTTTTCCATGAAGGATCTTGGCCCCCTTCATTACTTCTTAGGAATGGAAGTTCATCGTACTGCTGCCGGCCTTCATCTTACTCAAGCAAAATATATCACTGATCTTCTTAAACGTACTAATATGCTGGACTGCAAGCCTATTTCGGCCCCAGCTATTAGTGGCCGACGCCTAAGCCTTTCCGATGGAGAACCATTGTCTGACCTTACGGAATTCCGCAGTGTTGTAGGGGCCTTGCAATATCTTCTTTTCACCCGTCCTGATATCGCCTTTGCCGTAAATCAGGTTTGCCAATTCATGCATAGGCCAACCACAGTCCATTGGGTTGCTGTTAAATGCATCCTCCGATACCTTAAAGCGACTCCGAATCATGGCATTGTTTACAAACCGAGTTCCCTTCAGCTCACTGCCTATGCTGATGCGGACTATGCCGGCGATCCTGACGACCGTCGTTCTACTGGTGGCTACTGTATTTTCCTTGGTACCTTATCTCCTGGAGCTCCAAGAAACAACGAGGTGTCTCTCGCTCCAGCACCGAAGCTGAATACCGTCAGCTTGCGTACACTGCTGCGGCGCTCTCTTGGTATCGCACCTTATTTCGAGAACTTCATCTCCCGCTTGCTCCTCCCCGCATCTGGTGCGACAACATCAGTGCCATTTCTGTAGCCTCTAATCCCGTCTATCAACAACGCATGCGCCATGTGGAGGTGGACTATCATTATGTTCGGGAAAAGGTCACTCGCAATGAACTCATTGTTGGCTATGTCTCCTCTGTTGACCAGCTGGCTGATCTTCTTACCAAAGGTCTCTCTACTGCCCGCTTCACTTTTCTGCTTTCCAAACTACCAGTTCGTGGTCTCCCTGTCAGTTTGCGGGGGAGTGATAAACCAGTCTCCCACAAGAACAAGGATGTTATATCCTTCTCCGCTCAGGATGTTCATTCCTACTCCTATACAGATACTTGAGCAGCAGCCTAGTTCTAGTTTGTTTTGTAGTTTGTTTCCGATACTGCTTGTACTTACTGTATTATACTACACGTCTACTTTGTAATGCTATATATGTCAATAATAATTGGCTCACTCGATTCATTGAGTTGAGTTTCAGAAATAATATCTTTCATGTGCAGCATAAAAAGGCTTTTCGGGAATATCGTTTGAGGGATCAAACAAGTCGCCAAATGTAGAGAAGAAGGTGTTGGCAATTTCCTTTGGAACTTTGTTGGGTAGGATTGCCGTGAAACAGCCGAGCTCTTGGAGTGCATGGCAAACGTCGTTGCGTGCCGAGATCCAACAACTTGTTCCTGGCTTCAGGCAGTCCTCTTTCCAGAAATCTACCACTGGAATTTTCGCCATTGTTTGCTATTAATTTGCTAGGCAGCTGTGAGATACAAATTCTCAGAATGGCAATGCTAACTTGGCTTCAAGGTATAACTTATATAGAGATACAACTGCAAATTTTGTTTCAAAGGAATAAACTATTAGTAATGAGTAACTTGCATTCGAAGACCTTGATATTTAATTAATTAGTACATTATACAGATGTACATGTTATGAATTAACAATTCGTCCCACCTCCACTATGCGACGAACACTGTTTTAAAAAAAATGGAATTAACTTTTTTTTTTTCAAAGGAATAAATAAACTATGTTTGTACCCAAAATAACAGTTTGGGTTGAGCCTATAATTAATCTCGGCAGAATCATCAACGTTTTAAACTTAAAATTGCTTGGAATTAACGCATTAAACTTGATTAGGTGACTCTGAGAATGAACATCATGCCCATGAGTTGGCAATATTATGTTGTTTATTTTTCTTTGAATAAGATTTATTTTAATTAGTTTTGGTTTTCTTAGTTATTGGGTTGTTTTATTCTTGTTCGATCTGCTCATATTTCTTTTCCATTCTCGGTTGTTGATTTTTCTGGGTTTCTTTTTCACTCTTAATCTATCCTATTTTCGGGATAAGTTGCATTAGTTATTAGAATTTGTGTCTTCTTTTATATTTGCAAGATTATGTATTAATAAATATAAGTATTCGAATTCATCTAAGTGCGCTTTTAGCTATACCTTACAAAGCATCTGGTAATATCATGTTTAAAATATTTACGAAATTGTCGATAATTTCGTCGTAATATTCGAAAAATCAAAGAACGGTAAGAAAATTGGAGTGAAATGTAAACTTCACTCTATATTGGCGAGATATTAGAAAATCAATGAATATCGATGATATATATTGATCTACCACAGAAATTTTGCCGAAATATCAATGATATCAAATGAACATATCATGAACGTATTAAACTTAAATTTGCTTGGAATTAACGCATTAAACTTGATTAGTTGACTTTGAGAATGAACGTCATGCCCATGAGTTGGCAATATTATATTGTATATTTTTCATTGAATAAGATTTATTTTTTAATTAGTTTTAATTTTCTTAATTATTGGGTTGTTGTTTCATTCTTGTTCTATCTGCTCATTATTCTTTTCCATTTTCGGTTGTGATTTTTCTGGGTTTCTTTTTCACTCTTAATCTATCCTATTTTCAGCGTAGGTTGCATTATTATTCGAATCCATCTAAGGGCAATTTTAGATCTGACCCACAAAGCATCTGGTAATATCAATGTTTAAAACATTCACGAAATTATCGATATTTTCGGTTGTTGTTTTATTCTTGTTCTATCTGCTCATATTTCTTTTCCATTCTCGGTTGTTGATTTTTCTGGGTTTCTTTTTCAATCTTCATCTATCCTATTTTCGGGGTAGGTTGCATTAGTTATTAGAATTTGTGTCTTCTTTTATATTTGCAAGATTATGTTTTAATAAATATAAGTATTCAAATTCATCTAAGTGCAATTTTAGATCTAACCTACAAAGCATCTGGTAATATCATGTTTAAAATATTTACGAAATTGTCGATAATTTCGTCAAAATATCTGAAAAATCAAGGAACGATATGAAAATTGAGGTAAAATGCAAACTTCACTCTATATCAGCGAGATATTAGAATATCAATGAATGTCGATGATATTTACCGATCTACCACAGAAATTTTGTCGAAATATCAATGATATCAAATGAACATCATGAACGTATTAAACTTAAAGTTGCCTGGAATTAACGCATTAAATAGTTGACTTTGAGAATGAACGTCATGCCCATGAGTTGGCAATATTATATTGTATATTTTTCATTGAATAAGATTTATTTTTTAATTAGTTTTAATTTTCTTAATTATTGAGTTGTTGTTTTATTCTTGTTCTATCTGCTCATTATTCTTTTCCATTTTCGGTTGTGATTTGTCTGGGTTTCTTTTTCACTCTTAATCTATCCTATTTTCAGCATAGGTTGCATTATTATTCGAATCCATCTAAGGGCAATTTTAGATCTGACCTACAAAGCATCTGGTAATATCAATGTTTAAAATATTCACAAAATTATCGATATTTTTTATGAAATATCCAAAAAATCAAGGATCGGTATAGAAACGGTGAGTGAAATGCAAACTTTACCCTATATCGGTGAGATATAGGAAAATCAATGAATATTAATGATATTTACCGATCCACTACAAAAATTTTGTCGGAACTCATTGCAGATTTTGAACTTTTAAATTTATTTTGAGAAAATTTCTCTCATTTCGAGTAAATCATAATTAGTTGATATACTCCCCTTATTGCAAATTCCCATAATTCCCATGTAAAGCAACTGACATCGATATACAGGGCAGGCCCTGAGGGTAGCCCAAGTAGGCGCCCGCCTAGGGCCCCCACTTCGGAAGGGCCCCCAAAAAAAATTTATATCCTGTAATTAACATATAAATACAAAAAAAAAAGTAAAAATTATCATAATTCATTTGTTAGTGCAGTGGAAATGTTGACTTCATTTTTCTTTGGGGTGTTGAGTTCGAAACACGAATCTGACTTTCAGTCACTAGATTTTTCTTAATTTTTCTTATTTTTCAAATTTACTGCCAATCTATCTGTCCAAATGCATATAAAGTTATAAAACTCAAGTCTCTTTGCAATTTTTTTCTTTCAACTTCTCATTCTCTCCATTTCTATTGAATTTTTAAACCAACTTCCCATTTTCTCCATTTCTATTGAATGTTTAAACCAACTATCATATGGTAAAGATTGTACTTTAAGGTAATCAAAACTTTGAATTTTATATTTTCTTTTATATTTTTCTTTTCAATAACTTCTTAAAAAACACAAGAGAAACAATTGGAGTTGAATTTATTATACTCATCGATCAAGTTTTATTGTTATTTACAAATTTACTTAATTTTTCTTAATTTTATTGTTATTCACTAGATTTTTCTTAATTTTTCTTATTTTTCAAATTTACTGCCAATCTATCTGTCGAAATGCATATAAAGTTATAAAACTCAAGTCTCTTTGCAATTTTTTTCTTTCAACTTCTCATTCTCTCCATTTCTATTGAATTTTTAAACCAACTTCCCATTCTTTCAATAACTTCTTAAAAAAACACAAGAGAAACAATTGGAGTTGAATTTATTATACTCATCGATCAAGTTTTATTGTTATTTACAAATTTACTTAATTTTTCTTAGTTTTATTGTTATTCACTAGATTTTTCTTAATTTTTCTTATTTTTCAAATTTACTGCCAATCTATATGTCCAAATGCATATAAAGTTATAAAACTCAAGTCTCTTTGCAATTTTTTTCTTTCAACTTCTCATTCTCTCCATTTCTATTGAATTTTTAAACCAACTTCCCATTTTCTCCATTTCTATTGAATGTTTAAACCAACTATCATATGGTAAAGATTGTACTTTAAGGTAATCAAAACTTTGAATTTTATATTTTCTTTTATATTTTTCTTTTCAATAACTTCTTAAAAAACACAAGAGAAACAATTGGAGTTGAATTTATTATACTCATCGATCAAGTTTTATTGTTATTTACTCTCTTGATCATCAATTTTATTGTTCTTCACTGTCAATCTTAAACTCTTAACTGCAAACATTTAGTACATTTGTGTCTAAAAACGTGAATTGTGTAATGTTTAAATAATATTTGTATATTTATCTTCTTTTGATAATAATTTTTAATGATATTTGATGTGAAAATAGAACTTTTTATGTATTTAGCAAATTCTTTTTTATACAAATCAATATACAAAGAACCGGAGATCAAAGAATTTTAGGGCCCCACTTCGAATGCTCGCCTAGGGCCCCCAAATTCTCAGGGCCGGCCCTGTCGATATATTCATAGATATTTCTATAAGTTTGCATATTGATATTTACACTTATATCAATATCTTAAACACTGATAATATAGATTAAGTATCGTATTCAGTCCCTTCAAGTTGATGGAATTGTAAATTTGCCGATAAAAAAAAAAAAGAGAAAAGGATCCCAAAAAATAAAAAGCAAGATAATGTTTGAAGAAGGAAAAAGAAGAACCGATTGAATTGATGTACACAAAACAGACAAATAAATGGACTACGAATATTACTAGAAAAAAAATACAAAATTGTTAAGAATGTTACATAACTCGAAGATATTACATCTGGCTAGACTTGTATCAACTGAGTTACAATACACACTATTCATAAAGAACTAATCATAATTTTAATAGGCAAGAATCCAATCCTTATTCTATAGTAAAATCCTAAAACATGAAATACAATAATTGCATTTTCCTAGCATTTTAGTTAAGAACATTGTTTACTTTTGAATATTTTAAAAATAATATTAAAATTGGTGAAGGGGTAATAGCCCACTTATTTGTGTGTACCTCACAATGTGGTGCTGAAATTTGGCCCAATAAAATGTCGAGGATATGTCGAAGTTCAAGTTGTTTGGTTCTCCAAGTTGCTATAAATAGGCTTCTAAAGGACTGGGCTACTAAATTGGTTGAAGCCCTTCCCAACACAAGTGTGAATTGTAGAGAATAGAGAATTACAAATAGAGTGATACTATCTACACATTCCTGGCAGATTGACTGCATCGAAGAAGGTTAATAGACAAAAATTAGTAAAAGTATGTGAGAGCTAAAATATAAGGTGTGAATAACACTACTCGAGAATATTTGGGTAACTGGACTTGTTCTTAGTATTTCAAAAGAATTACGTTATAATTTAAATTCAAAAAAATGTGAGAGAAAAGTTGTATAAAAACAAGCGCATGATGTCAATAATAACATTCTTAAGTAAAATGTAAATCATAATTGATCGTTTAGGTCAGCGACCCTTTGCACTTAATTTGTTGAAGGAGATTCTATGCCAAATTCTAAGAAAAAGGATTTATTTTATTTTATTGAAAAGGATAAATTTAAATGACCTTTCTTGCTGCAACAAAGGAAACAATTGGGCTAAAGATTAGCATCCAAAACAACTTGTAAGATTTTGCTCATGGTCTCATTTTTTCCGAGAATAATTTACATAGCAAGAATACATTGTCACGTGAAGTTCTGTGTAAATAAAATAAGGACAAAGAAATTTACATATATTATTAATTTGTTGACACAAAACGTCAATACCAGCATATCCGTTCCATGTAAGTCTTTCATTTCACCTCCTTTTAGATTTATGGTCAAAGCTAATAAGAATCATTGTCTTTGCGAAACCCCAAGTTGTTTTTGAGGTACTTTCGCCAAGAAAAACACTTTGTTTGTTTGTTTTTTTGTTTTTTGTTTTTTGTTTTTTTGTTTTTTGAGTTTCACTAATCGAAGTATCAAGTTTAGGTTCCAATTTATTCAGAAAAAAAAAGAAAAAAAAGAAAAAAGGTTTGGATGCATTTGGCCGATTATTTCTTCAGCACCACAACGCACCAATTCAGTAGCCTTCTTTTGTCTCTTCTCTTTGTGCTGTTTGTTTATTTGATTCCCGCAGGAAAATATTGGTTTCTTCTGTGTAAATATAGAAAATGAGAATGCTGCTTCTCTTTACATATATATACATATATATATATATGAGCATTGTTATGAGCCCGTTGATAATAATTTCAAATTTTCAGTTTTCATGTAAAATAAAATAGTTATTCAACTGCTTTTTAATTTTGTTCTTCGAATATTCATGCTTACATGCAAACGAAAGTAACATTTTCTTCATTTTCATTTGCAAGTAATCATTATATATAATTTAGTGAACTACGTCAATGGCTAGACATTAACGCTGAAACTATTAAAAACTCAAAACCACATCGTTTTAGACATGAACACGATATAATCACCAAAACACAAGTAGATAATCATATATTATGTGACAATCACAACTTAGTTGTTCAAACATTAATGCATCCCATACATCAGTTTGTGATATAAAATCATTGTTCTACCCGTCTAGAGCCGCCTAGGCCCTTCTAGACGCTAGGCGGCTAGCCAAACTCCGATTAATGCCTAGACTTTTGAAAATAAAAAAAAGGGCGCTTAGACTTGCTGAGGCACCTGCCTAAGTCGCGACTCACTTAGACAGAAAATAGATAACTTTTATTTTGCATTTTTTTTTCAATAAATTGTAAGAGACTTGTTGCATACTTAAATGAATGCACATTATATGTTTGTTCCTCATGTTTTCATTATGTTCTAATACTTCGTAATATATATGTTATTCTATTTTGTAGTTTATGATGAAATTATATATATTTTAAGTATAAGCAAACATTTATGTAAATTAATATAATATATATACTTAAATGCGCCTAGTCCGCCTAAGTCCTAGGCCCCAACTCACCGTCCAACTAATGCCTAGCGTCTTTTAGAACCTTGTATAAAAATACCATTTCTTTTTAGCAATGATCTAACTTTACCAATTCTCATCCTTTTTAGTATGGACAAGGATTGTCTGCCCTTCTTGTTCCCGTGCCCTCCCATGTCCTCCTGTTTGTGTGGTCACGGTTAAGCCACGTCAACATTTTATATTACTATTCATTTTTGTCTTATTATCTCTATAAAAAAAACAATATAAAATGTTGACGTGGCTTAACCGTGACCACACAAAACAGAAAGGCACGAGAACAAGGAGGGCAAACAATCCTTGTCCCTTTAGTATTTGCAAATATATTCAAAACTCACCAATTTTACGAAAATGCAAGGATCCATAGGAAAGTACGAAAATGTACTGAATCGTTGACTAGTCAGTATTCACATAGGTCTTCAATTTTACCGCGCGAATTGGTAAAAAACGCGGCGACAGAAATTGGACTTTGAGCTTTGGACTCGATCGTTCAAAAAATTTTCCTTCTAATTTTGTGTGGTGGTACAACAATGAAAATGATTTAGTCACTTAGTATTAAGGTTTAATAGTATTCTTTTTTACTTATATGAGAAGTCTTAAGTTTGATTATTGTCAAATACGAATTTGAACCATATTATTGCTAGCTTATTATGAGACTTAGTTTATCATCTTCTCGTTAATGTAGATAATATCGTGTATTAAAAAATAAAAAACAATACTACTTAGTACTACGGTCTAGTAATATTATTCTTCACTTGTAAGTGAAAGGTCTGAAGTTCAATTCTCGCCAAAGACGAACCACATTATTGTTAGCCCATTGTGAGGCTGAACCCACCTCATCTCTCTTAGTGTAAATGATATCGTTTGTTAAAAAAAACAAAAACAATAAAAATGGTTTCAGATTCAGACCAAGTAATTGAGAGAGACAGAGAGTAAGGTTAAATTTAATAAAAAACAAAGATATGAAACCAGATTCAGAAATCAGAATCCATGTAATTGATGTCAATTCAGATTTCAGGGTTTAGTGTCTCTTTCTTTCACGTGTGCCCTCCTCAGTAACGATGCCCCATTTATTACTGTTACTAAGGTTTTCCTGAATTAATGTTTTGAACTTTTATGTTATATTTTTGTGAATAACTGTTTCATGCACGTCTTAATTGAATATAAAGCATTGTTTTTTTTTATTTTTTTTAAATAATCGATATTATCTATACCAAGGGGAATGAGGTAACCTCACAATTGGCTAGCAATAATGTGGTTCAAAGTCGTCTTTGGCGATAATCGAATCTAAGACCTCTCACTTATAAGTGAAGAGGAATACCAGTAGATCGTAACAGTTGCAAAGCCAGGAATTGTCAGGAGGAGGGGCGAAATTTAAACGGTTTAAGGTCCCAAAAAAATGTGGACATCCATTCGAGGCCTAAGTCTAGGGTTTGCATGAAGATTATGTGAACTACTCGGAATATTTGTAGGAGAATTTGCACTAACCGAAATATTCGAAGTAGGAATTGGACATGAATTGACCTAGGCGGACTAGGCGAATTTGAAAAAATTTATTATATATTGTATAAATAAGTGTCTATTTATTATATACATATAATATCTAAGAACATTGACTATAAAACATACAATATATAAAAATATTGACAAATTTTTTTATTACTTTGTTGTATTTGATAGTAGGAGATAAAAATTCAAATGATTACAAGTTCTTAATATTTTACAAAATATTTTTTAAAGTTCGTATGAATTTATAGTAAATTTGAAGATAAATATTAGTGTAAACAAAGTGGCTAAAAAAATATTGAAAAAGTGAGCAAATTAATCAAACAATAATTAAAAAACAAAACAAATCTCAATATAATCAGCATATTAAATAGCTAGCTATATGGCCCAAATTGATTGGGTAAATAATTGAAAAACCAAATCAAAGTGGGTAATTTTAAAATGGCACGTGGGGTGGGTGAAGGAGAAAGTTTATCTTCTTCCTCTCTCTCTCTTCTTCGTTACTTTTCAGTAGCTGCAAAATGCAAAGCCTGGGTATTTTGAAAAAAAAAGAAAAAAAAAAGAGTCTGCGCACAGGAAATTCAAAAAACCAGATGGGACCAGAGGGGCAGAACCACCGGTCTTGGGCTTGATTTTCGGCTTGGGGAGAGGCAGTCGCCCCTCCTTGCCCTTATGTAGCTTTGCCCATGGACCGTAATACTAAGTGGCAATATAAAGCATTGTTATGTGGAAAAAAAAAAATTGCATATAAGACATAGCAATACATAATTAACCTTACATGATAGTAACCAGGTATCATATCTAAGTTTTTCTCGGTTTTGAGACCACTTGCCTATTTTGGAGAAACTTCCAAAATGCTTCATTTGAAAGAGAGAGTCTATAAAAAAAAAAAAACATTACCTACAAGGAAAGTGTTATTAATGTGTAGAAAATATTAAAAAACTAAAAAGATGGGGGAGAAGTACTTTAGAGTAGGGTATGTGAATATAATTTCTCTACCTACAATATTTTGAGTGTTTATTTATTCAATTTTAAATAATATCTGTGGGTGTTTCATAAAAGTTTTGGGTTAGCTTTTTGAAAATTCTTGGACTAATGGTTGGTTTGGAAGTGGGAAAGAGTTAAAGTTTGAGTGAAGGGAGTTGTGTGCCTAAATAGAAGTTGCAGTCCAAGAGAAGGTGATTGGCATCCCAGCTTACATTTTCCAGCTTTTAATGGCAATGGAGAGTGATGACTTGCTTTTCAAAACAATGGAGAAAACTTGAAGAAAAAAGTGGAAAGGTTTGAAAAGTGCTGTTGGAGGAAGGAGAAAAAGGGGTATTATCAAATTAATAAAAAAATGCCAACAGTGTGGTTTTCTCTGAAGAAATCTCTTCACTGCAAATCAGAGCCATCAGATGTTCATGATCCAAGGGGCAGGAAGCAACTGAGCACAATCTCGACTAGAAAAGCAGGAGGAGGAAGATCAGGGTGCTCAAGATCCATAGCAAATCTCAAGGATGTGATTCACGGAAGCAAGAGGCATATGGAAAGGCCACCAAGTAATTGCAGCCCAAGATCCATTGGAAGCAGTGAGTTTCTCAACCCAATAACACATGAAGTAATTTTGAGCAACTCAAGGTGTGAGCTGAAAATCACCACCAACCTTGGTGGCTTCCAGGACGGAGTTGGGGGTGGAAATGCCAACAATGGCAGCGGTGGTGGCAGTGTCGGTGGTGGTTCAACTTTTGTTGATACCCTAAAGCCAGGCACACCTGGTCCTGGTGGGCACCCTACAATGCACTACTTCAATCCATCTTTAAGGCCTTCCTCAACTCCTCCTAGAAAAAGCCATTTTCTGGCTTCTGCAGAGAGTACAGAAGGGTCTGCTGGCTTTAAGGGTTCTGCTTTTTCTGGAAGTGCTGGCGGAATTAGACAAAGCAATAGGATTTCTTTTGACACAGAAAATTCTAACGGCTCTTCTGCAATTACTTGCCACAAATGTGGAGAGCGTTTTACCAAATGGGATGCTGCTGAAGCTCACCATCTCTCTAAACATGCTGGTAAGAAATTACCCTTTTGCTGAAACTGAATGAAATTTCTCATTTTTCGGGCAAAGTTTTTCTGAAAATTAATATTCTGTAATTTATTCCCTTTCTTTTTGTTGTTCTTGAGTGTTTTCTACTGCGTCTACTGCGTCTGTTTCAACTTTCCTTATCCTCTTAGGACCTATGTCTAAATTATTTTTCCTTTTCTTAGGACCAAAGTATATTTTTTCTGACCACAAAAATATAGGCACTTTTTTTTCGGACTGAGGAAAGAGGACCTTTGCAAAGATTTATCCTTTGTTTATTTTTTTATTTTTTTGAACAAACCTTTGTTTAATTAACCCAGCAGAAAAGATTGAACTTATTTAATTAATATATCCTTACTACATAATTTAATGAATCTAGCAGAAACTGGATTTTGGATTCAAGTCTTTTGATTCGAGTCTCACTTAATCGCCTGAAACTCGATAAACTATCTTTTGGTTTGGTATACCATGGAGATTGTTTTCATTTCCAAAATGGTTAATGATCTTTATGAACTAATCTTTTGATTCATCAATTGCCTTTTTTTTTTGGTCAATGACTCATCAATTGCTTGCTTAAGTGCTTTTCACTTCAGTTTTTAGAGTAGATTTCCCACTGACACTATCCCTATATCTTTGGCAGTTACTGAGCTCGTGGAAGGTGACTCATCTCGAAAAATCGTGGAGATAATATGCCGGACAAGTTGGTTAAAATCCGAGAACCACTGCGGCCGCATTGAGAGAGTGCTCAAAGTCCACAACATGCAAAGAACCCTAGCGCGATTTGAAGAGTATCGAGAGATGGTGAAGACAAAAGCCAGCAAGCTGCCCAAGAAGCACCCTAGGTGCATTGCTGATGGGAATGAGCTCTTGAGGTTTTATGGCACCACCGTGGCCTGCTGTCTCGGCCTAAATGGCTCCTCGAGCCTTTGCGTATCGGAGAAATGCAGCGTTTGTAGGATCATACGTAACGGGTTCTCTGCGAAAAAGGAGCTCAAGGAAGGTGTTGGTGTTTTTACAACATCTACAAGTGGAAGAGCTTTTGAAGCAATTCAAATATTGGAGGAAGATGCAACTCTAAGGAAGGCTTTGATAGTGTGCAGAGTGATTGCTGGGAGAGTGCATAAGCCATTGGAAAATATTCAGGAAATTACTGGGCAAACGGGGTTCGATTCATTGGCTGGAAAAATGGGGCTTTATTCTAACATTGAAGAGCTTTATCTGCTAAATCCTAGAGCTCTCCTTCCCTGCTTTCTGGTCATCTGCAAACCCTGAAGATTCTTTTCATCTTTTTTGCTTTTGGAGGAGGAGGAAAAAATAGCTCAGTAAATCTGTTGTCTTCAGTTGGTGTTTGGAAAGTTGAAGCATATAAAAAAATGTGCTTTTGGGTGAAAAATCATTCATTAGTTAATCTGTTATTTTTTTATTCAAGCAATATTCTAATCCAATCTGAATTATGAACTATTGAGTAGGAAAACTGAATTTAAATGCAGAAGCGGGAGCACATTACTCTAATCAACTTGATTATGTCCAACCCAAATATGTGCGTAATTTGTAGTCTTAAAAAAAAAAGGTTTATCAGAGTCATTGAATTATTGAATTGTGTGCTTGCTCTTGCCTGCACCAAAGTTAATAACATCCAAATGAGTGATAATCTCTAACCCCAAAGTGTGAACAAATAGTTCTTGGGAATGCAGAATATAACAAAAATAACTCTGAAATAATAGAACTAGCACTATTGGTACAGTAATTAATGAAATATTAATTAACAGATTAAAAGTTAATGAAAACTTAGATTCCATCAAACTGTTAAATGGGATGGACCATATGAGAAGGGCATCAAGTGGTCCTTGTTGGGAAGCTTATGTCAAGGTTCGTCCAAAACCAGAGGACAAAAATAAAGGATTGCATTGCATGACATAAATTCACTGTCCAGCCCAAATTTGTTTTGTGTCTTTTCTATCCGTATCACTCTTTGGTTGGTGCTTACTCTTGGTGCATTAAGCAGCTAACATTCAAGATAAGGTCAGGGAATCGTTTCTCTCTCTCTCACATTCTCCATACATATTATTGTTTGTGACCGTAATACTGTCATGTAATATTAACGTGCAAACGTTTTCATGTTTTAGGTGAACTGGTAGCACCACTTGGCAACTTTATGATCGTGATTCACACCAAAATTCAACTCCTCTGTCTTCAGCTACCCTGTTGTTACTAATTTACAGCAGCCTGCCCGTGTTAACGGCCACACATGTGCTAATTCATCGAAATTATAGCATTACAATGTACTAATATTACTATCATCCAGTATTAACGATGTGTTTAGACATGTCTATGCTTTAGGGTCACCGCGTGAAATTGTTATGGTCATGATTCACACTAAAAGTCGAACCCTCCCTCTTTAGACTTTAGCCGCATTGTGCTACTAATTTATCAAAATTACAACATTTATTAATGAAGCGTTTACTCTTTAGGTTGAAATTGGTAAAACCGCATATCGGCGTTAACGGCCACACAAACGTTTACTCCTCCCTCTTCAGTCTTCAATCGCATAGTGTTACTAATTCATCACAGTTACAACATACGTATGCTATAACACGTTTTACTTTAGAATTAACTGATAAAATCACGATGGTGTTACGCCATACAAAACTTTGCTCCTCTCCCTCCTTCCCAAAAATAGTAATTAGTTGTGAGCTTTTGGAGTGTGCATCTACCTTTCTATTGGGAACACCAAGCCCTTACTGAAACATCTGTACAGCTTTTGAAGGCAATGTGGCACATGCACCTCATAAATGAATCCTTCCTACCCCTCCAGGACACTTGTCTGAAATTATGATGTGAAGAAATTGAATGAGTATCTTATTAAATGTTTTGAAAGGAGGTAGCTTTTGGTTTTGGTTTTGGGGTTGCATTTGCATATGAACTCAAATACTTGAAATATTTTACTGCATGCAGAGGACAATTACTCCTTTGACAGTAACTCTTCAGTTCAGTCTTCATCGGGGCAGGCTGGGCAGCCAATGGCAATGGCTGTAGCAATGCAGAGAGATCATGTCAAGCTTCTGAATGTTATTTAATTGGAAGCGGCAGAGAGGTTTCGGTTCTGAAATGTTGTATCATATGCAGGCACCGCTAGGACTAGGAGTAGATGGCAATTTATGAGCTCTTTTCAGAAGAAATGATGTTAATTAGTGTAAACAAGTGTTGACGAGAGACAATTTAAGAATCGAATTATTGCAGTAAGAAAAATAAATCTCACTTATCAAATGTTAATATCCGAGGCAATAATAGTTAGGTACAATAACATTCTTATTTTTTTTTTCTTTTTTGAACGAAATATGTCATTGATGAAAAGCAATAGATACATAAGATAAGGTCATCTCCTACCGAGGGCTAGCCAGAGAGCTTGTTTTAGCCATCTGGTCCTCCAAGATATTAATATTTTAATGAAGAGTATATGACCATATTTGCTTCTATCTCCAACCGAGGGTCGAATGGCCATAGAGCTCGTTTTAGTCCTGTCACAAAAAACCGTCTCCAATCGAGGGCCAAAGGGCTAAATATAATTTATTATTTAAATTTAAAAACGACAACAATTTAAATTTAAAAACAACAACTTAAATTTAAAACACACCCACCCTTTACAAATTCCCAACAACTGTGAAACTGAAAGGGTTTTGAGCTGCTCTCCATATACAATTCCTTCGCTTGGCATACCTAGAAAATATAATTACAAAAATTAAAAGAAATTAATTTATGAAATTAAATGTAATATAATTAAATATTTAAAATAAATTGTGAAAACACTTACTTCGTCGTAGTAATTAGTGCCGTTTTCATGTCTACTTGCGGCTGCTAACAATGCTTGATGTCATTTTTTCAAACTTGGCTGAATGTGTTTCTTCCATCTTGAAGAACAACTCTCGTGGTTCCGGATATTCAGTGGAGTGGTGCCTTTCATAGAACTCTAAGTATTTTTTGGACTCACGAGTCCAAACACCGTTATTTGTTTGACAATTCCCCATCACACTATCTTCCGACACCCATCTATAAGTCTTGCAAAGAGCTTCATCTTCTTTTCGGGTCCAAGCCCTACCTTTCATTGCAGACGAGGCCATTTGAAAATTATTGAAAAAATTGAAGGATATATTTTTGAAAGAGGAAAGAAAATATGAGAATTGAAATGGTGAAAATTTTGTGAGGAATGGTGAATGAATGGTTTAGATATTTATAAGAAAAAAAATTAGAATTTTTAAGAATTTTTTTTTTAAAAAGGCCAAAAAACCAAAAAAATTAAAAATAAAAATTGAATCCAACGGTAACTGGCGTCAGCTAGCCGTTGGATTCAAATTTTTGTTTAAGCATTCCTGTCGGATATAACCGACATGAATATATTTATATTAAATATATTCATATCGGTTATATCCGACAGGATTGCTGGAATTTCTGGTCAGCCTCGGGTTGGCTGGCTGGCTGCATGCGGCCAACCCTTTGGCCCTTTCAGATTCTGTGGGGCCCACGAGCCTTCTAGCCTAGCCCTCGGTTGGAGACGATTTTCGGGCTATTTTTGGCCCTCTGGCCCTCTAGATCATTCGGTTGGAGATGGCCGGTTGGCCAGAGGGCTAGTTTTAGCTCTGTCACAAAAAACCGTCTCCAACCGAAGGTCATAGGGCTAAACATAATTTATTATTTAAATTTAAAAACTACAACTTATATTTAAAAACTACAACTAAAATTTAAAAACGACAAATTAAATTTAAAAACTACAACAACTTAAATTTAATATCCATAATCAACATCATCTTCATTATCCGCCATCGTAGGAGTATAGTCAGAGGTAAACAACTGTCGTCGGCTCATAATTTCTTTTTTTTTTCCTATCAAAATAGGCCTTACTCATTGGAGTGTAATTCGAAGTGTTCATTTCCATATTCTTATCATCCATCTCTTCTTGTATTTGTTTGGCCCGTTCTTCATGCCTACACTTCCTTTCTTCCGCCTCAAGGGCATTTTGCTCCGCCAATAATCGCAATGAGGCCACCACTTCATGTTGAGCGGCATAATCATCATTTGCCTTGCCCTTTTCCTTCAACCTTCGCGCCTTGTTTCGTCCTATAGCCCTAAGCATGGAACCTTCACCCGAAGACAGATTTTCTACCCTTGTTTGTTGAATGGTTGGAGATCCATCTTCATCCATATTTGTAGCTGAGGATGCAGTTCCGAACACCGGCGTATGAGCTCTTTGTGGTGGATCTTCAAATAACACTCACGCTTTACAAATTTCCCAACAACTGTGAAATTGAAAGGGTTTCGAGCTGTTCTCCATATACAATTCCTCCGCTTGGCGTACCTAGAAAAAAATTAAAGGAAATTAATTTATGAAATTAAATGTAATATAATTAAATATTTAAAATAAATTGTGAAAACACTTACTTCGTCGTAGTAATTAGCGCCCCTTTCATGTCTACTTGCGGCTGCTAACAATGCTTGATGCCATTTGTTCAAACTTGGCTGAAGATGTTTCTTCCATCTTGAAGAACAACTCTCCTGGTTTCGAATATTCACTGGAGTGGTGCCTTCATAGAACTCTAAATATTTTTTGGACACACGAGTCCAAACACCGTCATTTGTTTGACAATTCCCCTTCACACTATCTTCCGACACCCATCTATAAGCCTTGCAAAAAGCTTCATCTTCTTTTCGGGTCCAAGCCCTACCTTTCATTGCAGACGAGGCCATTTGAAAATTATTGAAAAAATTGAAGGGTAGATTTTTGAAAGAGGAAAGAAAATATGAGAATTGAAATGGTGTAGGAATGGTGAAAATTTTGTGAGGAATGGTGAATGAATGGTTTAGGTATTTATAGGGAAAAAAGGCCCAAAAAACCGAAAAAAAAAAAAAAAAAAAATTTGAATCCAATGGTAACTGGCACCAGCTAGCCGTTGGATTCAAATTTCTTTTTAAGAATTCCTGTCGGTTATAACCGACATGATAGATGATTTTCTAGCCAGCCCCAGGCTGGCTGACTGCATGCAGCCAACCCTCCAGCCCTCTTCGATTCCATGGGGCCCTCTCAGATTCCACAGCCCTCTGGCCTAGCCCTCAGTTGGAGACGGTTTTCAGGCTATTTTCGGCCATCTGGACCCTTCGGTTGGAGATGGCCTAAGGGACCCCAATAAAATTGGGGAACCTAGCAGCAAGTAAAGACCCCCAAGGAGACAGTGGACCTAAAGGTAGATAAAGAGGACCAAGAGCGCAGCTCGGGTCACCACCCGAAGGCCAAAAACCAAAGAGAGCGTTAGTGGGAGCAAGGAAGGCCATAAATGGACAAGATATGGACTAGACTTCCGAACACATTTCTCTTTTAAAACGTCCAAAAATTTCTTCTCTTCAAAATGGAGTTAGAGGAATGATTTGTGGAGAACATGTTGAAAATTACAAGAATTGCGCATCAAAATTATGAAAAATTATATGTCACTTATATTGGGCAAGTCCACTCTTAATTACAGTACGATATTTTATGATAAAAACTTCTACACCTGTTGTGTTTTGCAAGTAATAAGATGCAAATAAGTGAACCATATCAATGTGATTAATTGTGAACTACTAACCTGTCTCCATAGCATCTGGACTCTAACCCTCGAGTACTTTTCCAAGCCTTTAGTTAAAACTTAAACAAAGGCAAATAAAGGTCAAATTTTTGCTTGTTTCATTAAAGATTCTTTCTCTCTGTCATTATCCTCCAATTAGCGAATGAATACTTACTTGAATACATATTTGTTTCGCAGATGAATCTCCACTTTATGCAGGTGGCAACCAACTTGTCTTCTCACTTGGGCTCTTTGGCCAAAACATTTGGCTTGGATGTTACATTTAATAGTGATGCGGACTAAAGGATGCCCAAAAAGCTGGCTGTTCTTTTAACTTCAATTTGACAGATAGAGAATTGCTTTTCGGATTTAAGGCACGATTGGTATTATACAAAAAAATATGAAGCATTTCAAAAATCATTTCTTCAGAATAATTTTAATGACTCAAAAACTTGTTTAATATGAAATTCAAAATTATTTTTAAATCTTAACGATTGAAGAAATAAGAAAGGGAGAGAGAATAGAGAAGATAAAAAGAAAGGGAGAGAGAATGGAGAGAGAATCCATAGTGAGAGAGACAAAGAAAGTTGAGGGACAGGATCGGAAGAAAGAGAGAAGAGAAAGGATGATGAGAGATGAGAGAAAAAATTATAATAGATTGGAAGAGAGAGGAGAGATAAAAAGAGGAGGGTAGAGAGAAATATCATGACATATAACACAAGGGAAGTGAGATGATAGAGAAGAGGAGAGAGAAATAGGTTTAAAAACCGACTTAAGCTAATATTTCAAGTTGGTTTTGAGTTGATTTTTTTAAAATAGTCTTACTAAACAAGAATTATTGACCTAAGACTCAAAAATTGTATTTGAGTTAAAAAAAATTAGATTCAAATTGCATATCAAACAGACCGTTAACGTTTGACCAATTCTTGAAACTAACTTTAAAAATGCTTCATAGAAATACTACTAGCAAAAGTACTTAGGAGGAAACGACTTTGTAGATGCATTTTGATACCTAGTTACCTACAACAACTCAAATGCAGTAAAATTTCCAAGCTTGTGGAGCACTAAACGGTCCTTTCTGACTTATCGATCCATAGTTCTTGCCGGATCATACGGTAGCGTTTGAAGATGTTATTTTTTCTATATATTGTTGTGGTTGTACAATGACCAACTTATTTGCCCCATCGGAGTGGCATGAAAATACAGAGGAATGAAAATGTCTGTTTTCCAACAGGCCCACATCTTTGATCGATGATAAAGGATTTAGTTTAGTTAAACTTCAAACAAGTAAGTGCATTTGAAGATAAAAATATCACGATCTACCAATAATCATGACATGACCATACATTGACAACTGTAAGTTCATCGTATCAACGATATGAACAACATCGACAACATGTCCTCATTTAAGAAAAAATGTTGTTAACCGCAACGTAGAAAAACTCTAGACTCTAAATGGGAGGTAGAAAGCCATAACCTAAACAACAAGAAACTGTCTGATGAACAATATCTTCAATGCCATGCTTGTAAGTGAATCCCAAATCAGTTAGCTTCTTTGAAGAGATCTCGGAAGGTACTACATCATTTTCTTCCGCAATAACTCTGTACCTGCAAAATATGTGCAGAATAGTAAGGTTAAATATTGAAGGGGAAATATCGATAAATTTAGGAGACGCATGTAATTAGTAGTAAATCATTTGAGTTACAACCTCGAACCTTGAAAATATATATTGAGTAGAAATAAGGTGCTAAATCCACTGAGACCGGCTCCCAAAACAAATTTAGACTTTTGGCTTTAGTTATTTGGCCAGAAACTATGTTATTGCTCCAATGGTATGGTCTACATTTTGGGCTAAAAAGTTGTTAAATTTCGTTTTAGCCTACTATTTTTGTTTCCGTTAACTTAAAAAAAAAGATATTTGTTTAGATTAACTTAGTTTAATTTTGTGAACATTTAAACGTAAAACTATATAAATTTCAAGAAAATATGAAAAATCACACAATAGACACATTGAAACCAGAGTTCCACATTGATTGTGTGAATGCATGAACAAATGGATGACTATTTATAGTTTTAGGGTGATATTTAAGTCAAATTTTTTTCTCAAAATATTTAAACCGTTGGATATTTTTTTTACCGTTAGATTTGGTCTTATTTTATCTTTGCCATTGAATTATAAGTAAAAGTAAATAATAAAAATATAAATGTTTGAAATATGATCATGGGATCAATCAACGGTCATTTGATTTGATCTGCAAAGCTGTTGGTGGTGGCCAACTCGTAATCATTCAAATAGGAGGGGAGTGAAGAAGAGAGAGATTAAGAGGGGAGAGAATTTTTCTCCATCTTCAGAATCAGGTGCATCACACGTCTCGCACGTCGTTATGCTGGCGTTTGGTATTCGTTGCGAAATCCCACGCGCGGAGGTGAGTCCCACTCGTTTTGGTCGGGCCACTCTTTTGGCCACCACTGGAAGCCCAATCAAAAGGCAAAGGCCTAAAATTATAGGCCTTCCGCCAGAGTTGGAATTGGTCTAATTAACTTTACTTTCATGCTATTAGTCATTCATTTGGTCTTTTGAGAAATGGTTATTGAAGATATTTTTTTTTAACAAACAATATTATCTATAATAAGGGGAAGAGAGTGGGCTTAACCTCACAATGTATATATACAGCGATGTGATGAGGATCTAAGTTGAGAACTTAACTTGAGGAACATATTGTTTGTCTAAATACTTCAACTTGAAGCCCACCCATCGTCTAATATGATAAACCACTTAGTTTTTCAATTAATTTGGGTGGCCGAAGTTGAATTCAGGATTTCATCCAACATTAAGAAGAGAAGTACCACAGAACATATATGTGATTTGAAACGTTTATAACAGAAAAAGTATACCTGTTTGAATTTGAGCAAGGATATGCCTGGGCTAGATAGTTAAGCAACTTGGATATTGGACAACTTTGGGCAACGCATACGTAACGACCGTCAGCTTTGGCATGCTCCATTAAAAACATGTGCGCATTGCATGTATCTTCAATGTGAACTAACGCAATTGATCCCATCCTTGCATTTACAGCAGATAATATGCCATAGAGTTCAGAGTCACCTGCATAGAAGATCATATTCATAGCTTCAATTGTCTTTACGATATCCATACCTTTTATCTGTGGAAATTCTATAATAGCACGTTGCATTCAATGCAACATAAAATGAACGGGTAAGATTTAAAGAAATGGATTTTGTACTTTCATTTACCCCATTAAAAAACCCGGTGCGCTTAAGGCCATATGGTATTGTAATCACACCCCTTATTTTATTTACGTATAAAAATAAGTTTAAACTATATTATATTGGAAAAGCTGCATAGTTTATTTGTATATTTCAATGATAAATTTTTCTCGTACCATGGGCATTTTAAGAAGGGAAGAAGAAGATAGATACACCAGAACCACCTGTTACTGGAGAAAGAAGAACTTGAATGCTTGATGGAACTTTGGAAGTGAGAAAAGGCCCCCCAACAGTACTTGTTATGACTGATACAAGATTAATCCCTTTCTCACTTGCAAATCTGAATGCTGCTTCCTCCGTGAGAATCTTCAAAAGTACATAAACCTGTCAATTAAAGAAAGAACGTTTTTCATGCACAATGAAGCCTCGTTTGTTACGTTAAACTATACTGACTATTTCAACTGGATAGACTCGGACTACTGATTATTTTCTAATTGTAAGAATAAAGCATGATAGAGAGAAGAGGAAACATTTACCCATCCATTTGCTTTTGCAGTTAGAACTTGATCAACTGGAGTTTGGCAAGACTCATCAACAACAACTCTTGCATTTCCGTTGCCGTCTTTGGCAGTGATAGTACTTATGGAAGAGGTGAGTACAACCCTTTTCACCGTTCCGGAATTCACACAGGATTTGAGGAGGTCTAAGGTTCCTTTGATTGCAGGCTCAATGATATTTGATCGAACATAACTCTCTAGAGATCAAAATTTCAGATAGGAACTCATAAGGGTTTTATGTACTAAGAGTGCATATGTGCAATTTTTGTCTAGTGAAATGTAACATGATGCATTACCAATGTTTTCTTTGACAGTAACACTGAATTCCATGGATGCTGCAACGTGAAATACGCCGTCACAGCCCTTCACAGCCTCGTCGAAGCTTCCTTCTTCTCCCAAATCCGCTCGGAGCAATCTCAACCGGTCAGTGCTTGTCCACAATGATAATAGGTGCAAACACTTGGCTGTGCAATTTTAATTGGAAACTCATCACCCTTACTGAAACATTCATAGAAGAGATAAATTATCATGCTTATGAGTTAAAGGATATCTGAAGAAACTCATCACCCTTATTGAAACAATATGAGTAGTCCGGTTGTTTCGGCTGACAATTAGATTAGGCCAATTTTTAACTTGGGCTAGTGGTGGCTTTGGTAAAGGCGGTAGCCTATGGATTATTTAATTATTATTATCCGGCAGCTAATAGGCAGCAGCTTTACAATTGAAGTGACAAGGAGCATAGGATAGCCAGAAATGGGTAAATAAGCAAAGAGGTGACTCACTCTTTACCAAAGGCAATCATTTGAAGAGAAGTGCACTAGAAAGAGAAAGTTTGGACACTCGGGCTAAAAATCTATAAAAGTAGCAAGAAAGGTAAGCAAAAAGGACTCTCAACACTTTGAACTCAATAGCAAGAACCCTAGATAGCCTTATTATTTTCTGTCATTTCCTTTGTCATTTTTTAGAAGCTCTACTGCATGTATTTATGTAGTATCTATTCCCTTTTGTGAAACTTTTAGTGCTATTCCATTAGAGAAATTGTTTGTTTTGTAAAACACAAGAAGAGGTGCTCAGCGAGGAGACAAACCTTGTCTGCCAAGGTTGAAACCTTGCCCGAACGTCCTTTATTTACATTTATGTGAAGTAGATCTGGCTTTTATGTATTTTCCTTAATCTTTATGTTGATCTCCAATGCTTATTTCAAAGTTTTTACATGCTTAATCATATTGAACTAAATGTTTTTACTTACCTTGTTGCTAATCAAAGTTGGATCTCAAGAAAGTTAGCAACCTGAAAGAAAATAAACCTTCCTATAACTTGACATATGATGTACAATCAAAAGTCCTTGTTTACAAGGTAGAGAAAAGAACTTTGTACGGACTTAACCCATCTGTAAACAATCCTTTTTGAACTAAGGAGTCTAAGTAACTTGTGGCGCAAGTAATCGACTTATTTGAAGACTAAAAACTCAATATGTTAAATAAAAATAACGATGGCACGACCATATTTCTTTTAGCTTTGCTTGAAAGCCTGAGGGCCTACAAAAGGTCCTGCAAAGGCACCTTTCAAACTAACTCTAAAATCATAATGCAGAAAATCAAGCAATGGACCTTGCCTGAACACCAACTACTTATAAGCAGATGCGATACAAGGTTCCATGGAGCACGTGTAATATGAGGAGTATTTCAATACTTATAAACACATGTAATGTCCCCCTTCCTATCAATGTGAGATTCATTCTCAATACCCCCCTCACGTGTGGAGAATTTTGAAGCCTAACACGTGGACAACACAAACAAGGTGACGTGAAGTACATGTGGGCCTTGGGCTTTACATGTGAGACAACCTCACTGACACCAAGAAGAAGTTGAGGTTTTCCAGATAAAACTAATTGACTATATAAGAAATAACTCCAATACTTATAAGTACGTACAAGGTCTTTTCTATCCCCGTTGTGGGGTTCACACTCCCAAGGATATCTCAACCAGAAACTTGAGCTATAAATTGGGCCGGGCCAGCAGAAACTTACATTCGTAGTGTACCAATCAAAATGCCATACTTGGTTTATTCTCAGACTCATATTTAGAAGGGTTAATTATAGTTATAGTATGGTGCAGAAATTCCATTCATACACGCATATGTATATTTATATATATTGACACTGGGATCGAATTTAAAATGCATGTAATTATTACTTAACCTTGGTAGTCGCATGACTTCTAAGGCAGGCCTATTGATGATTTTTCTAGCTAAAACAAACTTTGACTAAAAAAACTTTACCAATATCAGAAGCTCAATTTTTTTTCAATAGTTCAAATTACTCAAAAGTATTGAAAATGAACAGCCATGATCAAATTAGGAAAATATTATTTTTGCATACTTATCAATTTAATAGATATAAAATCCAAATATTAAGTAGTCCGGACTATTGAAGACTTATCCCAAAAGCTGATGCCAACTCAAATACGATCCTTCTTTCAGCTACTATGCAAGTATCGATGCTTTGACTTAAAAATTACGCACATTTTAGAAAGTTAATGCTACTCATGTGAAGGACTTGAATCCACAGGTTAATTGTCACCATGAGGTGACCTTTAATATAAGATTTATGTGTAAGACTCTCTCAACACGATCTTATATTAGTTGACGAGGCTTTCTGGTGGTGGTGAAACCAGAAATTCTCTCTCCTAACTCAGAGTTCTTCTGCCATCTCTCTTTCTCCCTTTCTGGTTCAAAGATCAACCACAAAAAAGTCACACAAGCAAAAATCTAAACAAAGAAAGTTATGTTATTCTGCTTGGATGAAAATAAAAACTTGAAAAATAAAACCAGAAAACATTAAGAGGTTAAAAAGATGAACAGACCAGGATCACGGACTGTGGCATGAACCATGTGGCCTTTCTCCAGGAGGCCCTTCACCAACCAAGACCCTATAAAACCAGTGGCTCCGGTAACACAGTAAGTTGCCATAGCTCTCTCCCTGATACACACACACACACACACACACATATATATATATATATATAAACACACAGAGAGATATGCATATATAATCAATAGTGTTGGCTGTTGTAATCATGTAGCATATATAATATTCATATCCGAAAAATAGTATAATAAGAAACCAATAGGCGACCGACAAAGCATGTGAGGCGATAGTAATAAATCGTTTTTTTTTTTAAATTTTGGACAGCAAATATTTCCATTTCTGGTCTACCATGTATGGAAGTCACATCAATTACATATGTATTATTTTGGAGATATAAGATAATGAGAGAGTGTGTGTGTTGTCAATGCATGCATGGTTGCCAAATGTTAAATCATCCACGTGATTTGAGTTGTACACGCTCTCCACATAACATATTTACCCAAAAAGGCCAAAAAAAAAAGTATTTACTATTATTAAGATGATTTTTTTTTAAAGTGAGACTCTTTTAATAGACTCTATGCCACCTTATGCTTTCTACACAATGTTTTGTAGTGTTAACACGAGAATTGACATTAAATTGTGAAGTGGCATAAAGTTAATAAAGAGTTACACTTTTGAGAAAGTCCTCTTAGCATTTCTATTTCCATATTAATTTGTCCATCATGTATGATGTAGAAGTGTTTGATTTACAGTATTCGAACTTGAGACTTGACATATCACTAAATTAAGAACTAGATAAATAAATCTGTAATAATAATGCATATATTAAGGGAAAAAAAGTTTGCAGAAAGTATATTCTTGTGGAAACTACACCACTTTGCTTGCTAAAAAATCACTAGAGTGGTAAACGAGTGGAGGCAAACCGAGTATCACTGTCGTCAAATTTAGCTTGTTTTAATATTTCTCAAACTTGAGCTACGTTTGACTTGCTTATTCTACAAGCCAAGTTCAAGCGAGGTTTGAAATTCAAACTCGATGCCAAATTCAGTCTGTTTTGAGTTTAGTATAATAAGTTGGTCTGACCTTACAACAAAAATTCACAAGTTAATTGGTGGCATATTTTAATAATAAATATATAACACAATTTCACACATATATAGTACTTTGAGACGATCACATAAACGTCTTTTCCATTTTAGATGACTGGAATTCGGTAGGACGTTAGATTGTCACGCATGTAGTTTAGAAACCCAAGAAGATGGGACAGTATAATATCAATCTCCATCTTAGAAAATAAAAGGTCCAAATGAAGATGGTCAATCTAAACTTAAAACAAAAGTAAACATAATCCAAAATGGCAAACATGGTTTTTCATTCTAAACAAACTTCTTGAATAGTATCTAGTTCAAATTGTCTCATTACGAGCTGCTGAAGAGTTATCCGAGCCAAATATACAAATGTTCAAGCTCGGTGTCTTTTAGAGCCGAACTTAGGCTTGGTTTGTTCCTCTCAGTAGCCAAATATGAGCTGAACTCGATGCGAGTTCGAGTTGTTTGAAGCCACTTACAACCTTAAAATTGGCATAATCTCATTTTTCATAACTTTCTCATTTTTAGTTTTTTTAGGTGATTCGAAATCCCAAGCTGAATCAATTTATGTGTTCATGAAGATAGTAAAATTGGTTTTGCATATCACCACGAAAATCACAATATTCGAAAGTTGTGTGTTTTCACATATTTCAACTAGTTCTTCAAATTGATTCAATCTTAGGCAAACAAGTATATAGAAGAATTCTAATGCACCTTTGAGTGTCATGGAGTGGTGAGGGGAGCTTGAAACGGAACTAGAACTTTTGAAATATTCTTGAAACTGAATAATCTAACGGTAGCTAGATATTTTAGCTTAAACAATCCATGTTACACTTATTTTTATTTTTTATTTTTGAATAAACAACACAGTAGGTTAACAATAACGTGATTCAAATTCATTGAGAATCGAACCTAAAACCTCTCACTTATAAATAAAGAGCAATACCACTAGATCGTAGTATTAAGTGGCCCGCTCCATGTTACACTTAAATAAAATATTAATTCATAAAAAAAGAGAAATGATAAGAAAACTAAATTTACAGACTAAATGATGTGTCGCTAATAGGAATGAGCACGTTTATCAACGTCTAAGTAATAAACCAATTATCAACTACCATGTCATTTAGTTGCCAAAATTTTATATACAAATTTAGTCTCTCTAATATTACTCAAAAAATAAATAAAATAAAAACAGAGAAGAGTGTTTCAAGTATCCCCTCCTTCTGCAAAACCACTAGTCCTCATCGTTATATCTCAAAAAAAATCAACTTGAATGAAACAATGCAAAGAAAACCCAAAAAATCCAATTACATTAAAAACCCTAATAACTTTGCGCAACCAATTCCATTCAACTTATTTATTTATTTTTTTAAATCGAGCCAATCCAGTTCTACAAATTTAATAATTTTCAATAGGCAATAAAGTAAAATTTCGTTGAGTTTCTTGCCATCTTTTTTGTTACCAAAACCGGCAGCAGTGCGCGGACAATTTTTCTATTTCTTATCTAGACAGCAAATAAACACAAAATGCTAGAGTTGATCAAATGAAAAATCCACCGTTGATCCGAATGACCTGACCATTGACCCACTCGCCTGCATCCGCCGCTAAAAACCCCACAATCCCAGACACATCCTTGGGCTCGCCCAATCGACCCAGAGGGCAAGCATCCTCAAGCCTCTTAACCATCTCCTCACTCTTCCCGGCAAAGAACAACTCCGTCGCCACCGGCCCCGGCGCAACGCAATTCGCAGTTATTCCAGTGCCCTTGAGCTCCTTGGCCAAAATCTTTACCATCGTCTCCACCGCCGCCTTGGAGGCCGCATAGGCTGCGTACCCAGGCATAAGGCCCCCGACGACCGACGACGTGATCATAATAATTCTCCCGCCGCCGCCGCGCTTGACTCTCTTCGCCGCTTCCCTAGAAACCAAAAACGCCCCTTTGGTGTTGACATTGAATGTGTTGTCCCAGTCCTCCACCGCCGTATTGGCCACGCTGGGATATTTGGGATCCAAAACCCCCGCGCTGTTCACGACGATGTCGAGTTGGGTCCCGAATTCTTGCTCGGCTTTGTCGAAGAGCTGCTTCACCTGATCCGGGTCCGAGACGTCTGCTCGGACCGCAATCGCTTGCGATTTTGGGGTTGTCTGGTTGAGCTCTGAGACTAATTGATCTGCTTGCGCTGAGTTTGATGAAGCGTAATTGACAACGACCTTTGCGCCGAGGGAGTGGAGGTGAGCTGCAATGGCACGGCCGATGCCGCGCGAACCGCCGGTTACGATGGCTACGCGGCCGTTGAGGGGGAGGGAAGGGGAAAGGGAAGAGGAAGAGCAGTGTTCAGCCATGACTTATGGATCTGGGATGGTGATTATGGAGATAATATATTATTATTTGGTATGCAAATCGTTGGATTTTTCAAAGGGATGATGCGTCAGCACTTACATAAGCGTCACCGAAACTAATTTTTCTTTTCGAATCGCTCTAAACACCAAACACTAAAGTTACACATATCAAATGTTGATTTGTTTATCTACGTGACAGTGACAGAGGCGGATCATATGTGGCGGTGGTGACGTCTTGTGCTAATTATTTAAGAATGGATAATATTAGGTAGACTAATTTTCAAACTAAATTTGTAAGCTGAATGATGTGTCACTAATAAAAAATAAGCACGTTAATTAACAACAACCATATCATTTGGTATCTCTAGCATTACCCTTCAAGAATATGTTAAAAATTTATTTCACGCAATATATTTTTATAAAAACTCTTGAGATGGTACATCAGGTGAAGTGTTTCGAATAATTATAAAATGAGATTTAGTTCACAAATTTCTACACAAAAATAGTTAATGATCAGTTGCGCGCTGCACATAATGCCTTGCCCTGCCCAATGTTCATCGAGGCATTTCATCGGGCAATTGAAGGGCATACTTCAAGGACAATTCTAAGCTTAAAAGGGGCAGCACTCAGGTCTTGTATAGAGATTTGCTAAAGTTGGGAGGGTCAGCTGACCCATCCCGCCTCTTAATGGGTCGGCCAATGCTAATTGGTAATATTATAATGTCAAAATCATGTGTAAAGAATTAATAAAAGTTGAGATCATTTAATCAACGTATAAGCCGTATTGAAAATATTATGAGAGTGAATCCCAAAAAACATTTTTCTAAAAACGCTTTCAATCATTTAAAAGCACTAACCAGACGAGCTCTTTAGACGAATGAAACTTCTTTCTACAATATTGAATCTACCGAGTTATCTCCAATCCTATATAATCCTAGGCACCAAACGTGTAGAGTGCATGGAGAACAATCCCTCATGACAAATCTGTGTTCCAAATGACCAAGTCCGGCGTGCTCAGTCTCAATGCATTCAAAAGATAACTTGCACGTTTTGGAGGACGATCAACATTCTAATTTCGCATTCAACCAACACAGATAAACAAATTTATATCACTCAGCTGCTGTGCATCATTCAAGAGAAACCGAATACAAACTTACAAAATGATATTAATACATCCGGAGTTTCTAATCTACAGCGCGTTCAGGCAAGAATTGGATCCTTACGCAGCAGTGACGGCTTCTTCAGTTTTCTTTTTTTCTTCCTTCAATTTTTTCCAGTTCTCGGCGTTATCTATTATTTCACCAGTTTTGATGAGGTAGCGAACTCGTTGTCCATTTTCCAGAATTTTATGACCCACCCGACTTGCTACGTTCTTTTCTTTCGAGAAAAGCATCACGTTCGAGCTGTGTATAGCTCCTTCTACCTGGAATATGAAATTTAAAATGTTTATTTGTAATTAAATGAAACTAGTAAGCAAGGAAACAAAAGTTGATGGTTCCAAAGTTCACGAAAGAAAAAGAACCTTAAGAATCTGTCCTGGTTCTCCCTCTTCCCTGCTCTTCATATGCTTCGTCTTCAAGTTTATTTCCTTCACTATCACGGTGCTATTGTGCTTAAAGATCTTTGTTACCTCTCCAGTTTTACCCTTTTCATGTCCCGATATGACTTTCACTGTATCCCCAACCTTAACATGCATTTTGTGCAAAACTGGAAGGCTGTTTGGCTTGCATTCCTTCCGCTCCCATCTTTTGAGCTGCCAGACGACGAAAAAAGCAATACTTCAGGAGATGAACAGCCCTAATATGCTACATCATATCCCATTTACCAAAAATAGCTTTTTAAAAAGAAAAAGATACTAAATTATGCAAACCAGAAATTGAAATAACGTTTTCTTGGTTTAGCCAGCAAATCAAGATAAAAGACTCTCCACCCCAATCGTGAAATAGTTGCAATGAAACGCCTTCTTTGTGATTACTGTCAGAATATCCCCACTTAGTGGTGCGTGTCAGCAGATATTACAAATCAAATTACATGCTTGAAGATTGCTTTCATATTATCCAGCTACAAACAAGCAGAAGCATCACTTTCTAGAAGCTAGTAAGTTAGCAATTCAACTATAAATGCATCAGATTCTGATTGTTTAGGCAGAGAAAATAGATAGGACTCGTGATACTAACCTTCACGACGATGAGGCAAGGCTTTGCTGTTAACTTGGCCTGCGCACAAAACAAGCAGATAAATTGTTACGAATGTTTCTCTTTTTTCCTCCCAGTGATCAGAGTAATTCAAACTCAAACTACAATGTGAATGGCATAAAACCAATTACCATCACCTTGACGGCATCAAATTTTGTTTCTTTGAGATGACAAGAAAGAACAAAACATAAAAGAAAACCCATGCAGAATTACGGGCTTGGAAAACATATCAGATTCTTTTTAAGAAACTTGCTAGTAAAATTAAAATATAGTATCAAAATTCAACATGACACGTTTAGTGAAAAACTTTACGAGATCCCATCTACAGGAGGCGTTAACACAAAAGCTCTGAAAAGAAATGAAATTATTCTAACAGAATGAACCGATATGTGTGTCACGATCAGTATGTAGAGTTCAGAAAGCCCCGCTTATGTCCCTTCGGGGACATCCGATAAAACCAGAAAGCCCCGCTTATGACTATGTAAACCGAAAGCTCACTCCAGCTAAACGTTCATTTCATACAACTCAGTCTTATGTCAATGAAATCAAGTATAAACATAATTATCCACTAATATAGGGCTACTTATAAACCCGGAAAACCTCAAATCATTGATTAGGGCATTAGCACATTGTCATTATTAGGTAGTGGGGATAGAATACAGAAATTGTATCAGAAGTTATTAAGAAACAAAGTACTTAAGGCCCTATTTCTAAATCTTATACACAAAATTGTGTTCTTAATTTCTTATATCCATCACAAATTCGAAATATTATACCGGAAACCTTCGTTTACCACTAAAACTGTTCAACCAATTCCTTCACCTGTTTTTTATTCACTTCAAACTAAATAATTCAAGTTTATAATAACTTGGAAAATTTTGAACAGAGAATCCAACAATGTCAGAACCATAACCAAAGGAGGTGCAGTTTCTTCAAATACTACAAAAACACATTAAAATTTATCAATCTCCTTTTCACTTCACCTATTTGTAGAAACCCCATTTTTGCATATTAATAGAGGAATTCAATTCCACAAAGAAAAGTAAAATCACATCAATTTGCAGAAACCACTGTAACAAAGAGTGTTCAGTTTAAGCAAAACCCACTTCACTGTTACAGGCAAAGAACTTAAATGCAGCAAAATAAATGTATATATAGAGGTATATATAAATATTTTATATTTTATATAAGAATTGGGGGAGAAAGTAAAGCGTACCGGGACAGGGTAAAGAGTTGGGGGGAAGAGGCGTTGGCCGAGGAAGGAGTTAGAGGAGAGAGAAAGAGAGATCATGGAGCTCTGAAGTGCAGCCATGGCTGCCATTTTCGTTGCTTGGCTATGAATGTGACTGCGAAATGGATAATACAGAGACGAGAGAGAGAGAGAGAGAGAGAGTGTAAATTTACAATAGGATTGGATTGGGATAAAACGACGGCGTAGCTGGTCTTTTGGTGGGTTTTGTGGCAAGCTGACATATGCATGGAGGGTAAAGCCCAGCCCAAGTTTTGGTGGGCTGGTCGGAATAACGACTGACCGGATTCGTAAATCTCTTTTGACCATTAATTTTGGATTTGAATAGTTATTATTAGCATTCAAAAAATGTACTTAAATACTTCAAAATTTCGATATTTAGAAAAAAAAAAAAAAAAAAAAACTCTAATATGAGAAGTGTACACACAGAATTCAAGAAATGGCTTCAAGGGTCAACACAACAAGCAGGAAGACCTGCTATGTACACACAAAAAAAACTCTAATATGAGAAGTGTTCCACTAAATATAATCCTCAATAAACCAGATTCGAAACCTGCTATGAAATTACGAAACTTGTATTGGTTCCATATTTTTACAGTGAAAGTTATTCAAAATCTATACTTTTTGGGAAGAGAAACTTCCATATGCTTTTGAATTTCAAAATTTTTTCGTTTAATCATAAATTTTCGAGGAAAGGAAATAGAGAGGCAATGCTAACAAGCAGGAAGACCAATTCCATGAAACTCGAAACCAACCTGGTCCTGTCAACTGCAGAAGCACCAGCTTGGCCGGCGAGCTGCCGCTTCCAAGCATACGCAACCACAGCGCCATCCGGACAAACAAACGGCATGTGTAATCCCCAAGAATTGAATTGGGTTTATGGGGGTATATTAGGTATTAAATTTGGGTTTAAAGAGATATTAATAGTTTAATTAAAAATCAAATGGGTGAAAAGAGTAAGTTGGGTGTAGAAATAGGTTAGATGAGTTTAAATAAAATTTCCCTTATTTATTTTGACAAAGTCCAACGTACCAAACTAGAGTGATTTTGTGGACATAGAGTTGTCCTTGGACACCCAAAACTTAACCATGTATATTAGAACGAGAATGATTTCCGCATTCTTTTTTCTCTGTCTGATGATTTGCAAGAAAAAGAAACTAAAATAAAAAAAGAAGTGCATAAAGGGTGCGTTTGGTACGCAGACGGGACAGGATGGGACAGCTCCCCATGCCCTCGGATGGAAGTGAGGAGGAAGAAGGAGACAGAAAGGTTATAATTTTGTGTTCCACGGATGTGGAACGAGTTCGTTCCAGGGGGGAGGTGGAACGAAAAATCATCCAAAACTTATCCCGTGGAACAGCGTGTTCCACTCGTTTTAGGCGTACCAAACGTGGGACGGAACGCCTCGTCCCGTTCCGTCCCGTCCCGTCCCGCGTACCAAACGCACCCAAGAGAACGGAAGTGCAGTATTATTTTGCTATTATAGCACAATCATAGGTTGTTCCCAACTTTTTTTTCTTTTTTTTTTGTTGGTGGATGGTTTGCTTCCAATAAGACACAAAAATTATAAATTATGCAAACACTGAAAATAATGGGAAATAAGTTCAAAAGGGTATCAACTTTTCCTTCATTTCCATTCCAAAGTATGGTACATAAATCTAGAAATCTGTCATCTGAGCAAAACAGGGAGGAAGAGAGAAATGGATATGTTACAGGGTCGAATGTTGAACCGAAAACCTGTGTCACTCGACCAGAAATCTTACTACTCGAAATCCACTAGTTCTAAGCCCAAAGACTGCACATGTATCAAAAAAGCAAACCCGAAAAACCAAGAAATAAGAAAGGAAAAAAAAAAGAAAAAATGGGGAAGCCAGCGTCTATACTTCATAGGTATCGGCTAGGCTGTCCACAGACTCCTCTCTGTGGTGTTCGGCCATTTGGATTCTGGTTTCTGGTTGGTTCACGTCAGTTGTGCCTTCATCCGTTACAGATGACAAGGATTTCACATGATTCCTGTTGTGCCTCATTTTGAGCATCCGCGATAGCACTTGTACGACGTCTCTCATGGAAGGCCTTTTTTTTGGGGCACGACTGACACATTTATATGCCAGAGCTGCCATTTCGTTGAGCTCTTGCACATGGAAACTCCCATTAAGACGCGAATCCACAATTTCTTCCCACCCAAGTTTCCCCTCTGTATTCATCGCAGCCTATTTTTCATACAGAAATATCATTTGATGTGCAAAGTAAACAGCATTATTGGGATTCAAGTGGACAAGTACATCTGCAAAAATAGTATATGGTAGTCTACTATGTTCTTAGGTTCCATGTTGTCACAGGGTCAGATTACTTCAATATCGGAATTCCTTATGTTCCAGTTTCCTGTTTATTTTGGATAACCTCTGTGTGTGAGTGTGTATGATGAGTGCGCATATGCAGTGTGTGTGTGTGTGAGAGAGAGAGAGAGAGAGAGAGAGAGAGAGAGAGAGAGAGATTTCTTACAAGTTCAACATATTCCATTAAACCCTGTTGAGGATTTCTTGCAGCTATGAGCTCAAAGAGCAAAACTCCATAGCTGTAAACGTCACTTTTCTTGGTGAAATTCCTTGTAGATATATATTCAGGATCAAGATAACCAAAAGTTCCCCTAATATTAGCTGCATGTTTATCCACCATTTCTTCTCTTGAAAGTCCAAAATCAGCAACCTGCTTGATCCAACATAACCCTCTATAATATCTCAATTGGCAGCCTAACCTTTTATTGTTTTAAATACATATATTAAGCGAAAATCCAAAAAGCACGAAATGTTTCAATATTTGGAAAGGAAGTAAATCAACTATTTCCTCTTCACACCACACGATATTATTTCAGAATCTGCAGTTGGAAATAATTATAGAAAAGTTGGAAGACATACCCTAGCTCTCATGGATTGGTCCAACAGAATATTGGATGATTTAATATCACGGTGTATTACAGGAGGAACTGCCTGAAGTAAAAAAGTGCAAAATAGATGAGTAAACACCTTTGGCATGAATAAAACCATGTGCAGGCATGCCCAGGCAGAGATGAAATTTTCTGTGTCACACAATACGATTTACTTACTCCATCATGAAGATACTCCAAGCCCCTTGCTACGTCTAGAGCTATTAGAACTCTCAAATCCCAGCTCAATGGCTCATGCTTTTCACCTACGTAAAGAAAACCATGCTATTCTCAGGTAACGATCTTATATATGCATATCGACTGGAGTTCATACTGCGTGATAAATCTAATATATTATATTAAAATGAACAATTTGAAGTTGACAGCCATCTTACTGTATAAATGAGAGGCCAAACTGCCTTTACTCATGTAGACATATATAAGCATATGTTGGCCTTTCTCTGCACAATATCCAATTAAGTTCACGAGGTTTCGGTGATGCAACCTTCCCAATAGCTTAACCTGGGGAAAGAATAGAACGAACGTGAGGGACTATAACAGACGAAGTGGATTAACTTAAAAAGGAAAACTATTACATGACATTAAGCATGTTTATGATTTTCCAAATTCTCCAAAAACAAATCTCCTGAAAATATCTGTAAGTGGATTAACTTTCTTATATTTCACCAAGCTCCCAAACATTTAAACACATTTCCGATAAATTTATACCATTAATCAATAACTCATAATCGGGGCATAAAACTAGTAAATTATTAACCATTAAACAATCACTACCTCTGTCTGGAATTCTTTCTCCCCTTGCGTAGAATCAGTTGCAAGCACTTTAACAGCGACAGTCTCACCTGTTGACATCTGAGCTTTGTACACAGGACCAAATGCACCTTGCCCTATCAATGTTGTAAAGTTATATGTTGCTTTCTGCAGATCCCTGTATGAACCCCATTAACAAAAAATTAATAAACCAAATGGGAAAGAAGATCGAGGCCTTAAGTGTGCAAAATAAGCTGCATCTCTTTTTAAAAGAATAATATATTAAGGAGTACTAAGCAGTTAAGACTTAAAATAGCTCCTTACATAACTCCTTACATAACAGTTGAAGCAAACCACAGTAAATATCTAGGCATATAAAGCCTTCGTGATTGTGTTGTATCTGTGTTTTACATGCATATCAAATTACCATTCCATTGATAAGAATTCAAGCTATCCACCCTATTCACATAGATTGATTATCTGGCGTTCAAATGTTTAGAATAAGCATGCAGGCTCATTATTTAGCAATTACCATATTATCACTAACATTCTAAAGATAGAATGTACCATATTTCCCATAAACAGGATAGAAATGGTGCCTGTTTTCAAAAGTGCCAATGCTAGGTAATTTAGGATTCGTACATGCAGAGTTCTGAATCAATCATACCAAACATTCTCATCACGGATAACGATATAGGATATGATAGAAAGACAATCATGTAAGATTCTAAATCAAGAAGTAAGCTACACGAGAGGAATAGGTTTTCTGGAAACATTACTTGTAAGAATACTCGGGAATTCCAGACATTGAGACCACATTACTCTTCTTAAATCCTTCATGCCAGAAGGATTTACCATTCATTCCAGATCTTACAGGCGAATCCGGACCAAGTGTCGAGTCTGACAATATAGTACAAGAGTCAGCACCATTAGCACGAATAGGAATAGTTGCTGCCCTCCGAGAACTGCTATTCCCTATCTGCAAGCGCCTCCTATGGTACCTAATGCAGAAGAATCCAGAAATTGCCAAAAGCACTCCAATCACTACCCCTATAGATAATCCAACAATAAGCACAACTGGCTCGGCCTTCATCTTCTCAACTATACTTTACTGTCTGGTCAAATATCCATCTCAATAAAAGACCTGAAAAATGCAAATCTGATAACTTAGCAAAAACAAAAGAAGGCGCCACTCGTTTATAGCCTACTAAGATATCAACGTCATGAACTTCAAAGTTGTGAGGTCGATTCCAAACAATTTGTTTGAAATTCATGGCAATCAAAATAATCAAATACAAACTCCAAATTGTTCAAAAGAGAACATTCTGGTATACTATTCTAGCTTCCATTTCCAATTTTGGCCAGGAAACTAACATTGAATAAGCATTAACTAATTCTACTATTTATGAATTAAAAACCCTTGTAACAGTAATAAGAGAAAAATAACAGTTGGTATTAATCTTTTATCTGAATTTATTTTCTGGGGCACGATGGAATAAAAACCCAACAGTTTTCAATCAAAATAAAAGCTTAATTAAAGTGGGAAAAAGCAAAATTCAGCAGTCGAGCAAACTATAGTGAAAAACAATTACTTGATCTGCCTAGCATTTAACCAAATCAAATTAAACTGAGATCCTATATGATACCAATAGATGCTACCAATGAAAATTTCCAGATAATCGACAATCTAAGAAATTGGGTCAGTCACAAACGCAATAATGCTCTGTTTGGTTGCTCAGAAAATAAGCAAAAGAAAGTACATAATTTTTAGAAGAAAAAAAAACCCGCAAAGCCAAATGCAAGTATATGGGACCAAGTTAGAGTTTTTCCACTTTTCTTTCCTTTTATTCAACTCAAACTAATTTTCTCAGCAACCAAACAGAGATTCAAGAGAAGCCCACCAACAGATCATGACCAGGAAACCAAAAACAACAGATATTAAACATTAAAAAATCAAAACAAAAACAAAAAGAAGAAATCAAACCATAGTGTTCGACGTACAGCTTTGGGTATTACCTGTATATGCAGAGAAACAGTTATATGTTCTGCAGGAGTATGGAAAACAACTAAAAGTAAAACCAAATGGTTTGAGATTTGAGAGAGATTCAAAGGGTGATATGTGCGATGATGAAAAAATAGTTGAAGAAAAACAAGTTGGCGTGTGAAAGTAATGGAAGCAAATACAGACAGAAGGAAAGAGTGAGTAGTAAATGGTATGTTTTGCTTGCTTTTTAAATTCCGTGAGTCGCCGCTGGAAATAAGGTAAAAGAAACGCGTCTCCCGACTCCCTATAAATGTACTTCTTGGGATTTCGGGTTTTATACGAAACAAAATAGGTAAAATATAACATTTTCTTTTAGGGAATTGTTATTAGTATTACAAAAATCTTATTTGGCACTTCAAACTTTCTATAATTAAAAAGAAATATACACTTATAAGGAGCGTAGAATGAGATTTTTGGAATGCTAATAACAGTTTCCTTCTTTTAATGAGAATGCATTTTATTAAAGAATTAAAAATGCCCCAAATACAAATAGCAAAAAGAAAGATACATCAGCCCATATCACCCTGTTAATGAGAAGGCATTTTATTAAGTCCAAAACAAAGAAGTTTGCAAGTGGCAGTTTACTACAGTGGTGGAGAAGAGTGTTGTTGTTGTATCACAATGTGAGTTCAAATCTCGTCGGCTCCTTAATCTAACAAATCTATTGTTTGGCAAAAAAAAAAAAGTAGAAGCTCAAAATACATCAAACCCTACAAGTGGCCATTTACTATAGTGGTAGAAATGTATCAAGCTTCAGTTGCTAATCTAATATCTAATCTAACAAAATTTATCGTTTGACAAAAAATAAAATATATCAAACCCTACATCCAAACAGCTGTCGTAGTCGCCGCGACTGCAAAAAACGTTGCCATCGTAAAAACAAGTCTGAAGACGAGGAAAAGAAACGTTGCCATCGTAAAAACAAGTCTGAAGACAAGGAAAAGAGCAATCATGCCAAAATGAGGATATATTCACGCACATAATATGTCGACAAATAAAATACAATATGATCCTGGGATCCAAAATCTGTTGAGGCATAATTCTACAACCCACCAAGGTGTGGTTGAGAGAGCTGGGGAGAGGTACGTGGTGGAGACTAGAGAGATCTGTAGCAAAGAAAAACTTTGGCATACTGGAGAGTCATTGAGCATGTGATTTGGGGCAAGGCAGGAATGCCATGTCATAGCTGGTAGCTGGATGGTGAGTATGGGAGTGCAAGCCCAAGGGAGTGGGGGATGTAAGGGAAAAGCAACGGACAACAAAGCTTGGGTTGACATGGAGGAAGATTTTGATGGAGGAGGCAGAGGAGTGGGAGAGAAGAAAGCTCAACTTGGGGAAGGAGAATTGGCGCCACAAGGGGTGGAGTAGCCACCACCAAGGGCGAAGAAGGCGCCATAAAGGACGGGAGAAGAGCCGCCCTTTGGGGCGGCTGGAAAGACCACGATCAAAAAGATTATATTCTAGTTTTAGGTAAAATACAACTTTGAATATTATGCTGTCGAGTTGTCAATTTAAGCAGTAAATCAAATAGATTTCGTTTTAGAGGTATATTTCGTAGGTTGTCAACGCGAGTCATCAACGACTTGTTTTTTATTTGAATATGTTACCTAGGGTGTCAGTCCAAACCATTAATGAGGTGTATTGATGCACTATGATAAAAAGGGCAAATTTACCGTTAAAAGTGCCTATCATGTGGCTCGTTAGTGGATCCTTCCTCCCTATCTATCTTCATCTTCTTCATCTATAGCAGGCCAGTGTTCCTCCCAAAGTTAAGATGACGGTGTCGATGCAAATTTCCGCCGTCTTCAGTCTTAACGAAAATGCACCTGCAAAACAATGATAACCTTTGATCAAGGACCTAAGCCTCATGCACCCACGAGGTGGGGGGGGGGTTAGGCCAATAGATCTCCGATGCCTAAGTCAGTTTCTCTGAGAGAGAGTAAACTATTTAGGGCTTTTTTAGTGTAGCCAAAGCTCCTGAAATTTGGTAGAATATGGGGTATATATAAGGGAGAGGGTCGGCCATAGTGTTAGGGTTTTACCCTACACATAGCGGCATCCTATTGGCCAAGGTTTATGGAGAAATATTCTCAAGATATTAAATAGGAAATAATAACTTGAGATAATGGAGTAATTATCCCTAATTGATTTAAATATGGATTACTTACTTGATTGGAGTCAATCTTCAATTGGGAATGATTTGGGTAATCAATCTTTATCTTTCATGCTTTGACTTTTCCTTGCCAAAGGTAGGTGAGCTGTGGGCAGTCGTATTCAGCTGCTGGAACCTTTAGGGGTGTGAGCTACACGTGGGAGTATTTGAGGAACCTGCTATTTATTGAGGGCAATCTTGTCTTTCTTGATCAAAAGTCCACATGTCGCCTCTAGAATTTTTGGGATTATTTTTTGCTCTACAAATGCCCCAACACCTGCTGGGTGCACTAGGAAAAGGGCAGTAGCTGTAGAAATCCTAAGCCGCATGGGCTTGTAGAGTTGTTTCTCAATTTGAACTTGATCTCCTTTCTTGATTTGGAGATAGACTTCTTCTAGGAAAAGGAAACCAAATGTCCCCAATAACTATTTAATTCTGCCTTAAGCAGGGGATTAAATAAATTTAAAGAGCAATCATCATTCCAACAAAGAAGGGAAGCCAAAAGAAATTTTTCCTCCCCCTTCCCTAGCTTTCTTCTTCTCTTGCTCTTGTAAAGAGTCGTCTCTCATTGTTGTTCTTCTTCTTCGTGCCACACCAAAGGTAAGAAAATTTGAATTTTCTTTTTCTTGAATTTTTTGGGAATCTTGGGACTTGAAAAATTGGCTCGGCGGGGGCCGAGGATGTGTGAGACACACGGTAGGGTTACCACGGTGGTGCGGTAAGGGAGTCGGCTGGTGTGGGCTAAGGGCTTGGCTCGGCTCAAGCCGAGAAGATAGGCGCGCTGGGGCGCGGGAAGGCTGGACGTTCAAAGCTACTGGGCACAGGTCCGTGTAGGTGAGAGATAAGGGAGATAGAGACTGGCATGGGTCGGGTCTCTTACTGGCATGTTAAGTTGTGTGGCCTTGGGCCTGTTGTGGTCTTGTGGCCTTTAGGCCGTGCTGTGGAGCACTGGGCGCGAGAGAGAGGGAAAGCTTGGTCTGGACCATGGGGCTTGGCTTGTTACTGGGCTCCTACAACTTGGGCTAGTGCTGAGATAGAGTGTAAGGGCCATGGGGCCTGGCGCAAGGGAGCTGGGCTCGCGGTCTTTTTTATTTTTTATTTTATTTTTTGAGCTATTTTCTAAATATTTTCCTTCGTACCCTTTGTAGGGACTTTGAGATGTTTTCCTCCGATCGCAAAAGTGACGAATATCTTCCACCTTTGTATCGTCAAGGTGGTTCCTCTGGCAAGGTGGGCTATTTCAAGGTGGGCTATTTCAATTCCGATGAGCTGTTTCGGGATTTTCTTGAGGCGTACAAGCATGCGATTCCGTTAGGGGTTCGTGTTAAGCGGATGAAAGATGATAGCGGCCATGAACCATATGGTGAAGGTGCCACTCCTAGGAAGAAGGCTATTAAATTCCATCCGTATTACTTCATGTTAGGATTTACTTTTCCCATGCCACATCTTTTCCAGGAGGTGATATGCTCCATGAAATGCACGCCTACTCAGTGCTCCCCGAATGCAGTTCGTGCAATGGTAGGGTTCTCGACCTTAAGCAGGTTCTTTGATCTTGGCCATAAATAAGTTCTGGTACTTCTTCGAAATTGGCCACAAAGAAGGCGTAGGGTAGCTGAGATCTCGCCATAGACTGCTTGATGCTTCCTGCAAAGGCGATCATGAGTGTGTGAGAGACACCTTGAAGGTTAGTGGAGAGTAGGAGTCTGACTTTTCTCCTAAATTGCGTGTCCCAACCGTCTTTGTCATTAGTAAGTGAACTGCTTCATTCCTGGCCTACTTGAATTTTTTGTTGAGCTGCTCCATGACTTCAGCTTACTAATTGTCATTCTTACTTTGTGTAGATTCAGAATTTGGCTCAACTCCAAGAAGTTCGGCTAATATGAAGAAAGTGCACATCACCTTGGGCATTCCTGCTGAGTACCATGAGTGGCACTGGCTGCTCAGTCATCTTTGTTAGGAGAAAGACGGGCTGCTTCCGAGGGAAAAGATAAAACTGATAAAGGATGAGGCACTTGCTCGTCCGATCACTGTTGTAGAGCCTGCTGCCAATGAAGGTGGAAATAAGAGATTTTCCTCACTTGCTTGTGAGCATTCGGTTGATAATAAGCCAAGGATTTCTTCTGCTGATTATGGGGGCTCGTTTGCTGCTCTGAAGATGACCACATCCATTGTTAAATGGCTTGCCTGGCGAAAAGGTTCGGTGGTGCCCCTAGTGTTCGGGTTTATGTCGAAGCGCCAGTCGGTAGCTTAGTCCGGTTTGGCTTCTAAGAGGCTCGCTGCTATGAAGAGTGGGAAAGTGGATTCTACTACTAAGGTGGCACCTGGGTCTGTTTCTTCTTTCGTTACGACTGATTCTTCTGCTAAGAAGGGGAAGTCTGCTCGCACGGGCAGTTGTGAAAGATCCACCGAGTTTGAGGCTGGAGAGTTTCTTAAGGTTTGTGCGCTGCTGAAGGCTAACCTGCTTGAGGACGTTGATGTATGTGCCAAGTTCGTTGACAGTGTCGGGAAAGTTGTCATCTGCTCAAACTCGTTTGCAGAGCGTCCTGCCTACTCGAGGAGGTCCTCCCTGATTGCTACAATGCATAAAACTTTGATCCTCGCAACCGACTCTATGCGCGTTGATTATGATGCTTTTAAGTGTGCTATATGTCTCTGCCCCCACTTCTATGCAGTTGGAGACTGCTCATCAAGAGGTCGCCTATTTGAAGGCTAAGCTTAGTGTGACTCAGGCGATGTTGGAAGTATAAAGAAGAAAGTCTGTCGTATTTCTCCGGTGGTCAAGGACCTTGAGCGTGTCAATTCGAAGCTACGATCTACTTGTTTTGCCAAGGACGAGGAGCTTGTCTTTATGCATGCTGAAGTGTCTCGTCTCAAGGAGGTTGCTAGTAAGCTTGAGTATAAGGAAATGGATCTGCAAGGTGCGCTGTATGCTAGCGAGAACTTGAGAAAGGAACTGGATAAGCTGCAAGGGTGCTTACATTGGGCTTGTTCAGGAGAATGTGCAGCTGAAGAATGAGAAATGTAACATCCCACATCGACCAACGGAGAGGGGGTGATGTGCTTTATATGTACATACTCTCATCCCTATAGCACAAGGCCATTTGGGAATTCACTAGCTTCAGATTCCATTGAAACTCTGAAGTTAAGCGAGTTCAAAAGAGAGCATTCCCATGATGGGTGACCCACTGGGAAGTTCTCGTGTGAGTTCCCAGAAACAAAACCGTGATGTGACAGAATGGTATCAGAGCCACTCTGCCGTGTGGTGAGAGTGTGTCGACGAGGACGTCGGGCCCCAAATAGGGGTGGATTGTAACATCTCACATCGACTTAGGAATTTTCTTCTTTTCCTTTTTGTTATGCTTTATTTGAACTTTGTTGGCCTTCGAGCCGGTTTATCAATTTGCTAGAAATTTAATAAACAACTTTCCTTGTTTTGCTTCATCTTTCTCTTTCGCCATATTTTTTGCAAAACTTTATCCTATGACGGTCGACTGGGTGAGCTTCCCCAATGAAGCAGTCGATCCCACGTCATCACTTAGGTTTTAGTTTCATCTTCGGGGCTCCAAGAGCTTTACATATAAGAGGAAAAAAAATGCAAGATTTCTAACTTATAGAGCCGGCGGCCAAACTCGTCGCCTCTGTAGGAAGTATGCGAGTTCGCGTAGTTACTATAGTTGCGGATCTTAACTTCGAATGGCTTCATGAGCCTTAGCCCTCCCTGGGAGTAATGGGAAACTTGTAGCTTATAGTGTCGGCGGTAGGACTCGTGTTTCTCATAAAAAACAGAGAAGTCTGCATAGCTACTATAGTCGTATTTTGGCTTTGAATGGCTTCTCGAGCTTTGGCCATCTCAAGGCATGTTGTGAAGTTTTTAACTTATAGAGTTGTCGGTCAGACACTTGCTTCTTGTAGAAAGCAGATGAGATTCACGTAGCTGCTATAGTCGTACTTCGGCTTTAGTGGCTTCTTGAGCTTTGACCCTTCAGAGCCGTGCTGCGAAATTTTTAACTTATAGAGTCATTGGCTGGACACTCGCTTCTTGTAGAAAGTAAAAGAGATCCGCGTAGCTGTTATAGTTGTACCTCGACTTTGGTGGCTTCTTGAGCTTTGGCCCTCCTAGGGTGTGCTGCGAAATTTTTAACTTATGGAGCCAGCGACCGGACACTTACTTCTAGTAGAAAGCAGAGGAAATTCGCGAGGCCCCTATAGTTGTACATTTCGGCTTAGGCCCATCAAAACTTATATTGTAGACCGTCAGCCGGAAGCGCTGCTTTTAAATAAGCAAACGAGTCCACGTAGTCATAGCAAGTGTAAGTCTCATCTTACGGATTGCCTTAGGCTGCCAGTCGTCGGGCCGTCGGTCGAACGTCTTACTTACAGAAGCGAACGACCGCGTGACCACTTCAGGCGTTGTCCCTGGCTCTCAGAGGCGTTTTAGGTGTGAGGTGTAGGTGGAATCGCACCTCAAATACTATATATTTCCGAGTTGTAACTTGATTTCGCAAGTCACTTAACTAGTATTGCAACACTTTAAAACTAAGCTACCTTCATGAAGAATTGCATGTCGAGGACGGACCATCTAGTCACGCGAACTCTTTCATGGGCAGGAATCCTGCACTTAGTGTCTTTTCCGGTTAAAGACCCGGGATCCCGCGGAATTGAATCCTTCAGTCAGTTAAGTATATTCCAGGGGAAGAACTATCTTGGCCAATGGGAGTCGTCCGACTCATGTAATTTCTGCATTCAAGGGAAACTGAGTAGTCGTACCACCCATCCACGTTTGGATATTTCAGATTAGTTTACCCTCTCCTGATTAGAGAGCATAAGCCATGTCTGCAAGGGCAGGGGCGTCTTCTGCTTGTCATATGGGTGGTCAGTTTGTTTATGTATTCGGCCCAAGCTTGTGAATAATTCATTCGATCTTCATTGAGAATAGAGAAATTTATTAACTTTGCTGGTAGGCAGTAATGGCATAACAACTGATAATCATTGACGTGCAAGGTCTTGTTAGTCGAGCTGCTTGAGTCTTCGAACTTTATTTGTCTTGAACAAGGTCCAAGGAACGGTGTGAGGTCACACATAGTACTTTCTCAGGTTGTAGACATTCCATTACTTTTCGATCTTTTGGTCGCTCATGGTGGTGAGGGTGTAGCTATCATTTCTGCCCACTCGGCTGATTTTGTACTGACCTTTCCAGGTGGAGCCATCTTTTTGGAGCTTTCATGTCGGGTGGTGATGAAGGCTTTTCTGAAGACTTAGTCTCCTGGCTGGAATTGCCGGATCTTCGCCCTCTTGTTATAGCTAGAGAGGAGTTGTTGTTGATAAGTCGCAATGCGGGTGATAACCTTCTCGCTCTCTTCCTCTGTCAGGTCTAAGTTTGTGGCTATCTTCTTCTCGTTCTACTCTAAATTCGGCAATACAATGCTGATGCTTGACACCATGACATTGGGAGGAATGATCGCCTCAAAGCCATATGCTAGGGAGAATCGAGTTTCGCTAGTTGCTCATCTCTTGGTGGTGCGATATGCCCATAGAACATTGGGGAGCTCGTCTGGCCACTTGCCCTTCTTGTCTGAGATGAACTTCTTAAGGCAGTCGAGGATGGTCTTGTTGGGCGCCTCGGCCTACCTGTTGCCCTGCGGATACCAGAGCGTTGACATGTGCTGCTTAAAGCCATATTTTTCGAATAACTTTGCCAAGTCTTTGCCTACGAATTACGGTCCATTGTCGGTAATGATGAAATGCAGGATGCCGAAACAGCAGATGATGTTTTTCCATATGAAGCGTTCTATGTCCGTCTGAGTAGTCGTAGTCATGGGTTTGGCTTCGACCTATTTGGTGAAATAGTCAGTTACTTCGATTATCATGCCTCTGCCCCTAGTGGCAGGCGACATTGGTCCTACTAGGTCAATCGCCCACTACATGAATGGCCAATGGCTCGTCTGCTGGTGGAGTTCGGTAGCAGGTAGTGCGGGCACATGCTTTAAGTGCTGGTAGCTGTCGCACATTTGTATATACTCATTGGTGTCTTGATGTATGGTTAGCCAATAATAGCCAACATTAAGAGCTTTTTGCACCAAAGAACGGCCTCCTGAGTGGTTTTCACATAAGCCTTCATGGATTGAGCTAAGAATCTTTAGGTCGTCGGGATGCAATAGGCAGTTGAGATGTGGTGCTAAAAATGAACCGCGAACGAGCATGCTGTTCCACATGTAGTAGTGTGCTGCCTTCATCTGAAGCATTCTGGACCCCAGTCTATCTATATGGAGCATTTCATTGACTATGTAATTGATGATGGGATCTTGCCAACTCAGAGTTGTGTTGATCTACGCCACCTCGACTGTTGGTTCCTCATCTATGCTAAGTTTTTCCAAATACTCGACTTGGATTGAGCGCCAAAGTTGATGGTCTAAGGCAGAGCCTAGGCCTGCTAGTGCGTCTGCATGGGCATTTTCTGCTCGTGGAACCTGAGTGAGTGTGAACGCCTAGAACGTCGCTAGCTTCTATCGTACCTTCTCGAGGTATCGGGTTATCCTTGGATGTTTCGCTACATACTCTCATGAGGTTTGGTTGGTGATTGGTTGGGAATCGAAATAGATTGCGAGCTTCTTCACTGCTAGGTCTTTCACCAATCAGAGACCTGCTGGTAGGGCTTCATATTCTGCTTCGTTGTTTGACGCCTTGAAGCTCAGAATGATGACTTGCTCGAGCATTTAACTATCCAGGTAGTGAGAACTAGGCCTTAGGGCTAGGTTCGGTTTAAAACGGTTCGGTTCTTTTTTTTCGGTTTTTTTTTCGGTTCGGTTTTTTTCGGTTTCGGTTTTTTCGGTTTTTTTTTTTTTTTTTTTTCAAAAAATGATGTAAATGGAAGGAGCTTACCTATCAACCTCCCAGTTCTCATATATCAGAGAATTGAGAGCCTCAAAATCCTGAATATATTCAAGCATTTCAACTACTTATGATCAAGCAGATCGAATTCAAATTTTCAAAACTTAAGCAAATACAGAAACATATATACTTCAAGGAAATGTACAGGATTCGAAATTCTAAAACTTTAAAATTTGCAAAATCATGAAATAATTCAACAAATTAACTGATGCAGATCGAAACAAAAAAAAAAAGCAAATGGGTTCGTCTAAATGCCATAATCGGACTCCAATATCGCATGCCCAGTGCCCACATTCAAATTCATAGTCAAGTCCACAATAGATCTAAAAAATTCCAAAACATATTCAGAGAAAAATACAAACTTTTCCACCTTAAATTACATAAATTTCAAATGGGTAACCATAAAATTAAAAACCCATAAACTGAAAAATAAATAAAACCCACAACCTTTGCTGCAGCGATATCGCAGTGATCGTTGCAAGCTCTTACAATTCCTATTTTCGTCGGGTCTCGAAAGGGGCGAGGGAAAATCATTGTTTGGAAGAAAGAATCCGCGAGGAGGACAAGAGAAGACTGGAGAGAGAGAGTGATTTGGAGGAAGAGATGAAGGAGAGGGAGAGAGAGAGAGAGACCGAGGAAGTAAGGCAGAGAGGAAGCAGCGGCGGGGAGAGAGAGCGAGTATTTGAGTCTAACTTTGAGATCTGAAAATGAAATGGGAGTGGGACACTGAGACGGCTAGGGTTTTAAGCTTAAGAAATTTTATAAAGCATTCAATATAAGAAACCTATAAATAATATACGGGTACAATTATAACAACACAAAGCCTACAATCAAGTTGGCTTGCAGCACCTAAACCCAACCTGCAGGTCAGGGGTTCAAACCCTGACGCCAACATTTTTTTAGTATTTATATATATATATATATTTTTTCGGTTCGGTTCGGTCCGGTTCGGTTTCCGAACCTCAAAAACCGAAACCGAACCAGCCAGATTCGGTTCGGTTCGGTTTGGCAGTTTCGGTTCGGTTTTTTTTCGGCCTCGGTTCGGTTTGGTTTTCGGTTTGTTTCGGTTTTCGGTTATTTGAACCCACCCCTACTAGGCCTGCTCCCGATCCCTAGTAGTTGGATGATACGTCGACATGCAAGTGCTGAAAATCTCTTGTAGATCGGGCTAATGCGGCTACGGTGTACTCGGCTACCTCTGGGGCATTTCTGGGCTGAGTTGCTGCACTCGTCGAAACGTCGACCCGTTTTTGCTTCTTTAACGTCATGCTTTTAGATTGTACAGAACATCGCATCATGATGACGACAACGTACGTCTGAATGTACGATTTAGGCTTCCAGGTTGCAACAACTAACGCCAAAATCAAAGTTTTGATTTTCAGGTATTTGGTTTCCGCATCGATTAGAGATTTTGAACTGTGGAATGCAGATGATCGGGCCCCCAACTCTTCTCGTATGAGGGTAGAGCTTATTGCTGCTTTAGATACCGCCATGTAGATGCATAGGTCATCCGCTGCTTCTGGTTTGGATAGTAGGGAATGTGATGTAAGGTATTTCTTCAAGTCTTGTAATGCTTTCTCGCACTTCGTCATTCCATTTGTCTCGTTGTGTGTCCTGATCGGCTTGAAAAAAAATTGCATCGATCGATAGGTTGCGAGAGTAATCGATCAAGTGCAGCTGCTCATCAGGTCAGACCTTGGATCTTTTTTAGAGTGGTAGGAGACTTCATATCCATGATCGCTCATATCTGATTTGGATGTGCATTTTGTGTGGTCTGACCGTTGCTTAGGGTCAAATGAGATGTGTTTGGCGTCATCTCCGAGTTTCCATCTTGATTCATCTGCCAGGGCATTGTCGACCTTGACACCATCTTCTTGACCCGCCTGCTATGATTGCTATCTGGCAGAGGTAGAATTGTCTTTCTGCGCTTCAGCTACTACTACTACTGGGGTGAAAAACTTCTTATTCGACTCATTCAAAACTTGTACAGTACATCTTCTGGACATGGCCTGATCGCTTTTGATCTCTCCAACTGCTCATCCCGTGATGCGAAATCATATTTCCTGGTACTCAATAGAGGTCACATCTCCAATCTTCACTAGCCAGGGTCAGCCCAATATCCCATTATGGGGAGATGGGTCGCTGAAGATCATGAAGGTCTGTGATGAGACTCGGTGAGCTGGTTACGTCAAGATTGATGGTGTCTATGGTAGTTGAGTTAAGTCCGTTGAATTCGATCAAGACCTCTGATTTGCGTTTGATCGTGCTTTCCAGGCCCATCTTTTGGATGACTGATAGTTATAGGATATTGATTGAGCTGTCATTGTCTACCATAATTCTGTCAACTATGGCGTGGGCCAGTTGAACAGAAATCACCAAGGCGTTGTCATGGGGAAAGTCTACTCCCTCCGCGTCCTGCTCGGTGAAGCTAACGATTAGTCCAGGTACATCATATATGGCTTGAACCGGAAAGATTGATCTCGCTTGCTGGATCTTCTTCTTCTTGGAACTGTTGGTGGCCCCCAAATGCTCGGATTCGACAAAGATTTTGTTGATTCGAATCATCTTGGCTAGGGGTACATCATTGATGTCTGCTTCTCGCCTGGGCCGGGCAGCTGACCTGTTGACATACTGGTCGTATTTGCCTTCCTTCACGAGCTGCTAAAGGTACTTCCTCTATGTTGTGCAGTCATTGGTTGTGTGTCCGGGACCTTTGTGGAATGCGCAGTACTTTGTTTGGTCCATCTTGGAGATGTCTCCTCTTATGGGTGACAGCGGCTTGAACCACGGTTTTTCCTTGAGGTCGCGAAGGATCTGGTTGATTGAGACTGATAACTTGGTGTACATCTTGGGCTCCTTGCCTCTCTTCGTCCGGGATTGATCCCTTTATCTGCTTTCTGGCTTATTTTTTTCGTTGAGCGGTTTATCGCTCGCCTTCTTCTGAGTTGGCTCTGCATCTTTGCGCGGCTGCTCATGCAGCTTTTGGGAGCGATTGGCCTCATTACAGAGGGAGTTCTTTTCTGCCAAAGCATAAGAGTCTGTCAGGGCCAAGTTCTCGTCCATGATCAATTCTCCAAAAAGTGGGTGATCTGCTGGATGCCCATTTCGGAAGGCTAAGCATGCAATGTTGTCATCGCATACGACGATCTTTACCTTATTCGCCTTGAACCTCTTGATGTAAATGTTGAGTGACTCATTCGGGTCATTCTTCATGTTGAAGAGGTGGTCAGACTTCTTTTTGATCGAGTGGTAGGATGAATATTCCTTAGTGAAAATCAAGGAAAGTTTGCTAAAGTTCCGGATTGATCATGGCGGCAGGGTGTGGAACCAGTCTTGCGCCTTGCCATGGAGCGTCGTGGAAAAGATCTTGCACATGAGTGCGTCGTTGTTGGGGTAGAGGGTCATGGCACTTCGGTAGTGCATCAGGTGCATGTCTCCTTTGAATAAGGTGAGATGTGGCGGGCTGAACTTTCACAGCGGCTCCGTCTGCTCGATCTCATATGTGAACGGTAACCTGCTGATAAGATTAAAAGAACACCACAAAGTAGCACACAAATGTCCCATTGATTTTCCTTATTAAAACTAAGATTTTTCAATTGTAGCATATGAAAGTAAGGGTCTTTCCCGCAGAAGATTGATTTATCTAACTACTTAAAATGTCACAAAAACTGGGCTACTGTCCCTACTAACCAGCCATCAAAAAATAATTATTAGACCAACTTAAACTTATCTAAAGTCTACGAAATTTTATATGAAAACACTAGACACACAGAGCCACACTCACACAAATATTTGGGATTTTTGGAGTTGATTTTCTATTTAAATTAAATTGAACAAAAACAGGACAGAAACAGATTTTAAATAGTTCATAAATTAAGAACAACGAGTTAGGGGAATTGCTATCCACCACCAAATAATCATGCAAACATGTTATGTTTCATTCAAATTCCTTTTATTTCCGGATGAAGATGCTCAAGTTGGCTCAATGTTAGAACTCAACCTATTACTCTTTCTTATGTAGTATGTTAAGAGAATGGCGTTTTCAACTTAACTTAGTCCCTAGCATGCAATCTAGAATGGTGTGTTCATAGATTTAACAAGTAGAAATCATTAAGAATGAAAAGAGTTTGAGTCATCACAAGGCATCGTAAGTACTAGCGTTGTCTTACTTATCCTAGAAATTAGTTCACATGTTAATCGCAATTAACAAGTACTACTCTAGAACATATGTAGGTCCTCATTCGACAAGGGCAGGCACACACATATTCATAGCATTAGAATCCTAGATATGCTTACTAAGTATGCATCCGCAGAAAACACATAAAGAATCATCAATGAGACAAGTAGTGAACCAATTTTCATCCATTCATAAAAGTAATTCAAACGAAATGTCGTAACAAACTTGCAATCATATTCGGGGCTTCAAAACGGCCCCTAACTTCTAAAAATTTAGTTACAAATAATTCTCAAATAAAACCAAAAGAAAGACATGAGTTTGAGAAGATAAAACCGAGAGAAGAGAATGCCAAGATTTCCTCCTCTCTTTTCTTCCTTCCCTAACGTTGATGCCTTGCCTTTTCTTTCTGTTCTATTTTTTTTTCTCCTCCTCTTTGCCGCTGCAACCTGCAACCTTTTTCTTCTTGCTTGCTGCCCCAGTTTCTTCTCCATAACTCACCCTACTAACAGCCATTTAATGATGACAATAAGTGAGAGGAAAAGGTAAAACAATTGTAATTCTTTAGGTAGCCTTTATGCCCATTACTCCCACTTAATTCTCATCTTTATTTCCATTTCCTCTGATATTTGAATAGGTGTCAGCTGACTTGTTCTTGGCTGCATCAGTTTTGGCTACTAGATTTATTGGATTTATTGCTTTTAATGCTTTCTTGTCAGTTACAAACTGCTCAGCCTCTTGGGAACCTTTCAGTGTTAAAATGGCCATAACTTCTTCTAGAAAAATGATATTAACAATCCGTGAAATGCTTCAGAAAATGGACATCCGTAGCTTTCCAAGAATATAAGGCTCATTCTCTAATTCATTCTGAGTTGTTCGTAACTTGCTTCCAAAGTCAGCTGATCTGCACAGGCAGTTTTGACGAATTTGTTACTTAAAATCCCACTTGTGCTATTTTTCTTTTCTTTGCTTGACAAATCCCACAAAACACAAAAACAAAGTAAATAGCTCAAAAATATAAGGAACTAACTAAGAAAAGACAAGTGAATTTGATGAAAAATATATATAAATATGAGCTTATCACCTGCTCAGGTTGGCCACATTTCTTCGAAGGGCATTGTCGGTAGTCTCAATGCACTGGAATCCACGCAGCTGCTCTACTACAAGCCTTCAGCTGCCCCCGGTGTTGACCTACTGGTCCATGTTGCTATTCGGTATGTCCTGCTCTTCTATGCTGCGATCGCAGTGCACTTGGTTTGTTCTGTGCCGCTCGTCGTCGCACTAGGCGGGGGCTACCAGTGGAACTTGAGCTGGACTGCTCTCGTGCTCTTCTTTGTCCGTCATGCGATTACCTACTTTGGTGCCTTGCATGAGGATCTCCTTGTGAGTCTAGCCTCATGTGGACGTTTCTCCTGGAATGCCCTGAGTGCTCGTCGAAGTGTGGACTCAACCTCAAATGCACACTGACTCGTGAGCCGAGTCGGGAATGAATGCTTCTCTGCACATTTAGGAAAGATAAGACGTTTCCCTGAGGGCCCAAATGAGAGTGCACACTACCTGAACGCACGGTTCGTGGCAGGCTGAGCGGTTCTTTACTGAACCGTCGCTGGAATGAGTCACGTTCTTCCACCTTTGTCTTGCTTTTGGACATCTCGTCTGGGGCGCTCTGCGTCTCGTTGTGCTCGAGGAGTTGGTTCACCAAGGTGGTCTGTTGCGCGAGGGCGCTCATCAAATTGGTAACCTGCTGGGGCAGGTGGTGCTCACCATTTGGATTGGAAGAGTCTGGATAATGGGTGTCTCCATGTTTGGTGGAAATGTAGTGGACTGCAGGTATAAAACTTGAGCCTAAAGCAAGCATTCCTGCAGAAAAGTAAGGTGAAAATAACCCTGAATTGATCGCGGGACCGGTGGTCGGAATCTGGATCACCGGAGGTAGCCTCGAGTTAGATTGGGCCGTCGGCCGGGTTGCGAGGCGGGCAAACCCGGCTGGGTGGCTGGGCTGTACGTTACGCGTTGGGCCGGTGCCTGCTCGCCTCGGGCCTACACTGGATTGAGCCTTCTTGTCCATTGGGCTGCCACGTCGTGGCTTAGGCTTAGGCCCGTTGGGCTGCCTGGCTGGCAGCTGCCGTGGTCTGGGCTCGGGTATGGGCCTGCTGTGCAACAAGGCCTGCTACTGCGTGGCTTAGCAGCGGTGGCGCTCCTCCTGCCGTCGCATTGAGCCTCGAGGATCTCTGTCGTGGGACTATGTCCTCGTCTCCACTTTACGATCCAAATCCTTGTACGTACTGGGTTCCATTAGTTGTGGTTTCTGAATTTCCTATCATTGTATCTTTTCTCCAGAGATTGATCAAGAGACTTTTCTAGGAAAAATTAATTGATACGACGTGTGAGAAATTCAACGTAACATAAAATTCAAGAAACAAATGCAAAAGGCTTCTTTGAGTATTTGAATCAACTCTCAATGAAAGCACCAATTTGTCGATGTAAATTTATCTTTAGTCTTGACGAAAATGCACCTGCAAAACAATTAACACCTTTGATCAATGACTTAAGCCTCACGCGCCCAGGAGGTGGGGGGCTTTAGGCCAATGGATCTCCGATGCCTAAGTCAGTTTTTATTAGAGAATAAAGTGTTTACAACTTTTTTAGGGTAGCCAAAACTCTTGAAATTTGGTGGAATATGGGGTATATATAGGGGAGAAGGTCGGCCATAGTGTTAAGGTTTTACCCTACACATGGCGGCATCCTATTGGCCAAGGTTTAAGGAGAAATATTCTCAAGATATTAAATAGGAAATAATATCTTGAGATAATGAAGTAATTATCCCTAATTGATTTAAATTGGGATTACTTACTTGATTGGAGTCAATCTTCAATTAGGAATGTATTAAAGATAGGATTTGGGTAATTAATCCTTATCTTTCATGCTTTGACTTTTCCTTGCCAAAGGCAAGTGAGCTGTGGCCAGTCGTATGCAGCTGCTGGGACCTTCAGGGGTGTGAGCTGTGCGTGAGAGTATCTGAGGAGCCTACCCATTTATTGAGGTCAATCTTGTATTTCTTGAGCAAAAGTCCACGTGTCGCCTCTACAATTTTTGGAATTATTTTTAGCTTCACGGACGACATGGAGAATTATCTCAAATATCGTCCCTACGGCTAAAAACCTCTGTCTTTGGAGAGTCCACATTGATCTGTTGTGTGTGCTCTGTGAATCAGCCTCGGAATCGACTTATCATCTTATGCTTGAGTGCCCGTTCGCAGTTGGTATTTGGCAAGCCTTACCCTTAACATTTCGTTTTTCTCACTGGAATAGATGCTCCTTAAAGGAATAGGCTCTACTTATGGTGCAAAATTTAGTGAAGTCGGATTTTGGTTGTATGCTTATGCTATTTTGGGTGATTTGGACGGTTAAGAATGCTAAACTGTGAGGTGAAGTTCCTAATCCGGATCATATGGTCGAGCTGTGGATTGGTGGCATGATTTCCTGCGTGTAACCTGCTCTCTTTCCTAACCGGTTAGTCATGATGTCTCTCCTCGGTGGTCGTGTCCTCAGACTGGCAGACTGAAACTTAATGTTGATGGGGCCTGGGATAAGGAACATTGCATACGGAGAGTAGGGATCATAATCAGAAATGCTGAAGGAAACTTTGTGGGTGCGGCTACCCGTGTGTTGGTCTTGAACTGGTGGTTGAAAGGGGTTTAATTAAGATTAATATTGAGAGTGATGCGCTTCATATCGTTTTGGCAGTGCTGGAGTCTTCGATGAACTCGTCTCCCATGGGACCTATCATCGAAGATACCAAATTCTTGTTGGCTCTAGTTACTGTAGCTTCGGTTGTCCATATCCGCCGTCAAGCAAACTCGGTAGCCCATCATATGGCCCATTTTGCCCTCCACTCTAGAGGGGATTGTACTTGGTTCGATTAACCTCCTCTTATTATCAGTGATCTTCTTGTGGGGGATGTTTCTTTACCTTGTACCAATTAACCTTACTGGCTTTATGAAATATATGCCGTTCTTTAAAAAAAATAAAAAAAAAGAAAAAAAGAAAAAAGAAAAAAGTAAGCGTTATTCTAATAAGACTGAAGAAGAGGAGAATGTCTTGAGTAGGGCCACCTCACGTGCAACTACTTACAAAGAGTAAGCCTGAGTGGGAATCATATGTAGTAATCCTACTCACTTTTGTAACTGTATTGTTGTATGAAGCCACCCTACTCAAAATTTTCTCCACATAGGGTGAATTTTGAATATTTGGCTGGAACAAGGTTCAAGGAGTACTGTTTCATATGAAAATTGGGATCACCTTCCCCACTAAAGCATTAAAATTCCTACCCATATTATTCTCATGGAATGCAGGAATGGTCCCAAATGTAGCACATAAATTTGTGGGTCTCTGACCTTGTCACCTTGATTAAGGAATATGGGGGGTTTGTAGGTCTGCATTTGGTCTCCTAATCAAGGGCTTATTTAAGGGGATTTAGGGATGGGATTAATTGAGGTTATGGGTTTTTTTTTTTTTTTATGTCATTAGTTAAACTTGGGGGGGGGGGAATCGAACTTGGATGAGGTGGGAGTTGTCTTGGCTCTAGTGCCACTGGGTGACGTTGAATTTGTAGAATTTATTTCATTTATATTGGTCTTGGACTTGGACTTGGTATGAATTCAAATTCTCCTCAAACCCTTTGATGTCAATTTGAAGTTGGTTTATACGGTATCAAAATTCAAGGTTTAATTGTCATTAGGCATGTAAATCATGGGTCAATTTTTGAATAATAGAAGAAGAATTGCAAGATTTTTTGCTAATGACTAGGTATAAGGGAAAGACAAAGATCAACTTTCAGCTGCGAAAGCTACAGCTTCTCGATAACATGTCGTGGCGCAGCATAGAGATATTTTTTTCTTTTTTAATAGATACGATATCATCTACTGGAAGGAGGTTCTCTTCAGATTGTGACGGCTCTAAGTGATCCCTTTACTAACCTATCAACAATTGGTCAACTAGTTGAAGACACGAAGAGCATTCTCGCCGCCATCACTAAAGACTTATGCTCCCATGCCCGCCGTCATGCCAACACAGTTGCTGATAGACTAGCAAGATTTGGTTTGAATGTTGGCAGCCAATGTGAATGGTTTGCTCATCCTCCTAGCTTTATCATTGACCTCCATGTTGAGGACTCTTATGTAACTGAACTCTGTATTTTGGCTGAGACTATTTTGGTCTCATCCCTGAATGACATCTCTATCGTTTGTACTAAAAAAAGAAGAGACAGAGAAGTGAGTTAAACCTCACAATGGGTTAGCCATAATAATTTGGTTCGGAATGCTTTGATGAGAATCGAATATAAGACCTCTCACATAAGTGAACAAGAATACTACTAGACTGTAATACTAAGTGACATTTTTCTTAGATTGTTTAAGTTTTTTTTAACAAACGATATTATCTACACTAAGGGGTTGGGGGAGTGAGCTAAGTCTCAGAATGGGCTAGCAATAATGTGGTTCAACTTCTCCTTTGGTGAGAATCGAACCTAAGACCTCTCATTTACAGGTGAAGAGAAATACCATTAAACCCTAATACTAAGTGACAGATTGTTTAAGTTTTTTGTCACAATCATATTTTCTTTTTATACTAATCACTTCGAAAGAGAGTAACACAATATTCAAAGAAGTTTGTATATATGCAAATGAGAAAAATTTTATGCTACTTCTGAGTCCAGGATCCTCTAGACATTTTAATAATTATGTTTTTTTAATAAAAAAACGCAAAAACTAAAATTGAACGATTTAAAATCCGACACCATGGAATTTTTGCCCAAATAATAGGGTGCAACGGTAATATCTCAAACTAATCTACCAATGTCATTTGACAAGATGTTGTAATTTAAGGAGTTAACTTGCTCCCAAGATCCTAGATTCAATTTTCCCATGTACATTATCACTTGTATTCAAAAAACAAGAAAAAAAATATACAAACCTCATATAAAAAAGTGATTTTCACGTAGCATTAATATGATATTGTCATAAAACATTACGGTAGACACACTTGTTTCAAATTAGTCACTCCCTTTCAAATAGGCCCGGAGAGCTGGTTTATAAACCACATGATGAGTTTTGATTTGACATTTCAAGTTTGTTCTAAAACATTAAAAATAAAAATAAAAAATTAATCAATATCTAATATTAAACATATCTTTTTAGCTAAAATGAAATTAGCACATGTAATCGTATATTGTCTCCTTTGTTTTTAGACCAATATTTTTAATTGAATAAAGTAATAAAGAAATATTCACAATTTCTATGTGAGATTCGTCTAAATGAGAATGTTATTTACAGAGCAAAGAATCCATAGATGTGTTGCAAGAGAGCTTATAGCTCAACATTTTACGTCTGCACCCAAAGTCCCTTCTACCAAACCTATCACTTGTATTAAAAATAAAAAAATAAAATAAAAAATATATATATATATACAATAATTTTAGAAAACCGTACATTTATTTGATAAATTAGAAAGAATAAACTCATTGTATTCTATTATAAAAATAAACGATAAACTTGAAATTTATCAAGGATTTACTACGTCAATTTGATTAATCAATATAATCAATGTAATAGGAGTTTGGATTACATGTTTACCAATACTGAATAAATGGTGACTTTAAGTCAACAGGGCTCCCCACTTTATAAAGGTGAGAGGTGGAACATCTATCGTACGTAATCATACTTTTGCTTTGCAAAAAGGTTGTTTCCACGACTCGAACAAATGAGCAACTTTTTATTGTGCTAAGGCTCGTCCTCATGTTTACCAATACTGAATGAAGAGTAAATATGTAGTAGAGTAATGAGTGGTGGTCTCAGCTGTTGCTGTTGATGTGTTTAGAGTATATGAAGTGGTTGTTGATCCTATAGCAGTTGGGGGTCGTGAAATATAGAGATTGGTAACTTGGCAGTGAGCAACTGTCAACCAAACACACCTAATAGAATATGAATTTGAAGGGAATAAATTAATAATAGACAGATGACCTCAATGAAAATGACTTCAGATAATCATCAGGTTTGAGATTAAGTCATGTCATGATGAAATTAAAATACAGTAATTATAATGTCTTAGACTGTCCTATTTGGTTCGCAAAACCCACCTCATGCATCTATCTGTACCCAGATGTGCGTGTGTGTGTATATATATATTTATATTTATAAAACCAAACAGTCTTGCTTGAGTATGAGTGTATATATAGTTTGACCTTTGAATGGCATGATTTGCTAATTACTGAAATTACATAATATGAAGGTTGATGGTTATGTTTCAGTTTTAATGATTTAAAGAGTGAATTCAACCGTTAATTGCTACATTATGTTATTTGCAAAATATAGTCTAAAATGATGGTTTTTTTAACATCATTGATTATTAATATATCTCTTATGGCGATGTTGTAACATCCCACATCGACCAACGGAGAGGGGATGATGTGTCTTATATGTACATGCCCACCTCCATATAGCACGAGGCTTTTTGGGAACTCAATGGCTTCGGGTTCCATCGGAACTCCGAAGTTAAGGGAGTTTGGGCGAGAGCATTCCCATGATGGGTGACCTACTGGGAAGTTCTAATGTGAGTTCCAAAAAATAAAACCGTGAGGGCGTGACCGGGACCCAAAGCGGACAATATCGTGTTACGGCGGAGTCGAGTCTAGGATGTGATAGAATTATATCAGAGCCACTCTGCCATGTGGTGCGAGTGTGCAGACGAGGACGTCAGGCCCCTAAGGGGGGTGGATTGTAATATCCCACATCGACCAACAAAGAGGGGGTGATGTACCTTATATGTACATGCCCACCTCCATATAACACGAGGCCTTTTGGGAACTCACTGACTTCGGGTTCCATCGGAACTCCGAAGTTAAGCGAGTTCGGGCGAGAGCATTCCCAGGATGGGTGACCCACTAGGAAGTTCTTGTGTGAGTTCTCAGAAACAAAACTGTGAGGGCGTGGCCGGGGCCTAAAGCGGACAATATTGTGCTACGGCGGAGTCGAGTCTAGGATGTGACAGATGCTAAAGAGATCATGTACTTTTTTTTCTTGAGTACATCGATATTTTTACACTAAGGGGAGGGAGAGTTCGACTAAGCCACACAATGAGCAGCCTAATTTGGTATCAAATTCGCCATCCGTGAGATTCAAATCTAAGATCTCTCACTACTAAAGAGATCATCTACTTAAACCACATTTTCTATAACACATGATGTGGTAGTTAATGGTTAAATTTTTGGGTAAATTACACTTTACCACCTTAGGTTTGAGGTTTATTGCAACCTCATACAATATCTTCAAAAAATTTCATTTTCATACCTCACCTACTATTTTATTTTAATATAGTACATCTGTTACATTTTCCATCCATTGATCCGTTAAAAGCTAACGTGGCTGCCACATTTGTGCCACGTGGCTCCCAAATTTGTGCCACGTGGCTAAAAAAATAATTTTGTATGCATTTAAAAATAATTAATTAAAGAATAGTTATTAAAAAAAAAACCCATAACCCACCCTCCCCCCCCCCCCGACCCACCTCCCTCTCCTCCACTATCTTCACCTCCTCCCTCCCCAGAACAATGCCATACACCACCCCAAAATCCCAACTGCCCTTGATTACGCCAGCAACGGCAACCACATCAACAAAGCAGGGCAGGCAGAGAATGGCCAAGTCGGCTCTGCAGGGAGATGAAGGTCGGGGATGGAGAAAGAGGGTGGGGGTGAGGGGAAGGGCTAGGGGAAGAAGATGGGTTTTTTTTTTTAATTTTTATTTAAATAGGGTACATTATTATAATATTTAAATGCATAAAAAATTATTTTTTGCCTCGTGGCACAAATTTGACAGCCACGTCAGCACAAATGTGGATCACATATTTGCCATGTCATTACTTAATGGATTTTCTAACGAATGTATGAAATTGAAATAAAATGATAGTAAATATATGAAATTGAAATGTTTTAAAGATGCTGTAAAGAATTGAAATCGACCCCAAATCTAAGGGGGTAAAATGTAATTTACTTTAAAATTTTTCTTTAAATCGCTAAATAAGGAAATTAATTATCAACCCGCCACATTACGTGGTAAAAGATGGTCTCTAACATTTTTCATCTCTTGATATTGTCAACTTTGCTCAATACAATAAAATATTAAGATATTTTTTGGGTAGTTAAAATAATATTAAGATTGATGTTGCCCTGGATGAGTAGTGTCTATTATAAATATGTCAAAGTTAGAGAGATAACATTTTTAGTAAATGATGGAGCAAAGCAGGTGTAAAATGTCACACTGAAATTATAGTACTAGGGGATGACAAATAAAAGAGGGAGGAATAGATGATGTTATTGAGCTTTCTTTCTTTCTGTATGCTTTCTCAGTATATACATCGATGGCAGTAGGAGTGATCTATTTATAGAGCGAATCCATACAAACAAATTCTTAAAGTTTGAAATTTACAACTCATAGCTTTGAAAATACAACATTTTGTTTCCAAAGTCTTCATCATATTTGTGTGGGTATTGACAAAGAACTTATGTGGGCATTCATCAGATAGTCGATGGTTTCATCAGCTAATGTTTTCAACTGCCAATATTGACTGCCAATGGTTTCAACAGTGTCTGTATTATAAGATTTTTAATTCCTTTTGTGATCTTGATTTTTAGGATAAAATAATCAGATAATCTCATCATGATTTTAAGGATAAAATAATTAATCAGATAATCTCATGATAGAAACTAGGGTTTTGGAGGTACTTCTAGCTGTATTTGAGTGGGTTTAACCTCACAATAAGCTAGCAATAATGTGATTCAAATTCATCTTTGGTGAGAATCGAACCTAAGACATTTCACTTACAAGTGAAGAGGAATATCGTTAGACCGTAATACTAAGTGACACTTCTAACTGTATTATCTTTGAATATTAACTAATATCTAGTAATGAAAATCTACTTGTAGAGTAAGTTAAATTTGAATATTGAGGCAAAATGAATACCATATGCTTCTATGTTACGTGCTCAAGTTACGTTTATAATAGATGAAACAACATGCATGAAGTTGATGTTCTTTGACAATATAAGAAATAGTTTACTCTTTCTCTTAATTTTCTAAAGCGATTCACATCCTTAAAGCATCTCCAACAATTCCTAACTACCCTTTCAATTGAGTTGAACTGCCTTGTTGCCCAAAGAAAATCGCTCCACCGGTGGAAAAAAAGGGCAATTGGGTGAAAGGCAGGAGCCCTTGCGGCTGCTCTGGCAACTGAAGTCGGAGCTTGCGCCCGCATGGAGATGACGACGTCTACAGCAGACAAACCCCCCCCCCCAACGTGAAGCCCAAGAAAGCCAAACGGCTCAAATTTGATTCATTTACAGTCGTTGATATTTCCCCCCCCCCCAACGTGAAGCCCAAGAAAGCCAAACGGCTCAAATTTGATTCATTTACAGTCGTTGATATTTAGCGGTTTGTTGATCAGGACCGTTAGAAATCCAACGGTTAAAATATTGAAAATGTTGTTGCTACGCTAGTGGTGCCTTGTAGAGCCTCCGGTTTAAAAAAATTGAAAATTTCAACGACCAGGATTAATCAAACTCTAAAAAATCCAAAAAAAATCATTAAAATTACCAAAAATATTACCAAAAAAAAAAAAAAAACTTACATAGTTCCCACTTAAAAAATCTTACAAAGTTCAACACACTTGCAAATTAACATTTAAAATTAAACAAAAACCTATGGCAATACTGATATATGGAGGATAAGACGAAGAAAATATTACAAAATAAAAAATAGTAATCGTCATTGTCCTTACTCTTCCTCCTTCCAAACAGGTGGACTTGCACAAGGCAATTAATGTTCAGGGTGAATAGTAAGGGTAATTACATTGCCCTTGCCTTCTATTAACGGGTGGAGATGCTCTTAGAGTTATAATATCAAACACAAGAAAAGTACCCCAAATCGAAGACATATATATATAAACACCGATCAGTCTGATCATGTAGATAATAGAAGTGTTTACAGATTATCACACAGCTAGTCTATCATGTTTATTGATCACTTTTCTTGTAGGGATGAAATTCAATTGCATATATAAGGGAGCTACATTTCGAGACTTATGAGTATACAATAAGCATAAACATACGATAGACGTTGCCTCGTATAATTTGAAAACGTGGATAAAATCATACCAACTACTAGGCCATGCTTATTTATACGTCCAAATCACATAGAGTGCGTCTTGGTGTGGAGGTCACGACGGGCTGCTTAATGTGATCGAAATAAATACAACCAACAACGAATAAAACAATGTCAACTTGTACGTATTTATATACTAGAGGATACGATATATAATGTCTGAGACAAATAGAGCTGATTTAGTAAATTCATATATTATGAAAATGATCTGTTTGTTGATATCGAAGGAATGCTTTAAAAGGAGACGCAGGTTCTGACACAAGTTTTTATGGGCTCACTTCGTAATATATTTAAATAATTTGAAACATTTATCATTTAGGTATTTTCTCAAAAATCATGTTTGCCAAAAATCACTCAAATCTATAACCCTATGACGTTGAATGAAGGGGTTATGATTTTGTAGAACCGTATTCGTTCAGTTTCTTTATTACAAATGAACGTCTTAATGATTTTGAATGTGTCTAATTTTTTTGCATGAATGTTCTATGAATGATGTTTTAAAAGATAAACGGTTTGAGAAGTTAAAATACATTATAGAGTAGACCTTACAAAAACTTATGTCAGAAGTTGCGTAAAAAAATTAGTGCCACGAATTTGTCCCCATATATATTGGCTGAGACAGTAAGTCTGATTTAGTAAATTGATATATTATGAAAGTGATCAATATAAGAATGTTCGTTGATATCGAAGGAATGCTTCAAAAAGAGACGCAGATGCTCAAAACGATGACTTTTTTGGGTTAAAGGAAAGAAAAGGGCGATATGATTAAGAGCTGAGGGGCCGAACAATGTTTTTGCAATGATGGTTTCGTAGAAAAGAGTAGATATTCGATCACCTTAATCACTTTTATTAACTCTCAAATTATGATAGTAATCCAAGATGGGAAGTTAATTATTACCTAAACGGTCAAGTGAGCTCAAACAAAGCTCAAAAAGGGAGGTAGTGTTGTCCCTAGACCCAGTCTATAACTGGAAAGTTTTCAAAGGAGAATTTTCCGTGACATGAGATTTCTGCCCTTTTTTTCAACTAATGCAAAGAATTAATATTATTGATTTCTTTTGATTTGTTCAATTAAATAAGGGGGAAAAGTATGCATAAAGTTCAAATACAGTGTGAAAAAATCATTTTATTTCCATGACGATGATTTGGTTAAGCTGAATTATTGCTAGATGTGACTTCAAGATGAGCACACCTATTGACATTGTCTAGTTTCTAATATGAGATTGCATTGGATAATCCACTCAATTCAATATCCGTTGAATGAATAAATGATTGTTCTGAATTTTGTCCAAGTTGAAAGTGGAAACACAATTTATCTGCTCCAGTCTAGATTAATTAGTAATAAATTAAACTTATCGAATTCAACACAAATAAATATGTTCTTGTCATTTATGCTAGTCAGGTCTGAGATCTCTTACTTATAAATGAAAAAAAAAAAATCAATGAATTGCAGGACTAGTTAGTGTATGCTCCCATCATACTTAACTTGGAGTCAAAGATATATGAGTTGTCCTCTTAATTTTCGCATGAGGTTGAAGCAAGCAAATGTCCTCTAGGTCGGGGTCCATGGGGCATGTGAGAAGCACATGTGACTGCATGTGATTTTGTTCTCTTCACGCTCTCCATAAATAATATCTCATTCCATAATATTTGGATTAGGGAGATAATTATCTACCTCCAAACTAAATCAACTTAGCACACAAATTAGTATAAATGGTCTTAAACCCATTCCATATAGTCATCATGATATATCCAAAAGTGCTACCATGCAAAAGCACTTTAAATACAAAAACGAAAAAGCACTTCAAATACAAAAAAAAAGCAAAAGAGTTCGCGTAAAAACTTGATTTGAGAAAAAACTCTAAACTTTCAAAATTGAAATAATGTTAGCAAATTCTTTTGGGTGTTGGATGTAATAATTGAATTTATGAGAGAATGACAGAAACCAAACCTCTCGTATTCTTAGTTGAAAATAAAAAACCTTAAAAACTTTAAAGAATAGCGAGAGTCGAATTCTTATTGTAAGCTGGAAGTGATTACTATTAAATTAGAAATATCGGCTATTTGAAAGATGTAAGACCGGTTTTCCTCCAACAAAAGAGGGCTAATATTAGGACAAATGCTACTGAATTTTTTTGTGTTTTGTTTGGACGAAGAATTTTCAAGTACCGAGGAATCTAGACTATATTAGGTGGTATATTAGTAAAAAGAACTGTTCAATTTATTAGATGCAAGGATTTCAAATGTCTATAGATGCAATGCCCGCAAATGACTACTTAAAAATGTAAGCATCTAATCTAAAATTGATTGATAATTAAAGGGATAGAGTCAACACCATTTAAACTATTACACAAGACTTTAATTTCCTGACATGAAATTCACACTCTCAACAAAACGAATTAGTCCTTAATAGCATCAAAGCCACCACCAAATTGTGCATAAGAGTTATAATTATGGTCAACGTTATTGTTTGTCTCAGTTTTCTGTAGTGCACATTTAAGTTATATATTTGAAAAAAAAGTTGTTAAATCTCGTTAGGCAAAATGATCTAACAGCTCTTGTTCAGATGCGTATCTTAAATATGCACTTTTGATTTGCACTATAGAAAGCCTCATTGTTTGCCTTTGTTTTTAAATGCGGGCTTCGGATATGGGTTGGTAAAGTGGTTGGCCTTTTTGTCCAGTTAGAATCTTGTACGTCTTCTAATTTATTATGGGCCTAACGGATAAATTCCATACAATAACCCAACAAGAGCTCCCGTTTTCTTTTGCCCATCCCATAATTCTGATTGGAAAGAGAGGGTGTGTGTGCCAATTAACTTTTACTTTTTATTAAATTATGTTACCAGTCTAATTTACTGAACTGTATAAACGACGAAGAGAGAGGGTGCGGCACATAGAGAGAGAAGAGGGAGATATGTAATTGTAAGGTGTATACTATTTCCATCTCATTGTGCCTTTATTTATAGTAGTATGGAAGGTTAATTCCTTACCCTAATATGATTACAACTCTAATAGGATAATATCTAATCTAAGAGATATGGTAGAATCCCATAAGGATATATTAGATATGTTATGATTTACACAATCACATTCCTAATCTAATAGGACTACAACACTCCCCCTTGAGTGTGTAAATACTTAAACAAATGGCGCATCATGTCTTTAACAATGAAGTAAGTACAGTTGATGAAGTCATCGACACAATGAGCGAATGCGAGTCTCAGATCAACGGAAGAATGCATAAAAGGTAAAACTCATAAAACATCGTTATGGTAAAACCCAAGATGGGAGGAAAACCCATAGACTAAGGAGAAAAGTGAGAAGTTGCATTAAGTCAAAACTATACATCTTCTGGATGCAAGTAGAAGAGCTCACAAGGGTATGACCAACTCAGGATGGGTGCCTCGTTAAAACCTAGTTAGGTAGCAAAAACCCAGTGGGAAAAATGCTCCTAATCGTAGGGAAAAAAAGTAAATTAAGATCAAGTAAGTATACTTCTGGACACTCCCCCTAAGTTTGACAGAACTTCCAAATTAGAACTACAAGTATTGCATATGAATAGTTAGGCATACCAATTTCTCGGACAAGCTTTTAGAACGTTGACTTCAGCAGTGATGTCGTGTGGAGGTCGGTAAGGTTGTTTGGAATCGGCTTGCATGACTTTAGTCTCCTGATGCTTTGTTGATGTAGATGTAGACGCAATATGTCTTGGTGTTGACTTTGTTGATGTATCATGTCTTGGTTGGATAGATACATGCGGTATAGTCTTCATGGATCGTCATTGGGACTCAACGATGGATAAAAACAACAAGTACTTTGAATATGCTTAACAAGAACTCCTAACCATGTCTCACATGTGGCGTAGTGAAGTAAGGTTAGTCTTGGAACGTTTCGAAGATTTCACAACTAAGGACATATTGTGGACCTCCAAGATATTGCGATATCCCTAACGGTAAAGAGATAACCATCTAGGGATTTGCCTTGTGCTGGTTTGATAAGTAACCATCGTTAGCATAACAAATAAGGCAAGCATCATTTCGAGGATCAGGGGGTCGGATCCGCTCGAGATGTGTTGGGATTAGCCCAAATCCGTAGTACCTTTCAGGGTAGTGGAAAAACGTCTTTAATACCAATTCAGTGGTTGCATGTAGACGCAGTGCTGCATCTTTACCAATAGATCAACAGTGAAAGAGATGTCATATTTAACGTAATAAGCTAAGTACAACAAAGCTCAAAGTTTAGCTTAAATATGGAATTTCAGATTCCATAACCTCTTCAAAGGTCTCATTTGCATATAGCGTATGGAAGATCATAGGTATACTCAAAAGTAACACCTTCAAGATGTAGTTCGACTGTAGACCAAAATACCGCCAAAACAATGCTTCAACTTCAGGTTAAGGCATAAACGAGTTTTCCCAAGATCCTTCATCTCAAATTCCATCTTCAGGTGCGAGGCAGTTTTCTCAAGCTCTTCTAGATTCCTAGTGAGATTCGTGTCAACAACATAAACTGTAACTATAGAAATTCATAATAAGACTTCATAGTTTAACACGTAAGGACGTAATTCATATCCCTAACTGATCAAATAATCACTTAGACAGGTATACCACATCCGCCGGATTGCTTCAATCCGTAAGTGAACGCCTCAAATGAGTTGAGAGGGTGTTCCGTGGTTTGGAACTATTTGAACCAGTCCATGTAATTTTTTGGAACTTACATGTAAATCTTCATATCAATATCATGGAGAAAACACTAACCACATTTCATAATGATGCAATCAATCACATGACGTTTGAGAGAAACCTTGCGCTGCAGGGCGTGCATCATATCACACTATTTCATTCATCTCATTACGCCTCATTTTCCACTTGTAACACAACAGGGTTACATTGGGCAGTGTAGGAATGATAGGTCCAAACACACTTTGGTAAGGAATTTAACCTGGATTGTAATTTCGGTTGTCCAATTAGTTATTCGTTGTCACTAATCAATGGAACACAGTTCGATATCGTCGCTTTCATTTAAGTCGGTAGCTACCATATAAGTGAAAACATCATCGACGATAATCTCATTCCAATTCCACTATCTCATCCAAACTAGTATACTGGACCAAGAACTTCAAGTCTTGGGAATAATCAGAATTCATCTCATCCAAACATCATCGAGATAGAAATGATTTGAGACAATGATCGAGTATGGATTCATTGTTGTGTCGTGACATTCCTCTTCTAGGGAAGTGAATCCTATGAACCGAGTGATCTGTCGTGTTTTAGACCAAGACAGGTTGATTAGTTATCCGCTGATGTATTGGACCGTCCAACAGGGGCAGCCAAACCATCCAATAAGGGTGGCCCACCCTTTGGGATGTTGACTCGACGTCCGTTAAGTACGTCTATCCTTGCAGGCATGTTTGAAGCTGGTATATGATCTCGTCACTTTATCTAGATCAGATGAATGAGTCTAGAGCAACATTCTGAAAACTAGAATTCATCGCACTTGTTTATCACACTTGTGCGGTACCGGGATCGAGATGAGACATAGTGGGCAACGTCCACCCAAATTCGCACCGTTCTTATCTTTACCTAACGACGGGAAGATTGTCTCATTGAAGTGACAATCCATAAATGAGCGGTAAAAAGATCGCATGCAAGGGCTCTAAGAGAGCTAGTGTGAAGGAGAATCATAATCGACAAAGATTCACTTCCTTCTTTTTAGGACCCATATTGGTACGTTGCAGCGGTGTAACTTGGCACATGCAATGCACACCCAAAACACGTAAATAAGAAGCGTTAGGTTCGTACCCAGTAACCAACTCTAACGTCAAATAGGTTGGGTGGCAATGGGTCTCAAGGCGGACCAACATAGCTGCGTACAAGATTGCATAGCCTTAGGCAGAAACCAAAAACTTGGTGAGTTCACCAAGGTCCGGGCGATCATTGAAATTTCACTTTATGATCACTTTACGTGGCTATTTGAGGTGAACATGGGAATTCGATGTTCAATTATAAACCCAAAAGACATGTAATATTTATCAAAAACCGTTGATATAAACGCTCATGCATTATCTAGTCTTCCAGACTTTATGAGATAAGTAGGGTGGTGAACCTTTAAAATCGGCTAGAGGTTTAGCAGCAATGTGTGTAGAAAAACATGTGACCAGTTTGTCGATTCATCAACCAAAACCATAACTATTTACATGGTCCACATTTTGGTTGGATTAGTCCACATATATTCCCTTGAATCCACTATGAAAAAGGGTGATTTCGTATCTTTGCGAGGGATGATATAAAAATCAAATTTCCCAAACGAGCGGGCTTTGGCAAAGTGTGCTTGTAAGCACAACATCCTTACTTCAGGTAAGGAGATGCGTCGTGGCATCATTGTTCGACTTAAGTGTCCCAAACCGTCGCGCCAAAGCAAATAAACTGCTCAATCACTAGACTCCAGGCTGGCCACAAGTGGCGTGTTCCCAGTTGGGAAACAGCCCATTGGCCCCAATGTAAAGCTTCAAGCTCATTTTTGGAGGTGGTGCAAAGATATTTCACTCTATTTTCTTCAGTGGTTTCATTTATCCTTAAAACTTAACAACCTTCTTCCAGAACGGGGAGAATATAAGGTCTCTTAAATGGTAATGTAATACCATTCATACAACGAGGAGCGTGCCAATGCTCTTAATCAGGTTGGATAGACCTGAAGTCATTGCTAGAGATGTGATTTAGGTGTAAAGTTAGTGTGCGTAGTATCGCATTCATCCAGATAACTAACTTTCCCACATTCGTATCTAATCACGTGTTTAATTGAATTTGGTCACATGTATACAAGAAACATGATTCAATTAACTCATATTCGAGGACAAGATCAATAAGAGTATCCATAACTAAAACAAACACCAAATGTGAATCCAAGAACATAGAAAAATGTTCACAAGGTAAATGATTTACTAAGGGGATTCGGCCAATAAGGTTATCCATGTCAAAATTCTACTATTGCAAAGATGTTTGGTGGAGCAAAATTAGTCTCACATATTAACTACGAGAATGATATTCCTCAACGACATTGGTAGAGGCACTAACAGGTGCATAACCAATGATCTATTCCATCAAGACGGAAGTAGATTATGCAGGGCTGAGGTTCAGGAACAATATCCATAATTCTTGAAGTTTTAGGTCTTAGGTGCCAAGGATCACGCTTCGGGCATGATGCCACACCTTAACAGGCCATGATTATACCATATGTTGTAAAAAACAAACTCAAAATTGGATTGTGAGAAAGACAAACCCAGACTTGGGTTCGATAGGCTTCAACCGAAGCTGGATGGGTCTGTTCGGTAGGCCTTTGCTGAAGCAGAGCAATACCATTCGGTCCACCTCTGCCAAAGCAGGGCATCATCGTTCGGTAGGCTTTGACCGAACTGGGTTAAGCCATTCGGTAGACTCCAGCCGAACTGGGTCTATACCATTCGGTAGACTCTAGTTGAAGTTGGGTCTATACCTTTCTCTCACGTTTGTGGTAGTAATTAGATCCGAGAATTTGGTAAACTTCCGCTTTCTACATTGCTGTTTCAGGAGCGAGTTAGAAATATGGAAGGAGAAAAATATTCTCCAGTCAAATTCGATCGGATTTATAAACTTCAGAATCTTACTCATTCATGGACGTAATCATGGTGTACTTTAGGCAATATCTTTCATGATTAGACGGTCCGTATGAGCGAGCCAAAAAACCAGGGAATCCTCGTTTGAGAGGTACTTTCGTTGGTAATGCTTCAGGCATAAGTCTTTGAATAAAGATCATGGCGAAGACTTATTCAGCTCTTCCATGGCATTGTTGGCTACAATCGTTTCTCAGCTACTTGATAGTCAAGTGGAGATTCACGTCTTGTACCCACATAAAGTGGTTTTAGTTAAGAAACGTCCAAATCAGTGAAATCGAACTTGTTACAGTTCGACAACCCATTGAATGGAGGGAACAAGATTGTGATTAGTGCTATGGAAATAAGATATCCATAAGCATCAAAGTTAGAACATTCGGGGTTCTAAGACATGGTTTACATGAAAAATGTCGGGTTTTCATGGGTGTATTGTTTTATAAAAACTTCGGGCTTCAAGGGCACTAATCGAAACTATAGGTTCGAGTTTAGTTATGAACTTCCGATTCATAAAATGAGGTACATGTAAGAACACAGAATACAATATACAACTAAGTGTAGTGGATTTGGGTTGCTTCAGGAACTCAAGTATGAGTGCTTCGAGACTACGAAATGGAGTCAACGGTTCAAAGAAATGAAATAATTTATTGAATCGTTAATGCCAAAAAGTGGGCTTCATGCCAATAATTTTGGATGTCTTGTCAGATTAATGGACTGCTGGTCACTTTTAATTAATTCAATAGATCGAGACCAATTGGGGTCGATCGTAGAAGCAAAATAAAATAAAGTTTCAAGCCATATTTTGGGCTACACGGCTACGGGCCATTCGAAAGAAAAACCCAAAAAATTGGTTAAGGCCGTGAAATTGGGCACCAAAAATATGGGTACGGCCTAAAACAAAACAAGAAGCCAAAAATGGCTTTGGGCCGAGAACAAGAGGCAGCCCAACATTGGATTGTTGGCTGCTGTCCAATCTGTATAGCCCAACAGCTGCATGCTTCGGTTGGGCCGTGTGAGGCTGTTGCAGGCAGCCCATAAAAAAAAAAACAAGGTTGCAGGCTTGTTGCACTCACATGCCAAGAGAAGAAAAAAAAATCACAAGCAGCAGGTTTGCTGTTGCAACGCGGGCCAAGAAGTAAATGCCCAGCAAAGCTGACTTCTAATGAGGTGGCACAGATTGGTGCAGGCTGCTGGAGCTGCAAGCCCAACATCGTCTGCTGCATGGAGAGAGCAGCGATTGGACCGAGTCACATGGATCCAGGGATGCAGCTGCAGGCTGCATAGATAAAAGAGAGGCAGGCTGTGTGTGGGCTGAAGGCAGAAGCCCAGCAAAGCTGACTTCTTATGAGGCTGGCACGGATTGAGGCTGCAGGCCCAATCATGAAGAACCCATACGTTTGGCCTGGTTTGTCATACGCGCAGCAAGCCCATATTTTTTTCTCTTTTTTTCTTTTAATTCTAGGGTTTAACAAACCCAAAATTGCTTTTATTTTCTTTCGATTCTTTGACTCACAAATTCCACATAGCATAATTACGTATTGCATGAACAAATATATATATTGACAAAATATTGAACATATATATATATATATATATAATTAATTAATTGAAAGGGAAATATAAATATAAGGGTTCATACGTCATGGGGAATGTTTTCATGCTTCATGGTCGTTTCAAATATCTTAATTTATTTTAAAATAACCTGATTGGCAGAAAACAACTGAACCTTTGAATTTGTAGAAGATCCTTCTCTGATAGTCGGAATTGCATCTCCAACACATTGTATCACATTCAACAAAGAAAAATTAAATTGAATCAATATCATGTTGATCAATTCAATAAAATAATAAACTAATCCTAAAAAGAATTATTAAAACGTAATACTCCCCTACTTAAAGATCAAACTCTCTTTAGCACAGCGTCAAGAGCGTGCTGATAACGTGTTGTAGGCCTAATTTACTAAACTGTATAAAGGACATAGAGAGAGAGAGGGTGCGGCACATAGAGAAAGAGGAGAGAGAGATGTGTAATTGTGAGGTGTATACTATTCCATCTCATTGTGCCTTTATTTGCAGTAGTAGGGAAGGTTAATTCCTTACCCTAATAGAATTACAACTCTAATAAGATAATATCTAGTCTAAGAGATATGGTATAATTCCATAAGGATATCCTAGATATGTTAGGATTTACACAATCACATTCCTAATCTAATAGGACAGTAACAAATTATATTTTTTAGGTTGTTAATTTTAAAAATCTGATTTAGAATTTTTATTATAAACTGTTCAGAAAAAAAAAAAACAAAAAACAAAAAATGAAGCCAATGGACCATGGGTTTTCCTTTTTAAATTTTTCATTCAAAATGTACTTAATTACTAGTTAGAGAGAGGCATTTTTTTGGTATTGTGAATGTTGAATATAAGTAATATAGGCTTCATGTGTGGGATATTCAAATTGTTGCTAAGAGGGGTGGGCTATAGGATTGGTTTGAAACCAGACGCAGTGAGTTAAAGAGAAAGACCCTAACTACCAAGGCAATTCACCATTTGCACTAATATATAATTTAGATGGTAGTTTCTTGTTTACAAGCAATATTAATAGAGAAAATAGTCAAATTTATGGCCTCAACTGCATAAGTGAATGCTTGTAATGACTTGAGCAGCGAGGGCCTCACTACTAATGTACCATGGAAATATAAACATCTTATTTGTTAGAAGTGAATGAGGTTTAACGTATGTTTTGGATATGAACAAGTATAACATTGTGTTTGCGCTCAAAATTACACTATCGGCCCGAGTAATCGAGGCCGTTGAATGAGCATGATTTTAGACCGTTGAATGATAAAGTGGTTGAAATAATTTTGTATTATTATTGAGAAATAATATTGTGATTTTAATCATGATATTATCTCTTAGTAATATATTAATTTATATTGAATCTAATATTACTCTAAATGACACACCCCAACCCAGAATGTCTACTAGGACTCCGAATCGAGTTGTGTTGGCTGATACCTGGAAGGTGACGAAGCCATAAAGTGTGATGATGTGGAAATATAGTGAATAAATTTAAACCTAAGAGTGCCTAAATACCAAAGTGCACTGGTGAGCGGGAACGAACTCACTTCACACGTGACGTTAGAGCATAAGCAAGTACATAATAGTGAATTAAGAACCGTACCCTCGAAATAATCTCCAATACTAAGAATCGCCACTATTCCTCAACGATAAGAAAGCTCAGCTAAGAAAACCTGGATGGTGAAGACAAGATAAATGTGAGTGGCCCAGTAATTAAAACTTTAATGGAAACCATATAAATTTCTATAACCCTCGCTACAACACCTGTAAAATTTCCAGAATTAGAATATAAAAATATACATATATATATATATATATATATATATATATATATATATATATATATATCAATTCAAGTCATACTTCACATATTTATAATCATATGCTAACTTATCGCATATTCATCACGTCTGCTAGCTCATCACGTATTCACCACATATGCTAGCTCATCACATATATTCATTATATATGCTAGCATTTCATCACATATCCCATCATAAATATATATGCTAGCATTTCATCACATATAGGCTAGCACCTAAGTCGGAGTCACATCTAGTGACCTATACGACGTATTCATATCTCATCACGTATCTCATCAATCATGGCTAGCATATAAGTTAGAGTCACCTCTAGTGACCTATACGACATATTCGTATCTCATCACGTATCTCATCAATCATGGCTAGCATATAAGTCAGAGTCACCTCTAGTGACTTATACGACATATTCATATCTCATCACGTATCTCATCAATCATGGCTAGCATATAAGTTGGAGTCACCTCTAGTGACCTGTACGACTGAATCATAGCTCATCAATCAATGCTAGCACATAAGCCGGAGTCACCTCTAGTGACCTATACGGCACTACACTGCACACAAGTCGGAACCACTGAAAAGGTATGTACGACAAGATTGGGTGTAATATAGTTATGCTCAATGTTACGCACATCAAGATAGCCATGCGATAAATTGCTAGTCACCTACGAGTCGGAACCACCTATGGTGGTCTGTACGACAAGACTGTGCACCTAAATTGGATCCAATGTAAGTATAGGGTGCGGACGGTGACATTATATACAGGCATGTGTCATATCTCTGGCTAAATCACAATCACCCAGGGTGTAGGTTTATGAGCTCTAAATGCATCTAATACAACATGTATGACTCATAGGCAACCTGTATGACAATGCCGGAGTTGCCTACTGTAGCAACCTGTACGACAGTGTCGGAGTTGCTAAAAGCGTAAATGTAGTCATATCATAACCCCATCAATTCAACTAATACCATATACTTACTTGAACTTACCTAAACTTACCTGAACTTACCTGGATGTCCTGCGTTCACCTTTGCACTTCAAAGCGTTCACAGCACCACAATTATATATATATATATGCAAACAATTCATCTCATCGTTTAAGCATTATTAATAGGCATGGCATTTTTAGAGCATAAATCATTTAATTGCATTTTCTGGGAAAACATCAAGCGTATACATATATACTTAAAACCAAAAGCCCACACACATTGCTCGATTCCTTAAACAAGGCTATGGTCACGATTATTTAATCTCATGTCTTATATGGCTGCATCTAACATCTCGTTAGACTGCCTACGTACCCTAAACAGGGATCAAGCCATTCGTAGTTCACAATAATCATTTATAGTAATACGCATATGGATAGATCACGATGAAATCTAACTCAACCATCTCATAGTATTTTATAACATATAAATATATATATATATATATGTCATGGCATAAGTTTTCTCAGTTTGATTTAAAAGCATTTATAGAATTATCAATCATGAAACATAAGACGAGCAAGGAAAGATCCACTTACCTAGAGTCCGTGCTACAACTTCTTAGCACAACCATCGGGGCGTCCCGAACGATCGGCGCCTGCGGCCAATTATCAACCACATCTCAGAATCCTCATCAATAGAATATGTAATTCACATAAAACACATCCTCAAGGACATTCTAAAATAGTTTGAGACCCATTGACCATAAGTCAATCGTCGATCAAAGATCGACAGTAGGGTCTACAACCCTGTATAACTCGATCCGGAAGATCCGCATATTAGATTTTCAATCCGCAACTTCCAAATATCCACATTATGCTTCTAGAATAACATACTAAAATTTCATTGCGATCCAACGGTCGGATCTCCGCCAATTGCCCAAAACCAAGTGGCGATTAACATTTATTTTATAAACTTACACATCCAACTCGAGAAGATCTGTACATCGGATTCCTGATCTGTAAGTTTCTATGATCCTCAAATATTACGTACTATAATTTATTAATGTTTGGTGACGATCCAATGGTCGGATTGTCGATTACTATTCTAATCAAGTGGTGGACCTTAATAGGACTTTGCTTGATTCTGCAGTTTTTGCATATTTCCTGGGCGATCTTTGGAACTCCATATCTCACTTGTTTCTCAACCAAATGCAACCCATAATATACCAAATCGAAGCTAGAGAAATGTAAAACAAGATTATACCAGGTTGGAGTCCAAATGGTGGCCGGAGGTGGCCGGAAACTGGTCTGAAAGACGGCTGTCCACGGGAAAACTGGTAACTCGCCGGAATTTCTGGGCAACCTTTCAACGTCCATAACTTTGTCAACACTTAACGAAAACAACTGATTCAACAACGAAAATCATAGTTCTCAATGAGACAAAGAAATTGGTACCTTACACGATGGCTATCTCGCCGTGATTTGGCCGGAAAATGCCTCGAAAGTGATGAAGGTCGCCAAAAACTGGGCAAACTTTAAATCGTTATAACTTTCTCATTTCTCCACCAAATCACACGATCCAAACATGAAAATTCATCTACACAACATGAGGAATCGATTTATACCTATGACCCATGCCAAATAGGCCGAGAAGATCTTCAATTTTGTTAAAACCTGTCGGTAACCCTATACTTGGGTGAACTTCGATTCTTCTTCCTCGGTGCTCCAACGGGGTCAAGGCTGGTCGTGATTTTCTCCTGGGATGATAGGCTACAAAGCCCGAGTGATGGTGTCGGCCATTGCTTTGCTGATTCGCCGGAAAATGAAAAGGGTGGCCGGAACACCATTGGTTTTCATCGGGTTTTGTGGCCTCGAACCGCCACGTACAGGGGTTAACCAAGGTAGTTTTTGGGTGGGTTTTGTAGAGGGGAATGAGAGCTTCAAGATGGTGGTGGTGGCTTCGAAAAACTCTGCCAGAGTTGGCCGGAATCAGCCTTGGAAAATGGGTGGTCGTGAGCGGAAAAACCCACGAGAAAGCTCCAGCTTCCCCCCCCTTTTTTTTTATTTTTCTAATTGGTTGGAGGCTTTGTCCTCCTTTTATGTGATTGGTTTCCTTTTCTCTTTGCTTAAAGGCTGATTGGTTAGTCTTTCCACAAGGTGGGAGTTCAAATAATTTAACTACCTTTAAATAATCAACTTCAAACGTCCGTAACTATACCGTTATAATTCGGACTCGCAAACGACTTTCGCCTATGCGTTCGTAATGACGAGTACTACGAGGATATGCTAAAAGAATAAGTCATACGCCACTCTAACCGATGATTCGCGAAAGTCAAAGTCCTTACCTCTAGGGCATTTTCGTAAATTCACACTTCTAAAATTAATAAAAACGTAAAATTTGGGACGGACTGTCACACTAAATCCGGGATATGCACAACATCATATAATGAAGCAAGCAGTACAGTTCAAATTAATTTGGGATGACTGGCAGTAGACGTGTAGATTGAAACAATTTGGAGTGGAAATCAGCATATGGGATTTGATGATCTCCAAAAGTACAATCATGGTCTTGGATAATGATGAGATAAGAAGCCTAGGTAGGCTAGGCCTTTGGTCATGATGTGATTATTCCATTAAAGGTGATGAGATATGAGGCTTAGGTAGGCTAGGTCTTTGGTCATGATGTGATAATCTTGGATATGTTTTTATTTATTTATTGAAAATTACGGATAGCCATCTGGAAGATAGGCTTTAGCCTATGTCAGTTTTTCATTCCACCAGTTAGAGTTGCAATTGGACTATACTATATGGATGTGCCAAGCAGAAGATAGAATGATACAAGATGCTCTGCGACGGAGAGAGGACCACCTCCAACTCAACACACAAACTGCCTTGCGCAAACCCTCGCTCTACGCGAAACCTCTCAAACATCTTGAGATTTTTATTTTCTTTTTTGCCTTCAGTTTGGATAAACAGCACTATTGTCGTAGAATCAGCCAACCGTGGAGCACCAAGGACGGAGCCAAAAATTTCTTCTAGTGGGGGCAACCGAAAACAACTAAGAAAACCTTATTATAGTATGGTTATACGCAATATGATATTAATGATGGTTTCAAATGATGATGTATCACAATTCCAATGTTACAAAAAAATCAATATAGTAGTGGAAAGTGGCAAAGTGATGAGAAAAATATAAGTACATGATAGGTGGAAGATGGTTTTTTCGGTTTGAATGACAGAACAAGAGCACTATTGCTCATATAATATTTGATATGGAGTATAAGTATAATGAATGTATGTTGAATATTAGATACATATATTTTCTTCAAAGATAACCCGTGTATATTATTTAATTGTAGTTTGCAACTAAACAAACAAATTACTTGAGTGGGGGCATCTGCCCCTAGTGAGCCTTCATTGGTTTCGTCCATGCGGAGCACCTTCAGTTTGGATAAACAGCACTGCGTCGAGGCTGACTGGTTATCTATCAAAGTTTCGGTCGAGAAGGATTTTTGAATCCTTATTGGCAGAAGTCATCTCATTAGCCTTCTCGGCGAAGTGAGGTGTTACAAGTTACTACATTCAGCACATTGAAAGCCGAATTTGATATTGAACTTCGCAGAACTAACAGCCTTGTCTTCAGGCTCTAGAACCCGAAGGCCGAGACGTGTTCCTTCCTAGGCCGCAGTCGCAAGATCAAGAAGTCAACAGCACGCTCAACGCAACATCAACTCATTTTACTCGTCGGCCGAGCTCGGCCCCGCATCAACCGAATGACTTAGTTAGCTCATTAGTTACTCGGCCTGCGCGCCACGTAGGCTTGATAGTTTTTAGGGTCTACACATTGACACATTAGTTGGGATCTAAATTTTGGAATTGGACTACATTGTAGACCATCACAATGTTACTATTAACATGTTAGTTACTTATTCCAATCATTCATTTTTTTTTTTTTTTTGCTAAGAAATTTATGAAAAGTCTGTTAAACTTATCTCTTACTATTTAATACCTAGTTAAGCTTCAAGTAATGATAAACACACACCATGACGAAAATAAAAAAGAAATGTGAAAATCAGAACTTACATGAGAAAGTTATTCAAAACGAGTGAAAATAAAAAGAAAATGTGAAAAGTTAAAAAGACGTTTGAAAATTAGCTTCCCTAAACTTACATGAGAACGTTATTCAAGACGACTGAAAATAAAAGTTAAAAGTTAAAAAGCCATGCGAAAATCAACTTCCCTAAACTTATATGGGAAAGTTATTCAAGACATGCCTTTTTAGCCAAAAATAGTTTATGAGATTAACATAACTCCTTACAAATGATATCCAAAAGAAACTGCTAAATAGCTACCTAAAATTGATATGATTGTTATGGATGGGCCGATACTGAATAAACGAGTATCTCCTAAGATTTAAAATAGATACAAGTGGTCTCTGAGATTATCCACCATCAATCATTTTAATCAATCTGTGAAAAAAAATCTTCATTTAAATTGAAGAAACCACGACTTTAAGAGAATGGTTGATTTGACAAAAATACCCTCAATTTAACGGAAATTTTTCACGGAATAACCTAAATTATTAACGGTAGACAATCTCATAAACCACTCCTATCAAATTTAAATCTCAAAAACTAAAATGAAAAATTATATCGATCTCATAAACCAATTCAGATAAAAAGCCCTCAAGACATTATCCGATAAAAAAATGCTGTTCGTGGCATGCATGAAAGTTAATGAGCCGCTGAAACGTCCTTGTTTAACAAAAGCTGATGCTTGAGGATATGGCCAAGTTTGAAAAGTGAAGGAAATTCCAGCACAATCCAGGTGGGAAGCCAAAACTAAACATAAACAAATAAACAATAATCTCTAATTAACAGCTGCCTAATTCATGGATTAACTCAAAACCTCAGGAATCTTTTATTTTAGCATTTAATCTTTTTTATAGGATATGACAGAGTGGTCTCTGAGATTATCCACCATCAATCATTTTAATCAATCTGTGAAAAAAAATCTTCATTTAAATTGAAGAAACCACGACTTTAAGAGAATGGTTGATTTGACAAAAATACCCTCAATTTAACGGAAATTTTTCACGGAATAACCTAAATTATTAACGGTAGACAATCCCATAAACCACTCCTATCAATTTTAAATCTCAAAAACTAAAATGAAAAATTATATCGATCTCATAAACCAATTCAGATAAAAAGCCCTCAAGACATTATCCGATAAAAAAATGCTGTTCGTGGCATGCATGAAAGTTAATGAGCCGCTGAAACGTCCTTGTTTAACAAAAGCTGATACTTGAGGATATGGCCAAGTTTGAAAAGTGAAGGAAATTCCAGCACAATCCAGGTGGGAAGCCAAAACTAAACATAAACAAATAAACACATAATCTCTAATTAACAGCTGCCTAATTCATGGATTAACTCAAAACCTCAGGAATCTTTTATTTTAGCATTTAATCTTTTTTATAGGATAGGACAGAGTCCCATGTGTGGTTGACTTTGCTATAGAAGTCAACACCATGATCTTCTTCCAAACCCTGGTCAATCCTCCATACGTGTGCGTTCCCACAGGGGATGAGAAGCGCAGGTTTGACCGTTGACCTACTCCTGTCGCACTCCTAGTATTACAGCATATCCCTTCTCCAATCAATCGACGCAACCAAAAATTTTTCAATGTAATCAGTACACGAAATAGTACATCACCTATCACTATATAAATAGTGAGATATGTGTGCTGAAAAGTTAATAACTTAAAAAATAAAATTTCTCACCACTCCTATTAAAATACATGATGTACTACTTGTGTTCCTGTCACAACTAAAAATTTATCTACAACACATCACATCACATCAGCTTTGATACGCTGTTGACGTGGCATGCAAACAGAATTACAGATAGATTTGGAACTTAATCACGTGCGGTTTTAAGCCATTATCCTATGGGTGAGAAATGGGAACGCACCCTCCTGTTCTATAATTTTGTCTGCCTTTTTCCGACTTTTTATTTCCCGTGTGACCAACAGAATAATTAAGAAATTCTCAAGTTCGATCAAATGTAGTGTGTATATATATATTTTTTAAATGATATTATTTATACTAAAGAGAAGAGGGATCGATGAGTTTAACCTCACAATATGTTAGCAATAATATGGTTCAAATTTATTTTTGACGAGAATTAAACTAAAAATCTCTCATTTACAATTGAAGAGAATTACAACTAAACCATAGTATTAAGTGATAAATGTAAGTTTTATATAAACAGGCGGGAAGCACGTGAAAATTGGTCAGATCGTCCAAAGACCAAAGTGGGGAAGGAAGAGATAAAGTGACGGGTGTCTTGGGGTGATTGAATATCCATGTCATGCAGAACCGCAGATCGATGGCCCAATAGTGGATACAAAGACAAAGGAAATTGAAGGAAATTGGAATAGGGGTTGGGACTTGGGGACACGACAATGACCATGTTGTGCACTTGTGCTAATCAATTATTGTAGTTCTTTTTCAATTTGTTACTATTTCTTGTTTACTTTGGGGAGTTCCACCAAGTAAACCCATTGTTTGAAATTTCTTCAAAACGGTCGATATTTTTGTGAAATATTCAAAAAATCAGAGAAAAATATGGAGGGAGTTGTGAAGTGTAAACTTCACTTTAAATTGAAGAAACTCTTAAATTTTGGCTAAAATCGATAGATTTCGTCGATATTTCTGACGTATCGGTTAAAATCGGAGAAACTCTTATATTTCATCTGAACCAGTATTTGACATTTCCTAAATTTCATTTTAAATTTTCATTTTTTTCCATCAAAAGCAACCGATATCAATGTCGAAATTGATATATCCATGGATATTTCCACAACTTTGCTTATCGATATTTCCACCGATACTGATATTTTAAACATTGAGTAAACACTAATCCTAAATCTTAAACCCTAAATTATGGTCTGTAAAATATTTTCGATTATTCTATCTTAGCCATGGTTTATGATCATTCTTACTAATTAAGAGCATTATGAATTTTTAGACCATTAGTTGTACATAAGATATAGGGGTGTGATATCCACACACCCTATTTTACTTCTCACACACATTTTTAATTTTCGACCGTCGGATCGGATGAATTGAAGAAGATCAACGGACATAAATTATCAAGGGGTGTGTGAGAACTAAAATGAAGTGTGTAGATAGCACACCCCAAGATATAATGGATTTGATTCGACAACTTTTGACCACTATAGTAATTAGATAGGGATAAAATAATTTCTCGTGTCACATTCCACAACTAACATGCTTCTTTTATAAATGAAAATTTTTTAATGTTGGCATCACGACATAATGTAATGTTACAGTTCACTCATATAATAAAACATGTTTTATTTAACAATACTTATCAACTTGGGTCTGTATCTTGAATGTGCATATATAAACTCGTCGGTAACTCATATATAACACATAAAATTGCAATACCCTATTCTAATAAGGCTTATTATACAAAATAGTCCATGAGATTTGCATGATCAATAGAAATGGTCCATGAGATTGTCCACCAACCATGATTTTGGTCATTTCGTTAAAAACTCTTTGGGCAATTTTCAAAGCTTTATAACTCAATCGTTTCTTAACCAAATTCAACCCATAATATATCAAAATGAAGATAGGAAAGTGTAAAATAAGATTATACCCATTTGGAAGCCCAATGGTTGCCGAAGATGGCCGAAAAATAGCCTGAAAGGTGACTGGTCCGCGGGAAAACTGGAAAACTCGCCGGAAACTGGGTAAACTTTAAACGTTCATAACCTCTTTAATACCCAACGAAATCAAGTGATTCAAAAATGAAAATCATAGTTCTTGATGAGATGAAGAGAATGGTACCTTTTTCGAAGGCTAACTCGCCGTGGTTTGGTCGGACAACGGTTCGAAAGTGGCTAACCATTTTCGAGTTAGCCACTTTCGAGCAGTTTTCCGGCCAAAACACGGCGATTTAGCAGTAAAAAAAAAGATGCCATTCTCTTCGTCTTGTTGAGAAATATGATTTTTGTTTTTGAATCACTCGATTTTGTTGAGTATTAAAGAAGTTATGAACGTTTAAAGTTTACCTAGTTTCGGCGAGTTTTTCAGTTTTCCAGCGGACCAGTCACCTTTCAGACTATTTTCCAGCCATCTCCGGCAATCATTGGGCTTCCAAATAAGTATAATATTGTTCTACACTTTCTTATCTTCATTTTGATATATTATGGGTCGAATTTGGTTAATAATCGATTGAGTTACGAAGCTTTGAAAATTGCCCAAAGAGTTTTTAACGGAATGACCAAAATCATGGATGGTGGACAATCTCAGGGATCATTTCTATTGATCATGCAAATCTCAGGAACTATTTTGTATAATAAGCCTTCTAATAATTTATGAATAGTTAATTCATGTCGATGACATGATGTTAAATTGTAAACGCTATAAGAACTAGCCTTCAATCACGCGCATGACATTTTTTGAATCACTGCGTGCTAAGCACGACTTACATGTTTTAAATGTATTTATATGCGTAAATTGACAAAAGGAAAGTCAAATATTTGAAGTAAATGAATAATCTTAGATCATGCTGGAAGAAACCCCTCATAAACCAATTAAAGCAGCTAAATCCATATAATAAAATTTGTCTCTATTGAATTTATATTAATAATAGAGAAAATAATATTTAATAAACAATTGATTGAATCACATTATTGCTAGCCCATTGTGAGGCTAAGCCAACCCCCTCCCCTTTAGTGTAGATAATATCGTTTGTTAAAAAAAAAAATCATTTGACAACTAATTTAATCACATTATTATCCGCGTGGGAAAGACATTTTTATAACTGGCAGCATTACACGCCTCTTAAGATGTTTTGAACGTGTTTAAAAATAGCGAAAATAATATTTAATGAACAATTGATTGAATCACATCATTACTAGCCTATTGTGAGATACTAATTATTAAAAAAAATTGTACAAAAAAAATTAATTATTAAAAAAACATTGTTAAAATGACGACTAATTTAATTATATTATTATCCGTGTGCGAAAGACATTTTTATAACCAGCATTACACGTCTCTTAAGATGTTTTGAACGTGTTTAAAAATAGAGAAAATAATATTTAATGAACAGCTAATTGAATCATATTATTGCTAGCCTATTGTGAGATACTAATTATTAAAAAAAAAATAAAAAAAAAAATTGTACAAAAAAAATTATTATTAAAAAAACATTGTTAAAATGACGAAAATACCCCTACCACATTTGATGCATTATTTTGAGTTGCTTTTGCAGTTTTTTGTTTGAGGGGTATTTTTGTCCAATTATTTTTTGTGAAGCTTGTGACACTAAAAAAACACCGTTCATTGGGCCTTTGGCTTTATATATAAAGATAATAGACAATTACTTTAACATCCCTTAAAAGTAGTGTGAATGAGGATAGTACATGAAAATGTGAGGAAGTTGATGATCATGATTGTCCAGTCATAAGCAAAAGCAAACACTTGAGAATTAATGCTTAATATCTAATGAAAACTAATGAAAATGGCTTGAAAATTTTGAGTTTTAATGATAAGGACAAAATAAAGGGTAAAGTGAATAGTATCAGGATTGACTTTTTAATGTAAAAATGTGATTTTTCGTTAAAGTGAACAGTACCGGGTGCTTTTCGTTAAAGTTTCCTAATATCTATCCCTTTATGTACTGAAAGACTAAAAGTGCTTTTGTTAACGTTCGGGAATATTCGTTAATTAGCATAAGCATGCTTTTAATTAGTCCTTATAAGCAACCTTATCCTTTACGACGCAAAAAGCAAAGTCCTGTAAAGTTCTGGTTCATCATTAGTTCATGGAAACAAAAACAGAGATGAGATCAAAAGAAAGTGAAAATAACGTGAGAGTAGAGTTTAATTTTGTCGACGATCATGCCAAAAGGGGGGTGGGGGAGGGGGGGGGGGGGAGGGTGGAGTACGTGTTAATTGGCTATATGAGAGCGTGACAGAATCCTGACGTGATTTTTAGGGTTTGGTTGAACAGAAACATGTCTGCTCTTTTGGCCAATATATCATTGGAGATTTGAAGGCTAAAAAGACTTGGATGATTTGGGTAGATATATTGATTCTGACATTTCTCCTTCAAGTTCATTGTCTGTCGTACGTATCTAAATGGACCATAACAATATATGGATGCTATTGTTAATATAACGGCTATTGTTAGGGAGAACATCCATTCAACTTAGTTTTTGTAAGTTATATGACATGGTTGTTGATAATTGAATAATTACTGAAATGTTGATTAACGTATTTATCTTATATTTGTGACACATCACATTGTTTACAAATTTAGTCTAAAAAGTTGATATACCTAACATTATTCTAATATGATTATTGATTAAACATGTTTTTCGTACTCCATCTAAGTTTCACAGTTTCACTTTTACATATCATTTCATAAAGAAATTACGATGCATATTACAATCGAACAACATAACATGTCATGTTAAAGAATCTTAACTGCTGATTATTGACAAATAATTTTAAAACCACCAACTTGAGAGAACCAAATACAAACATCCGATATAATATATTCACAATCTGCTGGAGCATCAGCAACAAAAATTGCTCCTCAATAAATACATTGAACTCCATGAACATTAAAATCTCTAAGAAGGGAGCACGTTGCACTCAAGTAAAGGAGTTTGTATAGGAAATGGGAAGCCAAAATAAACTAAGAACACAAAAGAAAGTTATCAATGGACTAATAGGATAATGGCACCAAACTCAGCCGCAATATTTACCTATGACGAGAAAAGATTGAACTCAGTTTGTAATAAGTTAAAAATAAAAATCCAACCGCTTGCTTTCATGACACACATCGATATATTATTATTTTAATATATCTATATACATATCCAAGAAGAAAGGTCTATGAGGTTTTTTTATCTTCTCTGCGTTAAATTTGTATTGTTTATTGTTCGTGTTTATAATAGTTGCTGATGATAGTTATGTAGAAGTTTATCTAATGAATTAGTTTGGTAAATTTCTCTCCAGATCAAAGATTTGGTTACTAAAAAATATGTACCTAATATGGCACGTTCTTTTATTTTATGTTCTTATCAATTAAATCACTCTATGGTTGCTCTTAAAAAAATAAAAGAAGAAGAAATGTCTAATACTAATATACTTAACAACTTGCAAGCAAGTAGAACATAGTTGTTGTTAATTAGATTATTAATGAGTGTAAATTAATGTACATACTTTTTATTAATAACACATCACATAATTTATAAATCTGATGTAAAAAAGTTGGTATATCACTCATTACCCTTATGCAAAATATAATTAGGTAAGAAAACAAACGGCGAAACGTGGGATAAAAGTTAGGACACCTTCTTGAAGTGCGTGCCAAGTCATGTAAAAGAGTAAAAAGGAATAAGATTCAAATTTCCACGTGGCAATGTGTGTGCTTCATTAGTGTCACTGCCTACGGGGTGGTCTTTATTCGTCGCGTTTCAGTCCAACCGTTGGGTTACATGTCGTTTATTCGAATTTTACAGTTGCAGCTGTCACCACTCACCTCACCCTAAATCCAAAAGTGGATAGGAGTAAATAAATATTAATCAACGGTTCAGATTTGAGTAACATACTAATCCACGGTTCAGAATGAGCCTACAAAGTGTTATATGCTTGTCGGCAAGTAAATATATGAAGATAAGAATGAAAATGAATCCATCGCACGTTGTTATGAATGATTAATCTAGACAAAACAATGAAACTAAAAATAGACATTTAGATGCAAGATGTAAACTTTTCTATTAAGGGTCGTTTTTTTGTATGGACTGTATTGGCCTTGGGTTTTTTGTTTAATATTTTGACGCAAGAAGTAAACATTTTGATTCGTTTATAATAAATTATATCTTTGAAAAAAAAAATAGACATTTGGGAGGAGGAATGAGATGAATATAATTAGTTCAGCAGAAAAAAGAACAAAATTATAAATAATTAAGTGTTTAAGTGAAAAACATGATTTATCTATCTATAATTATTATTCATTAGATGACTTAATGATTTTTGCATAAATAATATTTAAAAAGTGATCTAAAAAGTAGACGGTTCAATCACAACATGGGAGAATTTGACAGAAAGTCGAGAAAGTTACTAGCTTTCCTCTTCTCGGCAATTAGCCACATCGATTATCAAGCAAATGTGGAAGTTTATTGGAAGTGTCGACTTTAAACAATCTGATTTAATCCTTTATATACTAATTGATGACTCCTTATTGAGGTGATATGATCAATTTACCACTTTGAATTGCAAAAATGATAAACACTATAAAAAAAAGTCATCATGCGCTCCAAATTGGAAGTCAATAGGTAAATTTCCTCTCAAAGAGTTGACTCGGTCTGGATGGAACATTAAATCAAATTTAAACCATTTTTTTTCAAGAAACATTGAACGTCAATAGGTAAATTTCTTCAACGGTACGTAGCACTAAGTGATACAAAAAATGATTGAGATTAAAAATAAAAGATTCAACAGTTGTGCAAATCAAATTTAACAGCTAAAATACCGTAGCACCAAGTGCTAGTAGCATTACAGCCACACCGGACAATAAGATATTTCTTCTCCAAACTAATTTAAACCACTTGGTTCCATAGCACTTCTGGATTTCCTCCTCCAATCCAGACAAGATGATTTTCTTGTTCTTTTTTTCTGGAAAAGAAACTCCAGGATCCCGGTTTATATCCTAAAATGGTGATCAATTTGTTGGCGTTTTTTAGCTCCTTTAGTCCCATATCAGGGAACTCAAGGGAACTTGAGGTCCTTATATTAAGTTAGTCACCTTTATTAGTGATTAGGTGTTGGATCATTTGGAATGAGACTTGAGGTTTGGGCCACTAATTGTGTGGATTAGGCTTGATATTAATATTAATATTAGAGTTGAAAAGGTGTGAGAGAGCCTATACAACTCTTTGTGTAGTTTCAGATACATCCAAAAGGCATTTGAAGAGGTATGAAAGAGTCTATATAACTGGAGTCTCAGTTCCATCGTAGATCATTTTTTCCTCCTCCTTTACTTCCGTACAAACTTTCCAAAGAGTAAACACACAAAGCAAATTTGCTAGAATTTTATAATCTAGTGCGAGTTGTAGAATTAGGTAGTTGTATCCTGGTCAAGCAGACGTTGTAGAACCACAAGCACAAGAGTGGGATGGAAATACTGTTCGAATGACATAACTTTTGCGCTAGCCTCTACCTGTGGTTAATCAAGTTAGTACCATTTTAATTCCTGTATTTATTTATGTATTTCATTATGTATAGCAAGTATTTGTGGTTAATAAAGTATTAGAATTTCAAGTTATGTTATTTCTGTTATTTTTATTTATTTCTGAATTGTTCTCCAACACAATTGACTTATAATCACCTAAAAGAGACCAAAGTTATAACCTTAATTAATTTTGAATTAATTAAGCTAAATCAATAAGGTTCTATTTTATAAATTTGTTAAGAGAAGAAAAGTCTGCAAGTTTGACAAACTTTTCTCGAGTCAAACTCATGTCCACTAGTTTTTTTTTTTTTGGCAAAAAAAGGACCACCTGGTGGTTTTTCTACGACAGTTCATTTTTTCAGCGGTTAGGAAAACTAACAGAGGCGTTTCAGCCTCTTCCTGGTTACCATTGTACGACTCACTAGGGTCAGGAATCAAACCCATAACGTGTTGTGTGGAATACGAATCTGAAATTCATCATCAACCAATCAACCATCCCTTGGTGATTAAACTCATGTCCACTCGTTCAATCTTCAACAAACTTTGGTTTCCAACCCACGATTCAAGCTAGAAAAAACAATAATTTTCCATTCGGACATGTTTTATCACTAATCCTAATTCAAATAAAAATTACCCAATTTATCTTTTCAACATATTCATACTCTCAGATTGAACTGGAACAGTTAGGATGTAGAGATCCCTATGATCCCCACAAAAAGGATGATCCTCTTCCTACGCAATGTGACACAACTACAAATCCAATTAAAGGGATACAATAGTTTTTTATTTTCCAAAAGTTCACCAAATTTTAGGGCACTGTTATTTATACACTTATTTTACTTGTCATACATCATTCTTAATTTTTAACTGTCGGGTCAAATGAATTGAAAAAGATCAACAACACAAAATTAACAAGATGTGTAGAGATAAAAAGTTAGCACTATCCAAGTTTTATTATGATCTCTGCCATGCGGTTTCTACCAATCAGAGTAGAAGAGATGTCACCAAGATTTGTACATTTGGCAACAGAGGCAGATTGTCTGCCCTCCTGTTTGGGTGTCATTCCCATCCCCTCCTATTTATATGGTCACGATTAAGCCACGTCAACATTTTATATTCTTATTGTTTTTTGTCTTATTATCTCTATAAAAAAAATTAATATAAAATGTTAACATGACTTAACCGTGACCGCACAAAATATAAGTGGATGAGAAAGACATCCAAACAAGAGGGCAGACAATCTGCCTCCTTTGGCAACAATTCATTATATTAAAGTCATTTTGAAAGAAGAAATAAATGTTCACTTTTAATTTTGTTCAAGTTGAACAAAAGATATTCTTACTAATTTCCACAAACATGATAAGATTAAATGAATAATTTTTCTTCGTGAGTAATCTTTAACTTGGACATAATAAAAAGATTTTCATATGTTTCTTCTTTCAAAATGCATTTAATATAACGAGTAATCATATCAAAATTAATTTTCTCTACTAAATAAAACCTTTACATATGCGAGATTCTCTTGCTTTAACAATAAGCATCAAATAAATGAGAATTTCAATACGAGGCCAGCCATTATTCCATAACATCTGCTGGCTGCAGCATGAATTTGAATCGACAGTCTTTTTAATGTTCCGAATTTTCAATCATATCAGTATCTCCCTTTTTACCAACATGTCCGTAGTTTCTCACTTGCCGAGAAGAAGCGCGTATTGGCATCTCCCCGGTGACTTTCGACGAACCCAAAGCTAGGAATGTTCTGTTCAAACATTGCAACGTATGGTCGGCGCCAACACCTCACCATCTCTTTCTGCTATATATACCTTGAAAGCCTAGCTTCTGCTTGTTTCGAAGACTCAGCGAATTCAGAGCTCCCACGACTTGACGAACAGGTTCTTGGACCAAACCAGAACTTACCCAGAAGAGAAAATACAGGTATTTGTTCATAGATTTGTATATCTTTGAATTATTGGTTTAAGTATAATTTGTTTGGTAGCTGAGGAAGTTGAGTTGAAAAGAAAGTTGGGTGGAATCTGATTTCTTTTGAATCTTTGTGTAGTTTGTTGATTCGGGGTTTTGGGGAAAAGGGGAAATCCGAGCTTGTGGCTCGTATTGGGCTTCATTGATTGGAGGGTGCAGGTTGATTCGTGGCGTATAGGGTGAGGAAATCATGGGTTTTTCTTATTTTGATCTGTTTTCTATCACTTTCTTGAGAACAAACAGATGGTGAGTGGATTTGGAGCGTTTTGTGATTTGAAGTGTTGGGTTTTGTAAAATCAGTTTAACTGGATATGGTTTTGATGGCTTTTGAGTATTGATTTTTGGTCCCAAAATGGAAAATTACTCCAAATTTATTCAAATGGAAGTTAAATTTTATAAATTGTGCACCTTGACATAGTTTGTCAATCCTGAAGCTATGTTCTTCTGGTGTCAGCTCAATGGATCTTCTATTTTTCGATTGATGAGGCCGATTAGTCTCGCCCTGTTTGATTCAATCTCCATTTGGTTATCCTTTGTTTGATATCGGCTCTGTGACTAACCCATTGGTAGACAGACTAGTGATGCTTTAGGAAATTAGAGGCCTTTGCATTTTTTCGGGATTCTATTTGTCAAAGGGTAAGTGGTCATGTTAGGAAAAAGTGTCGAGAATTAGGACGACTTGGAATTCTTAGTTGAGATATCACTCGCTGAAGCAATATTCCGTTACATCGGTTGAATAGAGCGGCCCATTTCGTTGCTTCCTATGCTTCGAAAGGGTAGCTCGAGTACTCTGGGATGCAGATCCTCCTGTCCTGAGTGGTTGCTTCCTGCTCTTTATTCTGATTAATATCCGTTTAAGATTTAAAACTTTTCTTGGTGTTTATTGATTCGATAATACATTCAGGCAAGACAGATTGTGGTTTGGTTATAATTTCTGCTTTTCAAGGTAGTATATGCAATTTTTCCCTCAGAATCTCTAGTTAATTGGCCTTTTTCTGTATCAATATTGCAGGTTTATTTTGTTATCTTGAAAGTTCACAAAGGTTGCCAAGAGTGTTTTTTGGGGAAAGCACAGAGCTTGATCCTATTCTGGTTGATAAGTTATACAATCGGATTTCTTGTCACATGGAATAGCTGATGCCAATCTCATAGCATGGACCAGCATTTTGGATTTGGTGCGACTGGTGCAGGATTGTCATATACAGCTCCACTTCCCACTGTTCGGTCTTTACCTAAAAGGTTACTTGGGTCGTTGAAATTTGATATTAAGAACTCACCAAATACACCCTTTTCGACTCACTTTGATTCTGATACTCTTACGACACTGAGCAACAGTCAGGAGCAGCACAGCTCCCCGGAGAATCTCTCAGGAGCCACCCCCTCCGGTACCTCTTCATTTGAAACAAACAGTTACGTTAATCAGTTAAGCTTAAGCCCTTCGGTGGACTGTAGTCGAGACAGTCTGCAGGTCTATTCTGGTAGGACTTCTTCCTTAAAGGATGCAAATAGTAGCCAGAACATAAAACAAACTTTGCAGGAATTGGAGAGTGCTTTAATGGGGCCTGAAGATGAGGAAGAAGAAGTCACCACACCAAACACTTCTAGTGGAGAAAGTAGCAGGCGGCAGACCCAGAGGTCCATGTCATGGATCCAGGAGCACCAGGGTTCAAACCCTGTTCAACGGCAGACATCCTTTGTTTCTCGGCAAAGGCAGTTGGCTGAAGCTCAGTTTGAGAAACGTCATAAAGTGATAGATGAAGCATCTCTAAAGGGTTTGCCAGCAAGTAATCTGAAGGAATTGCTGATTGCATGTGCTGGAGCTCTGTCCAACAACGACGTGGAAAGTTTCGAAAAATTGATTGAAAAGGCTAGAGGAGCTGTGTCTATCGGTGGAGAACCAATCCAGCGACTTGGAGCTTACTTGATAGAAGGGCTGGTGGCCAGGAAGGAGGCATCAGGTGCCAATATTTACCACGCCCTTAGGTGTAGAGAGCCTGAAGGCAACGACTTGCTGTCCTACATGCAGATTCTGTATGAGATCTGCCCATACTTAAAGTTTGGTTACATGGCAGCCAACGGGGCCATTGCTGAGGCATGCAGAAATGAGGACCGCATCCACATTATAGACTTCCAGATAGCTCAGGGAACCCAGTGGGTTACTCTCCTTCAAGCACTTGCAGCAAGACCCAGTGGGGCTCCCCATGTACGAATTACAGGTATTGATGATCCTGTTTCTAAACATGCCCGTGGTGATGGGTTGGAGGCAGTAGGGAGACGGTTGAAAGCCATCTCAGACAAATTTAACATCCCAGTTGAATTTCATGGAGTCCCAGTTTTCGCACCTGATGTCACACGGGACATGCTTGATGTCAGGCCCGGAGAGGCTCTTTCTGTGAACTTCCCTCTGCAGCTTCATCACACACCAGATGAAAGCGTTGATGAGAACAATCCGAGGGATGGGCTGCTGAGAACAGTGAGGTCTCTAAATCCAAAGGTAACCACTTTGGTGGAACAAGAATCAAACACGAACACAACCCCCTTTTTCAATAGGTTTGTGGAAACTCTTGAATACTACTTGGCGATGTTCGAGTCTATTGACGTGACCCTGCCAAGGAACAGCAAGGAAAGAATCAATGTGGAGCAGCATTGCTTGGCAAGAGATATTGTGAATGTCATTGCTTGCGAGGGGAAGGAAAGGGTGGAACGTCACGAGCTCTTTGGCAAGTGGAAATCCAGGTTGACAATGGCAGGGTTTCAGCAGTACCCGTTGAGCTCATATGTGAACTCTGTCATTGGGAGTCTGCTGAGGTGTTACTCGGAGCATTATACACTGGTTGAGAAGGACGGTGCTATGCTTTTGGGATGGAAGGACAGGAACTTAATATCAGCTTCTGCCTGGCATTGAGTATAGGAAATAAAGATACAGAGGTAGCAGTAGAATTTACCAGTTTGTATTTTTCTTTTAATGCAATACACAAAGCCCTATAGTTTCTTTCTACGACACTGTTCACTGTTGTACTTAGGATGGCCGGCATTTGTATGCCGCTGCAGAATGTGGTTCCCTACCACCGAACGTGTTACCGCTGTGTATACAAGATTCTGTTCATCTGTTCTTTGATAAGAGTTGTATGTAATTATAATGCAGGGTTTGTTTTACTTTTACAAAGTCTTTACTAATAACTAAGACTAATCCGGCTCGCTTCTTCATTCCCGCCCCTCAATCTCTTTTCACCCGAGTATTTCCATGAAGCAATGACGGAAAACAGTCTTGTATTTCGCCATTGTTTCATGTAACAAACTAACAATCAATACAGTACCAGAAGCGACATGCCTTCTCTCTTTCTCAAACTGCACAAGTAGAATCCGACATTGCACAACGTTACAACATTAATTGCACATATATCAAATTGGAAGATAATGTTAATGCAATAATGCTTTTTATACTTCATGTACGCACTACTTACTGCCCAACTCTCTAATACCTATGACTCGTTAATGTATTTAGGATTCACCTCTATTTGAAGAATGACGTATTTAGCTTAAACTGGTAATGGATTTGAGGGGATCGGGGGTCAGTTTATCGGGGAGTTAGGCATTTTTAATTGCTTGAAAACGAAGTAGCCTGCTTATATAGTTGATAACTAAATCCCAAGTTCTTGGCTCTTTCTAAACCCCTTAAGGGTGTTAGAGAGTAAGGTACTACTTAGTAGCCCGACTCGCCTAAATAATCAATTTATGGCGGACCGGTTGGCTAGCTATGGGAGGGATTGCTTGCAAGGCTCAAACCACCGATGTAATCTAAGATGTTTTATGTGAGCATAGTTTGTCAATCTAATTGTAAAGTGAGTCTCTTTTTTCTTAAACTGGGTTGAAAACCCAAACAAGATTTTCTAAAGCCTGCTAAATTCCTTCTATCCGTTTATACTATTTCAATCTTTATTTGCCTGAATATCGTATTTCACCTCAAAAAACAAGACTTGTAGAAAGAGATCACGAGAAATTATGATCAATAATATACTTTTTTTAGTGTTCATGATATTTTCAACACAGTTCCAGTTCTTCAAATGTACCAAAGGCATTGTTGAGTTCATCCACTAATGATAGCAGGGCAACACCTATTTGTTGATTGTTGCTTTGCTTGCCCGTGATACCTTGAATTCTGTATCGATCATCAGATCTTAAAATTCCTATTGCTACTGAATTTACTAAGTTTCAATTAGATTTGGTTTTCTTCTCAACAAATCTCATCATGAGTTTAAAGTAGCATTGTACTTCTGATATACACTCAAATTCGAACAGCTCTCCTTATAGTTTGAATTTGTTTAATATAAGACTATCGCTCCATTGTATTCTTATAAATACCATAAAGCATTCGAGTTTGTGAGATTATTGAAGAATTCTTATATTTATCATGAACCCTTTATTTTCAACTTGGTATCATAGTTTAATAACCCTTTATTCAATTCTTACTTGAAAATAATTGGGATTTTGAGAGATTTTAGTTCTTTTTACAAATTCAGGAGTATCCAATCAGAATTTTACATGATTCTTTGAAAGTCTAGGTGTATTAAATCAGGATGTTAAAGAAGTTTATAACATTCCAAGTTTATTCAATTAGAAATTGATTTTAAAGGATTTTAAAAAGTTGAGGAATTTGAGGAAATTAGAGAGATTTCGTAATGTATTTTACACATTCTCAAATCTCACCTCTCCCCCCTGAGAATTTGAGAGAATTCACTCAAATTTTTACCTAGAATCTCTATGAATCAATTAAACCCCATCAAATTCCTTCAAAATCTCAATTGAATACACCCCTCTTAAGTTTTATTTTTTGTATATTAATAAACTGTTTGTGGTCTTTAATTTACATTTGTCTCAGCCACTAGCTGTTTCTCTCTTCAACATGGGCACGGTTGATCTCCTACTTGTGAATCCTCGTTAAGAAAATGCCAATTCTCATATAAGCACAAAAATAACTACCAAAATTATTTTCTCGTTAAGAAAATGTTACTTATTACTACGGTCTAATAATATTTCTCTCTTATAAGTGAGAGGTCTTATGTTCGATTCTTGCCGAAGGCAAATTTGAACCACTTTATTGCTAGCCCATTATAAGGCTAAGTCCACCTCCTCCGTAAATAATATCATTTGTCAAAAAACAAAACCTACCAAAATTCTTTTCACCAATAAAAGCACTCAATAAATCAAAGAGGAAATTAGAATTTCCCTACAATTTTTCATATCGTCTAAGACTAAACATTTGTGCCTTTTTAAGATTTGATTATAAAAAAATAAAAGGAGTGTGAGTAGTGCACTCTGAATTTTTTATGCTTAGAGATAAAGATATATTTATGAGGAGTACGTGCACAATGACTTTAAAAAAAATCCATATAGCATATATTAAGGTTTCCAAGTCTCCATAAGAGTTGTGATAAGTTTATAGTAAAAGCATTCATGACTCCTATCTTCACACATGAACAAGTCTTGTTACCAACGCCACACGAAGGAATATAAGTTCACTAATATAATGCACCAGAATCCTCATTGCTTTCAACTTGTTCTTGCCCTTATTTTTGTGAGAAATCTGATCTTGTCCTTTTCAATACATATTGATTTAGAAAATTTGCAAACCTCGTTGACATTGCAATTTTGCAAGTGGAAACTTAATAAAAACAAGTAAAAATACAAAGTCAATTGCCTAAAAAGATGGCAACTCGATGAGAGGTATGAGAGTGGTTGGTCATGTCGCACGTATTGCTCATCTAGGGTCCTTATTTTGAGAACCCGTGAAGTCCTCTTTAATCTGAGCTATTATATTGATTTAAAGGTAAATTAATCAATAAGTTTAAATTATATTTTGATAAGGTAAAACAAGGATAAGTATTGAATAATTACAAACAAATAAAATGTATACCAAATAATATGGGGATAGATTCCTCTCTAGCGTCACCCTAGGGTTTTGCTAGGGTTTCTCTAGGAGAGCGGCGGGACAGATTACGGCACCGGCTGTACAGTACTAAAACTGCTATGCACGAAGGGTTGTGGCGGTGAAGGTCGTGGGATTTGTTTTGAGTGGATGTTCCGTCGATTGGCAAGAACGGTGGGGATTTATCTGCGAGTTTAGCGAGAATCAAACATAAGACATCTCACTTACAAGCGTAGAGGATTGTCACTAGACCGTAGCACTAAGCGACGCCATCAATTTAAATATACCAAATGTAATGTTCTAAATAGATATATTTGGAAATAGTTAAATAAGGTTTCATCCAATGGAAAAATGAGGAATGAGAATGTAAATTTTCTTTAAATTTATTGGAGTTACAAATCCTAGACAGATATGAAATTATAAATCATGGCACCTTTTTGTCAACTTTGGCTACTCACCATTAACATGTAGATCACTTCTTAGCATCGTGTTTGATGTAATCCCTTAAATTAAGGAGTCCTTGTTAGGGTATAGCTTTATCCGGTCTCTAGGGTTTAGTCTAAGGATGGTAGGTTGTAACTAGTCCTTCTCTTTTCTTTTATATGTGTTATTGTACATTCACACAAGACATGAAATATACCAGAAACTTAAACCAAATTTCTACATGGTATTAGAGCAGTGTCATTTTTGACATGTCTCTGCCCATTTTTTAACTGCTGTTGTTCATCTTCAAGCTCTAGTTATGGCTGAAGAAAGCTCAGTAAATCTTGAGGGAGAAAACTCACAAGTTTCTCATTCTCTTGTTCCAGACACTGAGATAAGTACAAATCATCGTCTATGTTTAGTTTTGTTGAATGAATTCAACTATTTCCCATGGTCTAGATCAGTGTCTCTTGCTCTAGGTGGAAAAGGAAAGCTAGGGTTTATCAATGGAGGAGTTGAAGCGCCTGATCCTTCTACCCCAGCACACGAAGCATGGTTATGCAAAGACCAACTGGTCATGTCTCTGTTACTCAACAACATGGAGAAGCATGTAGCTGAGATCTTTAGCTACTCAAAATCCTCACAATATTTATGAAAGTCTGTGAAGGACATGTATGGGAACCAGAATAATTATGCTCGTGTTTTTTTAGTTAAAAAAGATATTGCAGGTATTCAACAAAAGGGAAGGACCTTCGTTCAACATCTTGGCAGTCTCAAAACCATGTGAAATGAGTTGGATGTATACCTTCCTCATACCACTGATCCATCGATCCTTCTCAAATGTGCTGAGGAAGATAAAATATATCAGTTGCTAGGAGGCTTGAGCTCCGAGTATGAAGATCTCAAAAGCCATATCCTAATGAGCATGAAGCTGCCATCATTTCAAAATGTTTATGCTACTGTGCAACGTGAAGAAGCAAGAAGAAGAGTGATGAACCAAGAGTTAAGCCACAAAATACCTGATGCTCGAGGGTATGATGTGAACTACAAATAAACTGACAACAAGGTGTACATGGGGAAGAATCCACACCTAAAGTGCAAGTATTGCAATGCTACAGGGCATATGGAGGAAATGTGTTGGGAACTACATCCAGATCCGAAACCTAAGTTCAATAAGAACATTAGGTTCATCACTTCCAAAACATCACAGATGACACCCTACAAAGCACAACACACTGCGAATCATGCATCAAGCTCGCTCAACCATGGCTCGGTAGACTTCACTACAAACCTCTTGTCCCTTATCAATGAATTTGTAGCTTATCTACAAAGCAAAGGACATTGAGAAGCTGCACCAACTCCAAAGGTTGAAAGTGAGAACCACACTGCACTTCTTGGCCAGTTTGTTGGGTTCTTTGTTGACCATGACCATGTTCCTCTTGATAAGGCTTCAGCTATCCTCAATGCTTTCTCCATTGCACTCCAAACTAGTGTTGAACTTGATTGTTGGATAATTGACTCAGGTGCCATTGATCACATGACAAATAAAGTCTCAAACTTGCATGATTTTCATCCTTTTTCAAAACCCTTTCAAGTGTCAATTGCAAATGGAAAAAGTGTCTCGGTGATGGGTAGATGTCAAATAACATTGAGTCTAGTGCTCTATATGTTCCATCTTTCCCCTTTAAATTATTTTCCACAGGGTAGCTCATGTCTACTTTAAAATGCATTGCCATTTTCTCACCAACTAATGTGATATTTCAGGATTGTATCACCAAGAAGATGATTGGTGAATGTTTCTTTCTAAATGGCCTGTATTATTTTTGCAAGAAGTCCCATCTACCTAAAGCTCTTAAAGCAAATTCAAGTAAACCCCAAGATCAACAAATTTCGCATCAAAGACTAGCTCATCCATCCGAATTTGTTTTGTCAAAACTATTTTCCATGTTTTGTCGAAACAAAACTATTTTCCATCTTTTACATGTGATACCTGTCAGTTTTCCAAATTTGCTAGACTGCATTTTGGCTCTTCAATGTAAGTTTAGCACACCATTTGAAATGGTACACACTATGTATGGGGTCCAACTTTTGAATCAATAGAGGGTTACAAGTATTTTGTCATATTTATGGATGATTACACTCGAGTTACTTTTTTTTATCTCATGAAATCTAAAAGTGAAGTCTCAACTATTTTTCTAATGATTTTCATAAGTTGGTTGTAACACAATTTCACTCAACTATTAAAACATTGAGATCAGACAATGGCACTGAGTTCTTGTCCAATATCATGACTTAATAATTGAGTTCATAAGGAATTATTCATCAAACAAGTTGTGTGGGAACCCCACAACAAAATGGGATAGCCGAGAGGAAGAATAGAGATCTACTTGAGAAGATTCGTGAACTCATGTTGCATATGAATGTACCAAAAAGGTTTTGGTCAAATGAAATTCTTACAGCTACCTATTTGATCAATAGGCTTCCCAGTCGTGTTCTAGGTTTCAGATCACCATATGAAACCTTTAAAGATAGACCTATAAACCTGTCACACTTGAAAGTATTCGGTTGCACTTGTTTTGTACATGTGCAAACTCAACATTGTGACAAATTGGATGCTAGGGCTGTGAAATGTGTGTTCATGGGATATTCCTCTACTCAAAAGGGATATAAATGTTTTAATCCTGTCACTAACAAATGTGTTGTATTCAGAGACTTTCACTTTGAGGAAGAGATTCCATTTAAAAAAAAAAAAGGGTCCTACTTCATGTGAGGGGGAACTTCTATGTGATTTGTTTCCATTGCCTATGTGCAATGAGCCCTTAACTCATGATGATTCTCTACAAGGCAGTAACAATCAAGAACAAGAAGTCATGTTGGAAGCCACAATCTTAACGGTCTCTCAACCCAACTCACAAGGAAATGGTGATCTTAAGGCTACACCGCAACCCTCCACTCATCAACCTTCTCAAGAAGTTAGGAGGAACCTAACTGGAGAAAGGAAGGCCCCTACCAAGTTTGTGGATTATGTTACTTATGCTTCTAGATATCCCATCTCTAAATCAATAAGTAATCATAGTTTTTCAAATCCACATGTTGCATTCCTTACTGAGGTCTCAAATCTTGTAGAACCTACTACATTTCAAGAAGCCAACCTTATCCCTCACTTGAGGAAAGCCATGTCTGAAGAACTTCAAGCTTTGGAGGAGAATTTCACTTAGAGTGTTGTTCAATTATCTCCAGGAAAGAAGGCAGTTGGGAGTCGTTGGATTTACAAAACTAAGCTCAAAGCTGATGACTCAATAAAGAGACACAAAGCTAGGCTTGTTGCTCGTGGTTTCACTCAAACCTTTGGGGTTGATTACAAGGAAACTTTTGCCCTAGTGGCAAAAATGAACACAGTGCGTGTGTTACTCTATGTTGCTATCAATTGCGGTTGATCGTTATACCAGATGGATGTTAAAAATGATTTCTTTTATGGAGAGCTTCAGGAGGAAGTATACATGCAAAATCCCCCAGGTTACTCTCAAGTAAAGGATGGCATGGTGTGCAAACTACACAAGGCAATCTCTGGTTTGAAACAATCACCAAGAGCTTGGTATGCCAAACTTAGTTCAGTGTTGGAAAATGAGAGGTTTCTCAAAAGCAATGATGACTCTTCCTTATTTGTACGAAATGGATCCAATGGGAAGTTGGTTATCCTTATTTATGTAGATGATCTTATCATCACAGGTGACAATGCATCTGAAATTGAAGCCTTGAAAGCCTCCTTACATTAAACCTTTGCCATCAAGAACCTTGGGAAGTTGAAGTATTTCCTTAGAATTGAGATGGCAACCTCACAACGGGGTTTATTTTTAAACCAACGAAAATATGTCATGGATCTCATCGAGGAAGCTAAGTTCACTGATTGCAAGCTAGCCGTCACCTTAATTGACAGTAAACTTAAGCTTACCATAGATGGCGAAGCACTCAAGAATGTCACCTATTATCAAAGATTGGTTGGAAAGCTAATCTATCTTACCATTACTCGTCCAAACATTACTTTTTCTATCAACTTGGTCAGTTAATTCATGCATGCACCCACAGTACAACATCAATATTGTTAAAAAGATCCTACGCTATCTCAAAGGGTCCATAAATAAGGGCACCCGTATGCGTAACAACCAGTCCACTGAGATTCATGCATACACTAATGTTGATTGGGCAGCCAGTGCCATTGACAGAAAATCCACCACTAGTTATCGAACATTTGTTGGAGGCAATATTGTCACTTGGGAGTAAGAAACAACAAGTCATTGCCTGCTCTAGTGCTGAAGCTAAGTATCGAGCAATGGCTGCCATTGCATATGAATTAATTTGGCTCAAAGGTATCTTGTCTGACCTAGGGTTCTCGAGTACAGCTCCCATGTCTCTTATGTGTGATAATCAAGTAGCCATGCACATTGCTGCCAACCTAATTTTTCATGAAAGGACCAAGCATATTGAAGTTGATTACCACTTCATCAGGGCTGAAGTTCAATCACTACTCATTCAAACGATCTTCACTCGCAGTCATGATCAATTGGCAGACGTGTTTACTAAGGCTCTATCGTCTGCATAATTTCAGCGTCTCATAGGCAAGCTTGGCTCGACTATTCTCCTCGATCCAGCTTGAGGGGGAGTATTGGAGTTACAAATCCTAGACAGATATGACATAAACAATCATGGCACCTTTTGTCAACTTTGGCTACTCGACACTTTTTGTGTCAACATCATGGCACCTTTTTGTCAACTTTGGCTGCTCACCATTTACGTGTGGACCTGGCTTCTCTGCCCTCCCACTTCCCATACACTCTCATCCCCTTCTATTTGTGCGGTCACAGTTAAGCCACGTCAGCATTTTATATTACTATTGTTTTTTGTCTTATTATCTCTATAAAAAAAATCAATATAAAATATTGACGTGGCTTAACCGTGACCGCACAAAATAGGAGGGGATGGGAGTGTATGGGAAGTGGAGGGCAAAGAAGCCGGGTCCTTAACATGTAGATCACTTCTTAGCATTGTGTTTGATGTCATCCATTGAATTAAAGGAAAACTAATGAAAATGACTTGAAAAATTTGAGTTTTAACGATAAGGACAAAATAAAGGGTAAAGTGAATAGTATTAGGATTGACTTTTTAGTGTAACAATGTGGTTTTTCGTTAAAGTGAATAGTACTAAGAGTTTTTAGTTAAAATTCCCAATTAATTAAGGAGTCCCTTTTAGGGTATAGCTTTATCCGGTCTCTAGGGTTTAGTCTAAGGATGGTTGGTTGTAACATGTCCTTCTCTTTTCCTTTATATGTGTTAATGTACATTCATACAAGACATGAAATATACCAGAAACTTAAACCAAATTTCTACAAAATTATTAAATAAAATATGAAATATTCCAGTACAGATGATTGTGTTGGTTTCTCCAATACTACATTAGCTCGAATATGGAATAGCAACGAGTTTAAGAGGATATAATCTACGAACGCTTGCTCCAGTGGACTCAGTCATGTCTAGGTCCTCCCCTCTTGCAGCATTAGGCAGTGCCCAATCAAACTTGTGCATTAAATTTGCCAAAGCAATCTCTTGGACAGCCATGGCAAACTGGACTCCTGGGCAGCCCCGTCTGCCAGCTCCAAATGGAATGTAGTGGAAGTCATTTCCTTTATAATCTAGTGTACTATTCAAGAACCTTTCGGGTTCGTACTCTTCCGGGTTGTTGTATGACTTTGGATCTCTTCCAATCTGCCAGGCATTCACAATAACTTGTGTGTTGGCTTTAATGCTGTAACCGTTTATCGTTGCATCTTGAGACGACATCCTGGGAAGTAGTAATGGTACTGGAGGATGCAGGCGAAGAGTTTCCTTGATCACGGCTTTCAAGTAGTGCATCCCAACCAAATCATCCTCTGTAATTATGTCCGTTTTGTTGCCGACAATTCCCCTTACCTCATTCTGCAGTTTTTCCATGATCTTTGGATGTCTTAAAAGCTCAGACATCGTCCATTCTATGAGTGTGAATGAGGTATTAGTGCCACCCACAAACATATCCTACAAGAATGTTAATGAACAAAAATTGATTAAATTAACATTTGAGCACCTACCTACTTATGTGATTCAACAGTACTACATCTTTTCTCGAGTAAAATGTTTATTTATGTAGTTTCATTCAAAATATCCAATTAAGTATTTATACAATGAGGACAATCTTTCCTCTTAGATACTAAAGGATGAAGCAATAAAACTATGTTTGTCATATTTTCATACCACATCTATAGGGTGAAACTTATGATTTTGGCAGTGGTTAAGACTTTATATGATATTTGATGAAAAATAATATATAGCTAAGTCTGAATTATCAGCTTTGTGGTATATTTCATGAAAATTGTCATTATCACTTCAAAAAGATTACTTTGCATTCCTCCATTCTTATTTTTTACACTTTTTCCTAAATTACTAGTATTCCAAAAGAGTTATCTTACATTAGAAATGACTCTAGAAATGACTCCAAGATACTCTAAAAGAGTGGAACGTGAATAAAGTGGAAAAGGCATCTCCCTATTCTATTTGTTCATATTAAAATACCCAAAACTTATTAACTTCTAGCAAATAAGGGGATATCAAAATTGCCACATTAGACATAAAACAATAAAAAAAAAAAAATAGTAAACTCTCTTCAACATAGCCTTCAATTGCTTACGTGGAGTTGAGTCAAATTTGACAGCTACCATCAAATTAATTCAATAATTTTGTAATAGGTGTGATGCTATTCATAATAAATGGTATTGTGTATTCTAAATATTTGATTTTTTATCTTAATAGTTGGACCCCACAAAGAGATGGAAAAAAATACTTATAGAATAACATTTTTATTTAACAATTGGGTGGAGCAAAAAATTGGTCAAAATATCAAATTGTCACATAAACCATCAAATATCATTTTTGATGTTTTACATTTGACATCTCCATAGAGATACTCTAAGCTATGACCACATGGCAAATGTACTATTGCATCAGCCCTTTAAAACATTGTCATTCTAGCATATTATTATTGTAAAATAGATAACAACACTCTAAGAGCATCTCCAATCATGCTCTCTGTTTTTTATTTAAATTTTAGCTAAAAATTTGAAAAGCTATTTTAGTTGCTCCGTATAAAATTCTACTTCATCTTTACTCTTTACTTTAGAGAGTCGTAATATTATGACCAATTAAAAAAATAGTAATTAATGCTAGGAGCCCTTAGGAGCTCCTAGAAATTTCACTATTCTAGGAACATGTTAGTAAGTTTGATTGATAATGAAATTCTCTAAGCCCTTCTTAGCTAAATTTTAGTTAGGAACTCATTTAGGGAGACAACTATGTACGCATGTAACAAAAGATTGAGAGAGTGAGAAATAATTACCAAGATAATAGCCTTTATGCTAACTCCATCAATAAGAGAATCATCCCCTCTTTCTTTCTGCAAACAAAGCAAAATGTCCACAAGATCCTTTTGGTCCTCGTTCTTGATAAGAGCATCACCTATATGCTCTTGAACGACCATTTCAAGAAATTCATCGAACCGTTTAGCCAGATTGTCGAACTTGGCGTCCAAACCATTGAGACGGCTGACCCAAGCAAGCCATGGAATATAGTCTCCAATATGGATACGTGACATCAAGATTGACAACTCCGAAGAAAGTTTCTTAAACACCTTTCCACGTTCGCCTCGATTACTGTATTTCGCCCCCAGTGCCACTCTACACACCACATCATTAGTAAGCGTCTCAAGCATTTCGCTTAAATTCACAACTGATGATGTTGATGTTGACGACTGCCTTATCTTGGTGATCAAGGATTCCGTTTCTTCTTCTCTCACAATACTAAAAGAGCGAACCCTTTTGTTACTTAAGAGATTTAAAACACATATACTTTTCACCTGCCTCCAATACTCCCCATAAGGTGCCGTGGCCACGTCTTTGAAATTGTAGCAAACCTTCTTAAAGAAGATGTTCTTGGGTCTGTTGGCGAATGTGATATCTTGAGTTTTCATGATCTCGCAGGCAGCATCATCCGAAGAGACCACAAGGACTGGCACGCTTCCAAAATGGAGCAGCATGAGAGGTCCATGACGTTGAGCTAAGGAGTTCAGTGAGCGATGAATGTGCGGGCCCAGTTGGTGGAGGTTTCCAATGACAGGGAGCTTTCGTGGAGAAGGTGGTGATGAGTTTGTGGATCTGGAGAACCATCTGTATATCAGTATGAGGAATATAGCTAAAAATACTAAATACTTCAAGGAAAAATCTTCCAACAAGCTTGACAAGGTTTTACTCAGGAGATTTAACATTTTTTTCTTCTTCTTCGTTATGCAATGTATATGAGTATTTGTTTGTGTTGCTCTGGGAAACTCCATATATGTAAAGATCAGCCCGGGCCCAGGGTTTAGTGGAATCAATGATTCTATTTATTTTTTGCAGTGTTGAGCTTTTATAAATTATTAAGAAATTAGGTTGTCGTTCCTAATTTTTATATGTCGTTGATTGAAATCTAATTGTTATTATTATTATTATTATTATTATTATTATTATTTTATCAAAGTCTCCTTTTGATTTTGTCCACATCCTTAATTTAGATTTAAAAATTTACATATGTAAACACTTTGCTAGCCTATATTTTTTTAAATTTTTGGTTAAAGTATTTGCCTAATTTTTTTTTGTAATTAATATTAATTGCTTTGTCTAGATTTTAGTTGATAATTGAAATCTCATATATTTTTTTTAAATTTAAGGTAAATAAGCAATCAAGCAAAAACAATGAGGATTTAAAAAAGAGTCAATGTTCAGTTTAAAAATAATGATAGTATCAGTGTTCAGTTTAAGAAATAGTGATATTACTAGTGTTCAGTTTAAGAAATAGTCAATGTTCAATTTTAAAAATAATCAGTGTTCAATTCTAGATATAATCAATGTTTAGTTCTAAAAATATTCAGTGTTCATATGACATGACACAAACTTAAAAATTTATCCAAACTAAAGTTAAAATCACTATTTCAAAATTAAAATAAGCACTGTTTTTAAATATGAAAATTGATAATCTTCTTCATTTTTGGTATTGTAATATTATTATAGTTTGTTCTAAAGAAGTCATGAAACAATGGTCAAATAAATAATCAAACAATAAAACAAAAAATAAAATAAAATTATATTGTTAATGGAGTGAGAGTAGTGTAACAACCCGTCCCTAGTTCTATGATTTTATAAATTTTTAAAATGTGATTTTACGAAAATGCCCTAGAGGTGAGGGTATTCACTTTCGTTGACCAACGTATAGTGAGACGTACAAAATATTATTTTAGCGTATTCTTGAAGTACTCAAAGATACGAACGCGTAGGCGCAAACGGAATCGAAATCGGAGTTACAGTTAAAATTTTACGGAACTACATATCTGAAAAGTACGTTGGTAAGGACTACTATTTATTATTTTATACATTTCTCATATTTATATTATTACTATTTTAATATTAGTTGATAGAAAATTGAGGAAAAGAAGAAGAATGACAGGAGGAAATGGAGGGTTGCTGCCCAATTAGAGGAGAGAAAGGGAAAGGGATGCTGCCTAATCAGGAAGAAGGAAAGATCCAGTGACCAATCGAGGGGGAGATCAGGAAGGGAAAAGAGAGAGGTGAGTGGCACCCAACCCAGACCTCCATCTCCTTGACCCTTATACCCAAGACCCTACCGGTAGCGCCGCTGGTTTCGAAGCATTTTCCAATGGTTCTTCGGCAATTTAAGATTCCTCATCACTTGGAATCATCCTAGGATCCTTCCCTCTACCCTTCTTATACAAAAACCCGAGCCAATTTGGCTCTAATTTGGGGAATTCTAACCGAAAGTTCAAAGGGTGCACGGCGGTGATCCGTCCAATTCCGAAAGGTTTTCCGTCAACCATAACCATCCTTAGATGTTCCTTGAGCCCAGGAACAAACCCCAAATAACCTTGGAGGCGGCGGAGCACCGGAGAAGCCGAATCGAAGGCCACCATTTTGAGGGTTTCTGGCAAATTCGAGACGAATTAGAGCTTTTCCCAGCCAAATTGGACTTGGCTACAGGTATAAAACTTGCTCTACTTATTGAGATCTTCATTTCTGTAAAATTTGAGAATTTTTTGAAATAGTTGAATTTTCCAGTGAGTCGGAGCGGCCGGCCACCGCGTGGGTCGAGGCACCCCCTGACCTTCCTAGGCTAATTTGATACTCCAATTCCATATGTGAAGTCTGATTGACAAAATTCCACCGTTTGAACTTAGTTCTATTAAGGTCCGCCACTTGAATAGTATAGCAACCGACGATCCGACCGTTGGATCGTCACTAAACTTTAATACTTTATAGTACGTAATATTTGAGGACTATAGGAACTTACAGATCAAGAATCCGACATATGGATCTTCCCGAATTAGATTTGTAAGTTAGTAAAATAAAATGCTAACTGCCACTTGAATTGTGATTGGCGAAGATCCGACCGTCGGATCGTGGTAAGATTTTAGTATGTTGTTTTAGAAGCATAATGTGTATCTTTGGAGTTACAGATCTGAAATCCAAGGTGCGGATCTTCCGGATCGAGTTACGTAGGGTTGTGGACCTTACCGTGTACCTTTGACCGACGGTTAACTTTTGGTCAATGAGTTTCAAATCATTCTAGAAGATCCTTAGGGATGTGTTTTATGTAAGTTACATGTTCTACCAATAAGAATTCTGATATGTGATTTGATATTTGTTCTAGGCGACGATCGTTCGTGACGTCTCGATATTCGTGCTAGGGAGTTGTAGCGCGGACTTTAGGTGAGTGGGACTTTTTCCTTTTTATAGTGTGTGTGTATATATATATATTTGATAGTTTCCATTTATGCATTTGAAAAAGAATTTCTTACGTACTCTTGGATTAGACTAAAGTTTATAAGAATTAGCGAAATTATGGAATTTATGAAATATGCTACATCCTACGAGTTACACAGGTATGCTTATAATCTTTGATGCCATAATTACATAATGTTATAAGAAATGTTGCACTGTTGTGAAATGCCAAAATAATCCTACGGGATGCGCATGTAAGTTTATTATGTTGATTAGAATTATTGAATCATTATGGCATGTTTATATTCATGTAGTCTGCTCATCATTGCTGCACCACGGTGTTAGTGCTCGCCTCGGGCCAGGGCCAGTCCTTCACATGTATGTACACATCCCGCACCGCATGCTCGCCTTAGATCCAAGTAGGTGTCAGTCCTGTCGTACAGGTCGCATTAGGAGACTCCGACTCGTAGGTGACCGCGCATAGCGCAAGTCTTCACGTGATCATAGCACTAGAGCGTATATTATGATTACACCCAGTCCTGTTGTAGAGGTCGCATTAGGCGACTTTGACTAGCGTGCTAGCATATATTGATGAGCAATAGGTGCAGTCGTACAGGTCGCATTAGGCAACCCTGACTGGTGTGCTAACATAGGTTGTTGAGCATCTGATTTTACTTATATTACTGTTGAGATTTTGTGATTTTAGGATGTCATGCCTTATTTATGTTTTGCAGGCTACGATAAATATTTTCATACTACGTAGTATGTATATTTTGGAAACTATACATGTTTTACGGCGAGGGGTTATAACGTTTTCAAAGGTTTTTATAAAACTTTATTTTCAGGCCCACTCACCCTTGTTTTTCGCCCCTCCAGGTTTTAGTAGTTGAGCTTTTATATCGACGAGGATTCCTGGCAATCTGGACATTGATGATTACCATCAATGGTATAATTCTCAATCTACTCTACTGTACTTTGCGTATGCTCTGACATCACATGTGAAATGAGTTCATTCCCGCTCACATCGCACTCTTATATTTAGGCACTTTTAGGTTTAAATTTATTCACAATTCCACATCACTACACTTTATGGTTTCGTCACCTTCCAGGTGTCGCCCAACACAACTCGATTCCGAGTTTTAGAGGACATACCGGGTCGGGGTGTGTCAAGTAGAGTGACTTGCGAGAGTGAAGAAATGTGAGAGGAGAGAGGAGAGAGAAAGTTGATCTGGATAGGTGATGAGAGAGGAAAGTAGAAAGAGAAAATTGATGGGAATAGGTGAAAGATGAGAGAGAGAATGAGAGTTAAGAATTGGAAAGATGGGAATGGGTGGTGTGAGGAATGGAGTGAGAGAGTGTGTAATGGAAATTGGAACGCGTGAGACTTGCGCGTCAGTTTTTGTATTATATTAAACTTTTGTTATTTTCATTAAAATCTAAATTATTTTCATTAAAGTTTAAGTTCTTTTTATTAAACAAAGTTATTAGATAGTTTTTAGTTAATAAGTTTGGAGAAGTCATTTTCATTAAAGCTCCCTAGTCAACTTTTTTTTCTTTTGTTTATTATTGAAAATTAATCTTGATTGTTCAATCTTCAATGTATGGTGTGGGTTACACTTTTATGTTTCATGGGTTACACGTTACTTCATTCAAATATATCTGTTGGTACATATTGACATAGGGACAAGGTCTTTTGGAGAAAATTAGGTAAAATGGTTTTGGTGTTGAATTTTTATGTGTTCATATGAATGCTTATAAAACAATGTGGTACATTCTTTTTAATGAGTTTTTACATGTACCCATGAGTTTTTTCTCTTATATTTTTTTTTATTTGGGTACTTGTAAATTCAGTATATGTACCCATCGGTATTTAATGGATTTTGGGTACATAAATTTTTTTTATGTTCATTGGTACTTTTTCTGTCAAGTTCATAGGTATATTGTTTTCGTAAGTACCCATAATATATTTAATGAGGTACATTATTTGCCTTAACACTACTCGATTAAATTTGCAGAAATATGTGCCCGATTTTTATTGTAGACATTTTTTTAAATCTCATAATCCGTGAGATTTGTAAATCTATAATCCCATTAATTTTCTGATTTTTACAATTTCATAATTTTTTTTCGAATTTTTTTAAATTTTTTTGTCAAACAATAGATTTTGTTAGATTAGATGTTAGATTAGTCACATTTGGGATTTGAACCCACTTCGTCATGTAAGGGCTCGCTACCTTTCCAACACTATGGTAAAGGGCCACTTGCATATATAATTTTTTTAGAATTGACGATAGACTGAATTTCATTAGAATTTTAAATTACAGTAGTTCTTGGATTTTGGGTCCCTTGAATGTTGTTAATTAGAGCAATTTTGAAATGAAAAAGACAAGAAGGCAGATTGTTTTAAGTGTTGACTTTAATCAACAATTTTAAATTTAAAAATAAAAAATAACATAGAAATGTAATAAATACTAGGAAAAATTATACATAGGGTATATTTTTAATACCTTTTTTTTAACTAAAAAGGGAGAGGAAGGTGAAGGAGCGACCCCGAGGTTGGGAGCCCAAAGCGGGCTGAAGGTTTAGCACCCAATATCCTATCCCCCTCCGGGCATTAGCTACTAAGGTCATCTCCAACCGAATGGTCCAGAGGGCCAGAGGGCCGAAAATAGCCCGAAAATCGTCTCCAACCGAGGGCTATGCCAGAAGGCTCTGGAATCTGGGATGGCCCCACGGGATCAGAGAGGGCTAGAGGGCTGGAGGGCTGGCTATTTTTTTTAATGCTTTGTTATTTCTGTCGGTTATAGCCAACATAAATAATATATACTATATTATTAGTGTCGGTTATAACCGACACTAATAGCAATGTTAGTGTAATATCCGTTTGAACAGTGTCGGTTAAAACCGACACTAATTTGAATTTCAACGGCTAGCCCACTAGCCGTTCTATTCAATTTTTTTTTTGTTTTTATGAATTTAAACCTTTTTTTTTTCTATAACTTCCTATAATTTTTTTTCTATAACTTATATTTTACAAAATTTGGTTCATATTTTTTTTAAATTCCATTTTTTTCCTATAACTTCTATTTCACAAAATTTGTTTCATATTTTTTTTAAATTCCATTTTTTTCCTATAACTTCTATTTCACAAAATTTATTTCATATTTTTTTAAAATTCCATTTTTTTCCTATAACTTCTATTTCACAAAATTTATTTCATATTTTTTTTAAATTCCATTTTTTTCCTATAAATTCTATTTCACAAAATTTATTTCATATTTTTTTTAAATTCCATTTTTTTCCTATAACTTCTATTTCACAAAATTTGTTTCATATTTTTTTTAAATTCCATTTTTTTCCTATAACTTCCTAAGCCATTATACAACATTAAGTTGTAGTTTTTAAATAATAAATTATGTTTGGCCCTATGGCCCTTTGGCCCTCGGTTGGAGACAGTTTCTTGTGACAGGGCTAAAACGAGCCCTCTGGCCCTTTGGCCCTCGGTTGGAGACGGAGGCAAATATGGCCATGTACTGTTCATTAAAATATTAATATCTTGGAGAATCTTGGAGGGCCAGAGGGCTAAAACGAGCCCTCTGGCCAGCCATCGGTTGGAGATGGCCTAAGGGGTTTGTGGTTTGTCCCTCCCCATTGAGTTTCTTTATAGGCATGAGGGGTCTTTTAATTCTTAATAATATATTGAGACAATACTTTTTAAACATTTCAAAGAGAGACAAAAGGTAATACATGTGTAAGATGACATCATTACTGCATATTTTTTTCTAGAGTGTAAATTACAAAAATACCCTTATATTTGAAAAGGTGGAGGCGCATAAACCCTAGCTAGGTGAGTGAGTGGAGGAGGCGTAAACTCAGAGAAGAGATAGAGAAAAGACGATCCAATGCGATAAGAACCACAAGAAGAGAGGCGTCAGCGCCGGTCTACGTATAGGGAAGCACCACAAACATCTAGGAGGTCACGGTATCACCGGAGGCATGCACCACCACCGGATCTGGGGTATTTCAATAAGGTTGGTATGACATACTTTCACAAGCTACGCATCAACTTTTACTACCTCATCGTTAACGTCGACAAGCTCTAGTCGCTCATCCCCTAGGAGGCTAAGGACAATGCACTGCTTATCGACGGGGCTTACTACGACTTCTTCAAGGTCCTAGGCAAGGGTGTATTGCCGCAGCACCAACCCTGTGCTGTGATCGCCATCGTCTTATGCCATTTCAAAGGAGATAGAGTTGCAGTTCGAACGGACTGAGGAGGAACAAGATGTGCCGGAATCGGTTCTGAATGGGCCGATGCAGGTTGGAGAGAAAGTAGCAATCTTTCAGGACTCATGCGTTTTCTTTGAATTTTCTGTTCGGATGGCTCTTCACCTCAAAAAGTGTGATTTTACATCAACGAGGTAAAAATTCATCTGAGTTTTGTGTTTTTTTTTTCGATATTTTATGACTTTGTTAAATTTTGATGATTTTTTGAGATTGGTTTCTAATTGGTGGTGTAGGCAGCGTCCGATTTGATAAAGACTGTAGTGGAGCCAATTCTGGAGCAGTACAAAATTGAAGGAAATTCACGAGAAGAAGGATATGGTGGACGATGGAAATGCTGGAGAGTGCTCTATGAACAGGGTAATTTAAAAGTGATATAGTATTATGTATTTATAGACAAGTGATCTCAAACCTGTGTAATTAGTTAGCTTTTTCATATATATTTGTAATTACATTAATAACTAGTTAATTAATTATGTGAAGTCCACCTTAAATTTTCACGTCAGAAGGGAAAAGCCATGTTACCTCTGCAATGTTTGAGTTGTCTTTTTTCACAGAGGGTACTATTGCCAAAATAACTCATGAGAAGTATAAGAAGTATCGAAAGAAATTCATGAGAAGAAGGATAAGGTGGAGGATGGAAATACTAAAGAGTACTTTATGCACGGGTAATTTAAAAGTGGTACAAGTGATCTCAAAACCTTCTATATGTAATTAGTTAGTTTTAAGTATATACTTTAGTTTTTCGTATAGGGTTGTTCCATTCATTTAATGATTGAATAAAATGTTGTCTCTTTTTATAGGGTTGTTTCAGTTAATGATTGAGAAAAGGGTTGTCTCTTTTGAATTATTTGTACTTGTTTGCGAAGTCATCATTTGAAAAGTATATTTTTTTATCTTTACGTTATGAGATACTTCTTGGTTGTCAATAAAAAAAATCTTTGCAAAAAATGGTCGATCACTGATTAAACTGATTATGAGAAAATGGTTGAAGACGGGTTGAATTGATTCTGTAAAAATGGTCGAAGACGGGTAGATGTGATTATGCAAAAATGACCAAGGACAAATTGAACTGATTTTGCAAAAATGGTCGAAGACAGGTTGAACTAATTCTGCAAAAAATGGACAATGACGGATTGAACTGATTCTGCAAAAATTGTTGAAAACTAGTTGAACTAATTCTGCAAAAAATGGTCGAGGACGAGTTGAACTAATTTTACAAAAATATTGATGACTAATTGAACTGGTTCTGCAAAAATGGTCGAATATGGGTTGAATTAATTCTGCAAAAATTGTCGAAGATAGATTGAACCGATTCTGCAAAAATGATCAAAAACTAGTTGAACCGATTCTGCAAGAATCGAAGACAGGTTGGACTGATTCTGCAAAAGTGGTCGAGAACGGATTGAACTGATTCTACAAAAGTGGTCGATGACAGATTGAACTGATTCAGCAAAAATGGTTTAAGATTGGTTGAACTAATTCTGCAAAAATGGTCGAAAACTAGTTGAACTGATTCTGCAAAAATGGTCGAGAACAGGTTAAATTGATTCTGCAAAAATGGTTAATGACGGATTGAACTAATTCTGCAAAAATAATCGAGAATTGGTTGAGCTTACGGCACGTATTAATTTTGTCGGACTTGTGAGAGCTGGGTTCTATAAGCCTTAGGGGTATAAGTGGTATTTTAAAGCATTATTTCCATGTTTTTTGGCTAGGCTTTAGTTGTTTGAAAACTAAAGGAGTTCCTTGAAATATAGTGAATTTTTTTGTCTTTATATATAATGCTCCCTTGATTTGTGGCTCATATTCACAGTCTAAAAAATTTACTTAAAACATTTGTTAAACAATACACGTATGACAACAGAACAATACGCTCTTAAAGGTTTTTACAAAAATGCTGACTTTTTTTTACTTTAGGGTTTAGGGTTTACTAATTTACTAGTTTAATTAGGGTTTATTCATTTAAGTTGTTACAGTCTGAGGATGCCATCTTTGAACATATGACATGTTTTCTGTTCTTCTCTCTACATTTTTAACCTATGGTATTTGAAGTTTGAATATAAAAAAGATAACCATCAGGTTCCTCTCATAAAAAATGATAACCAAAGTCCAAATAGTTGAAATTAATTAAAATAATTAATTGGGTATTAACCAATCAAAACCAATGTGCGTTTGTAGGAGGTAGGTAGCATTGAGGTTGCATCATTCGCTATGTCATTTGTCTACGTTTCAATTGTTTTAGTTCAGTTCAAGTCACGTTTATTTGAGAGAAATGCTAGCGTCAGTCGTTCACGCATACGTGAAAGATCGATAAATATATAAATGAAACAATTGAATCCCACAATTAACAATTCCCAACTACTACTAACCAATTATATACGAAAAGCAAGAACAAAAGATCAAGATTCAAAACCCTAGTAGAAGAGGAGAAGAGGAGAAGAACAATGTTCTTTCTTTCTTACCTTGAAACTTTAAAAGTAACAGCAACAAGTAACAAGAAGACTGTGGATGACCAAAGTTCTGGGCCCGACCCGACCCATGGTGTGAGCCCGGCAAGAAAACAAATCAGATATGTCTCACGTGCGGGTGGTGGAGGAATTGGATCCTTGCCGGATCCCTTTCATGGGGATCTTAAGGATCAACGCACACGGACCATTGATAAAAAATCATGCGGCCACAATTTTTCTTTTTTTATATGTAAAACGAGGTTATTTTACTTTTAAAAATATAAAAAGCATTTAATTGTCTGCCCTCCACTTCAGGTGCCCTTCCCGTGCTCTCCTGTTTTGTGTGGTCACGGTTAAACCACGTCAACATTTTATATTATTTTTTTATAGATATAATAAGACAAAAATAAATAGTAATATAAAATGTTGACGTAGCTTAACCGTGACCACATAAACAGAAGGGCACGAAGAGGACACCGAAAGTGGAGGCAGACAATTCTTGTCCAAAAAGCATAAGATGCTGCCTGACATAATGTGAAGATTATAATATTTAAAGATCCACGTACAGCAATAATTTGTCTTAGTGACATGTGAAGATTAGGACTGCAATAATTTGTCTAAGTGACATCCATGCTGGTGCAAAAGTCCTTTGCACACCTCATATGACATGTACATCTCATCCGACTTCAAGAAAAACAATATTCCCACGCACCTTTATTTTTTGTGCTCATTGCTTATTTTTGTCCATTATATGTTCAAAAATACTATTTTTATTATATTTTTAATGAATAATATTAGAGATGTTAAACTAAATTTTGTAAAATCAATAATGTGGATATAGATGATTGGATTATTAATTGTTGATTAACGTGCTTATTTCCTATTTGTGACACATAATTTGATTTGCAAATTTGGTTTAAAATTTTTGTTTCTCTAACATTATTCTGGAAGTGAGCCAGGATCGGCTAAATTTTTGTTTCCTATTAGTGGAGGAGACTACTCGGAATATTCAAGTAATTAAGTCTAACCTGGAAGTGAGCCAGGATCGGCTGAAGAGCTTAGCAGACAAACATGCCACTGGTCGGACGTGTAATGCAGGAGATTGGATGTTTTTGAAATTATTACCTTGGGAAGGGGTGGTTCGAGTCGAAATGGAAGACAAGTTAAATCCTAAGTACATCGGGCCGTCTTTGATTATTGAAGGAATCGGTGAAATACTTTCAAGTTTGAGTACCCTCGGGATTGGATAAGGTGTATAGTGTAGTTAATGTTTTGATGTTCCGTTTCAAAGTAGCAGATTCGTCGAGTATGATTCCAGTTCAGCCCTTAGAGATTAATCCGGATTTGACGTACGATAAGGAACCAGTGACTATCTTGAATTGGAAAGACAAGATTCTGAGGAATAAGGCGGTGAGTTTAGTTAAGGTATTGTGGAAGAACCACTCAGTGGAAGAAGCTACTTAGGAGACAGAAGATAGAATGAGAGAAATGTAACCAAGGTTGTTCTTTGGGTATTAAGTGGTTATTTGGTTGTGGGAATTTCGGGGACGAAATTCAATAAGGAGGGGAGATTGTCACAGCCCGTCCCAAAAATTTTATAACGGGAACGTGAAATGACGGATATACCCCTAAAGGGTATTAAGGTATGTGTGTATAAGACATTTTTGAGACTTAAACTTTAGAACTTTGGAATTTGCTTATGTGGATTGTTGAGTGGTTAGGGAATTAAGATGAAAAATTGATGATGTGGCTTAGTGTTGGACCACACACCTCACACTCCTGCTCTCTCCCTCTTCCCCGTATCTCTCTCCTCCCTCGCGATCTTCTCTCTCTCTCACCCCGATTGTACGGACCTCACCAAAACCATCCAAAACTCCGTGGATCGAAGCAAATAAGGTATGATTCTTCACCTCTGTGATGTTCTGAGTCGATTGGTACTAGTTTTAGGAAGTGAAACCCTCGTAATCGTCGTGAAACCCTAACCCCGAAAATGTGCATTGTTCATGCACACGTGAAATCTTGCATTTCAGGGGATTTCAAGCTCACAGTGAGCTTAAGGACATCCTCACGAGCTTCGGGGTGCTTCGTTGGTGATATTTGGACGTCGGAGGACCGAGAACGGAGGTTCTTAAATTTCCCGAACTATCGTGCTTCCCCAGGTAAAATCTAGTGAATATTAGACCTAGAAACTTGTCCATTGTGATTCTACTTGTTGAGGGCTTCAAATTGATATAAAATTCGAAGAAAATGGTTGAGAAACGAAGGAGAACAAGGAATTACAAAACTCGCCGGAAACCGGCCACCGGAAAAACCAGTCCGGCGACTGGCTGAGGAAGATGGTGCGCGTGGGGGCGCGTAGGCCCGTGCCACCCACGGCGCGTGGGGGCGCGTGGCAAGCCTAAAAATTTATCTAAAAATTTCTCGACGTCCGTGACGTCGAGTAGGTCGATGTGGTATATTCATATACCCAATTTGAGCACCGTATGAGAAGTTATTAAGAATTGTTGGTTAGGTGCTTTAAATAACGTTTTATAATTATTTCGCATATAGACGAAAATGTGAAGTGACGATCCGACCGTTGGATCGTCACCAAACTTTGATGCATCGTAATGCATAATAATTGAGGATTATAGGAACTTACGGATTGGGAATCCGATTTACGGATCTTCCGGAATTGGAGTTGTAAGTTCATAAAGTAGAATGTTAACCGTCACTTGGTTTTGGAAATTGACGGAGATCCGACCGTTGGATGGTAATGAAATTTTAGGATGTTGTTCTAGAGATTTATTGTGGACCTCTGGAAGTTATGGATTCAAGATCTGAGTGGCAGATCTTCCGGATCGAACGACGTAGTGACGTATTTTATATAAGTTATATATTCTATCGATATGAATTCTGAGGTTGGATTTGATTATTGTTTTAGGCGCCGATCGTCATGATGCCTTGGTGTATTGTGCTAGGGAGTAATAGGGCAAACTCCAGGTGAGTGGGCAGTATTTTCTGTATTTACCTATATACTATTGAATTTCCCAGAAACTGAGTTTTTAATGAAAGTATGTTTATAAAATGCCATGCTTGAATGAGATGCATGATATGAATGAAATGCCATGATAGGAATGATATGCATGTGATGAATGATATGAAAAACATGAATTGATATATGATGCATACATGTTGCATGGTGCTGTGGAGGCGCAGGTAAGTCAGGTGAGTCATTATGCATTGAATTATTGATGTTGAAATGTTTAAGCTCATAACCTGCACCCTAGGTGTTAGTGCTTATATTAGTTTCACCACACCGCACGCTCGCCTTGGATCCAAGTAGGTGGATGTCGTACAGACCATGTGAGGGTTCCGACATGCTAGTCGTACAGATCACTAGATGTGATTCCGACTAGTGGGTGACCTTAGTTATGCGCGCTGATGATTGATGAGAGAAGCACTAGAGCGTATTTATACACCTGTCATCGTACAGATTACTATATGTAGTTCCGAGTGACGTGCAGAGTTGGACCGTACAGGTCACCGAGGTGACTCCGGTTGGATTGGATGTTGAGCTTTAGAATCAGCCGTACAGGATCACTTCAGGGTCTCCGGTTGATTTATTTTCACCTGATTTATATTGATGCATCATTCTTTCGGTTTTTGAAAGTTTTTATAACATGGCATACTTTCTGGGTTTTGAGAAAGAAAAATTGATGATTTGAGATTTATGAAAACATCTATATTATGTTTTTGGACACTTGGCATGGCATATTTTTTTTGAAAAATGTTAAAGAATTTGGATTTGAGTTTTGAGATTATATATGGTTTATATATACTATTTTCTGGGAAAGTATACAGGTTTTACGGCGAGGGGTTAGAAATGTTTTAAATGAAAGATTTTCGAAAAGCTTTGTTTTGCTGACCCACTCAATTTTGTTTTTCGCCCCTCCAGGTTTAAGTTAGCAGAGCTTGGTGGCCACGAGGAACCCAACGGCGTTCTGACAGAATTCACAAAAGTAGGACTCACCCTCGCGGGTTTCCTTTTAGTAATTGTATTTTAAGAGCTTCCGAACTGTGTAAATGGTTACGTCACTCTCACGTGACGGCCAGCACGCCCTCCTTCGGGACGGGGTGTGTCATGGAATCCATATATGATACCAGACTTTACTTTTATTTATAAAAATTTCAAATATATTTAAAATCTCACTTAATAGAAACAAATGGCGTAAAAAATCTGACGGCAAAATCCTAGACATAAGAAATGGTGGACACCATGCATAAAAGAGTGAAGTAATAAGCTGCTAATCGGAACGGTGGAGACTTGTGAAAGTCATCTGAAGACTCAAATGTCTAGTAATAACTCAAGGTACCGTTTGGTACGTGGGACGGGACGAAATGGAGTGGGACGAGACGTTCCATCCCATATTTGATGTGCCTAAAACGGGTGGAACGCGTTGTTCCACGTGATGAATTTTGAGTGAATTTTCGTTCCACCTCACCCCCTGGAACGACTTGTTCCACATCCGTGGAACACAAAATTATAACATCTTCATCTCCTTCTTCTTCCTCCTTGTTTCCATCCGATGGCATCTTTGCTCCATCTCCGTTCCGTCCCATCATGTCCCGTCCCATTCCGTCTCATTCCGTTATGTCCCATCCCGTTTGCATACCAAATGATACCCAAATAAATTCGTTAATAACCGATGGAAGAAAAAAATATATAAAAAGCGGAGCAGGGCTTGAGGAAACCTAGATTACCCTCGCTGGGTGCAACGAAGGCTCCTAACCAGAACTCAAGAAATCCATAACGAAGAGGGTTGAGTTGCAAGTGAGCAGGGGCTCCTAACAAGGCTCATTTGATAGAAAGTGTGGTTAACTCATCATATGCGCATAAGACTGTTAGACTTTCTTAATTTATCTCGGATTGATTTTTTGAAAAATTAGCTGGAATGATGAATTTACAAATATCAAAACTAAGTTACATCAATATTTGGTAATTTGTATATTTGGAATAGGCTAATTGACGTCTAAATTGTTGTTGTCTTAACCTAAGTTAAAAGTCAAATATCTATGCCTATAAGTGAGAAATAAATAATCTATTCATCACTAAACTAAAAATTACTTATTCAAGCACTTGTCTGCAAGCTAATTAAACTGTAACTATCAATGAGATTTATTTGTAGCCAAGTCCATTCTCATATAAGTATAGATAGCATAATACATGCGCCTTTTGGGTTCCAGAACTCTTTTCCGGATATTGGAGGCCATCCAGAATACAACTTTTCTTTCGAGATTGCCCTCTTATAATTTTTCTTAATACAAAATAATCTACAACTTCACCACCAGCAGGCATACACTATATCTGTCTTCTCCAATCCCATCAATTTCCATTGGAGGGCTCAAGCCACCGGACCCTGTTCTCCTGGTTGCTTGCAGAACCTATTGATGAAAACGATAATTGATTGAGGATGATAGGAGGCATCGTGAAGGTTTATGCATCTGGGCAAGTGGGAGGGCTGTTGGAAAAGAAAAGATGAGAAAGACAAGTGATCAGAATAAAAGGGGAAGGCGTGGGGTCTACACATTTGAACAAGTGGGAGGGTTGTTGGGAAAGAAAAGGTTAAGGATGCATCTGGGCAAAGAGGTGGAATGAGGATGATGAAAGATTGGGAAGAAGAATGAGTTTTTTTATCAAATAACAAATGGGTAGGAATGGATGAGGATGCATCTGGGCGAAAGGGTGGGATAAGGATGGTCTAATTTTTTTATTTTTTTATTAAATAACTATATTTTGTATTAACACAAAATCTTACGTGATGAAATTTATTAGTATGATGTAAAATTAAATTTCATTAACTAGCATGAAAACAAATTATGTTATACAAGGGTAGTTTAGTAATCAAACTAGTTTTAATAACAAGTTATATGAAATCAATATCATTTTTACTTCGATTCCAGTTAGTATAGTAAACAACTTTAACATGAATCTAATTTTGTTTCCTCTTTAATTCAATTTCTCTTTAATCCAATTCATCTTTAATTCAATTCTCTTTAATCTGATTACGGATTAGTAAACGAATTATTAAAGAATTCTTCAACATAAAACATGCTATTACTTGATAGTAAATAATATAACAGTTCTATTTTCTCTTGTCGAAATAAATCCTGTCAATCATATACATCTTAGATTGAGCGCAATCTAGGTAATATTTGTCGGTATGTATGGATGCATAGTTGATAAGCTGATTCAATTGCAAAACTACACTATCACGTGCTTCACGTTTTTTTCCATCTAAAAGCAATCCATGCTTTATTAAACTTCTTCACAAAATTCAATCTGATCTTAGTTTGTCGTCATCTTCTATACGTCTAACAGTTTAAAATAAGTGGACCGATGGTGTACTATTAGGTCGAAACGGATTTATTTGTAGCTAATCCATTCCCATATAAATTTAGTGGGTGCATTTTGTATTGACCGAATGAGGATCCTCTTTGGACTCTTTTTGTAAGGATCATAAGGATTTTTGTTTATTATCGTATATTGTACGGTCAGTTTTTGTCATATACTATTCATATTTAATTTTGAATAAAAATATTTAAAATAATTTATGACCGTACAATATACGATGAACGAATACGATTTGAATATTTCTAGAATCCTCACAAAGAGTATCTGGAGATGATGCTCATTCGTATTCGCCTACCAAACTTTAGGATTCGACAATTGCGCACTGTCTTCAATGGGTCCATTTTTTATCCACCTGCCAATTTTTGGGTTCACTGTCAATAATATCATGGATTATGCTAGAAGATTGCAAAGATTGTGTTGAAGATAGGTTTCCTTTATTTTATTTTGGGTAAATAATAGAAAAGGTCCCTGAACTATACTATAAGTTTAGTTTTCATCCCTCAACTCTTATATTAGTTTCTCTCATCCTCCAACTTAAGTTTGTGTTGCACGAATCGTCCTTTCCGTCAAGTTTGTTACATTTTCTGTTAAATATGATCACATGTCTTGCACGTGACCTTTTTGTGGTGGGCAAATATGACATTTTGTTGGCCCAAAGGAATCTCACGTGCTATAGGATGGAGAACTCAAAAGTTTGGGGGAAAAGTTCAACTGGAGATTGAGAGCTCAGTTCTAGGGTTTGAGAAATTTGAATAGGAAATTCACTGTTATTGGCTGGGAATGCACTTTCACGATTAATTATTCACATGGCGACAACGTTTCGGTGGTCTGGAGAGCATCCACAATACAGTAAGTCTTTCCTTCATTGTTTAATTTTATATTTCATGAATTTCGTTTGGATTATTTTTGTCTAAATATGTATTCTGTTATTCACTTTGGCTTTATATGTATGGTGGTAGTCTGTCTTTTTGGTCAAATGCATTTATGTGTTGGCCTTATTACTATCTATTTTTCACCATTGCTCCAGCGTCCATCACACCCAATATGCATATATTGGAGTTTGGTGAGGGTATTTATTATAAGAATTTGATTTTGGCGAGTGCTCAACCTCACATTGTATATTATATATGGCAGGTGGTCTGGAGCTATGTACTCTTGAACTTAACCATTATGGGTTGGTAGAAAATGGAGTTTATAAAGGTGGCAAGGTATGTTATGTAGACAATTGTGTTGATGACTATTTGTCATTGGTGGATTTACAAAAGATTGGTGTAGAACTTGGCTATAATGTTGACATAATTCAGAAGGTTACAAGTTTAAAAGTGTACTACAAGAAACCTGGTAAGTTTGGTGCAAGTGCATTGATAGAGGTGAAAGATGATAGTTTTATTCCAGGGCTAATTGCTTGCATTCCTGGTAATAGAATTGTTCAATTGTATTATCATGATCCAACTGATCTAAACACCATTGGGAGTCAAGCTTTTGAGGTATGGCCAAGTTTGGATTCTGAAAACTATAATGGTGGCACTGATGAATTTAAGGGTCACCAATATTGGCCTTTTATTGATCGCCTAGCAAATGTCGACAATTCAGTAAAGAAGGTCAACACATATGAAGCTGCATCTGTTGGTATACATGGTAATATTCAGGAATATAATGAAGATGAAGCAGAAGAGGATAATGAAAATAATGAAAATGAAGGTGAAAATGAAGAAGAGGATGAAGTATTTGTTGACAGTGATTATGGGGTAAGTGACAATGAAGAGCCAATCAATGTTGAAGAGGTAAATGGTGTGGATGCACCAAATGAAGTGTTTGATGTTAATCATCCAAATGAAGTTCTTGATTTTCATCCTCCTAATGAAGCTACAGGGGAGATTTCATCTGATGGTGAAGACATTGATATTCCTTATTCTGGTAGTGATGAAGAGGAAGGTGAACAAAACTTTAATAAATTATCTAAGAAGAGGAAAAGGAAATTACCGAGTTTTAAACAGTGGAGGAGAGACACGGATTTGAGAAATCCAGAATTTCGATTGGGAATGCAATTCGCCAATAAAGCAGAGGTGAAAGAAGCTATAAAGGAGTGGGCTATTATCAACGGACGAGAAGTCAAATTTGTAAAAGATGATAAAATTAGGGTGAGAGCAAAGTGTGTTGGAAATAAGAAAACGAAGTGCCCGTTCACTATATTTGCTTCCATCGTAGATTCAGATGAGCCCACTTTTGCAATCAAGACTCTTTGCTTAGATCATCATTGTGGGAGAGTTGGTAAGCTAAAGTTTGCTAATTCAAAGTGGCTAGCTGAAAAGATCAAGAAAAATCCTCACTGGAATGTCGGAGCATTTAAGTCGGAGGTATTAGATCAGTACCGTATGAATGTTAGCAGACATCAAATATACAGAGCAAAGAGGTTGTCCAAGTTGATTATTGAAGGTAGCTATAAAGAACAATATGCCAGGTTATGGGACTATGCAGAACAACTAAAGGTGGCTAATAAAGGAAGCACAGTGGTTATAAGCAATAAGATGGAGGGCGATCAACCAGTTTTCCGTAGGATGTACGTGTGCTTAGAAGCTTGTAAGAAAGGTTTTTTGGAGGGGTGTAGACCTGTGATTGGTGTGGATGGTTGCCACTTGAAAGGACCATACACGGGTCAAATTTTAACTGCTGTTGGAGTTGATGGGAATAATGGTATGTTTCCAATTGCTTATGCTATAGTGGAAATTGAAAATAAGAGTTCATGGATTTGGTTCCTTGAACTTTTGAAAGCTGATTTAAATATTGAGAATGGGGCAGCTTGGGTGTTTATAAGTGATAAGCAAAAAGGACTCATTCCTGCCATTCAGAGTGTTCTTCCAACAACTGAGCATAGAATGTGTTGGAGACATCTATATAACAACTTTAAAGCATCGCACCCGGGACTTGCATTGAAGAATACATTGTGGGCCTTAGCAACATCCAATACTATTCCATGGTTTGATGTAGAGATGGAAAAGATGAAACAACAGGATGAAAAAGCTTGGATTTGGATTCAGAAAAGGCCTCCACAAAATTGGAGTAGAGCTTATTTTGCATCGCACTTCAAGTGTGATATTTTGTTGAACAACCTATGTGAATCGTTTAACTCTCGCATTCTAGATGCAAGAGACAAGGCAATATTAACATGCCTTGAGAGAATTATGGTATATATCATGTTAAGGATGGCTAATAGAAGAATTGCAGCTAGGCATTGGAAGCATCCGGTTGGACCTAGGATCTTCAAAATCATTGAGAAGAACAAGTTAGGAGCTAGTCAATGCATTCCTATGATGGCTGGGGACAAGAAGTTCTTAGTACAACATATGTATGGGGCTGAGTTTGTTGTGGATCTGAAAGCAAAAACATGCTCTTGCAGAAGATGGGATTTGTGTGGGATCCCATGCCCCCATGCTATTTCTTGCATTTTTTCTACGGATGAAAATGTGTATGACTATACACATGATTGCTATAAGCAAGAGGCTTACTTGATTTCATATGATCCCATTGTTCACCCGGTTCCATCTATGGATCAGTGGAAGAAAACTGGTTTGCCTACAATTAGCCCTCCTCCATACAAGAAGCAACCTGGAAGGCCAAAAATGTCAAGAACTAAAGAGGTAGGTGAGGTTCAAGCACCTGCTCCACCCCCTCCAAACCCCATCCCACCAGATTATATTCCACCTCCTGCAAAGCTAAAAAGAATATTTGTAAAGGTAAAGTGTGGAATTTGTGGCCAACGAGGACATAATAGGTTAAGTCATAAAAAAGAAGGGGAAAATAGCTCTTCTAACATCCAAGAGGGAGCTCAGGTATATACAATACTTTGCTTCTTTAATTTCTTTTGCTTTGTGAAGCACTATTTCTAATATTTTTACTTTATTTGCTTTGTGTAGGGTTATAGTGATCACTTTCATCAAATCAATGGGCCAAACCCTTCTACAGGAATAGGGAAACCAAAACGTTGTGGTATAACAAAAGGAAAGGGCAAACAAGCAACAAAAAAACCAGTAAGTGTGCTTCTAAAATGATTTGGGATGTATTGGTGACTATAGAAGGATTCGTAATGTATATGATGCATATGATGTCTAGGTTTCAACTGAGAAAGACAAAGAGATCTCATCATCAATTGCAAAAGGAAATGGAGCAAGGACATCATAATCACAACCACGTTTTTAAGAAGAAAAAACAACGGAAATCATGCTGGGGATAAAAATTGGGCATGATCAATGGGATCACTGATGTTGTTTTTGGAACTTCCTTTTTGTAGCATAAATCATCTTTTATGTGGTTGTAGAATTGGTACGTATTTTGTGTAGTAAACTTTGTATTTTAGTAAGGCTGGTATTTTTATTTTGGTAATGTTGGTACTTTTGATGAAGTTGTTATGTTATCGATACTTTCGGTGATCTTTAGCACACCTTGTTGTTTTAGTATTAATCTATTATTATTATTATTAAACTTAGATAACTCTTGAGTTATGCCAAAAAATTGTATAAGATAAACAACTAGTTTATACATCACTAAAAGACGACTCCTTAAAGCAACACTACGTTGTTAACTCATATGATAAACAATTGGATTAAATAGGAAAATTGCATATCACAATTGGACATTGTTTTTTTTTGGGGCAAAAGCATATCACAATAAGCTTTTTTTTTGGCGGGAAAATTAATCTAGAAATGTATATAATTCACATATTGGAAATCTTAGAATTCATAACTTAAAAAGACCATTATACCCTTAAATTTAACAGAAAATATAACATATTTGACAGAAGGACCAATTGTGCAACACGGAGTTAAGTTGGAGGACACGAGAAACTAATATAAGAGTTCAGGGACGAAAACTAAACATGAGGTAAAGTTCAGGGACCTTTGCTACCACACACCCTTTTATTTTTATAAGGAAGAGTCCCACGATTGCTTCATGTATTAAGATGATTAAATAATCTGATATGACCCACGATTGACCGAGTGTTATAATGGCACATATTTTTATTTTTAATAAGGAAAGATTTTCACAATTTGTTTTTTACTTTCTCACATTCTTGTTAATATATCTCTTCTCTTTTGACTTATTCTGTTTCCGAGAACAAAAATATAATATGTAAGGGACAAAAAGCGAGTGTTAAACCATCTCCAACTGAACGAGGACCAGAGAGTTCGTTTTAGTCCTCTGACCTTCCAAGATATTGATATTAATATTTTAATGAACAGTACAGGATTATATTTGGCTCCATCTCCAACCGAGGGCCAAAGGGTCATAGGGCTCGTTTTAGCCTTGTGACAAAAAACCGTCTTCAACCGAGGGCTAAAGGGTCATAGGGCCAAACATAATTTATTATTTAAATTTAAAAAATACAACAACTTAAATTTAAAAATGATGAAAATTATGTGAAAAATTGTGTATTTATAAGAAAAAAAAGGGAATTTAAAAAAAATAATTAAAAGAGGACAATACTGTTGGATAGATCTGACAGAAAATGTATTAATAATGAAAAATCCAGCCCGGCCTAGGGCTGGCTGGCTGGATTAAGCCAGCCGGTTGGCCCTTTGGCCCTTTTTTGTCTAGTGGGGCCCACGAACCCTTTGGCCTAGCCCTCGGTTGGAAACGGTTTTTGGGCTATTTTCAGCCCTTTGACCCTCTGGACCCATCGGTTGGTGATGGTTTTAGGATCCACGCCTGTGCACAATTGACGTTTAATTTTGGGTCGATATGAAAAAAGCAGAACTGTGCAGAATCATCTTTCTACATCCAAATGCACTAAAAGGGCGTTTGTTTGCCCTCACTAAAGTGTACTGACTGGACATGACTAAGGGTTAGTCCAGTCCCATGTTTGTTCCTAACAGGGACTAGGTTTAATGAGACCAAGTCTCACTCGCCTAGACTAAATCAGGGGCTAGCTGGTCTTAGTGAGACCCCTAAAAAACCATGGGACTAGCTAAGACTGTCTCCTTTCTCCCCCTCTCTCCTCATCGCCTTGCTCCTCGACCACTCATGTGACAGCCCGTCCAGGAATCATTGTTATCGTTGATGTGAATTGACGGAATTACCCTTGAGCGTTGGGGTACAATTGCATTTTCAACTAAGGTATTGGCCCAATTTCATAATTTCCTAAACAATTGGGACCAATGGAAACAAATGCTCTCTTAGTTGTGATTGGGTGGAATTGGACCACTCACTTTTCTTCTCTCTCTCCCATTTCGTACGGACACACCCACACTCGAACATCCAGACACAGATCGAGAGGTTGGAAGTTACCATTACACTCCTGGAGACCAGAGGAACACACTGGTACCCATTTCAGGTAAGAACTCGTCCGTTATCGCGCTGAAATCTCAAGCTCCGAGTTGAGCACTATTCATGAACTTTGTAATGGTTGATTTTTAAGACAATCTAAACTCATAGCGAGCTTAAGAAGGTTCCCACGAAGCTCGGAGAGGTCCGTTTGACTTGTGTGGACGTCGGGAAACCCCAGTTCAAAGTTGGCCGGTTTTGGTGAAATTGTCCCGACGAGTTTTCGAAGGATTTGGAAGTTTTAAAAGGTATAGCCTTCTTCCTCTCGAAATTTGTGAAGTTCTGGTGAAAATTTCATGGAAAATGGTGTAGAAACGAGTGAGAAATCGTCGATTACAGGGTTGCCCAGTTTTCCGGCGCCAACGAGTTTTCCGGCGTCTGGACGAAGAAGATGATGTGCGTGGGGGGCGCGTGGCACCGTGGCCTCCCAGGCGCGTGGGCCCTAGGAAAATTATTTTAGAAATATCTCGACGTCCGCGACGTCGAGTAGATCACTGTGGTATATTCAAATCCCCAAATTGAGCAATGTATGAGAAGTTATTAGCTAGTTTTGCCTATGTGCTTTAAAATAACGTTTTTATAGTTTATTCGCATATAGGTGAGACTTATCCCGAGGACGAGCGTATCCACGGGCGAATCGGGGGCTACGATCCTTCGACATATCAGTGAGTGGGCTTTTGTTTTCAGTATATAGTTATATACTTGATATATTTCCCAGAAATGTGTTTTAAATGAAAGTATGCTTTGAAATAATATGCCAAATGCCTTTATATTCTGAATATGCATGTCATGGTTGCATATATATATATATATATAATTGTGGTGCAGTTAAGGCACAGGTAAGTACAGGTAAATTATGTGTGGTATATGTGAACTACGAACGGCTTGATCCCTGTTTAGGGTACGTAGGCAGCCTAACGAAATGTTAGGTGCAGCCATACAATATATGAAATGAAATACATGAGATATAAGTTTATTTGAGGAATTGAGTAGTATGATGAACATGTTTGGTTGGTTATGTGAGATGTGATTGAGAAACGATAGCTCATAAACTTGCACCCCGGGTGATTGCGATTTAGCCAGAGACAGCTGGCACAAGCCTGTATATTATGTCACATCCCGCACCATATGCTCACATTGGATCCAATTAGGTGCACAGTCTTGTCGTACAGACCACTATAGGTGGTTCCGACTCGTAGGTGACTAACATATTATCGCACAGCTAACGTTGAGAGAGTAGAATTGAGCATAATTATATTACACCCAACCTTGTCGTACAGACCCTTTTCAGTGGTTCCGACTTATGTGCAATATATTGCCGTATAGGTCATAGTAGTGACTCCGGCTAGAGTGAGTTTGAGCTATGAATTCAGCCATACAGACTACCACAGGGGTTCCAGCTATCATAACATAACTCTATGAATTTATTCTTACCTGAATTGCTTACGTTGTTATATCTTGGCATGGCATATATATTTATGAGTATGATTATGTGAAGCATGAACTGAATTGTTATGATTTCAGAGAGAGAGATATATATATGTATGTATATGCTTACATTTTGATTATGGGAAAATTATACGTGTTTTACAGCGAGGGATTAGTTATGTTGATAAATGAAATAGTTTTGTAAAACATTTGTTTTGCCCACTCACGTTTTCTGTTTTGCGCCCCTCCAGGTTCTAAGTAAGATTGTTGTTGGTGGCTAGAACACGTCGTCAGTTCTGACTTATCCATATAATAGTAGGACATTCATGGTACTGTATAACTAGTACTTGTACTACTGGACTGCACCTAGACTTTATGCTCTGACTAGGAGTGTTACTGTTGTACTTAACTCCTATCACTTTCTGTTTAGAAGTGCACTCTAGTAATCTGGTTTTTAATTGTGCGTATATTTGCTATCTTTATTGCTTCCGCACTGTGCACATGGCTACCTCACTCTCACGTGACGGCCAGCATGCTTTGACATCGGTCGGGGTGTGTCAGTTTGGTATCAGAGCCTAGGTTTAGCAGTCCTAAATAATTCTTGAATGTTCTAATCCTTGTGATGTCTTATGTCAGAACTATGCCGCCTTTGTCACATCCCGGCCCGGGGTCCACCACATCCCGGGCCCGCTCCACCACCTAGCTCAATATTGTCCGCTTTGGGTCCCGACTACGCCCTCACGGTTTTGTTTATGGAAACTCACACGAGAACTTCTCAGTGGGTCACCCATCATGGGATTGATCTCGCGCGCTACTCGCTTAACTTCGGAGTTCCAATGGAACCCGAAGCCAGTGAGCTCTCAAAAGCCTCATACTAGGTAGGGATAGGAATATACATATAAGGATCGCTCCCCTGGGCAATGTGGGATCTTACAATCCACCCCCCTTACGGGGCCCGACGACCTCGTCGGCACACCACGGCTAGGGTTAGGCTCTGATACCAATTTGTCACATCTTGGCCCGGGGTCCACCACATCCCGGGCCCGCTCCACCACCTAGCACGATATTGTCCGCTTTGAGCCCCGACTACATCCTCACGGTTTTGTTTATGGGAACTCACACGAGAACTTCCCAGTAGGTCACCCATCATGGGATTGCTCTTGCGCGCTACTCGCTTAACTTCGGAGTTCCAATGGAACCCGAAGCCAGTGAGCTCCCAAAAGGCCTCATGCTAGGTAGGGATGGGAATATACATATAAGGATCGCTCCCCTGGGCGATGTGGGATCTTACAACTCACCCTCGAAAACTATTGGACTAGATGCTTTTCACAACCAATTTTCACATAAAATACCAAATTGAAGATGAGAGTGAGGGGATTACGATTCTACCTGAATTGATGCCAAAAGGTAGACCCGGCAGTTTCTGACACGACACGGTGACATGACACGAAAATAACGGGTTTCGGGTCAACATGATAACTTATCGGGTTATTATCGGGTGACCCGTTAAGAACACGTTAATAACAAGTTCTTAACAGGTATACACGTGGATAATACGTGGGTAACTTGTTTCGACCTGTTAAGAAAAAAATTATTTTGATAATTTTAAAGTTTAATTACTAAAAGATTTATTATAAAATATAATAGCCATATTAATATATACAATATATTTTATATTAAATATGTAGTTTTGTATTATTATTCTATATAAGTTTTTAAAAAAAGTTGTAGTCATTATTTATTTTTATTATGAGAGTTCCTTATTATCATTACTAGGATAAATTTTACTTAACATGTTGTTGTCCAAAATTAAAATAAACTAATATAGTATTTGTATAGGCAAAAACTAAGAAGACATACATACAAGTATGAAAAATGTGAAAGAATATATAAACACTCGTGATTTATCATTATTCCTCCACGAGTAGATAATGGTTACACTTACATTATCGTTTAGATTTTTAAAATCCTCCAAACCTTCATGAATAATGTTTTTTATTTGAGGGCAAAATTAATAAAATTAATAATAATTATTGTAGAAGTGTAAAAAATGTAAAAAAAATATACAATCACTCATAGTGACAAACTTTACAACTTTCATGAAGGGGTCAGCTTCGAAATCCAACACTATAAATCATAAACCTTAAATTTATATTTAACCGTCGATTGCCATTTACGCTTTATTCTTCTTACTGAATTTCATTTTTAAAATTTTCTTTTTTGAAAACATGATCATCTGACGGGATATAAGAAGATGAACGGTTCAGATCTTTGATATCACGTTTCGATATTTATGATTAACTGAAATATGAGTCGATGTCATATAGTTTGTAAAAACTTTATAAACATCAAGCAATATTTTGACTAACCGTAAAACTTTGAATATAATATCAACGATCCAAACCGTTCATCTTTCTGCATCCTCTAATAGATCAAGTTTTCAAAAAACAAAATCTGAAAAAACAAAATTTGATGAGAACAATGAAGTGTAAATGTAAACAACAATCAACGATTAAATTTTGATCTATGATTTATATGATTATAGTGGCGAATTTCGAAATTAAGCTCTTCATGAAAGTTGTAAAGCTTGTCATTACGAGCGTTTATATATTTTTTCTATATTTTTTTACACTTCTACATTAATTAAAAAACTATTAAAGACTTAATGTAAGTGAAAATATACTTAAAAGAAAAATACGTTTTTATGTTTTGGATGTGACAATATGGTATGTATATACTTATTTAGTATTATGTTTTTCATTTGATTATTTATTGATTTAAAATATATTTTCCTTAACGGGTAACGGGTCGGGTCATATTACCTGTTAATATTATCGGGTCGATTTCGAGTTGGGTCATTTTACCCGTTTATTTTAACGGGTGTTACACGACACGACCCGTTAAGATATCGGGTATAACACGAAAACGACACGAACATAGAAAACACGACACGAATGCCAAGTTTACCAAAAGGTGGTCGGAGGTGGCCGAAAAATGGCCTGGAAGTCTCGACCAGTTTGGGTTTTTTCAAATCCATGACAGATTCGAGCATGCAAAGCTCGGATCTGGGACCAGAGATGGGGAAGAGTTTGTTAGTGGTGCAAACCTCATCTAATTCGACAAGGTTTAGTCGGAAAACTCGTCGGGAAACCTGCAACTCATAAATAAAAATGGAGCTGTGAGGGTTCCATTCGACTAGCGCAGAGCTAGAGAAAGAGAAAGGGGAGAGAGAGATACAGACTGAAATCGAGAGGGAGGGAGGAGAGAGAGGCTGGAATCGAGAGGTTTAATCTGAGGAGGAAAAGATTGGAAACGAAAAGGGAGAAAAAGAGGGAGAAAAGGAGGGAGAGAATAGGGCGGTAAGGGAGGAATAGAGGGATAAAAAAAATAGGATAAAAAATAAAATATTAATAATTATAGATTAAATAATATAATATTAGAGTTTGTTAATTATCCTGCTTGTTAGTCCGACACTGCACCAAACGCTTCACTAAGCTAGTCTAGCTTAGTCTAGTATAAACCAATCTAGCTTAGTCCCTGAAGCTAATCCAGTCCGAAACAGTCCGGTACAACAAACGCACCCTAAAATATCTAACTCTCTCAAATCTCACTTTTAAGCCAAAATTGAAGAGGAAAAGAAATAAGACACATGGTAAGTACATTTTAACTTGTTACTTCGGAATAATATAAAGTCGTAAGAGATCGTGTCATTCATATAAAGCTAGATTGAGTGCGATCTAGGTGATATTTGTCGGTATGTGTATGTTTGAATACATCTCCAACGCAGAAATTAAGCATGGATGCATAGTTGATAAGCCTTAGGATCTGTTCACCTGGCATCTCTAAAGGAAGACATAAACACCAAACATATGCTCCAAATCAAATGGCCCAATGAAACGTGAGAAATAGTAGAAAGACCATTTCCTTTCCTATATATAGATGAGCCTATAATCAATGATTTTCATATTTGCATAGCAAAGCTCAAACAGATAGATCAGGAAAAAAAAAAAGCATAATCATGTCTATCCCAATTTGTGCAGGAGTCCTTTCGACAAATGCTAAGCCCGAAATTGTTCGTCCGACGGCAAATTTCCCACCAAGCATTTGGGGAGATCAGTTCATCAACTATGATTCCCAAGACATTGTAATCTCTTGCAATTATCATGTCTAGATCATATATTCCAGATTTGCATGTTGGGAGCTGCTATTAGTACTCTAAAAAAATATTCTGTATTTTACTTGGTGAGAAAGTAAAGAGTAGAGCATTATGACTTTTTTGAGTGCTAATAACAATTTTAGTTCGACAAAAAAATATATTTGCATAAAATCTATTTTCACTTATTCAGTAAATGCTTTTTGGTGCAGACAACTCATGCCCGTAAGAAACAAGAAATTGACGAGCTGAAAGAAGTAGTGAGGAGTGAAGTATTCAAAACTATGGCAAGTGATTTTTCACATCAGCTGAAGTTGATCGATGCAATCCAACGCCTTGGCGTGGCGTACCATTTCGCAAGTGAAATCGAAGAAACACTGGAACGTATGCATGGCACATTTAATGACCATGAAGATGTTGGTGGTGATCTTCACATTGTTGCTCTTGGTTTTCGGCTACTAAGACAACACGGATATAATGTTTCATGTGGTAGGTTTGAATATATTCATGTACACTAGTGTAATGTGAGTGAGCTTTGCCAACTAATAATTCTCCATTTTTTATAACAATCAAGCAGATATATTCAACAAGTTCAAAGATGCAAATGGCAAATTCATGGAATGCTTAACTGCCGACATTCCGGGCATGCTAAGCCTTTATGAAGCAGCACATCTAGGGGTCCGGGGTGAAGATATACTTGATGAGGCTCTTGTTTTCACCACCACTCACCTTGAGTCAGCTTCAACAACCAATGTAAGCTATCAGCTGGCAGAACAAACAACTCAAGCCTTAGAGAGACCTTTGCAAAGGGATCTAGAGAGGGTATGTGCCAGGCGTTACATGTCAATCTACCAAGATGAAGCTGCACATAACGAAGCTCTACTGAAACTTGCAAAGTTAGATTTCAATCTGGTTCAATCTTTACACAAAAAGGAGCTTAGTGAGATTACTAGGTAAGTCTTTGAATTAGTAAGCATATATAAAAGAGTTTGCAATTAGAGGTGGAGAATAGAGTCTCGGAATAATATAGAGTTTATATGTGTGAGTTCACTATAAATATATCACTGAGACCCTTGTGATAAACCTCATACTTAATAATAGATAGTTAAATTAAAATAATATCGGTGATCTTGGTGGTGGATTATATTGATCCTAAAATGTTTAGGGATGTGATATCCACACACCATTTTTTACTTCTTCCACACCTTTTTGGTTTTCGGCCGTCGGATCGGATGAATTGAAAAAGATCAATGGACATAAATTAACAGGGTGTGTGAGAAGTAAAAAGGGGTGTGTAGATAGCACACCCCAATGTTTATCAATTAGTACTCCATATATATGTGTCTCTCTATGTGTGTGTATTTTAAGTTGGTAACTAATTTTCTTTGATTAGGTGGTGGAAAGAACTAGACTTTGAAAAGAAGCTGCCTTTTGCAAGAGATAGGATTGTGGAGTTGTACCTTTGGATAGTGGGAGTATATTTTGAACCCCAATACGTTAGAGCAAGAAAGTTTCTTACAAAAATGATTGCCCTGGTATCAGTGATGGATGATATCTACGACGCATATGCTACATTCGAAGAACTCGAGATCTTTACCGGGGCAATTGAGAGGTACTAATCTGAAGTAATTCAATGTATTTGCTTTTTAATAATTTAAACGTGACTTATTGTCGCAGAGAATTACTCCTAACTATATATATGCGTAAGATTAATGTGGTTTATGAAATTCTCAGGTGGGATATGAATTGCTTGGATGAACTCCCGGACTATATGCAAATATTTTATCATACACTTTTGAGTGTTATCAATGAAATTGAGGAAGAGGTGGTAAAGGAAGGAAGATTATACCGAGTTTACTATACAAAGGAATCCGTATGTATACCAACATGCACATATATAGCTTTCAACGCTTACTTTTAATTAATGGTCTAAGAAATTTTTTGAAGTGTTTGTGTTCAGAAATTCTCTATGCACTATGCTGTACGTTCGAATGGATTTGTATTGATATTAATACGTCAGTAGGTTTGTTGACAATAATATCGACACCTTATTAAGAAAATTGTTATTAGCACTTCAAAAAATTTATTTTACACTCCTCATAAGTGTATTTTTCTTTATATAATTTCATTTTACACTCCTCACAAGTGTATTTTTCTTTATAATTATAAAAAGTTTGGAGTACAAAATGAGATTTTTGAAGTGCCAATAACAATTCTTTATATTAATACAATATCCATTGTTCAGTAAAGAACCACACCGTTTAAGTAGAAATGATATTCGCATGTGTAGATTATGTCATGACTATAATATTATTTTTTTAGGTAAATTACAAAAAACTACCTCAACTATTGAGTCATTAACAGCTTCATACCTCGTCTTTAAAAAGTTTCAATGTCATACCTTATCTTCGAATTTGTTACAATGTCATACATTCTGTCAGTTGATTGTTAATTCCTCGGTTAAATGATGACGTGGCATGAGACAGACCCATTTTTTATTAATAAAATATTATTAAAAACTTAAAAGAAATCACTTAATATTTTTTAAATATTAAAATATTAATTAATTAATTTATAAAAAAAAAAAAAAAAAAAACAACCCCATCAGTTTCGTCCACCCCTCCTCCCCCCCCCCACCCTGCTTCTTCCCTTCTACCCCATCTTCATCTTCATCTTCTTCCCCCCTGCAACCCATAAGAAAAAAAAAACCAATCAATTTCGTCCACCCTCGTCCTTCTCTTCTCCCCCATCTTCATCTTCTTCCACCCAAAAAAAAACCATCAGTTTCGTCCACCCCACTCCCCCCTCATCCCTCACCCCCGCTCCTTCTTTTCTACCTGCAACCCAGAAAAGAAAGGAAAAAAACAAAAAAACCCAGATCCCGTCTACACCGCCATCGTCGAGTTCATGAGGTGGAGGGAACCCCCATTCGCCAGGCCAATTCCACGGGTGGAGAACCTGGGCTCGGAGAAAATGGGAGGAATGGGTGTGGATTTAAGGAGTGGTGTGTGTAGAGGAGGGAAGATGGTGGGTGCGGACGGAGGGTGGGTGCGGGTGCGAGGGTGAGTGAGGACGGAGGGTGGGTGCGGGGGGGAAGACGAACTGGGTTTTTGTTTGGGTTGCAGGAAGGGTGGGTGCGGGGGGAAGACGAACTGGGTTTTTTTTTGGGTTGCAGGAAGGGCGGGTTCGGGGGAGGAAGATGAGTAGGGAGGGGGTGTGGGGGGAGGAAACTGATGATGTTTTTTTTTTTTTTAATTTTAAATTAATTATTATTTTAATATTTAAACAAATATAAAATGATTTTTTTAAGTTTTTAATAATTTTTTAATAAAAAGTAGACCCCGCCTCATGTCACATCAGCATTTAACTAAGAACTGACAGTCAACTGACGGAAGGTATGATATTGCAACAAATTCGAAGATAAGGTATAACATTGAAACTTTTTAAAAACGAGATATAAAACTGTTAATGATCCAATAATTGAGGTAATTTTTTGTAATTTACCCCTTTTTTTTATGGGGTTAGTTACTATGATTTACTAACTACGTACACATGCCCCGTGTAGTTGAAATGTATTGCTCGAGCGTACTTTGAAGAGGCTAAATGGTTAAACGAAGGATACACCCCAACTATGGAGGAGTATTTGCCTGTTGCTATTGTGTCTACTGGCTACCCAATGCTTTCAACCGTATCCTTGGTTGGTATGGGAGATATTGTAACCAAGGAGACATTTGAGTGGCTCTTCAATGACGCCAAAATTGTTAGAGCTTCAACAACCCTTTTCAGGTTCATAGATGATATGGTTACGACCAAGGTACACAGCAGCTTCTAGTACCTATTGATTGCATCCACTTTTTGACAAATTCTATGGTACCCTTTAATAATTAAAAAAAGTATCAGGACTCTGTAATTTCAACGTTAGTAGTGTAATAAACTTACGTCCAAGTATGATATTTTGAAAATCTATGTTTTTGCAGTTTGAGCAAGAGAGAGGGCATGTTGCGTCTAGTGTTGATTGCTACATGAAGCAATATGGGGTGTCGGAGCAAGAGACGATCGAGGTTTTTAACAAACAAGTCGTGAACCTGTGGAAGGATATAAACGAGGAGTTCCACAGACCAACTGCAGTGCCAATGTCCGTCCTCATGCGTGTTCTCAATTTAACAAGGGTAGTAGATCTCCTCTACAAAGGTGACGATGGCTACACTCGTGTTGGTAAATTGGTGAAGGATATTATTGCTGCACTTTTTATTGATCCAGTGCCAATTACATGAGTTGGCAGAATCCTTCTTTTGTTCTTCGCGAAAATAAAATGGCATTTAGGTCTGACGTTGTCCTGGTGTCGTTGGAATAAACGTTTGCTAGGAGTGTTGGGTTGGTTTGTTTCAAATGTGTGTAATAGTGTTTCTCCCAACATATATTAAAAATAAAACATAGTTTAATGGAATCAGAGAGCAGAACACGCACCGGAACCCTAGCTGCTATATTACCTCATGACAAACTGATGAACTAGTTGTCAGTTACCTTGCTACTGCACCTTAAAATATGGTTGTCACTTACCAGCACTCAGGTCAGGGGGAGACTGAAATACCTCTGTAAGTCTTTTCGGTCTCCGAAAAAAGATGGATAACCGTGGCTTGCCATCAGTTGTCCTCTTTAAAAAGAAAAAAGAAAAAAAAAGGGGAATGAAAAGATCCCCTATATTGGCTGCAAACTTAATCATGGTATTCGCATCCTCCCACCCAATTTAAATCTCAACATAAATACCACTTGTTGTGACTGATGTACATGTACCTAGGCTGATTATATATAGCCCTATAAATAATATGTGGAGGATTTAACTCAAATTCGGTGAGTTAAAAATGAAGATTATTCGTGGAGACAGTTCAGTTTATTTTCTTTTAATCAAATAGATTTTAGTCTATTAGTACTTGTGTTTACAATATTGGAAGATGTTCCATGTTCCATTCACCTTGCCGGTTAATCACAAGTAAGAAGTCAATTAATTATATCCGCAATTAGTCTCCTAGAGGTTAGGACTTGCTAACAATTACATTGATTCTACTTCTATATCTGCGGACCAACAAATGGAGGGCTAACAGTCAGCTCCGTTGGACTAGTTAATCCAAGTTCAACAACTCCAACCCCTTTCCCTATCCCTTCACTGCTCAAAAGCCCAGCCCATCCCACCCTTTTGACAGGCTATCAGTGAAGACACATGTCTCTTTATTATAGGTTACTCCCGTTAAAGTCGTTACAATATTTGTGAGGCTGTTAAGTAATTTATTAGTTGGTTAGTTAATTACATGTAAGCTTGTATTGTATTCAGTATATAAGTATATAAGGAACTGCAACTCGCAAATGTAGTTAGTTAGTCACTTTTTCATAAATACAGAAGCTTCATTTCTCTCTAAACTTTCTTTCGGGTTCTTCCATCTTTCTTAATTTTTCATTGTACTTTTACTTTAGACTTATCTTTAGATACGCTCATTGGAACTCGATTTCAATCCCACATTGTCCCTTGAAACTCAAAAGTCACCACTTTGCTCCCTGGAACTTGATTCTGATCCAACTTTACCCCCTGGAACTCAAAAGTCGCCACCTTTTCTCCTTGTAACTTGATTTTGACCACATTTTGTCCCATGAAACTCAAAAATCGACACTTTACTTCATGAGACTCAATATTCACTCCACTTTGGGTTGTTTCTATGTATTCCGTTAAATAACCGTTAAGTTTACTTATGTGGTATAATTAGGGCACACTTATGACTGACATGGCACAAGAATAAAGTTCACATATCCAATTAAATTATGCGACGTAGATTGAAACAAAAGAAGAAAAGAAAATTTAGTTTTCAAATAGGGTAAAAGACTGTTTACTACCCTCATGTTTTGTGGTTTTCAACATTTAGTACATCAAGTTTTTTTCGTCTCAGATTCATACCTAAAGTGTAAATTTTGGGACAGTCTCATACATCCGTTAGTCAAACTGTTAAGTCTCCCGTTAACTGTGACGTGGCGCACTAACTGGGCGCCACGTGTCATCCACGTTTTTTTTTCTTTCTTTTCTTTTCTTTTCTTCTTCCTTCTTCTTCTTCTTTTTTCCTTCCTCCTTCTCCTTCTTCCTTCCTCCTTCTCCTTCTTCCTTCCTCCTTCTTCCTTCCCCTTCTTCCTTCTTCTTCCTTCTCCTTCTTCTTCTTCTTCCTCCGAAATCTGGGGAAGTTTGTGTTTTTTTTTTCTTTCTTTCTTCTTCTTCCTCCTTCTTCTTCCTCCTTCTTCCTTCCCCTTCTTCCTTCTTTTTCCTTCTCCTTCTTCTTCTTCTTCCTCCGAAATCTGGGGAAGTTTGTTTTTTTTTCTTTTTTTCTTTCTTCTTCTTCCTCCGACTGCAACTTTTTTTTTCTTCCTCCTTCTTCTCCTTCTTCCTTCCCCTTCTTCCTCCTCCTTCCTTCCTCCTTCTTCTTCTTCTTCAATAAAAAAAAAAAAAAAAAAAAAAAAACTTTCATCTTCCCCCAGATTCGGAGGAAGAAGAAGAAGAACGAAGAAGGGGAAGGAAGAAGGAGAAGAAGGAGGAAGAAAAAAAACCGAATCTGGGCAGATTCGGAGGGAGAAGAAGAAGAAGAAAAAAGAAAAAAAAAAGAAAAAACTGAATCTGGGTAGATTCGGAGGAAGAAGAAGAAGAAGAAGAAGAAGAAGAAGAAGAAGAAGAAGAAAAAGAAGGAAGAAGGAAGAAGGAGGAAAGAGAAGGAAGAAGAAGAAGAAGAAAAAAAAAATCTTCCCCAGATTCGGAGGAAGAAGAAGGAGAATGAGAAGGAAGAAGAAGGAAGAAGGGGAAGAAAGGGAAGGAAGGAGGAAGGAAGGAAGAAGGAGAAGGAGGAAGAAAAAAAAGAAAAAAAGAAGAAAGTTGCAGTCGGAGGAAGAAGAAGAAGAAGAAGGAAGAAGAAAAAAAAGAAAAAAAAGAAAAAAAAAGAAAAAAAAAACGTGGATGACACGTGGTGCCCAGTCAGTGCGTCACGTCACAGTTAACGGAAAACTTAACAATTTGACTAACGGATGTATGAGACTGTCTCAAAATTTACACTTTAGGTATGAATCTGAAACGAAAAAAACTTGATGTACTAAATGTTGAAAATCACGAAACATGAGGGTAGTAAACAGTCTTTTACCCTTTCAAATATTGTAGAACATATTAAAATAAAGAAAAAGTAAGAAAAATAGAAAAAAACAATTCATGAGTGTTGAATTTTTCAGGTCGACCGGTCGAGGGCTCCACTTCACCGACACTGATACTATCCTCAACTTAGTAATTATTACATGTCCAATCCATCAAGTGTGAAGTTTTATCACAAAATATCTCGGTATTACTTAGAGTAGGACAATCCTATTTAAATTGATTTTTTTTCCTCTTTTTCTCTGACAGATGTGAGATTCAACAATGAGTTTCATCTCTCTGACCTCTGTCTCCCTCTCTCTAATCATTGCCCATACATTCATCCCCCTCCCTCCATCTCCAGCCACCTTATCATTGGTTTCATTGATTTTCTTATTTGTTATGTTATTAATGGCGGTGCATGGTGAAGAGAGAAAATAGTTTGTTTTGTTCTTTTTACTATTTATTTATTTGAGGGGAAATTTGGCATATTATCAATTATAAATTTTAAAGAGATGAACTTATTTAAAAAAAATAGAAACAATGTAAAGCGAATTTTGAGTTTCAAAAAGTAAAATGACGAGTTTTGAGTTTCAAAAAGTAAAATGACGAGTTTTGAGTTTAAAGAGTACAGTGAGATTAAAATCAAAATTCAAGAAGTAAAGTGGCGAATTTTGAGTTCTAGGGGACAAAGTAGGATCAAAATCAAGTTTCAGGGAGCAAAGTGACGACTTTTAAGTTTCAGAGAGCAAAGTAAGATTGAAATCGAATTCTAGAGAGTGCAGCTAAAAATAAGCTTTATTTTATTACCGAGTATTTCTTGTCGTAAGTTTGAGCAATTTTGTGAAGAGTTTGTGACTCAAGTATTTAAAAGCGTTTAACTTATCGATATTCGGCTCCGTCAAGATCTTTCCTATAAAATAAACAAATGATTTATGAAATGTCGAATCAAAATATTAAGAGAGGGGAACAAATTGTAGAGGAATCCCAGTAACTTAAAGCAAAAACACAAGGTGGAAAAGCCCTTTCTTCTTTTCCTTTTTCTTTCACAAGACTTCAGTGCATTTTAGCTACAGCTTCAAAGTTTCAGCGTTCGGGCTATGAACCTAATGAACACTATGTGCAAAAGCCCTTTCTTCTTCTTTTCTTTCTTTCACAGGACTTCATTGGATTGTAGCTACAGCTTCACATTTTCAGCATTTGGGCTACGAACCTAGCGAACCCTTTGTGACCCACACCGACCTTTGTCCTTGAGGTATTGATTTATGAAGAACAAATAAAAAGTTATTACTTTCATGAAAAATGGGGTAATGCCATGGAAAGAGATCCCAAGAACATCCTAATCTTCACAGTCCGCCTATAACATCTCGTGACAAAAATATGACGATATATTTTCATGTGGCATTATATAATTGGTACGAAACGACGAAATGATAATCTACTCTGCATCATGTAAGTATTTATCCTACAAAACCCATTTGAGTCATAAACCTTGATCCAACAAACCAACTGCTGGAATTCCCTCCACGTATCAAACCAAAAGCATCACGCTCCTAGTGACAAGGAAAACACAAGCTTATATGTATAGCAATTTAGCCACCACCTCTTAAACCTTCGACATGAGAAACGCCACCACCACAACCTCTTACACAAGAAATTAAGAGTTAGGCCAACTTATAATTAGAACTATAACTCACAAATGTAATTAGTTAATCATTTTTCTCAAAAATACAGAAGCTTCATTTCTGTATAAACTTTCTTTCTAGTTCTTCATCTTTCTCATTCTTCATTGTTCTTTTATTTTAATACTCTGTATTTCTTGTCGCAAGTTTTAGAAATTTTGTAAAAAAATTGCGGTTCAGTGCTTAAAAGCGTTTTAACATATCCATATTCGGCTCCATCAAGATCTTTCGTATAAAATAAACAAATGAGTTATGAAATATCGAATCAACACGTTAAGAGTACTGGGGAACAAATTGTAGAGGAATCCCAGTGGGAAAGCTTAAAGCAAAATCCCTCTCTTCTTCTCTTCTTTCTTTCACACGACTTCAGGCGTTTTAGCTACAGCTTCACATTTTTAGCATTTGGGCTATGAACCTAATGAACCCTTTGTGACTCACACCGACCTCTGTCCTTGAGATAGTGATTTATCACGAACAAAAGAATAGTAATTACTTTCATGACAAATGGGGTAATGCCAAGGAAAGAGATCCTAACAGCATTCCCTAATCTTGCCAGGCCACCCCTAAGCCCTACATAAGAGAGAAACTTACACCATTACAATAACATTTTGGGACAATAATATAACAAGAAGTGTAAATTTATCTTCACGTCATATTATATAATTGGTACAAAACGTCTGGGTGGAAGTTTACCTATGTCATGTAAATACTTCTCCCGCAAAACCCATTTGAGTAAAAAAAAGCTAGGAAACAAATCGACGGCTAGAGTTCCCTCCACGTGTCAAGCCAAAAGCATCACGCTCCTGTTGACAAGGAAAAACACAAGTATATATATAGCCACCACCTCTTAAACCTTCGACATGAGAAACGCCACCACGACCACCTCTTACACAAGAAATTAATTAGGTCAATTCATAACATGTCCACCCGTTCATCATCATCGTCATCTGACTCGGGAGGCGATCAGAGCCCCGAGCTCCGGTCACCTCTGCTCTCCAATGCAAATAAACCCGCCGGAGAGCCTGAATCAGAGAAACTATGCATCGACGACATGTTACAAAAGTATTGCGGGGAGTTTGGTCCGTACCAAATGAAGCACTTTGTGCTAACCAGCTTGGCTTGGGCTCTGGAGGCCTTCCACACCATGGTCATGATATTTGCAGACCGTGAACCGGCTTGGCGGTGTTTGGATGGAGCATCTGGTTCGGGTTGCGATGCCAGGGCGAGGACCGTTTGCGGGCTCGAACCGGGTTCGTGGGAGTGGATCGGCGGTCTTGGAAGCTCGACCGTTGCTGAATGGGGGTTGGTTTGTGAGGAGAAGTATAAGGTTGGGCTGGCTCAGGCCTTGTTCTTCGGCGGCTGTATGATTGGTCAGTTTTCCTACTCTTCCTCTCCCCCTCAAATTAATCTGTTGTTTTGTTAGTTTATAATTTTAAAAAAATCACGGGATAATATAACATATGAGATAAACTTCTACAACTGTGAAAAGTTAAATACGTTTTTGGTCCAACTTGTTTGATAGCGAATTTGTCGATGATAGATGTTTGCAGGTGCAAAGAATATAACGAGCCCACAAATGGAATATACATTTTTTTTTATATAGATGGTAGAAAAGACTATCAACTCACATAAAATAATCAGAAATGTTGTAACAAAAAAATTTCATGAATTAGGAAGATATAATGAACATTAAGAATATTCCAGACAGTAAATACGGTACAAATAGTTTTATTTTGAATATATGCATGTTGACATTTTTAAATGATTAAACCATTCCATTAGATAGTAGTAATCTGTCTTTGACTAGTTGTAGAAGATAGTTCATGTTTTTCCATTTGTGGATTTGTGTGAGGAAATTAGTCAAATTATTACGACTAACCTATATGACTTAGTCTAACGTATAAGTATTTTTGTGTTAAAATAAACCAAAAAGCATTACGTAACTAGTACTTTGCCCCACTTTATCTCCATGCGGATGAAACCCAGATATCTGTAAAAAAATTCCCGTTGTATCTCTCAAACCATGAAAGGATCATGGCTCCTAACTTATAAAAACTCCATTAAAAGCTTATCAAACAAACCCACTAACTCATAGTCCACAAAATATACAAATTATTCATGGTTCAAGAACATGTATCTAATATCCAAAAATTTCCGATGGAAAAATTTAGAGAAAAAAAAAGATGTGGTGAGAAACCCATATAAAAATTAATAATTTGGAAAAGAGAGAGACAAATTCAAATTGCCTACTGACCCCCGACTTTTTTCAGTTCCAAAATTCAGATCTTGGGTTGTTTCTTTGGTTTACAGATTCAAATCCTAGGTTTGCCCAGTATATTTCGATGGATATATGCAAATCGACAACCATGGTTACCAATTCATAGTGCAAGGGAGAAGAGAACTGAATATTTTAAATTACAATTTTCTTAAGTTTTTGTAACAGTGGAACCCTAGGAGCACTAAATTGAAGCAGGTTCACGAGATCGGCGACTCCGGCTAGCATTATCCTTAGATTAATATGTCCAAATTACACTTTTTAATCAGGACTTTAGAAGGCTTGTCTTGTCATCACTATCACTATCACTAGCAGCTAGCAGAATATGACTCTGCAAGAGAACAGAAAAATATAACTAGTTGTAAATATATATATTGTAAAACAAACTAATCAATTTTTCTCTCATTCTTTGTACTTATAACAAAGCATATCCCATGTTGCCTAGAACACGCACTCAAGTTTGATCTCTTCTCTTTTAGTATATTTTGGATGAATTTGGGTAAAATTATACACTTTTTAGGTTTAGCATGTATACCACTAACATCATCAATATTAACTCCAACTTAACTACATATTAATATTAGGTGTGAAGTTTTACTATCATATGTCCGATATGAAAATTTATTCTCAAACATAGAATATAAAATTTATTCTATCATTTAATTACATATTATTTTATCATATGTCCGATATGAAAATTTATTCTCAAACATAGAATATAAAACAAAACACATATGTAAACTAAACTCTTGGAATTAGCTTAAATAATGGAATTAAACGGGAAAATATGAAAAGATTAGACAAAACCAAGGGTTCATATCTAATCTGAGGTATTGGCCGATTTCTCACTTGAACTTTTAAGAAACTGCCAATTTTCTCTATGAACTATAGTTTTAACAGATTCTTCCTCTGTAACTTTTATAATTGGCTAATTTCTCCTCCTTAAATTTTAATTTTAGCTGATTACCGCCTGAACTTTTATAATTGGCGAATTCTCCCCCCTCCTCCTCCCTCCGCCCCCCCCCCCCCCCCCCCCCGAACTTTAATTTCTAAAATTCAAAAAAAAAAAAAAGTGCACTGAGTGAAATAGAGAAAGATAAGAAGAAAAATACAATATGTTGTCCATATTAGGGATAAAATTACCTTTTTACATTATAAAACCTAAAATTTAGTGAAAAAATTGGCTAATTATAAAAGTTCAAAAAGTAATAGGCTAAAACTAAAGTTCAAGAGGAAAATTAGTCAATTTTAAAAATTCAGAAAGAGTGTATTGACTACAATTAAAGTTCATAAAAGTCGACAACTCGTTACAAGTTGGAGTGGAAAATCAATAATTACGTCCTAGCTGAATTTAACAAACTAAAGAGAGAGGCCACTTTATCTAACGTAGCAAAGATAAGAAGGAAAAACAATGAAAAAGATTCGAGATGGGTTCATGCTTTTCTAAAAGTGAACTCAAATGTCTTGGACAAAGTTCAGACTTTTCCACATACAAAGGCATATCCAAAAATGCAGGCTTTTTTCGAACGAAAAAAAAAAAGCAAGCTTTTTTCATGTAGAAGGTATATCCAAATGCAGGCTTTTTTCATATAGATATCCGTTCAAGCTTACCTGTAAAGCACTTCTTTCGGCTTTAACTAAACCCTAGTTTCGTGACTCAGTACTATAGTCTGGTAGTATTTCTTTTTAATTGAAAGTGAGAGGTATTAGGTTCGAATCTTGTGGATGATAAATACCATACCACATTCGGTTACTCATTGTGTGATTTAGCCGAACTCTCCCTCTCTGTAGTGTAAAAATATATCATTAGACTAAGAAAAAGAAAAATAAAACCCTAGTTTCGAATTATTATATCTCGCGTAAGTACCTACCCAATAAAGAAAACAAATATTAATCATTTGACTTTAATTTCCTTTTTCTTCTCTAACAAAACAATATATTTTAATTTACGAAGAAAATATTGGAACTTAGACGTAAAGACGAGAGCACACTATCCCATTAACGGGCTAATTCGCCACAAAAAATAACTGGCGACAATGGGGTTACATGATTGAGTTAAAGATGCTTTCAAACCGGTGAAGCCTGCAAATAGCGTAGCGGCAGGCCAATAATTCTAGAGGTAGCATGTATCTGTGTTCCTTTACATGCATGTGTGCAAAGCGTTCCCAAATAACTGGCGATATAGAATAGCATATAGGTCGACATCACATGCCACTATTATTCCTTGGTCAGTAGTAATGCGTTGATCCTATCATAAAATCATAGCTAGTAAGTCATACTAATTCTAGTTATATGCACATGAATCATGTACAATTGGAGCATCAAATTACACCTTCTACTACATTTTAGTAATATTTTTATTTTATTTGTAAATAAAAGATCTTAAGTTCGAAATTCATAGATGATAAATTTAGTACCAAATTATGATTTAGCACAATCTTTAATCCTTTGGTATAAATATATCATTGTATTAAAAAAGTACAAATAAAAAGAAGAAGGAGAAGAGCAACCAAATTGATAGAGGAAATTTGGTTAGTGCTCTTTATCGTTTTCCAGGTCCATGTTAAGTAATAGGGCCCAAATTTCTCTTTTGGTTCTTTCTTCAGGTATGATTGTGTTGTACTACTTGTTACTTATTGTGTATGTAAATGGTGAATGACTGTAACAGGTGCCGATATATAGCATTTGGTACATTGTCGATATTACAAACTATTAGTATAATTCAGTCAATGTACCAAATATTGTAAATTAATGTTGGATAATGAACTCTCTTTTTTCTATTATATTTTAATTGGCTACTAAGATTAATATTTACGTATTTTCATTTTAGGTGCGGGAATCTTTGGGCATTTGTCAGACTCGTTTTTAGGAAGAAAAGGCTCCCTAACCGTTGTTTGCATTGTGAATACGATCTTCGGTTGCCTAACAGCATTCTCCCCAAACTACTGGACCTACGTCCTCTTCCGCCTCCTCACCGGCTTCAGCACAGGTGGGGTTGGTCTATGTGCCTTCGTCCTTGCCACTGAACCTGTCGGTCCTACAAAGCGTGGTGCAGCAGGAATGTCCACATTCTACTTCTTCTCAATAGGAATTGCAATCCTCTCTTGTGTTGCGTACATTTTCCCACAATGGCGCGAGCTCTACATTGTCTCCTCAATCCCATCATTGCTATTCTTGCTCGTTGTCCTACCATTTGTCTCTGAGTCCCCAAGGTGGTACCTCATACGAGGAAGAATATCTGAAGCCATGAAACTAATGCGCGTAATTGCAAACTCCAACAAGAACTACCTTCCTGAGGGAGTTGTCCTAACCCTAGACGAAGAAGCAAGCAATGATAATAGTACTACTATTACAAACGAGGATGACCAAACGTACAAGGAACTATTGGAGAGCAAAGAAGCAATAAGTGGTTCTCTAATTGATGTGATGAAGTCTCCAGTTACTCGAATTCGGTTATTCCTAGCTGTGGCCATAAATTTCTTGTGCTCGGTTGTGTACTATGGTTTGAGTTTGAACGTTGTCAACCTCGAAACCAACCTCTACATCAACGTGCTACTCAATGCTGTGGCGGAAATGCCAGCTTTCACAATCACAGCAATATTACTGGACAAGTATGGAAGGAAGCCATTGGCAATTGGGACACTATGGTTTAGTGGGGTTTTTTGTTTTCTTGGGAGCTTGGTGGGGAATGTTGGGGTGTGGAAAGTTGTTAGGATGGTGTGCGGGATTTTGGGGATTTTTGGGATGGCGGGGACTTACAATTTGCTTTTTATTTACACCACGGAGTTGTTTCCAACTGTGGTGAGGAATGCAGCGCTTGGATGTGCCACACAAGCCGCACAAATGGGGGCGATTTTGGCCCCGTTTGTGGTGGTTTTGGGCGGGGGTTTGCCGTTTGTAGTGTTTGCCATGTGTGGGGTTGTGGGTGGAATGTTTGCATTTTATTTGCCGGAGACGTTGAATAAGCCTTTGTATGATACAATGACTGGGATGGAGGATGGGGAGGGTGCTTTCAGAAGTGTGTGAATTTGTCACTTCCTGATTATAATAAGCCTGTAAGATTGACATTATATCTTTTTAATTAACGTTATCAGTACGTAGCATCAATTGTTAATTCGTAGCAAATAGTACTGCTAATGCACGAATGCATATATTACAGAAACCACACTGCATGTTTTTCACTTATAATTTCAATTTGCTTCTCTTCCGAAGGCAAAAACCTCCCATTGTCAACAGCTCGCCGCCTACCATCCAGCTGCCAATTACTTAAATTCATATTTTCTTAATTTTGACGACGTATATAAGCGAAGCGACTGCAATCCAGCTGTCCCTGTTGAGAGTACATGCATCGAAAAATGAAGCTTTGCTAAGTATGTGGTTTAATTAATTTTGAGCCTCTCTATTTTATTGTCAATTAATTTTAGGATATTCTAATAAAACATAAACTAGAGAGACCTCAGTTTCATAACTTTGACAAACCAAACAAGGCTGAATTGGATCAGACGCTACTTTTGCCAATTGCCGCCATGCATGTGCATTTTTTGAGTGAAGTGCCTTTTAGCTAGTAGTTGACGATCACAACAACAACAAAGCACCGTCGATCCGTCTATTAGACTCTTCCAACCCTTGGGGCAAAAATATGAATCCTTCCAAATTTAGTCAACAAAAAACCTACTGAACTAGATTATGCTCCATTTCCAACAGATTACGCACTAGACTATGAGTCACTCTGTTAAGTTGAAGGGGTGATTCATTTGACGATCTACGGCTGCTCAGCTTATCTATCTCTAATCTTGCAGGCTCAATGAAAATTAAAACGATATATTTATATCCCGCTCTACACTTTCTACGTTAATATAAACAAATATTGCCGGTCCATGATGATATGATATCCAACGGTTTACCATGTATGAACATTTGCATCAACTCCCTAATACTATACACCTTGGACAGACTAAGGTAGTGATACGATATAGGAAACCTTGTTTCAAGACTGTTGAAAGGTTCTGTATTAATTTTTGGAATATCTTCTTTTGTCATGAAATTTGAAAATTTTCTTCTCTTTTGTTGTCGTCGGATTGAATTTGAAATCTCTTACTCTTGAAGAGAATTTTAATTGGAAATTGTTTTTTAAGAGCAATATTCTGCCTTAAATTGTTTTGTTTTTAAGTTTAATATTCTACATTATTAAAATTATAAACAAAACAATTTCCAGTCCTTGAGTTATGAAACAAAAGCCAAATGTAAGTGGATTGGATGAACAATTGGAAACCTAAACAAATAAATGGAAAATATACAAATGTACTATTCGAGTACAATGGTACAATACAAGAAGGCTTTTTAATTGTTACTTCCTACAGTTCATATAGACACACTCTCATTTCATTATCCCACCTAGTTTCGAGCATGAATAACCGGCTGCTATTGCAAGTCCATCCCATGATATCAAAACATAAAAGGCATCGGAGAGAACGCCGGAATCGCAAATGACGCTCGCCTGAAAAAAGTTCCATACAATATGTAATCAATTTTACAACCAATAATAAGAGAACTGATAACTAATCAATTTAATTTAATTATGTTTCCTGTTTTTGTTTGATTTATTAAATTCCATTATTTGAAACAAAGAGTGAAGTATGGTAGGGAAAAAATGAGAGTGTGGTTAATAATTTTCTAATAACAAAACCAAACACAAATGAAACAACATCGTGGTCTAAAGAAAGCAAAACATCCGATGATTTTACTATTTTGCTATTTACTATATTTTACTATTATTCACGTACCCATAATCTTCGTCGTGGCTGCGGACCTGAACTTTTGTTCGATCATGACCGCTCTTCCTCTTCACGGATCTCTCGATCCCAGCCGTTCGATCCACCACCATCGCAGCAATGTTATCCTCGGAAATTGAGCTTAGCGACGGCCTCCAATCGCACGAATTTACCGAGCTCCTGCGCTTTCTGCTGCAGCGTCTCATTCGGCTCGGCGCCCTCACCAGCGACCTCGTCTCCTCAGAAAGCGAAGCTGGCTCGCTGGTGGATGTTGCGGGGCGAGTAACCCCGCAGCACGAGACGAACTCTAACAAGAACTTCATGGCGTGATTTTGCTGTTACGATGTGCGTTACCTGAGAATTGTGTGAAAGAGGGGCTCGAAATTGTTGAGATTTACGGTTTGTGCCATTGGCGGGATCTCATTTTCGTCTAGGGTTTCAGGCTATTTAGTTTCAGGTGGAAGAGATAGAAGGTTTTGGGGAGTGGGCTTTGTTCCTGGCTCTCCTCTGGTTTTTGTGGGAGAGCGAGGATTTTATAATGCGTTTGGTTTGGGTGGATATGTTGGGATTTATCTGAAGCATGCGATCAGACTGGGCATGGTTTTGTGGGATTATTACAATTGTGCCCCTGTTTTCGACCGTGTAATTTGCATGGAACTAGTTCACTATCATATCTGCAGGTGGCATTACGATCCAATAATAAAATCATTTGAACAAAAACTTACATATATTATATTATTAACCTATTTCATATACGTCTTTCTCTTATTTCCAATCATAATGAATTTATGGAATGACATGGTGTGTAGAGTAGTGCATCTCTGTGACTCTGTCTACAAGGAAAATTTGACATTTTCAATTTGATTCAATATACTTTTTTTGTAAATTGAATCAATATTCAATGTTCAGTTTGATTCAATATCCACATGATTTGTTATGATAAAAGATTGTGGAAAGAGGAAGTATAGAAAATACATATAAAGAGCCCCATGATTTTGATCCTTATCAATTCAAATCTACTTCTTAATTATCAAATAATTTTTTAATGGGTAAGATATGCAAGTAAAAACGTATTTTATAGCGCAAGTGGTAGGGGCGTGCAAGGGACAAAAAAAGGGCATAAAAGAGAGTTTCCATTTTTTTTTTTTTTTGGTTAAACAACAGATGTTGTTATATTAGATGTTAAATTAGCTACCGACGGGGTTTGAACCCTCGCTGTCATGTAAAGGCTCAACACCTTTCCACCACTGTGGTAAAGGGTTGGATTTGTTAGGACTAATAGCATGTGTTTTGATGAATGAAATTGTAAGAAATGAGTGTCATTCTTATTTATGCATTTACAAACTACTTTTTTTTTTCTTTGAACAAACGATATCATCTACACTAAGGGGGTGGGGGTGAGCCTAGCCTCACAATTGTTAGTAATAAGATGGTTCAAATTCGTCTTTAATGAAAATCGAACTTAAGACGTTTTACCTACAAGTAAAAATGAATGCCTCTCACTTAAGTTGGCTGCCTCAGTGGCTTCTCCTTATAGCCGCCCTAACCACGTCGTACCATTAACATAATAATATGTGGGACATTTTATTTTTCATGTTGAAGGGCATGCTTATTCTTAAATGACACAAGGCAATTAACTCTTTAAATACTTCGTGCAATCACTTAAAAACAACACCGTAAAACATAAAATAAAATAAAATAATAATAATAATAATAATGATCGCCCAACTATGATTGTATAAAGGTTCCATCACGTCAGCTTTTCAATTTATTAAATTTTGTATATTTAGAATGTGAACGTCAGAAAGAAAAGGAAGAGGATTCTATCCGAATTCATTTTGTTGGAATCTTAGGGATCTTCACATCTTATCCATTTATCGTATATTATGCGGTTACTTTTCGTAAGATACTATTTGTATTTAATTTTAAATAAAAAAATCAAATGATTTCTGACCGCACAATACATTATGTATGGCTAAGATGTAAGATTCTCACAAAGTGGATCCGGATGGGATCTAATTCCGTCAAAAAGTGACTTGTAAGTGCCACTTTTCTTATTCAAAATATGTATCACTTTTTTTCTCAAAAAAAAAAAAAATTGTGTCACTTTGTATATGGTTGATACGTAATTACAAATTGCTTTGATGTGGATCGCAGTCCTGGACTTCTGGTGGGTAATCAAGTTATGACAAAGGTATGGAATGGCTCTTATGGATTTATTCTTAAACTAGCAAAACGGCAACACTGCCCTTAGCTAGCCGGCATTTATTTTATTGCACTAATTCATCCACATTAATTCACCAAAAACTAAGCTACTCATTTCCGTATTTTATATTCAATTTATCCTCTAGCAAAATTTGTAATTCTTCTAAATTCCTACTCATAAATTATTTATGCACACACGCTTTTTCAGCTTCCACTCAACCGTTTTATACGACGACTAGCCTTCATGCACGCGCTTACGCACATGCATAAGGTACTTTTTGAATCACGACGTGATACATGCGACTTATACGTTTTAAATTTTATATGCGTAAATTGACAAAAGAAAAGTCAAATATTTGAAGTAAATGAATAATTTTAGATTATGCTAGAAGAAACCCCTCATAAATCAATTAAAGCATCTGAATTCACATAATAAAATCGGTCTCTATAGAATTTATATTAAGAATAAAGAAAATAATATTTAATAAACAATTGATTGAATCATATTATTGCTAGCCTATTGTGAGGCTAAGCCCACCTCCTTCCCCCTTAGTGTAGATAACATCGTTTATTTAAAAAAAAAACAATTATTTGACAATTAATTTAATCACATTATTATCCGTGTGCGAAAGACCCTTGACAACTTATTTAATCACATTGTTATCTGCATGCAAAAAACCTTTTGTATTATTTTCTCTCTTCCCACTTATATTTATATTATATTTTATGATAATCAAATTACCAAATTACCCCTACATTATTTGATATATTATATTGGGCTGCTTTTGGATTTTTTTTAGTTAAGGGGCAATTTTGGCCTAATAATTTTTGTCGGCATCCGTGAGCCTCCGGCTTTTATGCTACAAAAAACAAAAAACAAAAAAAACAAAAAAAGTCTAAACATAAAACGTAATAAATTAAACAAGAAGACACCATCCCCAAGATAACACACCACTTATGACTTTTTAAAATTCTACCAATAATATTACTTGGTGCATAGCTTACCAAAACCTAAATTAAAAAAGCATTAAACATGCCCCAAAGAAAGGGCGACAAATTAATCAATTTTATGTCAATAGATGGCATTTTTATTCAAGAACCTCACCCACAAAAATACCCAATTATCCTACAAGCCCCATCTGATTATTGTCACGTATTAATATTTTCAACAAATTCTTAAACTCCTCTAAATTATATAATGGAGTAATGGACTAAGTACTTAAAAGTTAAAACCCTCAATCTTTTAGTGTCATTTCAAACTGGTCTTAACCTTTTTAAACATTTCAAACAAACATCTAACCTATTGAAAATGTCACATTCGTTAGACCCCAATTTAATTTCTGTTAAATTAACTAGGCCAATCACAGATTCACAGCTTTCAAGATTAGCACAAAGGTTGGGATTTGGTTTCGGTGGTAGATTGAGCTTGGAGGTGGCAAGGGCTCAAATTTTCCCGATCTTCATTTTGTCTTTCATTTTATTTGTAAATTTGTTTTGTTTTTTGTTTTCATCTTCGTGTCGTTTTTAAGTTATTTTTATTATTATTTGTGTCATAGTAAGTTAAAAAGTGAGACCCATTGTTGCCACATGTATATTTAACAAAAAAATTATCTGGACTTAACGGATATGACATTTTCAATAGGTTGAGTACTTGTTTCGAATGTTTCAAAAGATTAAGACCAATTTGAAATGACACTAAATCGTTGAAGAGGTTTAGGTACTTAATCCTTATAAAATAAATAAATAAATTCAATCTAAATTTCCGAACTAATTAAATTGATGGGTCATAATCTTTGACGTCGTATTACCACATAACAAAAGGTTACTCGCAGTGCTTTGCCTACGGGGATAAACAACTTGTTGGCCAACTTTTGCTCCATCCACTACAATCTAACAAATACACACCACGTTTTGTGTATATTAATAACAAGGCGAATTGGATCAATCAACAAAACGTGCCACATTGAACTTGTTATTTATAGAAATGCCTAGCAGCCTGGCAATGAGTTATTTTCATTTATTTCTTAGACCTAATTCTATGATTTTAGTTCCGCAATACTTTTCTTCTTAATTTTGGAAGAGGTTTCGAGTTTGTTTTGACTCTAAAACCCCTCCTCTTACATTATTATTTACAATTGTCCAATAGTATTATGAGTTGCATCCATAAGACTCGTATCAGTCAATGATAGCCCGACACAATGCGAGCGACTAACGCAAGCATTCCTCGTTTTGAACCACATAAAAGGGTGAAGGGTGTACAATATGCACCTTTCTCAACAATCCAAATTCATTTCCACCACAATTTTGATTCTAGCAAACGAAACAGTTTATCGTTGACTCTTAGATGGAGTAGGATTCTCTTTCCTTCTATTTTCCTCCCATTTTCTTCCCTCCTCTCACACTTCCCATTTTGTCTTTCTCTCTCTATAATTTAAAAAAAATATTTAATATAAGATGTTAATGTGACTTAACTGTGACCGTTCAAAAAAAAAAGGAGAAAATGGGAGGAAAAAAAAATAGGGAACTTTAACGAAAAGCACCCGGTACTGTTCACTTTAACGAAAAACCATATTTTTACACTAAAAAGTCAATCCTGGTACTATTCATTTTACCCTTTATTTTGTCTTTATCATTAAAACTCAAAGTTTTCAAGCCCTTTTCATTAGTTTTCCTAAAAAAATAAGGGAAGAGAATCCTACTTCATCTCAGATTTCATTCATTTAATCCCAACTTTCTACCAGAAAATTTTTTCTTTCTGCTAAATATCATTTTTGAAAGAAAGCCACAATTCAAGCATATGTGACTCACTAAATCTGACAGGACCAGTTGTCCCCAAAAATGCTTTCTGCATAGCTGCTGAGGAAAAAAAAAAGGAGGACGCATCTAATACCGTCTTCTCATTCCCCCTCTAATTTCCATCCAACCAAAAAACGATTTGTTTGTCCTAATTCGATGACGAGGCATTAACTTCAAAATATCCAATGTCTGGTCACTTTCGCGGCCATAAATTTTCTCCGGTTGCTTCGATCACAAGGCGGTGCTCGACGGCCATTGGGGCATGTCACGAAATTGTGTGAATGCTATTGGCCAATTGAGGCCACACCTCCTGCACTAGTGTAGTTAATGGCAGGAGAAACCATCAAAGACTGAGTTTGTACTGTTCCAGCTAAATTCATATGCATCTAGCCACCATATGTATGTGTCTACCAAAAGTCCAAAACACACAAAACTTAAACAAGTGCCAGATCATACAGATACGACACTGAATTACCCTACAAACTTGGCACTGCTGGGGCCTAATGGCAACAATTAATCAATAGCCCCAAGGATAATTATAACGAGGATCAGGACTTGGCACTGCTGTGGAAGACAATTGGGACCATCACTACTTAATTGAGTAACAGCTTAGGCTTAATGCCAATCAGTAGCACTAATCACATATCACACAAAGCTGACGAAGGAAGCCACATACCTTACATAGAAGGGGCAATAATAATGATCGGCTCGCATCGCAGCATGGACTCATACCCCATAAATGAACTCAAACTCGGATCTACTCAACAAATTCCAGATGCCTCCTGCCTGAAACGCTTACGAGAGAAACCGAACACCCTTCACACAAATTGAAGATACAAAGGAATTGGTGAACTTTAATTTCTAGTTTTTTTCCGAGGAATAATACAACACCAGACAGCCAGCCAACAAGCAAAGTCATGTACCGTTCAAGTTCAAAAAAGGTCTAGAATATATGATATATCAGTAGAAGTTCCGCTACATGTTGACAAAAGTAAACAGTCTTGCAGACTACATTAAAACATATGAATGATGCTACATTTGATTTCCCAATCTTGATTGGTTGTCAGATTAGGACAATCCCCACCTCATTTATGAAATTCCAGGCAATGAAGACCACCCAACCTTGAACCGAAAAATGATGAAGTATGATCAACGAATTCCAGCTGGTGATAAATATTATTAACCTGACAAGCTTTCTCGCCTTGGAAACAGGATTTAATAACGGCTATATGGTGAAGCCATATTGTTCTGAGGTGGTGGAGTTGGCTGTCTGGGTCTTGCGTATTCAGCAAATATGACCCAACCATCAAGAAACTACACACAAACAAAACAAAAACTTCAGTTCCAAGATAGAAAACTGTGTATGCTAAATATCGATAACAAATAAATGGACAACCATTCCCATTATCAATGGAGGAGGAAGGCTGAATCGACATTAATAAACAAAACCCCTAAAAAGTAGAAGTGCCAGAGAAAGGGTGATAATACCTGAACACTTTCGTATTTTAAAAGGCCTTACAAGTTAAGTAAATTCCCAAACAGGCATCAATAGTGTTTGTTTTGTTCAATGAATGCAAGAAAAATACACTGCAGCAATAACAAATAACAAGATAACTAAATATATATAATGTCAATATTATGAAATCTTATTTTAAAATTTGTAAAAGCTTCCCGCACTTGTGAGTTTCAACAATATGACAATCTGGTGGCTAATGGTCTTTGGACACCAGACCATGTGATCCGCAGGTTATGGGATGAACATGCAACAAAGTTTGGTCAAGAGATAATTGCGTTAGCTTATTGGAACTTCCATGCCATGGAACTCCGTAAGTGAAAGATGAAAAAAATGTGGAGCATGCAGAATGAGATTTGAGATATCCTAGATGAAGTGGCTTTTTGTTAGTCAGAAAAAAGTAAACATAATTTTTTGGTTCAAGGAGAGTTCCAGATACGTCTTTGAAAGAAAACTAAGTATGCTAAAACTGCTTCAGTGCTTGAAATGTTAAGGTAATGTAATCATGAGGGCTCCGACTGGAAATTTCTTATATTGTGCTCATATCAGTTTTAGAGCTTCCTTCTGAATGGAAGCAAAGTATGTGCATTCTGTTTGCCTTGAGCCAGCGGGAAGTAACTGAAAACATTTTCCTGAAGAATTGATGAAATATTTTTTAGAAGGAAGATTTTCAATTTGTTAAACATCTTTCTTTTTTGTAGTTCTGGAGTTTGAGTGTGAATACATCCAACGGAACAAGGCTACCCCAACAAATATAGAGAACCCTTTTGTTGGGTTGGGAGAAGCCATATTGCATCGCTAAAATACTGTGTTTTCACTGACTTATCATGTAGTGTCTAACAAACTTTAACTGTGCGAGGAATACTGTCAACTGACCTTTCCATCCATCCCTTCTATGCCTTTGGCAGCATCTTCTAGGGTAGCATACTTTACAAAACCAAACCCCTTGGAATATCCTGATACTCGATCAGTTACCACTCTAGCTGTAAACAGCAGAGAATCATTAGTAAATATTTACTAAAAAAATCATTATATAACGGTAACAATTGTGAAGGATAACTACACACCATGAACTACTTCACCAAACTGAGAAAAGGTTTCGTGTAATTTTTCTGTAGTAGTACGTTTGCTGAGCCCTGAAAACAAACAGATAAGTGACCCAATAAAAATCATAGTAAACCAAAAGGAAACTCAAGTGTGATTGAATCTAGACCACTAAAGTCTGCAAGGCACTTATCAACTAAACAAAAGATGAAAGATTTAATCTAAAAATACATGGAAGACAAAGAAATTGCCTTAAAATACATGGAAGACAAAGAAATTGCCTTCAAGATAATCAATGTACATGGATAAGCTCCGAAACTCTTCCTGTGCTTAACAAAAATAAATTGTTGCCTTAAAAAATAAATTTGCACTTCCAACCCTTAATAATGAAAAAAAATAAATTCAAAACTACATCTCTCTGACGGGCCATGTGAAACAAAACATTAGCTCGTTAATGAAGAGTCGCCTATTCATTGTTAGCATCAAGTGGTTCATGGATTTTCAGAATCAGCTTTCATACCCAATAAATACATCAGTCATTTGCACATTCACAAATAACCTTGACATTTGCACATTCACAAATATTCACAAATAACATTGACCGAGGAGTAAGCAATCATTTCCAAAAGATACTATTTATTCTAGTATACCTGACAGTAAACCTATACAAAGAAAAAAAAAAACAACTGCTAAAGGCAAATGTCAAAGAAAGAGATAACAAAAACTCGAAATTTTAATAACAATTTCATTTTTGGTTTTACCTTTTAGTTTTTATTTTTTTTGTTAGTGATGGAGCGGAAATGGATGGAAGAATTGAGAGATATACAGGGATATATACATAAGTGAAGGAAGGATGGTCGGACAGACGTAGAAGAAATGTATAGGTACAGAAGATGAAAACTAAAACTAAAAAACTAAAGTTTGTTCGCTTTCAAGATTTTTTTTTCATTCATTCTTCTATATTACTTCCCCTCCGTCCCCACCTCCTCAAGCATAAACATTGAAAACTAAAAACGAAGTAGTTATCAAACGGACTGTAGATATCCAACATTTTATATCAGTCTATAATTAAGCAGTTGCAAACTTTTAACTCTGTAACACTCTGTTTGGTTTGTCAAAACAAAAAAAAAAGCATATAAAATTGAAAAGCAACAGTTGGTATCCAATTAGGATTTCTGTAATTAAAAACAAAATGTTAAATTGTCGAAGTAAGCAAACGAATCAATTTAGTGGGGGTTCAGTTTCTAGGTTGCCCAAAAGTGATTAACATATAAAATAAGTCTAAACAAAATTATGATTTCCTGCAATAATTTTCTCAGCGGCTAACTCAAAAATCATTGAACAAGTGACGCAAAGACGCGAGCTTTTTACAAATTAATTCAAAATAGACCAAAACGCTGATGACCCATAAGAGATAAATCGGTAAACATGAAGGAAATGAGGGGAAAAGCGGGAAAAGAGGAAGAGATTGACATACCGGAGACGAAGAGGTTGGTGCTCGGCTCAGCCTGCTCTCGAGCCGAAGGCGTTGCAGAGTTCATTGGGGGAATGAAACTTGTTGAGAAGAGCCGCCCCAAGCCACGAGTGGAACAGGCGGCGGCCGCCGCCGCTGCTCTCAGTGTCAAAGCCATTGTCTTTGCGCTTGAGAGTCTATGCTGCAACGGCCTAAAAGCTAAAACCCTATTCGATAAACCTCGATGTAGATTTTCTAGAGAGAGCGAGAGAGACAGAGAAAGGTCAGCTATATGAGAGAGATTGGAAAGCTGATTGCTGAAGTTACGAAATTGGCCTCCGTTTCTAGTATGTAATGCCCAAAAGGGGTAGGGTTTCGTTTCAATCTAACGGGTCAATCATGGTTCGCCGGATGGAAAGGGATCTCTCCGGATCCCTCCTCCTAATCCATGAAATTAGAAAATTCGTATCATTGAAATTTAATCAAACAGTTACAGACATGGGGATATTTTAAAAGTTATAATAACTTCAGTCGTTAGATCAAATTTCAATAGCACGAATTCACTGATTTTGTGGATTAGGAGGATGAGATCCGAAGAGGATCACCAAATAAACAGTTAGGATTGGTTGTAAGAAAGATTATGAGTGTTGAGGTTGTTAGAAGTAGGGGTGGGCACTTGGAACCGAAAATCGAAACCGAAACACGAATCGAATCAAACCGCACCAAACGGTTTGGTTTTGCGGTTTTGAAACGGTTTCGGTTTCAAAACCGAACCGCGGCACACAAAACGGTTTGGTTTCGGTTTTGGGTTTTCAAAACCGCACCGAAACTGAAACCGAAACCGAAACCGCACCATATAATAAATAAATGTTATATTTTAAACTTTTAAAATTTTAATTAGTTCAACTAGGTTATAGATTTGGTTTTGCGGTTTTGGGTTTGCACTTCGACTCCTGAGTCTGACTGCTTCTGCGCCTTGCATCTCTGCCTCTGCCTTTGCGACCTGGTCACCTGGTTGCTTCTGCTTGCATCTCTGCAATCTGCATCTCTGCATCTGCCTCTGCGAGCGACTGCCTGCTTACATCTCTGCCTCTGCGACTGCGACCTCACTGAGTGAGTCACTGCTTGCCTTGCGACCTCACTGAGTCACTGCTTGCTTTCATCTCTGCCTTGCCTTGCGACCTCACTGAGTCACTGCTTACCAGCTAATATGGTAAGATAATTTCTTAGTTATTTGTTAGTTATTTGTCTCAAAAAGAAGTTTGGGTCTTGAAAGATAATTTATGAATTTATTGCTTCCATTTTCGAAATAAAATCTTCAATTCAGAGTGTTAGGGTAAAATTGGCTATTCCTAAACAAAACGCCTGAATCTGTAATGTCATGTTTTTCGTTGTAATTATTTTAGTCTAAGTTTGTCTCAGTGCTCTCGATCACAAAAATGACAAGCGTTTCAGAGATATCACTCAAGTAAGTTCGGCATACATATGCATTCATACAGTCTGGATTTATGTTCAGTGGGCTATTTAATTTTGGCTAAAATGTTGAATCGTATTGTTCATTAATAAAAGAGTATTGGGTTTGTTTGTATAATTAAGCATGCTAAAGCCCATCATTTTAAGTCAGCTTAAAACCCTAGCATATATATACATATGTACCTTTAGGATCCTAGTCTTGCCGCATGACCTTGTTTTGCTTTTAAGCATTTAACTTGCTGTTAATGTCTCTGGTTTTGCATCTATATCTCTTCATCTAGTTATCTCATTATATCTTAACTGATAAGTGATTAGGTCTTATTAGGCTTGTGGCTCACGCGTATATGATAGGGATAAGAGAGTCTAGATGCTGCACATATAAACAAAAGTCCTAGTTACCTGGTTGTGGGGCTGCCACTAGATTAACAGAGCATTAGCACCGAGTGCATCAGAATATATTTTTATGTTTTGGTTGCTGCTTGCTTTAGATCAATTTAAGGTTTTTCATGTTGTTGCCGCATAGGCATGAATATTGGGTTTGTTAGATAAAAACATCAAAAGGCAGTAGCGTTGGGTTTTTGAACAAGAAGAATTATTTTTATTGCTGCCATCTTGTGGTTTCAACATCATGGGTTCTTAAAGAGAAAATATTATTTTCATGTTGCTTTCATTTAAGTTTTTAATTGAATGTCAATTATGAAAATGTGCCTTGTGATTTTCGTAATTGATTGTTTTTCAAATAAACACTTCATCATATAAACATTATGCATGATCGAGTTAGTATCTTGCAAAGTTCGAGGAAAAGGTGATTGACGATCGCGTTAGTGTCGTGCCACTTCAACTCGAAGACTAAAGAGAGATCGAGTAGCAAAGCGCGGAGACAAAACTGCCTACTAGTATGGGTGTCTAGTTGATGAGTTTTGTAAGTCTTTCTGTACTCATTTCTCTTAGTGTTTGTCCTGGCTTGGAAGCCCGAGGATTTTCTCAGTGGTGGGTTTTGCCTCGTTAAATCCTATATCATGTGTGCACATTTTATTTATCTTTATAATTGCATATGTGTAGGATAGTTTATATGTGATGTGAATGTGGATTTAATTTGAGAACTGAAAATTAAATTGGACTTTTAAGTTGGAACATATTCACCCTCCTCTAGGTTAAACTAGTACCATCCTAGAACTTTCACAGAGTGCTGGTTAGACGTTATAATTTGGATCAGATTTATGCTTTTTTTCTTTGTCGTTCTTTAATACAGTGATACCTCGAGTTTTTGTTTCAATTTCCATTAAGGTTATAATGATTTTTTTTGCTGGGGAATGGTAATTCTTTCTTAACTCAAAGAAAATTAATGAGAAACCATGTAGTCCTTTTATTTGGTTTGTCATGGATGTGTTCTTTGTCTTCTGTGAACATCTTATTGTTTCTGGTTATGTTTTTATTTGCTCAAGCTTGTTTGATTTGGCTACTTATAGAACATCTGAGGGAGCACTTAGTTTTTTATCGAGCAGATGAATGGTTTTCTTCATAATCTCATTAACCAGGTTTACCTATGTCGTTGACTCTGTGTTTGCTGAATTATAGTTAAATGTGGTGTTTGACTAAGAACGAAAAACAAATTTTGGAATTGAAATGGTGTTGGACCTTTTGCTTGAAGACAGCCTGATGCCTCAGCAGAAGAGTATGGTGTTAATTAAAAGTTTTAAACTTGGATTGAAGTTGATCAAATTTGATTAATGAAACATGCAGTTCTGGAGTTTATAGCAGCTCAACTAGCTATTTTCTGTTTTGTTTTTGCTGAAGATTTTTATCTAGGCTAAGTTTCTGCACCTCCGTGACCCGTGGCCACTTAGCTAACCCTACTGATTTATTATCTTAAGGATAATATTTGGCTCTTTCCATTTGGAAATAAAGAATCACCTCTGTGGCTTCTAGCTTGTAAGCCTCTTGGCTGTTGATAAGCTTGGTATTTCTAGATCTAGGGTTATTCCTTTGTAATGATTGATTCTTTTAGGGCTTAAGCCTGCCATATTTGATTAATGAAACATGCATTCCATTCATGTAAGATAATCAGCATTTCATATTTTATTTCAGTCAAGATATGAAGAATCCAGCAAGCATAGTGGGATTGGTTACTCTTCTACGGGGGATTCCCCTGAGAAGCCAGAGGACGAGGCAATATAAATTGACTCGGAAAATGAAATAGACGTTGAAGGTGACCCTGAAAATGACGGCGAAGAATCTAAGGGCGAAGATGAAAAAGTAAGTAACTCTGATTCAAGAAAATGTAGTTGGGTTTGGGATCATTTTACAACATATTATGTGACGAAAAAACAGTCGAAAATCAATGAAAAGGGGGAGAAATATTTGGCCGAAGTAAAACTTAGGAGAGCTAAATGTAATTATTGCCCAAAACATAGCAGTGTAGGTGACTATACAGCTGAACCAAGAGTTAATGGCACCACAAGCATGAGCACATTGAAATATATTGTAAATTTTACCAAGGGAATAGAAGTAAAAAGCAAAAAGTTTTGGTTGGGGATAAAAGTAAAGGTAACAATCTGGTTGTTGTTGGATTTTCACAAGAGAGTGTGTTAGAAGCATGTGTCAAGATGGTAGTCATAGATGAGATGCCATTTAGTACAGTTGATAAGATGGGGTTTCGGCTTTTTTGTGTTGTTGGTATTCCATTGTTTAAAGTGCCTTCTAAAAGAACTCTTGTGAGAACTTTTCTCAACATGTCTAATGAATTGAAAGCTTATTTGAAGAAAACCTTAAGTGCCCATAGAATTTGTCTCACTACCGACACTTGGACAAGCACACAAAACACCAATTATATGGTTCTTACTGCACATTTTATTGATCATGAATGGAATATGCATAAGAGGATCATAAACTTTTGTGTTATTCCTAACCACTATGGAACCACAATTGCAAAGTTAATTGAAAGTTGCTTGTTGAAATGGGGGATAGACAAAGTTATGACAATCACAGTGGACAATGCTTCTGCAAATAAAGTTGATTTGGATCAACTTATGACAAAAATGAATAGGTGGGAAAATTCACAAGCTATTCTAGGTGGCAAGGATTTACATGTGAGATGCATCGCTCACATAATCAACATAATTGTGAGTCATGGGATGAAGATGCTAAATAATGGTCTATTAGCTATAAGAAATTGTGTGAGGTTCGTGATGAGCTCTCCACAAAGATTGGAGCTTTTTAGGCAAGCTGTGAATAGGGTGAAATTGACATGCAAAGCAACGGTTTGCCTTGATTGCCCTACTCGGTGGAATTCTACATTTGTTTTGTTGGATGTAGCCTTGAAATTTAAGAAGGCCTTTGCTATAATGGCAGAGGATGAAGCAAGTCCCTTTTGGCTTACTTTAAGGAAGTTGAAGATGAAAAAGATGAAGATGGTGTGATTATTGTTTGCCAAACCAAGGGGAGGAAAAGGGTTGGACCACCAACGGAAGAAAATTGGTTCAAGGCAGAGGTTTTTGTCAAGTTTTTACGAGTGTTTTATGATGTGACTGTGAGGGTGAGTGCTTCTACACATCCCACGGTTCATACCGGCCTCCATGATGTCATAAAAGTGGAGACCGCCATCAATAACTTGGAATCCCGAGCCAACATGCAAGTGGGTTTACCGTTAGAGCAATTATTGAAGGCAATGGCATCCGATATAAGATCAAAATATGCAAAATATTTTGACTCATACCATGAATTGAACCCTCTTATTGTGATTGGACTTGTTTTAGATCCGAGGTTCAAGTTGAGGCATGTCACACAACTCTTTAGAAAGAAATTTTCCGACATTGAGGCACAATTGAAAACTGAAGAAATAAAAAATATATTGCGTGCCCTTTATGATGAATATGTTCCTAATGTTGAAGGTGGAAAATACATGAAGAAATCGGAAAGTTTACAACCATAACATTCTTCTACCTCATCTAATGTGGCTATGACAGAAGATGATCTAATTGATGAATGGATGCATTTTGTTGAAGATAGTGATGAGAAAGTGGTGGGAGATGATGTGGATTCTTATTTGTTTGATCCCTTGGTACAAATTACAAAAGAGGAGTCCACAAAGTATTTTAACATTCTCCTATGGTGGAAGGTGAATGGTAACAAGTATCCTATCTTGGCCGCAATTGCAAAAGATATTCTTGCAATTCAAGTTTCGACCGTGGCATCGGAGAGTGCTTTTAGCACCGGTGGTCGAGTGATTTCGGATTTTAGGAGTTCTTTAACTCCTAAATCGGTGGAGGCCTTGATATGCATACAAAATTGGTTGAGGGTTGATAATATTATTACTTTGGAGGATGATGCACCTTCAATTGACCACATTGAGTTCTATTAAAGTATTGAATCCGGTAAGTATATCATTTGAAGTAAAAGAACTTTCTTCGTTTTCTTTTTTCAACTAAACATCAATTATATTTTTTATGTTTTGTATTGTGTAGAGTTGGCCAAATCGACTTCAAGTATTGCCTCTCTTACTCTTGATCAACAACCACAACAAGCTCCAAACCAATCTCAAGGTTCTAATTCACAAGAGCCTCCCCTTATGCGTTTCCAAAGTGCAAGGTCTTCACAAGCTCAAAGACCTCCTAAACCTTCAAAGAATAAGTGTCCAAAAGGAAAATGAAAGGCAAATGTTTGAAACTTGAACGATGCAAAGTAAGTTGAAAACCAAGACTTTGTTGAATTCCATGAACCATTTATTTTTTTGGTTGTACTAATGCCATAAGGCATTTGACATTGAACTTTGTTTGAAACTTTGAAGTTTGAACTTTAGTTGTATTATGGCAAACTTAACTTTTCAATTGGGTTGTAGTAAAGTATTGTGATTGGTGATCAAGTTGAATTTTAGTAGATGTGATGCGTTTTTGTGCAGTTTTGTGTAGTTTTTTTGTGCAGTTTTGTGCAGTTTTTGGTGCACTTTTGGTGCAGTTTTTGGTGCAGTTTTTTGGTGCAGTTTAGCTGCTGTTTTTTGTGCAGTTTTGCGCAGTTTTGTGCAGTTTTTTGGTGCACTTTTGGTGCAGTTTTTGCTGCAATTTTTTGGTGCAGTTTAGCTGCTGTTTTTTGTGCAGTTTTGCGCAGTTTTGTGCAGTTTTTTGCTGCAGTTTTGGTGCAGTTTAGCTGCTGTTTTTTGTGCAGTTTTGTGCATTTTTTACTGCAGTTTTGGTGCAGTTTAGCTGCTGTTTTTTGTGCAGTTTTTTGCTGCAGTTTCAGTGCATTTTTTTGCTACAGTTTTGGTGCAGTTTTTTGTGTTGTTTTGGTGCTGTTTTTCTGTTGTTTTTATGCAGTTTGGCTGCATTTTTTTTTGCAGTTTTGCCGCTGTTTTTTGCTGCATTGTTGTTGCTGTTTTTGGTGCAATTTTGCTGCATATTCATTAATTAATATACAAGGAAAATAAGATCATCTTATGCATAAATATGTGTATATTTTAAATTGTACATTTTTTTCTCAAAAACCAAACCGAAACCGTTTGAAATCGTACCGAACCGAATCAAACGGTTTGGTTTCAAAACCGTATCGCACCGCACCGCAAAAAGTTTCGGTTTCGGTTGCTGTTTCACTCAAAACCGCACCGAACCGCACCGCGCCCATCCCTAGTTAGAAGATAAGAATTAGTTTAAAAGGGAAATATTGTAACTCTGCTCAATCTAGTCTCTATATAACCATTGTTTTGGAGACTTTAGAGTTTCATCATGTAATCAATTTTGTATTAGAACGATATAATTGAGAAGCTCCTCTCTCTCTCATCATTCTCTCTCTTCGATTTCTTCAATTTCTTCATTCATAAGAATTCATTGATCTTGTACTGTTAATATGGTATCAGAGCCCTTTCCTCGCCAGATGAAGTATCGTTGTGGGGTGGGGTCCCCTTATAAGCCACTATCAACCATTATAAAAGAGTAATACTAGGGGGATTAAATTGGTAGACTAAATTTCTATTCAGTAATAGTAATACGGTCTGGTGGTATTCATTTTCACTTGAAAGTGAAAAGTCTTAGGTTCGAATCTTATGGATGACGAATTTGATACCAAATTAGGCTGCCCATTGTGTGGCTTGGCCGAAATTTTCCTTCCCTTAGTGTAAAAATATCACTGTACTAAAAAAAAAATTGTAGACTAAATTTTGTAAACTAAATGATACGGAAGTTGAGTGATTAGATTATTACTTAAACATCGATAAGCGTGCTCATTTTCTATTGGTAACACATCATTTAGTTTATAAATTTAATCTCCCTAGCATTACTCATTATAAAATTCACACTAAATTTGCAACTTTTATAATCCCTTCTTAAAAAAAAAAAAACATTTATCCGCTAAGTTGTGGCGAAGGAAAAGAATTTCAGTGAGTCGGGCGCTGAAATGTGCTAAACTCAAGGTGTTATCTTTACGGCCCGCTAATATTCTTTTGTTACTATTCACATGCCCCTAAACTCTAGACCTCATGGGTCTCCACTGCTTCAGTTGTGCTTTGGACCTTCCCAAGAACATGAGTTTGGGCTGCGTCGGCCTATGCCTTAATTTTATTTATTTTATGTTTTATTTCCTATTTTTGTTTTTCACCAACAATACCAAACTATCATCTTTCATGTTCTACATAATGCACTTTTGATGAAAACTTTCTTATAACCCATCCTCCCAATCCGACATCGACGAGATCGAAAACCTAATAACGTCAGCGTCCAATCGAGCCTCACTATCGTCCTCCCCGCTCGTCGATTTCGACCTGCCCTGCTCGACGGTGGCTTTGCAAACCCAGGGAAAGCTGGAAGCCAAGCCTTAGAGCTTCCAAGACAGAGAGGAAGACGGAGATGTTGGGGACTTGGGTGGCGTCTTCAGGATGTGGGAAGGTGAAGACTTGGATTTGGGTATCCTCACCGCCAAACCAAAAAACCGTTTGGCCGTGGAGATTTACGCTCTGCGGCCAAACAGTTTTTCTCCTTCCAGGGTGTCTTATCCTTCCTGATTTCCTGCACCGGGGTGTCTTATCCTTCCTGATTTCCTGCACCGACCTTGTCGTAGTCGCCAGAATCTGCAACGACCCTCTCGGGGCCTCCTACAACCCGTGGAGAGGAAGAAGCTGTTGGGCCATGCGTTGTTGGCCTACTTATTATTGGGTCTTTTGTGTTAAATTTTATATACAAGTTATTAAAAAAAAAAAAAAAAAAAACGAACCAGACTGAAATCGGACCGAAACCCAAAGGAAACCAAACTCACTCCTACTATAGCGTATAGGGCACACTGAGTCGAGGGCACGCAACTTGGCAGGGATTAACTGGAGGGCTTACAAGGGGAGCTAGGGTTTTGTCTTCGAAATTTATGTTAGCTTTCTTGGAAAGCAAGCTACCCAATAGCCCAAGTTAAAAACATTTTTTTTAATTTTTTTTATTTCTGGGGTTAGAAATTAAAATTAGGGTGTGGACTATAATTAAATAACTAATTTGGAAAGATAAATTGAAAAATAAAAAATAGACAAACATAAACGAATGTGAATATACTCACTCACGAGTCACAAAAGCAAAATGCTGGATGCTCACACTAAAATGTTAATTTTTCCATATATCTGTGTGTCTTAGTCAAAACTAATTCTTTATTTATTGGAGGTGGATTGTCTGCCCTCCCATTTCCACTCTTCTCATCCCCTCCTATTTGTGTGGTCACGCTTAAGTCACGTCAACATTTTATATTGATTTTTTTATAAAAATTATAAAACAAAAAGTAATAGGAATATAAAATGTTGACGTAGCTTAAGCGTGACCATACAAAACAAAAGGGGATGAAAAGAGTATGAAAATGGAAGGGCAGACAATCCACCTCCTTATTTATTAGCCATGGAATGGATAGAATTTTGTAACGAGAAAAAGTATTAAAATAAGGAATAAAATAAATTATTGGACCCAAATCACATATTCTTTGTTCTTATATTTGTCTTGTTCCCCAGATTTGGCGGTTGAAAGGTGATAAGTTCGTATTTTCCACGCAATTCATAAACGCCAAGGCCCTATATCCTTCTCAATCTTAATATTAAAAAAAATGCATGTTACAAAAATATAAAATAGTTAGGGGATTTAATGATCCATTTCTTTTAGATATTTTTAATTTTATATTTCTAAAATTAACACGTTTTGAATTAACCTGAAGAGGAAGATTCAAACTCAGTGAAAGAGACGAGCACACATGCTATTTTCTTACGTTTGGTGAGGAAGAGGCAAAAGAATTAAGGAGTTCAAAGGGGATTGGTTACGTGTAGTTGAGATGACCATCAATATCTTATATCTATCCTATCACGGTGTCAAAAAAAGATTAAATAAAATAAAAAAATAAAGGAAGGCAATGGAGGTGAAAATATAATATTAGTCATCATCCCTACCGACTAGAACTTATATGGTTGACGTGGACGGTACCATTTGCTCAAGATTTAAGATTGAACTTCATTTAGATTCTTGCTTAAATCTTATCATTTCGACAAATAAATTATTTTATAATAATTCCAAAATTGTTTTTCCTTCAACGAGGTATTTGTGCTTAGAAATGCAGGATCCGGTGTAAGACACATAATAAATTAAGGTTTGTTTGGATGTGCTTTTAAAATGATTAAAAGTGCTTTTAGAGAAAATATTTTTCGGTTTTAAAAGCACTTAAATTGCTTTCTGCAAGAAGCACTAGTTATGTGCTACTTTCAGGAAGCACTTTAAGTGATTTTCTAGGATTTACTTGCATATTTACTAATGATTAGTTCTAAAAACATTTTCATCAAAAGTGCTTTTAATCATTTCTAAAGTACATCCAAACGAGTTCTTAGGAATAATAATTGGATACTAAAGTCGTCCAGCAAATAACTCGATTCTAAGACCTCATAATTTCAATTAGAATAAATACCGGTAGACCGTAACTACTAAGTGACAATAATATTTGAAACAAAAACCTTTTAAGTACCTGAGGAGCGCCTGAATTTCCAAATTTATCGTTTGTAACGTGCACACAAAGAACAGCCAACCTCCCCACGTCACCTTCCAGCGCAATCGAACCCCTTTGCCCAATTCTGCCTCCAACATATTTTTGAATCTTTTTTTTTTTTTTTAATTTATTTTTTATTTAAATTTGGTGAGGAATGGGATCGTATCCTTCACTTTAAAATTAAGCTAGCTTATTATTCTACTTCCTCTATAAATTCAGAATCCTCCATGAAGCTGGAAGCTAACCTCAAGACTTCGCCATGAGGCTATGCCTCGTCCTGGTTTTGATAGCCAAGCTCTTCGCAAACGCGGAATCTCTTGGCAGAGCTGAGTTCCCCGACGGGTTTGTTTTCGGAACAGCTTCTTCAGCACACCAGGTATTCCTTTGTTTCGGTTTCAATATCTCGACAGAGCTTGCATGTCAAATAGCAGTTTAACCATTCATGGGGTCTTGTATGTGGTGTAGTTTGAGGGCGCTGCAAATGAAGGAAACAAGGGAGTTAGCGTATGGGACACTTTCGCGAAAGAACCGGGTATGAATTCAAATTCAATGAGGCATTTTAAATGATATGCAAAAAACAAAGAGAAATTTACGGAAGAGATGATCGGAAGAAGCGGCCTTGAGATTGTTTTGTTTGTTTAACAGGGAGGATTCTGGACTTCAGCAATGCAGACACAGCAGTTGATCAATATCACAGATTTCAGGTGAACATAACAGTGACCTAAGTTGACTTTCTGGAGTTTTAACCTTACAAGCAATAGCAGATTGTCTCAAAGTTTTCTTTTCTTCCAAGTCTTTTTTTAGTTCAGACAAGTCTTTCGTAATAAATTAAGAGAAAATCAGAGCAACGGTTCCTTAACTTTAGTCTAATTGGAGCTTGGGTCCCTGACAAAAAATCAGTGACTATTGGCCCCCCTGAACTTGTTATAAGTGTGGAGCAATGGTCCTTTTGAGTAACCCATAAGAACTTTCATCCCTTATTTACCCCGTTAAATTCTTTATTTTGGATAGAAGTTCTAACGGTGTTACTATAATAGCATAACACAAAACATATCCAGAGTAAACAAATGGCAGAGTTCCAAGTATATTATAAATTACTAAACTAAACTTAATATTTGCAGAGTGATATAGAGTTGATGAAGGATATGGGAGTGGATGCATACAGATTCTCAATATCGTGGCCGAGAATTTTTCCAAGTAAGATTTGATTCTGTCCAGATTTTCCTTTTCTCTACCTCACTGTCTTCTGATTACTTACTGCTTTCGAAAATAACCTGAGACAGACGGAACAGGAGAATCCAACTCAGAAGGAATAAACTACTACAACAGCCTTATAGATGCTTTACTCGAAAAAGGTATGCAATGAGACCTCAATAAGAATATAATTCTTAGATAGAGAATTCTTTTTCAAGATTACAATTCGATTGCTTTTACAACGCCATTGAAATGCATAACTGATTTTAAGAAAATAATTCTTTCTCAATGACAACGTTATTGAAGGTCAAACTATTCTTTTCGATTAGGGATCAAACCTTTTGTAACTCTATATCACTGGGATCTTCCACAAGCGCTTGAAGACAGATACGAAGGGTGGTTGAGTGCAAACATAATGTAAGTATCAAACAGCTGCAGAAAAGGATTTGAAAATGCTGAAAAAAACTTAACATTTACCTCACTTGCTTACAGAAAAGACTTTGAACATTATGCCTTCACCTGCTTCAAAACCTTTGGCGACAGAGTTAAGAATTGGATCACCTTCAACGAGCCTCATGGTAATGCACTCCAAGGTTATGACTTGGGTATACAAGCTCCCGGGAGATGTTCTATTCTTGGCCATTTGTTTTGTAAGAAGGGAAATTCATCTGCTGAACCGTACATTGTTGCTCACAACATCCTCCTGTCTCATGCTGCCGCTTATCATAGTTACCGGCAATTTTTCAAGGTACCCTCATTTCTGTATAATTATACTTCCTAACTCAACTAGTAAACTTTATGCCATATGTTAAAGAAAATGACACATGGAACTTATGTTTTTTTACTGAACCATCTAGGAGACACAAGGAGGCCAAGTAGGAATTTCATTGGATGCCAAATGGTATGAGCCTGTATCTGATAATGATGAGGACAGAGATGCAGCACACAGAGCAATCGATTTTTCATTGGGATGGTAATTTCTTTGTAAATGTTCTATGCATCACAGAGACCAAAAATTGTATAAACACGCATAACACAGAAAAGTGAATCAGGTTCCTTGATCCACTATTTTTTGGCGAATATCCACTTTCAATGAAGAAGCTTGTGGATAAGAGATTACCAGAGATTTCGCAGGAAATCTCAAATTTCCTGGTTGGAACCTTGGACTTTGTTGGCCTAAACCACTACACCACATATTATGCTCGAAATGACAGGACTCGGATTCGAAAGTTCATAATGCAGGATGCTACATCTGATGCTGCAGTCATTTCAACCCGTAAGATGCCAAAACACTTTCTACCCGCTTGTAGTGTTTGGTTGCTGGAATGATCACGGGAATGGAATTGAATGGAATGAACGCTGAAAGAGTTAAGGTCAAAGTAGGACAAGTAAAATTGGTAAGGAAAGCCATTGGAATTATAAAACACTTTGGGCGAAAGGAATTGCCCATTCCAATTTTTTTTTTTCCTGTCGACCAAGCAATGGTATGGGCATTCCATCCGGCATATTCCTGCGTATGGAATGTCTATTCCATTCCAAGGTCCATTCCAGAAGACCAAGCACTACCTAATTACAAAAGAATCAAAATCAGAATGTCAACTGATTATTATTAGACCTGGCTTTCGTTGTAGCATACAAAGGAGGAGTGGCAATCGGAGAAAGAGTATGTCTCAAACCCTTCCTAAAACCTTGAATTCAGTCACTGATTTCATATTTAAGAAAGCTCGTCGGTGCTTCCTCCTCCAGGCAGCTTCCCGCTGGTTGCGCATAGTCCCATGGGGCATCCGAAAGTTGGCAAGACACCTGAAAGATAAGTATGGGAACCCCCCGATGATAATAACAGAAAATGGTGAGTAGACTAGATTCAGATTCACAACTTACAATTCAAAGTTTCATGAAATAACAGATGTTCAAATGCATGAGCACAGGTATGGATGATCCAAATAAACGTTTCATACCTTTAGAAAAGGCTTTAAACGACGAAAAGAGGATAAACTTTCACAGGGATTATCTCTCGAACCTATCTGCTGCTATAAGGTAATAACCACTCCCCACTTCGATATCTTTGTGAGGTTATTTCGTGACATTTCTAGAACTCCAACATTGTACACACAAACTTAACAGAAAACTCAATCAATGCAGGCAAGACAACTGTGACGTGCGTGGTTATTTTGTGTGGTCACTGCTCGACAACTGGGAATGGAACATGGGATACACTGTTCGGTTCGGTCTCTACTATGTGGATTACAAGAAGAACCTGACAAGGATTCCTAAAACTTCAGTACAGTGGTTTAGAACACTTCTCCAAGTTAACGATGACCCGAGACGCCACATCTAACAAAATTCTTTTGCTACAAAGCATATAAAGAACAATTTGTACAGATGCCATGAATATATAAAAGAAAAAATCTATGAAATTTCAATGATGAAATCCCAAAAGTCCAAACCTTCTTATCTGTCTATTCCAACTAACAAATTAGACAGACAACATTGAACCAAAACAAAAGACATGAGTTCACAATCAAGCATCACAAAATCGATGTCCATCAGATACAGTAGATTCCAATTTACAGCAACCCAAATTGCTTTGATTAAATTTTCAATTAACTGACTTTAATTGTGTTTCTGAACAAAAAGAAAAATGCAAAATTTGTGGAGAAAGAATCAAAGAGCGCGGGAAGAATGGCATGCATACCGGCATTTGCCCGCAGAGGCGGAGTAGGGCTCGAAACGATGAGGTCGGAACCGTCGCAGGCGATTGTTACTATGTTTGGTCTATCAGGACGCCATCAGCCGTATTCTGGGAGCACCCTCCCAAAGATTTTATTTTTAATCTTTAAAATGAATTACAACAAGGTTCTAGCTAATGGCAAGCTGGCTCCTAGCGTCTAGCCGGTTTAAGCGGATTTAAGCAAATTTTTTTTATATCTTGTAAATAAATGCATATTGACATTTACAAAAAATTAAACTTGTATGAAATTCATAAATAAGATAATAAAATAGTATCTAACAAGTCCAAAATTTTAAAACACATTAAACATATATGTCATATATAATCATAGTGAGAAGTATTGTAGGATGACATATGTACAATAAGTTCACAATTTAAAACCACATAACATGCAAAATAGGAGGAAAATAAGGAAATATAGTAATGTAGACAGGATTTTTTTTTTAATTTCAAAAAAAAAAAAAAAACCTCCTAGCCGCCTAGCACCGCCCAGCCCGCCACCACCATCCAGCGCCTATGCCGTTTTTTAGAACATTGATTACAACCGGTGAAGACCGCTTTTCTAAAAATCTCCAGCAATGATCCGTTACTGTTCTGATTAATTATTAGACGTTTGAAAATTAAGAAAATGTGGCTAGGTTTCTTTAGGTGTTCGCCTTGTTTCTCTAGATCCATCTATGCATCCGCCTACATCGTGAGTCGTGACTCTCACTTAGGCATTTTATTTTCGTTCAATAAATTGTAAGAGACTTGTTGAATAATTGGATGAAAACTCATTATATGCTTGTTTTCTATATTTTCAATATGACCTACCACTTTAAAGGAAAACTAATGAAAAATAGTTTGAAAACTTTGAGTTTTAACGAAAATGACAAAATAAAGGGTAAAGTGAATAGTACTAGGATTGACTTTTTAGTGTAAAAATGTGATTTTTCGTTAAAATGAATAGTACCTAAAGTTTTTCGTTAAAATTCTCATACTTTAATTTATATGCCATCTTACTTTGTAATTGATGTATTTCAATATAATTATGTTCACCTAAACTCCTGCCTACACTACGTCTAACCGTCTAGACGCAAAGATCTCAACAAACTGCCCGACTCGGGCTATCAGAGCAGCTCCAACGTGTGCTGGAGGTCGAGGGACAGGCCCGCGAACAGTGGCAGAGAGCCCGAGTAAGCAAGCCCAGGGTATGCTGGCGAGGGAACCCAAGCAGGCCCGAGGGAAAGGCCCGACACGAGTTGCCAGCTCGAGAGCTCGAAGGCAATGTGACGTGGGCTGACGTTAGGCCAACGCCAGCCATAATATAAAATTAATAAGAATATAAAATATTATTAAAAAATTTTAAAAATGTAAAACTGAAGGAAATTTTGTGAAAAACATGTTCATTTGAATAACATCATATAGCATGCAATTAACAATTAAAGGCGGAATCATGCTTTCATGCATTCAAAAACAAAACATCAACCATGAAATTCAAAGCCTAGTAGATTGGTGAACCTTGACTCAACTTTTAAATCAACATTTATTAGTTGAGAAATATTTACCTTTGTAGATTCCTCTTTGCATATGCAAAGGATAATCACCCAAGAGATAGGGCATTCATTCCTTGCTTCTTAGCTCCATGGATTTGGTTGAATGAAATAGATTCTCCAAGTTCCCAAAATAGAGAACCTCTAAAGATTCTACACCAAGGTTGGATTGGAGAAGAAATGAGTGACCTTGAGGAAATAGAATTGCTAGACAATATCCCCCAAGGTGGTTGGCCTCTTAGAGAGAAATGGAAGCTTTGTGTTCTCACCAATTTTCTCTAAAATCAACAACTTATGAATTTTAGGTTATAAAGTTCTTTATATAGTCACTTCTTTAAATGACCTAAAGAACCAAAAACCCTAATTCAACACTAAATGGATATGGGCTTTTGGGCCTTTGTGAATCTTTATTCATTAAGTTGTCATACAACTTAAGTCAATGGGCTTTGACGTTCGAAGCCCATTGGGCCTTAAGGTCCAAAACTATCCCGAGGTCTTTAACGAACTTATTCGTTTGATTAATTAACATATTAATTAATCCTTGCCATAAATAATTAAACCATTTAATTAAACCATTTAATTATTCTTATTCATCTCCTTTGTTTCTTCAATCTCCACCTTACACGGTGTACGATACATTAGGTTCCTTTTAGCGAGGCAGTGGGCGATTAAAACCATTTTACATCGATTGTGAATTGAAACTTACTTTCAATTCTCCCTTTAGTGATTACACACGTTTAGGGCTTCCACAAACCATGAGTGACACCTAGCAGCATATCATGGCTACCCAAGCTAATCAGAAGAGGTAGAGAACCTATTCAGTTTAGGATTACAAATGCAATACGGTCTTTCTCTAATCTAATACTCTTGACCACATTGTTTGGTTTGATAGTTTATTTATTCATGTCTACTATCCAATGTGATTCATTTGCTTATATGATTACTTTGAATGTGATTTGGAACGCATTCCCAAATCTCATTCATACTCTGGCCAGAGATTTTAGTCATATCATAGAGTATTCTCCCTCAAACCATTTTGAAGGTTAGAGATCCCTTGTTGCACATTCACTTGTCTCCATGACTAAGTGGCTTAACCCCAATGATGTCGTGGACACCCCGATGGGGTGACTTTGACATAATCAAAGATCAAGGACTTAACCACAAGACAACAACTGTGATGCCTCAGGTCAAAGGACTAATTTGCATTATCCCAACTATGAGTTCTCATGTGACATGAGTATGAGAACTCCTCGTTGATCGTGTTCAGTGAACTCATTCTCTATTGAGCACCTACGTACTTGTCTTGATGTCACACACACCAATGACTCGAGACTAGTCACTCTCCCTGAGAGAAGACATAGCACGTACTGATCTTATCGGACTGTCAATGCCCAATTGGCAATCCTATGATCAGGAACGTTTAGGATGTGTCTACGAAAGAATGGTCTCATTAATCTAACTTCATTAGATTGCATTCTCCCAATCACATATTCCTTGGACTTTATCGTTTAAGCATATAACATTTATATGAGACGTCTCAAACAATAATGTTTGCCTTTTATATGTAAACTAGATTAGTTTAACATGTGAAATGTCCGTAAAGTATCATCATATGATTGGCTTTAGGGCACATTTCCAACAAAAACCCAGTAGGCTTCGACTTCACCGCTGCACCCCAGTCCCTCATCCGCTGCAGCTGCCACCGCACCCCACACTGCCTTCACCTCCATGCACTCGCGCGCCCAGATCGCACGATTTGGGATTTTTTTTGGGAGGGAGAGAGAAAGAGAGAGAGAGAGAGAAAAATTTTAACTAAGGAGTTGGCGATCCTTTACCTACTTAACTAAGGAAAAACTGTGATTTTTGCACTGATCGGCTATTGATGTTGTCAGAGTCTCAGGCCCTACCTCCAGAGCTCAAGCGAAAGAGAGCTGCTGAGCTTGAAAAAGAAAGAAAAAAAAAACATAGAGCTTTTGGAATGGTGCATTGGCACCATGCAAAAAGAAGAAGAAAAAAATAATAAAAAAAGAGAAATTAGGTTCACATCTTTTTTTTTTGTTACTCTATTGATTAAGATCCTATTCATTTTCAATTTTTGATCAAAGTCCTTGGATATTAATAACATCATTAATTATTTGAATAATAAAATATTTTTATTTTTAAATATATTCCTTTAGTGTTAAAAATGTTACAATTAGTATATTTATATTTATGGCTACATTTTTTATCATATATTTTTATTGTACCTATTTTTAATTTGTACCAATTTTTTTTCATTTTTAATTTGTACCCATATATTAGTTTCTTTTTGTGCCCACATTTTTAAAAGTTTATTTTGTGTTTGTACCCATGTGTATACCGTCACGTGACATTGTATATTTAATCAATGATAGGAAAATTACATATGGTATATTTATATTTTATGCCTAAATTTTGTATCATATATTTATATTTTTAGTTTGTACCCACTTTTAATTTGCAACATTTTTTAAAAAATTTGTAGTATTTTCTTTTTAGTTTTATTTTGTACCCATGTATTAATTTCTTTTAGTGCCTATATTTTTAAAAATTCATTTTTACTCATAATTTTTTAATCTTTTATATGTACCCTAATTTATTTATAATGTACCCATTCTTCTTTATTAATGTACCACTTTGTTATATGTGAAATATACCAATTTTTTTAACACTATGGATATGTTCTTTTGCCATTTATTATTTCTTATTTTACATAGTTTTTAACCATTTATTCAATCAGAATGTTTGAATTTTTTTAATGTAACCATTTCTAATAGTATTATAATGAGGAATTTTAAATTTATAGGATTATAAACCTCATAAAATATCAAACAATTAATGTCAAAACTATAAAAATATAAATATTAATTGTAATATAATGATGTGTACAAAGTCAATGGACTTTGATCAAACTTTGAATATTATTAAGGTTTTAGTCAAAGAAAAGAATGTTAAAGATTAGGAACCGCATCCAAAGTGTCCCTGAAGAAAAGGTTTTGGAATGGTGCATCGGCACCATGTGAAAAAAACAAAGGTTTTGGAATGGTGTGCTGCACCATGTGAAAAGAAAAAATTAAAAATAAATAAATAAATTTTTTAATAGAAAGTGGTACAACGAAGTCGAATAAAAATCATATCCGAAATTATAAATAAAATTATTTTATATTATTTATAAAAAAAAAGTACTAATATTTTATTACTTATTGTCAGGCCTATTCAAGGGATAAAGATGCAAAAAACAGTTATTATTTATTAAAAGCAGTTACTTTTCATTAGATAAATTAAATAGTAAATAATCTAGGGGTTTAGCAATTGTGGAACTGCTCTTATCTTTTAAAATTTTAAAGGGACAAAAAGGAATGACGGGTTTGAATAATCTTTTGACTCATAGTGAAAAAGGTGAAAAGATATTCATAAAACTAGGAGAAAAATCAGAAAGGCACCCTACCACACCAGGCGGCCTGCAAACATAACAATTAGATACAGAAAAACACCACTCGGAGCCACCGTTCAAATCTGTTCAAGCCTTTCTCCTTCATTCCTTGCCCCTCTCACCTCACCAATAATTATACACACACAAATATACGCCTCAAGAATCAAAACACGCACAAATATAAAGAAAATTAACGTTGCTGTCTGTCAGTGTTTGCTTCTTGATTTCAAAGCTCTAATTTTGTGCCGGCATTCGTTTCTTCCTCGCCGAACCCCGATTGTGTCCCGGTGCAATTTCTATTTTTGCCCATGAAACGAGGGTACTCGGAATCGTCCTCCACCTCACTCGGGCCTCCCCAGTCGAGATTCAAACACAACCCAGAAGGTGAAAATCCTAAACCCCTTTTGTTTTCTGGTTCGGATTTGTGATTTCTTCTGGTAAATTGGTAATCTTTTAGGTTATTTCGGGAGTTTTTGGATCTGGGTTTTGTGGGTTTTTGCTGATAAATGAAGGAAGAGGAAGAGAATTGCACAAGTTGAAAACTTTTTTTCTTATTTGTTTTGTGTTTTCGATTGCCAATTTATTGAATGTTTTCTATGTGTCTGATTAGTGTGGGGGATTAATTCGAACCTGGGATTTTTAGTTCCCCACTATTTGGTAACAGAGGAAATGGAGAAGAAGGGAATGTGACTAAATTTTGAATTTTCTAATTCTAACTATTTTTTTTATAGCTGAAACAAAGCAAAGGAAATATATGTATATGTATGCATGTATGCATTTTCTCTGTGTGTGTGTCTAATAGCCATACAAAAGGAAAATTCAAAATTGAAAATTTGAAATCTTCATGGTTTTCTAACCATGGTTTATTACATTGTGGTCTTAGGTGATGCAGAATTCTTGGAGGATGAAACCACAAAAAAATTTGCACGTAAAGTGGCCGATCATTACAGTGCAAGGACGAATCAAACTCTAGAAGAACGAGAAGCTAGTCCAATCATCCATTTAAAGAAGCTTAACAATTGGGTTTGTCTTTTAATCTCCTTAATTAATACTTCAAAATTGTTTGATCACACTTCATACTTTTCAGTTGGTTATAGTTCCTTCTCTCGTTGAGCAGATTAAGAGTGTTTTAATCCAGCTATATGCTCGCAAAGGAGATGCTGTTCTGGATCTTGCATGTGGCAAGGTATTGGTGGTCCATTTGTATCTTTTTGTTTTCCCCTCCCTGCAACTAAATATTCTCTTTTAAATGTAATTTATTGTCTAGGGGGGTGATCTCATCAAATGGGACAAGGCAAAAATTGGGTATTATGTTGGAATTGATATCGCTGAAGGCTCGGTAAGTATTTAAATTTGGTTATACTTGGCTTATTAGTTCGCAGTTTTCTTTTTCATAAATAGCTTCGTTGAGTCTGTCTACTCTCTTAATCGCAGTTAACTAGTTATTGTTTAATGGAGTAGAAAACTTATTCTAGGACCATATTTTGCTGTATTCCCACTCAATTGCAGACCTACATTTCAGGATGCATAAATTTGCATTAGTAGTAATAGATTTTTAGTTGGCCGACATTAGAGCTATGGTGAAGTGTCGTATTATTCATTAATGTTGGAAAATTTGCATTAGTACGTGTTGACTTCTAGTTGGCCTATTATAGCTATTGTGAAGTGTCATCTGTTCAATTCATCAATGTTTGAGAGAATTTTTATTTTCAATAGCTGTTTAGTTTTTTTTTTCATACGAAAGGAAAGTATTTTTTCTTGTCAAACAAGGAATGAGTTTTAGCAAACTGTACCATATATGGACAAATACAGGGTTTAGGATGATATGGCATTGTTCTGTGGGTGAGTTGAGACTTTAGAGGTTTTAAGGCTATTTTTCTGAGCTAGGAAAATTCTGTTTTATCATTGTGTGTGACTTACTTTTAGTTTTTCTTTATCTTGCACCACCTCATCATGTAGCAATAGATTTCCCAGTTCTTATGACAGTAAAGATCATTTTGAATGCCATCCTTCTCTTTCATGTGTGAAATCCTCTTTTCGTGTGTGTGTATTTCTCCGATGAAAAATGAGTGACATCTTTTTGTCAAGACCTTATCAAGAATGTTGGAAGTCAGTCTTGTTGTCTGCCTCTTGTCCTTAGTGTGATTATTTTTAAAAGTGTGCCATCATCAACAATCTTATTATTGTGTTCAAATATTTGTACAGATAGAAGATTGTCGTACTCGTTACAATGGTGATGCTGACCATCATCAGCATCGTAAAAAGTTTACATTTCCTGCGCATCTTATATGTGGAGATTGCTATGAGGTAATTGCAAATTGGATAGCTGCTAACTAAGCCATTGCTCTGTTCCTTGGGAGCTTGCCCTTGCCTCACTCAATCAAAGAAGAAGCCATTAGGAAGCAGCATATGTTTACCCTGCTTAGTGCGTCTGTAACATATGATTATTAATGCTATGTATGTGCATGGTTTCAGGTTCGCCTGGATAAAGTCCTGGCTGATGATGCCCCCTTTGATGTTGTCAGTTGCCAGGTGAGCCTTTCATTCACTAATAGCTTTCTACCTTATATTGTAATGTAATTAAAAGATTTGAGGGGAGGAAAGCCTTTGAAACTGACTGCTTAAAACACATTTTATTCTGCAGTTTGCCTTGCATTATTCCTGGTCTACTGAGGCACGTGCGCGGCGAGCCTTGGCTAATGTATCGGCTTTACTGCGCCCTGGCGGTACTTTTATTGGAACAATGCCCGATGCAAATGTGATTATCAAAAAGCTCAGAGAAGGTTTATTTTATGCCTTGATGATTCATTTCCTTCGAGAGTCATGTTAAACTGTGACCTAGGAAAAAGAAACAAATTTGACACTGTTAACTGAGGTCATTTGTCTCATAAGCAATATATTCTCTCTGGCCGAGTAGATAGTGAAAATTCATTAAAAAAAAAAAGAATTTCCCATTTCACTCTCTTATGTTTAGCATTAAGATCTTGGGCATGGCAGACTACTTTCACCATTATTTATCGGAGATGGTATTTTCATTGTGATGTCCAGCTGAAGGATTGGTCTTTGGTAATAGCGTCTACTGGATACGTTTTGATGAAGACTTTTCTGAAAAGGTGTGAATTTACTCAGACGCTTTATTTTTCAATTTGGCTATTCTCCAATCTGAGACATGAGTATTTAATTTATAATTTTTTTTTTTTTAATTATTCCTAATTTGACAAATGCTTCATGTGTGGTTGCAGAAATTCAAGTCTTCGAGCCCCTTTGGTATCAAGTACAAGTTTCACCTGGAGGATGCTGTTGATTGCCCGGAATGGATTGTTCCCTTTCATGTTTTCAAATCGTTGGTTGAAGAGGTATACTTTCTTCTTTCACCAGAAATGGTGACAGAAGTGCATTCAGAAGCGCACACTGCTAATTGAAAGGAGCTATTTGAAACGTTTATCTACTTTTCGCTAAAAGTCTTCTTGTATTCATATAAATGAATTGACCTGTTGCAGTACGATATGGAGCTAGTTTTGGTGAAGAACAACCATGAATTTGTGCATGAGTATATGAAAAAACCAGAATTTGTGGAGTTAATGCGGAGGCTTGGTGCATTGGGTGATGGTAACCAAGATCAAAGTACGTTTGTTTCCTATCAACTGTGACAATTTAGTTTCAGTTGCTTATTTATGATTTTTTTTTTTTTTAATTAGCTGAATGCTTCTCATTTCTGCTTTGCAATATCCAGGTACACTATCGAATGATGAATGGGAAGTAGCTCATCTCTATTTGGCATTTGTCTTGAGGAAGGTGAGTGCACACTCCTAGACTCCTAGTACCGATGCGATTTTCCATTTTTATGTTGCTGTTACCATTATTATACTCCGTTAGCATTTGCGGTGCGTTAAATCTATGTTCTTTCCAGCGAGGGGAACCTGATCGGACACAAGTAAACGGTAGGAGAGACATAGGGAAGATGCACATATCAAAAGAGGACGTCATGTACATAAGTAATGACTAATGCAACACCAATTATGTCTCAAATGTCCATTTTTACAGCAGACGAGCAATGAATTTGCACGGCAGGAGAAGCCTGCTTGGCGCTATGGGAAAGCGAAGAGCTCGACTCCCCCCGCACCGTTCTACTAGCTACGATTACAAGTGGATGTAATTGTTCAGTTTTGTAGATTAATTATGATCTAAGATTTGTAATTTTCATTGTAATCAATGCAGCAGAGGAAATAACTGTTTGTAGTATCTCTGCTATGAGAAATAGTTTAACACTTGTATTTTTTTTTTAGTACGACGACATATCTTACACTAAGGGGAGGGAGAGCTCGGTAAGCCACACAATGGATAACATAATTTAGTGTTGAATTCGTCATCCACGAGATTCCAAGGCCTCTCATTTACAAGTGAAGAGGAAAACCACCAGACTGTAATACTGAGTGTCTAAAAACTAAATACCTGTATTATTCCTGAGATTTGGAGAATAAAAAGTTACCATGCACTTTAATTAGGACGTTTCTCAAAGTTTGTCATTTTTTGAGCGATTAGGAATTAATCGAGGTAGTAGCTAACCGTCTAGCGTGTGAGCAATTTTAGAGCATTGTTAAAAGCATCTGCAAGCCCAACCTAAGACGCCAAACTAGTCAAGATCAAGCATTCTAAATGCATAAATCATAACGAAAATCTGACCACAAAACATTCTCAGAAAAGTGAACCATCACAAAAATCCAGACTACCGAAACTGCATAAGCTATACATATTATGTCACTACCTTCTCCGTTGCTTAACGATCAATATCGAGGTTCCATACGCGGTACTTCCTGATACTGTATTTGAAAAGAAAAGAAAAAAAATCACGTACGCTAAAGAAATATGCACGCAGATTGCTCATCTAGTAGCAACAATACTTTGGGCATCAAATTGCTTTTATTTATTCCACAAACGCTCATTACGCAAAGACGCGCATGTTTGGGATTGTTTTTTCGGCAGATTGAGCTAGAATTAACTAAGCACGCTTCGTCAAGACCACCATAACAACCATAACCGCTAGTCCCATGAACGCAGATGCTACAGCCGCACCTGTATTCCCTCCGTCTGCTTCAGTCCCAGCTGCAGGGGGTTCGAAAATGTTCTGGATGAATGACGACATATCGTTGACCCACTTATCCACTGTAAGCTTGATTTTCTGCATAAAACCACCGAGCATATCTTCCAAGCTGTCAGATTTCTCTGATTCGTCTTCAAGCTTCTTGGGTGAAGCTGGATAAGTATCTGCAGCATGCTCTTCCGTGTAAAGATTATAGTTCTTGTTGGCCATAAATTGCTTGACCGCAGAATTTTCCATCATAGCATTCCAGATATTCGGGTCACTTGTAATTGAAGCAACAACATTCTGGGGGCATGGAACCAAGAAAATAAATCAAGTCCCCTAACAAATCGTACGAAGCCAGTCATCGTAAATTCGGGTAGCTTAAAGCACTTGACATTTTAAGAAGAAAAGACACATGCTAAATTTCATGTTCAAAGCAACTGGATCCCGGAAAGGGCAAGGGATTGAATCAAATACCTGAGCTTCAGAACTTCTACTCAGCATTTCAAACGCATGAAGAGCATGTTTCGGCACTGAAGTCCTAGTAAGAAGTAGGGATTCCATCTCCTCAGGTTCAGGGTTTTTTATCAGAGGCAGCCCAGCGGCATCAGCAGCAGCAGACGGTTCCCCCAAATCAGTAGATTTGGGCGAAGAAAGATACACCCTGAAAGTTCATGTACGGAACGCATGATAGAGCCAACATTAGTCTACAGATTATACATAAACATCAACAAAATGAAGGAAAACTCTTTCAATCTTATAAATTTGGCGCCTCGTAACAGTGCAGCCGATTACGCTTATAGAAGGGGGATAACTTCTGATCTCCCAAAATACGAAATCAAGAAGACATCTACAAGACTACAACCACATCACAGTTGGATATCAAGAAATTGTTAATTCCATTCAAAAACCAATAAACTCAAATCTATTTTCTTGGCACCGAAAACCATTTCAGTAAGTAATTTCTTCCACATTCGACCAACAAAAGGAAATTAATTTCTTCGACCATTCATGTTCAACAACAAAATCGGCTTCTACAAATACAAATATATCCCAAATGAAAATTCCCAAAAACTAGAAAAACACAATGTCAAACATTCTCTTTCTATTTGGCAATTTGTAATTCAAACAAAGCAATTCCACAATACCAGAGCAGAAATGTAAATTTCCAATAATTGCAAAAAAAAGTAGATTTTCATAATTTTGCAATTTTCTTTTCTCGTTAACCAAACAGAGCATAGCACAAACAACACAAAAAAAGAATGGAAATTCATTGGAAAATAATAAATAAAACAATTAAATTAGTTTATCATTTGAATTGGTGGATAATTATACTTATCGAGGGCGTCTTTCAATTCAGCGGTGGCCTCTTTGGCCTCCTTGAAGCTCGGCGCAGCATCGAAGACAACCCTCGGCATCGGCTCGCCGCCCGACATCACCAGGTCATCTTCTCCGGCGCCGACCACCTGCCAGTCGACGAAGTCGTCGACCGCGTCCGACGCAGGCTTCCCGATCGCTGCCACTTCACCTCCGCCGTAGTTCTGAGCCGTGAGGGTCGCTGCCACGGGAATTGAGGCCTTGCGGACCGAATGACCAGTCGGCGAAGGAACCGCCGGCGCGCCGCGGATCATGCCGCCGTGGACCACGCCGCCGATCCCGGCCACCTTTGCCACCGACCTCATGACTCCGCTGCCTCCCATAGTTTTCTGTGGCTGCGAGTGTGGTAAAACCCTGGAAAGTAGAAAGTCGAAACCTCTCGCGCTCTCTCTCTCTCTCTCTCTCTCTCTCTCTCTCTCTCTATCTCTCTCTCTCTCCTTCCGATTGCCGTTTATCGGAGGATAATCGGGATTTATAAGAATTTGTGGAGGAGAGAGACGATTAAGGAATTTCCTTACTGTCTCTGGACTCAGGCACTGTTATCCTTGATGATCGCTGTTAGGCTGCCACGTGGTTATTAATATATTTTTGCGTTTACTTGTGAACTAAGGAAAACCTAGTTTTTAAGCTTATTTTTATAGCTACGTCATTGCAACTCGTTTTTAATCTCATTTTGTCTTTGTAACTTAAAAATTATAATTTTACTTCTAAAACTCATAATTCCCTCCACTTCGCTCATGGAGCTCGATTTTGGATCCCATTTTGTTCTTTGAAACTCAAAAGTTATCATTTTAACTACCATGGTTGATGCTCTCAGAGAGGATCCAGCATATCCATACACGAGAGAAATCATCCCCACCAAAATATCATAGAAATGAGACATATTTTTTATTTTACTCATCTAGCTTTTTTTATGGTTAAAAATGTTGATAAGTTGTAAAGAGCTTATAACTCAATTGGTTTTTTTTTTCTTGCATCCGAAGTTCCGAACTCAAATCACTTCTTAATTATTGTTTGTATATATATAAAAAAAAAAAAAAAAAAATGGTCGACAAAGTTGAAATAGGAAATTATATATGTAAACGTGGTCTCTTAATCGTTGTCGCACACGACCCTTAAAATATGAAGGCCCGGTGCTGATCGCAACTATGTTCATGCCAAATGCCAATAACAATAGCGTGATCCAACAATTATTTTTTTTACAAACGATATTATCTAATGTTCGCGGCAGGAATTTCCGTTGGGGATGTTTCCTGGCCGACGAGCACACAGCTCCCCGAGAGGTTGGCGTCGGTTGATGTTTTCTGTCGGGCTTCTGCTTTACTGGCGAGCTTATCGGGCAAGGCCTGTCGGGCAAGGCTCGTGGGGCAAAGCTGAAAGAGAAGGACAAAGTTAACTTTGAAATGTGCCTTTGTGGGGCCTTAGGTGTAGGCCTTGAGACTCACAATCAAGATTAACTTTTAAGTGCTCAGGCGTGCCACTGCCATCTTCAGCATGGCAGATGTAAAACGGATGTCAAGTTTTAGTTGTATAAATATATATGCCCGAGAGACCATGTTAGTTATGACATGTGCCTTTGTGGGGCCTTAGGTGTAGGCCTTGAGGCTTCCAGTCAATAACTAAACCAGTACTCGAACATATAACGTTTGTTTCATTGATTTCAGGAGTCTTATGCCTATTATACTTCTGATCACCCAAGCTCGAGGAACAGAATGAATCCAAATAGGTGCCTTTGTGGGGCCTTAGATGTAGGCATTGAGGCTTCCTATCAGAATTAACTCTATGCTCAAACGTTCTAGCCCGAAGAGCAGAATGAATCCAAATAGGTGCCTTTGTGGGGCCTTAGATGTAGGCCTTGAGGCTTCCTATCAGAATTCATTCTATACTCAAACGTTTTATGGCAATCATAATATAATAGGAGTAAAACTGAGGGATAGGTCGATTACTTGCGCCCCAAGTAACTTCAGACTTCTTGTTTATCAAAGACTATCGTGGATGGGTTAAGTCCACATAAGGTTCTTTTTTATGCCTTGAGGTCAAGGACTTTTAAATGATCAATCTTACATGCCCGAGAGCTTAGAACTTAGATCTGGTTTGAACTATGAAGACATATTCAAATCGGATTCAAGTACTGAGAGAGTCTTTTAATAGTCATCTTACTAGAAATAACTTGAATACAACTGGAAGTATACAACATATTGCTAGGCTAATGAACGAAAAGACAAAAACAAAGAGGGTCGGGCAAGACTGATCGTCTTGCAACTTCCTATCTTTGTGGTTTATCAAGGGGTTTGAAAGCTTAGAAAAGAGGGTAAGGAGATGAGTTTACAGAGAGAAATCGATACTACAACAAGAGTTGAACAGGGTAGCAGAGCTATTACAAAGGTTTGAATGAAGGTTTATCCCGAGAAGGATGAAGGCTGGGGTTGACTACAACTTCGTTTGAAGGCAAATATGGCTTTTGAGCAGAGTTTGTGCTTGCATTTGTTTGTTTGGTTGAGTGTCCTTATTCCTGGTTTCTCTTTCTTCTTTTATAGACAACTTGACTTGGCCTCATGTAGCAGCAACCTTGCCCGAATGCAGCTTGAAGGGTAGTGACTCATCAGCTATTTTAGTTGTACTGCCACTATAAAGTACTTTATAGGCTGATTAGCTGGTCAGTTTATACCACTTGGCCTTTGGGTAGGTGAGCAAGTGGTTCTCATGAGCTGCACCAAGTCAGAAAAGGCCTTTTCTGCTTTCTGGGCTTTGGCTGGGCTTCGGCCATCTCTCCTTCTAGGCTTTCCTTTGGGCCAACTCCTTTCCGAGCCCAAAGTTCAAGTTTTGATCCAAACAGTGCCCCCTTCAATTGATATTTAGCCTGGAATTCCAGGCGCCAATATTGATTGAAAAGCTACCCGTTATACCCACGTCTTTCTCTTGGGATTTGCACACGTTCTAAAGATAATCATCACTTTCCTTTGATCTCTCCACTAACCCACGAATTCTCTGTATTTTTAGTACAAAAATCCCTCTGCAATCGAAAATTTCCTAACTTCTCAGACGTTTTTTTTTTTAAACCTTTCAGACTTTCTTTTCCTCTTTGCCCGATATCCTCTCCCCTTGTTGTCTCCTTTGTCGTTCCCCTTCAAAACTTAATCAAATGGCTTCAAGATCCAGCCAAATCCAACCATCCTATGAATCTGGCGAAGGCCTCGCCACTTTGCGCCGTCTACTTAACGGACTGCATCGCCCTCGGGCAGGTTTTTTCTCTGAGCTTTTCTTTGAAATGCATGGGGCACAATCTTTGGGTCCCGCATGGATTTCTCGGGTCCCTGCAGTGATAGAGGACAACATGCCCAGGGATAACTGGTTTTCCCCCAATCCCTTTTTGGCTAAGTCGGGCATTTCTTCATCCAAGTGGTCGTCATATCGTCGAGGCTTTCCTTTGATGAACGATCCGGCTTGGGCTCAGTGGATTGATGAATTAGAGCCAACTTTTAAGAAGAAATGGATGAATAACGACATTTATGAACTGATAATGCTATCCAAAACCACTATTACTGCCAAGCCCGAACTGCTTGGTTCTTCTATTCTCTTATGGAATTCGGGTACAAACACCTTTGACTTCCGTATGGGTCCCATGTCTCCAACTGTTCTTGACATGGCCCAGGTCTTCGGGCTAAGGCCATCGGGCAGGATAGTGGACGTTACTCAAGATTGGGCTCTCCCTTCCTTTGCTGAAAGCTCAGGTTCATCCACCTTTTTTCTTTCCTTGGAATATAATTATGTGACTTTCAAGAGTTACGGGACCTCTTTCAAGGGATTCATCCCTTTCGTAAAGGAGAATTTTGGAGCTGGTTCTTCTCATGCTAATAAAGATCAAAAGCACATGTATTTCCTCTTATACTGGCTCAACAAACATGTCTTCCCTAATAAGTCTAAAGGAGTGAAGGTTGAATGGATCCCCCTAGTAGAAGATCTTCATAATTTTGATGATGTAGCTACAGGTCTATTCCTTCTTTCTCATCTTTACTATCTTCTTTTTGAAATGACTCAAGGCGAGCCATTTGAGACCAACCTGAATGGACCTATCTGGATGATACAAACCTGGCTTCAATGGTACTTTCCAGAGTTTCGGGCTGCCAATTTAGAGTTCCCAGAGGGTGTGGCCCCTGCCCGAATCCTAGCTGAAGCTGCTCCTACAGATCACTCCACCTTTGCCTGCTTTTACTTCTTCAAAGTTTGTAGAACTCGATCAGATTTGGAATGGGGCGCGTCAGTCTTGAGAAGATATCGTTGGTTTTCTGATCAAGCCTTTCAAGATGCTCCTGGTGAATATGCCACCCCCTTTTATAGGAAGAAATTTATTAATTGCATTCAACCGAGAGACTTGGCCTGAGGAGTTCGGGGCAATCGATATGATCGAGGGTTGGAGGTGTACCATCCTAACTTTTGCAGCAGGCAGTTAGGCTTTAGGCAAGCCATTCCCATCCCGTTCTTCGACTCTGTTCATTGTGGCACTTCCTTTCGATTACCATCTCCCTCCGAGGCGACCTTTCGAGCTGCCCGACGTAGTCTTGAAGTCATGAGTCAGGCTGCCCGAAAGTCCATCATTCTTAATTTTGAATGCACTTCACTATTCTCTTCTTGGTGGGAAGGCAAATGGACCAAGAAATATGGAGGAGACTTGAAAGAGACTCATGATCGCCTTTTCAGTCAACTTTCTCTCAAATCATACCCCAGTTCGGGCGAACTTGAAAATTGGAAGGATATGATCCAGCAGAAGAACTGATTCCTTTTGATAGGTATTCTTCTTCTTCACTTGACTCTGTCTCCCTTATGAAGTTCTTTGAATCTTACTTTACTTGATCCTGCAGCCCAAGTAGATGTTGAGATGACACCCATTGAGTCCGAGGATGACTCAACTGATGCAGCAGTTCTTCATGGAGTTGCAACAGAGGCTGAAAAACGAGAAGCTGGAGAAAGCGAAGATGTTTCAGAATCCTTTGGAGATACAGAGACTGAAGAAGTTCCTGAAGTCATTGTCAAAGCGCCTAAGCGAAAGAAAGCAGTTGTGATTAAGACTTCATATTCCGATCCTGCATCTCTGCCCAAGACTAAACGACCAATTCTTACTAGAAAGAGTAAGAGAGCAAGAACCGTCCAAAACCCCAAGCCTTCAGCCTCATTTGCTCCAGTCTCTGAGGCAGGCAGAAGGAAGCAAAAGTCTTCAAGTGAGTTTCTGTTCTTCTTGATCAGATTACCGTCCTTTTTCTTTATACAACTGCCCTTTTTTTCTTGAAAAATAGGACCTCAAGCATCTAAGAAACCAATCATTGCTTCTAAGGAGGATCCACTAGGAGCTGATATGTACAAAAAGGCCGAAGAATTGGGAAATGTCACTCTTAAAGAACTTGAGGTATGGCCTATGTTTTTTTTTTCTTTTTTATATCTTACTAGTTTTCCTTGCTTTCATAAGATTCTGAGCATGATTACTTGAGTCAGGCCGCGAGAGAAGAAAAGCTCCTTTCGCCCGAGACCTATTCGCCACTTGCCCGAAAGACAAGCATCTCTCATTCCCAGGTTAATCCTTCAGAGGTGCATCTTCTTCCTTCTCGATCATTGGGTAGCTATATAGTCTCTGGAGCTAATGCCCGAACCTTTCTCTTTTTCTATCTTCATCCAGGTCGGGGTATCTGCCTCCTCGCCCAGTCAAGATTCTCCTTTGAAGTCTCTAGTTTCTCCTTCTGCCCTGGAGGTAACCTCATCTTCTCAGTTTGATCCATCTACAAGAGTCATGTTGCACTTTGTGGATGAATGCAGTAACTTGGTGAGCAACTGTTCTTGCATTGAATTCTTGTACATTGCTTTTATATTAACTTCTATTAATATTTTCCGCAGCCTTCTCCAATATATGAGCCACCCCACCCGTTAGTGGTATCAGATAAGGAACCGATAGTCCTTGAGATTCCTGTAACCTCAAAGGTAGCGGTTTTGTAGGTGTTTGCTTGCCCGACAGTTACCATCGATGAACCTCCTCCCCCTTCTCCTCAGGGTCAAACTCAGGTATGAGAGTATTTTCTCTCTGTTTACCTCTTATAATCTGCTTATTAACAATTGCTGTTTTCCCCGGATATTTCTAGGGGACTGGCGAAGGTTCAGGCGCAGCCTTTTCTTCCCCTATTGGTGATAGGGAGTCTTCCCCTCAATCAGGAGTTGGTGCTTTTCCTTGTGAAACCCCAGGGCTCAGTCAGGTATATTTTTCCTCCCCAAAGCTCCCCTTTACTTCAGACTGTATTTTTGTTTTGGTCTGATCTTCTTTGGTTTTTGCAGCAAATTTTGAAAGAAGTTTCTCCTCCTCGCTTGGTTCATAAGTCAAAGCTCCCCCGGCCTCATTCTGGAGTTGAGAAGACAACCACGAAGAGAAAAATTTCCCCATCAGAGGATATTACTCTATTGGAGGAAACTGGAGTGCAAAATCCTTCTTTTTCCTCTTCCTTCTCAAAAACTGCTAAGTTGCCCAAACTTTTTGAAGAACTCGGGCAACTTGAAACGGATTTAAAATCTTCAAAGCATCATTTAGCACCTCCCGGCTTTCCAGAGCAACAACGAGTTTTCCAAGAATGGGCAAGGAATGACTTCTCAACTTCATTCAGCCTCAAGGCTCTTTGTAACCTAGAAAAGGTTACGATTGAGTTTTTCAAAGCCGGTCAACTGTCAAAAGCCCAGCATGATTCTTTTCTTTCCTTCTTTGAGAATTTGAGGGCTCTCATGGAGCAACATCAGAGAGCTGATAGACAAGCCAATCGGGTACAATGCTTTATGGAGAAAGAATCAAGCACATCTGCTCAGTTTGAACGGCTGATGGGTGAAAGCTTTCTGACAAAAGAAAAGATCGGAGTTGTTACTTCTGAAATCCAGAAGCTGGAGGAACAACTGGTTACTCTTAAAGCTGAGCAAGTAACTCTTCTTGACAACCTCGAAAACCAAATCGAAGAAGTGAAGGAGTCAAAATCGAAGTTAGAGCATCCTAGGTCTCAACTTGCAAATAACCATACTGTTTTGGCCAAACCTAGTAGGATTTTTACGATCATGCAGACATATCATTCTCAAATAATCACCCTGAGTGAGGATGTAAAATTTTTAGACTAGGATTATTTGTAACCCTTTTCTTATTGGAATGAATATGTGCTTTGCCTTTTGCTTGCTCTGCTCTCGGTACTATCTGGATTCACTTTGGGCAACTCTCTGCCCCCTTGTTTATTTTCTTCTTTCTTCTGCTTCCACCATTAGTACTAATTTTTGGGACCTGATCATGATCTCTTGGTCCCCCTCATGGAACTTTTATTTAAACTGGGGTGTTAGGACAACCTGGGATCTATCTCCCTCATTTGCTGTAATGACTGATGACTCTGGCTTCTCTACCCAAATCAGGTTGATCATATTGATAGAAGCCTCCGGGAAAGGGTTTGTATCAACCATCATACTAGCTTGAGGCTTATCAAGCAATAGATTTCCCTTCACTATAAGGTCTTGTATCCAATCTCTGAACTGGACACAATTGGCTATAGAATGGTTGAAGGTATAGTGTAACTTACAATACTTCTTCCCCCTCAGCTCTTCTGGCTTGGGCATCTTTTTAGTACTGTCGGGCAAGATCACTCTTGCCCGCACCAGTTCTTCATAGATCTCCGGTGCCCTGGCCAAATCAAACGAATAACTCTGGTACTTAGGAGGTTTCATGGGGACGAAGCCTCCATCATTCATCATGATTTTCTGATCTTTAATAGGTTGAACTAGCCCTTTCACCGTCAGTGGTTTGAAATGCGTGGTCATTTCAGCGGCACACACATTAATGTCATTTCCATCATGGCCATCTTCATGCTCTGGCCTGGTTTCTCCTACTTCCACATGATGAATTGCAGCTTTGTTTTTGTAGAAGGGATGAGCTTTGGAAGTATGCTTCACTTGTTGCTCTTCTAGCAACAACCTTTCATATTTTGTAGCGGCAATTACCAACTCTTGCAGCTCGTTGAATTGGGTATCATAAAATCTTTTCCTCAAAGGTAATCTCAGAGCCCTTTGAGCAATTGCTATGAGCTGAGCTTGGTTAACAGAAAATTGACATCTCATCCTTGTTTTTCTGAACCTCATCATGAAATCCTCTGTGGACTCATGATCATATTGTTTGACTTCAACAAGATCATTGATAGATAATTCTGGCTCTATCCTGTAAAATTGTTCATGGAAGACCATTTCCATCTGCCCCCAATTGGCAATAGAGTTAGGGGGTAATAGGGAGTACCACTGAGATGCTAACCCTGCCAATGAATTCCCAAACAGCCTCAACTTATAGTTTGGGTTGTCCTCATATGCCACACAATGATTGGAGAATTTGAAAATGTGGTCTCTGGAGGACACGATGCTATCTTCACCCGTGAACGTTGGGAATGCAGGCATCTTGAAGTTGAGGGGAAATGGATTATGCTCATCAATGTACTCGGGATAAGGCTTTTGATAAGTAACCCTGAACATCGGGCGAGCCCCTGGTTGAGCATTCTGAGCCACCGTCATTCTTAATTCAGCCAACTCATCCCTCAGTTGTTGAGTAGTTGTATTATTATTTTGGAAGAGAAAGGCAGACTCGTTCTTCGGGCTTCGGTCATTGCCCGTGCCTGCTTCTTTTCTCGACTCGGGTTTCCTCCAATTGGCTCCTCCTCCCTTATTGGCCAACGTGGGTGGCCTATAAGGAAGAGGTTTGTCTGAAGTTGTGGAGCTTTCTTTTCCGCTGGACTCTCCTGTTGATATAGGCATCCCATACTTCATTCTTTCTCACTCACTCTGCCCCATATTATTAAGTGATAATAATGGGAAGCTAGGAAACTCTTTCTCCAGAACTGGTTCTATCACAGGTTGACTTCCTTTAGGAACTACCTTATTCTTTCCCCTATCATTTTCTTCCTCTAAGAATGGGAACAAAGGAATGACTGGTTCACTTCTGATGGTAACCTGGCTCATTCCACTTCCTTGAGCACCTTTTGGAGTAGAAAACTCCAGATCTAATCTTCTCTGTAGATTCCCCGTTAAGGTACACAATCTACTTACTTCCACCTTACTTTCCAAAGAGATTTTTTCCATGCTTTTTAATATTTGTTTCATGGTAGCCTATAGTTCTTCATTAGTTCCTCTAACTTCAGACTTCTCTGATGAAGTTGGGCTTTCCAGGACCACCTGTCCTGATGGGGAAGAAGGATTTTCTGATTGATCTGCCATTTGTAACAAAGGGGAATTGTCCTTTGTATTCTTTCTGCAAGGTTTATGGCTTTTCCTTTTGGACATGCGTAATTAAAACAAATGTATCCCACCGGGTGTGCCAAAACTATGTTCGCGGCAGGAATTTCCGTTGGGGATGTTTCCTGGTCGACGAGCACACAGCTCCCCGAGAGGTTGGCGTCGGTTGATGTTTTCTGTCGGGCTTCTACTTTACTGGCGGGCTTATCGGGCAAGGCCTGTCGGGCAAGGCTTGTCGGGCAAGGCCTGTCGGGCAAGGCTCGTGGGACAAGGCTGAAAGAGAAGGACAGAGTTAACTTTGAAATGTGCCTTTGTGGGGCCTTAGGTGTAGGTCTTGATGCTCACAATCAAGATTAACTTTTAAGTGCTCAGGCGTGCCACTGTCATCTTCAGCATGGCAGATGTAAAACGGATGTCAAGTTTTAGTTGTATAAATATATATGCCCGAGAGACCGTGTTAGTTATGACAGGTGCCTTTGTGGGGCTTTAGGTGTAGGCCTTGAGGCTTCCAGTCAATAACTAAACCAGTACTCGAACATATAACATTTGTTTCATTGATTTCAGGAGTCTTATGCCTATTATACTTCTGATCACCCAATCTCGAGGAATAGAATGAATCCAAATAGGTGCCTTTGTGGGGCCTTAGATGTAGGCCTTGATGCTTCCTATCAGAATTAACTCTATGCTCAAACGTTCTAGCCCGAAGAGCATAATGAATCCAAATAGGTGCCTTTGTGGGGCCTTAGATGTAGGCATTGAGGCTTCCTATCAGAATTCATTCTATACTCAAACGTTCTATGACAATCATAATATAATAGGAGTAAAACTGAGGGATAAGTCGATTACTTGCGCCCCAAGTAACTTCGGACTTCTTGTTTATCAAAGACTGTCGTGGATGGGTTAAGTCCACATAAGGTTCTTTTTTATGCCTTGAGGTCAAGGACTTTTAAATGATCAATCTTACATGCCCGAGAGCTTAGAACTTAGATCTGGTTTGAACTATGAAGACATATTCAAATCGGATTCAAGTACTGAGAGAGTCTTTTAATAGTCATCTTACTAGAAATAACTTGAATACAACTGGAAGTATACAACATATTGCTAGGCTAATGAACGAAAAGACAAAAACAAATAGGGTCGGGCAAGGTTTAACCTTGTCGGGCAAGGCTGATCGTCTTGCAACTTCCTATCTTTGTGGTTTATCAAGGGGTTTGAAAGCTTAGAAAATGGGGTAAGGAGATGAGTTTACAGAGAGAAATCGATACTACAGCAAGAGTTGAACAGGGTAGCAGAGCTATTACAAAGGTTTGAATGAAGGTTTATCCCGAGAGGGATGAAGGCTGGGGCTGACTACAGCTTCGTTTGAAGGAAAATCTGGCTTTTGAGCGAGTTTGTGCTTGCATTTGTTTGTTTGGTTGAGTGTCATTATTCCTGGTTTCTCTTTCTTCTTTTATAGACAACTCGGTTTGGCCTCCTGTAGCAGCAACCTTGCCCGAATGCAGCTTGAAGGGTAGTGACTCATCAGCTATTTTACTTGTACTGCCACTATAAAGTACTTTATGGGCTGATTAGTTGGTCAGTCTATACCACTTGGCCTTTGAGTAGGTGAGCAAGTGGTTCTCATGAGCTGCACCAAGTCAGAAAAGGCATTTTCTGCTTTCTGGGCTTTGGTTGGGCTTCGGCCATCTCTCCTTCTAGGCTTTCCTTTGGGCCAACTCCTTTCCGAGCCCAAAGTTCAAGTTTTGATCCAAACATCTACATTAAGGAGGTGAGGGAGTGGGGTAAACCTCACAATGTGCTAGCAATAATGTGGTTCAAATTTATCTTTAATAAGAATCAAATCTAAGATCTCTCACTTACAAGTGAAGATGAATACTACTAAGTAATAACAAGATCAAAATATCGTCATCTTGTTTTTATATAAAACAACGAGATACGAACCCTAATTCAAAACGAGTTCATTGCCAATGAAACACAAATGCCAGTACCCAAAACTATTATCATAGAATTAATTAAGTTGACTAAAGCAGTATGCTTCACCGTACTCATCTAAGTTTGAATTTTCATTAAGAGAACAAAACCATTATTATTTCTTTCAAACCATCTTCATTAAGAGAACAAAACAGAAGATTGAATAATTAGCCTCTATAATTTTGAATCTGGATGCAGATTAGGATGCAGATTGATGGTTTCAAAGTAGCTCATTTACTAACAAGGGGATGAGAGATTTTTCATTGTGCCCAAAATACGGGAGTACATCATATGTCATTACTGTGTGGTGAGATACTTGTGTTAAAAAATTAATAATTTAAAAAATTAAACTTCCCTACCCTTATATAATTACACATGGTGTACCATCCGTGTTCCAAACAGAATAAAAAATTTCTCCAAGCTAACTGAGAAAATTTTCATTGTGATCGGAACACGGATGATACACCACATGTTTTTATATAAGTGATGAAAATTTTTATTTTTTAAGTTATTAAGTTATTAACACACATTTCCCACTATTTATATAGTGACAAGTGATGTACCATCCCGTATACCAATCATACCAAAAAATCTCTCGAATTAGCTACGGGGATGATCAATGAGTGCCCATGAATATTCTGTAAATCACCATCATCTCCATTTTAATTCAATGGGTATACGTATACCATCCCTAGTCGGCAGCTTCGGCAGAGATTAGTTTAATAGAAAATACCATTTACGTCACATTTGCGAACTAAAATACAAAATCAGAAGATAATATATAAAACAAGGTCAAAACATTGCTATTAAATCTTGGTATAAAACAATAATTCTTGCCGTGCCAATTTAAGCATGAAAAGATATTATAATTAGCCGAAGGGAATAAAGAAATTTGATCCTTTGCTTTGCTTAAACAAGATTGACATTAGATATGGAATTAACAAAAAAGTTAGAAGATTAATTAGAACCGCTAATCTGATTCCAGGAGTTCACATCTGAGACCTTTTTACAAACTCCTCCCTTTTTCCTGCTCAAAACCCTCTAACAATCTCAAGCCAACCTGCTCCTACTTAGTGCTAATTAAAATATTTAAACCTGCATTAATATTCTAAAGAAAAAGAAGAGGACAAAGTTGGGAAATAAGTTGGCATCTTCTCTCCCTATCTCTGACCCCAAAAGCCTTTCTCCTTCCTCACATGATTCTTCAACACACCTGCAAACAGTCACATGATTATTGTTAGGAGCTCAAGAATCAACTCCATCATCTTACATGCAGACTATTAGGGATGTAGTATTCATAGAAAACGTGAGTTTGTCCAGTTGGTCATGATTGTACTTGTCCTCTTGCACCCGTATAAAAATCTCCCTACTCGCACAGTATTTTAAACTCTCGCTTGTATAAGTTATATGATTTTAATTAGTACTACACTCATAATATGGGGATTGAGATCCACTTTAAATATGTGTCCAGAGCACGCATAGTGAGAGATTCTTACCATTCAATTTAAATCATACGGTCCTATTAGCCCATCACACTGATCCACTAACTTTTACAGTTTGAATATCTTTTTCTCTCTATCGAACGGTCCAGATCCCTTGGTCCACAAGCTGGGACACATCCGTAATATGGAAGGGAGATTATATTCACACACCCCAAATTACTTCTCCCACACCCTTTTAATTTTTTAATATTTTTATATCAAGTGTTAGTGGTGTGTAGAAAATATTAAAAAAATTAAAAGGGTGTGAGATAAGTAATTTAGGATGTGTGAATATAATCTCTAGATATAGAATGCTACTAGATAAAAGCCTAGGAGCTACACTATTGAACTATGTAGAACAATTCCCTCAAAAGATCAGCCAACAACAAAAGTTTGTTTCTTTTGTTTTTATATAGGAAATTTCTAGCAATATAATCATTTTTTGTATTGTTTATGGGGAAATTTGGATACATCATGTGTAGGAACAGAAAAAAGGGGCAAAGAAAAAATCTCTCTTTAATGAATAAAAGTTATAAAACAAACAAAGAACAACAAATGAAAAAACAAATCTCTCTCCATCATCTGAAACACTAACATGTTTGTCTCTGCAATATTTATGACCAGAAATGAGATATGACATGCGTTAAAATCCAAAAGAAACTGTTCAAGTGTTCAGCACACCAAAAAATAACAGAAACCAATATCCATAGAAAGTGCAGCACATGTTACAAAATAACTGCAGAAACAAAACTTATAAAACATAATTAAATTAAGAGAAGTGATTATGCACACCCTATTCTTCACCTACAAACTTCTGTCTATCCGTCATCGGATTGAATAAATTAATAGAAAATCAACGGACTGAAATAATAAGGGTGTGCGGAAGTCATCTTCCGAGACTTGATTACCTGAGGGTTTACAGTCAGGGGGATCCTCAAAGAGTGAGAGGGAAAACTGTTTGTGAGCAACCCCAATGTCAAAGAGGATGAGACCTGATCTTGGATCATCAACAATGATGTCTTTGACCGGCAGCCACAGAAAGAGCTCCTCCTGAGACAAACCCTGAACCCCAATGAGGCTGCCATAGCTGAGATTTGCCCTCACCACGCTCTCAAAGAAAACCCTGTTCTCATATTTTGTGAGGCATGGGGCATCAAGGAAGACCTGGAGCTCCCCATTGTCTGAGAGAGTGTAGGACTTGACCTCCTTTGGGAGGAGGCCAGGTGGCAGACCCTGGGAGATAAGGAGGTCGTGGATGTTGGTGGAGGAGAGAGAGAGGGGTAGAGAGAGAAGGAGGAGAAAGGTCCATGGAAAGACTCTGAGGAAGGAGGAGAAGAAGTGGGTGTTTAACAGGGACATGATGGTGGTTGGATGGAAAATGTTTAGAGAGAGAGAGAGAGGATTTGGAGGGTTTTAAGGGGCGATGATATGTATCTGGGAGAGTTGGAAAGTTGGAAAACTGTTTATTAAAGGAGGACTGGTAGAGTTGGAAAGTTGAAATACTGTTTATTAAAGAGCATGTGTAGTGAAGTTACTATATTGCCCTAGTTGGTGATTGCTTTGTTTGTGTGAGGTGATGGGGGGCCAAAAAAGGGATCTCTTTGGATCCCTTCCTCTAAATTTACCCTACCAATCAATTCGAACTTTTAAAATTTGATCCAACGGTTAAAAATAAAAAACTTCTTTAAAAGTTATAATAACTTTAACCGTTGAATCAAGTTTTAAGGACCCTGATTGTTTGATGAGATAGATTTGGTGGAAGGAATCTAGAAAGGATCCCTTTCCGGGGGGCCAAGAGCTTAATTATTTTGTACTGTAGCACCTTATTATTATTGGCTGTCTTGCTTGCTGACGTACTAAATTGTTTCTTAAAGTTGTATCTAGTCAAGTGTATCTACAATTATACATTCTACACCATAACCATAATAAATATCTATTCCATTTTCTTCTTACCTACTAATCATGTATCTTATTTTAGTCTTAGTAATAATATTTTACTTGAACTTAAATTAATGTTTAATTATCTGTAAGCTTTTGTAGGTACAACTTAACTGAGTTACGTCTTTAAAAGTTTTTGAGACGTTCTTGCCTAAGTTTTATTTGTTGTGGGCGAGTCTTAGCAATTGTGTCATCTGAATGATTGAACGAAAGATTTGGATGCATAAATTTGAGTGAAGTCGGTGAATATGTGTGAAAGGAGTTTGAAATAGAGAAAAAAAATGTTGAAAATGATTGTTGATTTCAGGTAGAAAAGGGGATGTATAGCCAGTGGCGGATCCATAATTCTAACATCGGATGTTCCTAATCAAGGTACACTAGACGCTAATTGGGTGGCGGGCTCGAGTGTAGCCCCTATGCACTTAGACGGGCATTTGCGTACTAGGATGATTTAAGTAAATTTATTATATATCATATAAATAAATGCCTATTTACACTTAAAAAAATTGTACTTGTTCGAGAATTTATGTTTATTAAGTAACATATAAAATACAAGAATATCATAATTTTCCTTTAGTATTTTAATGAATTTGATGGTATGAGATGAAAGTTCTAGTGATTATGAGTTCATAGTACTTTACGAAATATTTTTCAGAAGTTGTATGAATTTATAGTGAATTTACAAGAAAAATAACAGCATCAAACATATTGGTTGAGTAATACATCATCCTTTTATTAATTAAAATGCTAGGTGGCACAACCTAATTGGACAACAATTATAAAAAAAGAATGGAGAGTTGGTCACTTAGGGAATTGATAGTCTTTCTTCTTCGTTAGAACAAGATCCAAGAACAGCAGGGCCATAGTGGTTTCTTCGTATTCCTCCTCGTCTGAAAGTAGATCTTTCTTCTTGGTTCAAAGCTTCTGTTGCACAACATCTAGACAACCATAATAGTCTTCCTCTCTTCCATCATCTGCCCAGACCGTTGGGTGGTCATCGGGGATCCTTACCGGCATCTTTTCGGACTTTCGGATGGTCCCGAAACCACCCAAGTCTATGAATAGATCTGCCCTGTGTGTAGCACTGTGGCACCCTGCCTTGCCCAATTATTGGATGGGCAAAATCCAATACCTATAAGGAGATTTTCTTCAAGGCTGGGTGGGGAGTTGTCCACCCTTGCAATTGAATAGGTCTGCTCTTGTTAACTCATGTTGGTTGATAATATCGCTGTATAGTTATATTGTTCAAAATATTTTCTTTTCGTTTTTTTTTCTAGTGAAAAACCTAAATAACAGAACTAAAAAAGAAGTAACAATAAAAAACGGTAAGTAACAACGCTTTTAAGATTAAAGAGACCATATACGAGTGATATATTCCCAAATTCGTAACAATATCCGCAACAAAATTAGCTTTATGAAATACATGATTTCACATTGTATAATAAAATTTTAAGAATACCATCGTTTTGTACCAAATGATTCGTAGTTAACTATTTTTTTTTTCTTAATAAAAGCCAACTAAAGACTAAAAAGTGCCAAAAATAAAAGAAAAAAATTGGTAGTTTGTACAATCTTCATTTAAATACAAAAAATGTACCACAAAGGATCCCTAGGTGGTGCAAACAGCTCAGCCAAAGGACCTCCTCCTGGCCATTTCATCATAAAAATTGGCAACAAAGAAAGTATGACTACATATTATGAATACTATTTCATTAACTAAACTAATAATTAGAAAAATACTAGTCTTTCAATTGGAACTAATTAGAGTTTTTGGTTCTTAGATTTGTCATATTGTTATAACTTTGGTTCCTTGCTCTTAAAATCCTTTTATTTTGGACAAAAAGTGTTACACAAAAATATCATTAATCCACATTGTGACAAGTTTTAATTCAAATATCAAATTAAATCAAAATTCAGGAAACGATACTTGAACGTTTTCGATTAATTAATAACCAACCCAAAGTAACATACTATAACATCAGAGTCTATTTGCGTTTGCAGGTCAAGCAGCTAAATGTAGAAAAGAGTCACTGAATAAATACTTCCATCTAAAAATTATAATTGAAGAGTGCTACCATTAGCATGTAAGAAGTGACGAAGCCAACATAAAGTCATTAGCTGCTCGTGACCTCAATAGCTTCATAACTCCACATATTTGTGTATGACTACACACAATTGTGGCAAACTGAAAAAAGAGCCAAAACACTGAACTACAAACTGCTGCTTCTTTTGTGCAACCCCCCGAGCCCCGTATAGTATAGTTATTTGTAAAAAAATTTCTTTCTTTCATCTGTCGTTCTTTTCCTATTTCTTTTGCGTGACCTTATAGTGTGCAACAAGTGTTCGATAAAAAGTCTCACTCGATAGTCCTACGCATAAATCGACAGAATGCGGCATAATTTGGTAGATACCCAACTCCGCCACTGCGCGTAAGGGTATATGAAAAATTGTTCAATCCCATATGAACCAATGGAGTATACATTAATTAACCAGAGAGTAACGGCTGCATCTGTAGTGGAAAAGTCAGAATCCAGGAAGTCCCTCATATGAATTCTGCAACTGTAGACGGGAAGGGATGGTGAATATATAGGCAACAACTGCAGACTTGCTGCATACCCTTTTTTTCTTTTCTTTTACTGTTAAGTTCATGTTGATCCACAGAAAAAAAAAAGCTTGTATAGGGATTTTTTCATTTGATGTCATGTAGCTAATGTTCTAAAAATCGTGAAGCATTAGATGCGCGCCCAGTTCGCTTTTTAGAACATTGCGAGTGGCAAACATTTATCTAGCTAAAACATAACAAGTGTTACGAGCTTTCATTATAATTCGAATTATTTAACACGTGTTATGTAACTGAAGGTTTCTACATGATGTACGAGAGTAAATTATCACTCATTTTTTTCTTCATATTTTGTGTACGTGAAGAAAGTTGATGTATCGCTATAAAACCAATTGCAATCACTGCTCGAAAAATCTCCGCCTAGGCGTTAAGTGGCTGGTTACCATCCCGATTAACTCCTAGGGGTTTGAAAATTAATAAAATGCGCCTATACCTCCTTAAGCGCCCTCCTAGACTTGTGACTCTCATTTAGACAGAAAAACGATAACTTTCATTTCCGATTTTATTTTGTTAAATAAATTGTAAAAGACTTGTCGAATACTTAATACTTTAATCTTTTTTTTTCTTGCAATTTATATTTCATTTTATCTTGCAATTTATGTATCTCAATACAATTATGTATTGTTATAAGTATAAATAAGCACTTATTCATACGATATATAATAAATTACCTAAATCCGCCTAGCTGCTTAAGCAATAAGCGTCAACTCACCGCCCGACTAGCATATAGTATCTATTAGAATCTTGATTGCAATACGAAGTCTAGCAAAACTCCTTTTTTTCTGATATAAAGTTCACACTGCCACCACTCAAGGCTTCTAACATTTACTGAGTCTTTATTATTATTATTATTTTTTGTCAAACTAAGTTACTTCCATAATCAATTCCATTAAAAAAAAACATACTAGTACAAGAAAAAAAGAGCTCAAAAACATCCCACAAACTAAATACAAGCCCAGTTAAAAAAAATAAATACAACATAAAAGTCCAAAAGGATCAAACTGAAAAACAACATAAACCCTAAAATTAAAAAGAAAACCAGCAGTCATTACCAAATTTGATGCGCGTCCATTGCAAGGCCATCACCACCAATAAAATAAACCAAACAGAACAACTGGATCAACAAAAAATAAGAATGATCAAGTCACCCACATAATGAGCGTTATTATAATCCTACCAAATAATGAGTCTATTTTGCCCTTGAGGACTCGAATAGTGAAAGAAGAAACCTGCGTTGAAGATAAAAATTTTACGAGGCAATGATTAAAAGTTACCTGGTAAATGCCCCCTGGGGCCCCACCTACAGACATATACTGTTGACAATGAATAAAATCCACTAATCTAGTGTGAGTATAGGCCCCACGTAGTTGCTTTGCAGGTCCCATGCGCCACTTCTTATTCCATATTATTCATCCTTTGAAGTGTATATCGGGTCCGGCTACAATAGTATGTTCCACTCGTAGAACGAATTTTATATGAAATTTAATCGTTGAAAAGAATTATTAGATTTTTATAAACAAAACATAGTTGTTAATTTTTTAAACGGTTTATAATCTTAACTATTTATTTTTCGTACAACTTAGTGTTAGTACAATTAAAGGAACCCCAAAATATGAGTAATTGTTTTACAAGAGGCATGTAAGAGCATATTTGAACTTAGCCAAGTTAGTAATAGTAGTGTATATTTTTTACTGAAAATATAACTTTTGACATACCCGACCTAAATCAGGACGTGCTGGCCGTCACGTGAGAGTGACGTAACCATGTGCACAGTGCGGAAGCAAAATTGATATAGAGAAATACGAGTGAATAAAAACCAAACTACTAGCAGTACTAGCTAAGATAAAATGCTAGTGCGAGATTAAGTGTGACATACACAACCAGAGCATAAATAGCCTAAGTGCAATCAGGTAGGACAAGTACTAATTATACAACACCCAAGGGTGATCCTACATTTATGATGTTCTGTCAGAACCACTGTCGAAATCCCCGTGAGCCACCAAAACACTTCTACTTAAAACCTGGAGGGGCGCAAAACAGAAAATGTGAGTGGGCAAAAACAAAGCTTTTCAAAATCATTTCATTTCTCAAAAGTTCTAACCCCTCGCCGTAAAACCTGTATAATTTCCCAGAAAATATAATATATGCTATAACAGAAATCATGCTCAGGATGAAAATCCATAGAAATATACCATGCCAAAGTATCTAAATGAAATGCCATAAGTAGTCCAGTTAAAATATGTCAATGCCAGATATCATATCAGCCGGATCCACCTAACGTGACCTGCACGGCTGAGTTTATAGCTCATAACCAATCTCAACCATATCAAATCCTGCACACGAGTCGGAACCACCTAAAGTGGTATGTACGACAGGGCTAGGTGTAAAATAAATATGCTCTAGTGCTACGATCACGTGAAGACTGTGCGAATGATCGCGGGTCACCTACGAGTAGGAACCACTTATAATGATCTGTACGACAAGCATGTGCACCTAACTTGGATCCAAGGTGAGCATATGGTGCGGGAGGTGAACATCACGTGAATGACTGTGCCCTAACTCTGGGTGAGAGCACTAACACCGAGATGCAGGTTTATGAGCTCTCAATGCAACACATCATATCTCGCATAACTAAAGCAATCTCATATCTTTAATTTATGAACTTACCTGACACTTACCTGTGTGTCCGCAGCACCAATCATAAATATATGCAACTACTAATGCATAAATAAAATAGGCAGATACTATGCATGGCATTTCAAAACGTATAATCATTCAAATTCATTTTCTGGGAAAAATCTCAAATATATAGGTATATACGGAAAACCAAAAGCCCACTCACTGATATGTCAAAGAGTCGTAGCCCCTGAGCCTCGATTGATGGCGCTCGTCCTTAGGATAGGTCTCACTTATATGCGAAATAACTAAATAAACGTTAATTAAAGCATATAACCAAAACTAGCTAATAACTTCTCATAAAATGCTCAAATGGACTGTTTGAATATACCAACGTGATCTACTCAACACCACGAACATCCTCATATTTTTAGAAAAAAATTCCGACCACCCACACGCCGGCCAAGGCACGGCCAGACGCGCCCCCACGCGCGACCAAACCCTAACTGAGCCTAACGGCCGTTAGGAATATTCCGTTAAAACCTTAATAAAAGTTGACGGCATTACCTGACGCCATTAGAATATTCCGTCAGACTTGACGGAATATTCTCCTTTGTCTTCCTTGGTTCGCCTGAGACCGTCGCTATCGCCGGAAATTGGGAAAAAATTTAAACCTTCATATCTTCTTCATTTTGCAACCAAAACTCATGAATTTTATACCATAATGAAGCTTACAACGAGTAGAACAAAACCTTACCAATTTTAAGCCCTAAAATCCACGGAATCTTGCCGGAAAAAGCACGATAATCCGACCACCTCTGCAACTCGTTGAACCCGAGCTTCCCGACGTCCAAATCACTCCAAAGTTACTCCCTGAGCTTCGTGAAGATGTTTTAAGGCTTCCTATGACCTTAAAACTCGCTGAAAATTCAACAATTACGATCACATGAACAATGCTCACAATCGGGGTTCTCTGGTTTTCGGGTTTTACTAGCTCTCACTTCGAACTAAGGGTATGGATGAGCTCCTGAGCTCACAAAGAACACAAAAGCAACCTCCTCGAAGTCGATCCGAGTAAGATGAAGCTAGTTTGAAGAGTGACCGTACAACTTGTACGGACAATGGATGAAATCCGAGATAAGGGTCAACGGGGTTGTTTGGGTGTGTGTGTGTTGTCCTAGTTTGGGCTACCAACCAAAACAAACAAAAGCTTAAGTCCTAAATGGGTCCAAACACTTAGGAACTTAACATATTGGTCCACTTCTAAAAACATGTCACACACAACACATCTCAACATCTAAGGGCAAAATAGACATTTCACACTATTGATAAAATAATTCAGGACGGGCTGTGACAACTTTAACCCTTGAAACTCAAGTTTCTTTACATAAAACCCGACATGGTCTTTTTATCTGAATAAAACCCAATGACTAGGCTCTACATAAGCAAATTCATTAATTTTGTTTGCCTTTACACATTTTGCATTTTTCAGATGCCTAAAATACCCTTAATTACAGTTTTGATGTAGACATTTAATTCTATGCAGATTTGAAGGGAGAGATTAATGGAAAAAAATGCATTAATGTTTAACATCATTGCATATTAATATATCATAACAAATTGTATGTTAAGGCAAAAAAGAACTAATAATGTTATACTTTCCTTAAGATTTCATAATTGTTTTTCAAATTTGCATAAAATTAGACAATTTTAATTTAATCTTGTCATTTTCTTTCCAAATGAAAATCTGAAAGAGCACTATAAAATAATTTACCTATATTTAAAAAATATAGGTAAATTATTTGGACATGTGCATTAGTAATAAATTTGCCATGTATATGTAATGATACATGCAAAATAATTTACTTTTAAAATAAAAAATGTTATTTGATTCAAAATAAATTTATCTATATTTTATATAATAATATAGGTAAATTATTGCACACATATATATTAGTAGTAAAATGTGCCCAATATATATAATAATGCATGAAAATAATTCACCTACAAATAAAGGAATTTTGATTAAAAAATAATATATCTACTACTTTTTTGTTTATGAATTTTAATTTCCTTTTTTATATTACAAACATAATGTACCTACAATATAATTTACCTATTGTTTAATCTTATAAGAAAATAATGTATCTACTGTTTTATTTTTATTTTTTTGTCGAATATCTATTGTTTTATTTTAATGGAGATAATTTGTCTTGGTTTAATTTTTACGAAATAATTTAGGCACTGTTTAACTTTACCAAAATAATGGAATTACTATTTTAATTTACCTACAAAATAAATGCTATTTGATTCAACATTAATTTACTTATATTTTACATATAAATAACAAGCATATATGATAACAAACAAAAAAATGCCTAATGTATGTAATAATCTAGGTAAAATAATTTACCTACAACATAAAAGAATATTAATTGGTTCTTTGTTGTTTTTATCAAACAATATTATTATTTGACGCAAAATAACTGATTGTACGAAGGATTTTTTTTTTCCATACGAAAAATGTGCACATAATTGTTTATGAACATGGCTAAATTAATATATATATATATATATATATATATTCCTAATATTTATCATACAAGAAAGGTAAATTTTCCATATGGGGTTAATCGTTAATCATAATTAGGGTGAGTAATAATATTTATTGACATAATTAGGGTTTTGTGGCATAAGTTGTAAATATGTGATAATAATTGGTTGCATATTTGTCTACATGGTACTCTATTTGAAATTTGGGTTTTATTTGGATATTTAATATTATGTGGGTTTTTGTTTGGAAAACCTATTTTTTATGCATCCAAGTTTGAGTCTTTCTCTCATAATTTAGATAAATTTAATACATATTAATTGTATAAAAAAAACGTAGGATATCGTGCTACTTTGATAATCCTTTACAGTTGGTGAATCCTTTACAGTTGGTGAATCCTTTTATGGAACCCTATTAAATCAACCACATGTTATTCATGAAAGTTGAAAATTTATCATCTTCACTTTTTTGAATGAAATTTAAAGCTAGCTTTTTGAACTTTGGTTAAATTAGTATTCATCTTGAGAGTTCAAATCTTCTACACTCATGTTGTGTGTGGCATCTATCATTGATTAACATGTGTTAATAAACTTAACCTTCTTTAATTTTGTTGTCATAAACTTAACACGTATCAATCAATAATAAATGCCACATAGAAAGGACACACAAAATGGCTGCTTAAAATTTGATCTCCCGTCTTGGAAGCCCTTTGTGTAACCAAGGGGTCAAAGCTATTATCTTTTGTTTAAAAATTAACGAAGACATGAAAGTTGGGGTTCCACCTCATAATTAATTAGTCAATTACAAGGAATAGTACAAATCTTTAATAATAAGCTTATGCAAGGTTCTTAATTCTTTGATGTGGAACCTTCATTAACTTCACTTAATAGCTACCTCGACGCACGTGGTGGATTGATATAGTGGTTAAGTTCTTTCTCTTCAATTCATTGTGTTCCGAATTCAAACCATCTTCCCTTTTCTTAGTCGAAATTAATTTAGAATATCGCTTATACTAAAATATGTACATGGACGAAATTAAGCGAATAATGCCAAGCTCTAAGTCGGACTAGGACCACTTCCTCCTCCCTCAAGAACATATATCACTCTTCCGACTCAACAAACATGTGGATGTCCCTTCGATACTTATCTTTCTTTGACAAAAATCACAATTGTGTAACCCTACCGAGGTCAATTCACATGCATCATGAAGTTTCACCTTCTAATAACTTTTACATCTGTTTTTATAGAATGGAGATTTCATGTTGAGTGATTTTCAACTGTAATTGCTTGTTGATTAGCTCGTAGGCCCGGGTGCCTTGATGGTGCCCTAGTGACGAAATTTTATTGTGCAGCTCACGTATACGCAGCACACTCGTAAGGATGTGGGAGCCATATAGCAGCCGCATCAAAGAATTTCTCTCTTGAGTTGGTCTAAATGGTGGAGTTTTTTTGGTATGCATCATTGTATACTATACATCGATATTCGTATTCGTTGAATTTTGACCAACTTTGTCCTTGTTTTCTTTGCATTAAACTTAAACTTTCAAATAAGAGCATCTCTAAGGAAGTACACAAATGTGACTTTTTCAAATACAAGTTTGTTAACCTACGTGGTAATTTAAAGACTAAAATTTGCTACTTCACAATTTTACACTCCAACAGACTCTACAAATTTTAGTATTGAATCATTAGAAAAAATGTTTGCTTAGTGGGACAGCAAGTCTTCAAATTTAGAGAATGTAGTACAAGTCGTAAACTTGAAGACTAAATTTGACAATTATGTTAGAGCAGAGAAATCCTGAGTAACACTTTTTTTTGAACAAAATCCTAAGTAGCACTTTGAAATTTAGCAAAAATCAACTTTTGTAGAATCTGGCAAATTAACTCGTTGGGTTGTTAATGGGTACTTATCAAGACCAATTTAGCTTGATTTCACCTTATACTATCAGCACCACTACCTATCTCACCTCTATATTTTGGTAAACGGGTCTTCATGGGTCCTCATTAGGAGCATCCCCAATGGCAGCTTTATCCTCTATGAGGCTACTACATTTCAAGCCTTAGTGAGAAATTTCATCCCCAATGAGCTAGAAAATGAGGCTAGCAGCTTCCTTTATTGAGTAGCATAAAATTGGGCTATATTTAGCCCCAAAAAATAGTGGATCCCACAAAAAAAAAGTAGCAACTCATGTGAGCAAAATCTCCTTCCCCTTGCAAATATGCTTATACTCTCCTTTTATTCTTTAAGTCTTTTTTCTTACATATTTTTCTTGCAATTTGGCTAATTAATTATTGTTTTAAATTCCACAATCAAAATTTCAAATTGATTTAACGTTCATGGGCATTGATAGGTGAAATTTTCAAATAATTTTTATCAAAATTGTATGATACTAATTTGCCAATTGGTGCTAGGTAAATTGTTGTGTTGTACGTGAAAATCAAATTATTTCAGAGGACAGAGTGATGGTTTGTATCTTTCAACGGATGATATTGAGATAAGAGAATCTAATCCAACGAACAGTTCATAAGTGATGAAATCTAACTTTGTCACAATTTGAACATTTTTAGGTTGAATGGTTCAAAAAAAAAAATTAAAAAAAAAAGATAGCACGTCCAAAATTCAACTTAAGAAAAGTTAACACACACAAAAAAATTATCGCATAATCAAATTACTACATATGAGAGATACTTCTATAAAGCTCCAAAGATTATTCGGACCTCTAAAATGGGCTATATCTATCACTTTTTCAACACCGTATAAAACCCCTCATTAGAGATACTCTAACAACCCAACAGATTGATTTGTCATCCTACTCGACAGATGCTCTGCCGCATACTCGTGGACTCAAAAGAGCTTTGTTAGTCGGACCTACAGGCCTTGCCTTTAAACTCAAGATATATAAAGACCAAAGGTAACGAACGAGACACCTCGTATGAGCATTGCCAGTCATAGTTTTCATGATTTGCATACTTGCAGGGGAGGACTCTGTCAGCTGTCCTCTCTCAGCTTTGTACATCCACCATCACAGACTCCTTCACAGAGATCACAGGTTTGATCGTTTGTGTTGTGAATTTCTGAATCAGAAACATGTTCCCTTACGCTTTCACTTCATTGTCCTTTCAGTTTTCATGGATTTGAAGATCAACTTTTCAAAGATTTTTTTTGGGTTTCGTAGTTGTTCTTTTAACTTATTTTCTTGGGAGGACTCTCCCCTGCTAATCTCCATCCCCTTCCCTCCCCTCCTATTTGAACGGTTATGGTTAAGTTACGTCAACATCTTATATTGATTTTTTATAGAAATAATAAGACAAAAAGCAATGTATGAGAATTTTCTTGGTTTCTTTTTCTTATTTCACTTGCAATAATTGGTGTTCGGCGAATTTCAATGCTCGAGCTGTCTCTGTTTGTATTTTGTTGCGTCCAATTTTCAATATCAGGGTCAATGAAATGAACGTATCGCCACTCAGTTCTTTGATTTGCCATTAAAGTTGGAAAATAGTTTGATGCTTTTTTTAATGTTCGAATCTCATCTATCTTTGATATCAAATCAAATAATGAGTGATTATAAATTTTTATTCACCAGGTGACCAAGATAATGGATTGCTTTAGTGCAATGGCGGAGTTAGAAATTTTTTATCAGGTGGGTTAGCTGAAGATTTAAATATTTATAAACAAAGAAACTTGATACTCACGATATCAGCTAGCTTAAGAAAAAATTTCACAAGGTGATTCAAAAAATTTTGTTATTAAACAAATACGTGTTAAAATTCAAACGAATCCAAACTTGTACATGTACAAAAAGTGATGAGAAAAATGATGTAAGAAAAATTACGGTATTATATAATTAAAATATAAGTAAACCAAGAAAATTCATATTAGTGACAAAATATATGGTAGGTTACATTCGAAAATCAATAAAAATTACATGTAAAATTTTATTTTTCACCGAAACCTACTATAGCCCAGGGTAGCCCTTAAGGTGGCTTCGCCAGTGCTTTAGTGTATTCGTAGAGCCCAACTGTTCTAAAGATAAGGCATAGTTGATTGTTGATTTTTTTTTTTTTTTTTTGGTCAAACGCTAGATTTGTTAGATTAAAGAGCCGACAGAGTTCAAACCTACGGCCGTAGTGCAAGGGCAACAGTCTCTCCGCCATTATGGTAGAGAGCCACTTGCGGCATAGTTGAATTGTGTTGAGATCTCACGGAAAAGAAAATCTACAGTCAAAAGCCACAAGCATAAAGTTCAAAGTTAAGACTGTTTTCCACTGCAAGCAGATAATAACTCGACTTTCTTTTGGTGAAATATTAGCTTATAAATACATACACAAATATTGCGGGCAATGAAAATTGAGTTTTCAATATAATGTACATGTTAGCAACGCAATCGAATAATGTGTTGTATTTTTATGCGCAAACGGAAGCGAATTATAACAAAGTACCAAATATCAACGTCATAGGTGAAAGCTAAAACAAACAATCTCAAACTAACACAAGAGATTTACGTGGTTCGGCGTAAAGCTTACTCCACGGGCGAAGCACGGCAAGGAATTTCACTAAACAAACGGAGATTACAAAAGAGTGTTTAAACTCTCACAACCCAAATCCCACAAATTACAAACCCTAAACCAAACGAGTAGAGAACTCAAAACTAACAGAGAAGATTCCCTCAAATTGCTCTCTAACTCATAAATTCACAAATTGACTCTCACCAAATTTGCCAAACGAATGAGCCATAAATTTGCCACACACTCGTGACTCCAAACGGTGACCTCCACCCAAAACCAAAATAGAGAAAAGCTCTCTAAACCATGATGAGGCACACTAAATACACTAACCCTAAGGTCCTATTTATAGTGCATAGGACTTAGGTTACAATAAGAATCCTAATAGGAAATAAATCCAAATCCAAATCAAATAGGTAATTAACAAAATCTCTCCACCAAGGGAACTAACTAAGAAGTCAAAATCAAACCCAAATAGGACACCAAAACCAAATAGGTAACACAAACCTAATTTATTGCATCATCCTAATTTTGAGCCAAAAACCCAACAATCTCCACCTCGGCGAGAAATTAGCAAACTTCCAAATTTGGGATACCAAAATACAAACGCAAACATGCACCAAATTCTTTCGAAACTGATCTCCACCTAGACTCAAAAAATCCAAAAGTCTTCAAACTTGAAATTTCCTCCAATGCCTTCTCCAACAAATTCCATTATGGAAACTAACAAATACGAAACAAAATCCAAGCAAAAGCTTGAACATATGAACAAAAAATGCGAATTGCACTCCACCCAAAGAGCTTGAGTACCAAGCTCCACCTCTTCACATAACCTTTAGAGGAGTTCAGAACAACGTTCTTCTGCAATGTTTGCATCAACACTAGCAAAAGACTTATAAAACAACTTCTTTTTGCCCTTGAGTTTAGGGCAATCTACTTTCCAATGACCTTCCTTATAACAATAGCTACAAGTGTTCTTTCCAAGTTTGCTCCTTTCCTTATTCCTTCCTTGAACTACCAAAGCTCCATCTTGTGTGTCAGACACTTTATTCTTCAGCTCTTTAGAATTCAAATCGACTTTAACATCTTCCAAACTAAGACTTTCTCTACCAAATAGCATGGTATCGACAAAGTGTTCATACGAATGAGATAAAGAACACAACAAAGTTATCGCATAATCCTCATCACTAATTTGGTTGTCCACACTTTTCAAATCCATCATAAGTTTATTGAATTCATCAACATGCTTATAAATTGACGTACCTTCATCCATACGAAGAGTATGCAAACTTTTCTTCAAATACAACCGTTTAGCAAGGGATTTGGTCATATACAAGCTCTCCAATTTTATCCACAACTCCGGTGCAGATTTGATGCTACCAACTTCACGCAAGACCTCATTCGATAAAGTCAGCAGGATTGCTCCAAGTGCCCGTTCCATAACGTCTTCTTTTTCTTCATCAGTCCACGAATTCGGCAAAGCCTTCACACCCTTTAGCGTTTTCAAAAGCCCTTGTTGAACTAACAAAGCACGCATCTTCAATTGCCAAATACCAAAGTGATTGCCGTCGAACTTTTCAATATCAACTTTCACCGACGACACAAAAGGCTTCATGGTGACTGCCAAACAAAGCCCAAGCCGAAACCTGGGCTCTGATACCACTTGTTGTATTTTTATGCGCAAACGGAAGCGAATTATAACAAAGTACCAAATATTAACGTCATAGGTGAAAGCTAAAACAAACAATCTCAAACTAACACAAGAGATTTACGTGGTTCGGCGTAAAGCTTACTCCACGGGCGAAGCACGGCAAGGAATTTCACTAAACAAACGGAGATTACAAAAGAGTGTTTAAACTCTCACAACCCAAATCCCACAAATTACAAACCCTAAACCAAACGAGTAGAGAACTCAAAACTAACAGAGAAGATTCCCTCAAATTGCTCTCTAACTCACAAATTCACAAATTGACTCTCACCAAATTTGCCAAACGAATGAGCCATGAATTTGCCACACTCGTGACTCCAAACGGTGACCTCCACCCAAAACCAAAATAGAGAAAAGCTCTCTAAACCATGATGAGGCACACTAAATACACTAACCCTAAGGTCCTATTTATAGTGCATAGGACTTAGGTTACAATAAGAATCATAATAGGAAATAAATCCAAATCCAAATCAAATAGGTAATTAACAAAATCTCTCCACCAAGGGAACTAACTAAGAAGTCAAAACCAAACCCAAATAGGACACCAAAACCAAATAGGTAACACAAACCTAATTTATTGCATCATCCTAATTTTGAGCCAAAAACCCAACATAATGTACATGTTCGCACGGCCACAATAATTGTAAAAGGGTAAGGCTAGGGAAACCAAATTTTAAACCAAATGATGTGTCACTAGTAGGAAATAAGCACGTTAACTATACAGCAGGTAGAAAAGACGGTCTCTGTTCAAGAAATCTTGCTCCCGTTAAGTACCAAGTGAAGATGGGGGTGGAGTCCCCACCAAGGAAGAATCAATAAACATTACTACCATTAACACAAGTTTAAGAACCTTAGCAAGAGTCACTTCTAGACAGCACAGATTAAACAAACATTTCGAGATAGTATGAGGAAAAACATAAAACAAGAAAACCTCCTTTCAACAAAATCACACCGATGAGAACGAAATCAACATAGCAGTATGACTGTTTGGTGCTAAAAGCTCGGATGCACAATAACATCGGCAAGGGTAAGGAAAGTTAGAGGGAGATAAGCTTTGTAACCAGAATGACCAAATCAAAGAAATCAGAAAATAAAATCATATTAAATCAAACATCCGTACAACTAAACTCAACTATCTAGCTGAACTCAAATTCCCAGTGTTAATGCGAAAAAAACTATTACAAAGGTTATCCTAGACCAACCAGATAATTCACAAATAATTATGTCTTTGACAACAAGCTCATATGACAACATTCCTTATCCAAGCAGACGACAAGAAGACTTCACCAGAAAAATCTATGCACAGATATGTGCACCCCTATATGAGTTCCTCCATTGGATAACCTTCACTAGTAGTTAAATAAAGTACTATTTGTTTTTGCAGTCCTGCGTCACTAACTGTGGAGTAGAAAAATATGGTAAAAAACAACTTGAAAAGAAAAATACAATTGCTTGCATAAATGGCATTCTGATTACCTCATCCAGATGCGGATTCTGATGGAGTTGCTTCTTGTTTAGGTTTTCTTCGTTCAGGAGGAGGTCCATCTCTTCGTCTTTCATATCTTCTGCTCTCAAATTTTGATTCTCTCCGTTTCTTTGGTTGATAAACAGGGTAGTTTCCAGGAATTATCTCTCCATTAACATATTTATCACCTATATGTAACCCCCAAGATGAAATCATTAAACTGAATCGTAAGCCGTAAAACATAACCATTTGTTTGTGACCTCACATACCTCCATAATCCTTGTTTTTAACATCTATATATGAATCTGGCAACACCCAGAGAACACCAGGCAATCCTGCATCAGGATGAACCAAGTTAGCTTTACAAACTCACTGTTATACGAGAAAATTGCACAAAGATGCACCTGACTACGATGCATACCTTTGAATTTTTCAGATGTTTCTTCAGATACAGTACATTGGAATCCAGTGTAGGTGGTGGTGCTAAAAGCATACATGTTCTTCTTTGCTTCTTCCATGCTGTAACATAAAGAACCATGGGAGGTTGTGAGATTAATAACTAAGCGCCTCTCACTAAGTACGTAACCTATCAGAGTACTGATACCCACACAGGTTCACGTTAAGTTAAACAACCTTAAGTTAACTAATCCATGCAGAAGCTTAACCATCATCAACCAAAACTATTTTGAGATGATATCATTCCATCGTCCCACACCATCAAGTTTTTAGCTTACTATTATGAGGTTTGCAATACGATAATGAACTTGATTTAATAAATAAAAATGCAACTTCAATCACTCAAAATTAAAAGATCGCTTAATATCTAGAGTATAAAATTACAAAAAATGCTTCGAAAATAAAGAAAATCTCTTGCTTAATGATAAGGAATGAACCAATACTACAATTTCCAAGCCACACTGCATTACTCTTCTTGTCATTTTGTTGGACCTTTTTCGAAGAAAATTTACATCGCACTTATCTAACAATTATTTTCTATTTCTACATAAACACAAACAGATCTCCCACTCACGTGCATAAACACTTCATTTCCTTGCAACTACTACAGCAATATATAAAGCATACTTCATTCAATTTGGGATTTCAAAACAAATAACTCTATTTACGCAAAATTTGAACGCATTTCCGCCACATGAAACATCCAGCAACTACTCCCAACCGAAACAAAACAACCCAGAAAGCCTTATACTTGACCATATTTCACCAAAAATTTCTCCACAGATATAACTTTCCCCGCAAAACAAACAGAACCCAGAAACATTTTCCATTAAAACAACAAAAACTGTAAAATCACAGAAATGGAATGAAGATTAAAGGGTAAAGAAGTACCTTCCAAGAACAGAAGCGAGAGTGTTGAGGTAGGTCTCAATCATTTGCTCCCTAGTTGGGGCAGGGTCTTTAGGGAACTCCATGACAATAAGCCAGTGGTTATAGTCACAGCCCGGCAACATAATCGTCTCCCTCTGTTCATTGCTGCTGCTTCTCCTCGACGAGTAGTCGCTGTCGTTCACAGCTCGAACGGGCAGCTTAGAGGGAACCGAGCGAGTCAAAGGCCGAGTCTCTGAGTTGAATCGGAGCTTAGAGAAAGAGGGTTGCAGAGAAGGAGGCAAAAGGGAGGGTCTTGGGGTTGGTATTAGGGCTTTGGATGTGAGATAGAGGCTCGGCGCCATTGCCATTTTCACAGTTCAAAGTAGAGAGACTTAGAGAGAGAACGCAGATAAGGAGAGAGAAAGGGCGATATTTTCAGGTCTTACGTTGAATAATTTTGATTTTTCGGCTGGGCCATGAGAATTGGGCTTGTTGTTTGTGTAAGGCCCATAACAACTTTTGAAGAGCAAAGAATATATATTTGAGAAAATTAATGAAATTGACTTCAAATTTTTGCATTTTAATAAAAAAAAAATTATACACTAATTTTATTTAATGATAAGGAAAAAATAATAAAAAACATAAAAAAATCCAAGTTGCGTAGAGGATAAATTTGTATACGCAGTACAAATACGTCGTCACACTGATGTTTTACGACAAAAGGATAAATATGTGTATATTTTTATTCACACATTTTTATTCTATTGATACAAAACGTTAGGTGATGTTATATTTGTGCCATGAAATGTGCATTTGTATTAGAGAAGGGATTATTCTTGCAATCAGTGACACTATGTGATAACTATTTAACAAACAATTATCTATATCATCGGTTGTGTCACTGAAACAATGAATTAGTTGTAAAAGTATTCACATAAAAAAATACCGTCACATTGTGTAAACGACATAATTGACAAGAGTGACAAGATGGGGATAACGTAGGAGATGGTCAAGTACAAAATTGGGACAAACGACATAAGTTTCAAACATTATGAAATTGAACTAAGAATTAGGCACTATTTATAAAACTTGATCAATAAGTAGATACTATTCATGAAACTAGACCGATAATATACACTATTTATGAAAACGAAACCAATAATTAGGCATTATTTCTAAAACTAAAACAATAGGTGAAAACTATTTATGAAACTGGACTATAAACTATTTATGAAACTGGATCAAGAACTATACACTATTTATGAAAGTGGACCAATAACTAGACACTATTTATGAAAATGGACAAAAAAAAAAGGTAATATTTATGAAATTATACCAATTACTATACACTATTTATGAAATGGGACCCAATAACTAGGCACTATTTATGAAACATGACCAAGAACTTGACACTATTTATGAAACTAGACAATTAAATAGTGTAGAACTGTTCAGTTTCATAAATAATGTTTATTTTCATAAATAGTGTTCAGTTTCATAAACAATGTATGTGATGGACTCAAGGTTAAAAAAATTATTTTGAACATATGGGAAGGGGGTATTGTCAAAAGTTTAGAAAAAATATTTTGGGCGTCAAAAGAATTTAGTTTAAAATTGGATGGGAAATGATTTTCACAATCTCTTTTTACCTTCTCACACCTCTTTATTTATTTATGATAATCAGATTGAATAAATCAAGCAGAATTAAAGATCAGAAATAATAAGTGTGTGAGAGGCTAAAAAATGTGTGTGAATTCACTTCCCAAATTGTAATTGGGCCCAGTATTGGGCGACGATGTATGACACAAGTTTCTTTGGGCTGGATCGGTTGATTGTTTTTTACTTCATTCGGTCATGGGATGGGTTCCATTGCTATTTTATTTTGCACATTTCCATGCTTCTTATTCCTGCCGGTCCAATTTCCATGGAAGCTAAGAAATTACGACATACAATAAGACACTGTAATTGAGCTTTTTTAAATATGATTGTATTAAACTAATTAACAATACGAAGAGTAGTCAAACGCCTTATACTCCATACAAGGTCCATTTTTTCATAGATGTGAAGTTTATTCTCAATATTAGCACTACAGCCTGATGATACTTAACTAAGTCTTATTTATTATGTGACTTAACTCAAATCCTCACTCCCTCAATATTTTTATATAAAACAAAATAAAAATAAAAATAACAGTGAGTAGTGTAAGCAGTCCAAGTTAACCACATTCCAGCACCCAAGTGGTCAAAACTGAAGATATAAACTGAGAAGAATAATTAACTGCATGCATCATATTCAAGAGTAACTCGTTCAATTGTGTCTTGCATGATTAGTTATCCACTAATTTACGTAATATATAATTAGTTGTTAATAATTTATATCTTTGAAGACGCAGCTGTTTGCGTGACCAAGTAGTTTTTAGAATTGTTGGATGGTAGGAAGTAACCTCCAAGTTAGTCTCCCCATTTCCTACTACCCAACTTATCTGCAATAGTTTTTGGTGTCCTTGATCGTCGGCAGCATTTTTTGGTAATCCAGCTTTGAAGACGTAACCATTGACACACGATCTGTGTAGTGTTTTTTAGCAAAATTTTTTGATGGCGGTTGGAAGGCATTGACCGTAATGATCTCAACAGCTTAACAGAACGCTAAACAACAATAATAGCCCACTAGTCGGACGATGAAATAGTTAACCAGCCCACTAATTAAACAGCAAGTGTTCGACCCCCTCTAATATACTTGTCAGTGCATAATAGACCTCCTCCTCCCTTCATGGGTTATGATCTTCAATAGGGAATTCAAATTTGAGATGCAAAATAATTCACATTCCATTTTACATTTTCGAGAGATGTGAATGAAGGTTCTATTCAATGCGAGGAATGTAAATTTGATATTCCATTTAACTTTCTCTTTAAGATTAACGGGACCCACCACCAGAAGATGTAAAAAATAATGTAAATTTAGGTTTTATTTACATCATTTGTCGAAGTTAGATAATTTATATTTCGCCATTAGAGAGTTTTTCCGGCGAGGAAAAAATGCAAAATGCCTATTCAAGACATTTTACTTTACATCTCCCATTAGAGATGTTCTTATGGATTTTTTTGCTTATTCAAATATAATTTGGAAAAATTACACCTAGAGTATACTTTTAATATTTAATTTTATATTAAGACAACACATTTTAAACATTTCAAGCAGAGGCAAAAGTTAATACATGTGAAAAATGACATTATTGACTTTTTTTACTCTAGAGTTCAAGTTACAAAAATACACTTCATTAACATAATTATTAACATTACAATCATTTAGATTCTTACCTACTTTTTAATCAGCCTACACAGCCGTATTCCTTTCCATCTGTACTAAAGCCCCATTGGAACCTTAGGCCATCTCCAACCGAAGGGTCCAGAGGGCCGAAAATAGTCCGAAAACCGTCTTCAACTGAGGGCTAGGTCAAAGGGCTCTGGAATCTGGGAGGGCCCTATGGAATCAGAGAGGGCTGGAGGGCTGGCTACATGCAACCAGCCAGCCAGCCCGGGGCTGGCCATTTTTTTTAATGTTTTGTTATTTCTGTCGATTACAGCCGACAGAAATAATATATACTATATTATTAGTGTCGGTTACAACCGACACTAATATCAATGTTAATATAATAGCAGTTTGAACAGTGTTGGTTAAAACCGACACTAATTTGAATTCCAACGGCTAGCCACTCACTAGCCGTTGTATTCAAATTTTTTTTTTTGTTTTTATGAATTTAAACCTTTTTTTTTCTATAACTTCCTATAACTTTTTTTCTATAACTTATATTTTACAAAATTTGGTTCATATTTTTTTTCGTATAACTTCTATTTTACAAAATTTGTTTCATATTTTTTTTTAAATTCCATTTTTGTCCTATAACTTCTATTTCACAAAATTTGTTTCATATATTTTTTTAAATTCCATTTTTTTTCCTATAACTTCTATTCCATTTGTTTCATGCTGATGTCACTTAGCCGTTGAATTTGAATTTAAGTTGAAGTTTTTAAATAATAAATTATGTTTGGCCCTATGGCCATTTGGCCCTCGGTTGGAGTCGGTTTTTTGTGACAGGGCTAAAACGAGCCCTTTGGCCATCGGTTGGAGACAGAGGCAAATATGACCCTGTACTGTTCATTAAAATATTAAAATTCCATTTTTTCCTATAACTTCTATTTCACAAAATTTGTTTCATTTTATTTTAAGTTGTAGTTTTTAAATAATAAATTATATTTGGCCTTATGTCCCTCTGGCCTTCGGTTAGATACGGTTTTTTGTGACAGGGCTAAAACGAGCCCTCTAGCCAGCCATCAGTTGGAGATGGCCTTAAACCCGCCCACCCCTGATGCTTGTGCAATGGTAACGAATGGCTCAATAGAGACGGGTGAGGAAGCGTTGGGAGCATCGGTCGTCTCTTCCTTGACATCATGCTCGACTGTGGTTTTGACCAAGGTATTAAATATCGATGATATCGGAAATATCGGTAGTCCGAAAACACGGAAATAACGACGGAAATATCGGGATATTATCGATATCGATAAAAATAATATGGAAACCACGGAAATTGTAAGAAAAACTTGGAAATTTTTATTGAAACTTTGCAGGATGTTTATTTAGTCAATTATCTATTAGTTTATCACAAAAAATTGGAAGGAAATGCATTACATGATGGATTTAACTGATTTAAGTTGATTATATAGTGAGCTGGCAAACATTGTGAATGTATAAAATATGTAGTAATTAATAAAAGAAATTTAAACACACCATAATAATTTATATATAATGAATTAGTACATTATTTTACACTTTATATTACACCATAATCATTTAAATCTCTACCATTCATTCCTATTGATTACCCTCTCTCTTACTAGTCAGACGGCCTAATTCACTAACCCTCCCCTCTCATTCTCTTTCTTATTCTCAGACTCCACTTCGAGTCTCCTCCTCCGGTCCTCCCTCGATCTCTCATCCCTCTCAATCTGATCCCTCTCGATCTCATCCCTCTCGATCTGATCGATCTCGATCTCTTTCTCCCACAGTCTATCTCTCTCTCTCTCTTATCTCACCCGCCCTAAACCCAGCCATCGACACGATCTCCTCTATCTCGATCTCTCTCTCACACAGTCTCTATTTGTTTCCCATCTCACCCGCCCTAAACCTAGCCGTCGACACCACTCCATAACCGCCTTGTAAACCACCTTGTTCAATGGAGAAGCCGTGTCGTTAGTCCCAGTCGTCGAGTCGTAACTATCGCGTCATCGCAAATCAATGGTTGTGGAGAAACTGAGCGGAGGCAGCGGACACCGGATGATGGACCGGAACTCATCGTAGTCGTCGGTGAGGAGGACGACGTTGTCCCAGCCGTCTTGGATTCGTGAGGAAGACGACGTTCCCAGGCTCCTACTTCTCTTCTTCTCGGCATGTAATTTCATTTTTGTACATAATTCGAATTTTCGGCATGTAATTTCATTTTTGTACTGAATTCGAATTTAGGGATTTAGGAATTAGGGATTCAGTTAATTTGCTTTGAATTCGAATTTGGGGATTTAGGGATTCAGTTAATTTTCTTTGAATTCGAATTTGGGGATTTAGGGATTCGGTTAATTTGCTGCGGCGTTCTTCTCCGATTAGCACAATGCCAAAATATCGCGATAGTTTCAAAAATATCACAATATTATCGATATTTTGACGAAAATCATTTGGATAGTTAAAAAAATATCGGTCCCCGTAAAAACCGATAATATCGGCGATATATCGCCGATATTATCGGCATTTTGTACCATGGTTTTGACGATGCAGCAGCAGCAGGTTTTCGAATCCCCAGTAACTCCTAATTTCTATGTGATTTCCAACCGAACATGGTATAAGCCAAGTCCAAAATCCAAAAGTCCACCTTCAATCACCCCACTTCTTTATCTCAATCAATTATACAAACACACAAAGGCCCTTTAACAAGAGGGATCCTTATTTATTTTTTTAAATGGGGACACCCTCTTGACCGTTGAATTGACTTTAATGAAATTGTGTGGTTGAAATTAAATTACAGGTCACACAATCTCAACCACACAATTTCATTAAAGTTAAATCCAACGGTCAAGAGAGTGTCTCTATTTTTTTTAGAAAAATAGGAATTCCTCTTGTTAAGGGATTCTTATATATATATATATACATATACATATACATATATATATATATATATATATATATATCAATTATCTCAATCAATTAACATTAATTAATCATCAGTATGCAGCTGCATGTGTTGAATTAGTTGTGTATAATTATATACCTGATGCAAATTTGACATGGACAATCGTCCCTGCCCCTCCATGGTGAATGTATGACCTGATTTTTTCAATCATATCTGGAAGACGATTGGAACTGATTTTGCAAAAATGATCAAAGACGGGTTGAATTGATTATGTAAAAATAGTCGAAGACGGGTTGAACTGATTCTGCAAAAATGATCGAGGACGAGTTGAACTGATTCTGCAAAAATAGTCGAGGACCGCTGGAGCTGATTCTGCAAAAATGGTTGAGGACGGTTTGAACTGATTCTTCAAAAATAATCGAGGATTGGTCGAACTAATTCTACAAAAATGGGTGAGGACGGGTCGAACTGGATCAGGACTGATTGAACTTATTTTGTAAAAATGGTCGAGGACTGGTTGAATTGATTCTGCAAAAAATGGTCGAAGATGGGTTGAACTAATTATGGAAAAATGGTCGATGATAGGTTGAACTGATTCTGCAAAAAGGGATGAGCATGGATTGAACTGATTTTGCAAAGATGGTTGAGGACGGGTTGAACTGATTTTGCAAAAATATTCGAGGATTGATTGAACTGATTCTGCAAAAATAGTCAAAGATGGGTTGAACTGATTCTGCAAAAATGGACGAGAACTGATTAAACTGATTATGTAAAAATGGATGAGAACTGATTGAACTAATTCTGGAAGGGTGGGTTGAATTGCTTCTAGTAATAAAAGATACAAACTAATAAAGCTCCCATAAAATTTCAGTTTATAAACTAGTAGAATTCTTTAAAATATAATATAAAAAATTGTCTCTATATAAAGCTCCCATATAATTTCAGTTTATCAATGGAAATATTCTATTGCTAAACTACGATGGAAATAATCTTTATTTATAATTAGTTAAGTAAATTGTTGATTTAAATATAGTTCATTGTGGCTCAGATTCACAATCTAAAAAATTTACATAAAACATTTGTTAAACAATACACGTATGACAGAACAATACGCTCTTAAAGGTTTTTACAAAATGCAGACTTTAATGGGTTTAGGGTTTACTAATTTACTAGTTTAATTAGGGTTTATTCATTTAAGTTGTTACAATCTGAGGACGCCATCTTTGAACATACGACATGTTTTCTTTCTTTCTTCTCTCTACATTTTTAACATATGATATTTGAAGTTTGAATATAAAAAAGATAACCATCAGGTTCCTCTCATAAAAAATGATAACCAAAGTCCAAATAGTTGAAATTAATTAAAATTACTTAATTGGGTATTAACCAATCAAAACCAATGTGCGTTTGTAGGAGGTGGGTAGCATTGAGGTTGCATCATTCACTCAGTCATTCGTTAACGTTTCAATTGTTTTAGTTCCGTTCAAGTCACGTTGTTTATTTGAGAGAAATGCTAGCGTCAGTCGTTCACGCATACGTGAAAGATCGATAAATATATAAACGAAACAATTGAATCCCACAAATGACAATTCCCAACTACTACTAGCCAATTATATACGCAAAGCAAGAACAAAAGATCAAGATTCAAAACCCTAGTAGAAGAGAAGAGAAGAGAAGAGGGGAAGAAGAACAATGTTCTTTCTTTCTTCCCTTGCAACTTTAAAAGTAACTGCAACAAGTAACAAGAAGACTGTGGATGACCAAAGTTCTGGGCCCGACCCGACCCATGGTGTAGAGCCCGGCAAGAAAACTAATCAGATATGTCTCACGTGCGAGTGGTGGAGGGGTGGGGAAAGTCGGAGGCTTTCGCAAGGGCCCACAGCCTACGTGTGAGGTGACATGCCACAACTACAACGGCCAATGGTCGGCCGTCGCCATCCTCAGTCGGACGCGACGGTGACATTTCACGTGAAATTTGGGCCATTTTTCCGGATCTTTTTAATTAAATTAAGTTAAATTAATTGGAGGGTCCACATTTAAAATATAATAATGTTTTTCGTGTGGTGTTTTGTTGCTCCACACTCGTTTTGCTATTTGGAGGGTCCTTGTGATTTGAATTTTTTTTTTCATGTGCTAAATATGATTAGTTAATTTTTGTTCAAAATCCTAGATCTGAATTTAAAGTCAGATATGCTTCACTCACGATCATGAGATCCTTAAGATCTCTAAGAAAATGATCTAGCGATGATCCTTTTCCACTTAAATGGAAAAGAATCATCGCCGGATCCTTTTCCTAGGAATCCTAGGGATCCTGTGATCATGACCATTCATTGTACATCGTGCGGTCAGAAATCATTTCAAAATTTAAAATTAAATATAAATAGTACCTAACGAAAATTAATCACACGATATACGATGAACTGTCATGATCACAGAATCATTTTTCCACTTCAATGGGAGCAAGCTAGAAGGAGATAACGAGAGCACCCTAGATTAGGGTTTGACTCTAGCTTAGTGCAAGTTTTCAGGAAGCTTACCCCACTTAATAGAAATTAACCCTCAATATTAAGAAAAATTAGCTAACTCCATTCATGTATCTCTTTAGATAATACCAGTCTGTCACTCACACATTAGAATCGTTGAAAAAAAAATTTTAATTTTGTAAAAATTTATAGTTCTGTTCTTGAGAGATTGTGTGATGTGAAGATGCCATTGTGAATAGTGGTGGGTGCATATTGGTACCAAGGTGGTCTTCCGAGAAATATACATGTGAAAATCTTTTGAGGGTCCTTCGAATGTTTGTTATGATCCTTTTTGTGCACACTAAGTATTTGACAAATTGACTATCTCATGTTACTTCGACAATACTCTACAAATTCTCCCAATAGCCCTCATCAAATTGCTTTGGCATATGTCAATATCTTTTGATATGTGCACAACTTGGTTCGGTTGAAAACAACAAGACCATTAAGTGTTCGACAAAATATCTCAACGAATAAACTGAAATTTTCTTTCACGCGCTTCGTGCTCTATTTCTATATACAAAAAAATTATACTTTTAACACTAGGATCCTCCGAAGTTCGTATTTTGAATCCGTCGCTGACGGTGAGTGAGCTAATTCTTATAAAAATGGCAGAGTGCAGCATGTGGCTGATATGGATGGATGAGTGTTTTATAGGCATACGTAATATCATTTACCCTAAAAACAAATTTTGCATTGTTTGATGATTGAATATTGTTATGTGAACAAAAAACCTTTCATTTAAATTTGTCTTTAAATGGGTCGTTTACTTCAGACACACGTAGGTTTATATTTTCAATCAATATAGCTAGGTATAAGTTTCATGCTGTGTCGTATTTGCTCTTTTATTTTACACGTTTATATACAGTCATGTAAATACAATATATATATATATATATATCTAAATACATAATAAACGTGACAAATTTTATCTTCTCTCATTTTCGATAATTAATCTTATGAGTTAATAAATCGATAATTTAAATTTCTCTCTTATTGACGTTCAATCTGTTAGGGCAAGAATATTGCTAGTGGGCGTTCCTGGCTCGAGCACACAGCTCACCGAGGAGTTGGCACTTTGGTTGATTATCGATCTCTTGCTCGTGACAATGCTGCAAGAGGAGAACAAAGTTAGCTTCGAAAAGGTGTCTTTGCAGAGCCTTAGGTGTAGGCTTGGAGGCTCACAATCAAAACTAACTATAAGTGCTTAGGCGTGCCACGGTCATCTCTGTATGGTAGATGTAAAACAAGTGTATTTAAGCCGATTACTTGTTCCCCAAGTTACTCTGACTTCTTGTTATCAAAGGATTGTCGTAGATATGTTAAGTCTACATTAAGTTCTTTTTTATGCCTTGAGGTCAAGAACTTTTGTTCATCTTGTATGCTTTAAAGAGCAAATGTCCAAATCTGGCTAAATGGTTTTATTTCAATGGTAATGCCCAAATGATAAGCTTTGAACCACTAAAAGACTGGAAATAACTTGAATATATATCGAAGGATACATGATAATACCAGATCTATTAAGTAAAGAACAAAACAAAGGGAGTCGGGCTAGATTTAACCTTGTCGGGCAAGGTTGAATCTTGTACAACGTCACTTCTTTGTAAATACAAAGGTTTGGGGAGAAGAAAGGGAGTGAATGGTGAGCAGGGTGAACATAAGAGAATCAATACTACTATGGTAGAGAGAGTAGCAGAGCTATTAAACTAGATAAAAGATGGCTTTTGTGAGGGCTGATCCTGAAAATGACTGAAGTTGGGGGTTGACTACAGCTTTGTTGATGCAAATCTGACTTTTGAGCAGAGTTTGTACATTTGTTTGTTTGGTTAGTTAAGTGTCCTTGTCTCTGGGCCTTCTTCCTCCTTTTATAGCAGAATTAGCCTGATAGCTTGCAACTTGGTTCCTACCCGAAAGCAACTGAGGGGTAGTGATTCATCAGCAATTTATGTACTCTGCCATTCAGAAAGTGCTTTTGGGCTGAGAGTTGGTCAATTTCCATCAAGTGTCACTTCTTTCAAGCCACTAGCCTTTGTATTAATGTGGAACCATCATTTTGCCTTGGGCCGAAAAAATGGGTTTGATGCTGGGTCTTCGGGCAGAGTCATGTCTTCTGGGCTTCTCTTTCTTCAGCCCAAAGTTCAAATATTAACCCAAACAGTGCCCCCTTCAATCGTTGTTAAGCCTTCAAGCTTTAGGTGCCAATAATGATTGAATAACTGCCGTATGTCTGCACACGCTTTTCTCAGAACTTGCACCTTTTGTTGTAGTTAATGCAAACTTGAATCTCTTGCTCTTCCCGTGTATTTCAATCATCACTTGGTCCCCTTATAAAAACTCGGCTTAATGTCAACTTTTGGGCAAGTACTTTAAACCGATCGATTCTTCATCTTCCTAGACTTTCCTCAAGAAAAACCCCCTTCAAGCCTTCAGACCTTTCCTAACTTGTTATGTGATCATCCTTAGTTTCTTCCAATCCTACCATGATACCCGAAGTTCCATGAGCCTAACCCATTCTTATATGTTTAGTGAAGGGATCGCCACTATGTCTCTCTCTTTTGATGGTCTTCATTGTCCTCGGGTAGCCTTGTCTTATAGATTCTCTTCTAGAGATGGGGGATTGTATCCCTTAGGATCTGTATGGGATTCTCTAACCTCCATTTCTGTTGGAAACAATATGCCTAAGGAACAATCACTGCTTCTAACAACTTCCATCAGGTACTCTGCTCACTTTAATCCTGCTGAAATCTTGCAAGCTAGTCAAGTATTCACCATCTTTCCTGGTAACCCATAAGTCAGACTTCGCCATCACCTCCGTGGAGATATGCTCCGGGGCCAGCTATCAGGCTTTTATTGGTCGCACAACCCGATCGGGTTTTGTGGATGAAGATGCAGGAAAATCACAAGAGTCGGAACATCATTTGGAAGGGGTCGAGCAAAACGTAAAACCCCTATTCTAGGATTTGCACTAGTACAAATCCATTAAGTTAGATCTGATGTAACTTTCAACTTTTGCTCAAATGAATAAGATTTTCTCATATTGCTTTATCTTGTATTTGAGGTTCACATATTATGAATGTAAAGACTGTCTTCTTACATCCCAGGCTCCACTTACTCTTCTTCTATGTAGCAATCTCTAACATCCCACAAGGTCGGACGATACCCTTTTAAGAAATTAACATTAATTGGATGCTTTTGTAATACTCCCTCCATATCCGCCAAGTAATATCCATCCTTGCCTAATACCTGCTTAACAATGAAAGGGTCTTCCCAAGTCGGGCTCTACTTCCCGAAGCCCCTAACTTATGCTCCTAAATGGAGGATTGCTTTCCTGACTAACTCTTCTTCTTTGAAATTCTTCAACTTTACCCTTTTATTGTATGCTAGGGCAACAACTTCCTTTCATTCTCGAATCTTGTTTAAAGCTCCAATTCGGGCTACATCAAGATCCTCAATCTCTTGGCACATGGCTTGAACATATTCTTCACTGTGTAGCCCGAACTGATTCTGAATTCTGATCGAACTCACATTAATCTCCATGGGAATCACAACATCTTGCCCGAAAGTCAAAACATAAGGAGTTGTTCCAGTCGCCGTCATTCTGGACGTCCTATATGCCTACAAAGTTTCCCCTAACCTTTTATGCCATTTTTTGAGTTCTCGGCTACCGTTCTTTGGATGATGCCCACCAAAGTCTTGTTGCTGGCCTTTGCTTGCTCGTTTGACTGAGGGTAATAAGGACTAGATTGAACCATCTTTATTCTAAATTTATCGGCAAACTCTTCCACTTCTTTTGAAATAAAAGATGGTCCACGATCTGTGACAATTACTTCGGGCACCCCAAACCTATGCAGAATCTTGGTTTCAATGAACTTCTTAACCGTGGCCGAAGTAATATTCTTGATAGCTGAAGCCTCCACCCATTTGGTGAAGTAATATGTGGCCACTATTATGAATGTGCGTCCTTTACTAGAAGCCGGATGAATCTGTCCAATGAAGTCCATTGCCCACCCTCTAAAGGGCCAAGGCTTGACCATAAGGTTCAAAGGTATCGAAGGCACATGCTAGAGTGGCCCGTGTCTTTGGCATTCTTCACACCCTCGGGCGTAAGCTTTGCAATCTTTTTCCATCTCGGGCCAGAAATACCCGTATCTTCTGAGTAACCACCTCATCTTGGTTTCAGCTTGATGAGCTCCGCAGATTCCCTCATGCACTTCGACCATGACTCTCATAGACTCTTTCTAGCCTAGGCATTTTAACATTAACCCATATGGAGTCTTCCTTAGTAGATTTTCTTCCCACAAAACGTACTTAGTCGCTTGTTGTCTATCCTTCTTGCTTGTGGGGAAGGAATGATCTTTCAAATACCGAAGGATAGACGTTCTCCAGTCTTCAACCTTCACTTCTTCAATCATTACATCTAGGCTAAATCCCCTATCCAAAATGGAAGGGAGATTTCTTCTCTGGACTTCTATATCTCATTCAAACTTCATTTCTTGGATCTGCACTCATGAGGCCAGTTGTGCCATCTCGTTGGTAATTGCATTTGCTTCTCTAGGGATATAGCTAGTCGATATTTATATGCCTCAATGGCTTAATATTTGGATGGCTACTGATTGATTACCAATTCTGAGTCACCAAACACTTCAACTTCAGTTGCCCCCAATTCTATCAAGATTTCCAGGCCAATTATCAAGGCTTCATACTCTGCCTGATTGTTTGTGGTTTCTTGATAATCCAGTAAGAATGAATAACAATGGTGAGTACCTCTAGGATCAATAATAACAATCCCAGCTCCAACAGCATTTTGGGTATAAGATCCATCAAAATACAACTTCCATGGGGTAACCCAAAGGCTGGATATCCTTTTGATCTCCTGCTGAATCCACTATTCTCTGCCTGAGAGGGCTTTGCTTGGTGGGATCCAGAGTTTAGCCACCTCCAAGGTTCCTGAGATGTTGATTACTTCTCCCTAGGACTCTTGATGCTAGGCTAAAAAGTCTGCAATTGTCTGCCTTTTGACTGCCCTCTGAGGTACATACTGAAAACTGAATTCGGACAATGCCAGAATCCACTTCCCAATTCTTCCTGTTAACATAGGTTTTGACAGCATGTATTTGATCACGTCAGTCTTGGCGATGATATGGATGTGGCAAGGTAAGATGTAATGCCTTAACTTGCAAGCAGTAAAGTACAAAGCCAAACATAGTTTCTCCACTGAGGTATATCTTGTCTCCACCTCAGTCAGGATTCTACTGAGGTAGTATACGGCTTGCTCCTTTTCGCCTTCGTTGTTTTGGGCTAGCAAGCTTCCAATTGATCTATCCGAGGTAGAGATGTAACGTTTTAATGGCTTTCCCCTCCGAGGTGGTATGAGCAATGATGGAGAAGCTATGTAAGCTTTTATGTTGTTGAAAACTTCTTGATGTTACGGGCCTCATTCGATATCTTCCTTGTTCTTCAGTTTCAGCAAAGGAGTTAGCTGTTGAATCTGGCCCGCTAAATTAGCAATAAATCTCCTCAGGAAGTTGACTTTTCCTAACAGACCTTGCAGTTGCACCTTATTGGTGGGTGAAGGTGTTTCCCTTATTGCCCAAACCTTGTTTTTATCAACCTTCACCCATCTCTGATAAACTAGGAATCCCAAAAAGTTGCCCGACCTTACTCCAAAAGCGCACTTCTTTGGGTTCATCTTTAACTTGTGGATCCTCATTCTTGTTAAGGCTTGTTTGAGATCTACCAAATGTTGTTCATTGGTCTTGGATTTCACCACAATGTCGTCAATATATACTTCCATGTTATGGCCGATTAGGTCGTGAAAAATGGCATTCATTGCTCTTTGATAAGTGGCACCAACATTTTTTAGCCTGAATGGCATTACCACATATTCATATGCTCCGACATGACCCGGACATCTAAAAGTTGTTTTATGTATATCTTTTTTAGTCATTTTTATCTGATTATACCCTGCATTTCCGTCCATGAAAGACAAAACTTTGTGTTTGGCTACTGCAGCTATGGATAGGTCGGCCATTGGCATATGATATTCATCTTTAGGCGTGGCCCTATTAATGTTTCTATAGTCAACACAACATCTAACTGCTTTAGTTATGGCTTTTAATACAGGAACAATGTTGGCCAACCACTCAACATATTTGGCAGGCCTAAAAAATCCAGCCTTCATCAATCTTTCGATCTCTTCTTTAACCTTCTCCTCGATCTTTTTTGACATTCTCCGTGGTGCTTGCTTGACAAGTTTAAACCCCTCCTTAATAGGCATCATGTGTTCTACTAAGGTTGGGTCTAAACCTTGCATCTCAATGTAATGCCAAGCAAAACAATCTTTGAATTCATGCAGAAGGTTGACAATCCCTGCCTGATCTTCGGTCTTCAGCAACCCACTAATCTGTATAGGTCTTGGATCTTCCTCCGTCCCCAGCTCAATGGTCTCCAATGGATCTTGCACCTCTGGGGCTGGTTTGTCAGGTTCTGCACACAAAAACTTAACCAGCTCTAGACTCTTGGGTAAATTTTCTGGCTTGTCCAAGTTATATATACACTCAGCCATTTGGATGGTCGCTTCTAGCTCTTTCCCAAAACAATCCTCTTTATTCCTCTGGCTACTTTAGGTTTCTCTGCTCCAGTCATTTTCTTCTTCGGCTGAGTTTTCCCTTTCCTGTTTTTTTTATCTCTCATATACCAGCAGTCTTTTTATTAAGGACCTGACTGCGATGACTTGGTCCTTTCTTTTTTGCTCTAACATTCAAAGGTGTTGGGGAGTTGGGACGATATAGGGTCGATCCCATTCTTCCCTTGTAAAAGCCAGCCCTTGTTCTAAAAGCTTTTGGGCCGTTACCTTGGTCGGGCGGCCATTCTCATCTGCTCCTAAACATTGAAGAATCCCAACACTGGGATTATGGAAGTTGGCTTCTGCAACGTTGGCTGTAGGGCGAAATGGTCGTGATTCGGCCTCTATCATCTCCCAGAATCCAAGTTCTGCCTCCCATTCCTCATGGTAGATAGCCACTTGTTGGTGTAAGGTATATGGCACATAGAGACTCTGATGAATCCAATATCTGCCTAGCAAAGCCTCATAAGTGGAAGTGTTGTCAACAACAAAAAAAGCCATCATAATTTGTTTTGATCCTAAGTCCACCTCTAACAGTAATATCCCATGTGTCCTGGTGATGGCTCCGGAGAAACTAGAAAATGTAAGATCGGTGGGAATAAAATCTTCTTCACTTCTGCACATCTTCTTCATCTGCTTGTATGGCAGCACATTAACTGCAACCCCACCGTCGATTAATATCCTCTTGAATGGTGCTCCCTCCAGGTGTGCAGTTACATAGATGGTTGGCTAGGCCTAAACTCAGATGGGCAAAAACCATTTTGTCCGAGTATATCATCTTAGGCTTCCTTATTGATGGTTCGGGCAATCCAGTTTGGTAGGGCTCTCATTGTCCCATATCCTCAACACTAACATGCGTCATCATAGGTTCTGTCGCCAGGTAATCACCTTCCATGATGGGAGGTTGATCATGCTCGGCGAGAAACATGGCTGATAAAACATATGTCATGTTTACATGGAAGTCACTGGGTCTAGGTACAACTTCCTCCTTGCCCTTTATGTGGTTCATAAACCCATCTAACCAGGCTTGTGCTTCCTCTGGCAATATTAATTCAGGCACCGCCTCCTTTTGAGTTATGCCGAAGTTCTGCGTCTTTACTAGGCTCTCACAAAGAGTATCAACCAACAATGGTGAGGGTATCCCTCTTTTAGGCGAGATTTTTCCAAAACAACTTAGTTCGAGGCTCCACTTGGGTATTGGCATCATTACAATATCCTCTTGAGCTCTTCTTAGGATTCTATATTTTCATGGCTGAAGACTTGGTGGCGCATGGTCTCATTCCCCTTTAGTCTTGCTACCAGCTCTCTCTACCTCCTTCTTGGTTCCCAGCGGATCTGATTCTTTCCTTCATTAGGTACCTTATTTATCTCTCCATTTTTAGAGGTCTTTGAGGTGGTGGGGACTTTCAATGAGTTTATGAGGGCTTTATGTTGCCTTTGGACTCTTCTGATCATGGAAACTCCCATATCTTTAACGGGTTTTCCGTCATTTCCAATTATATACCATTTTTGCCGGAGTCGGGCAACATTCTTTTTAGTGACCGGGTTCACTGGGTTTACTGCCATTCTTTTTATTCTAACATCACTGGCATAACTTGGTTGAGGTGGCCTCACGTTTACCCACCTTGGTGTTTTGGCCTCATTGTCTTCTACTTCTTCTGAAGCATCATAGTTTCTGAATACTTCTGACAAGTTCTTTGGCTGAGAGTCTCCTCCCTGAAGGAAAAATTTTGTCCTAGCTAAGAACATGTATGAACATTTGAATACATATGCTAACAATTAACTCTTTAAAGTAGGCATGCATCCAAAAACAATTCATGAAACCCATGACTTTCAAAGCCTAGTATATGGTGAACCAAAAGACTCTTTAACAACATTAAAGATAATTAAGAATTTAGAGATTCTTTACCCTTGAAGCTCATCCTTGATTACACAAGGGATTCACCCAAGTGGAGGGCCTTCAAGTCACCTCCTTGCTCCTTGGATCTTCCTTGTGATTTTCCTCCTTTTAGTGCTCCTTTGCTTCTTTGAGGATTTGAGGATTAGTTCTCCAAAACACCAAAAGTTTGATGTCTCTATGTCTCTTCACCAAGGATGTAATTTGTGAGGATGAAAATGGATCACTTAGGGAAGTAAATTTGCTAGATAACTTTCCCCAAGTAACTTAGAAAACCCTAATTGAAAACAAAGCTATAAAGATGAATTTATACTTCATTTCTTAGGTGAGTGGCAAACTTGCAATTAAGCAAACTTGCATACCCTCACCCTAAATGGTTGGCCTATATGGTTATTGGGCTTATTTCCCATTTTGTTTTAGTTGTCATACAACTTAAACATAATGGGCCTTGTGGACCAAAACACTTTTGGGCCCCGAAGCCCTAAAACCAACTTAAAAGCCCAATACGAACATTTCGTATAATTAATTAACTAATTAATTAATCTTGACCATTCTTCAATTAAACCATTTAATTGCTTATCCATTTCATTTAATTGCTTCACATATATCCTTATTTGGTGTGCGATCCATTAGGTTCCAATTAGCGAGGCAGTGGGCGATGTTACTCTTAACTATCGATTGTGAATTGAAACCACATTTCAATTCTCCCTTTTTGATGATTAGTGTTTGCTAATCAATAGGGCTTCCACAAACCATGAGTGACACCTAGCAGTATGTCATGGTTACCCAAGCTAAGTAGAATTGGTTGGAGAACCTATCCAGTTACAATTACAATGCAATACGGTCCTTCTCTAATACAATACTCTTAACCACATTGTTTTAAGTGATAGTTTGTTTCATGTCTACTATCCAATGTGATACTTTCTTATATGATTCCCTTGAATATGATTTGGAACATCTTCCTTAGTCATATTCATTTGCTTTGGCCAAAGACTTTAGAATCATATTTTAGAGTATACTCCTTCCACCATGGAAGGTTAGAGATCCCTTGTTGTGCATTCATATGCCTACATGACTAGATCACATGACCCCAACAATACCGTGGACAATCCGAGGGAATGCCTTTGTCATGATCAAAGATCAAGGACCTAACCATTAGACATCTATGATGCCTCAGGTCTAAGGACTACTTTGCATATTGTAACCTTAGAGTTCGTACATGACATGTATGTTTGAACTCTCATTAATCGCAGTTCAGTGTACTCGATTACTCTTTCGAGCACCTATGTGTTTGTCTTAGTGTCCAACACCAAATGACTTGAGACTAGTTCATACTCACGTTTGAGTCAACATAACACATAATAACCTTAGCGGATTGTCAATGCCCAATTGGCAATCCTATGGCTAGGAACGTTTTAGGAATGAACATAAGAGAAAGGTCTCCTTAATCTAACTCATTAGATCACTTATCTCTTATGTCAAATACATCCCTTGGATTCTCTTATTGATTAAACACATGATTCAATAAATAGTGATTAACAATAAGTATTGCCCTTCCGTTAAACATATAAAAGTTTAACATATTAAGTATTCCAAAAAGCTATTACATCAAATGAGTGGCTTTGTGGGCATACTTCCAACACTCCCAACCTCTGGAAGACACTCCGAGAGGTTTCTTTTTTGGCTGGCCGCATGATATCTTTGCGGGATTCTTGCTATTCTTTTCCTCTCATTTTTATCAATTCCTGATCAAGGATGGCTCATGCAGCTGATACTTCAAGCTCACAATCACATTGACATTTATTGCACAAAACCACCCATTTGATTATTGCGGCTTTAGGCTTTTCAGGCAACTTGATAGCTCTTTCCGTCGGCCTATCAATTTGTTGCCTTTCAGCTCTCACTTCCCCAGTAGCTTTTTCTTTTCCTTTCTCTGCCCACGTTAAATTAATCATGTTTACGGAGGCTTGTAGAAAAGAATCTGCACCAGTTACTGCATTGGTTTGAGATTCTCTCAATGTATGCACTGTTTCTAGCCCACATTGCCCCCTGTTATTCAATGAGAACAACAAGGCGGTCAGACTACTTTGGCTTTTCGACCTCATTCAAAGCTAACTGGCCGGCTCCGGTCTCTTTCTTGTTCTTTTCCTTATTCCCTTCTTCATTTAATAAAGGGAACAAGGAAGCAACTGGTTCCTTCATAGAGTTGGTTTCATTTGTTGCCTTTCCACCATTATCATTTTCTGGAGTAAAGTGCTCCAGATCTGACCTTCTTTGCGGATTCATGGAATAGCCTTTGTCCATTTCTTCTTTAGCTCCCCCAAAGTTTCTCTTTATATTTAGAGTACTCTTATCCAGATTTCTCAAGATAGCTATCAGGGTGGCTTGTAGATCTTCTTTTGTGACCCTCCATTTTGATTTCTCAGAAGGGGTCGGGCTTCCCGATAAGATAGGTCCTTGTAAATCTTCGGGGAGATTCGCCATGCTAGGTCTTGGTATGTAGTGGGGTGATTCCTGTTTTGATCCCCACTCGAAGGTTTGTTCATTCTTTCGTCTTCTTGGCATACAAGATTTTGTCACACTGGGCGTGCCAAAACTATGTTAGGGCAGGAATATTGCTGGTGGGCTTTCCTGACTCGAGCACACAGCTCCCCGATGAGTTAGCACTTTGGTTGATTATCGGTCTCCTGCTCGTGACAATGCTGCAAGAGGAGAACAAAGTTAGCTTCGAAAATGTGCCTTTGCAGAGCCTTAGGTGTATGCTTGGAGGCTAACAATCAAAACTAACTTTAAGTGCTTAGGCGTGCCACTGCCATCTCTGTATGGCAGATGTAAAACAAGTGTATTTAAGCCGATTACTTGCGCCCTAAGTTACTCTGACTTCTTGTTATCAAAGGATTGTCGTAGATGGGTTAAGTCTACATAAGTTCTTTTTTATGCCTTGAGGTCAAGGACTTTTGTTCATCTTGTATGCTTTAAAGAGCAAATGTCCAGATCTGGCTGAATGGTTTTATTTCAATGGTAATGCCCAAATGATAAGCTTTGAACCACTAAAATACTGGAAATAACTTGAATATATATCGAAGGATACATGATAATACCAGATCTATTAAGTAAAGAACAAAACAAATGGAGCCAGGCTAGATTTAACCTTGTCGGGCAAGGTTGAATCTTGTACAGCGTCACTTCTTTGTAAATACAAAGGTTTGGGGAGAAGAAAGGGAGTGAATGGTGAGCAGGGTGAACATAAGAGAATCGATACTACTATGGTTGAAAGAGTAGCATAGCTATTAAACTAGACAAAAGATGGCTTTTGTGAGGGCTAATCCTAAAAAGGACTGAAGTTGGGGGCTGACTACAGCTTCGTTGATGCAAATCTGGCTTTTAAGCAGAGTTTGTATATTTGTTTGTTTGATTGGTTGAGTGTCCTTGTCTCTGGGCCTTCTTCCTCCTTTTATAGCCGAATTAGCCTGACAGCTTGCAACTTGGTTCCTGCCCGAAAGCAAATGAGGGGTAGTGACTCATCAGCAATTTACGTACTTTGCCATTCAGAAAGTGCTTTTGGGCTGAGAGTAGGTCGATTTCCATCAAGTGTCACTTCTTTCAAGCCACTAGCCTTTGCATTAATGTGGAACCATCATTTTGCCTTGGGCCAGAAGAATAGGTTTGGTGCTGGGTCTTCGGGCAGAGTCATGTCTTCTGGGCTTATTTTGGGCTTCTCTTTCTTCAACCCAAAGTTCAAATATTAACCCAAACACAATCATCCTTTGGTCCATCATTGTTTGATAAATTGTCCCAAAACAAAAGACGTGGTCTAATTTCTCTATCAATATTCAACTTTCTCATCTCTCTCACTCGTCTCTCTTGCAGTCACCCTCACATGTCGTTGTTCTGTAATTGCTCCAGTATTGTGGCCTTGATCGTCAATACTAATTGATAGCTGGGTGTCCCCCTTCTGCTAGTAATGATGTACGTACTTGTGCTTGCTCTATTTTTGTTTCGAAAGCCTAGAAATTTCTCAAGTGCACGGTTAATGGTTTGCGATAAAACCACCTATATAACTCAGAGGATAAGAACATTTGAACTTAGGTGTAAAGAGCAGACACATTGCCTTGAATACTAACCTAATCGACATATCTTAGAGTTTGGTTTTTCCTTGGATATCTTTTAAGAAAATACAATTTTTTTTTCTTCAGATGATAGGAGAGTCTTTATATATATATAGTCTATTAGATACAAGTTGTAACTTTTTAATTCTTTGTTTTTTTTAACAAATATTCTTTGCTAAATATTAAATAATCAAAACAGTTTTTGTTGTGAAATCCCTTATGATTTATTGCATAAGAGCATCTATATTGTTAGAGGTAATTAAAGTAGGCAAAATTGTACTACAAAAGTTGACGGGACATGTCCACTCAATTGTGTCCCGTGAATTTTTTTTTTGTAATTCCAATAGGTTAGGCAAATCAAGTGGGTAATTTAGGGCTTGTTTGGTATTCTATTTGAAAATTTTTATAATTTCTCAAAACATTTCTTAAGAATTTTTCTTGAAAACAATTTTCTTTAAGACTTAAAAACTTGTTTGGTATGCAATTTAAAATTTTTAAATCTTACAACTTAAACTGGACAAAGAGATCCAAAAAGAGTGGGTCGAGAGAGAAAGAGGAGAGATGAGGAAAGAAAGTAAGAGATGATTGGAGGAAAAAGAAAGAAGTGAGAGGAGTGAGAGAAAGAACCGAGAGAATGAAGATAGCGGATTGGAGGAGACACGAAAATGGTTCCAAAAAAAAAAGAGAAGGGGGAGAGAGAAAGAAGAAAAGAGAGAAATAGCTTTGGAGTTAGAGAAAATGAGGGAGAGAAAAGAAATGAGTGATTTTAAGTTTAAAAACTCTAAAAACTCACATTTTGTGTTTTTAGAGAATAAACTATATTTTTGAGTTAGTCTTGAGTTTAATTTTTGAAAATAGTCCTACCAAACAAGTTTTTAAGGCCTAAAACTTGAAAATTGTTTTTGAGTTTAAAAAGTTGAATTCAAGTAGAATACCAAACATGCATATTTTTACTATTTTTTCCTCTATAATATATAATTTTTTTTATATAGAAAGATGCGATATTTATTAATATGTTGATAAAATACGTACAAGAGGATAAAACATAAAAAGAAGTGATTTTTTTCGGAAAAAAAAAAAAAAAAAAAACCTTTCCTGGACTTTCAAACCAGATCAAGGAAAAAAGAGGTCACTATTACAAAATAAAAGAGAAAAGATGTAATCACTTAATACAACTATCCTAAATCAATATGTCTGCTATTATATTCGGTGATTCCTTGAAACAAACCACCTCATGTTGCTCTCCGATTACTACTCTTGCAAGCCTATGTGCTGCCTAATTTGTTTCTCGTCTAACATGAGTAAGTTTAAATTAAGAGAAAACTTGAAGGAATGAGTGAATATTATCATTTATTAGCTCCAAATTAGAGGTATCATCACCTTGTTCTTGCATAGTAGCTATTGTAAGGGCAAAATCTCCTTCAAGCTCTACTTCAGTAGCTTGCAACTCCTCTACAAACATGACAGCCCTTCTTGCAGCAATTAACTCAGCTTGCAACGACGATACCACGTCCTCATAAAAGAAATGTCGGTCTGATTTGCCTCCTCATGGTGTGGTAGGCAATACTGCCTATTTTAGGGTTGGTCTACTCAATTGCTATACAATAACAACAACAATAAAGATTTCTCCTACTAAGCCCTAGTTTGGGAGTGAGGTGCTTAAAAAAAAAGCACCCATGAAAAAAAGCTGTCAGGGTTTTAGGTGTTTGGTAAACTGAAAAAAAAGGGCTTATTTTAGAAGCTGCTGTGAGAATAAGCTTAAATCAAAGGAAAAAGCTGAAGCTGCTATTTGCAGCTTTGGAAAACTGGTTTTTTTTCAAAGCACACGGAACTACAGTGCTCCTTTAATGAAAAGACGCACTATCAGACTGTTTTTTTTTTTTCCAAAAGCACTTTTACAAAAAAGTTTACCAAACACTCTGCTGATTTATTTCACATCCGCTTATTCTCACAGCAGTTTTTTTTCAAAGCACAGCAATATCAAACCAGCCCTAAGTGAGGTCGGCTATATGAATCATAGAACATCATTGCGCTCGGTTCTGTGTCGCGTCTTCCGTTTCCAAGTACTCTAAGTCTTTTCTTAGAGTCTCTTCCAAAGTCCTTCTAGGTCTTCCTCTATCCCTTCGGCCCTTAACCTCTGTCCTGTAATTGCATTTTCTAACCGAAGCGTTAATAGGCCTTCGTTTCACCTGTCCAAATCACCGTAACGATTTTCTCCCATATTTCCTTCAATTTCGACTACTATTACTTTACCTCGGAACTCAATTGCTATACTATTGAAACTAATTTGAATTAGCGTGACTCATCAAAATGAATTTGTCTACTCTATCACATGTGTTACTTTGCATATACGAGGAGCTAAAGAGACATTACGGATCTCAACCGTTGAACCAAAACGAAAAAAATCAACCCATAACTACTTAATCATTACACTTAATTTGAATAATTCGATGACAAGAGATGGGAGATTAGTCAATTCCACCTAAATTGAATTTCCAAATTAAAAGTTATGGTATCACCAATCAATACAAGGTGTCATCTGTGTTCTGCCATGTGGCCGCACCAAACCAAAGCTAGGCCACCTTCCTCCAATGAAGAAATTTTTAGTTGTGGCGGGAACACAAGTGGTACATCACGTGTTTTAATAGAAGTGGTAGAAAATTTTATTTTTTAAGTTATTAACTTTTTAGTGTACATATCCCACCATTTGTATAATAACACATGGTGTACCATCCTGTATACCGGTTACATTGAAAAATCTTTTCCTCCAATGGCACTGCCACCACCCGATTCCATTTACGCCGAGAATTTGCGTAGTGCATGTTGTGGCCGACCAGATCAAAACTCGGAACGACTTTCCCACGTGGATCTCTTTACTCTCATTGGCCCAACAAGGTGGGGTCACTTCTCTTTTAGAGCAACAGAACAGAAGCAACCAGTAATCAGGTCAACCATGCTCACAGCCACGTGGCCAGATCTCCAACACGGTCCCCCTTCGCGTTGAAGGGGAGCAAAGCATTCTATGCTCCTCCCTTGTCGTTACTGCATGGACTGCGGGACCCACATTAGGGTAAGTATAACTGTATAAGATAGTCTGTACCTGGAATCCGCCTTCCTCGCCGATTTCCTGCATGCGAAAATATTTCAACGACTGCAATATTTGGGAATTATATGCATTATTTTTGTTTAATTTATTTAATTTATTTAATTTATTTAATTTAATTGTCGTAAATAAAGAAATATGTGATGGGCGAGAAAATTCGAACAACTTTTTGTGAGGATAGTTTACATTGCCGTTATCAAAAGAATAGTTGGAGATGCCAGATCTTTTAGGCTATATTTGCTCCGGGAAGTAAGCCATTCAGCCTATCTTTGCTCTATCAAAAGAAGAGTTACACATTTTAATGAGTTAAATGATCAATGATAATGAATTTTTAATTGAGAGATAATTGCTCTAATTTGATTAAAGTTAAGAGATCATGACTACAATTTACTCTTTCTTTAAATCATTAAAGAAATAACCCAACTATCAACCACCATAAATGGATAGGATAGATTGATTTGTTGTTATCCTATTTTTGGAATTTATGGCATGTGTAAGATTGTTTTATCTTATGTGTGTAAGTTGAAGTTGGTATTGGATATAAATTTTACGTTTTCCAATTTTTTTTTAAAATTATCGTTATTATTATTATTATTATTATTATTATTATTATTAAGAGGGGGAAACTGTTACAATAATTTAAAGAGACATGAGAGTTTCAAACTCAAAACACATTAATACCCAACATCATATTTATTAGGATATTGAACCACATGCATAAGATAAAGAACTTGGATATGGAATTATTCTCTAACAAGGTGCTTAAGTAAGCATCTTTGACCATCTTTGTTTTTTTAGAATATAGGATGGATATATATATGTGTAATGAGGATAGGGTATTAGGTTTCTATGTATGCGTTCCAGATTCGAAACTTCCACTTTTCAAAATTAATGTAATACTTTTGAACCCTCCCATCTCACCCTTAATAATAGTAACTAAAAAAAAATTATTTTACGAATGACACTATGCTGTGTTCTTGTTGTTTATCGAAAAAAAGAAAATGGAATCAATGTTCTTAATTATGTCCAATACTTTAGCTTGTAAAATATAAATAAGCTCTCACATGGTATAATTAATTAAGTCATAACCCATAATTCTGCGATCTTGCTCTTATTCTAGTGGAACTTTTATTCTCAACAACAATATGGAAAAGTTCGAATTCCTCCGACTCAGTGATAAAAATTGTTTACATTATTTGAAGAATGCATGTATGTCTTTGAGAGAGAAAAATAGGTCAGAACTTAATTTGTTAGGTTAAGAGTTCGATTATCTTTTGTTCCAGCCAATGAAGGATTATCTTTTGTTCCAAAGAAAGTCATAAAAAATATCAAATATTTGTTCTATAACAGCCATGTAGGTGGCAACAGACTCACTTGTTAATCAGTGTCATATCCTTCTCCTCTGCTGTAGTAGCATTTAGTTGGGTGGCAAACAATGGAGTGGACAGTCTTGTTATTTTTAGTGCTTCACCACTGCTTTGATTCAACATGGTGAAGACAAGGCCATATGAATACAGTAGCTGGTGCTGTATGACTTATCTTGTCTTCTCACAAGCAAACAGTACTACTACTATAAGTACTGCTTCTGAAAATGGCCCTTCTCCTTTTATTTGAGACCTGAATTTCTGTCTCTAAATTTGTCTCCATCTTTTTCTGGGTTTGTCTGCTATGGTTATTATGATTTTGTCTGCCTAATGGACTCTCTGAAAATGCGTTTTGGCTTTTCCTTTAATTCAAAAATATCAAAAACTGCTTTTGTTTTCTCCTATCAAAGACAATGGCCAAACAGGGAACTTCTGCTTCAACCTCATCTGCCTTTCCCTTCCAAATCAAAGCACCAAGCACTTCTTTGTCCCTTGAGTCTTTGACGGTTTGCACCAAATTTCCGGATAAATATCAATGCCCCAATCCAAAACAAACACTCAAATACAAAATAAATAATGCCAAAGTATAGGTTGCATGCAATTTTGTCACATACATTATTGCACACTTCACAAATTTTGGCTTTCACTAGTCTATATATAAATCCAAACTTTGCAATATGACCATATACAGCCCTCATAGTTGATCAGATTGACCAAGAATTTTAGTTTATCCAATTTTATTTTCCTTCTATATACATAATTAATTTCTTGAATTAAATTCCACGACATTTGCTTGGTCACTTTGTCTAGCAAAGAAATGGAATTAGTTTATCTTTATCCGATTCTATATATCTTCATATGCCTAATTTTCTTGGATAAATTCGACTTTAATTTTGTTTAGACAAATGATTGAATCGTACACTAAATTCATCTAAATCTAAGTTTGAAAATTGTATAGTTTCATTAAATTGAAGTACACATGATGGAGTACAATACTATAGCCAATTTGGTTAAACAATATTGTCTTCATTGGACTTATCTTAATAAATTTATCATGTGATTACAATACTCCATATGGGTCATAACCTTTTTCCTTAAGTCACATTATTTGGTCACTTTGACTAGCTCGTGGAACAAGTCACTGGGAGGAATATGATAATTTATCTTTAGAAAAGTGTTATCTTTTTCATTGTTTTTATGTTAGTAACTCAATTACTACATATAATACTAACAAACAAAAAAATTACTACATATAATATGGGACAAGTTTGTGACCCTTTTTCTTGAGTGAAAAGGAAAGGACTTGGATTTCTGAGACTCTCACTAAGTGCCGTTATAAGGCACATGAGACTTCAGTGGACAGGAATCCTGGCAGGATCTAGGAATCAAATTCCCATGAAATTTTTTCTTCTTTTGAAAAAACGATATTATCTGGTTGAACTTAGCCTCATAATGAACTAACAATAATGTGGTTCAAATTCATCTTTGGCGAGAATCGAACCTAAAACCTCTCATTTATAAGTGAAGAATAATACCATTAGACCGTGGTACTAAGTTACCAAGAAACTTTTTTTTTTTTGAATGAAAAAAAAAAGTTTCATGGCCACTTAGTACTACTATACTATCTAAGGCAATGAAACATATTAATTCAAGTAAATAAAAACAACTCTTTTCCAAAAATAAATAAATAAATACAGCTGATTAAACAATAAAGAAAAAAAGTTTCCTTGAAACTGGAACATTTTTTTGTACATGGTAGAAAAAGGAGCTATAAACTTCCAAAAAAAAAAGTAGTACTCTAAAAACTTCCAAAAAAAATGAGAGAGATGAAAATAAAAAACATAAGGTTAACCTAATTAATTAAAATGGTAGTAGTTACTACTCTTTCCCTAAGATGATTACAAAAGCACTTCTTGTGGACCTCCATGAAAGCAGCTTCTTCTAAAATCAGTGGGCCAAAAGCTACTCCATTCCCTTCCATTTTATTTTTTAATCCCTTCCTAATCAATGTTGCACCATTGCTTGTGGCCTGGGACCCACTTGGGGCACTTGGGGCTATAGTAGTTTGAGACCACCCTTGTGGTCAAGAGCTCCACAATGGGTGCAAATTTCACACACCTAGGTGTCTTGTATTGGTTAATGGAAGCTCCCAAGCTAATGGCATAGTCCATGAGCTTGTCAAACGTCCCCGTCTCGACAATCTTGATCTCGAGTGGTCCGATGGACTTGTCGGAGGCCCGGCCTTGCCGGTAGACGCTGTTCAGGGACTCTTCGACGGTGAGGCAACAGTCTTCAAAGACCGAGGGTGGGATTGGAGTTGTCCCATTGAAGCTGAGTTCCCAAAAGAGCACATAGTGTCCCGGGATTGTTGTTGTGTCCGCATAGCTAGTATATTCCGTCACGGTGGCATCGAACGGGACCAAATGGTTCACGGCATTTTTCACTGCGTTTTGGAGCTCCACCTCATCAGTCTTGTCCGAGTCAATGCTCAGGACAACATTTTTCCTGCAGATGAAGTTGAACTGCGGTGCCTTGTTCTTGAATGAGGTCACTCTTAGCACATCCCCCACTCTGTAGCGGTACAGTCCTGCGGATTAAATAGTCCCAGGTCAATCTTCAGCACCAAAAATAACAAAATTTGTAATTTCATGAATTAAATCACTTAAAACACAAAAAAATTAAATTAAAAAAAAAAAAAGTTACCACTTACCAGCATATGTTGTGACAACAAGCTCATATTCTTGTCCAAGCTTCACATCTGCAAGATCAACTAATTCTTGATGCTCCTTCTCATTGAGTGATTTGCGGACAGAGACGGGATTAGTATTAATCCCATTGTTCCTTTGGACCGGGAGGAACTCAAAGTATCCCATGGTGGGAATAAGAGTGTAGGACACTTCACTGGGTTTGCACAGAGGGTTTAGATTAACACCAAAGTAGCACTCCGAAGAGGCATACATAGTGCAAACCAGAGGCAGTCCGTTGCTGTAATAGTCCAGTGTCGGAATGTACTGGGACATAGTCCCGGTCACAATCACATCCACATACTTTGTGTTTGGCCAAAGCCTGGTAATAATCCCATGCCAAGAGTCCTTCCGGCACTCACCCTCAATGAAACTTGCAAGCTTCGGATCAGGCTTAAGGATCTTCATCACCGCCTCGCGGACCGACGGGTCTGTAATCTGGGGGTTAAGAGTCCCGGAGGCTATGTCCTTGCACAAAATAGTCCAGTGCTTCTCAAGAAACCTGATGGCCCGGATGAAGCCAGAGGCGAAAACAGCACCGACTCGGAGGACTTCCTTGTTCTGGCAGAGGCCGCAGAGGAGTTGGGAGTACATGCTTTGGTAGGAGTCCGGGCAGAGGATGGTCTCATTCGGGCTGGTGTAGTTAGTGTAAGGGTCATAGGGTCTTTGTTTGAAATGTGAGCTTTTGTAGTAGCTGGTTAGGACCGGCCTGGCCACAAGTCCGCCGGGGGTTTTGGCCTCGGATTTTATGAACAAAAAGTACATTCCTTTGCCCTTGTCCAGTCCGGGGACATACTGGCTCATCACAGGCATCAGCAGACTGTAAAGTAAAGACCTCCTCTCTAGCTCCTCTTCAATTGTTGGCATCAGTTTTCTTTCCCCTCCGGATGTGCCAGAACTGCAACAAAAACAAGCCCATTAGGCCTAACCATTAAAATAACCGCAGACCTAGACATAACCAAGTTGGCTACAACAGTATGCTATACCCAAGTTCGAATCCCAGTCCAGTTGTTTACTAATTATTTATAATATTAATATCGCTTGAATCAACAAAACCATCCAAATAATCAATTACAAAAGTTGATCTAAAGGCATGAAGAAATGTAAAATGTAAAAACCCACCTGGTCAAAAACTCAGAAATGGGCTTGGAACAGAGGATATGGGAGGTGTCACCATTGGCGATACGGTTGATATCGGACTGGATATCTTCGTATTTGATAACGGGCATGATTTTTTTGAAAGTGTCACGGTCAGTGTGACCGTTGAGGCCGTGGCGCTGCAAGTACTCGACGTGAGCATTGCGGGTGAGGATTTCAGCGAGGACTCGTTTTTGAACCTCGTGGGGGGTTTTTGTGACTTCTTCGATGAAGTGAAGGATCTTGTTGTTCTTGTCTTGGAGGTTATAGTCCTCCGTGGGATTCAGAAATTTCTTCGGTGCTTCAGGCATGGTGTTTGTGTGTAGTTTGGAATTAGAGAGAGAGAGAGATTGGTTTGAAACTGTATGAGAGAGAGAGAGAGAGAGAGAGAGAGAGAGAGAGAGATGGTGTGATGAAAACTAGATGATGGTTTAGGAGTGAGGGAGAAAGAAAGGGAGAACCGGTGTTTATATAGAGGAGGGAAATGGAGGTGGCTTTGCTTTCACCTGTAGGGTTATATGGGGATGGGAACGTAAATACAACAATAAAATGATGGGCATAGTTGTAAATATCCACCGTTAGTATCATTTTGTTTTCCTTTTCTCAACATTTGCTACTCTCACATGAAAACATGGAGTTTCTATCCATTCATTGCCGTCATTGGTTATAACTAATTCCACTAAGTATCTCACATTCCGTTATTGGACTAGACTGTGAACTTGAATCCCTCATTTAATTAAGAGTTCCACAACATGCTATGCAAGATTGTAGCACATTACTAGACTATGCAGTTAATTTGAATCATTCATTCAACAAAGAGTATAGTAATATAACATGCCACATCAGTGTTACATTACAACATCATATATCAGACTACCGACGTGTTACACTATTAGCTAAATTAGACTTTTAAATTGTATTACGCATTTAATAAAAAGTTTAACAATATAACATGTCAGATTGATGACATGCTACATTAATAGCTAAACTATACTATTATTGTAAGTTATTCAATCAGTCAAATTCTGACAACATAACACAGCAACCACAAAAATAAAATCAAAAGTGAAGCAACTTTCCTATGATGTACATCAAATCTTTACAAACCTAAATCCCTTTCCCAATTGGACAATTCTATTTCATGGAAATCCCACTAACTTTAGCTCAAAATGAGATATTAATTCTATAAAAATCTTAAAATGAAATCACTTTTATGTGAACTTGTTCTTTTGCAAGCTTAAGTTTTTAACCCATTTTAAAACCCCCTTTTCCTATTAGTACGGTGCATAGACCTGTAAACGGGTTGAGTTTATTGGGTTTGGATCGGATTGAACTCGACCCGTTAAGCTAACGGGTCACCCATTAACAATTATTATTATTTTTTTTTTTTGCATAGAGTTTATATTTTGTTGTTAAGACTTTATTGAAATTACTAAAATATCATCAACTAACGGGTGCTAACGGGTCTAACGGGTTGACCCAAAGTGATCCGTTAGCGATCCGATCCGTTAAGCATCCACCTAAATACTAATATTAACGGGTCGGGTCCAAAATGCCAGGTCTAACAGTGCATATCAAAGGGTACTTGTCGTACAAGGGAAAAAAAAACAGAATTATACAATTTATAACCCACCATCGTAAGTTGTTTAAAGGCCATTGAAAGTCTTAAACAAATATTTACAGCCGGCAATATCCGGTAAACCTGCAGTAGGTACACTCTTTACATGCGCGCATGTACCACGGATCTATCACAAAATACCGGCAGCCACTTCATTTATTTTTTATCGCCGGTGGTTTTGCATTACCCGGTAATCAGAATTGGGAAATGACGTAACGACGATATTTTAACGTGATACTTAATATTACTCTTACTATATATTTGTACTATTATTATTTTTTTAATAGAGATAACATCCACATACGTTAGCGGACCATACCTTCATTAAAGAGATGATACACATGATGATACAAATAGATAATAAGTGTAGCATTACTCTTTAGTCAATGTTTAACAAGTATAATCCGGAGAGAAGAGGAATAGTGTGTGTTGTTGTGTACGGAAAAAGACTTAGAGAGTTACTTGTTCAAGTATTCAAGTGGGACTAGCCAGTTGGTTGTCAACTTGGATACAAATAGATAATAAATATAACATCACTCTTTAGTCAAATGTTTAGCAATGTTTAGCGAGTATAATTCGGAAGAAGAAGAATAGTGTGTGCAGTTGTGTGCGGTAAAAGACTTGGAGGGTTACTTGTTCAAGTATCCAAGTGGGAGCAGCCAGCTGGCTGCCAACTTGGTTTGTCGACACGTGTATGATTGGACCTCCTGTGCCTGCACGTTGTTAGTCTGTTGGGGAGTACATTTTTCTTCGGCTGGAACTCCTCCAATCCTGCAAAATGTTTTATTTGCTTTGCTTTGGAAATAGATTATTTCTACGACTCGACAACCAGTGACAAGTTAATCTCTATTTTTTGTTCTTGATGTGTATGGTGAGTATTCCCTATAATTAAAGCATTAATCTCGTTCCATTTGAAGAAGGGGTGGAACCTGAAATATATGACATACTCCCATCCCGATGTCCTAAATAATCACATCATATTATCTTGCTACATTTCATAAATGAAATTTATACGCATGATTTATATGTTCTCAGCATATGCATTCATTAAATGATTTGCGTCATTTTCGGGTGTCGGCCAGCACGTGGCTATCCCGATGTCCCTAGGAATTCAGGATCGGAACATGTCAATATAAAAGACACATTTATATTTCCAACTAAAGGTGCTCAGTAAAGATGATGAATGATAATATATAAACCTTTTTAGATATTGATGGCCAACTACTGTTGTGACTATCTACTAATGAGAATATTGGATGAGCTTGACAAAAGAGTAAAGAAACCATATATGATTTTGGAGGGAACAAAATCATGGGTGGCATTGATATTTGGGGATTTCGACTCAGTTTAATCCAATATTTGGACTTTCATCCATTATAATTGAATGCGACAACTGAGTACAATTCTATAGGAAGATATTCTTATAATAATTTGGGGTTATATCTCAACTTACGCTGCATAGTTCCTCTCTAGTTGCTTTACATTAATACTGCATATGGTATCAAAATGTGATTTCTTTTGCATTACTTGCTAAATGAATATTGTATTAATTAAACTAATAGTTGTCTCATTAGAGTGAGGATAAGATCATAAATTTCCTACATTGGGTTAACTTCATTTTGTTTGAGACGACTTAAAAAAAAAAAAAAAAAAAAGAGTACCTTATATAGAAAAGAACATTAATTAGTACATGGAATTGCATATATACACGCTTCTAAGATGTCTCCTTTAACGTTTTCCATAGTATTCAAGGGATTATGAGTATTATGCGATTATAGGAAGACTCGAGAGGGTTGGATTTTTGTGTGTATGAGGAGATGCTTCCTAATTTGAAGTGGTAAGATGGTTGAATTTTGAATCTTCGATAATATGAACACAAAGTGATAAAAAGAAAGTTAACGTAACCCTAGTAGAGTGGGTAGATGAAGAAAAAGACTCTTGTCATTTATTTATAAAATGTTATTTTTGTTACTTCTTGAAGAACTTTGATCGATTTAAGTGGGATATGTGAAAAGAAAAACCTTAGAGATCGAAAGCCACAAAAGTCTTCTTTTCTCCCTAACAAATTTGTGGAGAATTTCCATCATTTGCGAGTACGTAGTTGGAGCTTGCCTTGTTCAGATTGTTGGGTGACTAGATTGGCATGCATGATTTCTTTGCTCCTACAAAGAGAGAAACGAGAGGACACACGCACACGTCAAGGTGGACTTAACTTTTTCAAATGCCAGATATAGTGAGAAAATAATTTCGCCTATATTATTTGGTCTGCCCTCTTAAGGTTTTGATATTCGTTTGTATCTTATTTATGTACTTCTTGATTAGAAATAGGAGGATAAAGACGAAAGCACCAGCTGGCACTACTCGGTTAAGCTTAGCAAAAACCTGCCTCCTCTCAATATTAAGCTTATTTATTCAAACACATTTCTTTGTCAACCTTCAAGTGGAATCAGGCTATCTCAAAGTTGCACGTATGCAACGAATAACTCATAAATCTTAGAAATAAATAACAATTAGTTTGGAAAAATGGGTTAGAATGTGATTAGCTTGAGGGTTCGATTTCTTCTAATGTAACAGAAAAGAAAGAACACGGTTATGCACCCTGCTGGAATTAGAAAATGGTTAACTATAGGCCTGAATCCAAGAAAAAAAAGTTGTTTTGCAAGCTTACATAAACTATCTAATTTATCACAATGAAAATAATACGTACAGCTCAAAGGAGTAGCAGTCATTAGTACTAACATTCGATACCTAACGTGTCCAATTATAAAGGAAGTTTAGGTCAAAGATAATCCTATTCATACCACAGGCAATGCCAAATTGCCAACATTAGAGATTTTAGGGGACCATTTTAATCAACAGTGCTTTAATTTGACTTTAACTCAAACAACAATTCCTCTTTATCCTTAAACAGGCAAGGGCAAGGCAACTTTATGATTTTACAAAAAAATAAAGTGCTTAAGAAGTGCTTTTCATAGTACAAAAAAACTCTTTCAAATAACAAAGAAGTCAAGAGCATAGCCATGTGCACATATATAAGTAGAGTATGACTCCTTACAAAGGACTTAAAGATAAGTTGTATCAAACTCATTATTAACGATATTTGAACCTAAAATACAAAATGACAAGTCTTGTCATTTGGTAGCATTGCTACCAAGTTGTCATGACTCAAGGAAGCACTCATTAGCTACCTCGTCACTAAATTTCAAGACTGTGTTTCGATGAGGGATTTCCAAATTTCGAGGGTTTGAGGTCAATTTAGTAAGCAATGAATTATAAAATATTAGATAAGTGGAATTAGAAATGCACCATATGAGCATTACAGAGACATGTAATCGGAATCTGAAAACCCCTTTTACATGCTTATGCAATGCTCATCTGGTGCATCTCTATTCTTTCTTATATAACATTTTGTGATCCTTCCCTTACTAACTTGACCGCACTCTCTTGTGATTTGGAGTCTAGAAGTCTCTCACCTAATCACAGTCAAAACAACTAATTAATTATCTAACCCTTATCGACCTAGTATTTCACCGATGGAAGACTCAACGCATTCATCAATATACACTTCACGGGGAGCTGTCTCAATCTGACCACGTGTCAAAGCCCCACCTCAGTCGTCATTTGTTCACCCTTTTGGCCTAATCTAAGACTGGTCAAACCCCCGACCGGTAATATGATTGGATGGCGAGGAACCGAGCAAGTTCAGGGTCAGAAAACCCCAAAATAATGGTGGGAAAATGTGACCCAAAGCTTTAGGGCTACTGTAAGGGCCGGGGGAAAGTGGTACCCACAGGGAATTTGGTTTAGAACTTAATATACAATTGAAGTTAAGAACTTACTCTGTCTTATATAACCGATAAGTTTCCAACTCAGAAATACAAAAGAGAACAGTTGTTATGAACAGAGTAACTTAATTAAGGTTTCTCAATACGACGCAATTCCCCGTCATCGATATACACTTCACGGCGAGCTATCTCGATCTGACCACGTGTCAAAGCCCCACCTCAGTCGTCGTTTGTTCACCCTTTTGGCCTAATCTAAGACTGGTCAAACGCCCGACCGGTAATATGATTGGATGGCGAGGAGAGCAAGTTCAGGGTCAGAAAACCCCAAAATAATGGTGGGAAAATGTGACCCAAAGCTCTAGGGCTACTGTAAGGGCGGGGGGAAAGTGGTACCCACAGGGAATTTGGTGGAGAAGAGGGGGAGGAGAATTGGGAGAAGACGGGTGCACCGAGGAAGCAGGTAGGCCCGCGCCCAAGTGGGACGCATAGTGCTTGGTGTGAGTGTGAGGGATTTTGGGAATGTTTATTTATGCCAACGACTGACTGATGAATGTGTCAATGTTAGAGAGAGAGAGAGGGAGAGAGAGAGAGTTCTGCAATGCATACAAACGGAATTGGATCCTGCCTCGGGATCCTATTGAGTGGACAACATGTGTCGTTGAATTTTGATCCAACGACTACAAACAGAAAAATTCTTTTAAATTTATAATAATTATAATCGATAAATCAAAATCCAACGATCTATATTATCAGAATGCATTGCCTCATAGAGGATCCAATTCCCATACAAACTCAAACTACAGAGGAAGGGAATGTGGTGCCTGTGTGGGAGACAGAGCCAGTAATGCAAATCTTTGACCGTTGACCTTTTACCACCACAAATATTTTTCTTGACTTTCAAATAAAAAGTAATTTTTCATTTAACATCTCGAGGAAGAGGGAAAGATACATCTGTGGATAAGCATTATGTATTGTATAATGACAATAATTAAAAGACATGAATGTGTAGAGTATATTGTTGATTTTACAAACATAATATGTCAATATATATCCACGTTTTAGTCCAGTTGTGCGTGCCTTTTTTTTCTTGAGAGTTTTAACGAAAAGTTCAAGGTACTATTCACTTTAACGAAAAATCATATTTTTACACTAAAAAGTCAAACCTGGTACTATTCACTTTACCTTTTATTTTGTCCTTATCATTAAAACTTAAAGTTTTCAAACTCTGTTCATTAGTTTTCTATTTTTTCTTTTTCTTGAAACCCTACTCTACTCTCTTATTAGGTTATTGTCCTAGTTTCTTCACATTTTATATAGCGCGTGATATCAAAGGTCTCTGAACTTTATTTCATGTTTAGTTTTCGTCCATAGACTCTTATATTAGTTTTTGTCTATTCCGTCAAATCTGCCTTCTTTTCCGTCAAATTTAAGGGTATAGTGGTCTTTTTATATAGAAGGAATCTAATTTATTCAAAAAGAGAAGAGCTTGTCTCCTTAGGGTTAAGGAGAAGTTCCTCCTCAAAATACTTCATGACTTATTCATAGAATTTCGTGATTATGATCGGAATTTCGTGCTTAAGGAGGAGTTACTCCTCACTATGTAAATATTATTTCTGCAATAATCAATTAAGATTAAAATCATTTAATCAATCCTCTAAACATAAGCACGAAGTTATGTGAATAGGTCACGGAGTATTTTAAAGAGAATTTTCTCCTCAATCCTTAAAGAGCCAAGTATTTCTCTTAAAAAACATTCATTTTCTTATTTTTGGATGAAATTCATATTTTATCCTTCAACTTAAAGGAAAAGTTGACAGAGTTAACGAAAATGATTATTAGTGCAACAAATGACATAATTCAAGGTTGGAAGAAACTATTAGTAGAGTTCAGGGACAAAACTAAGCTCGTGGTACAAATCAGAGACCTTTGCTATAATTTAGCCTTTTATTTATAACATGAGGTCAACAATGGTTGTTGTATTGGTTATGATTTTATTTATGTGGTAGTTGTCTTCATTTACTCAAAACATATTTTATGTTCGACTCATGCAAAGAAATGAATTTGTTTTATAGAGTTATGTTGTCCCATGTAAATTCTTTCTACGTAAATATTCTAGTGTTTGTTCAAAAATAAGTAAATAAACATATATACGTTGGAGTTATATAAATAATGTTGTCCCCTTGTAAATCTTTGCCAAGAATCTTTTTCAATTTGGTTACAAGTCAACTTAAAAGACATTTCCAAATTGGAATTTGCAATTGCCTTTTGAAACCGAGATGTACAATTGGAATATGTGGTAGCTAATATGTTCTTGTTGTTTATTGGGTAATTTGAATCATGCATTGCTCACATAAGTCATTGGGATTTGTGGTTGTGATCTACCTGAGTACTTAGGCGTGAAATTAACTGAGTAACCGGAACCAAATTTTGGGCAATATAACATTTCTTGATTCAATAAGTAATGGAGTATTCGATCTAGCATGAGTCCCAATATTGCTCCATTGAAAATGTACAATACTTGGAAAATGAGTACTGCGAGTTAGCTTTTCATCAACAAGTCAATGTAAATAACCACATTAGGGACAGAAAAGAAAAAAAAAACTAATGAAAAACCGACCGGTTGCTTTTGTTAACTAATTTTTTGGTATAAAAATCAATGGTGTGACAAACAGGAAAAAAATCACAAATATTATAATACTAAGACAGATGGTGGGAATTGGTATTTGAGGCAGCTAGCATAAAATCATCTTTAGTTATCCGCCTTATTTTTAAGTTATTAATAGATGACGAAAGTGTAACAATAGTTTTGCTACGTGATGTTATTAATTTGTATGTCATAAAATTGAAACATGGTAAATGAAGAATTTATATTTTAAAGTATGGCATTAATAATAAAATATTATCTATTATAACATGTGTAAATTGATAATGACATGTGTTAGCATTATAACTAAAACGAAAAAAATTATCAATTAATTGGTTGGGATTACATTTCGTTCATGCATTTATAGGTGCCTCTACGTAGTGTAACTTAAAATCTGTGCATGCACAAGTACTACAAAAGGCGCAAAGCCACAACCATTCACATTGATCAATGATGGTACTGCAATTTGTGGGGCAAGTATATGTTCACATTATATTCTCTCGTTGCATGGCAGAAATGAGAAATCACTTTGACACATATATAGTACTATAAAACCAAATTCCAGCACAGAGTACACAGAAAACCTAAATCTTTTGTTTAAGCTTTTTAAGATATGATTAACTTTAAGAGACCCATAATGTGGTCCCTAATATCAAGCTGCCCTTTGGGTGTAACATGGAAAAAATTGTCACTGACAGCACAAACATGCATGGAAGCATTTTATTGGATATGCAAAAGGAATAATTACCGTATCGTAAAGCTAGCTTCCTGCTGCCCTAATGTGACAGTAAAATATTGGGTTTAACTACCATGATTCAATAAAGTGACACCATCGAAATTGACTCAAAAGTTAATTAGCCACAACAGATTCAAATTTTGATGCAATCTGTATAAACAATTAGTTATCACATGCAACTTATGGATTCATGGTTGATCGATCAAGGTAAACTTTCTATGTTACATTTGACAGTTCTTGAGAAGGGGCTTTGGAGATTGTGCATGCATGTTTTAATATCTTCTAATCAAATTTTAACTAACCTATATATTGATAAGAAAAACCTTTGTAATTAACAGGGTACAAAATCATATGGTTTTACATGGTGGGTAGTTTTTCGGCTTTTGCACCCTGCCCACAGAAAATTAATAAGCAAGAATATTGTTTTCGCAATTCCTATTTGTGTAATGATGGAGTGAGGACCCTGATGCTTGTCGGTTGATGGCAAGCCCTACCTTGTTGAATTATTGGTGGAATCTTTTTATTTTCTTCAGGTGAAAAAGTAATCAAAGTAACAAAATGATGAGGGGTTGTAAAACATGTTTCAAGCAGGAAAAATGTGGCACGTTGAAAGTTGTTGAAGGAAGTACAAGTTGAATTTAGATCCCATCCGGATCCTAGTGGTAAGAATCATCACATCCTAATCGTTTATCGTACATCGTGCGTTTAGAAATCATTTTAAATTTATTTGTTTAAAATTAAACACAAATAGTATTTAACGAAAACTGACCGCACAATGTACTATGAACGACCATGATATGAGGATCCCTAGGATCCATGCAAAGAAAATCCTGAGAGGATCCTCATCCGTTGAATTCCCCCCCCCCCCCCCCAAAAAAAACACCAATTCTATTGTCTGTCTCAAATTCTAACCTATATGTTCATGGAGAAATTTTTCAGTGTGCCGAGAACACGGTCCGGTACATTAAGTATCATAATATAAAGTGGTTGGATACTAGAAAATTTCCATTCATTTGTATTATGACACTTGGTGTACCAATCCGTGTTCCCCGCACACTAAAATTTTTCTCATGTCCATGACCCCTAACGGACTCTTACATCTTGAGCTTTTTTTTTTTTTGCAAGGATCCACCATTATTAGCCTATTAGGTAAGTAACCCCATGCAATGTAACTCAAGCTACTAATAACGAGAAAATTTAATTAGGTATAATCGATTGTACGCATATAATCAGTAATAAAAATCTTTGATATAATCAGTTGTAATAGTCCTACATCTAGCGTAGTCCAGTTGAGGAGAAAAGAAGTATAAAAACTGATGATAAGAAAGTTTTGACGAAGTAAAGGTTCGACACCTGAAGAAATGTACCATACAATAATGCGTGCTATGTATGCAAAAAAAAAAAAAAAAAAAAAAAAAAATAAATTAGCATAAGTTTTTATTCTAAAATGTTGTGTTTCTCTGCTGGATGATATAATCATTGCCATATATAACATTCATCATATGTATAAGGAAGGCAACATGGTTGAAGATGTACTGCTGTTCATGGACTTTCCCAAAAACTCTTTGTATATGGTTCTACAACTTTTCAAGTCAGTGATATCTTGTATTACATCAGAAGTGTTTTTGTCATTTCATTTGACTTTCTGTGCGTTGGTGTCCTATTTGGAGTAGAATTCTCTCATCTCTTAATCTCTCTCCCCTTCCATCCCCTCTTATTTAAACAGTTGTGATTACATCACGTCTACATCTTGTTTTGAAATTTTTATATAAAGAATAAGACAAAAAGAAGGGTGTGAGAAGAGAGGATGGAAGGGGATGGTAATAGAAGGGGAGAGAATCCTACTCTGTCTATTTATCAAAGGGAATTAAGGCATGTATCATCATGCCATCTATAACGGAAGCATAGGAATACAAGTGATTCAAATTGTATGTTAGGGCATAATCTCTCCAATATCAGCTGTTCTGGTTAATAATAACTTAAACAATTTAAATTTTGCAATAAAATCTTCAGGTTGAACAATGAGCAAACTAGGGTTACTGTCAAATGTCAATTTCCTGGTGCCTGATGGGCGCATATTAGGGTTTAGGTTTGCTCTTTTTGGAATTTTAGGGGAACTGAATTAATTAGCTAGATGTTTCAGAAGGACCTAGCTTTTCTGCCCTCCTAATTCTCATACACTTTCATCTCTTCTTATTTTTACGGTCACGGTTAAACCACGTCTTATATTGATGTGGTTTAACCATGACCGTACAAAATAAAACGAGATGAGAATGTATGAAAACTGGAAGGGCAGAGAAGCCGGTCCGTTTCAGACTGTCTTATAAGTTGTAAGCAATCAATGCATATATGCAAACGTTCAATCATAAACGTCAATCTTAAGTCTAGAATTTTCAATATTCCACCATGACACTGACCTAAAACCGCACAGTCGAATTCCTATCGTCGGGAAAGATGCACACGTGTTTCTTTTCAAAATCAAAAATAGGTATTACAAGCGATATTATTGTGAAAAAGGTCTTTTAATTCAGAGTAAACTAGATATAGGTTATTATTTGTGAGTCTTATTACGAAGAGTTAGGCCACTTTATTAAAACAGATCCAATAATTGTGATTCCACGTCATCTTAGTGTTATTATCATTTTTAATTTACTTTCTTAATAAATCTTATCTCTTCATTTAATTGTAAGAAATTTTCGATATTTTTCTATAATTGAACATTCGACTTTGGTTTTTTGATGAACCGGCAAGTGTGGGCATTGCCTGGTGATTCTTCACGAGAGTGATGAAGGATGGAGAGAGTTATCCTAAATCTTTTGAGTTTATAGTGTGTCTGAACCTCTTCTCTCTATCTTGAAGCCCCGTATTTATAGGTCACTTCATAACTTTTTGTACTAAATCAATTCAACCAGACCTTGATATATGGAATTTGTCTCCATAAATTGTCTTGACTAAAGCTTGATTTGAACTTGAATTGGTATTTGATTTGAACTTGACATGATTTATATTTTTGATTTAATCAAAGCCAATTAAAAGATAATTTATCAACTGCTTCCATAATCAACTTAATCTGGTAATTCCTTTGCATTATGCCTTATGTCGACACGTTTCACTCTTGAACCCATGGTGTGCGCCACATAAGTCTTAGTGAGTCAAAATATAATTTATTGATGAACTGTTGTGAATAATATGTGGATGACCCACATGAATAGTTTGTTACTATTTATTCACAGTATTTTCACTATTCATTTGTGAAAATTTTGTAAAGTGAATAGTGTTGCTACAATAACTTTTTCCTATAAAATGAAAGTATGGGAAGAAGAGAAGAAGTGAGTGAAAGACTCACGGAAGAGGAAGAGAGAAAAGAAAGGAAGAGAGAAAAGAGAGCAAGAGAAGAGAAGATAATAGAGAGTTATCTTTGTACTCTTATTATTTCAGATTATAATGAAAGCATCACTGTTGCCTCGAGGATGTACTCCAGTCACACTGACTGTAGAGGAACCTCGTAAATTTTGTGTCTTGTTTATTTATTCCACTGCACACACCGTCGATTTTACAACACGTTATCAGCACGAAAAGCTTTTATGTCTGTGGAAAGCACAACGCCATAAATCTGGTGAAGCATTACCTACCTCCCACCTCTGCTAGCCAAAAATATCACAGAATAAAAGGTATGTCCATTTTCTGTATCTCCCACCGTGCCATAAGCGCCTCGCCGAATTCCGGTGAGAATTGAAATTTACAACGACCTGTAGTCGTCACGAGATAAGAAAACTCGTACCTGACAATTGGTTTCCAGAGATCCAGAAGAATCTCATTAGACTTGGAAACCTAGATCGCGTCGTTTTCGACGGATCTCGAGAACTCCTATGAATACTCGGTTGTCTGAGATGGTGATGGCATGACTGACTCCACACATGTTTCCCTCTCTTGTACCTCCATCAACTCCGCTGTCATCTATGTCCCTATAAGGAAGTTCTTGCTTTGCGACGCCATGTTCTCTGGGCCATGCAAGAACAACGTTAGTCTCTGGTAGCCTTATTGGATTGAATTGGCACTGTATGACCTCCACAACAACCCAGATGGCCCTGGGTTTGAGACTAGTACAGACAGAAAAATAAGAAAAAGGAAGGAGGGATTATGGAATGGTGTTTCAAGCACCGTGTGAAAAAGAATTGGAAAGGTGGAATTTTGGTGTATAATGTTGAGACAAAAAGAAGAAAATGACAAAGGTTTCTGATGATGCATTGCTCCATCTAAATAATAATAAAAAAAAGGGGGAAATGGGGCCATTTTGTAATGGTGTAGCTAGGGCTGGGCACGGGCCGGGCCATGCCTAATTTTAAAGGAACCGGAGGTTAAAAGAAACGGGCCGGGCCGAGCCGGGTACATCATAATTCATTACAGGAATCGGACCGAACCTGGCCTGTTTGAAACAGGCGGGTCCGGGCCGGGTCCACCTGTTGGAAATGTGCCCTAAAACCAATCATATGATGATACTTTACGGACATTTCACATGTTGAACTAATCTAGTTTAATATCAAGGGCAAAAATTATTGTTTAAGCCGTCTCATATAAATGTTATATACTTAAACGATAAGTCCAAGGAATATGTAATTAGAAGAATGTAATTTAAACAAGTTAGATTAATGAGACCATTCTCTTTCGTATACATATCCTAAACGTTCCTGATCATAGGATTGCCAATTGGGCATTGACAGTCCGTTAAGATTAGTACATGCTATGTCTTCTCTTAGGGAGAGTGACTAGTCTCGAGTCATTGGTGTGATTGACACCAAGACAAGCATGTAGGTGCTCAATAGCGAATGAGTCCACTGAACACGATCAACGAGGAGTTCTCATACTCATGTCACATGAGAACTCATGGTTGGGATAATGCAAAGTAGTCCTTTGACCTGAGGCATCATATTTGTCTTGTGGTTAGGTCCTTGATCTTTGATTATGTCAAAGTCACTCCGTCAGAGGATGTCCACGACATAGTTGGGGTTAAGCCATTTAGTCATGGAGGCAAGTAAATGCGCAACAAGGGATCTCTAACCTTTCGAACCGATTGAGGGAGAATACTCTATGATATGATTAAGAATATCTGGCCAGAGTATGAATGAGATTTAGGAAGTCGTTCCAAATCACATTCAAGGTAATGATATAAGTAAATGAATCACATTGGATAGTAGACATGAATAAACTATCAATCCAAACAATGTGGTCAAGAGTATTGTATTAGAGAAAGACCGTATTGCATTGTAATCCTAAGCTGAATAGGTTCTCCACCTCTTCTGATTAGCTTGGGTAACCATGACATACTGCTGGGTGTCACTCATGGTTTGTGGAAGCCCTAAACGTGTATAAACACTAAAGGGAGAATTGAAAGTAAGTTTCAATTCACAATCGATTTGAAAGTGTTCTAATCGCCCACTGCCTCGTTAAAAGGAACCTAATGGATCGTACACCGTGTAAGGTAGAGATTGAAGAAACAACGGAGATGAGTAAGAATAATTAAATTGTTTAATTATTTATGGCAATGATTAAATAATATGTTAATTAATCAAACGAATAAGTTCGTTAAAAGACCTTGGGTTAGTATTGGGCCTCAAGGCCCAATGGGCTTCGAACGTCAAGCCCATTGACTTAAGTTGTATGGCAACTTAATGACAAATAATTCACAAAGGCCCTAAAAGCCCAATGAAACCCTATGGCCGGCCATTTAGAGAAGGAGTGGGTTTTGGACTTAATTACAAGTTTGCCACTCCAATGAATAAAGGTATAAATATGACTTTATAGCCAAAATTCATTTAGGGTTTCTTTTGGAGAAAAGATGAGAACAAAAAACTCTCTTTTCTCTCTAAGAGGCCGGCCACCCTAGAGGAATTTAGCTAGCAATCTTACTTCCTCTAGGTCACTCATTTCTTCATCAATCTTTCTTTGGTGTAGAGACTTAGAGGTTCTCAACTTTGGGAACTTGGAGAATCCTATTCTTCCATCCAAATCCATGGATATAAGAAGCAAGGAATGAAGGCCCTCTCCTTGGGTGATTAGCCTTTGCTTATGCAAAGAGGAATCTACAAAGGTATAAATTTCTCAACTCACTTTTATTTGAGTTGAGTCTTGGTTCACCAATCTACTAGGCTTTGAATTTCATGGTTGATGTTTTGTTTTTAAGTGCATGAAAGCATGATTCCGCCTTTAATTGTTATTTGCATGCTATATAGATGTTGCTTAAATGAACATGTTTTTCACAAAATTTCCTTCAAGTGGTATCAGAGCCTAGGTCTAGTAGTTGGTGAATCCTTTTGGGTTTTGTAGTTCATAGTCTTTGATTTGAATGTTGTAATTATTACAAGCTTTATTCTTGCTTCTTTGAATGTAAATTTTGTTAGAAAATTTGCCATCTCAAATGTTGTAGATGTAGTTCATATGAGCATGAATATTGGAGCTAAAATTTGGTGCCATGTTTTTGGGGATTTTTGGGTTCTTGTTTGACTTGTTAAAAGTGTTTTAAAGTGACTTTTGGAACCCCTATGTACCCTAGTTTGGTTATATGTTATTTCCCTAAAGTTTGAGTGGTTTTGGGATGTTTTTGGGTGAAAAATGTTCATGGAAATTTTTGAGTTTTTCATGAGTGTTCTTCATTGTTCTTGACATTTTTGCCAAGAACAAAAAGGTTTGGTGTTTTGATTCAAAGTTTTGATTTATTTCATAAAGTTTATGCTTTATGATTTTTCATATGTTTAAATGTATTAGATATTTGTTTAGAAATGTGATAGAATTATTGGTGGGTGTGTAAGGATTAATTCCCTTTCACACACACCACTTGCACCACTTGCATGTTTTATGTCTAACTTACCTATCAACACACACATCACTCCTTTCACCTCTCAAAAACCGGCCACTCCCTCAATGGGAGTACTTTTGGGGCTTTTATGCAATTACATAAAGTTTTGATACTTTTGTGTATTTGCACTTTGGCCCAAAAGTTTACGTTTTTACGTAAAGACCCAAAATCATTAAAGGACAAATTGTTTTGTTCCTTTAATGAAGTTTTTGAATTTATTGAAATTTTTGGGTTCTAGTTGTGATTACATGAAGTAGTGGACTTTTGTGTTTTTACAAAATGAGCTCAAAAGTTTAAGTTTTGCAACATAGCCCAAAGGTTGAGGTTATTGCATTTTGGCCCAAATTAGGTTGAGAACAAAATGGTTTTGTCTCTTTAAATGAGAATTGGATTTTCATTTCATTTAGCTCCATTTAAATCAATTCTATGGATACAAAAACCAAATGAAAATGTTGCATTCAATTTTAATTAGTTAAAGCGTTAATTAATTAAAGGGTGATTATGAACCTAAGCCTACGATAATTGAGTTATGTGAAAGGCCGTCTCAAATTTGTTTGAACCATGGGAATGTATAGATTAGATTTTGGTTGTAATTTGATATGATCAAATGTTGTAAAAGAGCATAAGCTCTTCTTTACTTTAAAGTAATTTGTATTATTCAAATGTTGTAAAGAGCATAAGCTCATCTTTACTTTGAAGTACTCCTTTCTTGTTTTATTTGATATGCATGAAAATGGAGTAGCGGGTCCAACGCCCAATAGGAACAACACGCCTTAATATGATTAAACACGTAACTAAAATCAATCACCATCCCTAGACCGAGATTCAACACTAGGCTCGTGTTGGATCTAATCAAAGGTTCATAGTGGCAACTATATAGTCCATCAAATGAATGCAAAGTTTATGTTAGTAGTATCATATACTCTTGCTTTAAAAAACCGTTTTATAAGCATAGTGGGAGTATTATATACAACTAAAAACAATCAAATGGACCAATAGTTGTAATAGGACCAAAATTGTTTTAATAAAGATTAAAATGAATATTTATATGTGATGAGACCTAAAAACCCTCAACCAAACCATTATTAAGTTGATAAGCGTGAGAGTGCTTTGAACACTCTTTCGTGACCTTCCACCGTGGTAGGCTCCGATCGTTTGTGACTCGTACACCGGCTTCACCCTATCATGGGGGAGTACAAAGTGCGTGCTTACACTCAGGAGGAGTCTATATGCATACTTGATGTTGTGAAAGGTAGGCAACGAGAATGATCAACATCATATCATTGTGAGGTTGTTCTTGAACCCCTACCCGAACTTGCATGGTGGGAATGACTTAACTAAGTGTAATGGAGCAAACATCATATCATTGTGAGGCTACATTCTCTAGAGGCCAAATAAGATGGGTACTTGCAAGAGATGCAAATGAGTAAGCGTACTCTCTCATTATTATTAATGCTAGCCAACATCATATCATTATGAGGTGGGCTTGGTAATAGTGAGTCTCCCATACCCTACTAAGAGTTTCATCCAAAACTCTTGAATTCCAATGAGGGATATGGAATTTGCCAAAAATAGTGGGTGGTGCTATTTGATTTAAAGACCCGAATCAAATGGCTTAAAATCAATCAATTTATATTCGTTATGTATTTGTTTACCAATATATTTGCAAACGCTATCCAACACTTGATAAATAAAAGCCGAATGCTTTAGTTTTCGGACTTGGTACTACAATCCCAAAGATTGTCTTAAATGGATTGTATATGTACCTAAGTAGTCTCACCCTCACAATCTTCCTATTGATAATCTATCATTGGAAGAACATGTTAGATAAATCTATCATAAAGAGAACAACACTTTTAATGTCATAATTCTTCAATTAGAAATCGTTGTATGAAGAAATAAGAGTTGCTTTGAACAACCCTTAGTTAATGCAAACACTAGTGCTTGTTTCTTTGTTAAATGAACAAAGAACTTAAGAAGAAAGCACAAGAGCATGGACACTTTATGTGCCATGATTCTTCACTTATAAATTGTTGTATGAAGAAATGAGAGTTGCCTTGAACAACTCTTGAAAGTTTGTAATTATGTTTAGAACATAATGGTTGGTTGACAAAAATAGTCCATCAACATGGACTTATGATGATTTTGAATCATTAAGTGTTGAAGTGTTAAACCACTATAAGAGACGGAAACTAGGCAAGGACTTCACCTTTGTGTCCCTATCCAAATCGTTCACTAAGTTTATTGTAAACTATATAGTGAACAATAACCACACGCTCTCCAAATCATTTGATGTGTATAACACAATTGAAATAAGTTTCAAGAGAGATAGTGGGAGTTTAGGGACCATGACTATTGTAGTCAAAGGAGAAGTCAAATGAAGAAAGCGAAATAACTCCAAGGGAACAAACTTTCTTTATGAAAGGATGGACATTGAAAGGGGTATTTGCAAGAAATGTCTTGCAAGTGTCAAGAACACACCTTTCAAAGGTGTTATAAATTGTTATTGAATAGTTCAAAACAATTGGTTCTTCTACTTGAATGCTTGATTCCATATTAGTAACTATGTTTTACAATCGTTGTAAAAGTGTGGCTAATAAGAAGTAGAAGATAAATGAGAGAAGAGAAAGTACTTCACATTCGGAACGTGAATTAAATGTAGATCTCTGCGAAAGCAGATAATACTTATTTCCTCATATGAACTACCAAAGAAAATGGAAAAACCAAAGATTGTCTTTACATTCCAATTTTAAGGAACTTAATTCCGTCACTATAGTAGAGATGGATGAATGTTTTGTTTGACAAAACATTGTTCTTTATTAATGAATGATTAGATTATTGTAATCTAATTAATTATCTCTATAGTAGAGATGATATGGTAGTGTTAACTGTTTAGAATATAACGATACTTAAAACCCAAAAGGTTGCAAGGTAGTGACTAATCCCAACTGAATTGTGATACCTCTAAAAACATAAATTACGAGTTGGTCATAGATGGATGCTATGGATCGTTAGATCCGGATCCAATACCTTCTTGTTAAAATTGTATAGAGGCAAAATGTTTGAATCTTTATTCTTTTGGAAAGAAGAAAGAATCACAAAGTTGTTGAGGTTAATTCACTTAGATGTTAGTGGCACTAGTCCACAAACATAATGCTACTCATGTTGTTTGACATTCACCGAAGATCACTCTCGGTTGGACTATAGTTTATTTTGAATAAACAGAAGTCCGAATACTTTGCAAAATGTTTCAAAGAATTCAAGAAATGTAAGTTGATGAGTAAGACGTCTAAAGTATTTTCCTCCTTAGATTTGATCCAAGGAAATGTAACACTTTAGAACAGTTTCCTTGAAAGATATCAAGGAAAGAAGCATCATAAGATAATGGATTTCTCCATAAGGAGAAGAACAAACTTGAATAAGATTTAGTTCGTTGGATTTTATCAATTACCCATATATAAGATATATACTTCTAAGACAATATGATTGTCAATTAGAAGATCTTCCAAAATTTTCATGACTCCATAGGATGTAGTTGGAAAGAAAGACAAATCTTAATCATGTTAAGATTTGGGGTTGTGTGCTAATAAGCAATATTTGTTTGAAAATTATCTTGTGGGTATCCTTAAATTAACATTTGGATATCACTTCTATAAACCAACTAACAAATGTTGTTTGTTGGATAGTTCATTGTAATCCTACACTAGGATTTGCCCAAGATAGAGCAAATGAACGAGGGATAGAACTCAAAGAATGAGTTCTTTGAGAAACAAGATAATGATCAACAAATAAGACAACCTAGTTCCTATACCACAAGCTCCAAGGTAGTCGAGAAGGATTTATAAACCGTCTCAGTTGAATGGTTTGAACTTTATGACTATGTCATAGAGTTGCACCTCTTAATTCGAAAGAAATAAGAATGAAAAATCCTTATGACTACATTGAGTGATACACGATATATACTCAAGGAAATGGTAAAGTACCATTTGACCCGAAATAATGAAACCTTCATAGCTAATTGGTAGCTTAAGGTGACTACAATAAAAGAGAATGGTTGACTTTGAAGAAACCATCTTTGACGTAGTCTTAGTTTCAATTAATTCGAAAATTGCTAGCTACAACTAAATGGTGATTCAATGTTTGGACATAATATGGGTTTCCGAAACCATTATTAAGATAGTCTTAATAATATATGTCTAAAACTATGAATCACAAGACTTGTAAGTTGTAGAGATCCATCCATCATGGATCTTAACAAGCTAGTGGGAGCTATAAGCATCTTATGAGAAGAAAAATATCAAATCGTTTGATTTCTCATAAAGATGTAAATGAATCTTTTGTTTACTAGGTTTACAAAAGATTAGTGGGAGTTAATCATATTCCTAAATTTGAATATATATATATATATATATATATATATAATATATTAATTTTGGAAATGGAAGGAATACTTCTTCGTTAAGGTTATGACTTTAAACATTCTATAAAGATAGAATGGATATGGGAGACATAGTCTATAAACATGGGATGTAAATCTATAATGATAGATTTCAAGATATAATTGGATTATATCAATCCCTAATAATAGAGAAAATATGCTAGGAAGTTTCTCATATGATGACAAACTTCAAATAAAAAAGACAACTCTAGTGAGACTAGGAAGTTGTTCTTCTCAAAGGGAACGTGCCCTTTGACTCCCAAAGAAATAATGCATAAATAGAATCCTTTATGCATACGCAGAAAGGTGATTTATGTATTTCATATTGTATGAAAACATTGATATGAGTTGTACCTAGAAAGGTACAAGACGATATCAGTGCAAGCCCAGGATCAGAACCATGGCAACTGTCAAGTGAATCCTTAAGTATTTAAGAAATACTAAAGGATAGATTCCTCAAAGAATGAGGAAGAATTAGAGTAACGTAAAGGAAGCGTAAATGTATTAGATTATGAATCTAATCCATCATTGAATATTTCTTCATTATGAATGAAGAGATAATCAGATATCTCTTTATTATGACTAAAGAGATATTTGGATGGAAACATTAAAAGTAATGACTTTAGTGTGTTCCATTATGAATGAAAAATATATTGCCATATAGAAGCTTACAACAATGTTGTTTGGATGGGAAAGTTCATTTATGAACTCTCTATTCGGTTCCAACCGGAAAGTGTCTCTAGTGTACCGACACTATGACACTAATGGGGCGATAGCTCAAGCCAGGGAATCAAGGTCTCATCAAGTCCGAACTCAAAAGAGAGACTAAACCACATGATTAAGAATCATGTATAATGGTGACGTCGTTATTCTCAAGGTTGCTTCTATGGATAACATATAGATATCCATTGCCTAGGCCTACTACTCAGCCATTTTTTAAATGACTACAGAAGAGGTATCATCACTGATAACCAAGCTGATTGGCTCTAGTGCAAGTTGGAGATTGTTGGAAATGTGCCCTAAAACCAATCATATGATGATACTTTACGGACATTTTACATGTTGAACTAATCTAGTTTAATATCAAGGGCAAAGATTATTGTTTAAGCCGTCTCATATAAATGTTATATGCTTAAACGATAAGTCCAAGGAATATGTAATTAGGAGAATGTAATTTAAACAAGTTAGATTAATGAGACAATTCTCTTTCGTATACATATCCTAAACGTTCCTGATCATAGGATTGCCAATTGGGCATTGACAGTCCGTTAAGATCAGTACATGCTATGTCTTCTCTTAGGGAGAGTTACTAGTCTCGAGTCATTGGTGTGATTGACACCAAGACAAGCATGTAGGTGCTCAATAGCGAATGAGTCCACCGAACACGATCAACGAGGAGTTCTCATACTCATGTCACATGAGAACTCATGGTTGGGATAATGCAAAGTAGTCCTTTGACCTGAGGCATCATATTTGTCTTGTGGTTAGGTCCTTGATCTTTGACTATGTCAAAGTCACTCCGTCAGAGGGTGTCCATGGCATAGTTGGGGTTAAGCCACTTAGCCATGGAGGCAAGTAAATGCGCAACAAGGGATCTCTAACCTTCGAACCGATTGAGGGAGAATACTCTATGATATGATTAAGAATCTCTGGCCAGAGTATGAATGAGATTTAGGAAGTCGTTCCAAATCACATTAAAGGTAATCATATAAGTAAATGAATCACATTGGATAGTAGACATGAATAAACTATCAATCCAAACAATGTGGAGAGTATTGTATTAGAGAAAGACCGTATTGCATTGTAATCCTAAACTGAATAGGTTCTCCACCTCTTCTGATTAGCTTGGGTAACCATGACATACTGCTGGGTGTCACTCATGGTTTGTGGAAGCCCTAAACGTGTATAAACACTAAAGGGAGAATTGAAAGTAAGTTTCAATTCACAATCGATTTGAAAGTGTTCTAATCGCCCACTGCCTCGCTAAAAGGAACCTAATGGATCGTACACCGTGTAAGGTAGAGATTGAAGAAACAACGGAGATGAGTAAGAATAATTAAATGGTTTAATTATTTATGGCAAGGATTAATTAATATGTTAATTAATCAAACGAATAAGTTCGTTAAAAGACCTCGGGTTAGTATTGGGCCTCGAACGTCAAGCCCATTGACTTAAGTTGTATGACAACTTAATGACAAATAATTCACAAAGGCCCTAAAATCCCAATGAAACCCTATGGCCGGCCATTTAGATAAGGAGTGGGTTTTGGACTTAATTACAAGTTTGCCACTCCAATGAATAAAGGTATAAATATGACTTTATAGCCAAAATTCATTTAGGGTTTCTTTTGGAGAAAAGATGAGAACAAAAAACTCTCTTTTCTCTCTAAGAGGCCGGCCACCCTAGAGGAATTTAGCTAGCAATCTTACTTCCTCTAGGTCACTCATTTCTTCATCAATCTTTCCTTGGTGTAGAGACTTAGAGGTTCTCAACTTTGGGAACTTGGAGAATCCTATTCTTCCATCCAAATCCATGGATATAAGAAGCAAGGAATGAAGGCCCTCTCCTTGGGTGATTAGCCTTTGCTTATGCAAAGAGGAATCTACAAAGGTATAAATTTCTCAACTCACTTTTATTTGAGTTGAGTCTTGGTTCACCAATCTACTAGGCTTTGAATTTCATGGTTGATGTTTTGTTTTTAAGTGCATGAAAGCATGATTCCGCCTTTAATTGTTATTTGCATGCTATATAGATGTTGCTTAAATGAACATGTTTTTTCACAAAATTTCCTTCACCACCTGTCCTTGGAATTTTTTTTTTTGTGAAACCGCTACGGAAAGGACTCCAGAACCACCGCCATGCTGCCTTCGTCGTCGCACCACAGCTTCTCCACCGAGCCCCGCGCTGGCACCACCACGTTTCTCACCATGGCCAACATCCTCACAAGCAACACCTCCGTGCTTTCCGACTCTGGTGGCATCTGCTCCGTCTCGGACTGCATCCTTCTCTGCTCTCCGACTACCTAATGGAAGAGAACAAAACAAAACACACCATTTTAATATTCAATACCCAATTTTTGAAATGGCAGATAGATCTGAAGCAACTAAATTCCCCAATCAAATTATAAAAACCCCATTTTTCTTTACCTTCACCATAATCAGATTCCAATCTCATCATCTCCAAATTTTCCACCTTTCCCAGATTTCACTATCCCTTTTCCACAAATATTAACAACCACAGGAAATAACTCACAAAAAAACAACCAAATTCCCAATAACCAATCTCTCTAACTTTGGGTGATTAAAAAAAAAACTGAAAAATTAAATCCCATCAAGCAAACTCAATCAATCTCTCAGGAGCTCTCTCAATCGATCCTCGACGAAAGCCTTACCTTCTCGGCGTTGAGAAGATGACGCTTTCACATGTCCAGTCCTCGGAGTGAAAATGTAGAGAAAATTAGCAAAACCCATATTGGGGTTTTGGGCTAAAAGCTAAAAATGCATGATTTGTCAAAAGCCCAGTTGGGATTAAGAACTTAAAGAAGAAGAAGAAAGTTCGAGGAGATAGAGAGATTGTGGGAGATAGAGCGGCCGTTCATTATCTTTAAGTTCGGAGAGAGAGAAAGTTGGACTTGGTAGAAACTAGGGCAAAAACCAACGGTTGAGATTGGATGATGATGCGAAAATTAACTAACGCACAAATTAAACCCTATTTGTGACAATTGTAGTAATGATGTAAGTAGGGATCGTTCTAACCGGGGATTAACTAGGGATGCTAACCAAAGTAAAATTAAATTTAAAAACGTAAAAACAAAATTTAAAACACTAAAATAGAATAACTCAAAATAAAACTAACAAATAATCTAAAACAAATCAAAAGACTTAAAATAATTCAAGACTCTAGAAAACACAAACTAAATTTATTTTTAACAAATTTAATCACTTCAAAATAAATGGGGGATTGATTTTTTTGACGAAATTGAATTTAAAACAGAAACTTAAAAACAAACTTCAAAGAAAATATATTTTATAGAATGATGAGACGTTAGTTAGAGGGGTCCTTATCCACACATGAATATATGCATACAATTTGATTCCCAGTTATGATTTCAACAAATGAATAAATGACAATGCTCCAAGTTAATTAGGTCCGCTTAAATTAACTTTCAGATTTCCCTAGATTTATTGAATTGGACGGAATACGCATCACAACCAAATTATTCTTATCAAGTTCCCTAACTATGGAATACGCATGATAGAGAGACATATCAAAGATCATTAAGTTTAATGGAAATCATAAACATCGACTAGGCATTCATAACTATGGAATACGCATGTTAATCCAACCTAGGGTTTACTAAACATAATCGTGGCTAGCGATTTTTACTACTCATGAATATAAGTTCATAACGATTAGGTGAAATTCCCTTATATCCTAGCATCAAGTCTAAGCATGCAAATTAAGTGTCGACCCTCAACCCACATACATAAACAAGTTCTTAATCAACACAGAAAAATAAACCACATCCAACATTCATAAATTCATAACTGGAGTAAATCAAATCATAATAAACATTTATCCATGGTTTCAAATTCCCCTCTAACTAAACAGAAATTAATTACACATGTTTAATATAATTCAAAAGCAAATTAAATTAAACATGAGTTTAAGAAAAATAAAACCAAATGAGGAGTTGCTCCTCTGCGTCTCTGTCTTCCTGCGTCTCGCCAGCTTCGCAAGGCAGCTTCTGCCGTCTGTGTCTTCCTGCGTCTCTCCGTCTCGCTCTCTGTGTCTCGCTCTCTGCGTCCTTCGTCTGTCTCGCTCTCTTCTGACTTCTCTCCACACCGAGAGTCAGCTCTCGCAACTTCTGTCTCCTTTTCTCCCCCTGTTCTTTCTCATTTTCATCTTTTTTTTTCCTTTCAGCTGGCGGAACAGCATTATTACATCCGGTTTCTTCTTTCTTCTAGGGTTCGCTGTCACACACTGCAGATTGAGCTGGCACGCCATCTGAACTCTTTCCGACAACTTGCTTTGTTTCTTTTTCCCGCAGCCTAGCTGCCTTCGTGCAGCTCGTCTGACCTCCCACGTCTTCTTGCTGCCAGCTGCAAAGGCAGCGTGCTCGTCTCCCCTTCCAGCTGCAAAGGCAGCTTTCCTTGCTGTTATTCCTTTTTTATTTATTTCCTTTCTTTATTCTTTCCACATTTCCTTGTCTGCCATGCTTCTATTTTATTCTTCATCCCTTATTCTTCCTTCCACGTTGCTTTCCTTTCTCCTCTTTTATATTTTTTTTTTGTTTTTCCCCGCCTGCCTTAGGCCTTTCTTTTCTGTTTTAGTCTCTTGCCAAAATGTTTTCTTAAGTTACAACAATAAAATAAGTGAGCAAGGTAGAAATGACGAATTTATTACTTAAAATCACACTTGTGCTATTTTTATTTTCTTAGCTAGATAAATTCGATAAAACACAAAAACAAAGTAAATAACTCAAAAATATAAGAAACTAACTAAGAAAAGACGAGAGAATTTGATGTAAAATTCTTATCCTTTGCTTTAAAGCTTTGATATTTATGTGCATGGTGTTGGTTTAAAGCCCATGTCACAAGTTCTATTTACTTTAAAGCAATTTATTTATCATGGACAATTTTATCGCCTACTGCTTTAAGTTTTGATTTATGTGAATGGTGCTGAATTAAAGCCCTTGTCACAAGCTTTATTTACTTAAATGCAATTTATTTACTATGGCTGGATTTACCGCCTATTGCTTTAATTTATTTATTGCACTTACCTTTTGTTACGATAAGTATATATAGGGCCCAAACTTCCTTGATCAGATCAGAACCTGAAATTTCTTGATCTTCATCATATAAAATGATTGGAAGTTCCATCACGCAAAAAGATCAGGTATGAAGTCCCTTGATCCTGAAGATCAGAACATGAAATTCCTTGATGAGTATCGTAAGTTTGAAGTGTCGTAGTGTCTTAACTTAATTGTAATAAAAGCCATAAGAGTCTCAGTCTACAGACTATTTAATAAGGACCAGAAGTTCCTTATGTCCATACTCAAAATGGTTTAGCAGAAGCATTTATTAAAAGGATGAAATTGATTACCTGCGCTCTGCTCGTGAAATCGAAATTTCCAGTTTTGACATGGGGACATGTCATTTTACATAATTCACTATTAAGTTTGGTTGAGACCAGTTACCAACCATCGATATTTCTCAGTACAACTCGTGTTTAGGCACCAGCCAAACATTACACATTTACGAGTTTTTGGTTGTGTTATCTATGTGCCTATTGCACTGCCACAACGTACTGAAATGAGGCATCATCGCTGATTGGGCATTGATGTTGATCACCATCTATCATTCAATATTTAATACCCTTGACTAGGGATATGTTTACCACATGGTTTACGGACTGGCATTTTGATAAGACAATTTTCCCGCCGTTAGGGGGAGAAAATATCGTTCCAAAAGAACGATGAGAAAATATCATTCCAGAAGAATGATGAGAAAAAACCGTTCCAGAAGAACAAAGAGAATTTGTCTTATGATTCACGAAGCAATCAATGAGAAAATGAAGTAAGAATAATTGAATGATGCAACAAAAGTGATGAAATCATATACACTGGCTGCAAATGTGCCTACAAGAATTGATGTCCGTGTTGGACAAAATTATGATGCAGTCAATGATTTATCTGTTGCACGCCTGAAGTGTGGCAGACCTTTAGACTCAAAAGGTTCATTCATTCGAAAGAAGAAGAATATGGCACTACTAAACTATTGCATTCCCGAAGCATAACTGTTGCATTCCAGAAACATGACAATCGCCGCATGAATATACGTCCCAGAAAGGACAATCCGCGGACATGGGAATGTTGATGTCTCATGCATGGAGCATGATGGACACATAGGTTCCAATGACTCAACTCCCGGAAGTGGAGATTAAAATCCAAGCTCTATAACGCTCTAGAAAAGGTTATGATCTGCATTCTCTAAATTACTACTATCCTGGAAGAGATAGTGTAATGCCCTTGAAGAGGCAATGGATATCCAAAGAAATAAAAAGCTTTTATGCATGCGCATGCACATGAGAATATGGGATCACAGATTGATGATAACCAATGGTAATTTTGGTTTTTACAAGTAGCTACTAAATTCATCAATGAGCTGTATTGATATTGAGTCCCGTTCTTTTTCGTCAACAAAATTATTGGCCAAAAAATGGAGAAAGGCAGCTCCATTACAATTTTGTAAGAACGTGGAAAAATGGACCTATATATTTGAATATAATACAAATAGCCAAAAGATGTTGAACCAAGGAGGTTACATTAGGCATTTATAATACAGTTAAATACACTCACATGATATGACACAAGATATTGAAACCTGAAATTATACTCTTGTAAACAAGTTCATATGAATGGAGAATTATATACGAAGGGTCGTGAGTCGCCCACATCATATCTCCATAAGTAAATCCCTCAAGTATACATAGGAGCAAATTGCTCTGTATAAATTCCAAAGGAAAATGTGTCATGAAGTGTAGAAAATCCATGAAGGATTCAAATTGCTTGAAGTAAGCCCCCGAAGGGTAAAACATAAATTATGTACTCAATACCAATGGATGATATAAATTGCCTTAGTGAGTACTATCATTATGATATTATTACAACATACTAAAATCTTTTGCAAGAGTCAATGACATTAAATTAGAACTTCTGAAGAGTTAATGATATTAAATTGAGACTCCTGAAGAGTTAAGAAAAATTATAAAGTGTTGAGAGAAATATTGTCTCGAGCTGCAGATCGAACAATCTACCAACATGAATCTTATCCAGGATGTTAAAGAACCATATGGATTGAAGATTATGAGTTGAATACTCAAATGATGTAGACAATAAGAATGATCATTTATCTTCGTGAGGGTAAAGATAAATTAATATTTGATCCAGAAGTACCACATCTTAGTGAAGTATATGCTTTATTGTATTTAGCACAATACACTGAATGAAATAAAGCTTATCTAATATCTTCGAGAAATTACAGATATGTACATACATATGAGTTAAAACAACCAAACAGGATGGAGCCTTCACAAAGGTTGCTCATGTGAAGCCTCAGTACTCAGAAGTACCCTAGAAGGGGGAGGCACTGGAGATTGATCATGTGGCACCCCAGTACTTGGCAAAACACCAGAAGGGGAAAGCATCAGTTGCTTTCGAAATCTAGCAACGAACCTCTGGTGATCACTTTGAATTCGACTTTCGGATTCTTGCAGCTGGTCGAGCTTTCTTTTCATGCTCGTAGAGTAATTATTTGCAAGCACGTGTAACACTCTATTCTCGTGCTTGATCCCTATGATCTCTTGTTTAAGACTTGCCACATCAGCCATCAATGATTCAACTTGGCGAGTTTGAGTAAGTAGGCGTTGACCCATATTGGATACAGAGCCCGCACACTAAACATTGAGAGCCAAGGAGTCTTGAACGGCCGACTCATCAGACCGTTTTGAAAGGATCCTGTTATCCTTTGGAGTGAGAAGATTCCTAGCTACCACAATAGCGGTTATATTATTCTTCATCACAGAGTCTCCAACCGTAAGAGGACCATTAGAAGATAAGAAGGACATGCGCCATATATTATCCTGACGCTGCTCGTCTGTATCACTCCTAAGACTTAAATCTAAGCAAATGTTAGATGGGCAAGTCATTTTCAGAAATGATGAAGGAAAAATGAGGTCAAGTAAAATTTCAGAAGTGCAAGAAGGAGGAAATTTCTACAGGCAGCAACTTTCTGAGCATACTCTTAAACACAATTGATGTCTCTATAAAAGAAGAGGCAACAGAGCCACTCGTTCAAAGATCGAAGATGTACCGCTCTCCGAATTTCAAAAGCCAGATTTTCCTGAATAAAGTTCGTTGGCATTTTTCAGACTCAATCTCAGATTTTTTGGATATCGCGTGCAACTTTGTCAAAGATCTCTGACAAAGTTGAAAATGCGTAAATCTTACTGTTCTAATTACACCACAGTTGCTGACAAGAGTAAAGGCACAACACCACTACCTGCTATTGAAAAATCTCTATATATGTCGACCTTTGTTCTCCATAACAAAGCAGATCTGCAAAACTCCTAACTCTCTCTCATTGTCGAAAATGCATATGCAACCAAACCTCTCAACATACTCAGTTTCCTTTCTCTCCGAGAATACCTCTTCAAAACAAGTCATGCCAGAGCAAAAGTACCTCATATCATCAGGGACGAGAGTAAGAGTATCTCATATCATGCAATCTCCATGTCATTTCCTTTGTCATTGTTCTTACCTGCAAAGACAAGGATAAAGAAAGCAATATGTCGGAACCTCCACTCCAACTCCCGGTAAGGAACCGACTGCCTGGAACCTTTCCTGATTGCTTACCTAGTATTGCTCTTGAGTAGCCATATTCAACTGTTGTTGGAGCTGGGTTTCCAGTCACCAAGAATTGATGAACCATCTAAATGCAAGGGTTGCATTCCACTCCTGCATCAGAAGGCAAATACTGCAAGAGAATATACCACACATGCGTGGGGGAAAACCAGGGAAAATACTACTTAAGCAAGGGAAACAAGTAAGGCAAGTGAAAAATGATACATTGAAGTATGTGGAGACAAGTGCAACAAACACGTGCTGATTCATCCCCGAAAAAGCCGAAGATCACTTGCCACGTGAAGCTTCTCACGGTATAATTTCATTCAAGATCAAGTTTCGAAGGTCCTTGAAGAAATCACAAGTTTGATTCAAGATCAAGTGTCCATCACCTTTGAATTAAATTTAGCTCCAGATAAAAGAAGTAAATTCAGACATTTGGAGGAAGTCTAGCAGAAGGCCCTCCAGCCCAGTTCAAGAACAAACCTGTGGAAAGTTAACAACAAGTAAAACACCTCTTTCGGCAATTCTTCTTACTAAGAGCCTGAAGCAGAATGATCAACGATCAGCCTAAATGATTTGAAATCAGGGGGAGATACTTATCAGGGGGGAGCATCCAAAACAGATCAAGATTTTAACGAGTCAATCGAAGACTTGTTGCCGTCCAAGGGGAGTGTTGTGAATAATATATGGATGACCCACATGAATAGTCTGTTACTATTTATGCACAATATTTTCACTATTCATTTGTGGAAATTTTGTAAAGTGAATAGTGTTGCTACAATAACTTTTTCCTATAAAATGAAAGTATGAGAAGAAAAGAAGAAGTGAGTGAAAGACTCACGGAAGAGGAAGAGAGAAAAGAGAGGAAGAGGAAGAGAAGAAGAGAGAAAAGAGAGTTATCTTCGTACTCTTATTATTTCAGATTATAATGAAAGCATCACTGCCCCGAGGATGTACTCCAGTTACACTGACTGTAGAGGAACCTTATAAATTTTGTGTCTTATTTATTTATTCCACTGCACACACCGTCGATTTTACAACATGAACATTTATTTCACCAGATTTTTTATATCTACAATTAGTTCTTAATATTATAATAAATCATTATTCTTTCGTCTCAAAAAAAGAAAAAAACAGGGCATACATTCTTTAACCAAAACAAAAAACAAAGACTAGGGCACAACATAAGCGCTAAAAGCTTGAAATAGCGAACTCTTTTGCACATTGCGATCTACCAAAACTTGCTCAACCAGAATGTACATAATCTCACTTACACGGTTACACTGCAGCACAGTTTAAATTTAACTTGGAAACAATTGATCACATAAGCATTATTAGCTATACGGAAAGAAGATAAAGATGTATAATTATACTCGTTTCAAATTATATATGTATAATATATATATAGTGATCTCGCTGATTAATTGGCCGACAACAAGATGATCCATGATCATATGCAGAAAGGTAAAATGGAAGGGACGTTGAGATTTCAGTACTTGGATTGTACCACCCTGCCCTGGGGCTTGTCCTCAATCACATGAATAAAAGGGAAAGAATGAAAATTGAAACCAAAGAGCAAATGAGATTTCATATCAAGGACAATATATGATGCCATGGTTTCCACGTCATGCATGAACCAAACCAAAATTTGACAAGACGATGTATAATTACTCCATTACTACAAAAGCGTGAACTGCTATCAAACGTTCACTGCTCAACAGGAACAGTCACGCACCCACTATCACAAAAAGCTACGTCCCTTATCTGTAACTTTTGATATTGGGTTGGAGAAATAAAATCCCACGCTTAGAATTATAGTTCTTTCATGCGTTGTGGGTTGGTTGACCTAATTCTAATATGGTATCATAGCAGATTATTAATGCGTTGAGCATGGATTAGTTTAAGAAAAAAATAATTTATATGAACACGTTGATGATAAATATTTTATATCAAAAAACTACATTATATGGTTGAAAAAAACGTACTAATTGTAATCAAATAAACAATGCAAAATAAGCATAAGAGGTTCCTCGAACCAAGAACAACAACTCCACATATATAAAGCAGATCATCTATAATACACACTAATCTCATGTGGAGTCCTTATCCACGACCTTCACTTTGTAACCACTAAGGCCATCTCCAACCGAGGGTTGGCCAGATGGCTCATTTTAGCTCTCAAAGATATTAATATTTTAATGAACAATACAGGGTCATATTTGCCTCCGTCTCCAACCGAGGGCCAAAGGGCCATAGGGCCAAACATAATTTATTATTTAAAAACTATAACTTAAATTCAAATCCAACGGCTAAGTGACATCAGCTAGCCGTTGGTAGCTGACACTACTACAAAAGGGGTTATCACTGGCGGTATAAAACCGACAAGAAACCCCAATTATTGTCGGATTTTTGTTAAAAATCCGACATTAAATAATGCAATGTCGGATTGGAGAACCGCCACTGATACTACCGTCACAAAAATGTATTAATGTCGGTTAATTCCTTTAATCCGCCACCAGGAAGTAAAGTAATATAAAATAAAAAGGATAGTAATGTGGGTTAAAAGCGACATCAAGTATCACGTCGGTTACATGCGACACTAAGTACTGACAATTTGATATATAAAATAACCAATATACTGTCGCTCAAAAGCGACACCACAAACTATTAATATTTTAAAAAAATAATGTCTCGGATTTGAATTGTTGGGAACTGAGATGAGCTCGGATTTGAATTGTTTGAAAAAAAAACTCATCTTCACTGCCTCTGACTACGCTTTTTAAAATCTTTAAAATCTGATATATAAAATAACCAATACATGCAGAGGCTTAATCCTTAAAATCTCTCTCATTTTCAGTAATTTTCCCTACTAAAAGCTTATAAGCTTACCCAGAACACCAGAATAGACAATTTTGAGCCAAAACTAGCTCGAGTTTGAGGAGACCTCGCTGGATTCCATCACCGGAACTGAAGAGGTTGCATAAAAGGGTTGCAGGGGTTAACATTTAACACCTTACCTAGGGTTGGAGATTGGTGACTGGGGTTCCTCTTGGATTTCATCGGGGTTTCCAGAGACACACACATCGAAGACCTCAAAAAAGCACATAAAAGTTACAAAGGTTTATACCTCGAATTCTAACTCAAATCCAACATGCAGAGGGAGGAAACTCTACCTCAGAGTAGCAGGAGTTAAGCGCCAGCTCGATTGACAGTAAGTTCGTCAGATTTTTCGAGAAATACACTGGAGAACTCACAGAGCACATAAGCTCAAGTTCGATATGTTCCAGATCATGGATCACGCATGCAAGCTCTCGAGCAGAATCCCAGGTCACAGTGGCGCTAAATTCGTGCTTTGAGGTTCTAATTTTGGCTGGGTTCGAGAGTAGTGATGATGATGCTCTCGGTTACTAGAGAAAAAGCTACAAAGCATTGTTGAGAAGAGACTTAGAGAGAGAAAGTGATATGGAGAGACATCACGGGAGTGGGAAGAAAAACAATGGGCCAGTTTACAAAGACCACACAGTGGTGGATCTCATACCTAAATTTTAAAACTGGGTTGTTACAATCTAGTGGGGTTTGCCACGTTGGCGATCCAAGTGTTACTGGGGTGGCAGACCTTCATTATGTCCGTTGGATGAGATCGTGCACCCACAGATTAATTGTTTTTTTTTAAAACCCTTCCACACTTGCACAGCTCTCTGCAATATTATCCTTTATGTCGCTTAAAAGCGACACCAATACTTTATGTCGCTTAAAAGCGAAATTATTTTTTTTAAAGCGACACCATTATTTAAAAATTATTAAAATGGATGTCGGTTATAAGCGACATTAAATGTTTACGTTGGTTAAAAGCGACATAGACAGTTTATGACGCTTACAAACGACAGTAAAACCGACCTCATGTTCAGTAGGTGTTGCAAATGTCTTGTCCGCCACTATATTATATTAAAACGACATCACCCAGTGCCACAATAAGTCCATTTTGTAGTAGTGTGACGTCAACTAGCCGTTGGATTTGAATTTTTTTTGCTATAGGGTGGATATTGGGCTATAATTCACACAACTTTGAATTCAGTCTATTTCAATTCAATCTCTTTCAATTCAAGTTTGCAATGAATTCCAACTTTGGATCCTCTTCGGATTCCAACTGGGGGTCCTCATCCAATTCCAAATTGGAAGCAAACACTACTGGAAAATGGACTTATTGTGTCACTAGGTGATGTCGCTTTAATATAATATAGTGGCGGACAAGACATTTGCGACACCTATTGAACATGACGTCGGATTTACTGTCGCTTAAAACCGACATACATTTTAATAATTTTTAAATAATGGTGTCGCTTTAAAAAAAATAGTGTCACTTTTAAGTGACATAAAGTATTGGTTTCGCTTCTAGCCGACACTAATTATTGTTTTTAAATATTTTAAAGCATGCGTCGGTTCTGAGCGACATAGATTTTTTTTTATAAATATTTTGAAACTCGGCGTCGGTTGTAAGCGACAGATTGATGGTCTTTATATACTATCCTCCATGTTTTCTTCCTCATCTCTTGCATCTTTCTTAAGGATGAGTTTATGAGGTGGCACGCAACTAGGCCTGGCAAACGGGTCGTGTTTATCGTTTTCGTGTAACACCTGATATCTTAACGGGTCGTGTCGTGTCTCACCCATTACCTTAACGGGTCCTTAACAGGTATATTTTTTTTTCTTAAATTTGCACATACTACACATTGCCACATAAATATTACTTCAAAACATTAAAACACATTTGTCGTTTAAGTACTACATCTACACTCGAAAATAAGAGCCTAATAAACAAACATCCATACACTACTACTCTATTACAAAATGTTAAATGTGCAAGGATATGCAAAATGAAAGAGTTTTTGTTTTCAAGGTTATGAAGCCTTTCTCAAAAGTTTAAACCTTGCCAATGGAACTCAAAGCTTGCATGTTATTCCTTTTACAAAATCCTCAATTTTCATCGATCATCATGACATAAGATTTTGTGGTATCCACTTCTGTAAATATTTTAAATTGACGATCAAATTAGTTCATTGTATTCATATAGGATCAAGGAGTGTAGATGTAAAAAAATCATCAAAATCGGAGTTAAAATAACCGTTAAATCGTGATTTTTCGTTTATAACCGTAAAAAAGTTTTGTCTCGTTACTTAATCTCTGAATGTTTTTTTTTCTTTTTGCAATTTTTGGCGTATGCGATATCGAAGCATATATAAACAAGTCTGATGGATGGATCATTGAAATTAGTTTCGTAGGATGCGTATCCCATCAAAACGATAGATTCACTAACACTTACAGTTTATTTATACTTTCAATAAGTATAACATAAGATTTTGTGGTATCTACTAGTGTAAATATTTTAAATTGAAGATCGAATTCATTCACTGTATTCATATAGGGTTAAGGAGTGTAACTGTAAAAAATAATCAAAATCGGAGTTAAAATAACCGTTAAATCGTGATTTTTTGTTTTATAACCGTTGAAAAGTTTTGACCCGTTACTTGATCTTTGAATGTTTGTTTTTTGCAATTTTTGGCGTACGCGATCTCGAAGTATATACAAACATGTTTAATGGTTGGATCGTTGAAATTAGTTTCGTAGGATGTGTATCCAATCAAAACAATAGATTCACTAACACTTAGAGTTTATTTATACTTTCATTAAGTATAACATAAGATTTTGTGGTATCCACTAGTGTAAATATTTTAAATTGAAGATTGAATTCATTCATTGCATTCATATAGGGTCAAGGAGTGTAGCAGTAAAAAATAATCAAAATCGGAGTTAAAATAACCGTTAAATCGTGATTTTTTGTTTTATAACCGTTGAAAAGTTTTGTCCCGTTACTTGATCTTTGAATGTTTGTTTTTTGCAATTTTTGGCGTATGCGATCTCGAAGTATAGACAAACATGTTTAACGGTTGGATCGTTGAAATTAGTTTCGTAGGATATGTATCCAATCAAAACGATAGATTCACTAACACTTAGAGTTTATTTATACTTTCATTAAGTATAACATAAGATTTTGTGGTATCCACTAGTGTAAATATTTTAAATTGAAGATCGAGTTCATTCATTGTATTCATATAGGGTCAAGGAGTGTAGCTGTAAAAAATCATCAAAATCGGAGTTAAAGTAAACGTTAAATCGTAATTTTTCACTTATAACAGTAAAAAAGTTTTGTCTCGTCACTTGATCTCTGAATGTTTGTTTTTTGCGATTTTTGGCGTATGCCATCTCGAAGCATATATAAACAAGTTTGATGGTTGGATCGTTGAAATTAGTTTCGTAGAATGTGTATCCCATCAAAACAAGTTTGGCGTATATATATACCATTGAACTTGATGGGATACAAATTCTAAGAAACTAATTTCAACGATCCAACCATCAAACTTATTTGTATATGCTTCGAGATCGCATACACCAAAAATGGCAAAAAATAAAAATCCAGAGATCAAGTAACGGGACAAAACTTTTCAACGGTTATAAACGAAAAATCACGATTTAACGGTTATTTTAACTCCGATTTTGATGTTTTTTACAGCTACACTCCTTGACCTTATATGAATATAATGAATGAACTCGATCTTCAATTTAAAATATTTACACTAGTGGATACCACAAAATCTTATGTTATACTTAATGAAAGTACGAATAAACACTCTAGTGGGTCACTTTCATTAAGCTTTGAGTTCCATTGGCAAGGTTTTGATGGGATACGCATTCTGCGAAACTAGTTTCAACGATCCAACCGTCAAACATGTTTGTATATACTTCGAGATCGCATACGCCAAAAATTGCAAAAAACAAACATTCAAAGATCAAGTAACGGGACAAAACTTTTCGACGGTTATAAAAAAAAAATCACTATTTAACGGTTATTTTAACTCCTATTTTGATTATTTTTTACAGCTACACTCCCTGACCCTACTGACGATAACCTACTAAGTTCGTTAATTATGCCAATACCGACGACGACCTAACATATGATGACTTGGAATAAATATATTAATTATTTTATGTGTTAATTAGACTATGTTTCAATTAGTATGTGATGATATTTTATAATAAAATTATATTTATGTTTTTTATTATGTATTTTATTCAAGTTAAATTTTATTTATTAGAATTTTAAAATGTTATAAGAGATAACAAAAAATAAAAGCTAGTTGTGTTTTTTTCTTTGGGTTAAATATTAGGCGGGAAATGGATGGATATCTTGAAATATTAGGTTGGAAATTTCCCAAACATTAGGCGGGAAATGGATGGAACTCTTGAAACATTAGGCGGGAAATTTCCTGCTTATTTTGAAATTTGGGTTAAACTTAGTGTCGGTTTTAACTGACGCTATAATATTTTAATTCGACGCAAGTTTCATTAAACTGACGCTATGTGAACTTCAAAAAGTGTGTTAGAAGTTGGTGTGGGTTAAGACCGACACCAACATTAATATAAACCGACACCGTATTTTCAATAAAGAGTGTCAGAAAGTGAAGTGAATATCAGTAAAGTGTGTCAGGTTGGCGTCAGTTTCAACCAACGCCATATACATTTAATTCGACACCAGTGGCTTTTAATTCGACGTCAGTCAATCCATGTAAGTACCCATATTTAAACCCCTTTCTTTCCCATTTCATCTGTGCTTTCATTTCTCCCCCAATTTCAGTCTTTCTTCTTCTCCTTCCCCATTTCATCCGTGCATCCCTTTCTTCCTCCTTTTCAGTTTTTCTTCTTGTCCTTCCCGATTTGCTACGGATCACCATTTTGAAGATCAACATTCTGAGGAACTCCAATTCGAAAGGAAGAGCTCAAAGGTGGTTCATTTTTAAATTATTATGATTATTAATTTTAGTTTCTGTATTGTATTTTAACTAGTTTTATGCTTAAATTGAAAATTTATTTTTGTTTCTTGGTTTTTAATTGTATTTTCTGTATTTATAAGGATCAACTCAACGGAGACGTTGACGCTCATTTCCGAATTGGAAAGAGCAGCCTTGTTCATTTGATTCGTCATGAAAATGCATTAGTGGTAATTCTATTGCATTTTCGAAACATGTAGCGGTAGAGGTTAGAGATTACAAAAATATTCTGATGGTGGCATACTGGAATAAAGAAAAAACAAAGGTAAACGTTTTATGATTTATTTTATTATACCTTGAAATTTGTCTAATAAATTCTTTTATTTTTCAGGAGATTGCCGAAAAAAATAAGTATAATCGACGGTTGAAAACTATGAAGCACGCAACCGGTTCAAAATCTTTTGCAAGAGTTTGGGAAGAATTTGTATGGGTTGTACATTTTAAGGAATTGTAGTTAATTTTAAATTTAATATATAGTTGGTAGAAATTTTATTTTTAATATGAAGTTTGCTTAAAATTGTTTGTTTTTTCATTGACATATGGTGGAATTTATTTTTATATAATTTATTTTAATTATTATTAATTAAAAACGCAAAAATATTTTTTTTATTTTTAATATATTTGATGTCGCTTATGGGCGACAACATAATAATTATTTTATGTATCTATATGTTATGTAATGTCGATTAAAACCGACAATAGTTTGAGTATTTTATTTGTTTAACTGTTATGTGATGTCCGTTAGGACCGACAATAGGTTTGATATTTTAATTCTTTAATTGTTGCTTGATGTCGGTTTGGACCGCCATCATATCAGAATTCAACGTCGCTTCTAACCGACGTAAGTGTAGATGTCACTTTTGAGCGAAGCTGTTGTTCTTTTTTATTTTATATTACTTTGCTTCTTGGTGGCAGATTAAGGGGACTAACGGACTTCAATACCCTTTTGTGATGGTAGCAACGACGTTGGTTCTCCTATGCGACATTGCACGATTTGATGTCGGATTTTTACCAAAAATCAGACAGTAATTAGGGTTTCTTGTTGGTTTTTCCACCGCCAGTGATAGCCTCTTTTGTAGTAGTGAAAATGGGCGCAAATGAGACGAGAAGATGATGAGTCTGATGAAGAAGTTAAAGTAAGGTGCAACAAACAAAACAGAGCAGCAGTCATGGCTATGGCCATGGTGTGTTAGCCAACTAAGGAACAACCTCAATGGGGTGGCTCTGTTGCTGGTCGCTCTTACAAACCATGAAACAGAGCGATGGCGCATGCCAATCTGATGAACAACTACTTCAACCCCAACTTGGTGTACACATAAGATGATTTCAGACGTTGCTTCGGGATGAGGCGTCATGTCTTTGAGCGTTTACTTTGTGATGTCCAGTAGGTCAATCCATACTTTCGATAGAAACGAGACAGAGCAGGCCGCCCTGGTTTCTCACCTCATCAGAAGGTTACTGTTGCACTTCGAATGATGGCATATGGCTCCCCAGCTGATTCGATGGATGAAATCTGTTGATGCACAAAATGGGTGAGGACTTTGGTACAACAGAAAGTGTCAAGTTTGTGACATTCGCTAGATTGCTCCGATCACTAGTGTGGATAAATATGTAAATGGATAGGGACAGGGAAGCTGTAAATGGATAGGGACAGGGAAGCAAACACAAGATGTACGTGGTTCACCCAGATTGGCTACGTCCACGGAGTAGAGGAGTTCTCATTAATTGTAAAGGGTTTACACAAGTACATAGGTTCAAGCTCTCCTTTAGTGAGTACTAGTGAATAATTTAGTACAAATGACATTAGGAAATATTGTGAGAGAATGATCTATATTTATAGAAGAGAGTTTCTAGTTTCATTCTGACATTGACACGTGTCGTGTTGTGATTGGCTTCTTATGATTGGCTTCTGATGTCGACACGTGTCGCGCTGCGATTGGCCTCCTGGTTGGAGGGAAACTCTTCTGGGTCCTTGACGGTATAACGTTGACCGGTGCTCAGTAGTTTCGGGATTGGTCACGTATGGTACAAACAAAACCCATGGTATGTCTGAGTCTACATGCCTTCATACTCTTCAACAATTCTGTGACACAATTGTTTAGGTTTACAAAGACGAGTACCTCCGTTAGCCAAATCAAGAAGATTTGAATCGGCTCATTCGCAAAGCTAAAGACCGTGGGTTTCCTGGCATGATAGGGTCATTAAACTGCATGCATTGGGATTGGAAGAACTATCCCACCGGATGGTAAAGAGGCTTTAGCGGAAGGTCGAGAAAGCTAACTGTTGTGTTAGAGGTGGTTGCCTCATATGACACATGGATCTAGCATGCTTTCTTTGGAGTCCCTGGATCCCAAAATGACATTACAGTTCTTGGGCGTTCACCCCTATTCAATAACTTGACGGAAGGTAAAGCACCTCAACTTGAATACTACATCAACATCCGTCAATACAATATAGGGTATTACTTGGCAGATGACATCTACCCAAAGTGGGCGACACTTGTCCAAGCAATTCCAAACCCTAGGAATGACGCAGAAAAGTTGTTTACCTTACACCAAGAGGCATACCAGAAAGATGTTGAGAGAGCTTTCGGTATTCTACAAGCACGGTGGAAGATATCATCATCAACGAACCGGCAAGAGGGTGGAGTCAAGAAAATTTGGACTCCATCATGATGTCTTGCATCATATTACACAATATGATAGTGGAGGATGAGCGAGATGGGTATAGTGATGGAGATTTCGATGACGACCAAGAAGATCGAAATAGGTCAAGAAGGGCTCGTGCAAAAATATATGATGGGCCTAATTTGCCTTTCAATCCAAGAACTGGTAGTATCTCTATAAATGAGTACATGAGGCGCTATAGAATGATACGTTCTCGTGCCACAAATAAGTACCTACAACAGGATCTTGTTGCACATCTTTGGGCCAAAAGAAGCATGGAGTAGGCGTTTAAGTTTTATGTTGTTAAATGTTTTTAAAAATGTTGTTTAAGTTTCATATTGTTAAATGTTTTTTATGTTGTATAGTTTGTATAATTTATATGTTGGTTAATGTTATTTAATGTTGTTTCATATTGTTTAATGTTGTTTCATGTTACTTAATTTAATTTAATGTTGTATAATGGCTTAGTAAGTTATAGGAAAAATATATAATTTTTAAAAAATATGAAACAAATTTTGTGAAATAGAAGTTATAGGAAAATAAAATGTAATTTAAAATAAAATGAAAGAAATTTTGTGAAATAGAAGTTATAGGAAAAAATGGAATTTAAAAAAATATGAAACAAATTTTGTAAAATAAAAGTTATAGGAAAAAAAATATGAACTAAATTTTGTAAAATAAAAGTTATAGGAAAAAATAGAATTAAAAAAAAATATGAACCAAATTTTGTAAAATAGAAGTTATAGGAAAAAAAATAGAATTAAAAAAAATATGAACCAAATTTTGTAAAATAGTAGGAAAAAAATAGAATTTAAAAAAAATATGAAACAAATTTTGTAAAATAGAAGTTATAGAAAAAAAAAATAGAATTTAAAAATAGAAAAAAAAGGTTTAAATTCATAAAAAAAAAATTGAATACAACGGCTACTATTCATGTTGGTTATAACCGACACGATTGCAATTAATCAAAATTATTCCTATCTAGCCGTTAGTATTCGTGTCGGTTATAACCAACATTATTGCGATAAACAAAATTTTTCCTGTCGGTTATATCTGACAGTTTTAAGCAAAATTCTGGCCAGCCCGAGGCTGGCTGGAAGGGGCCAGTCCTTTGGCCCTTTCAGATTCCTTGGGGCCCACAAGCCCTCTGGCCTAGCTCTCAGTTGGAGAAGATTTTCAGGCTATTTTCGGCCCTCTGACCATCTGGAACATTCGGTTGAAGATGACCTAACCATTACATATAAACAAGAAATACTGGCGTAAGTGTGGCTTTTATGCTCTATCTCTATCGATCTTTTATTTTTTTGGTAATCTATCTCCATCGATCTTTCACTTTCATACGATAGAGTGATTTTATCGGTTACAGAAATTGGGACTTCACCTTCGTGGATGATGATTGATGGTGATTATAGGGCATAGGGCTTGCTATAGCTAGCCTGTAGTACAAGGTCTCTGTCCACAAGAGCTTAAAGCTAGCTGTTTGTGCACTCTTATGCCCCAAAAAATTAGCTAGGGACGCTGTTCATGATGTCGATGTTAGTAAGTCAATCCCCAACCTGGTCGAACAATCCAGAATTGTTGGTGTACGTGCCCATGACCTAGCTAGTATACTGCTACATAATTGTGTAATCTCCTTTATTCAAAGACAAGCCTTCACAGACTCAATACTTTTAGGAATGCATGGTGGCATTTTATCATGTATAGCCTTCTCGATAATGCTAGACGACTCTTTTTTTCTTTCTTTCCAAGTTTCAACTTAGGTGTCCTTCTTATGTTGGATAATACAATGTGCTATCTTTTTGATGCGATAATGTGGTGTTCATAACTTGTCATCTAGGTTGGGATGTGAAGTATTTTCCTAATTGATCAGTGACTAGCTAGGAAATGCACGTTCATTTTTCTTTCGGTTGAAGCAATATTTTACCATTTCTGTAACTGCATGCATCCTCCTTCATGATAATTGATCAGTGACTAGCTAGGAAAGATATATGAAGATAATTCAAGTGAAACTACAAGACCCCCTAATAAAGTAAATATTTTGACAAAAAAAAAAAAAAGTAAATATGAAACTGATCTCAGAATCAAAGATTGTATCACTTCCATCATATTTGCCTCATCAAAGATTTGCCCTATATATAGTAAAGCACATTGTGTCTATAATGTAAACTTACGTATATGTCCATTGTAGAGTAGTGTCTCTCATAATAGATTGTCCGGCGTTTTTTTCTTAATTTTCCAGGCCAGCTAGCAATCCTTACGTTAAGATAAGGCAAACACTAAACAGTGCACCTAGCTAGCTATCACTAATTAAGCTGATATCTAAGTTGACTATAATTTCATGCAATCTATGCATGAACAGTGTTACTATTCAATAATTCAACTACAGCGTTGATAAGGAAACAGCAAATCTTTTGAAAAGCTGAAATGAAAAATGCTTAAATAGTTGATATCCAATTAAACTGGATTCTAGCTGGACTCAGCTTTCTAGGACCTTGGCGTCAACCGGTGACATAATCTTAAGCTTAAGCTTTATGGGATATCATTGCCATTGGAAAATATGATTAATTCTTTCTTAATTAATTTTAGGTTTACATTAAATAGATTGCAATCATGTCTGTCATGTCTCTGTGGAGCAATCTACGACATGAACAAGGAAACTTAATCATTTTAATAAAGGAATACTTCCTAATCCTAATTGGGAAGAACAAGTCATTTAACAAAATCATGATTGGTTGTTTTTTTTTTTCAAATATCTTACAATTCTTGATCCATTTGAGAGTAGCGGGAAAAACAAAATTAAAGAATAACCAACCAAATGGGATGACTTGGTTGAGGCCACAAATCACATGGTGATGTCAATAAATATGAGTCTGTCGGCTACTTTACAAGGCCAGGATTGGACGAGGGATTGGTGATATTTAACACTTTGTATCTAACATAAAACATTTTGATTATGGCCTAGCATGTAGGAGAAGATAAACATTTAACTAAAGTTGAAAAGAAAAAACAGAAGACATGATAAGATGGATCACAAATATATACATAAAAAACTATGGCGGAAAGATAATGAAGGAGACTAAAGACGAGAGAGAGAGAGAGAGAGAGAGAGAGAGCTATCTAGGGTTTGTGATTCCAAAGCAACGATTATGCATCGTTAAGCATGAGGTTAGATTCCTTATAATATTGTTTTTGGTTCCCTAATCAAAAGCAAAAACATCATTAAATTGATTAGGACCGTGGAGTTCATGTCCAATCCTCCTAAAGATGAATTGGCTTGGCTTAGGTAAAACCTTTCAGCCCATCGTTTCATGTCGCTCGAATGGCAAGCTGGTGGAGCCCTTATGAAGCGAATACCCGCTTGACCACAAGTACACACACATATATGGATATTATTTATGAATATAATATATTTTTTTTCCTGTAAAGGAAGTATATCTCTTTTTATCTTTTTAGTTGATGATGAAGACATATGGAGTAGTAGGAAGAATACTCGAGCTTACCGTTTCAGTTTCTTTCTTTCTTTCTTTGATTTGGTTTCTTACTTTTTAGCAATAGCTATAGCTAGCTAGCTTTTCTCATTTGATTCTGAATTTTAATGGTGTGACAATTAAAGAGATGGATTTAATAAGATTGCAGCTTGAGAGCAGGCAAGGTGGGGAGCATATTCATATGAAGGTTGAAATATATATATATATACACGCACACACATATAAATATTAAAATATTATATATAATGTGGATATAGGCCAGTAGGTATGCATGACTGTGTTCCTTTGCTTTAAATGGGATTAGGGTTTGCTGCCATATTTTCCAATACAAACAGTTTTGTATGTGGACCATCAATGTTTTCAAGAACTGAAAGTATGTCTAGATAGTGCTATTGAAAAAATGGAGTTACAAGCATGCTTTTATATATGTGTGTGTATATATATATATTTAATAATTGGATTAGAGAAAAATTGTTGGTTTTTTTACTTGTTTTTTGTGGGTTTGTGCTTTGTGTCTGTGTTTTGTGATTGAGGTGGTATTTGAAAGATAGGTTGGGGGGGGGGGGGGGGGGAGAGGGGTGGAGGTGGGGGTCGGGGTTGCTTGGGGTTTAGAGGGGGAGGGGGAGGGGGAGTTTGGTCCCATTTGCAAATGCATCTAAAAAGGAGTGAAGTAGTGTGTCATGTCCCCCCTACAATTGACCTCCATGAACAATTGGAAAGGGAATTGCATAATTGTGTCTTGTTTTAGTATCCTTTTTTTGGCCCCCCCCCCCCCACTCACTCACCTCCCTCCCTTCTCTTCTCTCCTCTTTGATGGAAAGGGAAGTGGATGATGAACAAAAGCATAGTTTTGAGTATGCCCCCACACCTCCCCTCTTAAGTGAATCATTTTTCTGTTTCATCATGGTAGGTCTGCCTAAGTTAGAAGCACCTGCACAGTATTGCTATCAACTGCTCCACACTGCCAGATTGCCCCATACCTAACAGCTACGTATATGAACTTCCTTCAACACCTTCATTTATTTGTTTCAAATCCTTCCCATATTGATCCTAGGTCAAGCAAAAAAAAATCTTTATTATATGGCTTTTTTATTGTTTGTTTAGTACTTAAATTTTCAACACATTCATCAAGTCTAAAAGGCCTTGCCTCTAATCAATTAAAGGCTTACAATTTTCAACAAGTACGTTTACCTTTCATCTTAGATAATACTCCATTACAAAGAGAAAGGGAAGACCAAATGCAACAACCATAAACAAACCCTAGATCAACAAAACTAAAAACGTCGTCACTATAAGCGTCACCTTCACTTCACCTTCACTGTCAACCACTACGAGGAAATCAACCAGGATCGTATAGTAGCAATGACAAGAACTTGGAAATGAATAGGACTAGAGCAAGAGGCACCAACCAAGTCAAACTAAAACATGAAAAACATAGAACCCAAATCAACCATGATAAATACGAAAACTCACTCAAATTGGAAACACCCTAAAATCCCAAATTTATGGGATTTGGGGTAAAGGGAAGATCAGAAACTAAAAGAGGAGATGGTGAAAAGATGAATGTAGGAACGATGAGATTAGGGTTGAGAATCAGGTAGTATGTATGAACCAAGAAAAATAAAAACCTAAGAACTCGAAAACAAGAGGCATGAAACCCCAAAACCCTAGAGCAAAAGCTCAGGGACAACTACACCACCGACTCTCAAAAGCGATTTGCAGCTCAGTGGTTAACTTAGGTTTTCATTCATCCCTTCCCTAAGTTTCAGTGTCGATTTCCCTATCTCCTAATATTCGTTAAATTGCATTGCCAGTCATTTCACCCTGCACAATTGCTACTGAGCACTAACCAAATCAATATCTTAGTGGATAGGATATTGAGTCTTCACTTATGCGTTCTGAAAAAATTCCAATCCATCTTAAATAATTGTAATAGTTTTAAATTCTCCTCCTCCCTTAATAATAATAATAATAATAATGGATAGGATATTGAGTCTTCACTTATGCGTTCTGAAAAAATTCCAATCCATCTTAAATAATTGTAATAGTTTTAAATTCTCCTCCTCCCTTAATAATAATAATAATAATAATAATAATAATAATAATAATAAAACAAATAAACAGCGTTAACTGTTGGGTGTCAAGTCGGCAAGATAAAAACTAGGACTCCCACAAATCATATCCTAAAAGTTTTTATTTTTACTTTTTTTAAAGCAGAATTTTGCGAAGCCCCAAACGCATATTATCAAACGTTACGTATGATGTGAAATATCCATTGTGACATGACCTCTTTAAAGCTAAAGTTTTAGGAGAAAATATCTATTAGAGGATAATATAATAAGAAAATGAAAAGGGTTTGAAAACTTTGAGTTTAAATGATAAGGATAAAATAAAAAATAAAATAAATAATACCATGATTAAATTTTTAGTGTAAAAATGTGATTTTTCGTTAAAATGAACAGTACCATGAGCTTTTCGTTAAAGTTCTCTAATATAATTCCACAATCCCTTGAAGTAAGAAGAATCCAATAACTAAGGACTCGTTTAGAAGTACTCTTAGGATGACTGAAAACATTTTTAGATAAAATATTTTTAGGTTCTAAAAGCATTTCAAGTACTCGATCCTTCTCTTAAACAACCAAACACTGTCGGGCAGTGAAATCTCACTCAAACACTACATTTCTTGTATGAAAAATTTACACGAGAAACTCACTCGAACACTGAAACCTCTCCGTTCCAACTGCACGAAGCAATCACATTCGGCATGACGGGGTGGATAGCAACGTCTATGCAGGCCTGCTCATACGCCTTGATTTTTCTAACAAGCTCAGAAGACCTGTAGTCATAAAAGTATAAAGAACCATCGGAGGAACCCGAGACTAGCTTTTCCCCATCCAAGCTAAATACACACTTAATGGGGAACCCTGATACTCCATGGCTTTCGTACCTCTTGTACTTGTTCAGCTTGAAGGGGGGACTTAAAGAGAAGATTGCAATATAATTACCATTTGACTGGGCAACAAAAAATGGTTCAAATGGGTGGGATCTCACACAGGGACAGGTAAAGGCTTCCACATAAACCTGATACATAGAAATATCAGTTTAACATAATTACAGAATGGAACATGAATGAAGCAATGTGATTATTACGAGAAAATAAATGGTTAAACAAGATTGATATTGATGTAAGGTGGCAGAAAATGCATAAATGATCACAAATGTGGATACAATAAACATTAAGAAAAATATCGACAAATAAAGAAAAATAGTAGCAGCATGTGCAATGTCTCAAATGATAACATATCATACTTCTGATCATACATTTTTTAACAACTAGCAACCTTAGCAAACCTCTTGCAATACATGGTCCTGTATGATTTACAATGTTAACTAACAAAATATTTTCAATTGAAAGCGATAAATTCCTTACGCCAAACCATTTTCTCTTTACAGAGGAACATTCAAAAGCCAACGTACAGTAAATCTAATTTGGACTTACTCGGAAGTAGTTAATGATTACTGTATTAGTTTCAATAGTTTGTCACCAAAACATGACCCTTGAGAACTTGATCATGACCATATCTCAGAAGACTTGTACACATGAGAGATAACTAAGATAGTGTACTTTAACATAATGAATGAAAATGAAATTAAGTCATTCAGAACAGATGTAACCAAACCGATCCCAAATCCCTGCACTACAAAGCAACCAAACCGATCCCAAAAAATGTAATCCACTGTACAACTAGGTTAAACTATATTGATTTCAATATCTCTAAATTTTTAATAAGAATGCCTCCATTCTTCCTTATCCAATGAACTTGATGGATTTACAAGATACAAAAATATATGTTTCCAACAACAATAGTTCTGTTCTGTCCTCAGAATAGAATTATCACCTTCTAAGCATTAAACAAAGCACATCAATCTTGAAAGCAGATACAAATCTAATTGTTATTGGCACTCCAAAAATCTAATTGTGCACTCCAAACTTTCTATATATAGAAAGACAAATACTCTTACGAGGAGTGAACAATTAGATTTTTGGAGTGCCGATAATAGTTCCCTTTTTTAATTTCTGAACTACTTATAATAAACATCTCAAATGCCAAAATTATTTTCCCATTAGAATGCTATCGTAGTTGTTTTTCTGTTCAAAATGTTTTTTGTACCTTCCATCATTTATTTTCAGAAGATGTAGCATATCATGCATTTTTGACCCTCGTATAAACTTTATTCTTTGTAAGCATAACTGCATAAGTGTTTATAGAATTAAGAGAAAATAGTTGGGCAATTTTGTAGTATTGTAAGAACAATTGGTGGAAGAACTTGCCATACTCTAGTAAACTAGAGTTGAGTAAGAAAAAAGTTTATTTGTGCTGGGGTGGTTCCAACTGCAAAGTCTTCCATCAGGAATGCATAACTGAATAATCAGAAAAAAGATTCCTGATTTTGTGGATTCAGATATATTTTTATTTTATTGCAGGTAAACACAATAATAAGCAAAATGATTCTCATTCACTCCCTTACTGTTCCAAGAAGTAAACATACAACCAATTTATTCTAAAATATGAGATTTTTATAATTGTGTCACAAATTTGACAGCAAAGCAAACTAAATGGCCTTGTGGAACATCCTTCCACGTGAATTGTGTCACATATTTTAGCTGATGCAGTCATCACCTTTAGTATCGCATGTCTTCCATCATTAAGAAGATGATTACAAATGGCCTTGTGTTATATCTACATCTTACTTACCATGCATTCTAAACAGATTACCAAAAGTAATGTAAAACAAGTTTACAGGATGAATGTAAATTCTTACAGGATGATGCAGATTTACAGTATATACAAGTTCAGCTCAGTATACAATCAGGATATGCAGGGGCAACCATATTTTGATATACAGATTGAACACCGCATTTGCAACACATATTGAAGCAAGACTGGAAGAGGTCTCTTACCTGATTAGATAGTGGAACTTGTCGTGAAACATCCCAAACAACAATAGAATTTTCACTGAGGTTGCGTCCGGATACATCACTAGAGGATATAATCTGCTTGCTATTGGTGCTGAATTCTAAATCAAGGATGGGATCATGACCACGAATATATTCATGGACCACCTTGCCACTTCTAACATCCCACAACCTGATTCCGCCTTTTGAGCCCCCCGATATGAAGAGGTTGGAATTGTCAGGATGGAACTTAATAACACTGACAACTTGATCCTCCTTAAAAACCTGAATCTCTAACCCCTTTTCAACATCTACTAGCCTTGATGAGGAGTCATATCCACAAGAAAGAACAGACAATCCTTGCTGTGACCATTTCACATCTTTGACTGCAGCACTGTGAAAATTTAACACACCTGCTACCTTCTGATCACTGCTCCACACATTCCATATGCAGATTGTGTGATCCATTGAAGCAGAGGCAAGAAGATGAGCTGTTGACTAACTCCAATGAACAGATCAATAAGTACAATTGGTATATAAAAGTACACAATTGGCAAACGCCCTTCTACTCAAACTAATGAAACAATATATTAAAATCAAAATTTACGATAAAACAACATCCAAGAACCAATCTTTACGGAAATTTAGTGTCATGAGGCTATGAATTGAAAAGGGTAAGTCATAATTCAAAAGTTCATGAAAAAGTAGGGCTCACCATGAGTTGGTGACCAATGCACAGCATTGACAGCTTTGGTATGCCTATTTAGAGCTAAAGACATTCTTTGGGGCAATTGGCCAAGCTGCGATGGACCCTTTTTCCCTTTGTTTCTCAACAACGACATAACATCTCGACGAACGTCTGAATCCGAAATACTCCCAAAAACTGCCAGCAACAACATGCATATATGAGTGGCATTGTCAACTTCAGTGAAGTTGTCACGAGATTTTTTATTTTTTTTTCTTACAAATTGACAGAGAACAACTTATATGAAAAGGGTTTAGCACGACCATGATGTCCTGGTCCAATAATGCAAATACCGGATGCCGTTGCGGCTACGAATACGTTTCATGTAAGTCCTTGTTCTTCAAATTAACAGTCTATGTTTCTATAAAATTAAATACACAATAATAATAAAATTCACAAATATTTACAAATGAAATTGACAAAGTACCAGGCAAGGTCGTGACAGGAGCGTTCGGGTTCGGGTTCGGTTCGGGGACAGTAGGTTGGGTAGCCAATAACGCCCTCTCCCTCTTGGATATGTATCGACCAGGAACCGGAGCTTCTGCTTGGGTGGTCGGAAACTGGGTTGACTCCGGTAGAGGATGGTGAAATTTGGTATGTGCAAACGGGTTATCGGGTTTGAGTCGCTTTGGGTTGGGGGGTGTGAAGGTTTCTTTAATTCCTTCTGCTTCTGCTTCTTCGTTGTCGGAGGCATTACAGTATGCGTTGCAGAGCAGATCCATTTCTGGGAAATCTAAAAGACCGAAACTTTGTGTTGTTTTGCTGCTGGAGTGGCTCTGTTTTTTATTCTGACGACATGAGAGCAGAGAGCTTACTGGACTTGGACTTGAGCTTAACATGAACCAAATGGGCCATAAGCTACATTAGGATATGACTGGAGTTTGGACTTTGGAGGCTTTGAAGAGGGTTACAAAGTTGGAGTTTTTGCTTCTTTTTTCTTTTGAGAAAGACATACTAGAAAGTTTTATTTCTTCTTCTTCTTTTTTTAATTTGGAGCTATAAAATCCGGCCGGTTTTTATCAAGACTTATGTACTTTATCCTTTCTTTTGTACGTACTCCTCGTATCTTATTAAATATCGTACTCTTTAAAAAAAAAAAATTGGAGCTACAACTCACTCAATAATAATAATAATAATAATAATTTGGAGCTACAAGATTTGTATAAAACAAAATTCTGATTAAAATTTACCTTGTAAACTTCATATATATGGGGAGTGAAGGATTAACAAGTAAAGAAGGAGGGTGAGGTAATAGATTTTGATAGGATTTTCAAACCAACAGAAAATAAATACTTAGGTATTGTATTCAATTACGATTTTGACGGTTTTTGAAAGGGTTATAAATTTTTGAGGTTTGATGGAGTTTTACTGGATTTCGTAGACTCCTCCATGGGAATTCATTCAAAATCTTAAGAGGGGATGCTTGACTTCCTAAAGCCTAATTACACTATAAAATCCTTCTAAATTCAACAAAATCCATCAAAATCCTTAACTTTTTAAAATACTTGAAAATCAATTCTTAATTGAATACACAGAGATTTTTATTGTACCATTCCACATCGCCCAGGGGAGTGGATCATCTAAGCCTTATATGTATATTCCCATCTCTACCTAGCACAAGGCTTTTTGGGAACTCACTAGCTTCGGGTTCCATCAGAACTCTGAAGTTAAGCGAGTTTGCGCGAGAGCAATCCCAAGATGGGTGACCCACTGGGAAGTTCTCATGTCAGTTTTTATAAACAAAACCGTGAGGGCGTAGTCGGGGCCCAAAGAGGACAATATCGTGCTACGGCAGAGTCGAGCTCGGGATGTGACAATTTAGTATCAGAGCCAATCCTTGGTTAGGAGTGTGCCGACGAGGACGTCGGGCCCCTAAAGGGGGTGGATTGTAACATTCCACATCGTCCATGGGAGTGGATCATGTAAGCCTAATATGTATACTCTCATCTCTACCTAGCACGAGGCCTTTTGAGAACTCACTGGCTTCGGGTTCCATCGGAACTCCGAAGTTAAGCGAGTTCGTGCGAGAGTAATCCCATGATGGGTGACCCACTGGGAAGTTCTCGTGTGAGTTCCTAGAAACAAAACCGTGAGGGCGTGGTCAGGGCCCAAAACAGACAATATTGTGCTACGGTGGAGTAGAGCCCGGGATGTGACAATTTGGTATTAGAGGCAATCCCTGGTCGAAAGTGTGCCGACGAGGACGTCGGGCCCTTAAGGGGGTGGATTGTAACATTCCACATTGCCTAGGGGAGTGGATCATGTAAGCCTTATATGTATACTCTCATCTCTACCTAGCACGAGGCTTTTTGGGAACTCACTGGCTTCGGGTTCCATCGGAACTCTGAAGTTAAGCGAGTTCGCGAGAGAGCAATCCCATGATGGGTGACCCACTGGGAAGTTCTCGTGTGAGTTCCTATAAACAAAACCGTGAGGGCGTGGTCCGGGCCCAAAGCGAACAATATCATGCTACGGTGGAGTCGAGCCAAGGATGTAGGCTTGGGTAATTCCACATCGCCCAGGAGAGTGGATCCTGTAAGCCTTATATGTATATTCTCATCTCTACCTAGCACGAGGCATTTTGGGAACTCACTGGCTTCGGGTTCCATCGGAACTCCGAAGTTCAGCAAGTTCGCGTAAGAGCAATCCCATGATGGGTGACCCATGATCACTCATATAATTCATGCAAAAATACCATCCATTTCTAAAGTCTTTGTGATGTTTTTGTGTTAAAATTATGGCATTTTACTTTACTTTGTAATAATGTGCAGTTAATCAATTTCAAGAAAAAAGGTAGGAGCAGCGACAAGATATTGATCAAGATGTGGTTAGTCCTCCTACTGCAAAAACAGAAGGATAGAAAGAAAAGAAATACAAAATTAATAGAAAGGAGAGAGCATAACAGAAAATAAATGGGGCGGCAGACAAAGAAAGATAAGAAGGAGTGGAGAGAGCACGGAAGAAAAAACAAGAATAAAAGAAAAAAAATAAAACAAAGTGGAGGACAGCAGAAAAGAACAGAAGGAATAAAGAAAAGAAAAGAATAAAAAAATAATGAAGAGAAGAATAAAAGAAGGAGAGAAGGAAGACTGAGGAGGACTGCGCAGAGACTGACGGCGCAGAAAAAGAGAAGCAGAGAGAGACACGGACAGAGAAGACAGTGTGCAGCAAGAGGAAGGCAGTGACCAGGCGCAGGGAAGTCAGGAGCAACGGAGAGCTCGTCTTGTTAAAACGGGTGTTTTCTTTCTTTGTTATTTTGTTTTATGGATAATTTCTTATGTATGAACATAATTATGTGTAACTAAATTATTATGCTAGAGTAAGGCCTTGAGCCGCAACATGAATACGTAGATTTATTTTTCAATTGCTTAAGTGTTGTTACATACTTGTTTTGATATTTTCAATCACTGAATTAAACTATCTATGTGTCTTGATGATTAATCACCATTATGATGCTTAGAAAAGTTATCGGATGCAATTTTGAACGAATGTCACGTTAAAATTGGTTGTGCTTCTTGTGATTGAGAATTGTACTCTCCTAAGGTAAATATCATGCTCTTAGGGATTATATAGTTTAACAAAAGGATTTTCACCAAGATTAATGAATCACTCATGTTTATATTTAATCCAAATGTCATGGATAAGTTGCATGTAGTGGTATGCGTTTTAGCTTGAATGTCACAAGTAAAACATACACAAGGAAAATCCAACCTTCAAAACATGTGTGTTTTCAATTATTTAAGCAATTGGAATAGCTACGTAGGAGCGTTGTTGGTAAAGGTTGAACTCTAGCATATTGTCAATCTATTTTTCTTCAATCATTTATTTTATCTGAACTTCCTTATTTACTTGTTTTGTTTAAGTTGAATCATTATTCCTATAAACCAATTCCCATTTTAGATATTTGTTTAATTCACATCCAGTAATATTTAGTTTCGTCAAATTAGTGTAATTCTTAGAGTTAATTAAGTTAAATACACAAAAACTCGTAAATTGTTTATATCAGTCCCTGAGGAGATCGACCTTGCTTGAGCCATCCTATACTACAAATACTTGTTCTCTTGCAAGAATTTTCTATGGTTTAACCCTTTGTTTTACAAGTGGTAAAATCGCTATCAAGAAATTGGCGCCGTTGCCGGGGAATGTGCCAACAGTTCCCGAGTTTTTTGTGTTTATTTCTCTTATGCTTATGTTTATGTCTTATTTTTATTAATTATTAAATTTAAAAAAAAAAAAAATTTAAAGAATCCTTTTTTATTAAGCTCATTGATGGTGAATTTAACTTTGGTACCGTAATATTGCTATATATTTGCGTTAGAAATCTGTTTATGTATCCCTTTCACAAATTTCTGTTTTAAATCACGTATTATTAATTTAAAAAAAAAAATTATTATTTAAAATTAAAAAAAAATATAAAATAAATATAAAATAAAAAGTATAAAAAAAAAAAAAAAAAAAAAACAGCAATTAATTTAGTTTAGTTTTGATCTTTGATTAAGTGTAGTGGATGTGTGGTGTGAGATTTTTGTCTTCGTCTAATTAACTAGTGGTTGCCAATTTGCATAAATTGTGTTTTTTTTTAATTCATCTAGGTTTACTTACTTTCTTTTTCTTTTTGTTGTTTAGTTAAATTCTGTTAAGTTTTATTTTATTTCACTTTTATTTTTTTTTGTGGCTTAATATTTCTGTTGTTTGTTCAGGTGTAGTATATGGTAATTGGAACAAGGTCCAAGAATCAAGTGTTTATTCCTTACGACCCTGAACCAGAGAGAAGTGCAAGGAAGTTAGCTCGAGAAAAATATTTAGCACAAAATTCCAACCTTGGTGATACTTTTCTTAAGGATTTGTTCCGTGATCCTGAGAGCAGCACATCTATTTTCCAACCTTTGACACCAGTTGCACACATGGCCTTAGCCTTACCTGCAGCAGGTCAACCTTTAAGGAATTCATTGGCGGCAAGAATCAATGCAGTGCCAAGGTGCATTATATATCCAGATGTGGAAGATGGGACATCCTTTGAAATCAAACCTCACATCCTCAACATATTGCCATCCTTTCATGGGTTGCCAAACAGTGATCCCAACATGCATTTGGTTGATTTTATTGAGGCATGTGACAACACCATAATCAGAGGTTTCTCTTCTGAAGCTATCAAGTTACGTTTGTTCCCATTCTCTTTGAAGGACAAAGCCAAGGCGTGGCTGCATTCTCTGCCTGCCAATAGCATTACAACATGGACAGAATTGCAAGAAAGATTTCTCAATAAGTTTTTTCCTTCTTCCAAGACTCTTGCACTCAAGAAAGAGATATTGGCTTTCGCTCAAAAGCCGAACGAGTCTTTCCATGAAGCTTGGGAACGGTATAATGAGATGTACACAAAATGTCCTCATGCTGGGTTTGATTCTAACCTTCAAATGAACATATTTTATGATGGTCTCAATGCCACCACCAAGAGTCACGTGAATGCATCTGCTGGAGGGTCACTAATGTGAAAATCAGCAAGGGAAGCATTTGAGTTATTTGATATGATGGCTTCTGAATCTCAACAATGGACAGAAGAACAAACACAAAAGAGGGGAGTTTTTGAGATTTCTCAGAGTTATCCTAATGTTTCTGCTCAAATTGCTAAAATGGAAAAGAATTTTAATGCCAAATTTGCTGCCTTAATGCAGGTCTCTTCCATGCCCAATGCCCAAGAAGCGTGCATCATTTGTAGTGAGACAACTCATGACATCACTCAATGCCCCAACAAGGATAGCTACCCTGAGCTTGTGCAAGAGCATGTGAATATGGTGAATAATTTCATTAGACCCAGAAGTGATCCTTATTCCAATACATATAATCCTGGGTGGAAGAACCATCCCAATCTCAGTTGGGGTGGCAACCAACAGCCACGTCAATACCAACAGTCTTACCAATCAACTAGTGAGACTAAGAAACCATCTCTTGAAGACCAAATGTCACAGCTAGCTCAACATATGTCTGCTCTCTCTAATAGCACCAACAGTTTTGTCCAATCCACACAAACTAGCATTCAAAATCTCACGGCATCAGTGGGGAATTTGGAGACTCAAGTTGGACAGCTTGCTACCATGTTCAATGAAAGAGAGAAATGAAGGTTCCCGAGCCAATCTGAGCAAAATCCAAGAGGGATGGAGCATTGCAAAGTAATATGGACATTGAAAAGTGGCAAGAGCTATGACAACAGAGAAGTGGTGCACCATGAAGCCGAAGTGGAAGAAGAAGAGCTTACTGAAAGTGCACCATTAGCTGCAAAGTCTCGGTCAGTGGCTATTTCTGAAGCAGGTATTCCAGATCCTAGTGCAAGTGAAAATGTGCAATCTCGACCCAACTTTGATGCAAACAAGGAAAAAGGCCTTGGTAGTTTATTTGCACCTTCTGACAAGCCACCATACAAGCCACATTTGCCGTTTCCACAACGACAGCAACAACGTTCCAAGGATCAACAATGCATTGAATTCATGAAGACGTTGGCTAAGGTTCAAATTAATTTGCCTCTATTAGATGCTATTAAACAGATCCCATCATATGCCAAATTTCTGAATGAGCTATGTTCTAAAAAGAAAAAGTTCTTGGAATATGAGAAGGTGATTTTAACTGAGCAATGCAGTGTTGTCCTCTTACATAAGCTACCACCCAAGAAGAAAGATCCGGGGAGTTTCACTATCTCTTGTACTATTGGTAGTCTTGATTTTCATAAAGTATTGATTGATTTACGAGCAAGTGTTAACCTTATGCCTTATTCTGTTTTTCAAAAATTAGGTGAAGGAGAACTCAAGCCCACATCTGTGAGTCTTCAATTGGCAGATAGGTCTGTGACATATCCTTTGGGTATTCTGGAAAATGTGATTATTAAAGTGGATAAATTCTATCTCCCAGCTGATTTCATTGTACTTGACATGGAGGAAGACAAGGAAGTGCCTCTCATTTTAGGCAGACCATTCATGGCCACCGCCCGGACACTTATTGATGTGGAAGCAGGTACTTTAACCCTAAGAGTGCAAGGAGAGTCAGTTGTATTCAAACTCTTTGAAGCTGTCAAGCGTCATTTCGAACCTGAAGAGTGTTTTCGTGTTGATGTTTTGGATGGGATTGTGCATGCAAACTTTGCCTCACAATCATCTAATGATGAGCTGTTAACTTGCCTCACCAACCATGATGCTACTTTATCTATGGAAGAAATAAGGAATGATGCTTATGAGAATGCAAAGATTTACAAGGATAAGACCAAGAAATTTCATGATGCTTACATCCTTCGTAAAGAGTTTCAACTGGGTCAGAAGGTTTTGCTTTTTAATTCAAGATTGAAACTATTCCCAGGAAAGCTCAAATCACGTTGGAATGGTCCATATCGTGTTGTACAGGTCCATCTTCATGGGGCTGTGGATATCCAAAACATGCAAACTGGTTTTGTCTTCAAAGTTAATGGACATCGCTTGAAGTTATACAAGGAGTCTCCATATGATCTTGCTAAGGATTCCATCACTTTGAAGGAACCTGTTATTTGAATCAAACTGCCAACATAATGTCTAGCTCTAGACAGTAACTAAAGCGCTTCTTGGGAGGCAACCCAAGCTTTCTATCTTTCATCTTTATTTTGAATAATTTTAAATGTTCTTGTTCTGTTTTTCTCTTGTTTTCTGGTTTGTGTGTTTAAGTCTTACTTTTGTTCCTTTATGCAGGTAATGATTTTGCAATCTCTACCACAACTTCTTGCAAAGTATTTGTACATTCATAAAAACGAGAGGAACATCAGGTAGAAAGGTAGAAAAATACAAGAAAGTGCAAACAAGCAGGAAAAAGCCTTCATTGGTCAGGTGGTGCCTCAGCATTCGACGGACCTCCAGAAAGACGAAGCGCCAGAGTCTGATTTTCCGGAGCCTCAACACTTGGTGAAGTGCCAGAAGACGAAGGCAGAAGTTGCCTTTGGAGTAACGCCGCAAACCTCTGATGATCACTATGAATCCGTACTTCGGACTCCTGCAGCTGATCAAGCTTCCTCTTCATGCTTGTTGAGTAATTAGTTGCGAGCATGTGCAACTCTTTGTTCTCATGCCTAAGCACTCTGACCTCTTGCCGAAGACTAGCCACTTCAGCCATCAACGACTCAACCTGACGAGATCGAGCAAGAAGGCGCTGGCCCATGTTTGATACTGAGCCTGCACATCAGACGCTGTAGGCCAGAGAGTCCTGAACAGCCAGTTCGTCGGACCGCCTGGAAAATATCCTAGTGTCTCTAGGAGTGAGCAGATTTCTGGCCACCACCGAAGCGGTTGTATCATTCATCATCATGGAATCCCCAACTGTAAGAGGACCATTTGGGGATATGAAGGACGGCTGCCAAATGTTGGTTGGAGAAGACATATCAATTTCTTCACCAACATTCAAGTTAAGGCGACGGTCAGAAGGGTAAGACATATTTGAAGGTGTGAAGAAAAAGAAGAGGTCGAACAAATCAAGATTAAAAGAGTGCAAGAAGGGAGAGTTTACAGGAGGGAGCTCAAGTGTGTTGTGGAACAAAATTAGCGCCTCTATAAAAAGAAGAAATCAAAGAGGCGCTCCTCAGAAATAAAAGAGGCGTCCTCTCGCAAATCGAAGAGCCGGGTTCCTTTCTCAAAAGACGGACTCCGTCTCAAAAGTCAGACTCCGTCTCAAAAGTCGGACGCCGTTCTCAAAAGTCGGGCGTCTCTCTCAAAAGACGGAGCGGTCAGGAATCACGAGGCGAGCAGCTTTTCCAGTTTTGTCGTCATTCGTCACGCGCACTTTCAGCTTTGCAGAAATTACGGGCAGCTTTGTCAGAAAGCGCGTAACTTGTACTGTTCATCCATCCACCGGCTGCCGACAGGGGTAAAGGAACATTTTCGGTTGTGAAGAATCATTCATATAAACGTCTACCTTCGCCATCCATTGCAAAGGCAAACCCCCTCAGCACTTTTTCATCTCCGAAAATGCGTTCCCAACGAAGCCTCTCGAGTTACTCTGTGTTTCTCATTACCTGGGATACCTTTGCAAACAAGTCATCAAGAGCTAGAGTATTTCATATCATGAAGGTTGAAAGCAAGAGTATCTCATATCATGCTTTCTCCCTGTCCCTTTCCCTGTCTTTGTGACAAGGAGAAAGCGAGCAATCAGCCAGCACTTGGTGTCAATCTTCCGATCTAAGAACCGACTGCCTGGAAATCCTTCCTGATTGCTTACCTAGCATTGCTCTCGAGTGCTCATCTTCAACTGCTGATGTACTTCCGAAGAAGATGCCACATCTGCCTGGAGAACAGATAAGGCAAGTGAAAATGATAGCTTGAAGCATGTGGAGACAACGTGCTGCTTCATCTTCAAGATCAAGTCTCATTTTCCTTGCTAAGAAGTTCCCCAGCCCAGTTCAAGAATAAACCTGTGGAACGATACTTCTTCAAAAGCAAAAGTATCTCATATCATCAGAGTCAAAGGCAAAGATATCTCATGGCATGTTTTTCCTTTACCCTTGCTCTTGCCTGCGAGACAAGGAGAAAGAAGGCAATCGGTCGGCACTTGGACAGATTGAACAAAGAAACAGACCACCACCTCTACCTCGTGCCTACCTGCCGTGCAGAAGAAACAAGCAGAGAAGAATGCTGCCTGCAGACTCAATCAACCCGGCAGAAGGAGTCCGAGTTGAAACCAAGAGCTCGAGAAGCGTCAACAACATATGGATGCATCAGTCGCCAAAGAGCAAAGCCTCGTCGTACAAGGACATCAAATCACCACCACCAATCAAGTCTCCTTTTCCTTGCTAAGAAGTTCCCTAGCCAGTTCGAGATCAAAGCTGTGGAAAGTCAACATGTTCATCTCTCCAAACCAGATTTGCGTTCTTAAACTCTACTTTGTCTGGTTTTTACTTTGCCATACTTGTCATGTTTTTTTCGTTGTTTGTTTGTTTGCTTGCTTTTGTGTGAGTTTATGCCTGAAACATTGATGACAATGTTTAATTTAAGTGTGGGGGGGTAACCAAGTTGTTTTGCATGAAATTCGTGGGAGTTATCACCCATTACTTCTAGTGTTGTTCCTAGCTGTTTTAAGTGTTTTTAAGCTGTTTTGGAGTTATTTAGTGTGTTTTGACATAAAAATCCGAAAATCTCATAAAATTTTGAAAAATTGTTTTTTAAAAAAATATATATAAAAAATATAAAAAAAATAGTTTTTGCATTTTTATTGTTGTTTGTAGCTACTTCTCAATTCAATGATGAGATTTGATCTTAATTTCCTTCTTACTTTCAAGAAGTCTAAGTTTTTTTTTTTCGTTGTCTTTGTGTTAACTGTGATTTCCAGAATTCAACTTGAAAAATAAATGTGCCTAGTCTTGTCAATGTGAAACTTGAGCATGATTTAGCGTTTCATATGTGAATCATGTGAGATTATGTAAACCTTGTGAGTTTTTGAGCCTATACATGATTGAACCATTATGCATCAATCTCATTCCTTCTTGTGCGTATAATCTCACTGTACATGTATCTCTAGAACTTGCTTTATACTTCTCGATTCATTAATCAATTCATGTAATAACTTGGAAGTGATATAGGCCATCTTTGGATCGTTTGAGCCTTTCATGCCTACCTTATATGCTATATTTATCCTTAGTAGCCCGTTGAGCCTTTAACTAAGCCATTTCTTTGTTAGCCACATCTCTTTACCTTGCTCCAATATTGGAGTTGAGCCCATACACAGAAATCGATTCCTTATTGTTTTGAGAAAGTATTACATGGGTTGTGCTCTTGGAGGTTTCATTTATGTAGAAAGATGGATGGAGCATGTGTATTACAATGAAATGTGAATTTGATGGGTGATGTAGCTTTGCAGATTTGTTTCTTAAAAAAAAAAAAAAATGAAAAAAAAAAAAGAGAAAAAGAAAAAAAAAAGAAAAAGAAAATTGGAGAGTGTTGATTTGTTGAAAATGTGTCTGCAGATTATAAATTTTCCTTTTGAAGTTAAATTTGGGGAGTAACTGGTGCTCGAGGTTGTATTATTTTGCTTAAATTTGAGGTGGTGTGATATTGAGGTGTTGGAAAACTACTAAAGTGTACTTTCTCAAAATTTTTGATTTCCATATCCTTTCTTTCATTAGCCTACCACCTTTAGCCCCATTACAACCGTAATAAAGTCCTATTGATCCAAGGTATTACTTAAATATTGATTAGCGAGTTAGGTGGACAAGCAAGCATATGGCGGCATATACAATGAGATCATTTGAGTGAAACACATTAACCAAAACTTATGAGTGAATGAGCGTATGTCTTGTGAGAAGCTCACATGTTTGCATATGATGATTTAAAGGAGCTTGGAATTGCATTGACATGGCTAGCTCACACATGGCTTTTCAACCTTTTGTTTGAAGGAAATTTGGTTAATTATTGGATGATGTTTTGAGCTCTTGATTAGTTCTTGGTTGTTTGTATCATGGTTAGCACTTATCTCTGAAGTCGAATTGAGAAGTTGGCTACTAAGTTGTTGAATCTAGTCTTAGTTGAGTGATTTTGTTTTGCTAGAGGACTAGCAAAAATGTAAGTTTGGGGGTATTTGATCACTCATATAATTCATGCAAAAATACCATCCATTTCTAAAGTCTTTGTGATGTTTTTGTGTTAAAATTATGGCATTTTACTTTACTTTGTAATAATGTGCAGTTAATCAATTTCAAGCAAAAAGGTAGGAGCAGCGACAAGATATTGATCAAGATGTGGTTAGTCCTCCTACTGCAAAAACAGAAGGATAGAAAGAAAAGAAATACAAAATTAATAGAAAGGAGAGAGCATAACAGAAAATAAATGGGGCGGCAGACAAAGAAAGATAAGAAAGAGGGGAGAGAGCACGGAAGAAAAAACAAGAATAAAAGAAAGAAAAGAAAACAAAGTGGAGGACAGCAGAAAAGAACAGAAGGAATAAAGAAAAGAAAAGAATAAAAAAATAATGAAGAGAAGAATAAAAGAAGGAGAGAAGGAAGACTGACGGGGAGAGGAAACAGAGGAGGACTGCGCAGAGACTGACGGCGCAGAAAAAGAGAAGCAGAGAGAGACACAGACAGAGAAGACAGTGTGCAGCAAGAGGAAGGCAGTGACCAGGCGCAGGGAAGTCAGGAGCAACGGAGAGCTCGTCTTGTTAAAACGGGTGTTTTCTTTCTTTGTTATTTTGTTTTATGGATAATTTCTTATGTATGAACATAATTATGTGTAACTAAATTATTATGCTAGAGTAAGGTCTTGAGCCGCAACATGAATACGTAGATTTATTTTTCAATTGCTTAAGTGTTGTTACATACTTGTTTTGATATTTTCAATCACTGAATTAAACTATCTATGTGTCTTGATGATTGATCACCATTATGATGCTTAGAAAAGTTATCGGATGCAATTTTGAACGAATGTCACGTTAAAATTGGTTGTGCTTCTTGTGATTGAGAATTGTACTCTCCTAAGGTAAATATCATGCTCTTAGGGATTATATGGTTTAACAAAAGGATTTTCACCAAGATTAATGAATCACTCATGTTTATATTTAATCCAAATGTCATGGATAAGTTGCATGTAGTGGTATGCGTTTTAGCTTGAATGTCACAAGTAAAACATACACAAGGAAAATCCAACCTTCAAAACATGTGTGTTTTCAATTATTTAAGCAATTGGAATAGCTACGTAGGAGCGTTGTTGGTAAAGGTTGAACTCTAGCATATTGTCAATCTATTTTTCTTCAATCATTTATTTTATCTGAACTTCCTTATTTACTTGTTTTGTTTAAGTTGAATCATTATTCCTATAAACCAATTCCCATTTTAGATATTTGTTTAATTCACATCCAGTAATATTTAGTTTCGTCAAATTAGTGTAATTCTTAGAGTTAATTAAGTTAAATACACAAAAACTCGTAAATTGTTTATATCAGTCCCTGAGGAGATCGACCTTGCTTGAGCCATCCTATACTACAAATACTTGTTCTCTTGCAAGAATTTTCTATGGTTTAACCCTTTGTTTTACAAGTGGTAAAATCGCTATCAACCCACTAGGAAGTTCTCGTGTCAGTTTTCATTAGACCCGTCAGTGTCTGACACGATACGAAAACGACACGAAAATAACGGGTTTCGGGTCAACACAATAACTTATCGGGTCATTATCGGGTGACCCGTTAAGAACCCGTTTTCTTAACGAGTATACACGCGGGTAACACGTGGGTAACCCGTTTCAGCCCATTAAGAAAACATTTATTTTGATAATTTTAATGTTTAATTACTAAAAGATTTATTATAAAATACAATAGCCATATTAATATATACAATATATTCTATATTAAATATATAGTTTTGTATTATTATTCTATATAAGTTTAAAAAAAAAGTTTTTGTCATTATTTATTTTTATTATGAGAGTTCCTTATTATCATTACTAGGATAAATTTTACTTAACATGTTGTTGTCCAAAATTAAAATAAACTAATATAGTATTTGTATAGGCAAGAACTAAGAAGACATACATACACATATGAAAAATGTGAAAGAATATATAAACATTCGTGATTCATCATTATTCCTTCACGAGTAGATAATTGTTACACTTGCATTATCGTTTAGATTTTTAAAATCCTCCAAACCTTCGTGAATAATGTTTTTTATTTGAGAGCAAAATTAATAAAATTAATAAAAATTATTGTAGAAGTGTAAAAAATGTAAAAAAAATATACAATCACTCATAGTGACAAACTTTACAACTTTCATGAAGGGGGCAGCTTCGAAATCCAACACTATAATTCATAAACCTTAAATTTATATTTCACCATCGATTGTCATTTACGCTTTATTCTTCTTACTGAATTTCATTTTTAAAATTTTCTTTTTTGAAAACATGATTATCTGGCGGATGTAAGAAGATGAACGGTTAAGATCTTTGATATCACGTTTCGATATTTACGGTTAACTGAAATATGAGTCGATGTCATATAGTTTGTAGAAACTTTATAAACATCAAGCAATATTTTCACTAACTGTAAAACTTTGAATATAATATCAATGATTCAAACCGTTCATCTTCCTGCATCCTCTAATAGATCAAGTTTTCAAAAAAAAAAACAAAATCTGAAAAAACAAAATTTGTTGAGAACAATGAAGCGTAAATGTAAACAACAATGAACGGTTAAATTTTGATCTATGATTTATATGATTATAGTGGCGAATTTCGAAGTTAAGCTCTTCATGAAAGTTGTAAAACTTGTCATTACAAGCGTTTATGTATTTTTTCTATATTTTTTTTACACTAAAATTAATTAAAAAACTATTAAAGACTTTAGGTAAGTGAAAATATACTTAAAAGAAAAATGCGTTTTTATGTTTTGGATGTGACAATATGGTATGTATATACTTATTTAGTATTATGTTTTTCATTTGATTATTTATTTGTTTAAAATATATTTTCCTTAACGGGTAATGGGTCAGGTCATATTACCTGTTAATATTATCGGGTCGATTTCGGGTCGGGTCATTTTACCCGTTTATTTTAACGGGTGTTACACGACACGACCCATTAAGATATCAGGTATGACACGAAAACGACACGAACACGGAAAACACGACACGAATGCCAGGTTTAATTTTCATAAACAAAACAGTGAGGACGTGGTCGGGGCCCAAAGTAGACAATATCGTGCTACGGTGGAGTTGAGCCTGGGATGTGGTGGGGGCCCAGGCCGGGATGTGACAATTTGGTATCAGAGCCAAACCCTGCCCGGGAGTGTGCCGACGAGGACGTCGGGCCCCTAAGGGGGGTGGATTGTAACATTCCACATTGCCTAGGGGAGTGGATCTTGTAAGCCTTATATGTATATTCTCATCTCTACATAGCACGAGGCTTTTTGGGAACTCACTGGTTTCGGGTTCCATCGGAACTCCGAAGTAAAGCGAGTTCGGGCGAGAGCAATCCCATGATGGGTGACTCACTGGGAAGTTCTCGTGTGAGTTCCCAGAAACAAAATTGTGAGGGCGTGGTCGAGGAAGCGGATAATATTGTGCTACGGTGTAGTCGAGCCCGGGATGTGGTGGGGGCCCGGGGCGGAATGTGACATTTATGGACTACTTTAAAATCATGATTGAATACATCCATATTTCTATAGAGTTTTATGAACTCCTTTAAAATTTTGATTGAATACCATGGGATTCCATAGATTAATTTGAAATCTTGATTAAATACCCTTGAATTTTTAAACTCTTTTAAAAAATTTAAACTCCTAATTAAAAGCAACCCCCTTAATAAACACAAGAGTTTTGTTGTTTAGATAGTTAAGAAGATTAACCTCTAAACCACGTTCTAGATTTGATTATTCCCTCCTTAAGTATCAGTTGCAAAATTTAAAACTTCGTAGAAATTTCATACCATTTGTACTTTAATAATAGGGTTAAACTCTATTTACTACCCTTAAGTTTCGTGGTTTTCAACATTTAGTAAATGAAGTTTTTTTCGTCCCAGAGTCATACCTAAAGTGTTAATTTGGAACAGTCTCATACATCCGTTAGTCAAATTGTTAATTCTCCCGTTAAGTAATAATGTGGCGCCCATGTGGACAATGTCTGGGTGCCACGTGTCATTAAAAAATATTTAAATAATCAATTAAATATTAAAAAAAACCCCAGAACCCTATCTTCTTCCCCACCCCGACCCCCCTCCATTCTCCTTCCCTTCTCTTCTCTGCACCTACCCAACCTCTGCACATCCATCCTTCCCCTCCTTCCCGACCCCTTCATTTTTTCTCCCTCATTCTCCCTCCATTCTCTTCCCCGCACACCCACCCATTCCCCTCCTCTACACTCACCCCTACCGACCCCCTCCCTCATTCTCCCCACCTCTTTTGCACTCACCCCTACTGGTCACCACCTCCACGGGACCACTGACACCGTCGCCAGCGGACTCGACATGATCTCGAAATCCTGGCTCTTCTTCGAGCTCTCGATGTACTCCGACAACGTCGTGAAGAACGGGGACGTCGTTTCGTCCTTCGTCTTCATCACCATGACCTGAACCGGAGCAATCTTTCGACACCGCAGACCGTGAGGGTTTGGAACTTCCTCAGCTCGCAGTGCAGCCGTCGCTATGGATTCAGGGAAGAGAAGGGATGTAGGGTGCCCAGAAACTTTTTTTTTTTTAATTTTAAATTAAGTGGGTCGGGGGTTGAGGGATGGATAGGGTTGGGGGTTGAGGGAGGGAGAAGGTTTGATTTGCAGTGGAGGCCGAGAAGGGAGGGAGAAGGCAAAGGCGTCGGAGGAGTAGGCTAAGGTGTTAGGCCGGAAAACCAACGCCATCATGCTTGCCATGTTTTCCGACAACGCCATTAAAGCATTTCAAGCAACTAAAAAAATTTAATTTTTAATTTATTTATTTTTCTGATTCAATTTGAAATTTTGGGAAATTGGGTGGTTTTAAAATCAATTGGATTAAGGGAAATGGGATTTGCGTACAGGGTGCAGGATAAGGAGGAGGAATAGGGGGTGGGGTTAGGAGAGGAATGGTGGAGGTGGTGGTTATGGAGAAGGGGGGATAAAAAAAGGGGAGCCGAAGAGGGTGTTGCAGAGGGAAGAAGGAAGGGAGGTGGAAGACAGGTGAGTGGGCAGGGGTGGGGATTTGGATTTTTTTTTAAATTTTTTTAATTAATTATTTTAATATTTTTAATGACACGTGGCGCCCAGTCATTATCCACACGGGTGACACGTCATAGTTAACGGGAGACTTAACAGTTTGACTAACGGATGTATGAGACTGTCCCAAAATTTACACTTTAGGTATGACTCTGAGATGAAAAAAACTTGATGTACTAAATGTTGAAAACCACGAAATATGAGAGTAGTAAACAATCTTTTGTCCTTAATAATACTTTGATTTATGAATTTACACTTATAATTATATTGGTTTGTTTCTTGCATATATGACCATATAAATGCCATATCCCGCCACTCAAAACTACGGTCTGGTGGTATTCCTCTTCATTTAGAAGTGAGAGGTTTTAGATTCGAATCTCGTGGATGATGAATTCGATACCAAATTAGGCTATCCATTATGTGGCTTAGCTGAACTCCCTCTCCCTTTAGTGAAAAATATCAATGTACCAAAAAAAAAAGCCATATCCCAATTACTACAATTGATTGATTAAAACGGATACCAACTAACTCTTTGTCTTCGTAGTTGTATTTTTCTTCTTAGTGTTGAAAATGTCCCACCACCATACTAATAGTAAGAAAAAGAATAAATCGATAACAATTTGATTTGTAAAAATTGTATTTACGAAGGCAAAATGATATACACATTTTTTAGCCTCTTACATACATACTTTGTTTAATTATGGCCGTTGATTTCGTTCAATATATTCAAACCAATTGTTAGGAAGTAAGGAAATGTGTGTAAAAAGGATTTGGATCCCATCCGGATCCAAATTGTGGGGATCCTAGGGATCCTCACATCTTAGTTATTTATCGTATATCGTGCGGTAAAAAATCATTTGACTTTTTTATTTAAAAATTAAATACAAATAGTACTTGACAAAAACTGGTCGTACAATGTACGATAAATGGCTAGAATGTGAGGATCTCTAGAATCCTTACAAAGAGAATCCATAGAGGATCCTCATCCGTGTAAAAAAGCTAACAAGAGTGAAAATCACTTCCGTTTACGAAATTGTCTCTAGGTATAGAAAATAAATATTTTGATTTATTTTCGGCCCAAATCTATTTCTTTTTGTGGAAAGCCCAAAATGACTTTCTTGTTTAACCCAATTTCAAACCCAAACCCAATTGTATTAACCCTACAAAATGGGATTCCAATCCGCTGCTTGGATTTACAATGTAAGTATATTTTTGACATTTAACTTAGCGATCCTTTTTAGCAAGCAAATTTGGAGTTTAACTTCGCTAAGAGGGAGAGATTTTTCAGTGTCGGAAATACGGCTTGATACATAAAATGTAATAATATAAATTAGTTGAAAACTTGAAGAGAAAAAAAAATTTCCAATCAAGTGTATTATAACACTTGGTATTTTGAGCCATGTTCCGGTATACTGAAAATTTTCTCACTAAAAAGGGGCAATTTAGGGATTCAAAACTCTATAAATTAAACAAACTTTAGTATTTGTCCATGCTATTAGTTAAAACTATTGACTTCACTTAACGCTAGTGACCTAAAGGATATTCAATTTTCAAAATGTTAGGTAGTTATTTGGAATCATCTTTAAAGGTTGATTAGTTATCCGTACTTAAAGACTCTTAGAAAAATGTGGTTTGAGTATTTAACTCAGTTAACGATGACCCCATATGAACAAAATGTTGGGTCCACCAAACCCCATTTTCATTTGGAGTGAAACCTCAACTTTCTTCATTATTGAATCAGAGGGGGTTTGCTAACGTGTGAAACACAATAATCACACATGCTTTGCGTCACTATGTTGAAATTGTCCACCCGTTAGATTAAGATTTGGAATCTCCTTCATCAGCCATTGTGGATCGATAGGGGTTGGGTTCAAGGATTCACATATTTCAAGCTTAGAAATACAAATGCAACATAAAATTGTAAAACGCACTGTTCTCTTGAGGCTGTGCAAACAAAGGTATTTGTAAACGACAAGAAGTTGGAGTATGAAAACTAGTTTGAACAGAAATCAAAGAAAAGGAAGCAGCTCCTGCCCTTCATCAGTGTCAATCATGACAACTGAAGAAAGGGTTTGTAAATAAGCAGGTCCACACAGATGACCCTTTTCTTCATATATTCATCATGAAATCAACCTTTAAAAATATATCTGAAAGCTCCTACACAATTACACTCATCGCTTTTGAAATCCATATTACAGTCCTATAAAGGAAATAAAATATCCAGTATGATTTCAATGACGCCAATCTGAAGTCATGCTGTGTGCACTTGCTGTTTGAATTAGGAACTGAAGCATATGTAGGCAGTGTTCTTCCTAATATTCATTACTTTATATTAACAGAGACTTCATTAGTCAGTTAATTTTTTTTATGAGCAGAAAAATTAACAACACATAACAAATTAAAAAAAATAAAAAAAGGAAATCAATTCACTGTGTTGTTTGGGCGTGAGTTTTTTTTTTTTTTTTGGTTCACTGGAGGGTCTCAAACCCTAAACTTAGTCTATCACTGTGCCCACCCTCATCACTAAGCTAACCCTAAGGGGGCGTTTGTTGCGCCGGACTGTCTCGGACTGGACTAGCTGCAGGGACTAAGCTGGACTGACTTAGACTAGACTAAGCTGGACTAACTTAGTGAAGCGTTTGGTGCAGTGTCGGACTAAGAAGCAGGATTATAAAAACAGTACTGTTCATCAGATTTGTGTTTGCTTACACTAGGACTACAAATTTTTGCCATTGTGTAATAAAGTAATGCTACAAATGTCATGAGAAGATACTTGTGTAATAGAGTAATCCTAAACTTTATGCAATAAAATCGAACATTAACTAATGATAGTTTTCTTGGATTGTAGAGTTTAAGAAAACGGAACTCATATTAGATATTTGTCTGAAGCAAGTAAAATTGCCATGGAAAATGTCACTTAAGTTCTTCACGTGCATGATATATGGTGTTCTGGTTCTCTGTTGGGTGAAGATGACTAGGATCCAATGGTGGTAGGGTTTTGAAGGAAGGGGAAACGTGAGTACTAATACTTTGGTTTCAAGAATCCTCCAAGTGTAACCAACAAACCTTGCTCAAAAGAAAAGAAGATAGAAAAGCATGGTAATTAAACAGGCTATAAGGGCCGCCTCTTTTTCCATGTGGCATAATTCATAGCTGACTAGCTTAACAAGCAAGAGCAAGTACATATGAAGATACTTGTGGCAAGTTAACAATGCATCAATTTGATCCATAGGAGAAAGACCCATTTCTTCAAGTTCGTTAGCTATGTCACTATGATCTGCAGTACCTTGAAGTAAAACTTCAGTTACCATTTGCATCCTCTTCCCACTTTCAACATAAAATTCTTTCAGTCCACTGATAATTGCCTCGGTTCCATCACTTGAACTTCCCACACCTCTTTTCCTCTTTTGTAGGCTATTTTCAGATGGGATGCTTTGTTGGCTTTGTTCGTTCATTGAAGAAACAACATTTTCACCTCCAATATCACTTGCACCAACCTGATCATGACTTTGTTCCTCCACCATTTCAGCAGGGGTTTCGGCTACATTACCCGTAGCCCGATCTTTTCCAAATATATATGCAAATCTATCATACAGTGGAAAAGGTTTGCTTCTCCATCCATCAGCTTCTTTATTTTTCTAAGATTATATCAACATAGCAAAACTAAAATTGAGCATGCGTAACAAATATAGCAGCAAGAACAAAACTAGTGTATAAATAAATTAGGATATGAACCTGCACATAAGTTTGCCATGCGTCATCACTGTGAACTTCAACGCACTTTTTGACATCATTCCATGCAAATCCACCTGTGTTTATCATGTCAACGACCATACTATATGTTTTTTTCCATTTCTTCAACTTTGACTCAATATGTGGAGTTGCTTTTATATTGGAATGAGGACATAAAACATTGACAGCTTTCGCTATTTCAATCAAAGTACCTTGTTTGAAAGCACCGGTGTCACACTGTTGCTTCCGAGCAACAAAATCCTCAAGAACGGATAGTAATACTTCTTCCACAAATGCTTCCCATTTACGCCTTCTTCCTTTTGGCTCTTGAGTAGCATTCAAAATATTGTCTTTATCCATACCTAAACAAAAAATATTTGAATGTACTAAAATACAATACAAATAATCAATTTGCATAATATCCAATCAATTTGCATAATATCCAAATAATTTGCATACCATCCAATTAATAAAAAAGTTTTAACATTCACTGATGAGCAATCTAATAATTATGCTAATATCCAACAAATGCATGATAAAAAGGAATACTAAAATAAAATGTTATCATTAACACATATAGCTAGTTCGGTTGCTGGTTCCTAATTGCTCTCCACTCATCATACATTTCCTGAGCCATGGCATTCCTCTTTCCAGTCCACTGGTCAGATGTTTCAATACTACCAACATATTCACCTTCTTCTGTATTTTGTCCATCTTGTATTATTGGCAAATTTTCCAGTGGATCTACAGACATCTCTTGCCTAATAAGATTGTGTAGTAGGCAACAAGCGGTAATTATTCGACCTTGTGTCCTTATCGGATAGAAAGATGGACTTCTTAGTATCGACCACCTTCCTTTTAGCAAGCCAAAACAACGTTCAATTACATTCCTTGCCTTAGAATGCTTCATGTTAAAATACTCTTCCGTATTAGAAGGCGTTCGTCCTTCCCATTCAGATAAATGATAAGGTATTCCTCTATAGGGTGCAAGGAATCCTTCACCATTTGTATAACCACCATCTACAAGGTAATAATAACCTAATAAAAAAAAAACGTTATTAGTGTTTTGTAGTTGACAAACAAAACTAGACCTAACTTACAAAGTTGAGACTAACTAATACTCTTACCCGTTGGTACCTTAAAACCATTAGGCCTAGTAATTGCATCATGTAGCACTCTAGAGTTTGATGAGGAACCCTCCCACCCCGGAAACACATATATGAACTGCATATCTCCTGAACACACACCTAACACATTAGTTGCGACTCGACCCTTTCTTGTTCGGTATCTTGGTTTGTCAATTTCATGTACATGCACATCAATGTGTGTTCCATCTATTGCTCCCAAGCAATTCTAAAAAAAAAAAAAAAAAAAAAAAAAAAAAAAAAAAAAAAAAAAAAAAAAAGCTTTTGTTAATTTATACAAAGGGAATGAAGAGTTAAAGCTTAGGGAAAATGAAAAAAAATTATCATACCTTAAAACATCGCCACCTAGGATCTGTAGAATCAATAGACATAGGCTGAGGGACTTTTAGTAGGATACCTTGTAATCGCAAAATTCCTTGCAATACACTATTGAAATACCTACTTATAGTCTCTCCCGACCTATAAAATCTACCGCCAACACTACGATTCTTAGTATGATGTGCTAGTATTTGTAAAGTCATACACACTTGCTCCTCTACAGACACCAAACCATCAGTTTTTACCCTCCCATCTTGACGAAGTAAGTCACATAATATGGCAAAAGTCCTTCTATCCATTCTCAATTCGTTGACACATTCAATATCAGTATTCCCTATTATACCATTCAGATAACACAAACTAATCTCTCGTCTAACAAGTGAACGGTTAGTCAAAGTGGGTCGTTCAACATGTCTTTGTTTGACCCTTACCATCATCAACACAAGAATCGTACAAATGCAAATTGTCTCTAAATGAGACATCTCTAACAATAAGATCAATAAAAGCTTCCTTCGATCCATATCTATCCAAACAAAAAAAAAAGGAAAATTAAATAAGGACATTATATATGTAATATTTACTGTTATTAAGGGTGATGGAAATGAAGTGATTATGATACGAAATGAACTAGATCAAAAATAAACGGTATACAAAGAATTCTAAAACAAGTAACTGCATTAACAGCCCAAAAAATAACCAGCCAAGTCACAATTAATGTTGGATCAACAAAAAAAAATAACTAGTCAATTCACAATTGCTAGGCATTGCATGTCAAGAGGGAAATTAAATGACACCTGTAATGCAGTAGCCTTAGCCTTATCCTTCCGTTTATGCTCCTCTTCTCTGCAACCAACAACCACAGAATATTGCAGTTCAACATACAAAACATTCACATTGTAATATCATGGTTATAAACTAAATACACACACACACGCATACACACACACTTACAAAGCACACACACACACTTACAGTGCAGAATACACACACACACACACACACACACACACACACACACACACTCACACTCACAGACCAACTAAAGATACACACACACACACACTCACAGACCAACTAAAGATACACACACACAGAAACACACCAACTAAACTCATAGACCACAAAAAAAAAACATCCATTCTAGTTCAAGATCAAAAGATGAGCAATTAAGTAAGGACAAAAATAGTTCAAACCGGACACTAATCTTTTGAATGAAACTCAACCGCAACATGAGGAGAAAAGCAGAGAGATTGTTGCAGGGAGGACTTCCAGTTGGAACAAAAATTCTAGACCAACCCTACCCCCTTCCCTGCCTCATCCTCTCTTGCTCCCCCCCCCAACGTTAATGAGTACACACAAACACACACATGCACACACAGAAATTACACACACACACACCCCCCCCACGTTAATGAGTACACACAAACACACACACAGTACACAAACACACACACACAGAGTAATGAGTACACACACACACACACCCCCACGTTAATGAGTACACACAAACACACACACACACACAGAAATTACACACACACACAGAGTACACACACACACACACAAATTACACACACACACAGACAGTACACAAACACACACACACACACACACACACACCCCCCCACGTTAATGAGTACACACAAACACACACACACACACATAAATTACACACACATAGAGTACACAAACACACACACACACACACAGAGTACACAAACACACACACACACACACCCCCCCACGTTAATGAGTACACACACACACACACACACACACCCCCCCCACGTTAATGAGTACACACAAACACACACACACACACACACACACACATAAATTACACACAAACACACACAGAGAGTACACACACACACACACAGTACACAAACACACACACACATACACAGAAATTACACACACACACACACAGTACACAAACACACACACACACACACACACCCCCCACGTTAATGAGTACACACAAACACAAACATAGAAATTACACACACAAACACACACACACACACACACACACACACACACACAGAGTACACACACACACACCCCCCCCACATTAATGAGTACACACAAACACACACGCACATGCAAAGGATAGCCAGTGAAGGAAATTTTGTAAAAAACATGTCGACATTTGACAATGTATCATTTGCATGTGCGTTGAGTACACACACGACGCATAGCCAGTGAAGGAAATTTTGTAAAAAACATGTTCATTTGAGCAACATCAATAGCATGCAATTAACAAATTAAAGGCGGAATCATGCTTGCATGCACTCAAAAACAAAAACATCAACCATGAAATTCAAAGCCTAGTAGATTGGTGAACCTTGACTCAACTTAAATCAACATTTGTTAGTTGAGAAATATTTACCTTTGTAGATTCCTCTTTGCATATGCAAAGGATAATCACCCAAGAGATAGGGCCTTCATTCCTTGCTTCTTAGCTCCATGGATTTGGTTGAAAGAATTGGATTCTCTAAGTTCCCAAAATAGAGAACCTCTAAAGATTCTACACCAAGGTTAGATTGAAGAAGAAATGAGTGACCTTGGAGTAGTAGGATTGCTAGATGCACCCTCCAAGGTGGTTGGCCTCTTAGAGAGAAAATGAAGAAACAAGTTCTCACCAATTTTCTCTAAAATCAACCCTTATGAATTTTAGGCTATAAAGTTCTTTATATAGTCACTTCTTTAAATGACCTAAAGAACCAAAAACCCTAATTCTACACAAAATGGATATGGGCTTTTGGGCCTTTGTGAATCTTTATTCATTAAGTTGTCATATAACTTAAGTCAATGGGCTTTGACGTTCGAAGCCCATTGGGCCTTAAGGTCCAAAACTATCCCGAGGTCTTTAACGAACTTATTCGTTTGATTAATTAACATATTAATTCATCCTTGCCATAAATAATTAAACCATTTAATTATTCTTACTCATCTCCATTGTTTCTTCAATCTCCACCTTACACGGTGTAATATCTATTAGGTTCCTTTCAGCGAGGCAGTGGGCGATTAAAACCATTTTACATCGATTGTGAATTGAAACTTACTTTCAATTCTCCCTTTAGTGATTACACACGTTTAGGGCTTCCACAAACCATGAGTGACACCTAGCAGCATATCATGGCTACCCAAGCTAATCAGAAGAGGTAGAGAACCTATTCAGTTTAGGATTACAAATGCAATACGGTATTTCTCTAATCTAATACTCTTGACCACATTGTTTGGTTTGATAGTTTATTTATTCATGTCTACTATCCAATGTGATTCGTTTGCTTATATGATTACCTTGAATGTGATTTGGAACGCATTCCCAAATCTCATTCATACTCTGGCCAGAGATTTTAATCATATCATAGAGTATTCTCCCTCAAACCATTTGAAGGTTAGAGATCCCTTGTTGCACATTCACTTGTCTCCATAACTAAGTGGCTTAACCCCAATGATGTCGTGGACACCCCGATGGGGTGACTTTGACATAATCAAAGATCAAGGACTTAACCACAAGACAACTGTGATGCCTCAGGTCAAAGGACTAATTTGCATTATCCCAACCATGAGTTCTCATGTGACATGAGTATGAGAACTCCTCGTTGATCGTGTTCAGTGAACTCATTCTCTATTGAGCACCTACGTACTTGTCTTGATGTCACACACACCAATGACTCGAGACTAGTCACTCTCCCTGAGAGAAGGCACAATACGTACTGATCTTATCGGACTGTCAATGCTCAATTGGCAATCCTATGATCAGGAACGTTTAGGATGTGTCTACGAAAGAATGGTCTCATTAATCTAACTTCATTAGATTGCATTCTCCCAATCACATATTCCTTGGACTTTATCGTTTAAGCATATAACATTTATATGAGACGGCTCAAACAATAATGTTTGCCCTTTTATATGTAAACTAGATTAGTTTAACATGTGAAATGTCCGTAAAGTATCATCATATGATTGGCTTTAGGGCACATTTCCAACAGCCAGAGACAAGAAGAATTGGGTTGGTGGTTTCATCGGAGAAGAAAGGGATGGAGTTGTGGTCCGCCTCGTCCTCAGCGGCATTGTCAAGCCTTTGCAGGCGCTCGGCCAGTTCCTGGGACCTAACCGGCGATCCCCGAATGGGTCATACTCCGCTTTCTCTATCAATGACCCAGATTCATCCGCTGCCGACAACAACAGCCTCGACCAATCCGGCGTCACCCATCACTCCCCGACCCAAGTCTTGAAGAATTTCAATGAGATTTGATTCCTCCGGATCGGGCTTCCCAGCGGCGAGCTAGGAATCGAGTGCGGATGGTGAATGAAGGTTAGGTATGGAGGGACTAGGGGAGAGATGGGTCGGGTTGGGAGGTGGTGATGAGGGAGGGACGAGTGCGAGTGGGGAGAGGGACGAAGGAGGGAGACCGCATCCCAAAGAGAGGAGAGAGATAAAAGAGAGAGAGGGTGGTGGAGGAATGTTAGGGGGACGGGGAAGGGTTTGGTGGCTGTCGAAGAAAGGAAGAAAAATGGTTGGTGTGGGTGGAGGAAAGGGAAGGCCGGATCCCTTAGGCCATTTTTTTTAGTTTTTTAATTTTTAATTTTTGAATATTTAATTATTAAAAATATATTTTATTATTTTTTAATCCTGTCTCTGGCCACGTCAGCATTTAACAGAGAAATTAACAGAAAAAATGATGGAGGTTTGACATTGGCACAAATTCGTACGATGAGGTATGACATTGTCAATTTTAAAAGATGAGGTATGAAAGTGTCATGACACCAATAATTGAGGTATTTTTTGTAATTTACCCTTTTCTTTTTTTTTAAGAAGATTATGATATTTCACACATATAAAAGGGTATTATAAATACATCATGAAGAACTCGGCCCTAAAAGGGTCTTCGCAAACTAGATCTAATTTTTTTTTTACAAGAAAGCATCACCAATCGCGTAGCAATGAGCACTCGTCGGAGCTCATCAGGAAATCACAAGATTACATAGATCAATAAAACCATTAAACCTCGAGTTACACAAATCATCTGAGAACAAAAATCTCAAATCTTATATTAGGACAGAATAACGATGCCCATAGGTCTAATTACATCACCTAATCACCACCACGATCCCTAAACACCAAGTGAAGTAGATCCAACAAATCAAACAGCTCCACCCTTAACACATGGATCTAAAAGAGATGCAGCACACCAAAACAAAAATTAAAATAAAACAACTCTCCAATAGAGAGCAATCAAACGAGCAAACTCGATCTCCTAAAGAGAGAAATCAAAACCAAACTCCAAGAAAAATCCTGGATATTTTTCAATAGAAACAAAATAAAAGGATAACACCATGCTGCTGCTCTACATTGGCCGGTCATCTAAGAGCCATATCACCGTACCGGCTAAACTCATAGTGTCGTACTGGCTAAATCCGATCCCGAGGCAATTCGACATCTTCCATGGCTTCCAACTTCAACCTCATATCGAAGGTGATAACTAGATCTAAAATCTTGTGTTTATTATGTGTGTGGGCCAAAAGACGATGACTATCACAACGACTTATAGCGATTCAAGACGACAATTTTACCCAAAAAACAAAGTAAATGAAAAGAGAAAGAGGAAAGAGACAAACAAAAGATTGTCAAGAACATTGTCGTCGACCGCAAAGCCAAATGCATGCAGGGTCAGCAGTAGAGAACTTTTTTCTCCTTGGTTTTTGCTCTAAAACTGTGGTATGTTTGATATTAGGTTTTTTAGCCAAAATAGTCCATGAGATTACCATAACTCCTCACTTTGGTCCATGAGATTTGGAATCGATATAAGTGGTCCCTAAGTTTGTCCACCATCAATCATTGTGGTCATTCCGTGAAAAATCTCCATTAAATAAAGATAAAATGATAAAAATACCCTCAATTTTTTTTCAAATCATTTTGACTTGTTGTTTATTAAATTGAGGGGTTTTGTCATTTTAGTTCTTATTTGATAGAATTTTTCATAGAGTGATTAAAATAATTGATGGTAAATAAATTCAGATACCACTTCTATAGAGTTATGCAATCTTAAAAACTATTTGGGCTAAAAAACCTCTTATGTATATGCTCATATAATATGCATGTACAATCATTATATATCAGGTTCAGGATTACACTGATTAGTATAGTATTAGTTTTTAGTTCGTGCTGAATGAAATAACAAGGATCCTTGTCTCGACAGATAATTTAATTATGTGATGACTGATGACTCCATCATCTTGGCGACAAATAAAGCAGAAGCCATTACCATTAACATTCTGTAAAAGATATCCGACATCCTCAATAGGAAAGAAAAAGACTGATACGGCATCATTGAGGCATTTGTCCTTGGACAATTGGTCATGGTTGAACTGGAAGGATGGGACGAAGTCGAGGGAATGGAAAGATTTCTCAATTTAATTTTGGAACCTTTAACCAAAAGCTTCAGGTACTGTTTACTCTAACGAAAAATCACATTTTTATACTAAAAAGTCAATCCTATTATTATTCATTTCACCATTTATTTTGTCCTTAAATTAAAACTCAAAGTTTTCAAACCCTTTTCATTAGTTTTCCTTTTAATTTTCTTTGCAAGTTTTTTCTTTTTACAAAGATGAATAATCTAATTAAAAATTTACAATAAAAATAATTTTAGGAGGGGATTTGCTGAGAGAATTAATCTCACATCAGAAAAGTGAAGTGTCTCTACATGTCTAATAGTATAAATAATTTTTGGCATGCACTCTATTCTATTGCCAATTGATTTTAAGATTCAATGTTCACATTCTAGTATAGTATTAGAGCAGCAATTTACGTGTTGAGCTTAACATGCTTATGTGCCTTATCGCCACTCAATATTGTAGTCCAAAATTTAAATTTAAATGACTTCACACCTGAGAGGAGGTGTTGGGACAAAGAAGTCTTATCTACCTATACTATGTTAAAAATAAGAGCCTAGGGATTGCGAGAAATTTTCGTTACATATTCTTACCCTTGTATTTATACTTAATAGAGATACAACTCTTGTAGGAAAAGAAAATTACATTAACTCATAATCTAATTACATTCCAATTCTAACTTGATCTTGTTGCTGTGAGTTGTAATTAAAAAGGGCATGTAAATATATTGTAAAAATTAGGAATCCTTTTTTGTTTTATTGTTTCCTTATAGAACAAGGATTGTATCTTGTATATATTTTCCAATTATGCAATACAGTGAAAATTAAGCCGTAAATTTCAATTTGGCATCAGAGCCAAACCGTAACCCTAATCCCACCTTGTTATGTGTGTCGTGAGGAAGGAAAACTGCTTGGTTGTTTGTGCTCCATCCTTGCCGCAGGAAAACCAACTGCAGTGCAGTTTACACTATGTCGTGTATTGTTGCGGCGTGTGTGCGCGCTGTGTGTTGTGATCGTGACCAATGGTAGGCGACAAAGGTGAGTCGATGCTGAAGTTGAAGGGTGGGGCTCATGGCTTTACTCACGGCTTAGTCGTGAATCCGGTTGTTATTCATAATGATGATTTGACCGTACTGAGTATTGTAAAACTTAATGGATCAAACTACCCTATTTGGTCCAAGGTGTTGGAGATGCATATTGCTGGGCGTGGTAATAAAGAGTTCGTGACAAAGAGCATCAAAGAGCCTAAGGAGGACAGTGCCGATTATGAAGCTTGGGAGACGGGGAATGCAATTGTGAAAGGATGGTTAATTAATTCCATGGATCCTACTATCATGGGTTTTTTCATTTATCTTCGTACTGCTAAAGAAGTGTTGGAAGAAGTTGCCAGGACGTATTATGATGGGTCTGATATCTCTCAGATTTATGAGTTGAAGGTGAAGTCATTCTGACTTCGCCAAGAATGACGACCTTTTGGTGTTACTATGTTGATCTTAAAGTTGTCTGGCAAGAACTAGATCAGAGAAGACCAATCAAGATGGAGTGTGCTTTTGACTTGAAGACACTTCGAGAAGAAGTTCAACTAGACCGTGTGTATGTTTTTTTAGCAAGACTTGATGATATTTTTGACAAGGTCCGTAGTGATATTTTGAGAACTCAGCCTCTTCCATTCGTGGAATGAGTGTTTTCAGTAGTTAGGGGGGAAGCTCAACGTCATGCTACTATGATGGGAGGTAGTGTCGCTGGGAACCAAGGAGGATCCATCCTCATGGCTATGGTGTCACAACCTCCTTCTTCTAGCCGGCCCTATGGCCCGTCTTCATCAACTGATTCTCGCCCATTCACTCGAGAAAATAAAGATGATTTGAAGTGTACCTTTTGTGGGCAAACCCGTCATACGAAAGATACATGTTTTCAGAAGCATGGAGTACCTGAATGGTTCCCGGAATTGAAGAAGAAATTACGTGCTAAAGAGCAGGCTGCAAACGGAGCTAGTGGAAGACGTCCACCTGTGGCTGCCGCAACAACTAGCAATAAGGATGTCGTGCCTACTTAAGGGGATCCAAGTCAAGTTTTGTTGACCTGGTCCAATCCTAGTGAGTCATTGTCTAATACAGGCACTGATGGACGAGTTCTTTTAGCCTCTGGTACTGAACACCATACAGGTTGGATTATGGACTCTGGAGTAACTGATCATATGACATTTGATAAAAGGTTATTTAAGTATATGACAACGACAAATTAAAAATGTGTTGCCATGGCAAATGGCACCACTGCCGTGGTGACTGGGGCCAGCACAGTGGATATCACACCATCTCTTTCTATACACCACTGTTTGCTTGTTTCATCATTGTCTCACCATTTATTATCTATTCCCCAAGTTACTGATCAATTGGATTGTGTTGTACTTATGTATCCATTTTTTTTTGTTTGCTTCATGATATTCAGACCAAGGTGATAATTGAGGGTGGCACTAAGAGAGAGGGGTTGTACTATGTGGATAATGTCGTTCTTGGCAGAGCTAATGCAGTTCGAGCATCCTGTACTAGTAATCTGCAAGAAGTTTGGTTGTTACATCGTCAGTTAGGACATGTTTCTTTTGGTTATTTGAGGCGTATGTTGCCTAGTATGTTTCATGAAATAAAAGAATCAGACTTACAATGTGAAGTATGTATTCTTGCTAAGAGCCATCGTGCTTTATTTTCTCCTAGTATGAATAAAAGATTGCTTCCATTTGAGCTTGTGCATTCAGATGTTTGGGGGCCTTCACCCATTAATACTATTTCAGGAGTTAAGTGGTTTGTTACGTTCGTTGATGATTGCACTCGTATGACATGGGTGTATGTGTTGAAACATAAAAGTGATGTAAGTACAATTATTCGGTCTTTCTCTCAGATGGTGGCAGTTCAATATTCCTCTATTATTAAGGTTCTTCGTACTGATAATGGAGGAGAATATGTTAACTCTGAGCTATCTAATTTTTTCCGCGATCAAGGAATCATTCATAAGACAACATGTTCGTACACCCAACAACAAAATGGGGTAGCTGAGAGGAAAAATTGTCATATTTTGGAAACCGCTAGTGCATTGCTTATTGGTGGGTCTGTACCCCAAAGTTTTTGGCCAGATGCCATCACCTATGTCGTGTATGTTATCAATCGTATGCCATCCCGGGTTGTAGAATTTCTTACTCGACTCTAAGCATTGACGAAACATGTTCCGGTTGTTTCTACCAATACTCTCACTCCTCGAGTGTTTGAATACGTTGCTTATGTTCATATTCACAAGATTCATCGTAGTAAATTGGATCCTTGTGCTCTTCGCTGTGTCTTTGTGGGTTTTGCATCCCACCAGAAAGGTTACAAGTGTTACCACCTTGCAACTCGCCACATGTATATAACCATGGATGTGACTTTCTCTGAGTCTGAATATTTTTATGCTCTCGTGTCACCACCCTTCGATCACAAGGGGGAGAGTTCTAGTTGTGATCTTGATGGTAATTTTGAGTGGTTGGATGTACAAGAGGTAATGGCTTCAGGGGGAGTGCACGGTTCTACCGTGCCAAGTGATGTAGTTGATGTTTACTCTCCTCTTGCCGAACTTGTTGGGAGTGGTCAGTAGGTTCTCACCAAAGCAGAGGCTGCCAGTCCGTGTGTTGGTGCTGCCGAAGAAGAGTGCACTGATGGACAGCCCATTGTTGCCGAAGCTTCATCCCCTCTCTCTAGCTCAACAGTGCCGTTGTCCAATACATCTTCTCTAGATATCCCTGAGGTAAGCACTAGTGATACCCATGTAACTAATGATGTTATAAGTACATATAAATTGCCGCCAAGGCAAAATCGTGGTGTACCTCCTGACAGGTTCTCTCCGGAAGAAAAAGTGAAGTATCCCATAGCCAATTATGTGTCCTGTAAAAATATTTCATCCGAACGTCAAGCTTGGGTGAATAATGTGGATTCAATTTAGGTACCAACTAGAGTAGAAGACGTGGAAGTAATTATAACGCACCACAAAGTAGCCCACAATAATCCTATTAATTTTCCTTATTAACACTAAAATTTGTCGATTGTAGCATATGAAAATAAGGGTCTTTCCCGCAGAAGATTGTTTTATCCAAATACTTAAAATGTCATAAAAACGGGGTGGCTGTCTCCACTGACCAGCCACCAAACAAAAATTATTAGACTAACTTATACTTATCCAAATGCAACGAAATTTTATACACATAAACTAGACACACCAAGCTATGCTCACACAAATATTTGGGATTTTTGGAGTTGATTTTCTATTTAAATTAAATCGTACAAAAACAGTACAGAAACAGATTTTAAATACTACCAATAGATTTTAATTCACAAGTTAAGAAAATGAGTTAGGGGAAATGCTATCCACCACCAAATAATCATGCAAGCATGTTATGTTTCATTCAAATCCCTTTTATTTCTGAATGAAGATGCTCAAGTTGGCTCACTGTTAGAACTCAACCTATTACTCTTTCTTACGTAGTATGTTAAGAGAATGACGTTTTCAACTTAACGTAGTCCCTAGCATGCAATCTAGAATGGCGTGTTTATAGATTTAACAAGTAGAAATCATTAAGAACGAAAAGAGTTTGAGTCATCACAAGGCATGGTAAGTACTGGCGTTGTCTTACTTATCCTAGAAATCGGTTCACATGTTAACCACAATTAACAAGTGCTACTCTAGAACATATGTAGGTCCTCATTCAACAAGGGCAGGCATACATATATTCATAGCATTAAAATCCTAGATATGCTCACTATGTATGCATCCATAGAAACACATAAAGAATTTATCAATGACATAAGTAGTGAAACAATTTTCATCCTTTCATAAAAGTCATTCAAACAAAATATCACAACAAACTTACAATCATATTCGGGGCTTCAAAACAGCCCCTAACTACTAAAAATTAGTTACACATTATTATCAAATTAAACCAAAAGTAAAACATGAGTTTGAGAAGATAAAACCAAGAAAAATAGAGTGAAGCCTCTTCTTCTTTCCTTCCTTGCTCTCTGCCGTGCCTCTCGCTCCCTTCTGTATTCTATTTCTGCTCCGTGTTTTTCTGCTTATTCTTCTCTGCCTCTGACGATTTCTGCTCCCTCTTCTCTCCCCGCCAGTCAGTCCATGTCTCTCACTGTTTTATTTTCTTATTCCTTCCACCATTCCGTGTCTGCCATGCCCTCTATTTCTTTTATTCTTTTTCTTACTGCCATCCCCACTCCCTCTTCCTATTTTATTCTTTATGCCGTGTCTCCCATCAAATTCTTTCTTTTCCTTTGTTTTTGCCATCATGCACTCCTTCTGCCTATTTTATTCCTTTTTTTTTTCTTTTCTGCTTTTATCCCCGTCGGTCTTCTCTTTATTTTCTGTTTTTAGTCTCTTTATTCCTCTGTCAGTGCACTCCCCACTTAAGCCTTAAGATGTAGTGGTATTGTAGTGGTCTGCAACTTTTGATAATTGAAACCGGTATATTTTGAACCCATCTGCACATAATAACGGACTGGATTAAGTTCAATTATACAAAACACAAAGTGTCCTTTCCTTTCTTTTTATTTTTCTCCACTTTACTTGAAATTAATCTTAAAGCAAATTTAATTGTACATTAACACAAGGTAAGGTAAAGTGCCACAATTTTAACACAAAAACATCACAAAGACTTTAGAAATGGATGGTATAAATACATGAAATATATGAGTGATCAAATACCCCCAAACTTACATTTTTGCTAGTCCTCTAGTAAAACAAAACACAAAACCACTCAACTAAAATTAGACTCAACAACTTAGTAGCCAACTTCTCAATTCGATTTCATATATAAGTGCTAATCATGAAATACACTGCCAAGAAGTAAGCAAGAGCTCAAAACATCATCCAATAGTTAACCAAATTTCCTTCAAACAAAAACGTTGAAAAGCCATGTGTGAGCTAGCCATGTCAATACAATTCCAAGCTCCTTTAAATCATCATATGCAAACATGTGAGTTTCTCACAAGACATACGCTCATTCACTCATAAGTTTTGGTTAATGTGTTTCACTCAAGTGATCTCATTGTACATGCCGCCATATGCTTGCTTGTCCACCTAACTCGCTTATCAATGTTTAAGTAATATCTTGGATCAATAGGACTTTATTACGGTTGTAATGGGGCTAAAGGTGATAGGCTAATGAAAGAAAGGATATGGAAATCAAAATTTTTGAGAAAGTACACTTTGGTAGTTTTCCAACACCTCAATATCACACCACCTCAAATTGAAAGCAAATTAATAAAACCTCGAGCACCTGTTACTCCCCAAATTTAACTTCAAAAGGAAATTTATACTCTGCAGACACATTTTCAACAAATCAACACTTTCCAATTTTCATATATTTCGTTTTTTTTTTTTTTTTTTTTTTTTTTTTTAGTGAAACAAATATGCAAAAGCTACATCACCCATCAAATTCACATTTCATTGTAATACACATGCTCCATCCATCTTTCTACATAAATGAAACCCCCAAGAGCACAACCCATGTAATACTTTCTCAAAACAATAAGGAATCGATTTCTGTGTATGGGCTCAACTCCAATATTGGAGCAAGGTAAAGAGATGTGGCTAACAAAGAAATGGCTTAGTTAAAGGCTCAATGGGCTACTACGGATAAACATAGCATAAAAGGTAGGCATGAAAGGCTCAAACGATCCAAAGATGGCCTATATCACTTCCAAGTTATTACATGAATTGATTAATGAATCGAGAAGTATAAAGCAAGTTCTAGAGATACATGTACAGTGAGATCATACGCACAAGAAGGAATGAGATTGATGCATAATGGTTCAATCATGTATAGGCTCAAAAACTCACAAGGTTTACATAATCTCACATGATTCACATATGAAACGCTAAATCATGCTCAAGTTTCACATTGACAAGACTAGGCACATTTATTTTCAAGTTGATTTCTGGAAATCACAGTTAACACAAAGACAACGAAAAGAACTTAGACTTCTTGAAAGTAAGAAGGAAATTAAGATCAAATCTCATCATTGAATTTAGAAGTAGCTACAAACAATAATAAAAATGCAAAAACTATTTTTTTTTTTATTATTTTTTTTTTCAAAACAATTTTTCAAATTTTTATGAGATTTTCGGATTTTTATGTCAAAACACACTAAAACACTCCAAAAAAGCTTAAAAACACTTAAAACAGCTAGGAACAACACTAGAAGTAATGGGTGATAACTCCCACGAATTTCATGCAAAACAACTTGGTTACCCCCCCACACTTAAATCAAACATTGTCCTCAATGTTTCAGGCATAAACTCACACAAAAACAAGCAAACAAACAAACAACGAATAAACATGACAAGTATGGCAAAGTAAAAACCAGACATAGTAGAGTTTAAGAACGCAAATCTGGTTATGGAGAGATGATCTTGTTGACTTTCCACAGCTTTGAACTTGAACTGGCCTAGGGAACTTCTTAGCAAGGAAAATGAGACTTGATTGGTGGTGGTGATTTGATGGCCTTGTACGGCGAGGCTGTGCTCTTTGGCGACTGATGCGTCCATATGTTGTTGAAGCTTCTCGAGCTCTTGGTTTCAACTCGGACTCCTTCTGCCGTGTTGATTGAGTCTGCAGGCAGCATTCTTCTCTGCTTGTTTCTTCTGCACGGCAGGTAGGCACGAGGTAGAGGTGGTGGTCTGTTTCTTTGTTCAATCTGTCCAAGTGCCGACCGATTGCTTTCTTTCTCCTTGTTTCACAGGCAAGAGCAAGGGTAAAGGAAAAACATGCCATGAGATATCTTTGCCTTTGACTCTGATGATATGAGATACTTTTGCTTTTGAAGAAGTATCGTTCCACAGGTTTATTCTTGAACTGGGCTGGGGAACTTCTTAGCAAGGAAAATGAGACTTGATCTTGAAGATGAAGTAGCACATTGTCTCCACATGCTTCAAAGTATCATTTTCACTTGCCTTATCTGTTCTCCAAGCAGATGTGGCATCTTCTTCGGAAGTACATCAGCAGTTGAAGATGAGCACTCGAGAGCAATGCTAGGTAAGCAATCAGGAAGGAGTTCCAGGCAGTCGGTTCTTAGATCGGAAGATTGACGCCAAGTGCTGGCTGATTGCTCGCTTTCTCCTTGTCACAAAGACAAGGAAAATGACAGGGAGAAAACATGATATGAGATACTCTTGCTTTCAACCTTCATGATATGAAATACTTTTGCTCTTGATGACTTGTTTGCAGAGGTACCCCAAGGGATGAGAAACACAGAGTAACTCGAGAGGCTTCGTTGGGAATGCATTTTCGGAGATGAAGAAGGATTATGTATGTCTGCCTTGCTATGGAGGGTGAAGGACGACATTTATAGGAATTAATAACCGGTACTATTCTTTCACTCTTGTCGGCACCCGTTGGATGATTGAACAGTAAACTTCACGTGCTTTCCACTTCACCAGAAATCTTCGACAAATTGCCCGTAATTTCTACAAGGCTGAGTGTGCATGTGACAGATGCTGACGAGGCTGAAAAAGACTGGCACCTCTTCGATATCTGGAATCCGTGCTTCGACAAACTGCCCGTGATTTCCTCAAAGCTGACGCTGCATGTGACAGATGTTGACACGTCTGGAAAAGCAGATGGTTGGAATCGGCGCTTCGACAAACTGCCCGTGATTTCCTCAAAGCTGACGCTGCATGTGACAGATGTTGACACGTCTGGAAAAAGATTGGCGCTTCTTCAAACGGCCCGTGATTTCCTCAAAGCTGACGCTGCATGTGACAGATGTTGACACGTCTGGAAAAAGACTGGCGCTTCTTCGATATCTGAAATCGGCGCTTGGTTTCTGAGCAGCCCATCTTTTGAGAAAGCAGACGTCTCTTCGATCTCTGAACTCGCCTCTTCAATTTCTGAAGCTTCATCGAGTGCTAATTTTTAAAGAGAGGCACGCATGACATTCCAAAGCACACTTGAATTTTCCGCCTGTGGAAGCTCCCTACCTGCACTTCTAAGAACTTGATTGTTCGACCTCTTCTTTTTCTTCACACCTTCAAATATGTCTTGCCCTTCTGACCGTCGCCTTAACTTGAATGTTGGGGAAGATATTGATATGTCTTCTCCAACCAACATTTGGCAGCCGTCCTTCATATCCCCAAATGGTCCTCTTACAGTTGGGGATTCCATGATGATGAATGATACAACCGCTTCGGTGGTGGCCAGAAATCTGCTCACTCCTAGAGACACTAGGATACTTTCCAGGCGGTCCGACGAACTAGCTGTTCAGGACTCTCTGGCCTACAGCGTCCGATGTGCAGGCTCAGTATCAAACATGGGCCATCGCCTTCTTGCTCGATCTCGTCAGGTTGAGTCGTTGATGGCTGAAGTGGCTACTCTTCGGCAAGAGGTCAGAGTGCTTAGGCATGAGAACAAAGAGTTGCACATGCTCGCAACTAATTACTCAACAAGCATGAAGAGGAAGCTTGATCAGCTGCAGGAGTCCGAAGTGCGGATTCAGAGTGATCATCAGAGGTTTGTGGCGTTACTCCAGAGGCAACTTCTACCTTCGTCTTCTGGCGCTTCACCAAGTGTTGAGGCTCCGGAAAATCAGACTCTGGCGCTTCGTCTTTCTGGAGGTCCGTCGAATGCTGAGGCACCACCTGACCAATGAAGGCTCATTCCTGCTTGTTTGCACTTTCTTGTATTTATCTGCTTAATGTTCCTTTCGTTTTTATAAATGTACATATACTTTGCAAGAAGTTGTGGTAGAGATTGCAAAATCATTACCTGCATAAAGGAACAAAAGTAGGACTTAAACACACAAACCAGAAAACAAGAGAAAAACAGAACAAGAACATTTAAAATTATTCAAAATAAAGATGAAAGATAGAAAGCTTGGGTTGCCTCCCAAGAAGCGCTTTAGTTTATGTCTAGAGCTAGACATAAACTTTAATTCTGCAATCAACTCCAAGGGTGGACATAACCTAAATACAAAGAAAAGAAATAATTCAGTTTAGCACGCAAGAAAATTGAAAATGATAGAAAAAGGCAATGACTAGAAATATTGGGTTGCCTCCCAATAAGCGCTTTCTTTTACGTCTGCAGCCAGACGGTACCAAGAGTAATCATCCAAAGGGAACTAGTTCTTGGAGAGGTACAACCTCCACATCATGCTCCGTAAAAGACTCGTAATAGGGCTTGAGTCTATGCCCATTCACTTTGAACATGTATCCGGTCTTTGCACTTTGGATTTCCACTGCACCATGAGGAAAAATATTTGTTATAACAAATGGACCAACCCATCGAGAACGAAGCTTACCTGGAAATAACCGAAGGCGAGAATTAAATAGAAGAACTTTCTGTCCAATGACAAAGCTCTTCCTTAAGATCATCTTGTCATGAAATGCCTTTGATTTCTCCTTGTATATTCGACTAGACTCGTATGCATCATTCCGGATTTCATCTAACTCATTTAATTGAAGCTTCCTTTGCTTTCCGGCAACACTCATGTCCATGTTGTAGGCTTTGATCGCCCAATAAGCTTTGTGCTCTAACTCTACTGGAAGACGGCATGGTTTCCCATAAATTAACCGAAATGGGGATATTCCAATAGGAGTCTTATAAGCAGTCCTATAAGCCCATAATGCATCGTTCAAGCGCATGCTCCAATCCTTCCTACTAGGACTCACAGTTTTCTCCAAAATTTGCTTCACCTCACGATTTGATACTTCTGCTTGACCGCTAGTTTGCGGATGATAAGGTGTAGACACCTTATGTGTGACATTGTACTTCCTAAGTAACGCTTCAAATGTTCGATTGCAAAAATGACTCCCTCCATCGCTAATGATTGCTCTAGGTATTCCAAATCTTGCAAAGATGTTACTCTTAATAAAATCTGAAACAACTTTTGAATCATTAGTTTTGGTGGCTTTTGCTTCCACCCATTTAGAAACATAATCCACAACCAATAAAATGTAAAGAAAACCATTAGAAGATGGAAAAGGTCCCATGAAATTAATGCCCCACACATCAAAGATCTCAACAACCAAAATAGGGGTTTGTGGCATTTGATTTCTTGGGCCCAAGTTACCTGTTCGTTGACAACGATCACATGTTGCACAAAACTCATACGCATCCTTAAACAAACTAGGCCAATAAAAACCACTCTCTAACACCTTCAGGGCTGTCCTCTTTGCTCCAAAATGGCCACCACATGCATAAGAATGACAAAAAGTTAGAATAGATTTAAACTCAGATTCGGGGACACACCTTCTAATCAATTGATCAGTGCAATATTTCCACAAATAAGGATCATCCCACTCGTAGTATTTGGCGGTTTTGACAAGCTTATCTTTTTGAGCACGTGTAAAATCATCCGGAATCTTTTTGATGACCTTATAATTGATAATATCTGCATACCAAGGGTCAGTAATCTTTAATGAAAATAGTTGCTCATCCGGAAAAATTTCACGTAAAGGGATGAGATCTTCCTTTGTGTTTGAATGCACAAGTCGGCTAAGATGATCTGCTACAACATTCTCACTCCCTTTCTTATCCTTGATCTCCAAGTCAAACTCTTGAAGCAGAAGTATCCATCGAATGAGTCGTGGTTTTGCATCTTTTTTTGTGAGTAGATACTTCAAAGCTGCATGGTCAGAAAACACAATAACTTTAGTCCCAATCATATAAGATCTAAATTTTTCTAAAGCAAATACAACAGCTAGAAGCTCCTTCTCTGTTGCTGAATAATTCAACTGTGCATCATTGAGTGTTCGAGATGCATAATAGATGACATGTGGCACTTTGTTGACACGCTGCCCTAGAATTGCACCAACAGCATAGTCTGAAGCATCGCACATTAACTCAAAAGGTAAACTCCAATCTGGTGGCATGATTACAGGAGCCGTGGATAACAACTCCTTAAGCTTATTGAATGCTACCACACACTCTTCATTCATATCAAATGTTACATCATTTTGAAGTAAACGACACAAGGGTCTAGAAATCATTGAGAAGTCCTTCATAAACCTACGGTAGAAATCTGCATGTCCAAGAAAAGACCGAACCTCCCTGACAGTAGTAGGGATGGGTAAAGAACTAAAAAGTTTTACTTTAGATTTATCAACTTCAATTCCCTTTTCAGATATGATATGCCCTAGAACTAATCCATGCGAAACCAGGAAATTGCATTTTTCCCAATTTAACACTAGATTAGTTTCTTGACAACGTTTTAAAACTAGGGACAGATTATGTAGACATGTATCAAAAGAATCACCATAAACTGAAAAATCATCCATGAACACTTCAATTATTTTCTCAATCATATCAGAAAAGATACTTACCATACACCTCTGAAATGTGGCAGGGGCGTTACACAGTCCAAACGGCATCCTCCGGTATGCAAATGTGCCAAATGGACATGTGAAAGTCGTCTTTTCTTGATCCTCCAGAGCAACTGCAATTTGATTATACTCAGAATAGCCATCAAGAAAACAATAATGAGAATGACCAGCTAGCCTTTCTAACATTTGATCAATGAATGGGACTGGAAAGTGATCCTTGTGTGTGGTGCTATTTATTTTTCGATAGTCTGTACATACTCTCCAACTATTTTGCACACGTGTAGGCATTAGCTAATTAGCTTCATTCTTAACAACTGTGACTCCAGATCTTTTAGGGACTACTTGAATAGGGCTTACCCACTTGCTATCCAAAATAGGATATATGATACCAACATCAAGAAGTTTGATAACCTCTTTTTTTACAACTTCCATCATGAGTGGGTTTAAACGGCGTTGAGCTTCCCTAGTTGGTTTTGCACATTCTTCCAGCAGAATCCTATGCATACATGTAGCTGGATTTATACCTTTGATATCTGCAATGCTCCAAGCTATGCCAGTTTTGTGATCCTTCAGTACCCGGATCAGTTTCTCCCCCTCTTCTGCTGTGAGTTGTGACGATATGATAACCGGTAATGTTTCATCCTCTCCCAAAAATGCATACTTCAAATGTTCAGGAATTGGTTTAAGCTCCAATTTGGGTGCCTGAATCACAGAAGGAAGAGTTTTTTCGTTAGAAGTAGGAAGAGAAATAAAATAGGAAGAACACTTACCACGAATTGGTGAAAGAGACTCAAGAGAGGCCACTGTTTGGATTAATTCTTCTTCAATGTGCTCTGAATAATTAAAATTTCCATGTGTAATGTTGTGCACTAATGCCTTCTCTAAATTATCTTGTCCCACACCTTCATTAAAACAATCCTGCACAAAATAGTCAAACACATCAATAGACAAACAAGATTCTAATTCACTAGGATACCTCATAGCATTGAAGATTCTAAACTTGACGCTTTCCCCCTCAATTTCCATGGTTAAGGTACCATCGTAGACATCAATCTTCGTCCGTGCTGTTCTAAGGAATGGTCTTCCCAATATAAGAGGAAGTGCAGTAGGCATAGGATCATGTTCCATCTCAAGAACAAAAAAGTCAGCGGGAAAAATAAGCTCATTCACTTGCACAAGTACATCCTCCAATAGGCCTTTGGGATATCTATTTGAACGATCTGCCAACTGGATTACTACCTTTGTTTCCTTCAAGTCTCCAAGGTTCAATGACTCATACACTGAATATGGCATCAGATTGATGGATGCCCCCAAATCACACAATGCTCTCCCAAACTCTTTGCCTCTAATTACACATGGAATGGTAAAGCTACCGGCATCTTTCAACTTCAGTGGCAGCTTTCTCTGCAAAACAGTTGATACTTCCTTGCTTAATGCTACAGTTTCTTGATCATTGAATCTCCTCTTGTTCGTACAAAGCTCTTTAAGGAACTTTGCATAATTGGGCACTTGTTTTATGGCATCTAAAAGAGGTAAGTTCACTTGGACTTTCCGGAAAGTATCCAAGATTTCCTTATCAGTTTGCTCTTTCTTAGACTTCATAAACCTACGAGGAAAAGGAATAGGGACACATGAGTTAAATGAATTTTGAACTTCTTTATTTACCTTATCAGAATCTTTTTTGTTCAATTCTGTATCTTTAGGAGACTTTTCAGTTTCTGTTGAAGCCTCATCTTGCTCAAAAACTTCTTTTCCACTCCTTAAAGTCACAACATTCATCTGCTCCGCATTTGGATTCACCACGGTTTGGCTAGGCAACCTTCCTGGTTGGTGTTGTTGCCCCATCAAACTTGCTAACTGACTCATTTGGCGCTCAAGGTTTTCAATTGCTTTGTCTGTTTTCTGTTGATGAGATTGAGTAGAGTTAGCTAAAGAAGCAATTAAATCCTCAAGAGACTTACTTGGAGCTTGTTGTTGTTGAGGCTGAAATGGTGCATATGGTCTTGCTTGAAAGAAGCCAGGCGGACGGTTATAGTTGTTGGGAACAGATTGTTGTCCGTTGTCTTGATTGTTCCACTTTAAGTGTGGATGATCGCGCCATCCTGCATTATAGTTGTTGGAATATGGATCATACTTTTGCCTTTGTTGCCCTTGAAATCCTCCTAATGTATTATCTTGCTCAAGACCACCTTGATCCATCAACGAAGGGCACATATCCGTGGCATGTCCCATCTTTGAACATACACCACACACCTATTTTGGAGCCACAATAACCTGTTGCACAAGATTAGTCAAGTTAGCTAATTGTAATTCAATACTAGAATTAGCATTTACCTCGTTAACTTTCTTAAAAGGTAGCTCATCTCTCCCTCCAAATTGTCGTGTGTTGCCAGCAATGTTCTTTAATAATGCCTTAGCATTTATTGGTGTCTTGTCCATGAATGCTCCTCCACTTGCTGCATCAAGCATTATACGATCAGTACCACATAATCCTTCATAAAAATACTGTATTAAAAGATGCTCTGAAATTTGATGATTAGGACAAGATGCAACCAAATGTGTGAATCGCTCATAGTAATCTCCAAAGGGCTCTCCATGTTGTTGTTGGATTGCACATATGTCTTTCCTTATGCTTGCAGCTTTGGTGGCCGGAAAATATTGCTCCAAGAATGCTTGCTTCACCTGGTTCCATGTGTTCATTGATCCCGGAGGTAAATTGTAAAGCCACTCCTTTGCCTTGGCTTCTAATGTAAATGGGAATGCCCTCAACTTGACTTGCTCCTCATCCACATTTGCTGGTCTCATTCCTGACCATACTACATGAAACTCCATGAGATGCTTGTTGGCATCCTCGGTTGAGAAGCCATGGAACTTAGGCAAGTAGTAAATCATGCCGGACTTAAGCTCAAATCCTCCTTCTGCATTTGGATATGTGATGCACAATGGTTGTTGATCCGTATTTGGCATTGCCAACTCCCTCAATGTACGGTTATCAGCCATGCCTTCTTGTGGTTCCTCCTCCTCTTCCGAACTTAAATGTGGTGGAGAAGATGGTGGTAAAGACACCGATGCACACTTTTGCTTGATTTTTCTCTTAAGCTTTCGAAATGTTCGTTCAATCTCTGGATCGTAGGAAGCTAGATCAATGCTCTTAGACTTTCGAGTATGCATGTACTACAAAGAGTACCTGAAATAAAAACAAAAACATTAATTGGACAAGAAAAGAAAACAATAGAAAAATAAGTAATTTAGAAATAACAATCCCCGGCGACACGGGGCCAAAAATTTGGTAGTAATTATAACGCACCACAAAGTAGCCCACAATAATCCTATTAATTTTCCTTATTAACACTAAAATTTGTCGATTGTAGCATATGAAAATAAGGATCTTTCCCGCAGAAGATTGTTTTATCCAAATACTTAAAATGTCACAAAAACGGGGTGGCTGTCTCCACTGACCAGCCACAGAACAAAAATTATTAGACTAACTTATACTTATCCAAATGCAACGAAATTTTATACACATAAACTAGACACACCAAGCTATGCTCACACAAATATTTGGGATTTTTGGAGTTGATTTTCTATTTAAATTAAATCGTACAAAAACAGTACAGAAACAGATTTTAAATACTACCAATAGATTTTAATTCACAAGTTAAGAAAATGAGTTAGGGGAAATGCTATCCACCACCAAATAATCATGCAAGCATGTTATGTTTCATTCAAATCCCTTTTATTTCCGGATGAAGATGCTCAAGTTGGCTCACTGTTAGAACTCAACCTATTACTCTTTCTTACGTAGTATGTTAAGAGAATGGCGTTTTCAACTTAACGTAGTCCCTAGCATGCAATCTAGAATGGCGTGTTCATAGATTTAACAAGTAGAAATCATTAAGAACGAAAAGAGTTTGAGTCATCACAAGGCATGGTAAGTACTGGCGTTGTCTTACTTATCCTAGAAATCGGTTCACATGTTAACCACAATTAACAAGTGCTACTCTAGAACATATGTAGGTCCTCATTCAACAAGGGCAGGCATACATATATTCATAGCATTAAAATCCTAGATATGCTCACTATGTATGCATCAATGGAAACACATAAAGAATTTATCAATGACATAAGTAGTGAAACAATTTTCATCCTTTCATAAAAGTCATTCAAACAAAATATCACAACAAACTTACAATCATATTCGGGGCTTCAAAACAGCCCCTAACTACTAAAAATTAGTTACACATTATTATCAAATTAAACCAAAAGTAAAACATGAGTTTGAGAAGATAAAACCAAGAAAAATAGAGTGAAGCCTCTTCTTCTTTCCTTCCTTGCTCTCTGCCGTGCCTCTCGCTCCCTTCTGTATTCTATTTCTACTCCGTATTTTTCTGCTTATTCTTCTCTGCCTCTGACGATTTCTGCTCCCTCTTCTCTCCCCGCCAGTCAGTCCATGTCTCTCACTGTTTTATTTTCTTATTCCTTCCACCATTCCGTGTCTGCCATGCCCTCTATTTCTTTTATTCTTTTTCTTACTGCCATCCCCACTCCCTCTTCCTATTTTATTCTTTATGCCGTGTCTCCCATCAAATTCTTTCTTTTCCTTTGTTTTTGCCATCATGCACTCCTTCTGCCTATTTTATTCCTTCTTTTTTTTTCTTTTCTGCTTTTATCCCCGTCGGTCTTCTCTTTATTTTCTGTTTTTAGTCTCTTTATTCCTCTGTCAGTGCACTCCCCACTTAAGCCTTAAGATGTAGTGGTATTGTAGTGGTCTACAACTTTGGATAATTGAAACCGGTATATTTTGAACCCATCTGCACATAATAACGGACTGGATTAAGTTCAATTATACAAAACACAAAGTGTCATTTCCTTTCTTTTTATTTTTCTCCACTTTACTTGAAATTAATCTTAAAGCAAATTTAATTGTACATTAACACAAGGTAAGGTAAAGTGCCACAATTTTAACACAAAAACATCACAAAGACTTTAGAAATGGATGGTATAGATACATGAAATATATGAGTGATCAAGACGCTTTGAAGAGTCGAGAATGGACCGAAGCAATGGATGAAGAGATGAGGTCATTACAGAAAAATAATACATGTGAGGTAGTTGAGCTACCGAAAGGAAAACAATCAGTTGGGTGCCGATGGGTTTTTACAGTTAAATACAAGGCTGGCGGATCACTCGACAGATATAAAGCAAAATTGGTGGCGAAATGGTATACTCAAACATACAAAATTAATTATCAGGAAACTTTCTCTCCCGTGGCTAAGATGAATATGGTACGAGTCCTTATCTCATTAGCCGCAATTTTGAATTGGCCATTGAAACAGTTTGATGTAAAAAATGCGTTTCTTCATGGACATCTAGAGGAAGAAGTGTATATGGCTTTTTCTCCAGGGTATAGTAATGAAGGAAAAACATGAGTGTGTCGATTGCAAAAGTCACTTTATGGGCTTAAGCAGTCACCTTGTGCATGGTTTGGGAGGTTCACTCAGGCCATGAGGAAGAATGGGTATTATCAGAGTCATTCTGATCATACTTTATTTGTGAAGCGGAGAAATGGTAAAGTAACAGCCTTGATTATTTATGTAGATGATATGATAATAACAGATGATGATTAAGATGAAATTGTCAAACTGGAGAAGAACCTTTCCGCTGAGTTTGAGATGAAGAGTTTAGGTGACCTAAAGCTTTTCCTTGGAGTTGAAGTTGCTCATTCATCCAAAGGTATTTTCTTGTCTCAACGAAATATGTTCTGATTTATTGAAGGAAACAGGTATGCTTGGTTGTAAACTCGTGGATACTCCTATTGTATAGAAACTGTTTGTACCATACTTGACCAATCCCGAAACTACTGAGCACCAGTCAACGTTATATCGTCAAGGACCCAGAAGAGTTTCCCTCAAACTAAGAGGCCAATCACAGCGCGACACGTGTCGACATTAGAAGCCAATCATAGTGCGACACGTGTCGACATCAGAAACTAATCATCAGAACATTGATCAACATGAGACTTCTCTCAACCCAGCTGCTTCGACTTGAAGCAGGAGAAGTGGAGGAAGACACCTCCTTACAGAAGGAGTGGAAGGATCGAAAGCCGTCTTTCACGACTTTCAAGATTTCCTGAAGCAACATTGAGACAATCACATCCATGTAAGCTCGAAGATCAAAGACCCAAAGGTCTCTGAAAGACTCGGTCCCCTCCCGTGTCCCAGGCCGGCTACCAATTTGGGGAAGGGGCAACAAGTCTTAGAGAAACACGAAGGTATAGGGGACTCAGAGATGTTCCGACATACATACCTTGGAAGTCAGTACGGCAAGTCCATGGAAAAATCACATGCTCTTGATCAAACCTTCATACTTCCAAAAGAAGATGGAGATTTACGAAAGAAAGCTCCAGTGGTACATGACTCCACTCATGACCCTCTTGTCCTACAGCTTCTTAAGGAAGTAAACAAGTTGAAGGCCGAACGACAAGCTGAGATACCTGATTGGAACCAACTTAGGCCTGACCCTCTTACAAGGAGGATCCTCCACAACCCCTCTAAGCAAAGACAAAATAGAAGCTTGGCTTGCAACTCTATACTAGAAATGAGGACCCGATTGAACACCTTAACCTTTTTTAGTGCACTATGGCATACCGGATGCACACCGGCGAAGAGTGATGTCTTCTCTTCCCCTCTACCCTCTCTGGTGGAGCTCTAAACTGGTATTGCCATCTTCCACCTGAGACGGTAGACTCATTTGAGGAATTGAGGAAACTGTTTGTTTCTCAACACATTTTCTAGACCGATCACTTGCACTCTGCGGATGACTTGTACACTAGTCGCCAGAAGCCAGACAAGTCCTTACGTATGTATGTTGGCCGCTTTAGCCATGAGTATTCCCGTTGTGCTGAGGCAGACGACAAAATTGCCCTTCAAGCCTTCACGGCAGGCTTACGTGACTGTTTCTTTAAGTACATGATCAGTGCCAACACTTGGAAGACTTACTCTGAGGTGATGGCCCAGGCTTATAACCATGCCTTCGCCGAGGCAATGACATATCAAGGGAAACCCCCCACAGCCACCTCTTATCAGCAAGTAGGGAGTGGAAGCCAGATCCAACCAAATGAGAAGACCTCGACATTCCAAATGGTAGCGGTGCCTCATCCTGCCTTACTTAATACTTCGCCAAGTCAACAGACATATCAATCTCAGGGCAAAAGGAAAGATTTTCATCCTCACCAGTCTCATTTTAGTAAAAGGAGTAAGGGACAATATCGTGATAACCAAGGGTATCACCACAATAATTCCCGCCCCCAGGAAGTCAACACAGTGGGCCAAACACGTGTCAGGACAGGCCCTACCCCGAGGTCTGAGACATACACACCTTTGAACGCCACATGCGTGGCCATTTACCCCAGCATAGCACACCTGATACCGAAGCCAATGCCGAGGCAATCGGGTTACAAGGCCATGAAGAACACGGGCACATTTTGTTGCTACGACGAACATAACGGCCATGACGGCGAGAAGTGTATCACCCTTCGTGATCATATTGAAGCTTTGGCACGTGAAGGAAAAATTGATCAATTCCTCCTTCACCCTCCAAGGGGTAACCGTAACCAACGCTAGGTGAATGTGATATATTCCATAAGTGGTGGCACACCCATATCTAAATCTTCTAACAGGGCCATGAAAAATAGTCAACGAGCTTTAAGGTCTGGCCACCAAGTGTTTCACGTGGAAGACATCACGGGAGGCAAGTATCAAAAGCCTAACTGGGATCCAATATGTTTCTACCTTGAGGAAGAAAGAGGTATCATCTACCCTCACAACGACCCACTGATCGTGAAAGCTCACATAGCCAACTTTGAAGTACGACGAATCCTGGTAGACACGGGGGTTTCGATCAATATCATGTTTGTTGAAGCTTTCAAGGCACTTAATGTAGCTGAACATTTGCTCGATCGCTCGATTTCTCATCTGATAAGCTTCTCCGGTGATATCGTGCAACCTTTGGGGAGCATACACTTACCTTTCACCATTGGTACATGCCCTTACATAACTACCATTACCACTAACTTCCTGGTGGTTGATTGCCCAACGACATACACTGTCATCTTGGGACTCACAAGCATCAATGATCTCAAGGCCATGGTATCCACACATATGTTGTTGATGAAATTTCCAACCCCCTATGGCAATGGTTACATAAGAGGAGATTAACTTAGTGCACGATCATGTTACAACACTTCGGTCAAGCAACAACATCTGCCTGTGCCCAAGGAAACCCTTTCGATACATGACCAAGTCATAAAGACCAGGCCAGACGAAGCCAACTTGGACATTCACGGTGGCAACAGTCAACCCGACGATCCTCGAGATGACTCTTTCACCCAGCAAGCACAACCCGCTGAAGAGTTATCCGGATCGCATGGTGAAGATTGGCACCATCTTGTCACCACCCATTCGGTTGGCATTGATCTCTTTTTTGCAAGAGAACACTGAGGTCTTCGCTTTGTCATACGAGGACATGCCAGACATCTATCCAGATATCATCTGTCATCGCTTAAGTATTGACCCCAAGACCAAGCCAGTGAGACAGAAGCGAAGATCCTATGACGCTGAACGGTACGAGGCAATGAAGACAGAAGTTGAAAAACTCAAAAACATAGGCTTCGTCCGCAAAGTCAATTATCCAATGTGAGTAGCAAATGTTGTCCTTGTTAAGAAGAATCCGACCAAGGAAAGTCTCCTGCTCCAAAAAGTCTTGTGGAGAATGTGTGTCGATTACACCGACTTAAACAAAGGATGCCGAAAGATATCTTTCCTCTTCCTCTCATAGACAGACTTATAGACTCCTGAGCTTCATGGATGCTTACTCAGGATACAACCAAATCCTCATGGACCCTCCGGACCAAGAACACACAGCCTTCACTACTGACAGAGGACTATATTGCTATAAAGTCATGCACTTCGGCCTAAAGAATGTAGGAACGACTTATCAGAGACTGGTCAATTCAATGTTTGCCGAACAGATTGGGAAGAGCATGGAAGTTTACGTTGATGATATGCTAGTCAAGGGCAAACATGCTTACCAACACATCACCAACTAATCTGAAACTTTCACCATTCTAAAGAGGTATCGAATGAGGTTGAACCCCAACAAATGTGCCTTCGGCGTAGGCTTTGGCAAATTCTTAGGCTTCATGATAAACCAACGAGGCATTGAGGCTAATCCCGAGAAGATCAAAGCAATCCTTGACATAAAGGAACTGGTAACTTCAAAAGACATCCAAAGCCTTACTAGCAAGGTGGCAGCCTTAACTAGGTTCATCTCTAAGGCCACAGACAGATGTGCTCATTTCTTCGAAGCACTTAAAGGAAGTAAGAAGTACATTACATGGACTGATGAATGTGCTGATGCATTTAAGATCCTTAAAGACTACATGAGTAAAGCCCCTATGCTCTCCAAATCTGAGGTTTGTGACACTCTCATTATCTATCTGTCAGTATCGGGTTCAGCAGTAAGTTCCGTTCTCATTCGAAATGATGGTGTTTGTACCATACTTGACCAATCCCGAAACTACTGAGCACCGGTCAACGTTATACCGTCAAGGATCCAAAAGAGTTTTCCCTCCAACCAGGAGGCCAATCACAGAGTGACACGTGTCGACATCAAAAGCCAATCATAGCACGACATGTGTCAACATCAGAAGCCAATCACAACACGACACGTGTTAATGTCAGAATGAAACTAGAAACTCTCTTCTATAAATAGAGATCATTCTCTCACAATATTTCCTAATGTCATTTGTACTAAATCATTCACTTGTACTCACTAAATGAGAGCTTGAACCTATGTACTTATGTAAACCCTTCACAATTAATGAGAACTCCTCTACTCCGTGGACGTAGCCAATCTGGGTGAACCACGTACATCTTGTGTTTGCTTCCCTATCTCTATCCATTTACATACTTATCTATACTAGTGACCGGAGCAATCTAGCGAAGGTCACAAACTTAACACTTTCTGTTGTACTAAAGTCCTCACTGATTTTGTGCATCAACATTTGGCGCCGTCTGTGGGAACCGACAAAAAAAACTATGTCGGTTCTTTTTCATTTTTTCACCTCAGCCGTGAATCTGCAAAATAAAAAAAAATAAAAAATCCATCTCTCCCATAAACACACAATGGCTGACATAGCCTACCCTGCAGCCAAACCCCTCACCGACACCATTTGTTAAGTCACAACGCTACACTCACTCACTCTCCCTCTCTTTCCATGACGCCTACACATTCCTCGAATTCAACACCCAGGGCGAGGACTTTGACTACCCGGAGTTCCGCGACCCGATTAGCTCTCCTGTCGTCTGGCCCACCCTTCATATTCCTTATTGGAACCTGCAGACCGTGACCGTGGCGGTGATGGGGTCGGGTTGGACCACCAGTCCGATGCGTCGCTGGTTTCTGCTACCCCGAGCAGCGCCACAAAGGCTAAGGCAGGTGGTTGCCGGAACTCTGCACTATATGACGATCAAGGCGATCGAGGCCGGTAAGAAGAAGCTGTACCAAGCAAAGGTGTGGGTGAAGCCTTGGATGGGCTTCAAGGAAGTGCAGGAGTTCAAGCATGCTGATGAGGAGGAAACGCTGTCGGTGACCTCTTCAAATCTTGGTGTCAAGCAATGCGGTCACCCTCCTGGGTGGCAATCTGTGCCGCCACATGACCCGCAGGTGCAGGATGTGGCTAACCATGCTGTTAAGTCCCTCCAGCATAAGTCTAATTCCTTGTTGCCTTATGAGCTTCAAGAAGTTGTTCACGCTCAAGCTAAGGTGGCAGAAGAGCATGCAAAGTTTAACATGCTTCTGAAGGTGAAGAGGGGAAGCAAGGAAAAGAAGTTAAAAGCCGAAATGTATAAGAATATGGAAGACACCTTCCGTCTCTTATCTCCATTTTACTCAGGTCTTTGAGCTCCGGTTCCGATCCTCTTCCACGACTCCTTCTCCATCATCTCTCTCTACTTTCTATCTCTAGAGCTCCGATCCTCAGCGGCCATGGCTACACTCCCTAACATGCCCTCTTTCTCTCTACAAATCAATATTGGGGTGAGAAGCAGCAGGACCCTGCACTTCTTCAATCATCCACTGGGGCACGTGATTTAATAAACTTGTGATTTGCTGTTCCATTGTCAGAGTGAGAAGCAGCTAATGGAAGGAAGTCGTGGAATTGTTGTTCAACGACTAGTCTAGTTCCTTATCAGATCTCTCTTCCACAAGCTTCTCTTGCTGATTTCCTTCATCCACAGTCTCCTCAGACGATGACCCTTGATTCTGAATCGGTTACAACTATCGACCACCAACATGGAAAAAAATGGTGAGCCATGAGTTTTCCTCTGCGAGAACACATGGGGGACAACGCAAAAGAAAAAGAAAGGCTGCAGATGAGTGTGTATGCAGGTGAAAAGAAAAAGCATGCATTTATCCCCCAGATTCCACCACAAAAGCACATGGGTAAATGATGGGTACCTCAAATTCAAAGCCACTAACGCAATTTGACTCCACCACTGTTCCTACGCACCTCAGATCACATCTCTGCGAATAACACTGGGAGAAACAAAAGCAGAAAAGAAAAGAGAAAACGAAAGCGAAAGCAAAAAGGAGGCATATGGGGACATTGCAAAAGCAAGGAAAAAACACCCCACCAAAATGATGTAATTTATTATATCTTTCGGAGACATTTGTATAAACCCCATCAGAGGGTAATATGTATAAACTCCATCAGAGGGTAATATGTATAAACCCCATCAGAGGGTAATAATAATAATAAAAAAAAAAACCAAAGCCAAAAATAAATGGGCTGGAATGTTGTGTAGAGGGCGAAGGCCCATAAGCCCAAAACAGCTCCAACTAGGAGATCAAAAGTACGCCCAGTACTCCACAATTATTCGGCAACCCGCCGCTATTATCGCCAACAAGGTGACCAAAAGTACGCTCAGTACTCCAAAATTATTCGGCAACCTGCCACTATTACCACCAACCAGGTGATGAAATGTACAACCCGTACTCTAATATCATTTCGCAACTAGTCATTCATGCCACCAACCAGGTGATGAAATGTACAACCCGTTCTCTAAAATCATTTGGCAACTAGCCATTCATGCCACCAACTAGGTGATGAAATGTACAACCCGTACTCTCCTTCATGCCACCAACCAGGTGATCAAAAGTATGCCCAGTACTCCAAATTATACATGAGCATTACTCATGTCATTCATACATAAACATTCATGAGCATCACTCATGACAATCATACATAAACATTCATGACCATCATTCATGTCAATATTCATGAGCATCACTCATGTTAACATTCATAAGCATCACTCATGACAACATCCATGAGCATCACTCATGTCAATCAACATAAACATTCATGAACATCACTCATGTCAACTAGCTTCAAAAGCTTCATTTACAGAGCTTCAACTTCAAAGCTTCAACACAAAAGCTTCACCCACAAAAGTTTCAACACAAAAGCTTCACCAACAAAAGCTTCATCAATGGAGGACAACTACAAATTCTCAAAAGCTTCACACTATCTTGATCAAGATAGTGTGAAGCAAAATCAATTCATGGTACCCAACAAAAACTTCAACTTCAAAGCTTCACCTACAAAGCTTCAACTCCAAAGCTTGAACTCCAAAGCTTCACCCACAAAAGCTTCAACACAAAAGCTTCACCCACAAAAGCTTCACCCACAAAACCTTGACCTACAAAATCTTCACCCACAAAAGCTTCACCTACAAAAGCTTCACCCACAAAAGCTTGACCCACTTCACCTACAAAAGCTTGACCCACAAAAGCTTGACCTACAAAGCTTCAACACAAAAGCTTCACCTACAAAAGCTTCACACTATCTTGATCAAGATAGTGTGAAGCAAAATCAATTCATGGTGCCCAACAAAGCTTTAACCTCAAAGCTTCACCTACAAAGCTTCAACATCAAAGCTTCACCTAAAAAGCTTTAATATATATATATATATATTTTAGAAATTCGAAAATTCAAAAATTCGAAAATTCGAAAAAAAAAATCAAAAAAAAAAAAATTGCCTAGGCCTCCTCTTCTTTGGGCCTAACAACTTTCATAACAAATATATATGAAGGAGGAGTTTTGGGCTACCACTTAGAAAGGAAATGCCTCATTCGTCAACTCCCTCGACCGGAGACTTGGGGGACTCCTACCATATGCTACTGCACCTAGATACTCAGAAGTCTCACGACCATTCAGTGACTTGGATTTTTCAAGTCTCCAACCGAGAAATTTTCCTCACTCGGGAAATTAAGGGAGCACTACCTCAACCTACATGCTTCACTCACAAAGCTTCAACATACAAGCTTCAACAAAAGAAAAATTTCAAAGAACTTATTGAAGAAGGCCTTGGTGTATTTAACACAATACGTTGAAATGAAGCAAAGCTTGTTTATTGATATCTCCGATAAGTTAGAAATATGTACATATACATTAATCAAAATAAACAAACAAGAGGGAGTCTTCACAAAGGTTGCTCAGGAGAAGTCTCAGCAGTCGGCAGAGCCCCAGAAAGAGGAATCACTAGAGGGTGATTATTCAGAGCCTCAGTACTAGGCAGAACCCCAGAAAGATGAGGCACCAAAGGTTGATCATTTGGAGCTTCATTACGCGGTACAGCCCCATAAGACGAAGGCAATAAATGCCTTTGGAACAAACCCACAAACCTCTGATGATCAAGTAAAATCTGACCATCAGATTCCTACAGCTGGTCGAGCTTCCTCTTCATGTTTGTAGCATAGTCATGTGTGAGCCTGTGCAACTGTTTATTCTCATGCTTGAGCCCTCTGATCTGCTGTTTGAGATTTATCACTTCAGCCGCCAATGATTCAACTTGGCGGGTTCGAGCAAATAGCGTTGGGCCATATTAGACACAGAACCTGCACACTGAACACTGAGAGCAAGAGAATCTTTAACAGCCAACTCATCAGACCGTTTGGAAAGTAGTCTGTTATCTTTGGGAGTGAGACGGTTCCTGGCCATATCATTCACAGGGTCCCCAACGGTAAGAGGACCAGTAGGGGATAAAAAGGATGGGTGCCATATGTTGTCTTGAGAAGGCATGGCTGCCACTTCACCAAAGCTCAAGTCAAAACGACGGTCGGATGGGCCAGATATTCTCAAAAACGATGAAGGAGAAATGAGGTGCAATAAATCTCTGAAGTACAAGACTAAGGGGAAAATTCCTACAAGCAATAACACTTTGAATGTACTTCTTGCACACAATTGGTGCCCTTATAAAATAAAGGGCAACATGGTCGTTGGTTCAAAAATCGAAGAGGCACCACTATCCACACATAACATCAGCTCCTCGGGTACCACATATAATTTTGCCAAATATCTCTGACAAAGTTTAGACACATAAATTTGAAGTTCCAACTACCCTACTATTACCCATAAGGGTAAATGAACAGCACCACTACTTAATAACTGAAAAGTCCCTATGTGTGTCAACCTCTGTGCTCCGTAGCAAGGCAGACTGGCAAAAATGCCCAACCTTTACTCACATTCGAGAAAACACTCCCAACAAGATTGCTTCCTCAAAAATCGTAGAGGCACCGCTCTTCGAATCTCGAGAGCCAGACTCCTAACAGGATTACGTGCTCAAAAATCGAAGAGGCACCGCCTTCCGAATCTCTAGAGCCAGACTCCCAACATGATTACTTTCTCAAAAATCGAAGAGACATTGCTCTCCGAATCTCAAGAGTCAGACTCCTAACAGGATTGCTTTCTCAAAAATCGAAGAGACACCGCTCTCCGAATCTCGAGAGCCAGACTCCCAACAGGATTACGTGCTCAAAAATCGAAGAGGCACCGCCCTCCGAATCTCGAGAGCCAGACTCCCAACATGATTACTTTCTTAAAAATCGAAGAGACACTACTCTCCAAATCTCAAGAGTTAGACTCCCAACATGATTGCTTTCTCAAAAATCGAAGAGGCACCGTTCTCTAAATCTCAAGAGCCCGATCCTCGACAAGATTGCTTATTCGAAAACCGAAGAGACATCGCTCTCCAAACTTCGAGAGCCTGATTTCCTTGGATAAAGCTTGTCTGCAATCTTCACACGCAACATCAGCTTTCCAGATACCACATACCACTTTTTCAAAGATCTCTGACAAAGTTAAAACACGTGAAGCTTGCAGCTCCCACTACATTGTTATGACCAAGAAGGGTAAAGGAATAACACTACTACTTGTTGTTAGAGAGACTCCTATATATGTCGACCTCCATCCTCCACAGCCAGGAAGACTTGCAAATAAAAAAAATGCTCAACATTTCTTCACATCCGATAGGGCACTTTCAGCAGAGTCTCTCGAAATACTCAGCTTCTTTTCCTCCCGATAATACCTTTGCAAATGAGCCACACCTGAGCAAGAGTATCTCGTCTCATCAGGGTTAAAAGAAAGAGTATCCCATATCATGCTTTTTCCTTGTCATTTCCTTTGGCCTTGTTCTTACCTGCAAGACAAGAAGAAAGAAAACAATCAGTCAGCACTTGGAATCAAGCTTCCAGTCAGGAACTGACTGCCTGGAACCCCTTGCCTGATTACTTACCTGGCATTACTCTCGAGTACTCATCTTCAACATCTTATGCTTCCAGAGAAGATACCACATTTGCCTGAGGAACACATAGGGCAAGAAAGAAGGATACAAGGAAGCATGTGGAGACAAACGTAACAGAACACGTGTCGATACATCCACTACTTTGTCAACAGAAAAAGTATCCCATATCATCAGGGTCGAACGTACTATAGATTTGATGGACTTGTTTTGACCCTCAAATTCTTGAGTCGGCCTTATACTCTAGAGGAAGCCAGAAAACCCTCTTACCCAATTCAAGAATAAGCCTGTGGAAAGTTACTTCTTCAAAAGCAAAGGTATCTCATATCATCTCTTCTCTATTTGCTTCTCCTTATCCTTGTTGCTGTTTACGACAAAAGGAGAAGGAGAACAATCAACCGGAAGCCGAAGTCGAACCTCCGATCCAGGTTGCTTGCTTGGAAGTCTGATTGCTTACCTTGTCTGTTACCTCCTTCGGCAAATCTCCTAGCTTGGCGACTTGGGGGACTCCTACTATAGGGTTTGTATCGCACTTGACCAAGCCCGACACTACAAGTAAGCTTCAAGTGAAATTGATACATTACCTTGTGCATCTTCATCGGTTAAAGATACCACCCCTGGATGGAGGAAAAGTACTTCCAGAGAAGATGCCACATCTACATATGAGACAGATAAGGCAAGTGAAAATGATACCACACTTCGGTACTTAGAAGTTTCGTGATTACTTAATGGCTTGGATCTTGCAAGTCCCTAACCGAGGAGCTTCCTTTACTCGGGAACTTAGGGGAGCACTGTTTGTACCATACTTGACCAATCCAGAAACTATTGAGCACCGGTCAACGTTATACCGTCAAGGACCCAGAAGAGTTTTCCATCCAACCAGGAGGCCAATCACAGCGCAACACGTGTCGACATCAGAAGTCAATCATAGTGCGACACGTGTCAACATCAAAAGCCAATCACAACATGACACGTGTCAATGTCAGAATGAAACTAGAAACTCTCTTCTATAAATAGAGATCATTCTCTCACAATATTTCCTAATGTCATTTGTACTAAATCATTCACTTGTACTCACTAAAGGAGAGCTTGAACCTATGTACTTGTGTAAACCCTTCACAATTAATGAGAACTCCTCTACTCCGTGGAGGTAGCCAATCTGGGTGAACCACGTACATCTTGTGTTTGCTTCCCTATCTCTATCCATTTACATACTTATCCATACTAGTGACTGGAGCAATCTAGCGAAGGTCACAAACTTAACATTTTCTGTTGTACAAAAGTCCTCACTGATTTTGTGCATTAATAGATGGTAATGTCGAACGGCTTGTCTACTACGCTAGCAAGGCCTTACAAGATGCGGAGACACGATACTCTAACATTGAGAAATTGGCTCTAGAATTGGTCATGTCTGCTCGAAAACTTTGCCCTTACTTCCAAGCACACTCCATCATCGTGCTTACCAATCATCCTCTTCGACAGATACTCCAAAGTCCTGACACTTCCGGGCGAATGATCAAATGGGTGATAGCATTAGGTGAGTTTGACATCTCCTACCAACTAAAGTTAGCTGAGAAGGGCCAAGCAGTGGCAGACTTCATCACCGACTTCACATATCCTGTTGACATCGTTTCTACACCTAAAGAAGTGGTTTCATTACCCTCGGAAGCTCAGAAAATAGAACCAACAGCCCCAGCATGGAGTCTATATGGTGATGGCTCGTCCAACCAACAGGGTTGTGGAGCAGGACTTGTCCTTACGACCCCTGACAAAGTGGCGATGGAGTATGCTTTTCGTTTCAAATTCAAAGCGTCGAACAATAAGGCCGAATATGAAGCCCTCCTAGCAGGCTTACGTTTGGCCAAACACCTTGGGGTTAAACGAATTTATATCTTCAATGACTCCTAATTGGTGGTTAACCAGGTCACCAATAACTTTGACGCTAAGGATAGCTCCATGGTAGCATATCTGGCACAAACACAATTGTTACTCAAGCACTTCCACTACCAGATCACCCAAATTCCTCGAGCGGCAAACAGTCATGCAGATGCTTTGGCTTGCCCCGCCTCAGTGGTGGAAGACAAGATTGGGAGAAAAATTCAGGTCAAATTGTTGCAGCACCAAGCACCATAGTTGCGAAAGTGTGCAACTTACAACAGAGGGATAGTTGGATTACCCCGATTTATAGATTCCTTCCTCATGGCACCCTTCCAAATGACAAAGTCCAAGCTAAGCAGATTCGATACAAGGCTACCTGTTACTTGATCATTAATGACCAACTCTACAAACGGGTTTTAACCTACCATACCTAAGATGCCTTATGCCCGCAGAGGCGAAAACTGTCCTTTAGGAAATACATGAAGGAGTCTGCAGATATCATGCTGGATCTCGATCCCTAACACACAAGGCTTTTCGCCAAGGATATTACTGGCCAACACTCCACCAAGATGCCATCAAAATATCCAACTCATGTGATAAGTGTCAACGCTACGCAATTATTCCTCACTCCCCTCCCGAGCCGCTCACTCCTATAATCAGCCATTGGCCCTTCGCCCAATGGGGACTTGATTTGATCGGCCCAATGCCTGCAGGGAAAGGCAAGGTTCGCTATGCAATCGTTGCAGTTGACTACTTCACAAAGTGGGCCGAAGTAGAACCCTTGGCAACCATTACTGAGGCAAAAATAGAAAACTTTGTATGGAAGAACATCCTATGCAGATTTGGCATTCCCAATGCGATAATCATTAACAACGGGCGACAATTCGACAACAATAAGTTCATGATGTTCTGCTCTAAGTTCAACATCAACTTATGTTTTACCTCCCCAGCTCATCCCTAGTCTAATGGACAGGTTGAAACCATCAACAAAATAATCAAGCGAACTTTGAAAATCAGCTTGGACAAGGCTAAAGGTTGTTGGCCAGAATTTGTACCCTAAGTTCTTTGGTCATACCGCACTTCGTATCGGACATCAACAGGAGAAACCCCATTCTCACTTGCCTTTGGTACAGAGGCAGTTGTCCCAGTTGAGCTTGGGCAAGCAACATTCCGAGTCTAGAACTACAAAGCGAAAATGACAAACAACTTACCCTCAACTTAGATCTAGTCGAGGAACACAGAAACCAGGCTCAATTGAGGAATGTCGCCTACAAGCAGCGCATCTCCAACTACTATGACTCAATGGTCAAACCTCGTTCTTTCAAAGTGGGGGACTAGGTATTGAAGAAAAGATTACTCTACGACAGAGTCCTGAGTGAAGGAACACTTAGTCCAAACTGGGATGAATGAACACTTAGTCCAAACTGGGATGAACCGTTTGAAGTTGTTGGCATCAGTCGCCCTGGCTCCTACAAGGTGATGAAATGTGAAGAAAGAACTCATCTTCATGCCACCAACCAGGTGATGAAATGTGAAGAAAGAACTCATCTTCATGCCACCAACCAGGTGATGAAATGTACAACCCGTACTCTAATATCATTTGGCAACTTGCCACTCATGCCACCAACCAGGTGAAGAAGGAACTCATCTTCATGCCACCAACCAGGTGAGGAAATGTACAACCCGTACTTTCCTTCATGCCACCAACCAGGTGATGAAATATACAACCCGTACTCTAATATCATTTGGCAACTTGCCATTCATGCCACCAACCAGGTGATAAAATGTACAACCCGTACTCTCCTTCATGTCACCAACTAGGTGATGAAATGTATAACCCGTGCTCTAACATCATTTGGCAACTTGCCACTCATGCCACCAACCAGGTGAAGAATGAACTCATCTTCATGCCACCAACCAGTTGATGAAATGTACAGCCCGTACTCTCCTTCATGCCACCAACCAGGTGATGAAATGTACTACCCGTACTCTAATATCATTTGGCAACTTACCATTCATGCCACCAACCAGGTGAAGAAAGAACTCATCCTCGTGCCACCAACCAGGTGATGAAATGTGAAGAAAAGTGATGAAGGAACTCACCTTCGTACAACCAATCAAATGATGAAAGCAACTCACCATTTATTCCACCTACCAGAAGACAAGTGGTACAACTTGTACATGTGAACTCCTAGCATTCACAAATAATTAAAAACCCTCAAGCTTGACAACTCACCTAGGGGAGCACTTATGCCCAACAAGAGTTATAGTCACCAACAAAGTCTTATTGCAAGCCAACAACAAATTCAGTGCATGGCATACGATGATTAAGATATTCAGCCATCTTCCATCTGCTTCAGACATTTCCCCTTTGTAACAATGCAAACACTACAACTCGTAGAAATCTTCACACACTCTTGATCAAGACAGTGTGAAGCAAAACCAATTTATGATGCCAACAAGAGTTTCATCAATGGAGGGCAACCACAATTCTCAAAAGCTTCACACACTCTTGATCAAGACAGTGTGAAGCAAATGCAATTTATGGTGCCAACAAAAGCTTCATCAAATGAGTTCAACCACAATTCTCAAAAGCTTCACACACTCTTGATCAAGACAGTGTGAAGTAAAACCAATTTATGGTGCCAACAAAAGCTTCATCAAAGGAGTTCAACCACAATTCTCAAAAGCTTCACACGCTCTTGATCAAGACAGGGTGAAGTAAAACCAATTTATGGTGCCAACAAGAGCTTCATCAAAGGAGTTCAACCACAATTCTCAAAAGCTTCACACACTCTTGATCAAGACAGTGTGAAGCAAAACCAATTCATGATGCCAACAAGAGCTTCATCAATGGAAGGCAACCACAATTCTTAAAAGCTTCACACACTCTTGATCAAGACAGTGTGAAGCAAAACCAATTTATGGTGCCGACAAAAGCTTCATCAAAGGAGTTCAACCACAATTCTCAAAAGCTTCACACACTCTTGATCAAGACAGTGTGAAGCAAAACCAATTTATGGTGCCAATAAGAGCTTCATCAATGGAGGGCAACCACAATTCTCAAAAGCTTCACACACTCTTGATCAAGACAGTGTGAAGCAAAACCAATTTATGGTGCCAACAAAAGCTTCATCAATGGAGGGTAACTACAATTCTCAAACCTTCGAAGCAAATTCAAGATTGTTCGAAGCAAATTCAATTTATATGGTTCATCCAAACCTTCGACTACTACAAGGTGTGGCTTGCATCACAATCTCTTACTCAACAGTGTGGAAGCAAAATTTGTATATGTTGTATCTCCCACATTTTCAAATTTCTATCGCCAAAAAAAAAGGGAAATTCAACAAAGCTTCATCAATGGAGGATGACTACAAATTCTCAAAAGCTTCACACTATCTTGATCAAGATAGTGTGAAGCAAAATCAATTCGTGGTACCCAACAAAGCTTCACCACAAAAGCTTCGTCAATGGAAGACAACTACAAATTCTCAAAAGCTTCACACTATCTTGATCAAGATAATGTGAAGCAAAATCAATTCATGGTACCCAACAAAAGCTTCAACTCCAAAGCTTCACCTACAAAGCTTCAACTCTAAAGCTTCACCCACAAAAACTTCACCCACAATAGCTTCACCTACAAAAGCTTCACCCATAAAAGCTTCACCAACAAAAGCTTCACCCACAAAAGCTTCACCCACAAAAGCTTCACCCACTACAAAAGCTTCACCCACAATAGTTTCACCTACAAAAGCTTCACCCATAAAAGCTTCACCAACAAAAGCTTCACCCACCACAAAAACTTCACCCATAAAAGCTTCACCAACAAAAGCTTCACCCACAAAAGCTTTCCCCACCACAAAAGCTTCACCCACCACAAAAGCTTCACCCACAAAAGCTTCACCTACAAAGCTTCAACACAAAAGCTTCACCTACAAAAGCTTCACACTATCTTGATCAAGATAGTGTGAAGCAAAATCAATTCATGGAAGCTTCACCTACAAAGCTTCAACCTCAAAGCTTCACCTACAAAGCTTCACTTATAAAAAAAATTGCCTAGGCCTCCTCTTCTTTGGGCGTAATAACTTTCATAACAAATATATATGAAGGAGGAGTTTTGGGCTACCACTTAGAAAGAAAAATGGTGAAGTTTTGTTACTTTTGAAACTTGGCTACTAGCAAGACACCTCATTCGTCAACTCCCTCGACCGGAGACTTGGGGGACTCCTTGATAAGCTCATATTTATATATATTTTACATAAAATTCACTTGTCTTTTCTTAGTTAGGTCCTTATATTTTTGAGCTATTTACTATGTTTTTGTGTGTTTGTGTGATTTATCAAGCAAAGAAAAGAAAAGTAGCACAAGTGAGATATTAAGTAACAAATTCGTCAAAACTGCCTGTGCAGATTAGCTGACTTTGGAAGCATGTTACGAACAGCTCAGAATGAATGAGAGAATGAGCCTTATATGCTTGGAAAGCTACGGATGTCTATTTTCTGGAGCAATTTACGGATTGTTAATATCATTTCTAGAAGAAGTTATGGGCATTGTAACACTGAAAGGTTCAGAAAATGGCTAAGCAGATTTGGCTAATAAAATGAGAAAGTAAAGACACTTGTTTTGTGTTTTGCTTTGTCATTAACACTCAGCAGCAAATGGGGTTATGATCGCACTCATTTGGCTTTGGAGCAAGTGGAAATGTGCATGCAAAAGAGAAACATGGATAGATACACACATGCAAACTGCATAGGTTGGAAGGCATACACACACTCTACATGGACAGCACACACACAACAAGAAAGGCACGACATGGGCAGAAAATGGGTGGATTGTTGGCTGAAATAATGAAGAACATGTGTGTGTAAATGCAAAGGAAAAACACACACACATGGGCAAAGGAAACACACACACATGGGCAAAGGAAAGACACACACATGGGCAGAAATGGGTTGATTTGTGGCTGAAATGATGGAGGTCATGTGTGTGCGCAAATGTAAAGGGAAACATGGACATCACACACCCATACAAACTGCACATGCAAGGAATTGAAGTGGTCATCTCCTTAGCCTATAAATACATCTACCATTCCCCTTCCTAAAAGAGATCTTGATCCATCAAAAGAGCTTCATTCACAAACACAATTTCCTTGCCATGACCTCCATCCATTCATCTAGCCATACTACATCTCACCAATCCATACACTTTCATCTCTTAGCCGTGCAAATCCATATATCCATGCACATCCTAGACACTTGTGCTACAACAAGGTGGTGAAAACAAAGGTCCTTGGCGTTTCAAGCTTGGAACTTTGGAGCGTTTTAGGTGTACTTCGTTCTTGCTTTCAATGGCTACTTTGTTATTTTCTAATTTTGTTGCAATTATGAGTGGCTAAACCCCTATTTAGTTAGGGGGAAGTTTGAAGCCATGAACATGCTTGAGATTTGAATTGATTTCTTCCAATTGTGATTTGATAAGTTGTGATTGCAATTCAATTATCTATTTTATTCATAACTGATTCTTGTATGTTTATTAAGGATGCATACTTAGTTTTCATGCATGAATTAGATGCTAGAATATAAATGAGTTTCACCTAATCGTTACAAGTTTATATTCATGAGTAGTGAAGGTTGTTTATCACAATCGCGTTAATTGAATTCTTGGCAATTGTATCATGCATTCATAGTTATAATTGCCTCGTCAACACTTATGATTTTCATTGAACGTAATGATCTCTGATTGTATCTCTATTATGCATTCATATAGGGGACTTTTAGAGAATGATTTGGGTTGTTGCATGCATTCATCCAATTCAATGAGTAAAGGAAAATCTGAGGGTTAATTTGTGCATCACGGTTAATCTGGGGTGTTGAGCATCATAGTTTATTGAAAAGCAATTGGAAATCAATTTAAGTATAAGTGTGTCATGTGTGAAGAACGGACCTCTAACTAATCCATCCATCATCGTATTCCTCAATTTTGTTTTACAATCTGCCTAGTTTTATAACTTGTTTGTTTGTTTCAAATTCATCAAAACCAAAATCCCCTTTTTTACTTTCTTGTTTCAAAGTGTTAAATTTCTGTTTTGTTTGTGTTTTTAGTGTTTTGATTCAAGCCAAAACACTAAATTCGTCCAAAGTTGTGTTAGAGTCAGAAACTGCCTAGTTTGTGTTTTTAGGCAGTTTTGAGTGTTTTTAAGTTGTTTTGAGTCTTGTGAGTTAGTTTAAAGGTTTTAGCAAGACTCAAAACAACTTAAAAACACTCCTAATCCCCGGTTTAGAACGATCCCTACTTGCATTTATACTACAATTTGACAACAAGATGGTTTAATTTGAGTGCTTAACTAACATCGCATCACTCCTACCATATGCTACTGCACCTTGATACTCAGAAGTCTCACGACCACTCAGTGACTTGGATTTTTCAAGTCTCCAACCGAGAAGTTTTCCTCACTCGGGAAATTAAGGGAGCACTACCTCAACCTACATGCTTCACTCACAAAGCTTCAACATACAAGCTTCAACAAAAGAAAAATTTCAAAGAATTTATTGAAGAAGGCCTTGGGGTATTTAACATAATACGTTGAAATGAAGCAAAGCTTGTTTATTGATATCTCCGATAAGTTACAAATATGTACATATACATGAATCAAAATAAACAAACAAGAGGGAGCCTTCACAAAGGTTTCTCAGGAGAACTTTCAGCAGTCGGCAGAGCCCCAGAAAGAGGAAGCACTAGAGGGTGATTATTCGGAGCCTCAGTACTAGGCAGAACCCCAGAAGGAGAAGGCACCGAAGGTTGATCATTTGGAGCTTCATTACGTGGTACAGCCCTAGAAGACGAAGGTAATAAATGCCTTTGGAACAAACCCACAAACCTCTGATGATCAAGTAAAATCTGACCATCAGATTCTTGCAGCTGGTCAAGCTTCATCTTCATGTTTGTAGCATAGTCATGTGCGAGCATGTGCAACTGTTTGTTCTCATGCTTGAGCCCTCTGATCTGCTGTTTGAGACTTATCACTTCAGCCGCTAATGATTCAACTTGGCGGGTTCGAGCAAATAGGCGTTAGGCCATATTAGACACAGAACTTGCACACTGAACACTGAGAGCCAGAGAATCCTTAACAGCCAACTCATCAGACCGTTTGGAAAGTAGTCTGTTATCTTTAGGAGTGAGAAGGTTCCTGGCGACCACCGCAGCGGTCATATCATTCTTCATCACAGAGTCCCCAACGGTAAGAGGACCAGTAGGGGATAAGAAGGATAGATGTCATATGTTGTCTTGAGAAGGCATGGCTGCCTCTTTACCAAAGTTCAAGTCAAAACGACGGTCGGATGGGCCAGACATTCTCAGAAATGATGAAGGAGAAATGAGGTGCAATAAATCTCTGAAGTAAGGGGAAAATTCCTACAAGCAATAACTCTCTGAATGTACTTCTTGCACACCATTAGTGCCCTTATAAAAGAAAGAGCAACATAGCCATTGGATCAAAAATCAAAGAGGCACCACTCTCTGGATTCCAATGAGGCACTACTTTCCACAAGTAACATCAGCTCCTCGGGTACCACAGATAACTTTGCCAAAGATCTCTGACAAAGTTTAGACACATAAATTTTGAAGGTCCAGCTACCCTACTATTACCCACAAGGGTAAAGGAACATCACCACTGCTTGATAACTAGAAAGTCTCAATATGTGTCAACCTCCGTGCTCCGTGGTAAGGAAGACTGGCAAAAATGCCCAACCTTTACTCACATTCGAGAAAACACTCCCAACAAGATTGCTTGCTAAAAAATCGAAGAGGCACCACTCTCTGAATCTCGAGAGCCAGACCCCCAACAGGATTACGTGCTCAAAAATTGAAGAGGCACCACCCTCCGAATCTCGAGAGCCAGGCTCCCAATAGGATTACTTTCTCAAAAATTGAAGAGGCACCGTTCTCTGAATCTCGAGAGCCAGATCCCCGACATGATTGCTTGTTAGAAAACCGAAAATGCACCACTCTTCAAACTTCGAGAGCCACATTTCGTTGGATAAAGCTTGTCTCCAATCTTCACACACAACATTAGCTTTCCAGATACCACAGACCACTTTTTCAAAGTGCTCTGACAAAGTTAAAACACGTGAAGCTTGCAGCTCCCACTACATTGTTATGACCAAGAAGGGTAAAGGAATAGCACTACTACTTGTTGTTAGGGAGACTCCTATATATGTCGACCTTCATCCTCCACAGCCAGGCAAACCTACAAATAAAAAAAATGCTCAACTTTTCTTTATATCCGAGAAGGCACTCTCAGCAGAGTCTCTCGAAATACTCAGCTTCTTTTCCCCCCGATAATACCTCTGCAAACAAGCCACACCAGAGCAAGAGTATCTCATATCATCAGGGTTAAAAGTAAGAGTATCCCATATCATGCTTTTTCCCTGTCTTTTCCTTTGGTCTTGTTCTTACCTGCAAGACAAGGAGAAAGAGAGCAATCAGTCAGCACTTGGAATCAAGCTTCCAATCAGGAATTGACTGCCTAGAACCTGTTGCCCGATTACTTACCTGACATTGCTCTCGAGTACTCATCTTCAACATCTTATGCTTCCAGAGAAGATACCACATCTGCCTGAGAAACAGATAGGGCAAGTGAGAATGATACAAGGAAGCATGTGGAGACAAGCGTAACAGAACACGTGCCAATACATCCACTACTTTGTCAATAGAAAAAGTATCTTATATCATCAGGGTCGAACGTACTCTAGATTTGATGGACTTGTTTTGACCCTCAAATTCTTGAGTCGGCTTCATACTCTGGAGGAAACCAGAAAAACCTCTAGCCCAGTTCAAGAATAAGCCTGTGGAAAGTTACTTCTTCAAAAGCAAAAGTATCTCATATCATCTCTTCTCATTTTTCTTCTCTTTATCCTTCTTGCTGCCTGTAAGATAGGGAGAATGAGAACAATCAGCTGGAACTTGAAATCAAACTTTTGATCTGGGACTGATTGCTTGGAACTCTGATTGCTTACCTTGTCTGTCACCTCTTTCGGCAAATCTCCTAACTCGACGACTTGGGGGACTCCTACTACATGGTTTGTATTGCACTTGACCAAGCCTGAAACTACAAGTAAGCTTCAAGTCAAATTGATACATTACCTTGTGCATCTCCACTGGTTAAAGATACCACCCCTGGATGGAGGAAAAGTACTTACAGAGAAGATGCCACATCTACCTATGAGACAGATAAGGCAAGTGAAGACGATACCACACTTCGGTACTTAGAAGTTTCGTGATTACTCAGCGGCTTGGATCTTGCAAGTCCCTAACCGAGGAGCTTCCCTCACTCGGGAACTTAGGGGAGCACTGTTTGTACCATACTTAACCAATCCCGAAACTACTGAGCACTGGTCAACGTTATACCGTCAAGGACCCAGAAGAGTTTCCCTCCAACCAGGAGGCCAATCACAGCACGACACGTGTTGACATCAGAAGCCAATCACAACACGACACGTGTCAATGTCAAAACAAAGCTATAAACTTTCTTCTATAAAAGGAGATCATTCTCCCACAATATTTCCTAATGTCATTTGTACTAAATCATTCAATTGTACTCACTAAATGAGAGCTTGAACCTATGTACTTGTGTAAACCCTTCCCAATTAATGAGAACTCCTCTACTCCGTGGACGTAGCCAATCTGGGTGAACCACATACATCTTGTGTTTGCTTCCCTATCTCTATCCATTTACATACTTATTCATACTAGTGACCGGAGCAATCTAGCGAATGTCATAAACTTAACACTTTCTGTTGTACCAAAGTCCTCACTGATTTTGTGCATCAACAGAAACATTATTTGGGAATTTATCCGGATCAAGAACCAGTAGATAAAGGCAGATATCAGAGACTAATAAGAAGACTAATTTATTTAGCTCATACTCGTCCAGATATAGCCTATGCAGTAAGCGTGGTGAGTTAGTTTATGCACTCGCCAAGTGTGGATCATATGGCAGCTGTTATGAGGATTCTAGCTTATTTGAAGTCGGCTCCGGGAAAAGGAATTTTGTATAAAAATTCCGGTAATCTGAGGATTGAGGGGTTTACCGATGATGATTGGGCAGGTGATGTGATTGATAAGCGCTCTACTTCTGGATACTTTATGTTTGTTGGCGGGAATCTAGTTACTTGGAGGAGCAAGAAGCAAAATGTGGTGTCAAGGTCTTCAGCTGATGCCGAATTCAGAGGCATGGCACATGGAGCATGTGAAGTTCTTTGGTTACATAAGTTACTTTGGGATCTAGGTTTCAAAGCAAAAGATGCCATAAGCTTGTATTGTGATAATAAATCTGGACGGGAGATTGCAGAAAACCCGGTACAACATGACAGAACAAAGCATGTGGAGATTGATCATCATTTTATTAAGGAAAAGCTTGAGAAGAATATTGTGTCAATACCGTTTGTGAACTCAGAAGAGTAGCTTGCAGATATCCTTACTCATGCCGTGTGTAGTACATCTTTTTGTGACTCACTTGTCAAGTTGGGCATGTGTGATATCTATGCTCCAACTTTAGGGGGAGTGTTGCCGTGAGTTGTAATTAAAAAGGGCATGTAAATATATTGTAAAAATTAGGAATCCTTTATTAGGAAGGATATATGCGGGTGTCCTTTATTGTTTTATTGTTTCCTTATAGAATAAGGATTGTATCTTGTATATATTTTCCAATTATGCAATACAATGAAAATTAAGCCGTAAATTTCAATTGATCTTACATCAACACACTAAAAATTTTAACACGTGAATGAATAATACGTAGATAATCACGAGAAACGATCCTCGCCGGATGCTCTTTGTGAATATCCTGGGGATCCTCCAATCACATCTGTTCATCGTATATCATGCGGTCAGTTTTGTCAGGTACTGTAATATTCAATTTTAAATAAAAAAATTTACAATAATTTCTGACTACATGATGTACGATGAACGATGAACAGATGTGATTAAAGGATCTCTAGGATCTTCACAAAAGAAGATCCGGATCCTCCTGGGATAATCGCGCCTAACTTTTCATGATACACGTGTAAGATAGGCCTTTCACAGATTAGCTTAGTGCAAAGCGTTCACATGTAAACAACTAGTGCTTGAAGCTAAGTAGTTAGCCACCTTCAATGAAACAACTAAAAAACACAGAAAATAATCAAAGTCAAAACCCATTGAATCTGAACCATCCAAATTGCTCGTGAAAGTTGTCCACGCCCGTAGTCAATCTCCAAAATCATGCCAGTTGACCTTGTTAAATAATTAAATAACTCTGACTTATGGCTTGGGGAAAACGCATGGCCGATGAAGATCACTACTCGAATCCATCACATCAAACTAAATCACATAATTAGCTAGCTAGTAGTAATTAGTGAGTGTCAGTGTGTCTCGCTATGACATAATAATACATTTAAAAGTAATTAAGCTCCTATCAGTTAATCTAGTGTAGAGAAAGAAGTGTACTAATTATAAGTTTGGTATATGTCTTACACAACTAAACCCACCCATTGAGAATGGAGGGTGCGTGTGTCGATCTAAGTTTTGGGGTTGACTTAAAAATATATATACAAATATATAAAGTATGAAAGATGAGAAAATTAGACATGTTAAAGCAGCTTTGTATTGACAAAAACGCATGGACCTAAAATAAAGTGACAAAGACAGTATTAGTAGTCGTAGTGTTAATTTGTGAAAGATTTTATTTTCTTGCTTTTACATACTGCTCAGTGCTAATGTCCTGTGCTTTGTATTTGCTTTTTCTCTGTCATCTATGTAATTTGGTCAGCTCATCCTACTTCTTCATCGTCTCTCTTACTCATTCCTCACTCGTGTGGCTCTCTCTCTCTCTCTCTCTCTCTCTCGATGGATGTCACTACTTTGTGTCTCAATCTCTGAGTAAGCATGTTTGTCAGCTTGCACACCTCAAGCTTACTGCGATATGACATCATTTTCTTTCATTTTCTCTAGGCTTATTATACAAAATAGTCCATGAGATTTGCATTATCAATAGAAATGGTCATTGAGATTTAAAATCAATAGAAATGGTATCTGAGATTGTCCACTATTCATGATTTTGGTCATTCCGTTAAAAACTCTTTGGACAATTTTCAAAGCTTCGTAACTCAATCCATTCTTAACCAAATTCGACCCATAATAGCAAAATGAAGATAAGAAAGTGTAGAACAAGATTATACATATTTGCAAGCCCAATGATTGCCGGAGATGGCTGGAAAATAGCCTGAAAGGTGACTAGTCCGGGGGAAAACAAGAAAACTCGTCGGAAACTAGGTAAACTTTAAATGTTCATAACTTCTTCAATACTCAACGAAATCGAGTGATTGAAAAACAAAAATCATACTTCTCGACGAGATTGAGTTAGGCTTTGAAAAATGTACCATTCTCTTCTTCTCGTCGAGAAGTATGATTTTCGTTTTTTAATCACTCGTTTTCGTTGAGTATTGAAGAAGTTATGAACGTTTAAAGTTTACCTAGTTTCTGGCGAGTTTTTCAGTTTTCCCACGGACCAGTCACCTTTCAGGCTATTTTCCGGTCATCTTCGGCAACCATTGGGCTTCCAAATAGGTATAATCTTATTCTACACTTTCCTATCTTCATTTTGATATATTATGGGTCGAATTTGGTTAAGAAACGATTTGAGTTACAAAGTTTTGAAAATTGCCCGAAGAGTTTTTAATGGAATGACCAAAATCATGGATGGTGGACAATCTCATGGATCATTTCTATTGATTTTAAATCTCATGGACCATTTCTATTGATCATGCAAATCTCAATGACCATTTTGTATAATAAGCCTTTTCTCTATGAAGCCAACGAGTTCCTCCTGCGGATCAAATAACACCAACCAAGGCTTCCTTGGTAAAACGTTGAGAGGTTTGAGGGAATACTGGAAATGAATTGTTCCAATTACTGCATCAAATCAATCCCTGAGTCATAGACTAGTATCACTATGTTAAATCTTAATTCGTTGCATGTAATTTTCATGTTTATATTGAAGACACCCCTACAGTTTTAATATGAAAAACTTGTTTTCTTTATCATGAATGACTATTGAGGCCATCATATATAAGTCCTAGTATTCAGTAGCAACTAATCGAAACTATGTAACGGTTCAGTAGACAATAACTGACAATTCCTAAAATATTTGGTTGCTTTTCATTGAATCCTAGAACATTATGAGTCCCAGAATTCAGCAGCAACCAACCGAAAACTATGCAATTAATAGTTAAGTGCAATCAACCAAAAACTATGTAACAAATCAGTAGTAGTCAACAATCGAAAACCTTCAAAATATTCGATTACAGTCTGTTAAATATTTGAAGTTCATCATGAATCCCAATATTAGATAACAACCAACAGAAAACTGTGCACATTTTCAGTAGCTCATAACCGAAAATTCTGAATATTTTTGGTACCTTTCCATTGAACTCAATTTTAACACCATCGTCGTAAGCCATCATGATTTCCAGTGTGACTGAGATATCTGGCGTTGTCGTTATTTGCCATCTTTCTGGTCTCGCTTGCTATATTTGCTTGTTGTAATATTACTCAATGTGTATCAAGCCAATGGGAACTTAGGCAAAAGGTTGGGGTGCAATTAGTATTGGGAGCATTTTTGCTCACCACCATAATTATGGTGTATGCTCATCATACACATAATCATCTATCACGTGTCATTTTACCTAACTCTAGTTAACTTTCACAATAGATGCTACTTTTTCAATTTTTTTTTAAATTAACTAAGATTAAGTGAAACGACACGTGACAGATCATTAGGTGTATGGTAAACATAAACCATAGTTTATGATGGTGAACAAAATTGCTCCCATTACTGTTAGTTAAGTCTTTTAACACATATTTTATGTAGTTTACTATTTTAAAAAAAAAATTATTTTTTTTATTTGTTGGTGTGATCTTCAATCAAATTTCTTAAAATAAAATTCACGATCAATATAATAATGATTTACAATGCTTATGACTCATCATTTTAATTAATGAGGCTCTTTAATTAATCTGCAATTATGATTAGTTGCGCACCAATTCAACAAACTTTCACTAATTTGGACTTACTACAATAACCGCTCAAGCACACCCTCATTGGTTAAATTTATGATTTCTTCATCATGATCCAATTGTAATCAAACCCTAGAACCACCATGCACTTTCCATTTTAAGAGAGCTTGTTGAAATTGTATACTTGTTTGACCCACTTCACTCTTCAATTGCCCCCACTAAATCGTACCACTTCTTTCACAATTTTTGTCTCTCTTTCACATACACAAACACACAAAAATATTGGGTTTAATGTGTGGATGATGTGTGATTATTAGAGTTATGTTAGACCCACAATAATTTAAATGATCGATTTGGTTAATTAATATAATAATATGGAAATTGTTATTAGCACTCTAAAAATCTCATTTGGCACTCCAAACTTTTTATAATTAGAAAGAAAAACACACTTGAAAGGAGTGTAGAATGAAATTTTTTTAGTGCTAATAATAATTCCCAATAATATTAATTAGAAATAAGAGTTTGGGGTAGCCACATAATAAGTCATCAATTATGAGATTTCCTTAATTAGTATCGAACTGTTGATCAATTATGAGATTTCCTTAATTATTAAACATCAATGCGTGAACAATTGGTAGATTGGTAGTAGCATTATTTGAGCTAATTAACCAGAATAACTTACATGAAATAGTTAAGTTCATCGTCACAATTTTTTTTTAGTTTATACTATGGTCTGGTGATATTCCTCTTCACTTGAAAGTGAGAGGTCTTATGTTCGAATCTAGTGGATGTCGAATTCGATATCAAATTAGGATGCCCATTGTGTGACTTTGCCAAACTCTTCCTCTTCTTAATGTAAAAATATCGATGTACTAAAAAAAACAAACAATACATTATTATCTGTAAGTTTCTTTTTACATAATAATATATTATTAAACTATTAAACTTAAAATACAACGTAATAATGAATATGTTTCATAGAAGTTGTCGATTAACTGATATTTTGATGACCACAGCGGATGGATGGCCATCTGGTCATGGTGGGTGCATGTGCCATGTCTCATGTGTTTTTGTGCGTTTTGTGTTGGATGTTTGGGTAGGCCAAATGATTACGAAGGGAGAAGAATGTACAATCCAGTCACTTTCAGGGCTCTGACTCCTAGGGTGGCTGGAAATTTGAAAATGCGGGTCCCATGTGTCTTCGCACGCTTGCACGCTCCGTGGGCCCCCACTGATTGACTCTTGATCCGAAAGTCATAATAATATTAAAAATCTAATCTTAATTTCCTTCGTCTCCCACACCACCTGCCGTCTCTTTATTCCATCCAAGGCATAAAATATCGATGATATCGGAAATATCGGTAGTTCAAAAATACGGAAATTTCGATGAAAATATCGGGATGTTATCGATATCGATAAAAATTGAATAAAAACCATGGAAATTGTAAGAAAAACTTGGAAATTTTTATTGAAACTTTGCAGGATGTTTATTTAGTCAATTATCTATTAGTTTATCACAAAAAATTGGAAGGAAATGCATTGCATGATAGATATAACTGATTTAAGTTGATTATATAGCGAGCTGGCAAACATTGTGAGTGTAGAAAATATGTAGTGATTAATGAAAGAAGTTTAAACACACCATAATCATTTATATATAATGAATTAGTACAATATTTTACACTTTATATATTGCATGGTAAGATACATGAGTGACTTAGCAAGGTCTAAAATATCGATGATATCGGAAATATCGGTAGTCCAAAAAAATATCGGTAGTTCAAAAACACAGAAATTTCGATGGAAATATCTGGATATTATGGATATTTTAGACCATGATTAGAACCATGGAAGAAAATATCGGTAATATCGGAAATATCGGTAGTCCGAAAACACGGAAATATCGATGGAAATATCGGGATAATATCGATATCGATAAAAATTACATGGAAACCACGGAAATTGTAAGAAAAACTTGGAAATTTTTATTGAAACTTTGTAGGATGTTTATTTAGTCAATTATTTATTAGTTTATCACAAAAAATTGGAAGGAAATGCATTGCATGATGGATTTAACATTATCAAGTTGATTATACAGCGAGCTGGCAAACACTGTGAGTGTAGAAAATATGTAGTAATTAATGAAAAAAAGATTAAACACACCATAATCATTTATATATAATGATTTACTACAATATTTTACACTTTATACATTGTATCATTCCTAAAAGCTGTAAAAGTTGAATTATTTACCATGTTTTTCTTTTCTCACACCGTCACACACCACCTACACACACACACGCCACCGACACACACACACACACACGCACACACAGGGATCACACACGCCACCACACACGCACACCACACACGCACAACAACACACGCACACACGTCTCTGGATCCTTCTCTCTTCTCCCTCTCCCTTCTCCCACAAACACACACACAGATCTCACAGATCTCTCGAATTCTCGATCCTTCTCTCTTCTCCCTTCTCCCATACACACGCACAGAGACCTTTCTCGATCCTTCTTCCACATGGCATTCTCCTCCTCCCTCGCCTTCCTTCTCGTCGGCGAACCCAGGAACTCTCTGTCTCTGGCGAGTTCTTTGATCCTTCTCCGCCTTCCTCACCGATCCCACCGATAACAACCCCACCTCTGTCATTGACTCCAGCGACGACCACCACAACCCCCAATCGCCCCCAAACCCCAACCTCAACCTCCACAACAACCACCCATTCTCATCCTCCCCCCGGAGCCTGCCCCGCCGGCGCCGCGCTCTCCTCCGTCTCTGTTCCACGTCTGCTTCATCCGTTTTGCGAGCTCTTTCGCCGCGACTTCGACAACGGCGGGGGAATCGGCGTCGTTGAGGCGCAGATCTTGGGTTTGAGCATGGATTGCAGAGAGATCTGGGCAGCTGGGGGGACGACGCAGCCTCGGCTGCCTTTCCGACGACGGATCCACGATGACTTTTTGGATAATATCGAATATATCGCGATATTATCGATATTATCGATAATATCGCGATATTTTGACGATAATGTGACGGATATGTGGGAAAATATCGGAGCCTCTGAAAAACGATAATATCGGCGAAATATTGCCGATATTATCGATATTTAATACACTGATTCCATCCTTGTTTTTAGTTTTGGTGATAAATTTTACGCTCATATTTCACATAGTATTTTCTGAATTTGATTTTTAGCACTACTGAATCGCATAATGGTGATTAGAAGAAGGTTGAAATGTCTATGTAAGTTTTTCCGACCCCTAAAAAGATGAACTGCCTTAACGAAGCTATCAAATCCCTTAAAAAATTAATATTACTTGCTCTTCATATTAGAATTTGTTTTTTTCCCCTCCAATTTAGTAGCATACTGAATATTGCATTACGCGTTAATTTTAAGAAACAATTAATTTAAAAAAATCATAAAAGCGAAAGTATACACAAGCAAAATTGAACTTGTCAATGAATCGAATTCAGTCTAAATTCGAAGTATTTAATGAGATGTGAATTGAGATTTTCAAATCGATAATCGAAATATGATATTTAATAATATATGGATCCAAATATGATTTAAGATTTAAGATTGATCTAATTCGATAATAATATGATTTGAGTTAATGTAAAATACTTTTAAAAATATTATAATTTTTTAATAATTATGTTTTTTCTGCATTCAAAATAACTATTTTCTTAAATTAGTTTTGATAAGGCACTAAATACAAGACATTTGGATTTCTCCTACCAATAACTCTCTTACTCTTTTATTTATTTATTGTAACTCTTTGCCAGTGTTGATTAACGTACCTATTTCTTATTGATGACATATCATTTAATTTGCAAATTTGGTCTACCTAACATTACCCTTACATGAAATTATATTATAAGCGTCAAAGTTGTACTATTCTGTCACAGCCTGTCCCAGAAGATAATTCTTGTTGACGTAAATTGACAAAAATGCCCATGAACGTTAAATTGTGTAATGTGGTTTAAGTGTTGTTTTTGGGTCAATATTCTTAAATCCTAATTGTTTGGAACCAATTAGGATTAAGTTATTGTGTATTTTGGTTGTTGACCAATCTTAGGCCACACACACATCCTCTCTCTTCTCTCATGGGCTCTCTCTCTCTCAGACTCACTCTCTCTCTCTCTCTCTTCTCCCTTGTACGGACAACCTTTGAACTCTCCATTTTAGGTACAGATCGAAGTTTTAAAGGTAAGATTTTTGCTCATTGTAACCTCCTGAGTTCATTGGTACCTTTGTTTAGACGTGAATGCTTCGAAAAAAACCCTAGAACCCGTAACCCAGAAATTTAGCACTGTTCATGTGGACGTAAATATGTTAGTTTCAGGGAATTTCAAGGTCATAGGGAGCTTAAGGAGGTACTTACGAAGCTCGGAGTACTTCGTTTGAAGAAATTGGACGTCGGAATCGTGAGAACGAAAAGTTTCAAATTTGGCCGGAATTATCGAGGCTTTTTCCGGCGAATTTCTGACGAGTTAGAGGTCGGGGCATGTATAGTTTTGTTTGTCTTGTTCAGACCTTTAAAATGGTACCAATTATGTTGAAAATGGTGCAAAAATGAAGAAGTTAGGACGACTTATGTAAATTTCCAGAAATCGACGAAGTCATCGGCGACAAGCGACTCGCCGGAGAAGACAGAGAATCTTCCGTCAATTTTGACGGAATATGCTAACGGCGTTGGCTGACGCCGTTAAGAATCTAACGGTATATGTTGGGATTTGACGAAATATTCCTGACGCCGTCAGCGTGCCTGGCATGTGCCCGCACGTGGGCGACGCGTAGGGCCGTGCCCTTGCCGGCGCGTGGCGGCTCGTGAGGGGTCCAAAAATTATTTTAAAAATTTGGGGATGATCATGAGGTTGTGTAGGTCACTATGGTATATTCATATACCAAAATTGAGCATTATATGAGAAGTTATTAGCTAGTTTTGCCTATGTGCTTTAAATAACGTTTTTATAGTTAATTCGCATATAGGTGAGACTTATCCCGAGGACGAGCGTATCCAATGGCGACTCGGGGACTATGACCCTTCGACTTACCAGTGAGTGGGCTTTTGGTTTTCAGTATATATTATATACTTAATATTTTCCCATAAATATGTGTTTAAATGAAAGTATGCCATAAATGCCATGCATATAAGCTTATAATTCGTACATGAATTGGTATATGATGCATTATATATAATTGTGGTGCTGTGGATGCTCAGGTAAGTTATGTTTGGTTATGTGAATCATCGATGATGCAATATGTGATTGAATAATGTTGAACTCATAAAACTGCACTTAGGGTGATTGTGATTTAGCCAGAGTTATGACACATGCCTGTTTATTATGTCACCTCCATCACCATATGCTCATATTGGATCCAATTTAGGTGCACAGTCTTGTCGTATAGACCATCTTAGGTGGTTCCGACTCGTAGGTGACTAGCGATTTATCGCCCATCTATTATGTGAGAGTAGTATTGAGCATGATTATATTACACCCATTATTGTGGTATAGACCTTTTCATTTGGTTCCGACTCTTGTGCAAGATGTTTTCGAATAGGTCATTGTAGTGACTCCGGCTATATTGATGTTGAGCTATGAATTCAGCCGTACAGACTACCACAGGGGTTTCGGGTAACATGTTATATTTCTATGAAATTATTCTTACCTGAATTGATTACTCTGTTATATCTTGGCATGACATACATATGAAGATGATTATGTGAAGCATGATTTGAAGTGATATGATTACATATATATTTGTGTATATGCTTATATCTTGATTCTGGGAAACACTATACATGTTTTACAGCGAGGGGTTATATATGTTGATAAATTAAATGGTTTTGTAAAACATTTGTTTTTGCCCACTCACGTTTGCTGAGTGCGAGGACTTCGGCGGTTCTGACACATCTAAATAATTGTAGGACATCTTATGGTACTGTATAACTAGTATTTGTCCTACTGGACTGCACCTAGACTTTCTATGCTATGATTAGGAGTGTTTACTTCTGTATATTACTCCTAACACTTCCTGTTTAGTAGTGCACTCTAGTAGTTCGATTTTTAATTATTCTTATATTTCTTATCATTATTGCTTCTGCAATGTGCACATGGCTACGTCACTCTCACGTGACGGCCATCATGCCTTGATCTCGGTCGGGATGTGTCAATTCAATATTACATAATAACAAGATGAGGTTACAAAATGATATTGTAAATTGCACAACCAATATTGATTGTTACTCCATGAATATATTGTTACAATACGTACATAAGTTATTATTAGTAGATCTCATGGAACTACATATTATCGTTAATACTTTCATGTTTAGTGTGTTACAACAAAGATAGAGGGTTAAAGTTGCAAGAGAGGGTTGAAGTCATCGAGGAGAAGGACTAGGAATCTGAAAAGGTTCTCTGAGTACATCGATATTTTTACACTAAGGGAAGGGGGAGTTCGACAAAGCCATACAATGGACTGACTAATTTGGTATCAAAATCGTCATCTACGAGATTCGAACTTAAGACCTCTCACTTTCCAAGTGAAGAAGAATACCACCAAACCATAGTACTGAGTGCCAGTGAGTCTAAGAAGGTTCTAAGTGAGAGAGAGTTTTATTTTTTATGAACGGGTGAGATCTAGTCTCAATCCAATCTAACGGCCACATATATTTCAAATATATATAAAAAAATTACATATTCTAAATTATATTCGGTTCGGTTCGGTTCAGTATTATCAAATATATGGCGCTATGGTCCCGATCCCTGTATTGAAGTTTCAGGAATTGTTCAGTTTCGGTTACCAAATAGTTCGGGATTTTCGGGTTCCCTTTTTTTCTAGTCGGGTTCATTTTTTTAGGGTATTTTTTTTGCGATAGTCACAATATTGTCAAACTTTATAGTCCAAAATTACAAAATAATAGTATTAATGTTAACAATACAAAATGAAATGCCACTTAGTACTATTTCAACATTCTCGGTTCTTCTCATGCAACTGTACTACACTAGCATTCAAAACTAAAGTTTTAATTATATTAAAATTAAACCATTTTTCTTCCTTTGTTAGTATAATTAAAATTTTAGTTTGTTAATTAATTTTAGTTTTGCGTAAATAAAACACACGTAACATGACTAGAAGTGAAAATTTTGAAATGAGAAGGTAATTGAGAAGGTTTTGACATTTATTTTTTCTTTTAAGCGATAGTGCAAACTAGTCCTTTATTTTGTTGTTAGTTTCCAACTTTGTAGATATTATTTTATAACAATAAAAAAAATATTAGGACTCATTCCCTGTAATACATTTTCATTTCTCCCTTGTATCTTTAATCAGTTGACTCTCTAGTTTTCTCCTTTCTTTCATAAAAAGAAAAAAGAAGAAGCAAAGTTGCTACCAAACGGATGGCTTAGAATAAGCTAAGTCGAAGGTTCAAAGGTTATCTCACTTTTTTTGTTTTTTTTATCACAGTTAACTATAGAGCTCATTAGGACGATTGTAAATAAAGAGTCCTTATTTCTGCCCCAATAGGGCTATTTCATTTTACAAAATGCCTAAATGTTCAGGGGATTATGCTTAAAACATTACGGACATCCATCTTGTTAGCCAACAACTTTATTATGGTGATAAGACTACGGTATGGTGATAATCCTCTTCACTTGTAAGTGAGAGGTCTTAGGTTCGAATCTCGTGGATGACGAATTCAATACCAAATTAGGTTGCTCATTGTGTGGCTTAGCCGAACTCCCCCCCCTTAGTTTAAAATATATCGTTGCACTAAAAAAAAAAGAAAAAAAAAAGAGAGCAGTAAGGCAGAAGCCCATACTCGTTATCACTTATTATTTTTTAGTAGATCAATAACATTAGTGAGTTAAATAATTATTTAGCTGTTAGGGGTAGGAAAATTGTGGGAATTGATCTCACAACGCCATTTAAGCATAAACATACTTTCTGTCAATGTGGTAAAACGCCATTTACAACCCATCATTATTTTAACCACTAGTAAAAAAAAGTCTTTGCATGATGAAACACACATTTTTATTTTTTATTATTTTCTTTGCGCGATGAATCAACATTTTGTCACCTAAACCCTATTTATTTTATTTTATTTATATTTTAAATTGGAAAATAAAATATTTTATTTTTTATTATTTTTTAAGAACTTTGCTCGACGAATACTAGTATTTCATCTCATAGACCCTGTTTATTTTAATTTTTATTTAATTTTATATTTTAAATTCTCTAATAAAATTTATTTCTACAAATGTTGCCCGATGAACCAATATTTCGTCGAGCAAAATCGTTAAATTTGGGCGGGTGCCGAAAATGGGACGCGGGAAATTTAATTTTTAATTTTTTTTAAAACTTTGCGCGACCAATCTTTCTTTGCACAAAGTTTTGCGCGACCAATATTTATTTGCGCGACAAACAAATGTTTCGTCGTGCAAAACCTTAAAAAATTGGGTGGGCGCCAAAATTTTTAAGACTTTGCGCGACCAATCTTTCGTCGTGCAAAATGATACGGTTTTTTTTTTTTTTTAAGTAAAGGTACGATATTCATTAAGCAAATCAGAATTCGTACAAACTGAGGATAATGTGCATAATGGGCCTCAAGAAAAATCTTGCCGAAGATTTCAACCCGGTCGAAGTAAAAGAGCATCCCGCACAACAAGAAACCTATCCTCAAATGAACAATAGAAATGAGTTTACAATCCCTCCTTTAAAAGAATATCTTGTATCAAATCCGAAGGCTCCTCGAACCACACTACCTCCTGAGCACTATTAATCCCCATCCGAGCAAGTCGATAGGCTGCCGAGTTCCCTTCCCGTTGAACATGACTAACCACTGAATTCGACCACTCCATGAGAAGGCATCTTAGATCATTGATTATAGAACCAAAGTCAAAGTTGTCTTCCCCACGCCCTCGCATGGCTGCCAACACCAATGCAGAGTCACCTTCGAACTGAATCTTCCCCTCCATCGTACGTAGAGTGCCAACCAATATTACAGCTCTCCGAGCTACAAAAAATTCAGCATGCAATACAGAGTTTGCCCTCTAAATTGGACCAACAGCAGTGGCAAGACACTCCCCCAAATGATTTCGAATCACCACATTACCTCTCCTCTATTTCCCTCTCCCCAAATATGATCTCGTCTCTCACACTCAATATCTCTTTTCTCTCTATATATCTCTCACTCCCACTCACTCTCTCACACTCTCTCCCTATCTCTCACTTACTTCTCTCTCCCTATCTCTCTCTCACTCACTCTCAATCTTGCCAAAAGGTATTTTCTCTCTAAATTTTAATTTATTTTTTAATATGTGTTTTTGGAGTTAATTTTGGGTTTGGGGTTGGGTATAGGGTAGGGGTGGAGTTTGCAAAATCTTACGCTACCAAATATTTCGTCGCTCAAAATATTAAATTAATTTAATTTAATAAAAAATCAAAAATAAAAAACTTTGCGCGACAAAAATTTCGTCACACAAGGTTTTGAGCGACGAAATCTTACTTTGTGCAACAAATCTTATTTCGTCGCGCAAAGTGTTAGTACGCATGCAGTACCACACAATCAAAGTATGTGTCTCCTAATTGTTTCAGGATTAATTCATCTACTCTTATAAGTGAAAGGTCTTAGATTCGATTATCGTCAAAGGCGAATTTGAACCACAATATTGCTAGCTCATTGTGAGGCTAAGCTCACACCCTCACCCTTAGTATAGATAATATCGTTTGTTGAAGAAAAAAAATACAAATGGAATTATAAAAAAGCATTAAAAGACAAAATAAAAGAATGAAGAAAGTAAATTTAATTAGGAGTACCATGATCAAGGTCCAAAAGTTTGAGGAGTTGTTGGATTTAGTAAGTTTTCCTATTTTTCAACTTTAATTAAATTTCTTGATTAATGCATATTTACTTAAAATTTTAATTTGAATATTTAAGTATCAAAATCTGACCACTTTCATGGAAAATAGTTAAAAGAAACTTTATATGTTATCTAGTACATATAAAATAGGTTGATAAAATACGTTTAATTTGAGATAGTTGTATCAACATAGATACATAAAAATTAATCTTCCTATTGTTTATGAAAAAATTTCAAAAAAAATAAAAATCATCTTCCATATATTATAAATTCATAATAGTATATATGCTAAGAAATGTAGTACCTACAACATAGATTAGTTAACACAATTAACTTGTGATGGAGGTAGAAAAAAAAAAGAGATACAAATAGGTAGTAGGAAAAGAGAATATTTAGTTCTAGAATTGAGGATAAAATAAATAAACCAATAAGTATGACATTGTTGCAGTCACTCAGTACTACGATCTGGTTGTATTCCTCTTTACTTGGAAGTGAGAGGTCTTAGGTTCGAATCTCGTAGATGACAAATTTGATACCAAATTAGGTTTCCCATTGTGTGACTTAGCCGACTTAGCCGAACTCCCATTTCCCTTAGTGTAAAAATATTGATGTACTAAAAAAAAATAAAGACAAAAAAGACATTGTTGCAATCCTATTAGATTAGGAACGTGATTGTGTAAATCCTAACATATTTAGGATATCCTTATGGGATTCTACCATATCTATTAGACTAGATATTATCATATTAGAGTTGTAATCTTATTAGGCTAAGGAATTAACCTTCCCTACTACTATAAATAAAGGCAATGTGGTGGAATAAAGCACATCTCACAATTACACATCCCTCTCTTCTCTCTCTACTATGCCGCACCCCCTCTCTCTATGGCCTCCATAATCCATAATTGTTCAGTAAATTATGCCTACAACAGACATGATATTTATCACAATTTAAATTCTAGAATTGAGTATAAGATAAATAAATCAATAAATAAGGCATGATATTTACCACAATTTAATAAAAAGATAATAAAAAAAACTAATGTTGATAATTACTGAATGGACCTAATTCAACAAAGTGAACTAACCCAATGACTCACCAAATTGGAGAGTTCACTCTAATTAGAAATGGTCCTTTCATTTGTCTAATCATCACCCCCCTGAAATGTCAACTACATTCCGGTTACTTCTTTCATTCCTTCACACCCAGACGCTTGAACATCACCTAATATAAATATATATAAACTTCTGAGATGCAGCGAACCGCTTTCATCATCATTTTATGAAACCACAGCTTTGTAGATTCCACACAAACAAGTAGCGTCCAAGAGGTTGAAGACAACAAGAACAAAAGTAAAGAATACCACTCCAGCAACCGTTGGTCATCAACCAGTATAATTATTTTGATTTGCAGTTAGCCATGGCAGATGAATTTCAGACACCTGGGAACTGGTGGGACTCATCTTCAAGGACCAGGTTCGAGACGGGGGCATCGCCCCCATCTTCGAGCCTGAATAGCTTGGGAAGCTTTGGATGGCAACCTGACATGGTTGACATCAAGGCTAGGTCTTCTATGGATTCCGGGTCGGTCTCAGGTACTTCTTCTATGGTCTTCCATGATACTCACAAGCTGCAAGAAGGGTCCGACTCTGCGAGCGGCGGCGACCCCAACTTGCATATGATGGCTTTAGGGCTTTCCTCTCAGGCCACAGATTGGAACCAAGCCTTATTGTAAGTCCAAAAATAACAGTTACTATTATTTGATTTTATTTTTTGGATGAACAAATATATACAACTTGATCATGGTGCTCAATATATAGAAGCCTGAAAGGGATGTTGTTTTTCACTTCATTCATTTTTGTATAACTTGGTATGTGTACAGTCGCGGTGAGAAGGCGGAGACTAGTTTTCGATCAATACTACAAGAAAACATGAACTCCAGTACTGCTAACTTTCAGCAAGAAAGTGACCAACAGCTCCAATGGAGGGATAAGTTGTTTGCTGGTGGTTGTGGGGACTCTTCTAACGAGTTTAAGCAAATGAACCGGGGATTTTCTTTAGACCAAACACAGTTTAGCCCTCAGTACAGCTCCGGGGAAAGCACAGTGACATGTCAAGGATTGCCTTCTAGTTTTCAAATGGATTCAGCATCAGCAGCTCTGTACGGAAGCCCGTCTACAATGTTGCAAGGAATACTAGGACCTCATCATGATAATCAGGCTCAGCAGCCTAATTCAGCAACCATCAATTTTCCTTATCAAGGAAATTATGGAATTAATAATTCTAGTGAGCTATTGCCTTCTTGGTCTAAAGTCCCCCAGTTTGTGAGAACATCACCTCCCAAACAACCTCCTTATAGCCATTTACAATTTTCTAATAATGCTCCCTTTTGGAATGCACCTCATGAGGCCGCCATGAAAGACGTCCGGCCAAGCTTTTTCCCCTCATTGCAGCCACAATTTCCCACTGCACGATTAGATGAAAAACCAAAGGTATGCAATTGTTGTTAAAGACAATCAGTGCAATCAAAAACTTGTTAAGGAATGAACCAACATTATACATTGCAACATTATATGTCAAGCAACAGTTCGAGAATTGCGTTTCATAATCATCATGATTAGGGTTTTGATTGTAATGATTGGAGTCATTTAACATGTTAAATATTGGGCGGAGCAGAATATATCTGAAGTTCAGGAATCGGGTGCAGTGGGGAAGAAAAGTGGGAGTGAAGTAGTATCCAAAAGGCCTCGGAATGAAACCTCATCGCCTTTGCCAGCTTTTAAGGTACACAAAATGAGCAATCAACCTTTTTTTTCATTTTTTCATTTTGGTTTGACAAGAAGCTAGCGATGAATTGTGTTGAGCTTTTTCTTTTATCATAGACATAAATGAGAACTTGTAGCTTGGTTTTAGGTGAGGAAAGAGAAGATGGGGGACAGAATCACTGCCCTCCAACAATTGGTTTCACCTTTCGGAAAGGTAAGTAAATTTTACTTTCACAAAGAGCTAGCTAGCTAGAGAGTGAGATATCATTCTCTTTCTGAATTAAAAAAGTGTGCCTTACTTTATTTTTATCTTTTCAAAGTATAAAATGAAAATTTTGATTGTGTATGATGGTTTTAAATAATCATGTTATTGTGTGTCAGACTGATACAGCCTCAGTACTCTCTGAAGCCATCGAATATATCAAGTTCCTCCATGAACAAGTTAATGTAAGTTTTATAAAGCTATAGTGTATATGCACCACCATAAGCATACATAGAACTTTGATAAACTAATGACTTCGATTAAATAATATTTTTTACCGGTCTTGATTTGGGATAACGTGTTATTAATAATTCAGTTAATGCATTATAAAAATTTCATGTAGGTCCCATATAATATATAAATTAATAATTTTCTGATACATAATGTTTATGATTTTACTACGAGGCCTTCCTAAAATATGACTTAATCATTGTTTGTTTCTTTTTGAAATTGATGTCACCTTATATCTCATCTCTAACTCTTTTTAACATGATAAGAAGTTTAAGTGTGGTTTTCTCATAATACAACAAAAAGTTATCAATGTCATCACCGCCTTGAGAGCTTTTTTTTCGCGAAATGGCCTCCATTAGTAGAACTCTCATCCATATTTAACTAGATTTTTTGTTTGGTTAAATGTTCATCAAATGGAACAATATAGTACACATCCTGAGTTCAATTCCTGCCGCTGGTGAATCGCACGATAATGACCAGGGGTAGGTTGAAATGTCTCTGTGAGTTTTCCTGGCCCTTGGAAGGGTGGACTGCCATGGCGAAGCAACTAGCTGGTCCTCTTTTTTTTTTTTGTTAAAAAAAACAATGTACACTCTATTTTTGAAAGAAAATATGTAAAATTCATGAATTTGCTTGGTTAAACAAATATATAGAATTGTTTGTTGTAAAATGAGAAATGAAATACGTGTACAATATTTAAGAAAATAAGAAATACCTTGATAAATTAATAAGTTATTAATTAATTGATAAATTAATAAACGAATAATTTATTGTTTATTTAATATTCTGTTAAATTAATAGATTTCTTTATCCCAAAGTTATTAGTTTATAGTGGTTTAGCTAAATAATAATGTATATATAATATGTTTTGATCTTATAATATCAGGTTTTAAGCACCCCATACATGAAAAGTGGAACTGCCATACAACACCAGCAGCAGGTATATTGTATTCTCCTTCTTCTGCTACCTGAAAAATAAGGGGTTTTTGAACTTTAATCCTTCAAGAAGATTAAAATTTAAAAAAACCTGGTGTTAGATTAAATATTGATTTTAGTCCCTAAAGTGTCCTTAATTCAAAATAATTAATGTGCATTTTATTTAATGTCTCCCATTAAATATTTAAATTTATTAATACACAAATTTTAATTTATTTTTTGACCAAAAAAGAGTTTTTTAATTTATTAATTTTATTTAACATTCTTCAAATTTGAAAGACTCAATTAATGTACCTAAATGTTAGTACCGAAATGTATGTACCTAAATATATGCACCGAAATGTATTAATATTAAATTAATGTACCTAAATGAGTGTACCGAAATGTATGCACCGAAAATGTATTATATTGAATTAATGTACCTAAATGTTTGTATCGAAATGTATGTACCGAAATGTGTGTACCTAAATGTATGCACCGAAATGTATTATAATGAATTTAATATACCTAAATGAAGAAGATAAAGTACATCGAAATATATTGTATAACAAAAATTAGTTTATCTAAATGTTCACAACAAAATATATTACGATGAATGAAATGAAAATAAAAATTATAATGAAATAAAATTAATACATTAAAAATTAGAAAGAAAAAGATAAATAATTAAAAAATCAAAATATAATTAATAAATGAGGTTATTAATGTATCAAGGGACTAAAATTAGATTTTGATCTTACTCATGGTTTTAATCAAAAAGTCATCTTTGCCAAGGATTAAAATGAAGTTTTCTATAAAAAAAAATTAGTTGTCTAAATGTAGACATAGACATTAAAATATATTATGATAAATTAAATGAAAATTAAATTTAAATGTAATTAATACATTAAAATAGGAATAAAGAGATAAATAAAATATCAAAATATAACTAATAAATGAGATGATTAAATGTACTAGGGACTAAAATTGGATTTTAATCTTACACAAGGTTATAGTCTAAAACTCATCTTTTTAAGGATTAAAATGAAGTTTTCTAAAAAAATAATACCTATGTAATGATTCCAATAGGTGCAATCAGTTTCTTTGGTACTACTAAATATTTTTTTTTATCTCCTGTAGATTAATTTGTACCTGCAATTTTTCTTTTACCTGTCAATACAGATGTCTGATAAATCTAAGGACCCCGATGGTCCAAAGCAAGATCTTAGTAGCAGAGGGCTGTGTTTAGTACCGGTTTCGAGCACATTCCCGGTGACACATGAGACAACAGTTGATTTTTGGACACCTACATTTGGAGGAACTTACAGATAGAGCAAAGAGAAATGGTTGATTAATTATGTATGTACGTACGTAGGACACGTACTTGTATGTATCTTATTAAACCGTAACTGAGTAGGGAATGATAAGGCGAACGAGAAAGAGAGGAGGGAAACAAACAGAGATATGCTTACATTCGTGACCTGGTCTGGGATGGAAAGAAGTAATAAAACTGGTGAGGGACATGAGAAAAGGCGAATGACCCTCCAAAGAACATGAAATTGTTGGGCCAGCTACAGGCAGAATGATGCAGGGCTGGCCAATAGGCACCAATTGGAGCATATTAATTGTTGTAATAATTGAAGAATTATGATTAGGAGGTGGATTAAGAATAAGAACAGATGCTGAATTTATGGAAAGTTTATGATGAATTAGTTTTAGAGAGAAAAATTGTTGTTGTAGGAGCTGATTTTAATATAGAAAGATAAAGAAGCTTTTATTCCTTGTTGCTATATAGTAAATAGAGCTGGCACTACCTTTAGTTTGACACCAAAAGTAAGATGGAGAAAATTTGGAAGGAATAACTGAATTTTAAGAAAAATGGTAGTGAGTAAGTGTGGGGATGGCATTTGCTTGGAGATTTCACTTTTTATTATTTTATTTGATGGGAATATGTTAGTGGAAGTCAGAAGATGGCCCAGTGCACCTCCTTTCAGGTTTATTTACAATTTGTTTTTGGATTTCAATTTTGTTATTAAAACTAGATGTTTTCTTTTAGATGCTATCAAGTCATGATCTATGCTTTTTGTCGAATGGTCACATTGAGGGGCTTCCATTGGGAGGTAGAGAGGTCCAAACTTTCTTCTTTTTCCATACATAGATATATTTTCTATCCTCATATGGTCTTCTGTAAATTGGGAATGGTCCCTCCCTCTAGATCTGACATTCGTGTCGTATTTTCCGTGTTTGTGTCATTTTCGTATTATACATGATATCTTAACAAGTCGTGTCGTGTAATACCCGTTAAAATAAATGGGTAAAATGATCCGACCCAAAATCGACCTGATAATATTAACAGGTAATATGATCGGAGCCGTTACTCGTTAAGGAAAATATATTTTAAACCAATAAATAATCAAATGAAAAACATAATACTAAATAAGTATATACATACCATATTGTCACATCCAAAACATAAAAACACATTTTTCTTTTAAGTATATTTTCGCTTACCTAAATTGATTGCTCTAGCCTTTTTCTTTGCAAGACTCGTATTTGTATTGTCTATACTTTCGTTTCCAATATCTCATTATGTTCCCATTATAATCTCCATGGACTCCTCATCACTAAGGTTTACTGAATCTGAATCTCTAGCATCCATTGCTTATGAAACAAAATGGGTATAAATTAATTAATAGCTTAATTAATTAAGTAAAGTCTTTAATAGTTTTTTAATTAATGTTGAAGTGTAAAAATATAGAAAAATTATATAAACGCTTGCAATGACAAACTTTCCAACTTTCATGAAGAGTTTAACTTCAAAATTCGCCACTATAATCATATAAATCATATATCAAAATTTAACCGTTGATTGTTGTTTACATTTACGCTTCATTGTTTTCATCAAATTTTTTTTTTCAGAGTTTCTTTTTTGAAAACATGATCTATTAGAGGATGCAGAAAGATGAATGGTTTGAATCGTTGATATTATATTCAGAGTTTTACGGTTAGTGAAAATATTGCTTGATGTTTATAAAGTTTCTACAAACTATATGACATCGACTCATATTTCAGTTAACCGTAAATATCGAAACATGATATCAAAGATCTAAACTGTTCATCTTCTTACATCCGCTAGATGATCATGTTTTCAAAAAAGAAAATCTAAAAAATGAAATTCAGTAAGAAGAATAAAGTGTAAATGACAATCGACAGTTAAATATAATTTTAAGGTTTATGGATTATGGATTATAGTGTTGGATTTCGAAGCTAACCCCTTTATGAAAGTTGTAAAGCTTGTCACTATGAGTGATTGTATATTTATTTTTTTTAAATTTTTTACACTTCTACAACAATTATTATTAATTTTATTAATTTTGCCCTCAAATAAAAAACATTATTCATGAGGGTTTGGAGGATTTTAAAAATCTAAACAATAATGTAAGTGTAACCATTATCTACTTGTGGAGGAATAATGATGAATTACGAGTGTTTATATATTCTTTCACATTTTTCATACTTGTATGTATGTCTTCTTAGTTGTTGCCTATACAAATACTATACTAGTTTGTTTTAATTTTGGACAACAACATGTTAAGTAAAATTTATCCTAGTAATGATAATAAGGAACTCTCATAATAAAAATAAATAATGACTAAAACTTTTTTTTTAACTTATATAGAATAATAATACAAAACTATATATTTAATATAGAATATATTGTATATATTAATATGGCTATTGTATTTTATAATAAATATTTTAGTAATTAAACTTTAAAATTATCAAAATATTTTTTTCTTAACGGGTCAAAACGGGTTACCCACGTGTTACCCGCATGTATACCCGTTAAGAACCCATTATTAATGGGTCACCTGATAATGATCCGATAAGTTATCGTGTTGACCCGAAACCCGTTATTTTCATGTCGTGTCAGAAACTGCCGGGTCTACTCCCCCCTCCCCTCGCATCTAATTCATGTGGTGGGCTTTTAAATTGTTTTCCCATAATTGTTTTTTTTAATTTCATTCTAATGTGGGTTATACAGGGTTTTTTTAATTCACATATACGTTGAGTGATTCAGCATGAAAGGACTTGTTGAGAGTGTAAATCTCATATCGGGAATTAAGGGCTCGTTTGGAAGTGTGAATCTCATATACATGGGACTTGTTGATAATGTGAATGTATTTCATGATGTGATTTATGTTTATACCATATTTAGGGCCTCCGTATTTAGATCTCGTACAAATACTCGGGGAACTTAAATGTAATTATGTAATAAATGAATGGGCAAATATGTAATAAGTGAGAAGCCCTTATTCTATAAAAGGACTATTCACCCTCACAATTAGGGGAGGCCAATTCCTATGGCTTCTCACCCCCTCTCAAAGCTCTCACTCTCAGAGCTCTCTTTCCCTCAGATAAATACATAACCAGTGTGGACGTAGCCCAAACCTTGGGGTGAACCACGATACATCTTGTGTTATTTACATTTCATGTAGATTCACAGTCGGATTTACGTTGTTCCAAGATCTCCGGTTTTGTGCATCAACATTTGGCGCCGTCTGTGGGAAACGACACGAAAAACTATGTCGGTTCTCTTTCATTTTTTCACCTCCACCGTAAATCTGCAAGATCTGCAAAAAAAAACCCAAAAATCCAGAGCTTTCGCAAAAAACCCAACGTTTCATTCTCTTTTTCTCTCTCTCTCTGCAGACAGCCTCCTCACCAAACACCTTCTTCCTCTCTCTTATTTCTATCTTTCTCTCTCTAGAAATTCCAGTTTTCTCTTCAGACAGCAAGAAAGACGAAAGAAGAGGATGAGAGAGAGACAACAGCAATGGTTCATTCCCACTCCATTACGTCAGCAACCACGACGTCGTCCCCAAGGCTACTTAGCAGGACTGGACGGTGGAGATCACCGGCCTTGTCCGCCGACCGAACCGGTTCACCATGGACCAGCTCATCCGTGATTTCAAGCCACGAGAGCTCCCAATTACCCTTGTCTGCGCGGGAAACCGGAGGAAGGAACAGAATCTCGCCAAGCAGACAATCGGTTTCAACTGGGTTGCCGCTGGCATCTCCAAGCTGGGCTCGTTTCTCAACCACAACTTCTTATTGGCCATCCATGAGCTCATTTCCAAGATTGAGTGTGTTGAGAAGAAAGATGGGTGTGCCGGCGGTGATGACGATGGGGGAGGGAGGGGATCCAATGAGTCTAGAAGCGAAGGCCTAACTCTCCTACGGCCTCCCCGAAGCTGGATCCCCACGCGTTCCAAGGGTTTCAGGAATTTCAGGCCCAATTCTCAGAATCTTGTGATACGTTTTCGAATCGTTGAAATCTTCATCTCGCGCTTTCAAGAAAATAGACGAGTACTTCGATACGCCGGGGGCGGAGGAGATGAACGAGGACTTCGATCTCCCCGACGAGGGGTCGGTCCTGAAAGTCGGTGAGGAGAATGAGATCGACCACCGAGGATTGAAGAAGAAGCTCATCAATGAAGGTGAAGGCTGAAGGTTGGGACACCCATTGCTGGAGCACTCAGTTCGATTCAAGCCACGACGGGGGGACTCCGTTCAAGTTCACTCTCGGACAAGATTCTTTGCAAAGATGAATGATTTGATGACCAAATCTTTCTTAAGTTATGTGGAACTGAAGAAACAGGCACAGAAGGACCTCGAAGAGGATCTTGATGTCGAAACAGGCGCAGGAAAACTTTCCCCTGCACTTTGGTGTATGGCCCTTTCTGTTCATCTCACGTGCTCCTTGAGTTCAGCGGCAATCTCATCGTTTGTCACGGTTTCATTATGTTGGGTTAAAATCAGGACAGTGTGGACACGAATTAGGACCATGGCACCCTTGTCATTGACATACTCAATAATAACTTGGGTCTTGCCATCAGGCATCAACCAAGCACAAGTCCTGTTCTTGCGAACCTCAGTGAGCTTGACACTGAGCTTGGTTGCAAGGACGTGCGTGAGTGGCATGAGCTCGGGGGTCTCACCCGCCGCAACAGAGGCAAGGACTTGAAGCTCACAACCCCAGTTCTGGATGCCAATTCGTCCCCTACCCACTGCTCGACTCAGCCCCCACTCGCTCATCTTGACTCACCCACTACGATTCGTGGCTGCAATGATGGATGTTATTATTTGCTCTTTCCCTTTGCTCTTTCGGCGTGTCTGCACATGCATGACAGCAAAATGGAGACAAAATGATTACCTGCAGTGATGATCTTACTTTAAAGATTTGGAGATTATCAAAAAGTGTGCATAAAGGATTGCATCAGACAGAGATGGGGAACATGGGTGGGCAAAGAAATGGAGTGGGAGAAACGAAAGAAAAAGCAAAGCAGAAACGAAAGCAAATTCAAAGCAGAAAACAAAAGCAAAAGCAAAAGCAACGTACTAACGATCTGCAATTGTCGAAGCTTTTGTTTCGAAACTTTTGTTTTGAATGATGTAATTTATTTTTCTTATCTTTCGCACACATCTATATAAACCCCATCAGAGGGTAAAAAAAAAAAACGGCAAAGCCCAAAATAAATGGGTTGGAAAGTTGTGTAGAGGGCAAAGGCCCATAAGCCTAAAATAGCTCCAACCAGGCGATCAAAAGTACGCCAAGTACTCCATAATTATTTGGCAACCTGCCATTATTACCATCAATCAGGTGATCAAAAATACGCCTAGTACTCCACAATTATTCGGCAACCTGCCGCTATTACCACCAACCAGGTGATCAAAAGTACGCCCAGTACTCCACAATTATTCGGCAACCTGCCGCTATTACCACCAACCAGGTGATGAAATGTACAACCCGTACTCTAATATCATTTGGCAACTAGCCATTCATGCCACCAACCAGGTGATGAAATGTACAACCCGTACTCTCCTTCATGACACCAACCAGGTGATCAAAAATACGCCCAGTACTCCAAATTATACATGAGCATTACTCATGTCATTCATACATAAACATGAGCATCACTCATGACAATCATACATAAACATTCATGACCATCATTCATGTCAACATTCATGAGCATCACTCATGTTAACATTCATGAGCATCACTCGTGACAACATCCATGAGCATCACTCATGTCAATCAACATAAACATTCATGAGCATCACTCATGTCAATCAGCTTCAAAAGCTTCATTTACAGAGCTCTAGCTTCAAAAGCTTCATTTACAAAAGCTCCAGCTTCGAAAGCTTCATTTACAGAGCTCTAGCTTCAAAGCTTCACTTGCAAAGCTTCACCTACAAAGCTTCAATGCAGGGTATACAAATACCGCTTCCGAACAACCGCCACTTCGGCCCATACATGGATTCAATTTGAAGTCTCCAGCCAACAGACTCTATTGACCAAAGACTTGGGGGAATACATTATGTACCATATATTGGGCCTTAACTGGGCCTCATGAAAAATACTTGGGGGACTTAGCCCATTATTTATGTATTAAGGAGCGAGCCCTTATTTTATAAAAGGGACTCCCTCACTTTCATTAGAAAGCAACGCCGCCAGCTGAGCAACCGCCTCGCCGCGAGCATCACTCATAGCCCATCACTTATGTACTGAGGAACGAGCCCTTATTTTATAAAAGGGACTCCCTCACTTTCATTAGAGAGCAACGCTGCCAGCTGAGCAACCGCCTCGCCGCGAGCATCACTCATAACCCATCACGTATGTATTGAGGAGCGAGCCCTTATTCTATAAAAGGGACTCCCTCACCACCATTAGAGAGCATCGCCGCCTACTGAGCAACTGTCTCGCCACGAGCATCAACTCTAGCCCATCATTTATGTATTGAGGAGCGAGCCCTTATTCTATAAAAAGGATCCCCTCACCTTTAAGCGCCACAAGCCAAGCCAACCAAGGCAACATAAGCCACAAGCCGAGCCAACCAAAGCAACATAAGCCACAAGCAGAGCAGCCTCGCAACATGTGCTACTTCTGGTTGAGCATCATTTCGGATTGGGCACCGCCGCATACCGAGCATCAGTTCAAGACGACATCTAGTTACTTCGGCCAACACATGGACTGAATTTCAAGTCTCCAGCCAAAAGACTCTCTTGACTGAAGACTTAGGGCCCCCGTATTTAAATCTCGTACAAATACTCGGGGGACTTAAATGTAATTATGTAATCAAGGAATGGAAAAATATGTAATAAGTGAGGAGCCCTTATTCTATAAAAGGACTATTCACCCTCACAATTAGGGGAGGCCAATTCCTAAGGCTCCTCACCCCTCTCAAAGCTCTCACTCTCAGAGCTCTCTCTCCCTCAGATAAATACATAACCAGTGTGGACGTAGCCCAAACCTTGGGGTGAACCACGATACATCTTGTGTTATTTACATTTCTTGCAGATTCACGGTCGGATTTACGTTGTTCCAAGACCTCCGGTTTTATGCATCAACATTTGGCGCCGTCTGTGGGAATCGACACGAAAAGCTATATCGGTTCTCTCTCAAATTTTCATCTCCGCCGTGAATCTGCAAAATCACAAAAACCCAAGAAACCAAATCTCTCTTTTCTCCTCTCTCGGCCAGTCATGCCCAGGAACCAAAACAAAAAAAAAAACCCGTAGCATGTGCAGTACAGTTTTCCAAGCAAACCGTGGCATGTGCAGGACAGTTTTTCAAACAAATCGTAGCATGTGCAGCTGCAAATGTTGTCCCATGCGACTGGAAAAGGTGTCGGCGTCCTTCTGGGTCTCCTCCAGCCCAAAATTGAAGGGAAGGTGGGCATGTATATGTGTGGAGTTGAGAGCTCACAGCAACCTGCGCCACGTGCTTGGAGGGGTTGGAGGAGAGGGGATCGACATCTGTGGAGGTGGTGAAGCACGAGATGAACAAGTCAAAGGAATACAGCAGCAACAGTTTGGCAATTATGGCCAACTTCAAGGGCATTCTTGACAAAAGATGGAAGCTTCGAGATCTTCCTCGGAAGCCCGTGTTACATGCACTGTGATCAGTTGGTTTACTACAACAAGCATATTAAGGGAAAGCTGAGTTATGGGGCAGTCTCTGATGTGTCTGGGATTCAAGCCAAGAAGTTTTTTATTTGGGTTTCTGTTACTGGGATTCACCGTGTACATAGCCACCATTATCATGGACAGTGCCAAGGTGGTCGTCCTCGACATCCGTTTCCCGACCATCCCCGTGGTCGAGTTGCAGAGGTACCAGTCCAACATCAACGCCATGGCCTGGATCCCACATAGCTCCTGCCACATCTGCACCGCCGGTGATGACTCCCAGGCCCTCATCTGAGACCTCTCTTCCATGCGCCAGCCGGTGAAGGGTAGCATCGATCCCATTCTAGCCTACACGGCTGGGGCTGAAATAGAGCAGCTGCAATGGTCTTCTTGCCACTCTGATTGGGTTGCAATGAAGAAGATAAGTTTTCTATTATTAATCCTATAATTACTCTCGACCACCCACATGTAAAAGCAAAAGAAAGCAGAAAATGAGAAAGCCATGTGCTCGCGGTTTTGAAATCATTTTCTGATTTCTGAGAAAGCAAAAGGAGAAAGCCATGTGCTCGCTGTCGTGAAATCATTTTCTGATTTCTGAGAAAGCAAAAAGAGAAAGCCATGTGGAATCATTTTCTGAGAAAGTGAAAAGAAAAAGAAAAAGGGAGATCTTACTAAAGCCAAAGAAGATGCCCGCACTTTCATCATGCATGTTCCTATTTTTTTAGAAAGTTGCGGGAAGACCTAGGAGGAAGATAAGGGTTCCTTACTTTAAAGTGATGTAATTTATTTTTCTTATCTTTCGGAGACATCTGTATAAACCCCATCAGAGGGTAATAAAAAAAAATAAAAAAATAACGGCAAAGCCCAAAATAAATGGGTTGTAATGTTGTGTAGAGGGCGAATGCCCATAAGCCCAAGATAGCTTCAACCAGGCGATCAAAAGTACGCCCGGTACTCCACAATTATTCGGCAACCTGCCGCTATTACCACCAACCAGGTGATCAAAAGTACGCCCAGTAATCCACAATTATTCGGCAACTTGCCGCTATTACCACCAACCAGGTGATGAAATGTACAACTCGTACTCTAATATAATTTGGCAACTAGCCATTCATGCCACTAACCAGGTGATGAAATGTACAACCCGTACTCTCCTTCATGACACCAACCAAGTGATCAAAAGTACGCACAGTACTCCAAATTATACATGAGCATTACTCATGTCATTCATACATAAACATGAGCATCACTCATGACAATCATACATAAAAATTCATGACCATCATTCATGTCAACATTCATGAGCATCACTCATGTTAACATTCATGAGCATCACTCATGACAACATCCATGAGCATCACTCATGTCAATCAACATAAATATTCATGAGCATCACTCATGTTAATCAGCTTCAAAAGCTTCATTTACAAAGCTCCAACTTCAAAAAAAACTTCATTTACAGAACTCTAGCTTCAAAAGCTTCATTTACAGAGCTTTAGCTTCAAAAGCTTCATTTACAAAAGCTCCAGCTTCGAAAGCTTCATTTACAGAGCTCTAACTTCAAAGCTTTACTTGCAAAGCTTCACCTACAAAGCTTCAGTGCAGGGTATACAAATACCGCCTCCGAACAACCGCCACTTCGGCCCATACATGGATTCAATTTAAAGTCTCCAGCCAACAGACTCTATTAACCGAAGACTTGGGGGACTACATTATGTACCATATATTGGGCCTCAACTAGGCCTTATGAAAAATACTTGGGGGACTTAGCCCATTATTTATGTATTAAGGAGCGAGCCCTTATTTTATAAAAGGGACTCCCTCACTTTCATTAGAGAGCACCCATTATTCATGTACTGAGGAGCGAGCCCTTATTTTATAAAAGGAACTCCCTCACCATCATTAGAAAGCATCGCCGCCTAGCCCGTATTTATGTATTGAGGAGCGAGCCCTTATTCTATAAAAGGGACTCCCTCACCATCATTAAAGAGCATCAACTCTAACCCATCATTCATGTATTGAGGAGCGAGCCCTTATTCTATAAAAGGGACTCCCTTACCTTCAACGCCACAAGCCGAGCCAACCAAGGCAACATAAGCCACGAGCCTCGCAGCCTCGCAGCATGTGCTACTTCTAGTTGAGCATCATTTCAGATTGAGCACCGCCTTATATCGAACATCAGTTCAAGACAACATCTAGTTACTTCGGCCCACACATGGACTGAATTTCAAGTCTCCAGCCAAAAGACCCTCTTGACTGAAGACTTGGGAGACTACTGTTTATACCATATTCAGGGTCTCGTATTTAGATCTCGTACAAATACTCGGGGGACTTAAATGTAATTATATGATTAAGGAAGGGGCAAATATGTAATAAGTGAGGAGTCCTTATTCTATAAAATGACTCCTCACCCTCACGATTAGGGGAGGCCAATTCCTAGGCCCTCTCATCCCCTCTCAAAGCCTCTCCTATCTAGAGCAAAGCTCTCACACTCTCTCCCTCACAAATACTCTCAGAGAAATACATAATCAGTGTGGACGTAGCCCAAACCTTGGGGTGAACCACGATACATCTTGTGTTATTTACATTTCTTGCAGATTCACGGTCGGATTTACGTTGTTCCAAAACCTCCGGTTTTGTGCATCAACAATTTAGATTAGATTAGAATGTTGTTCGCTTGGATAAAAACAAATATGCTATTACAATGTTACTTATAGAAAATATTTGACTGACAATTGTCATCCATTAAATTTGAACTCATAAGTCATAACCTTTTTTTAACGAAATAGAAATTGAATGTTTCAAAGCCAGATTTCATTGGTAATATTTTTATTTTTTGGTCAAATTATAGATTTGTTAGGTTAAATATTAGATTAGGGAGTCGACTTCGAATCCACGTCGTGATGCCAGGGCAACACTCCTCTCCACCATTGTGGTGGAGGGCCACTTGCTCATTGATAACATATTTGTCTTTGTAATTGTAGCAAAAGTTCTATTGTTGCCTTCTCTCCCCTTGAATAGAACACCTATATTAATACATAAAACAAAATTTGCCAATTGGGGATACCATTTTAGTTTCTACATCTCTTTCATCAAACTTATTTCAGAACAAAATAAATATACTGTAAAAGAAATTTTACTCAAAAAAGACTTCATCCCCTTGAAAGAAATCTCTGCACAGTTCGAAATCAAAATAAAGTGAACCATTTTTTAGTTGACTATTGCTTGGGATAAAGTATCACCTTCTAACACAAGTAATTAAAAAGTCTCGTGTAAGCTGTAACACAAGTAACATGCTTTTGACACCAAAAACCTACGTAGAGAGAGGATACTATTATCATTTTGGTTTCTTTTATATATGGACTTTTGAATTTAACAAAACATTGTAGAATTAGAGGTTTTCTGCTTTGTTTTTCAACCACGGTTTTAGTATTTTACAGCACAAACACTAATCACCATCACAATGAATACATATCTACACTTAAATGGACCTCCATATAACTAAATGGATACCTATTGACCATCTCTACCCTAACCCTATGACCGATAATTTTATTAGTCTTGTAGACGAGAGGGTTCTAGTCATAGTGGTTATAACTTATAGTATTTGGCAATGTTTATGTGTCAAAGTAAACACGATAACATTGATAAATAGATTAGTTAGCATCAATTTTTTATCCAACAAGAAAAAAAAAACGCATGAAATGTTTTGACTCAACACCTACATGATATTGAGCAGAATGACCTATAACTTATAATTAAGGTGTCTTATATCTTCGCAAAATGAAATATGGCAAATGACAAAGTTGCTAACTTCACATTCTAGAAAGTTTTCAAACGGTTTGACAACAATCTTCATCATTTACATGTAAAGAGCTAAGTATTATTCTTTTTGTTTGAACAACTTTTGTTGTTATCTTCTTCCTTTACGCGTCTCAAGTTTTTTCCTCTAATTTAAAAGCTTTCTTTTCAAGCATTTTGTACGAATGAGTGAACGATTATTTTTTTAAGTGTTATAATAGTAACTTACGATTTTGTACCGTTTTAAGGAATGCAAAGTCATCCTTGAATTTATTAAAACAGTTTCAAAACAAAAAGAAGAAACTTATACTTTAAGAAATCTCCAAGAGCATCAACTTTAGTAAGAAACATCAATGAATGTATCATTATTATTTATTATAGCATAACATGTCAAAAGAAGATATATTGTAATATCTTGCATCTTACTTATCTACTTTTGTCTTTCTCTTGGAAGTTTACCAATTTTTTGTTCGAAGAAGTTTCCCAATTTTTAATAGAGTGGATCCATAGCACCACTTTTTTCACATACTTTTTTATACACTTTTTTTTTGGGTTCACTTGTAATGTATTTTAATAAATTGAACCATCTATTTTTTAGAACGTCATTTATATGTCATCATTGTAAAAAAATTAGATAAATAAATAATCATTAAGACATTCATTTTGAGTAAAAAAAAAATAGACAAATATGGTTCTATAAAAGAAATCCTAAACCCTTAATCCAATGGTTATATGGTTTTAAATTTTGGTGATTTTTGGTAGACATGATCTTTTAGGAAAGATCTAAAAGATAGATTGTTCAGATTGTTAAAATAGATTACGAAGTGGGCCCCATAAACATGTGAGTTAATAATTATGTAAAAAAAATAATGACACGGATCCGTCCTCTTCTTATTATGTTACCTTCCATTTTTCATTAGCATTGAATCACTTGTTAATCAAAAGTTAAAAAAAAAATCATCAACAATGAATCAATGATGCATAGGCTCTACTTGCACGCTTATGCAAGTGGAGAGAAGTTATCATGCATACTCCTTTTATTTTTCTCATCACATAACTAAATATGTGATGAGAGAAATAAAGAGAAATGAATAACAACATGGAGTATATAATTTTTTTTCTCAAGTGAGAGGAGGGACTGAGTATCATTTTATATACTCCTCAAATCTCGATATGGAATTAATTCCAAGAGAAATGCTAAAGAGACTCTTAAAAGTAGGACTCTCCATGAACTCTCTGCCACATCATGATTTTTCGCACAATGTTTTATAATGTTGGCACGGAAATTAACGTTAAATTGTGAAGTGACAGAAAATTCATAGATAATCCTACTTTGAGAAAGTCTCCCCAGTATCTCTCCAAGATACATTTTTTAAGGTGTTCCAATACATGTAACTATTATAGATTCACTCTAATGAATCTAATTATCAATGGACCATGAAGACCACGCACACAAGCAAACACAAAAAAAAGATAGATAATCGCACACGCAAAAGTAACGACACCACAAGAATTTATAGTGGTTCGGCCAATCTGTCGAATTCTTCAACAGTCGTCTTCTTCGACCTCTTTATGTTCAAAACCGGAGTTCTTCGGCGGAGAGGTCTTCTCTGCCATCATCCTCTCCGCCATCATCGCACCTACTCAACGTACCTGTAACTCGCTCCAAATCTCATCCCGGAACATAGTCAAACTTACTTTGCTAACGCCATAGTAAAGCTTGTCCATCAGTTCAAACATTTTGAGAAATGAGATGGATATCTTGGAGTTGATTTGGGGGTAAAAACTTGATGTCGTTAATTTAGTAAAAAGGCAAGTGTTCTCAGGCGGTAGTATCATGAGCAAACAAACCTTTATAATTATTAATAACTGTAATTCATAAAACACATAGAAAACACAAATATAAGATACAGCAAGAATTATACTTGCAGGCAAATAGAAATCGGAAATTTAAATTGAAACTATAGGGATAAAGAATCGATAAGGCATTCCATTTGAGTATGTTTGTGCACTTTAAGCAGCTCCCTTGAGCTTCTTTGTGATGGTGGCAATGTACTTCCCTTGGTGGAATGCTTGCTCCAGCTCAAGCTGAGATGGCTGTCTTGAACCGTCCCCAGCATACGTTCCTGCACCGTAAGGACTTCCGCCCTTGATATTCTCCATTTCAAACATGCCAGCTCCGAATGTGTAACCGATGGGTACAAATATCATCCCGTGATGAACTAGCTGAGTGATGGCAGTCAATCTATTTACACAAAAATAATCCCAACATTATTAATATCTCCACCTAAGATGTAGACAAATTTTCAATGTTCGTATAATTGATTAAATGTGATAAGACTCACGCAGTAGTCTCTTGCCCGCCACCTTGAGATCCAGTACTGTAAAAGATCCCAGCAGGTTTTCCAGCAAGCTGTTGTGTTCTCCATAGACCGCCTGTTGCATCCAGAAAGGCTTTAAATTGGGCAGCCATCATACCAAATCTTGTTGGAAAGCCAAAAATGAATCCATCTGCGTCAGCAAGTTCATTTGGCGAGATGATTGGTACATCACTCTTTGGTGGTGCACTCATTTTCCCAAGCACCTCCTCTGGGAGTGTCTCAGGGACCTGTTTTATAAGCCTTATAGTCAGTCTTACAGTTCAATCAAGTTAACCAGATAGAGAAGACAAACTAATCATGGTACAGAAGAGAAAAATAATCAAAATTTCCTTTACTAAGAACCCGGGTCTTCATATCTAGCATCTACAGGGAAATAGATGGGAGGTGCACGATTGTGTGTATAAGCAAATGATAAAAGGAAGATCATGATTTGTAAGAGTTACCGATGAAATTAAAATAAAACTAGAGAGAAGACTAGACAAGGATTGATACTAGTTTTGCCAATCTCAAAGCTATATATAATAACCAGCATACCAGAGGCAGTTTGAGACAGAGAACTAAAGATGAGAGGGGAGCAAGACACAGAAAATGATGGAATACAATGTACAGGTGCACCAAATATAGACAAGTAAACCTGATACATCGGACAATCAGTGAGAACGAATCTTTACAATGCCGACTTTTCAACAGAACATAAGGACACTAATCTGGCACTCCAAAGAGAGCATAAGAAAGCTCCATAACCCATGCTGTATGGGGATTTAAAGGAAGGTCAATTTTAAAGCTCAAAACTAGGCATAAAATGTTGAGACATGTCGTGGAAAAATGTTTGTCATGATGTTGAGCTAACCACCACGCAAGGTGGAACCCTAAAACTTTGGCATAGGGCTACTAGGCGTAATGTTTAGAATCATCTCATGTTTATACTCATGCAAAAACATGAAATTTGAATTTAATTTAAAATGGCTTGTTTCCCAAAATCAGCAGTCCAAAGTTTATTCAGCATGCTCAATTAAAAATACGCTTCAATTTCTTGAAATGTTCGTAGTGAAATGAATGGATTAAAGAAAATGCACACCCACCTGCCAAAGGGCGGCTTCTACACCTTCGACAGATGAAGCCCCTTTCTTTATTTCTTCTGCTAGTCTCCCGACATGTCCATACATGGAGTAGTACCTGTAAAATCGAACACGGATTTTGATTAAGAGGGTTGCATTATTTATGAAAAACAGCATTCTTGAAAATCAACTGGATGTAAAGCTTTTTTGGAACTCCAAAAAATCATCCTACACAGTATAAGGGAGAATATTCATTTTGCAGTCCTCCAGGCAGAATGAGTATTTTTGGTTGCCAATAACAGCTCCCTTTTCTTTTGTATTACACATTCTTTCCATGGGACCACCATACATTCTGTCAGCATTCTCAGTTAGAAATTACTGGGAAAAATATTTTCACAGAAGTGACTCTAATTGAACTGTTATAGTCTGTCAATTCACAACCAAACAAAAACTTATAAGGTTTAAACCTCAACCACAGACGCCCACATAACCAAAAGCACGCTGAATCAAGATTCCATGCCAACCTAAGCATTATCAATGGTGCCATTGACCACCTAGGTCAGCCTGAACTAAAAGAGAGGGTCGGAGAATAAAAAACCAAGGCATTAAATTGTGGCATATGGGACCTAGAAAGAATCAATTTGCCAATAAAAAAACAGATGCAAATGAAATGTGCGTTTAACAACACAGAACTGTAAGCATTAACGCAGGACCTCTCCATTTGATGGAAAATGTTGAGAATGGCTAGCTACCTTTTTCCAAAAATACATGCAATGCCTTCATTTTTCATTCCTTAAACAGGGCACATGGAGCATTACCCAAGTATACAATAATTTCAAGTACGCAAGAGAGGTTAAAAAAAATCAATTAATTCCACAAAGAAATCAGGATAGAAGAGAATGATGTAGCCAATCAAGCACACAACGAAATGTGAGAAAGTAACTCCATAATTCTGCACTGCAGGAGAGACAGTATCACCGCATTCCATCAACAACAATCAAAACAGACAAAAGCAGTTCGTACTATATATGGACTTTTCTTACTAAAATTTCAAAACCAACTGAATTGACTTTCATAAAAATGCCAACCAACTCTGCATTTCCCTGCCAATCACACCTCTCCTATCTCTGAATTGACTTTCATAAAAATGCCAACCAACTCTGAATTGACTTTCAATTCCTACCCTACAACAGGCAATTGTTTGGATTTTATATTGACTATCAAGGTTAAATCTAGTGCAACAGAGTGGAATGAATATTGACATAGACAAGCAGTAGTGGGAAATGAATCAAAAATAATAAAGGAACTATAGGTCAGAGTGTGTAGTATACAGAAGTACTACTATTCCAAATTTCCAACATGTTCATCAGATCTCTAACTTTACAGGAGTATTGAAATTTAAATCTAATAGATCTTTCTTCTGCAAATGATTAGTAAAGATTCGCTAGGAAAAACAAATCCATATTCTAGACGGTAACTTACTTAGGTTTCAAAATGCACTATAACATCCATTAATTAAAAAGAATTGCCTCCGCAAAGCAAACAATTTTTTCCCATTCCTCCAGAAATTTCCTTGTTCTATTACTTTACAAAACTACTTTCTTCTGAAGGATTCAAAGCAAGTGGTTTTCAACATCACAAATCCCACAACAGGAGGAACACATTAAAGAAACAGTTTCTCGAATTAGACTGACCATAGCCATTAATCAATCACATTTCCTACTACACAAAAATCAGATCTTGGGGTAATCAAAAGCTCCGAAAAAAAGTCTACACGGTAGGAAAAGAAGAAACTAACAACCCTTTAGCTCTATCTTTACCTATATTCGGTGCAAGAGTGTAATTCACATAAAGAAATTATCTAATTCACTTCAACCGTTATATTTTTCACCGTGGCTGAAATTCTTCGATGATGGATTCAAAACAAAATAAAACAGGACACTACTGATCTCTTTGAATAAATTATCAGAAATGCGCAAGTTTCCTAAGCCTATACTGGCTCTTACTTTCCCACTCTTCAGCAAAAAAATACAAAAATAAAAATAAAAATAAAAAGAGGAAAAAGCCAGAGCCTCTGACTCACCACCCCCACAATCTTCCTAAAAATATAAAGATTCAGCCTTTAAACACTTTGAATACGAAAAATAACACCCATTTCAACAAAACGTCCAAAAACACAAAGATCCAATCCAACAGAAAGATAATCAAATGGGTTCCTTCTATTTCAAAATTCGGAACCATCCATATTCCGATGAAGCAATAACCAATTCAAAATTCTAACAGACTGAAACTCTCACAGACTACAAATCACCATTACCCAACAACAACAAAATCAAATTTAAAAAAAAAAAAAAAAAAAAAACTAAAAAAAAAGGGATCATTTAACAACAAATTCGCAGTTCTTACTTCATGGTGAATTGGTATAAAATTAAAATAAAGAATTGGGACTTACACAATATACACTTTGGTGGCCATGAATGCAGTCCTCCGGAGTCTTGTATGATTTTACTGCGCGTTGTGGGTTTTGAGCTAAATGCAGGGGCCGGGGGGGGGGAGGGGGGGGGGACGTTGACGATTTTGCACGCCTAGTGGAAGAAGCCAGAGCCCCTTTTATAGTGGAATATGGGGATTAAAGTTTAATTATTATTTAATCTCTCTTAACGGTGGCTGATTCTTTTGATTTAGAAATGTATTATCCACACATCTTTTTTTACTTTTCATACACCTCTTGTTATTCTTTCTGTTGATCTTCTTCATTTCATTCGATTGGACGGACGAAAATAAGAAAGATATGTGAAAAGTAAAAAAATGATGTATGGATATCACACCCCTTGATTTATGTGCTGGCAAATAGTAAACGGCGTCGTTTCAAAGTGAATCTTAGTTGTGACTGAAGTAATGGGATAATGATGCTAGGGTGGTGTCATGCTCATCACCATTGGAGTTTCTAGCAATGGATCTAGAAGAAGTCATTTTCTTAATAATTTTAATTAATACTTTATCATTTATTGGATATAATTTGTTTGGCTTTTTCAAATATATAGAAGAGGACAAATGGAAGGTATTGATATGTGGAGGGGGAAGTAGTAAGATGTGGGGTGAGTTGAGCATTAGAGGGTTGATTTCAATAATGCAAGAAAAACTAGACCTAAAAAAGGCAATTCCAAACTTAAATTTTAATTTTGATTAGTATGAGGGGAGAAATTATATAGTGATATTGTACCACCACGTCATCGGTGATACTACCACTTAAAATTTGCCATATACAACTTATTTACACAGATTAAATATATTTCATTCTAACAAAATACAAATTTTAAAAGAGGAAATTGAAAAATAAATCCAATTCCGCAACCATGGCTGCTGGAAATTGGAAACTAATGGACAAGATGGAGAAGGAGCACAGTCTCTATAAGAAATCAGTAGATGAGATGGGCTTGCCATCCAAGCGCAACCTCAGCGAGTCTGGAGAAGGTCTCGGCCATGTCGAGCGAGATGATAATGCAAGGGTCAGTGCATGAGAGAGGAAAGAGAGGGAAGGAGGAAGAAGGCGAGTCAAGGGCTTTTGTTTTCTTTTAAATTTCATTTTTTGTGTTAAAATAATTTTTAAGTCCAGCTATATAATAATTGTACGTGTTAAATTTTGAATGAAAGTAACATGTGTGAATATGGTAGTATTGTACTACTTAATAATTTCTCGTATGAGAGATGCTATCTGGACTTGTTCAAAGAGAGTCTTTATATAGATATGTTTTCCCCATGTGGCTTCATAGTTTTTCTTAAGAAATAATGGTAAACTACACAATACAGCAAATCTACATGGAGACTGTTGATGCACAAAATCAGTGAGGACTTTGGTACAACAGAAAATGTTAAGTTTGTGACATTCGCTAGATTGCTCTGATCACTAGTGTGCATAAGTATGTAAATGGATAGAGACAGGGAAGCAAACACAAGATGCACATGGTTCACCCAGATTGGCTACGTCCACGGAGTAAAGGAGTTCTCATTAATTGTGAAGGGTTTACACAAGTACATAGGTTCAAGCTCTCCTTTAGTGAGTACTAGTGAATGATTTAGTACAAATGACATTAGGAAATATTGTGAGAGAATGATCTCCATTTATAGTAGAGAGTTTCTAGTTTCATTCTGACATTGACACGTGTCGTGTTATGATTGGCTTCTGATGTTGACACGTGTCGCGCTATGATTGGCTTCTGATGTCGACACGTGTCGCGCTGTGATTGGCTCCTGGTTGGAGGGAAACTCTTCTGGGTCCTTTACGGTATAACGTTGACCAGTGCTCAGTAGTTTCGGGATTGGTCAAGTATGGTACAAACAGTGCTCCCCTAAGTTCCCGAGTGAGGGAAACTCCTCGGTTGGGGACTTGCAAGATCCAAGCCATTGAGTAATCACGAAACTTCTAAGTACCGAAGTGTGGTATTATTTTCACTTGCCTTATCTGTCTCATATGTAGATGTGGCATCTTCTCTGGAAGTACTTTTCCTCCATCTAGGGGTGGTATCTTTAACCGATGAAGATGCACAAGGTAATGTATCAATTTCACTTGAAGCTTACTTGTAGTTTCGGGCTTGGTCAAGTGCGATGCAAACCCTATAGTATGAGTCCTCCAAGTTACCGAGCTAGGAGATTTGCCCAAGGAGGTAACAGACAAGGTAGGCAATCAGACTTCCAAGCAAGCAACCTGGATCGGAGGTTCGACTTCGGCTTCCGGTTGATTGTTCTCCTTCTCCTTGTGTCGTAAACAGCAACAAGGATAAGGAGAAGCTGAAGGAAATTTTGTGAAAAACATGTTCATTTGAATAACATCATATAGCATGCAATTAACAATTAAAGGCGGAATCATGCTTTCATGCATTCAAAAACAAAACATCTACCATGAAATTCAAAGCCTAGTAGATTGGTGAACCTTGACTCAACTTAAAAACAACAATTTGTTAGTTGAGAAATATTTACCTTTGTAGATTCCTCTTTGCATATGCAAAGGATAATCACCCAAGAGATAGGGCCTTCATTCCTTGCTTCTTAGCTCCATGGATTTGGTTAGAAGAATAGGTTCTCCAAGTTCCCAAAATTGAGAACCTCTAAAGATTCTACACCAAGGTTGGATTGGAGAGGAAATGAGTGACCTTGAGGAAATAGAATTGCTAGACAATATCCCCCAAGGTGGTTGGCCTCTTAGAGAGAAATGGAAGCTTTGTGTTCTCACCAATTTTCTCTAAAATCAACAACTATTGAATTTTAGGTTATTAAGTTCTTTGTATAGTCACTTCTTTAAATGACCTAAAGAACCAAAAACCCTAATTCAACACTAAATGGATATGGGCTTTTGGGCCTTTGTGAATCTTTATTCATTAAGTTGTCATACAACTTAAGTCAATGGGCTTTGACGTTCGAAGCCCATTGGGCCTTAAGGTCCAAAACTATCCCGAGGTCTTTAACGAACTTATTCGTTTGATTAATTAACATATTAATTAATCCTTGCCATAAATAATTAAACCATTTAATTCATCTCCTTTGTTTCTTCAATCTCCACCTTATTTGGTGTACGATACATTAGGTTCCTTTTAGCGAGGCAGTGGGCGATTAAAATCATTTTACATCGATTGTGAATTGAAACTTACTTTCAATTCTCCCTTTAGTGATTACACACGTTTAGGGCTTCCACAAACCATGAGTGACACCTAGCAGCATATCATGGCTACTCAAGCTAATCAGAAGAGGTAGAGAACCTATTCAGTTTAGGATTACAAATGCAATACGGTCTTTCTCTAATCTAATACTCTTGACCACATTGTTTGGTTTGATAGTTTATTTATTCATGTCTACTATCCAATGTGATTCATTTGCATTTTATGATTACCTTGAATGTGATTTGGAACGCATTCCCCAATCTCATTCATACTCTGGCCAGAGATTTTAATCATATCATAGAGTATTCTCCCTCAAGCCAATTGAAGGTTAGAGATCCCTTGTTGCGCATTCACTTGTCTCCATGACTAAGTGGCTTAACCCCAATGATGTCGTGGACACCCCGATGGGGTGACTTTGGCATAATCAAAGATCAAGGACTTAACCACAAGACAACAACTGTGATGCCTCAGGTCAAAGGACTAATTTGCATTATCCCAAACATGAGTTCTCATGTGACATGAGTATGAGAACTCCTCGTTGATCGTGTTCAGTGAACTCATTCTCTATTGAGCACCTACGTACTTGTCTTGATGTCACACACACCAATGACTCGAGACTAGTCACTCTCCCTGAGAGAAGACATAGCACGTACTGATCTTATCGGACTGTCAATGCCCAATTGGCAATCCTATGATCAGGAACGTTTAGGATGTGTCTACGAAAGAATGGTCTCATTAATCTAACTACATTAGATTGCATTCTTCCAATCACATATTCCTTGGACTTTATCGTTTAAGCATATAACATTTATATGAGACGCCTCAAACAATAATGTTTGCCTTTTATATGTAAACTAGATTAGTTTAACATGTGAAATATCCGTAAAGTATCATCATATGAATGGCTTTAGGGCACATTTCCAACAATCTCCCATTTGCACTAGAGCCAATCAGCTTGGTCATCTGTTATGATTCCTCTTCTGTAGTCATTTCCTAAATGGCTAAATAGTAGGCCTAGGAAATGGATATCTATATGTTATCCATAGAAGCAACCTTGAGAATATCGACGTCACCATTATACATGATTCCCAATCATGTGGTTCAGTCTCTCATATGAGTTCGGATCTTGATGAGACCTTGATTCCCAGGCTTGAGCTATCGCCCCATTAGTGTCGTAGTGTCAGTACACTAGATACACTTTCTGGTTGGAACCGAATAGAGAGTTCATAAATGAACTTTCCCATCCAAACAACATTGTTGTAAACTTCTATATGGCAATATATTTTGCATTCATAATGGAACACACTAAAGTCATTACTTTAATGTTTCCATCCAAATATCTCTTTAGTCATAATAAAGAGATATCTGTTTATCTCTTCATTCATAATGAAGAAACATCCAATGATGGATTAGATTCACAATCTAATACATTTACGCTTCCATTACGTTACTCTAATTCTTCCTCATTCTTCGAGGAACCTATCCTTTAGTATTTCTTAAATACTTAAGGATTTACTTGACAGTTGCCATGGTTCTGATCCTGGGCTTGCACTGATATCGCCTTGTACCTTTCTAGGTACAACTCATATCAATTTTTTCATACAATATGAAATACATAAATCACCTTTCTGCGTATGCATAAAGGATTCGATTTACGCATTATTTCTTTGGGAGTCAAAGGGTACGTTCCCTTTGAGAAGAGCTACCTCCTAGTCTCACTAGAGTTGTTCTTCTTATTAAAGTTTATCATCATATGAGAAACTTCCTAGCAACCTTTTGTCTATTATTAGGGCATGATATAATCCAATTATATCCTAAAATCTATCATTATAGATTTTCATCCCATGTATATAGACTATGTCTCCCATATACATTCTATCGTTATAGAAAGTTTTAAAGTCATAACTTTAACAATGAAGTATTCTTTTCATTTCCAAAATTAATATATCATACATATATTCAAATTTAGGAATATGATTAACTCCCACTAATCTTTTGTAAACCTAGTAAACAAAAGATTCATTTACATGATTCATTTACATCTTTATGAGAAATCAAACAATTTGATCTTTCCCTCATAAGACGTTTATGGCTCCCACTAGCTTGCTTAGATCCATGATGGTTGGATCTCTACAACTTACATGTCTTGTGATTCATAGTTTTAGACATATATTATCAAGACTATCTTAATAATGGTTTCAGAAACCTATATCATGTCCAAACATTGAATCACCATTTAGTTGTAGCTAGCAATCTTCGAATTAATTGAAACTAAGACTACGTCAAAGATGGTTCCTTCAAAGTCAACCATTCTCTTTGATTGTAGTCACCTTAAGCTACCAATTAGCTATGAAGGTTTCATTATTTCGGGTCAAATGGTACTTTACCATTTCCTTGAGTATATGTTGTATATACACTCAATGTAGTCATAAAGTTCAAACCATTCAACTGAGACGGTTTAAAATTCTTTTTGACTACCTTGGAGCTTGTGGTATAGGAACTAGGTTGTTATATTTGTTGATTATCATCTTGTCTCTCAAAGAACCCATTCTTTTGAGTTCTATTCCTAGTTCATTTGCTCTAAGGCAAATCACATTGTAGGATTACAATGAACTACTCAACAAACAACATTTGTTGGTTGGTTTATAGAAGTGATATCCAAAGGTTAATTTAAGGATATCCACAAGATAATTTTTAAACAAATATTGCTCATTAGCACACAACCCCAAATCTTAACATGATTAAGATTTGTCTTTCTTTCCAACTACATCCTATGGAGTTATGAAAATTTTGGAAGATCTTTTAATTGACAATCATATTGTCTTAGAAGCATATATATCCTATATATAGGTAATTGATAATATCCAATGAACTAAATCTTATTCAAGTTCGTTCTTCTCCTAATGGAGAAAATCATTATCTTATGATGCTAATTTCCTTGATATCTTTCAAGGAAACTCATCTAAAGTGTTACCTTTCCTTGGATCAAATCTAAGGAGGTAAGTACTTTAGACGTCTTACTCATCAACTTACATTTCTTGAATTCTTTGAAACCTTTTGCAAAGTATTCGGACTTGTGTTTATTCATAATAAACTATAGTCCAACCGAGAGTGATCTTCGGTGAATGTCATACAACATGAGTAGTATTATGTTGTGGACAATTGCCACTATCTTGCAACCTTTTGGGTTTTAAGCATCATTATATTCTAAACAGTTAACGCTACCATATCATCTCTACTATAGAGACAATCAATTATATTACTATAATCCAATCAGTGATTAATAAAGAACAATGTTTTGTCAAACAAAACATTCATCCATCTCTACTATAGTGATGGAATTGAGTTCCTTAAAATTGGAATGTAAAGACAATCTTTGGTTTTTCCAATTTCTTTGGTAGTTCATATGAGGAAGTTAGTACCATCTGCTTTCGCAGAGATCTATATTTTATTCACATTCCGAATGTGAAGTACTTTCTCTTCTCTCATTAATCTTCTACTTCTTATTAGCCACACTTTTACAACGATTGTAAAACATAGTTACTAATACGGAATCATGCATTCAAGTAGAAGAACCAACTGTTTTGAACTATTCAAGAACAATTTACAACACCTTCGAAAGGTGTGTTCTTGACATTTGCAAGACATTTCTTGCAAATACCCCTTCCAATGTCCATCCTTTCATAAAGAAAGTTTGTTCCCTTGGAGTTAATTTTATCTTCTTCATTTGACTTCTCCTTTGACTACAATAGTCATGGTGCCTAAACTCCCACTATCTCTCTTGAAACCTTTTTCAATTGTGTTATACACATCAAACATTTTGGAGAGTGTTTGGTTATTGTTCACTACATAGTTTACAATAAACTTAGTGAACCATTAGGATAGGGACATAAAGGTGAAGTCCTAGCCTAGTTTCCGTCTCGTTAAGTGGTTTATCACTTCAACACTCAATGATTCAAAATCATCATAAGTCCATGTTGATGGACTATTTTTGTCAACCAACCATTATGTTCTAAACATAATTACAAACTTTCAAGAGTTGTTCAAGGCAACTCTTATTTCTTCATACAACAATTTGTAAGTGAAGAATTATGGCACTAAAAGTGTCCTTGTCTTTATGCTAATCTTCTTAAGTTCCTTTGTTCATATAACGAAGGAATAAGCATTGGTTGTTTGTGTTGTCCTCTTCATGATAGACATTTCTAACATGTTCTTCCAATGATACATTATCAATAGGAAGATTGTGAGGATGAGACTTCTTAGGTACATGCACAATCCATTTAAGACAATCTTTGGGATTGTGTTACCAAGTCCGGAAACTAAAACATTCGGATTTTCTTTGTCAAGTTTTGGATAGCGTTTGCAAATATATTGGTAAACAAATACATAACGAATATAAATTGATTGATTTTAAGCCATTTGATTCGGGTCTTTAAATCAAATAGCACCACCCACTATTTTTGGCAAATTCCATATCCCTCATTGGAATTCGAGAGTTTTTTGAGGAAACTCTTAGTAGGTTATGGGAGACTCACTATTACCAAGCCCACCTCACAATGATATGATATTGGCTAGCATTAATAATAATGAGAGAGTACACTTACTCATTTGCAACTAATGCAAGTACCCATCAATTTGGCCTCTAGAGAATGTTGCCTCACAATGATATGATATTGGCTCCATTGCACTTAGTTAAGTCATTCCCACCATGCTTAGTTCGTGAAGGGGTTCAAGAATAGCCTCACAATGATATGATATTGGCCATCCTCGTTGCCTACACTAACCTCATCAAGTATGTATATAGACTCCTCCTGAGTATAAGCATGCACTTTGTACTCCCCCATGATAGGGTGAAGCCGGTGTACAAGTCATAAACGATTGGAGCTACCACGGTGGAAGGCCACGGAAGAGTGTTCTAAGCACTCTCACGCTTTTCAACTTAATAATGGTTTGGTTGAGGGTTTTAGGTCTCATCACATAAACATATTCATTTTAATCTTTATTAAAACAATTTTGGTCCTATTACAACTATTGGTCCATTTGATTCAATTTAGTTGTATATAATACTCCCACTATATTTATAAAACGGTTTTTTAAAGCAAGAGTATATGATACTACTAACGTAAGGTTTGCATTCATTTGATGGACTATATAGTTGCCTTAGGGCCTTAGGATGACTATGAACCTTTGTTTAGATTCAACACGAGCCTAGTGTTGAATCTCGGACTAGGGATGGAGATTGATTTTAGTTACGCGTTTAATCACATTAAGGCGTGTTGTTCCTAGGGGCGTTGGACCCAACTACTTCATTTTCATGCATATCAAATAAAGCAAGAAAGAAGTACTTCAAAGTAAAAGAGAGCTTATGCTCTTTACAACATTTGCATAAAACAAATTACTTTAAAGTAAAGAAGAGCTTATGCTCTTTTACAACATTTGATCAAATCAAATTACAACCAAAATTAATCTACACATTCCCATGGTTCAAACAAATTTGAAACGGCCTTTCACATAGCTCAATTATCGTAGGCTTAGGTTCATAATCACCCTTTAATTAATCAACACTTTAATTAATTAAATTGAATGCAACATTTTCATTTGGTTTTTGTATCCATAAAATTGATTTAAATGGAGCTAAATGAAATGAAAATCCAATTCTCATTTAAAGAGACAAAACAATTTTTGTTCCCTACTTAATTTGGGCCATCATGCAATAACCACAACTTTTTGGGCTATATTGCGAAACACAAACTTTTGGGGTCACTTTGTAAAAACACAAAAGTCCACTACTTCATGTAATTACAACTAGAACCCAAAAATTTCAACAAATACAAAAAAAAACTTCATTAAAGGAGCAAAACAATTTGTCCTTTAACGTTTTTGGGCCTTAACGTAAAAACGTAAACTTTTGGGCCAAAGTGCAAATACACAAAAGTATCAAAACTTTATGTAATTGAATAAAAGACCCAAAAATACCCTATTCTATTAGGGTGGCCGGCCATGATAGAAAAAATATGATTTTTACAAAGTTTTTGTAAGTGGGTTTTGTTAGGTGAGGTAAAGATGAAATATTTTGAATTTATGTTAAACTTTTAAAAAAGTTTGTCTACCATTATAGCCATTAATTGAATTTATGTCAAACTTTTAAAAAAGTTTGTCTACCATTAAAACCATTAATAATACTTTACAAATAATCATCACCCACTAAAATTAAACCAAAACTTTATGTAAAAACATAAAACATTTTGAATCAAAACTTCAAAACTTTTTGTTCTTGGCAAGAACTTCAAGAACATTGAAGAACACTCATGAAAATTCATAATAGCTCCATGATTGTTCTCCTTCTCCTTGTGTCGTAAACAGCAACAAGGATAAGGAGAAGCTGAAGGAAATTTTGTGAAAAACATGTTCATTTGAATAACATCATATAGCATGCAATTAACAATTAAAGGCGGAATCATGCTTTCATGCATTCAAAAACAAAACATCTACCATGAAATTCAAAGCCTAGTAGATTGGTGAACCTTGACTCAACTTAAAAACAACAATTTGTTAGTTGAGAAATATTTACCTTTGTAGATTCCTCTTTGCATATGCAAAGGATAATCACCCAAGAGATAGGGCCTTCATTCCTTGCTTCTTAGCTCCATGGATTTGGTTAGAAGAATAGGTTCTCCAAGTTCCCAAAATTGAGAACCTCTAAAGATTCTACACCAAGGTTGGATTGGAGAGGAAATGAGTGACCTTGAGGAAATAGAATTGCTAGACAATATCCCCCAAGGTGGTTGGCCTCTTAGAGAGAAATGGAAGCTTTGTGTTCTCACCAATTTTCTCTAAAATCAACAACTATTGAATTTTAGGTTATTAAGTTCTTTGTATAGTCACTTCTTTAAATGACCTAAAGAACCAAAAACCCTAATTCAACACTAAATGGATATGGGCTTTTGGGCCTTTGTGAATCTTTATTCATTAAGTTGTCATACAACTTAAGTCAATGGGCTTTGACGTTCGAAGCCCATTGGGCCTTAAGGTCCAAAACTATCCCGAGGTCTTTAACGAACTTATTCGTTTGATTAATTAACATATTAATTAATCCTTGCCATAAATAATTAAACCATTTAATTCATCTCCTTTGTTTCTTCAATCTCCACCTTATTTGGTGTACGATACATTAGGTTCCTTTTAGCGAGGCAGTGGGCGATTAAAATCATTTTACATCGATTGTGAATTGAAACTTACTTTCAATTCTCCCTTTAGTGATTACACACGTTTAGGGCTTCCACAAACCATGAGTGACACCTAGCAGCATATCATGGCTACCCAAGCTAATCAGAAGAGGTAGAGAACCTATTCAGTTTAGGATTACAAATGAAATACGGTCTTTCTCTAATCTAATACTCTTGACCACATTGTTTGGTTTGATAGTTTATTTATTCATGTCTACTATCCAATGTGATTCATTTGCATTTTATGATTACCTTGAATGTGATTTGGAACGCATTCCCCAATCTCATTCATACTCTGGCCAGAGATTTTAATCATATCATAGAGTATTCTCCCTCAAGCCAATTGAAGGTTAGAGATCCCTTGTTGCGCATTCACTTGTCTCCATGACTAAGTGGCTTAACCCCAATGATGTCGTGGACACCCCGATGGGGTGACTTTGGCATAATCAAAGATCAAGGACTTAACCACAAGACAACAACTGTGATGCCTCAGGTCAAAGGACTAATTTGCATTATCCCAAACATGAGTTCTCATGTGACATGAGTATGAGAACTCCTCGTTGATCGTGTTCAGTGAACTCATTCTCTATTGAGCACCTACGTACTTGTCTTGATGTCACACACACCAATGACTCGAGACTAGTCACTCTCCCTGAGAGAAGACATAGCACGTACTGATCTTATCGGACTGTCAATGCCCAATTGGCAATCCTATGATCAGGAACGTTTAGGATGTGTCTACGAAAGAATGGTCTCATTAATCTAACTACATTAGATTGCATTCTTCCAATCACATATTCCTTGGACTTTATCGTTTAAGCATATAACATTTATATGAGACGCCTCAAACAATAATGTTTGCCTTTTATATGTAAACTAGATTAGTTTAACATGTGAAATATCCGTAAAGTATCATCATATGAATGGCTTTAGGGCACATTTCCAACAGAAGCAAATGGAGAATAGATGATATGAGATACTTTTGCTTTTGAAGAAGTAACTTTCCACAGGCTTATTCTTGAACTGGGCTGGAGGGTTTTCTGGTTTCCTTCAGAGTATAATGCCGACTCAAGAATTTGAGGGTCAAAACAAGTCCATCAAATCTAGAGTGCGTTCAACCCTGATGATATGTGATACTTTTGCTGTTGACAAAGTAGTGGATGTATCGGCACGTGTTCTGGTATGCTTGTCTCCACATGCTTTTTTGTATGCTTCTCACTTGCCCTATCTGTTGCTCAGGTAGAAGTGGTATCTTCTCTGGAAGCATAAGATGAAGATGAGTACTCGAGAGCAATGCCAGGTAAGTAATCAGGCAAGGGGTTCCAGGCAGTCAATTCCTGACTGGAAGCTTGATTCCAAGTGCTGACTGATTGCTCTCTTTCTCATTGTCTTGCAGGTAAGAACAAGGCCAAAGGAAAAGACAGGGAAAAAGCATGATATGGGATACTCTTGCTTTTAACCCTGATGATATGAGATACTCTTGCTCTGGTGTGGCTTGTTTGCAGAGGTATTATCGGGAGGAAAAGAAGCTGAGTATTTCGAGAGATTCTACTGAGAGTGCCCTCTCGGATGTGAAGAAAAGTTGTGCATTTTTTTTATTTGCAGGTCTGCCTGGCTGTGGATGATGAAGGTCGACATATATAGGAGTCCTCCTAACAACAAGTAGCAGTGCTATTCATTTACCCTTCTTGGTCATAACAATGTAGTAGGAGCTGCAAGCTTCACGTGTTTTAACTTTGTCATAGCACTTTGAAAAAGTGGTATGTGCTATCTGGAAAGTTGATGTTGCGTGTGAAGATTGCAGACAAGCTTTATCCAAGGAAATATGGCTCTCGAAGTTCGAAGAGCGATGCCTATTCGGTTTTCGAACAAGCAATCCTATCGAGGATTTGGCTCTCGAGATTTAGAGAACGGTGCCTTTTCGATTTTTGAGAAAGCAATCCTGTTGGGAGTCTGACTCTTGAGATTCGGAGAGCAGTGCCTCTTCGATTTTTGAGAAAGTAATCCTGTTGAGAGTCTGGCTCTCGAGATTCGGATGGTGGTGCCTCTTCGATTTTTGAGCACGTAATCCTGTTGAGAGTCTGGCTCTCGAGATTCGGAGAGTGGTGCCTCTTCGATATTTGAGAAAGCAATCATGTTGGGAGTCTGACTCTTGAGATTCGGAGAGCATTGTCTCTTCGATTTTTGAGAAAGTAATCTTATTGGGAGTCTGGCTCTCGAGATTCAGAGGGCGGTGCCTCTTCGATTTTTTAGCACGTAATCCTGTTGGGAGTCCGGCTCTCAAGATTCGGAGAGCGGTGCCTCTTCGATTTTTGAGCAAGCAATCTTGTTGGGAGTGTTTTCTCGAATATGAGTAAAGGTTGGGAATTTTTGCCAGTCTGCCTTGCCACGGAGCACAGAGGTTGACACACATTGGGACTTTCTAGTTATCAAGCAGTGGTGATGTTCCTTTACCCTTATGGGTAATAGTAGGGTAGCTGGACCTTCAAAATTTATGTGTCTAAACTTTGTTAGAGATCTTTGGCAAAGTTATCTGTGGTACCCAAAGAGCTGATGTTGCGTGTGGAAAGTGGTGCCTCTTCGGAATCCGGAGAGTGGTGCCTCTTCGATTTTTGAACCAACGGCCCTGTTGCGCTTTCTTTTATAAGGGCACCAATTGTGTGCAAGAAGTACATTCAGAAAGTTATTGCTTGTAGGAATTTTCCCCTTACTTCAGAGATTTATTGCACCTCATTTCTCCTTCATCATTTCTGAGAATGTCTGGCCTATCCGACTGTCGTTTTGAATTGAAATTTGGTGAAGAGGCAGCCATGCCTTCTCAAGACAACATATGGCGCTCATCCTTCTTATCCTCTACTGGTCCTCTTACCGTTGGGGACTTTGTGATGAAAAATGATATGACTGCTGCGGTGGTGGCCATGAACCTTCTCACTCCCAAATATAATAGACTACTTTCCAAACGGTCTGATGAGTTGGCTGTTAAGGATTCTCTGGCTCTCAGTGTTAATGTGCAGGTTCTGTCTCTAATATGGCCTAACGCCTATTTGCTCGAACCCGGCAAGTTGAATCATTGGCGACTGAAGTGATAAGTCTCAAACAGGAGATCAGAGGGCTCAAGTATGAGAATAAACAGTTGCACAGGCTCGCACATGACTATGCTACAAACAAGAACCGAAAGCTCGACCAGCTGCAGGAATATGATGGTCAGATTTTATTTGATCATCAGAGGTTTGTGGGTTTGTTTCAAAGACATTTATTGCCTTCGTCTTCTGGGGCTATACCGCGTAATGAAGCTCCAAATGATCAACATCAGAAGCCAATCATAGCGTAACACATGTCGACATCAGAAGCCAATCATAGCGTAACACATGTCGACATCAGAAGCCAATCATAGCACGACACGTGTTAATATCAGAAGCCAATCACAACACGACACGTGTCAATGTCAGAATGAAACTAGAAACTCTCTTCTATAAATGGAGATCATTTTCTCACAATATTTTCTAATGTCATTTGTACTAAATCTTTCACTAGTACTCACTAAATGAGAGCTTGAACCTATGTACTTGTGTAAACCCTTCACAATTAATGAGAACTCCTCTACTCCGTGGACGTAGCCAATCTAGGTGAACCACGTACATCTTGTGTTTGCTTCCCTGTCTCTATCCATTTACATACTTATCCACACTAGTGATCAGAGCAATCTAGCGAAGGTCACAAACTTAACATTTTATGTTGTACAAAAGTCCTCACTGATTTTGTGCATCAACATTTGACGCCGTCTGTGGGAAACGATACGAAAAGTTGTGTCGGTTCTTTCTTCATTTTTTCACCTCCGCCGTGAATCTGCAAAATCACAGAAACACCAAACCAAAATCCCAGTCCAATCTCTCTCTCTAGAAACCCAGAAATGGGTTAGCAGAAAAAACACATACTCTAGATCTCTTTCCATTCCTCATCCGGGGTTTGTTCCTAGTGCATCAAACTCTCTACATTTTTCTCTCTTTCTTCTCTTTGCTCTTGCTTCACTGGGCTTCCAATCCCACTCGATGATCTGAGCGGCGATGTTCCTCGCCAGCGTCCCGGCTTCGTAGAGTCCGAGCCCGCATATACGTCGTCGGAATCAGAGAAGCGGCCGCAATCGGTCATCGTTTAACCCGGTCATCGTTCTCCGGGGCCCACCCGACACAGAATCCGACCTGGGAAGTTTCGAGCTGTTCTATGACGATGGAGCGGGGATGTGTCTCCGCCCGCTGCTGTCGTCGATGTCGGATATCTTAATGGGTTTGGGTTGCGACCGGTTGCTCCACCAATTGACCCAATTGGAAAACGGTGTCGCGCGGCTCGACCACCATCCGGCGTCCAAAGTCGCGATCGAGTCGATGCCCATCATCAAAATCGTCGATAACCACGTCTCGACGAAGTTGCACTGCGTCGTTTGCAAAGAGGCTTTCGAGCTCGACCCCGAAGCTCGGGAGATACCGTGTAAGCACATCTACCACTCAGATTATATCTTCCAATGGCTTTCGATCTGAAATCCGTGCCTGGTTTGCCGGCACCAGCTCCCCACCGATGTGAGAGGCCTACGTGGCAGTGGCATGGCTTCGCCAGAGAACAATGGCGTGGTTAGAGAAGAAGAGACAGTAGGGTTGACTATCTGAAGATTGCCTGGTGGCGGATTCACTGTGGAGAGGTTCACTGGAGGCAGAAGAGCTGCAGAGCGCGAGCTTCCAATTGTTTACACTGAGATGGATGGTGGGTTCAATAGAGGTGGCTTCCAGTTGTCAGGTTGTTTCTTCATGATTCTGTGGTGCATCTCTGGTATGCCTCATGTGAATTTTCTAAACAATTTTTGTTGGCTGTCCATCTTCTTGAAGTGTTCTAGTTTTTGGGAAAGACGGAATACCATCTGATTCAAAGTCCATGTCTACTTTATTGGATGCCACCTCTAGCATCAAAGGCTAATAGTTCGCATACGGGTGCTCAGTCAGACAATGGTTTAATGTTGTATTACCTCCCCAGCTATAACCCATATGCCCCATGAACAACTAAAAGAGCTGTAATGGTTTCTGGCAAGGAGGAGCCAGATTCTTCTCTGCCCCCAACAATGGACTACTGTCTATTCTACTTGATCATCATCCTCCTCGAGTCTTAACAAGCATGGGCAGTTTGATCCAAGTGATGTCAAGACGCTTTTTAGAGCTCTCTTTGAAAGAATGGGCTGGCAAACTGATACTGACCTGATAGGTATGGTAAAAAGCAGAATTCCCGCTCCACTCAGTTTCACCATGTGAGGCAGGACAAGCAATAATTCAAAGAGCTCAGTGACCCATCCCCTGCATCTTCTTTACAGGGTGGTAACCATGTCTGAAGGCCCAGAGGATATGTCTACTTGAGCAAAGAAACGCAGTGGGAAACAAAAACAAAAGCAAAAGTAAAGCAGAAAAGAAAAGAGAAAGCAAAAGCAAGGAATAAACACCCCACCAGAATGATGTAATTTACTTTTCTTGTTTTTGTATGATGTAATTTATTTTTCCTCTCTTTCGGAGATATCTGTATAAACCCCATTAGAGGGTAATAATAATAATAATAATAAATTAAAATTTAAAAAAAAAAAAAAAGGGGGCAAAGCCCAAAATAAATGGGCTGGAATGTTATGGAGGGCGAAGGCCCATAAGCCCAAAATAGCACCAACCAGGTGATTAAAAGTACGCCCAGTACTCCAAAATTATTTGGCACCCTACCGCCATTACCACCAAACAAGTGATCAAAAGTACCCCCAGTACTCCAAATTTATTCAGCAGCCTGCTGCTATTACCACCAACCAGGTGATCAAAAGTACGCCCAGTACTTCAAAATTATACATGAGCATTACTCATGTCAATCATACATAAACATTCATGAGCATCACTCATTCAATCATACATAAACATTCATGAGACTCATGTCAACATTCACGAGCATCACTCATGTCAACATCCATGAGCATCACTCCTGTCAAAACAACACAAACATTCATGAGCATCACTCATGTCAATCAGCTTCAAAAGCTTCATTTACAAAAGCTCTAGCTTCAAAAGCTTCATTTACAAAAGCCCTAGCTTCAAAAGTTTCATTTACAGAGCTCCAGCTTCAAAAGCTTCACTTGCAAAGCTTCAGTGCAGGGTATACAAATACCGCATCCGAACAACCGCCACTTTGGCCCATACATGGATTCAATTTGAAGTCTCCAACCAACATACTCTATTGACTGAAGACTTGGGGGACTACACTATACACCATATATTGGGCCTCAACTGGGCTTCATGAAAAATACTTGGGGGACTTAGCCTATCACTTATGTATTAAGGAGCGAGCCCTTATTTTATAAAAGGGACTCCCTCACTTTCATTATAGAGCACCCATTATTCATGTACTGAGGAGCGATCCCTTATTTTATAAAATGGACTCCCCCACCATCACTACAGAGCATCGCCGCCAGCTGAATAACCGCCTCGCCGCGAGCATCAACTCTAACCCATCATTTTTTGTATTGAGGAGCAAACCCTTATTCTATAAAAGGGACTCCCTCACCATCATTAGAGAGCATCGCCGCCAGCTGAGCAACTACCTCACCGCGAGCATCACTCTAGCTCATCATTTATGTATTGAGGAGCGAGCCCTTATTCTATAAAAGGGACTCCCTCACCTTCAAACGCCACAAGCCGAGCCAACTAAGGCAACATAAGTCATAAGCCGAGCAATCTCGCAACATGTGCTACTTATAGCTGAGCATCATTTCACTTTGAGCACCGCCTCATATCAAGTATAAGTTCAAGACGACATCTAGTTACTTCGGCCCACACATGGACTGAATTTCAAGTCTCCAGCCAAAAGACTCTCTTGACTGAAGACTTTAGGGATTACTATTTGTACCATACTTAGGGTCTCCGTATTTAGATCTCGCATAAATACTCAGGGGACTCAAATGTAATTATGTAATAAGGGAAGGGGCAAATATGTAATAAGTGATGAGCCCTTATTCTATAAAAGAACTACTCACCCTCACAATTGGGGGAGGCCATTTCTTAGGGCATGGGAAAAGTTCTCTCACCCTCAGAAGCTCTCTCCCTCACTCCCCTCACCTCTCAGAGAAATACATAATCAGTGTGGATGTAGCCCAAACCTTGGGGTGAATCACGATACATCTTGCGTTATTTACTTTCATGCAAATTCACGGTCGGATTTACGTACCTCCGGTTTTGTGCATCAACAGAGACTTTTTTAAGCAAATCTCGTTATCATTCCTCACACTTCGTGGTTGATTTTTTTTTTTTCAAATAGAACACATACAAACTGAGGATAGTGTGCATAATGGGCCTCAATAAAACATTGTCGAGGCTTTCAACCTGGTTGAAGGAAAAAGAGTGTCCCGCACGACAAAAAGAACTATCTTTAAATGACAATACATAACAAAACATAACAAATTACGAGCTTTCTTCAAATAAATACCCCTAATCAAATCAAGGGCGTCTTCAAACCATAAGAACTATTGATTACTTCCAACATCCATTCGAGCAAGCATGTGCGCAGCTGAATTACCTCCCCTCTGCACATAGTTCACCAACGACGGAGGAAAAACTGGAGCAAAAAGCTCAGATCATTAATGATATGCCCTAAAAGTGAACAATCCCCATCCTAACATTTCATGGCAGCCAAGACCAAGCTAGAGTCACCTTCAAAAATCAGCCTTTGACTATCAGGACAAAACGTTTGGGCTAGCAACACAGCCTGACAAGCAGCAAAGAGTTCTCTATAGAACGCAGAGCATGTCCAACCAATCGAACCTGCAGTTGCAACAATGAATTCTCCCCTATGATCTCGCATAACAGCACCAAATCCTCCACTTGAACCTTGCTAGATCCACATTCTGTCGAAATTGCACTTAACCAAGTTGACTTCAGGTTTCCGCCATCTCTGCGGGGGATTGGTGGATTTTTTCGTACCTATTTTATGCCAGTTTTGGTGCTCCTGCAGCCATCCCTCTGTTTTGACCACCAGTTCCTGCGGCAACACCCGAGCCCCATCCCAAACGTCGTCATTCCTATTCTTCCATAACATCCAAATGGTCATCAAACAAAGATCGAAAACCATATAAGGGGAATGCACAGCAATACTAGATAGCCAATGAAGAAACTGTTGATGGTCCCCTCCTCGATTCTAAATCCCAAACCACTAAACCAAACTATCTTAGCCAGGTTGTAGTCCCGAAGTATATACTCCGTTGATTCACCGTGTTCCCCACACAGACTACAACAATTATCCACAAACACTCACCGCTTATGAAGGTTAAATTTTGTGGGCAGAGCATCATGCATGCACGCTAGGCACAAATCTTAACCTTCCCCGATACACAAACGTTCCATAACTTCCTCAACAACTTGCATCGTCCATCGTCTAGCAACAGAGCAAAGGCACTTGCACCAGCTCCTTCAAAAAAGACAAGTGCCTTGGCCACATGATAGACACTCTTTACAAAACAAACTTCCCGTTGCGTTCATAATGCCAAACTCTACGATCCATGATCGTTCGAAAGCTTAACAGAATACTCAAAATCTGTTCCACTTCCTCTTGAGAGAACATATCCTGTAATAGCCTAATATGCCATTGCCTTAAACATACCACAAACAGTTTATCCACTGTGGTCTCTGTGTCCCAGTCTCCCAGCGGTGGGCTCAACACTTGAAAGTAGGTGTCCCTCAGTAGCCAGTTAGTTTTCCAAATTTTGATAGTTGACCCATCCCCCACCTGCCAACGACACCCTTTAAGAATCACAGGCCTAGCCGCCGCAATGCTCCTCCATACATACGATTTACCCAAGCACTAAGAAACTCGGTATTTGGAAAATATTGGGCTATAAACACTTGATAGGCTAGGGACTCAGGTTGTTGGAGAAAACGCCAAGCTTGCTTTGCCAATAAAGCAAGGTTAAACGCATAACCCACCCTCTTGTTTAGGCTTACACAATTGGCGCCAATTAAGCCAATGAATTTTCTGCTTGCTCGGATCACCATTCCACCAGAACTTTGCAATCATTGCATTCACCTATTCACAGAAAGATTTGGGAAGAAGAAAACATTGCATAGAGTACATGGATAAAGCTTGTGCCACAGTTTTCACTAGCAACTCCCGCCCGCACAACTCAACAAACCACCACGTCAGCTTTGTAATTTCTTCCAAAGATGATCTTTCACATATGAAAAAGTTTCTTTCTTCGACTTTCTGATGAGCACCGGTAAGCCTAAGTATTTGTCATGAAACTCGATTCGTCGCATGCCTAGACAATTCGCAAGGAGCTATTTGTCATAGGTTGTGAGATTAGTGCTAAATGAAACACAACTCTTTTCCAAATTAACGACTTGTCCCTAGTTAGGATAGCTGAGAGACCTTCGGCACACATGACAAATAAATACGGGGATAGGGGATCTCCTTGCCGAATTCCCCTTCCAGGCTGTACATACCCTACTGACTCACTATTTAACTTAAAAAAGTAGGTCACAGTAGAGACACATAGCATAATCATATGAACCCATGTCTGTGAGAAACCCATTCGTTCCATAATGGCCTCTAAAAACTTCCACTCCAAATTATCATAAGCCTTACTGTTGTCCAATTTCAATGCCATTAGACCATTCATCCCCGATGACCTTTTATGCATATAATGGGCAACCTTCGCAGCCATCAAATAATTATCTGAAATCAACCTCTCAGGTATAAAAGCACTATGTGTGGGGGAAATTATACGAGGGAGTATGAGTTTCAGTCGATTCGTTAATACCTTCGCCATAATCTTATAAAGCACATTACAGAGGCTAATAAGACGCAACTGATTCATCTTCGTTGCCTCTCTCACCTTGGGAATCAAGGTGACATGAGTATAATAATCTTCCTTAATATTTGCCCCAATAACACCATTCACGAACTCCCTTATAAACATCAGGACCAACAATCCCCAATGTTTTTGGTAGAACCATGGACTCATGCCATCAAGCCCCGGGGCTTTAGTAGGATGCATCTGGAACACAACACACTTCACTTCCTCATCCGAGATAGGCCTTTCAAGCTCAAAATTCATTTCCTCATTGACCATGTGTGTTCTATTGCATAAGACATCTTCAAAATTAGCAGTAGCATTTGAAGTAAATAAATTGGAGAAATAGGAAACCACCATATCCTTCATTCCCTCTCAATCTTCATGCCAAACCCCGCCATCATCTAAAAGCTCATGCAACCAATTCCGATTATGCTTCATATTGGCTTTCTGGTGGAAGTACTTAGTGTTCCAATCGCCAAGCCTGACCCAATTTTCTTTTGCTCTTTGTCTCCAGAAAAGTTCCTCTTACTCAAGCAAGTGGTTCAAATGTCCAATGAGCACCTTCTTTTATTCAATCGACTCATCCGTAAAAGGTTGACCCAGCAAAGATGTAAGTTTGTCCTCGTCCAATCAAGCATCATTGCTCTTCCCTTTAATTTTGTGAATTATCATAAAAAGGAAAAGATTTGTGAAAATAGATTAAAGGGAATGATGATGCTTGATTTTAAATATTTTTTTTCCCTCAACCTCAAGTCTAATTACTGGAATTTATGTCATAAATTGAGATTTGATTACAATAACTACATGCACTTAATACAATTATCATCTCGATGATGATTGTACTTATTTGTACCATACTTGACTAATCTCAAAACTACTGAGCACCGGTCAACGTTATACCGTCAAGGATCCAGAAGAGTTTCCCTCCAACTAGGAGACCAATCACAGCGCAACACGTGTCGACATCAGAAGCCAATCATAGCACGACACTTGTCAACATCAGAAGCCAATCACAACACGACATAAAGGAGAGCTTGACAATATGGCATAATGTCATTTGTACTAAATCATTCACTAGTACTTACTAAAGGAGAGCTTAAACCTATGTACTTGTGTAAACCCTTCACAATTAATGAGAACTCCTTTACTCCGTGGACGTAGCCAATCTGGGTGAACCACGTACATCTTGTGTTTGCTTCCCTGTCCCTATCCATTTACATACTTATCCACACTAGTGACCGGAGCAATCTAGCGAATGTTACAAACTTCTCACTTTCTGTTGTACCAAAGTCCTCACTGATTTTGTGCATCGACAGTAATTAATATAATCAGATGATGATTATATTAAATACATATATTCACATGAATTATATCTAACCGTTAGATGATGATTGAATTGAATACATATAAGTATTATCGTCAATGATGACATTTTACTCTTTTTTTTAGAATGAATTGTGTTATCTATACACCTCTTTTTAGATCATCTCCAAAGAAAATGTCAAGTTATAAAAGTCAAATTACAATTGATGGCTGATGTGACAATATAAAGTCTTATGTCAAATTTTATATTTCTCCGACCGAATTGCTAAATATTATTATTTTTTATTTAAATAGAGTTTTAAATGGTTGTAATTATTAAAAAAATTGTTGAAACAAAGTTCTTATTAGTTGAAATGTGAGTGGAATAAGAACCCACTATTAAAATGAATTAAAAATAAATTTGACATTGATGTCAAATTTGACTCCTAATCACAAAGTCTTCTAATTCAGTCAACAAATAATATTTTGGTTGGATAGATGCACAATGGCATTCCACCTAGAATTTTAATCTCATTTGGAGATACTCTTACCTTTTACAAATTTTTCTCAATTTCCAACCGTCGAATTGAATGAACTGAAGAATGTCAAATGATATCATTGACAAGAAAAGTGTGAGCGGAATAGGACTACCCTTTAGAAAGTGTGAGCGGAATAGGACTACCCTTTAGAATTGCGTAATGCTAAGGAGATTAAATTTGAAGATAAAAATTTACAAACTAAATGATGTGTCACTAGTATGAATGAATATTTGTATCTACACTTAAGTAATAAACAAATTATCAACTACCATATCATGTAATTTCTAAAATTTTGTCTATAAATTTTATCTCCCAAACATTACCCTTTAGAATTAGATGGCAAAGAAAGTTCTTGCCAAAAAAAAGGTAGAAGAAGTTGATGGCGTTTGACTCATTGCAAAATTAATGGGGACGAAAAGAAGTCGACAAAAGAGAAAAAGAAATTAGGGACTAAAGAGATGACGCAGCAGACGCTGCATGCTGACCCAAACTAGAAAATCACATAACCGGATTCCCTGAGCTTAGGAGGCTAAGCCTCATGAGCAAAGGATCAAGACAGTTGAAATTGATCAAACGATTATAAACAAGAGGTCTCTCTAAAAGTTATAATAATTGCAACTGTTGGATCAAATTTCAACAGCTCGGAGGGGATCCGGTTCCGAAAATCACCGAAATTTACAGAAGTAATCTAACCTACCTACGTACCAACTCCTATTTGATCTTATCTTACCTGTTAATTAGTAGTAATTAATTTAGTTTATTACGGTTACAGGCCATACCAAGTTGGCATGTCACATGAAAAATCATATTAATCAAGTCTGCAAAGTGCAAAACAAATTATATATTCAAATGTTGCAATGGAATTTTACAGCTATTCACATCTTTCTTGAGTACTTGAGCTAAGTATCTAATGATCCTTAAGTTTTGTTGGATAACCAGTTGAACGGCTCACAAGTGTATCAAGTTTGTTTCGTCAAGGCAACAAAGATGCAACTGATGTATGCAAGTTTTCTTTATGTTTAAGCCTATAAATTACCCTCAGAAGAACAAAAATATACATTCAAAAATTGATCTATCTTATACACTTACATAACCTCACGATATTCACAATACAAATCACATTTAGTTAACATTGCCTAAAAATTGTTTGAAAATTTTGGACAAAGAAAATCCAACTTCCAGCCGTTGTTTCTAACTTTCTATATCCCCAATCCAAATCAAGATTAAAGCAGGCTTGACATGGTGTTTTAATCCCTAACTAGTATTTCTGGGTAAATTTTTTATTTGAATCGAATTGAAGAACCAAAAAACTTCTACTGGTTCGTGGTTTTTCAGCAGGAAAGCACCGTTGTTGGTAATTCGTAAGAGAAAGATCGAGAGGTTGGACAACGAGAGAAGGCAACGTTTGGGAGCAAAAGAAGACTAGGTTTGAGAATGACAGAAGGAGGGAGGGAGGGAGGTGAAAAGGAAGAAAAAGTGGAGAAGAAGTTGAAGTAGAGCCTTTAACGATGATTGACGTGTGGGTAACGTGGACAAATATGTCTTTCCACTGTGCCAAGGAGGAGAAAGAACGAGGGATGGGAGAGCAGCTTGAGGCCATTTTTGTCATTTCACTGTTTGCGAGTAGTAGTTGAGTTTTAGTATATGTATGATGATGTGTGGCTAGCTACACTTGGAGTGGAATTCAGTTAGTAACAATTCACAACTTGTTTTGCTTTTGTGCCAACTTCTTTTTTCCTTCAATTTATAACCTTTTTCTTCCTTTATCAGATAAAAGTCTCAAGCTGGAAGGAGAGATCTGAAACATTTCTTGTTCTATCGAGGCATACGTCAATTAGTGGGGAAACAAACAAAAACATGTAGCTGATGTGTATGTGGCTACATTAGCCGGAGCATATGTACTTAATACTTCCCTTAGGCCATCTCCGATTTGTGATGGCTAAAGGTTCAAAAATAAAAAGAATTGTCTGATTTGTTCAAAAAATCATCTCCAATCGATGACTAGGCTATAATTTTATGAAGCCTATCAGGCCATTATTTGGCGAAAGTAGCATCAGACTGGCCAAATGTAGCCCCCTCTTAGCCTTTTTTTGGCACTCAACTCCTAAATTGCAATAACTTATTCAAATCTAACGGCTAGATGTGAAAACATTCAACGGTAGTTTAATGAAATTAATAAATTAGTAAGAAGGCTATATTTAGCCCATTTGATTTGTTTAGCATTTTCGATTGGAAATGATCTTATATATCTGAATTCGAAATCTCTTCTTCAATTTGATGGGCTTCTCTTGGCCAACAAAAAAACTAACTTTTCATATGAGAAAAGGGATGGGTTTCCCTTGGTCTATCAGAAACATCGATGTCATGCCTGCCTTTATTTTTATTCATAATTCCTCGAATAGGTCCACAGATATAAAGTAAAAAAAGGAAATTGGCTTTTGCTTCAAGAATTCTATACCTTGTCTTGCCCATAATGTTGAATCTCACATTCCTTGTCCTAAAAGTTCCACATTTTCACTCTTGATATTAATTATTGGGGTTCAATTAATCATCTATAACAAACGGGCTAACACATATATGATATGTGTGACATTATGGTTTAAAAAATTTAATAATTACTCGTTGTTGGATCTAATCTAAAGATGGAGGCCAACTTTGCACCAATAACTATTTTTGTTTAATCTTATTGAAAACAATTCTTTAGATTATATCCAATTGTGAGTGAACAAGAAATTTCTTGAGCTATGACGTTTAGATGAACGTGACTAATGATGATATGTGTAGTGCACGGGTCACAAGTTGTCCTCACATGTCCATGCTATCTTAGATTGATGTAACAAAGGATTTTTTTTTTCGGAACAAAGACATCTGATATGTATGAAAAGCTTCTGTCCACCACAATCATATCCCTTACAGCCACAGCCAAGTATTGGATAAGCTGCTCTCCGCACTTTTTCTATTGAGCATACTTTCACTTTACCTCATGATACTGCATCCATAACCCTTACCAAAGTATTTTTAAGGAGATTAATTAGTATTTTTCAAATGATTAATCATATGGAATTACTATCTATTTGTCTTCCCCTACAATGCAGCAACCAAGAAGCATTACAAGATTTATGTGCTGAAGTTTGGGAATCAGAAGAAGTTCCTACACTTGAGCTCATTCAACCCTTGTCCAAAACTCGTTGAAGGCTCCTTTACACCGATTTCCTCTCCATCTGATAGCTAGTTTATTTCCTCACAAGTATATTTTTCTTTCCAAATATAGAAAGTTAGGAGTGTAGAATGAGATTTTTGAAGTGCTAATAACAATTCTCGATTAATCATATGGAATTACTATCTATTTGTCTTCCTCTACAATGCTGCAACCAAGAAGCATTACTAGATTTCTTTGCTGAAGTTTGGGAATCAGAAGAAGTTCATACACTTGAGCTCATTCAACCCTTGTCCAAAACTCATTGAAGGCTCCTTTACACCGATTTCCTCTCCATCTGATAGCTAGTTTACCTTATAAAGTGATTATACAGGTCCAAACTTGTTGCATGAAATTTTATCAGTGGCATTAGCAATCATAGCTAGCTCGAAGAATGGCAAGTCGCTTTCAGTTCAGGCCTCGTCGCTTTGATTTTTGTTAGAATTAAGAAGGGAACTGAACTACGTTGTTTGAACTTATCATTATTTGATCCGTCATCAAAGATAAACATCAGCTTCTTGTTACATAATCATAAAAAAGTTAACTTAGCATATAGCTTGCTAAGCTTTCTGAGCTCTTCATTTCTTGAGAACATATTTTTGCCTCTCTGTCTTGGCAGCTCAACGAATTGTTGCAAACATCCTTCGGATCAGTCCATTAAGTTTTTTGGGTGAAACTGCAGGTTTGAAGCTCTTCATACATTTTTAGTTACCACAGTGCAGGTGTAGAGTTCAAGCAAGTAATTGATAAAATCTCCCTTTAACCTAAACTAGTCAAAACTCATTTCTCCTCGCACCCTCCATAAGGGCTTACTTGCTATACTCATATTGAACAAACAAAAATTGGTTACTCATGGCATTTGTCAAGGGTATTTTGTGGTTAGCAATAAATTAACTAACAAAACAGAAAGTCAAGACCTACCTTGTTATGGGTCTAATGGTCTAACTTCAAACTCCATAACTTTTAATAAAAAATAATTAAATTTAAACTTGTGATATGATCATTGTTATCAGTTAAAATGTAAAAGGGAGTGAAAGGAAATAAATTTTCTTTAATATAGCAAATAGAGGTATATGCATTATATAAAAAAATAAAAATAATAAGAACATGGAGTTCTCTCCCGTTTGGTGAGAGCTCTTCTCTCTCCTTGAGAGTGTTTCTCACTGGTTTGTGAGTGTTTTTCCGTTCATCCTCAATTTCGAAGCCACCGATCCTAGCTCTGTCTAGGGTTGGTGGCAGTCCTTCGTTCTTTCTTCTTTCTTCTTCCCTTTCTTTCTCCCTTAACTTGTTTTTCCTTTGTTTGGCTGGATAGTTCTCATCCATCACCTCTACTTTCCTCTAATTTCAATGTCCTTTAGGCCAAACTCCCCTTCCTTTTACCTCTATGATCAATCCGCTCCATAACCTTTTTCATAAAATCAATCCTTCATCGATCTCGTCCGGATCTGCACACACAAATCTGTTGGTGTGTAACCCTTCAACTGAAGCTTGGCGGCAAAGATCAATTTAAATGTTTTTGTTTTTAGTTTGAATATGAGCCAATGGATCATAGTCCATATGGCAGCTCAATCTTGTATCTAGCTTAAGTAATAGATTAAGACAAGTGGCATCATCTCATAGGGTGATAGGAATTAAGGGTTGAGATTGTATCTTGGTTTGGTGAGTGAAGGATCTCCATTCCTTTCCATGTATAACAGTAACAAACACACACATGTTTGCAGTGTGAAAAAAAAATCAGAAATATATTCCATCATCTTCTGTATAAAATTCTCTCTATATTCTCTGCCATTTTCAAAGGTTGCAGAAAACCTCCATTGAAATACACATACACTAACATGGCCTCAGAGCCAGGTTTCATTGTCTAAAATGGGCGTGAAATCTGTGAGTGCGATTGAGCTGCATTTTGAGCTCAAATCAAATCTGGAAATTGAGATTTCTTGAATCCAAGTCTAACATGGCCGGATCAAGTAGTGCCAAGTTTAGAGCCCAGGTTTTCAATGGAGAGAACTACGAATTTTGGAGGATTCGTATGACAACTATACTGAAATCGTATGGTTTGTGGGAGTTGGTTGAAAATGGGTTTGAACCTCCAGATCCGAAGACTGAGAAAGCAGTGGTCGACGAGACGAAGAAGAAGACACCGGAGGTGGTGTCATTTAGTGATATTCTAATGAAGGATGCTCGTGCGCTTGGAATGATTCAAGGTGCTATCTTGGATCAGATATTCCCCATAATCGTGAATGAAGAGACATCCAAAGGAGCTTGGGATGTTCTGAAGGGTGAATTTAGAGGAGATAAACAAGTAAGAAATGTAAAATTGCAAGGGTTACGTAGAGATTTTGAGTATACTCGTATGAAGGATAGTGATTCATTATCTGTATATCTCTCTAGATTGTTTGATATTATTAATCAAATAAAAAGTTATGGAGAAGAACTATCTAGGGAAAGAATTATGCAGAAATTACTAATCAGTCTTCCAAAAACATATGATGCAATCTGTTATGTGATTGAGTATTCTAGAGATCTCAAAACTCTTGAGGTCCAAGAAGTTGTTGCTTCTCTCAAGGGATTCGAGCAGAGGCTTGATTTACATGTTGAGTCATCTACTGAGAAAGCATTTGCAAGTTTAAATGTTGCAACTAAGAGTTCCAGAAGTGGTGGATTCTCTGGGAATCAGAGATCTCAAAAGAACTGGAATCCAAGAGGGAGATGTTGGGATTACAAGTCTAACTTTGTCCATAAGCAGAATAACACTCAGAGAAATTGGGATCAGAAGCCTAATTATGTTCAGAGGAAAAATAATGCTCAGAGAAATTAGGATCATAAGCCTAATTATGCTCAGAAACAAAACAACACTTAGGGAGATTGCAAATGGTGTGACAGGTTTCACTATGGGAAGTGTTGGTATGAAGGAAAACCAAAGTGTACAAGGTGTGGGAAACCAGGTCATGCTGTGAAGGATTGTAATAAGAACAAGGGAATGCAAAAGGTCAATTATGCAAGGCAAATAGGAGAGATAGGATCACTGTTTTATGTTTGTAATGCAGTGACAGATGTGAAGGTTAACAACTCTTGGTATATTGACAGTAGTTGCAGTAACCACATGACAGGTGATGAGACTTTGTTGGTCAATATCCAGAGAAATTTGACTTCCAAAGTGAAAATGGGAACTGGATAAATTGTTCAAGTAGCTGGAAAATGAACTATGGTGATAGAGACCAAATTGGGAAGAAAACACATACAAAAAGTGATGCTTGTTCCTGGACTCGAGGATAATCTTCTCAGTGTTGGACAGATGATGGAACATGGCTATTACTTGGTGTTTAGAGGAAATGTAGTGAATATTTTTTTATGGCTGGGCACTTGACAATTTGGTAATGAGAGTACAAATGACTAATAATAGGTGTTTTCCCTTGACAATGATGCCTGCAACACAGTTTGCACTAATAGCTAGTGTTACACATTGCTCTCAGATATGGCATAAGAAATTGAGACATTTGAATTAGAGAAGTCTCTAGTTGCATGAAGAACATGAAATAGTGCATGGATTGCCTCACTTGGAAATGTCCACAAGTGTATGTGAGGGTTGTATAATGGGAAAACAACACAGGGACTCATTTCACTATGAATCAACCTGAAGAGCCAAGAATCCATTAGAATTGATTCACACAGATATCTATGGTCCAATTGATAAGCTCATATTTATACATATTTTACATCAAATTCTCTCGTCTTTTCTTAGTTAGTTTCTCATATTTTTGTGCTATTTACTTTGTTTTTGTGTTTTATCGAATTTATCTAGCTAAGAAAATAAAAAATAGCATAAGTGTGATTTTATGTAATAAATTCGTCAATGTAGATTAGCTTTTAAATTAAATAATATATATATATATATATAATAATAATGATTCATGATGATGTTTGAAACATCATCATGGTTTGTTTTGTAAAGAAAAGAATATAAAAAAATGATAAAAAGAAGGTTGCTGCCTTTGCAGCTGGCAGCAAGACATTGATGTGCTGGAGACGTGAAAAACAGAAAGTTGTCCAAAGCAGCTATTATTGGACGGAAAAAGAAGAAATAAGGGAGAATAAAGGGCAGTCAGGACGGGAGAGGAAGGCTGCCCTTTGGCAGCGAGGTCAGGAAGACGAGGGAACTTCAAGAGGGCCTCGGGATTTGAAGGAGCGCTGCCTTTGCAGCGTGAGCGAGAGAAGGCAGTGCAGGAGAGCAGAGGGATAGACGCGAGTGCTGAGCTGCTGAGGCAGCTGGCGAGAGCAAGCACAGCTGGCGGAAAGGAGGATAGAAGACACGAGAAGGCCAGGGCAGCTAACGTGAGGGTGGAAGGCGCTGCCTTTGGCAGCATGCGCAGAGAAGAAACCAGAGAGGGAGCTGGCGCATGGGAGAGGAAACGGAAGGCAGGAAAGAAAGACAGCTGCCTCGAAATAAAAGGAGCTGGAGGACTGTGCTGACAGAGGCGGGCTCGAGCTTAAGCACAGAGGATCACTTCCTCGTTTGGTTTTATTTTTCTTAACTCATGTTTAATTTAATTTGTTTTTCAATTATATTAAACATGTGTAATTAATTTCTGTTTAGTTAGAGGGAAATTTGAAACCATGAATATTTGTTTATTATAATTTGATTTACTCCAGTTATGAATTCTTGAACGTTGGATGTGGTTTATTTTTCTGTGTTGATTAATAACTTGTTTATGTTTGTGGGTTAAGGGTCGACACTTAATTTGAATGCTTAGACTTGATGCTAGGATATAAGGGAATTTCACCTAATCGTTATGAACTTATATCCATGAGTAGTAAAAATCGCTAGTCACGATTGTGTTTAATAAACCCTAGGTTTGATTAACATGCGTATCCCATAGTTATGAATGCCTAGTCGATGTTTATGATTTCCATTGAACTTAATGATTTTTGATATGTCTCTCTATCATGCGTATTCCATAGTTAGGGAACTTGATAAAAATAATTTGGTTGTGATGCGTTTCCCGTCCAATTCAATGAATCTAGGGAAATCTGAAGGTTAATTTAAGCGGACCTAATTAACTTGGAGCATTGTCATTTATTCGTTTGTTGAAGTCATAACTGGGAATTAAATTATATGCATTTGTTCATGTGTGGGTAAGGACCCCTCTAACTAACGTTTCATCATTTTATTTCTATAAAATATATTTTCTTTGAAGTTTGTTTTTAAGTTTCTGTTTTAAATTTACTTTTCTTTAAAAATCAATCCCCCGTTTATTTTAAAGTGTTAGATTTGTTAGAAATCAATTTAGTTTGTGTTTTCTAAAGTCTTGAATTATTTTGAGTTTTTTTATTTATTTTGGTTTATTTGTTAGTTTTATTTTGAGTGATTCTAATTAAGTGTTTTGATTTTAGTTTAGAGTTTTAAATTTTGTTTTTACGTTTTTAATTTAATTTTACTTTGGTTAGCATCCCTAGTTAATCCCCGGCCTAGAACGATCCCTACTTATCCATATACTACAATTGTCACAAATAGGGTTTAATTTTGTGCGTTAGTTAATTTTCGCATCAAATTTTTGGCGCCGTTGCCGGGGATTAGCAAATTTGCTAATCCCTTGTTTATGTTTTTGTTTGTGTATTACTTTTTATTTTATTTTATTTTATTTGTGTTTATTTTATTTTATTTTATTTGTTTTTGTTTGTTATGTTTTGTTTTTAACTTTTGATATTTGATTTAGTTTTCTTTGATTTTAGGTACAATGGAGCGAGACATGGCACTCGAATCTATTCAAGCTCAATTGGCACAACTCACTGCTCAATTGACTCATAATGCCGAACGGACCACAATGCCAAGTGTCCCTACACTTGATGTGCCCTATGGGCAAGGATATCAAACTCATCAATATCCCCAATTTTCTGCAAATGAAGATGTTTGGGGATATCAAGGCCATAACCAATCAAGGGGCAACATGTTTTCCAACGCTTATAATTCGGATTGGAGAAGTAATTCAGAGTATATGTGGGATGAACCTCAACAATTTCAACAAGGTGGATATTGGCAGCAAGACGAGTTCTATTCAAGACCTATGCAGCCACCACAGCATCCCCCACAGCAATTTCAATCGAATTCAAGTATGCCCATTAATTATAATGAAATTCTTGATGGACTCATTTCTTTGGCGCAGGGTTCACAAAATCAAGCTGAGGAGACTCACCAAGCAGAATATTGGCAGCCATCGGAGGAGTACTATCAATGGCCATATGAACCACCACAGCCTCCACCACAATCTCCCCAACCAAATTCAGGTACGTCCTCGGATAATGACATTTTGAATAAGTTACTAACCTCTTTGACCCAGGACGTAGAAAATCGAAACATGGAGATGCAAAATAAAGCCAACAAGGTGGATGCTTTGGAGGAGCAAGTTGGGCAGATTATGGAATTCATGGCACAGATTCGAGATCAAGGTGACATGGAGGATGAAGTTGTCCCAGAACCATCCAAACACAGCCCGAACATGGATGAATTGTTGCTGCAAGCAGAAGATGAGGATGACGACTTGGGCAGTTTAGAAGAATTCTTGTCGCAAACCCCTCAAGTCCTTATGCCATCCAACTCAGGTGAGGAGGTTCTAAGTTCAATTCATTCTAACATCGTTCCACCAAATGTCCTTTTTCCTTGCAGGTTTTTAAATCCCAAGGAAGAAGTGAATGAAAAATACGTTGTGGAAGATCTTCCCAAGGTGCATTGTGATATCCAAATTCTTGGTGTACCAAATCAAGTTCCCGATGGTATTGAAACGTTCAAAGAGACTTGTACACCAAGAATAATTATTCCAGAAAATGAGGTGGCCGGAGAATCTGTTGATCATATCAAAGAGGCTGTGCATGAGACAATCAAGCCCAAAGGAGTTAAGACTGAGGACACGGGACAAGCCACAACCATCATAGTAAACCTGGCTAAGTTCAAAGTCCCGGAAATGTTCAAAAATGTGGTGTTTGTCATTGAGTTTGAACGAGAAAGTAAGCCATCTTCTCCATTTTTAATTTTATGTTATACTAACAATTTAATTTTGATGATTCAGGCACCGTCATTAGAACTTAGACCGTTGTCGGATCATTTCAAGTACCACCGTCCGTTCAATGATAAGCCCATGCATTTGAATAATGAAGGGAGGCCTAGGAATCACCCACAATCAGATTTGCATTCCTAATCCCTTCTCTTTACTGCTTTCATTTTGTTTTGTTTATTTAGTTGTGATTTTTGTTTAGAAAGATAAACATAGTTTTTTTTTACTTTGATTTACTTATTTTACATTGATATTTAAAAAAAAAAAAAAAAAACATAAACATTCATATAAATAAAAATAAATAAATAAATAAAAAAATAAATAAATAAAAAAAAAAACAAAACAAAACAAAAATACTTTTATTTATATTTATAATTAAATAAACTTAAAGCATAAATATTTTACAATAATGTAAAACTAATAGCTTTCATTGGTCGTTGGTAGGTGGTGCCTCGGAGGTCGACGGAGCCCCTGAAAGACGAAGCGCCAGAGCTGGATCATTCGGAGCCTCAATACTTGGTGCTGCTCCCGAGGACGAAGGCAACACAAACCTCGGGAGTAACGTCATAAAGCGTTGATGATCACTCTGAATCCGCACTTCGGACTCCTGCAGCTGATCTAGCTTCCTCTTCATGCTTGTGGAGTAATTGGTTGCAAGCATGTGCAAATCCCTGTTCTCATGCCTAAGCACTCTGACCTCCTGCCGAAGACTAGCCACTTCAGCCATCAACGACTCCACCTGACGAGTTCGTGCAAGAAGGCGCTGGCCCATGTTTGATACGGAGCCTGCGCATCGGACGCTGTAGGCCATAGAGTCCTGAACAGCCAGTTCGTCGGACCGCCTGGAAAGTATCCTAGTGTCTCTAGGAGTGAGCAGATTTTTGGCCACCACCGATGCGGTTGTTTCGTTCATCATCATGGAATCCCCAACTGTAAGAGGACCATTTGGGGATATGAAGGATGGCTGCCAAATGTTGGTTGGAGAAGATATATCACTATCTTCCCCAACATTCAAGTTAAGGCGACGGTCAGAGGGGCAAGACATATTTGAAGGTGTTGAGAATGAAGAGTCGGACTGATCAAGATTAAAAGAAATGCAAGGAGGAAGTGTTTACAGGAGAGAGTGTTTACAGGGGGAGCTTAAGTGTGTTGTGGAACAAAAATGAGCGTTCTTATAAGAAGAAGAAATCGTTGAGGCATCACTCAGCAGTCGAAGAGGCGCCCTCTCGCAAATCGAAGAGCCGGGCTCCTTTCTCAAAAGCCGGATTCTTTTCTCAAAAGCGGCGTCGCCGTTCTCAAAAGTCGGTTCATTTCTCAAAAGTCGGACGCCGCTCTCTCAAAAGTCGGTCGTCTTTATCAAAAGTCGGAGCGGTCAGGAATCACGAGGCGAACAGCTTTTCCAATTTTGTCGTCACTCGTCACGCGCGCTGTCAGCTTTGCGCAAATTACGGGTGGCTTTTTCAGAAAGCGCGTAACCTGTACTGTTCATCCATCCACCGGCTGCCGACAGGGGTAAAGGAATAGTTTCGGTTATGAAGAAAAGTCCTATAAACGTCTACCTTCGCCATCCAGCAAAGGCACATCCCCTATACACTTCTTCATCTCCGAAAATTTTTTTCATCTCCGAAAATGCCTTTCCAACAAACCCTCTCGAGTTTCTCTGTGTTTCTCATTCCCTGGGATACCTTTGCAAATAAATCATCTAGAGCTAGAGTATTTCATATCATGAAGGTTGAAAGCAAGAGTATCTCATATCACGCTTTCTCCCTGTCCTTGTCCTTGTCTTTGTGATAAGGAGAAAGCGGGCAATCAGCCAGCACTCGGTGTCAATCTTCCAATCTAAGAACCGACTGCCTGGAAATCCTTCCTGATTGCTTACCTAGCATTGCTTACCTAGCATTGCTCTCGAGTGCTCATCTTCAACCGCTGATGTACTTCCGAAGAAGACGCCACATCTGCCTGGAGAACAGCCAAGGCAAGCGAAAATGTTACTTGAAGCATGTGGAGACAATGTGCTGTTTCATCTTCAAGATCAAGTCTCATTTTCCTTGCTAAGAAGTTCCCCAGCCCAGTTCAAGCATACACCTGTGGAACGATACTTCTTCAAAAGCAAAAGTATCCCATATCATCAGAGTCAAAGGCAAAGATATCTCATGGCATGCTTTTCCTTTACCCTTGCTCTTGGCTACGAGTCAAGGTGAAAGAAGGCAATCGGTCGGCACTTGGACAGATTGAACAAAGAATCAGACCACCACCTCTACCTCGTGCCTACCTGCCATGCAGAAGAACAAAAAGAGAAGAATGTAGCCTGCAGACTCAATCAACCCGGCAGAAGGAGTCCGAGTTGAAACCAAGAGCTCGAGAAGCTTCAACACCACCACCAATCAAGTCTCATTTTCCTTGCTAAGAAGTTCCGAGGCCAGTTCAAGTTCAAAGCTGTGGAAAGTCACCAAACAGGACCAATGATCACTTTTTAGTTTTATTCATTGTCTTTTATTTTCATTTTTAATTTTTCGTTTGCATTTTCTACATTTTCTTGCGTGCTTAACTGTTTTATTTCTTTTCTTTGCAGGAACTTTTGGCTATTTCCACCCTTGAAGTTGATTGCAGAATTTTAGCTTGGGGGTCATCGCTTGATTTTTTCTGCAAATTAGGGAAGTTTTCAGTCCTATTGCTTTATTTTGTTTCTTTGTATTTATTTATTTTATTTTTATTTGCATTTTATTATATTTTCTGACATTGGGGACAATGTCTAGTTTAAGTGTGGGGGTAAAGAGTATAAAAATGACCAAATTGAAAATTTTTGTACCTTCGACTTTGAACTGGTTTCATTTGTTTCCATGTTATTGCTTTGTTTTCTTAATTAGTTTTGTTTTATTAAAAAAAAAAAAAAAAAAAAAAAAATCGGAAAATTTAAAAAATCCAAAAATATTTCCTTGTTTTCCTTATTGATTTGAATTAGATTTTTGTTAGTTTCCCGACCCAATGATATAATTGGATAAAATTTGAACCATGATGATCAAGAACTTAGTTAACATGTGTTGTGTGAAATTCCTAATTCTCGTGTTAGTTTGTACATATCTGATCATCTTTGAAAAACCAAATGCACATAGCCTTGTTGATGTGAAACTAAAGCATGATTTAAAGCTCCATATGTGAATTTAGTGACCATATACATCCTATGTGAGTTTTTGAGCCTATTGAAAGTGTGTGCATTTTTCATACACTCTTATTCTTTCATGTGTGATGAACTTATGTGATATACTTCTCTAGAACTTGCATAACGATCTTTCGAAATATTTGTCATTGATTGCATGAACTTGAAAATGATAGAGGCATTAGGTTTACCACCATGGCCCAAATAACCTTGTTTCCCAAAGAAAAATGATATCATTAGATTGCCAATTTGAGCCGTATTTGTGAGCCTTTTATTTCTTATCACCAGATATGTCTACCCTTATGCCTGAAATATTTTTCCTTACCCTTTCCAAGCAAGCTAATGAGTAATGTGAAATTGTCTTATGAGAAGTGTTTGTGAAGTACTCGGAGGGTGTTTGGCAAAAGAATAAGTGTGGGGGTTTTTCATGTTTGTATTTAAAAAAAAAAAAAAAAAAAAAAAAAAAAAAAAAGAAAAGAAAAAGAGAAAGAAAAGAAAAAAAAAAGATTGTATACAAAGAAAATAAAAAGTTTTTAAAGTTTCAGTTTAAGGGTGTGGTTGGAGATGTCAGAAGAATCGTTGGAGAGCTTGAGTTCTTATAAATCTAAAGAAAAGAATTGCTTGCAATGTAGCTTGGAACTTGTGTTTTCCTATTCTTTCGTTTCAATAACCCTATCCCTAAGCCTCATTACATCCAATAAAAGTCCTCTTGATTTAAGTTTTGCAATTATGACTGTGGAGAAGTGATCTTTATGCAAGCTTATGGTAGAACTTTCACATTTGATTCTTTGAGAGAAACACATTAAAACTAAACACATGTGTGATTGAGAGTATATCCAGTGAGAAGGTTGCTAGTTTGCATATGGTGTTTTTAAAATAAAAATTTGAAATTGCATTAATATGGCTATCTCACACACTACACTTCAAGGATGTTTCAAAGATTACTGCTAATATTTGAATAAGGAAAATGAACTTGAATTGCTTGTTGTTGTTAGCTATGGTTCTTGATGATTATGTTCTCAAATGAAATTCTATGAGGGTAATATAGGGGAAAACTAATAATTTTCATGTTATTACTTTTTCTGTTTCCTCTGTTTTGCTCGAGGACTAGCAAAAGCTAAGTGTGGGGGTATTTGATAAGCTCATATTTATACATATTTTACATCAAATTCTCTCGTCTTTTCTTAGTTAGTTTCTCATATTTTTGTGCTATTTACTTTGTTTTTGTGTTTTATCGAATTTATCTAGCTAAGAAAATAAAAAATAGCATAAGTGTGATTTTATGTAATAAATTCGTCAATGTAGATTAGCTTTTAAATTAAATAATATATATATATATATAATAATAATGATTCATGATGATGTTTGAAACATCATCATGGTTTGTTTTGTAAAGAAAAGAATATAAAAAAATGATAAAAAGAAGGTTGCTGCCTTTGCAGCTGGCAGCAAGACATTGATGTGCTGGAGACGTGAAAAACAGAAAGTTGTCCAAAGCAGCTATTATTGGACGGAAAAAGAAGAAATAAGGGAGAATAAAGGGCAGTCAGGACGGGAGAGGAAGGCTGCCCTTTGGCAGCGAGGTCAGGAAGACGAGGGAACTTCAAGAGGGCCTCGGGATTTGAAGGAGCGCTGCCTTTGCAGCGTGAGCGAGAGAAGGCAGTGCAGGAGAGCAGAGGGATAGACGCGAGTGCTGAGCTGCTGAGGCAGCTGGCGAGAGCAAGCACAGCTGGCGGAAAGGAGGATAGAAGACACGAGAAGGCCAGGGCAGCTAACGTGAGGGTGGAAGGCGCTGCCTTTGGCAGCATGCGCAGAGAAGAAACCAGAGAGGGAGCTGGCGCATGGGAGAGGAAACGGAAGGCAGGAAAGAAAGACAGCTGCCTCGAAATAAAAGGAGCTGGAGGACTGTGCTGACAGAGGCGGGCTCGAGCTTAAGCACAGAGGATCACTTCCTCGTTTGGTTTTATTTTTCTTAACTCATGTTTAATTTAATTTGTTTTTCAATTATATTAAACATGTGTAATTAATTTCTGTTTAGTTAGAGGGAAATTTGAAACCATGAATATTTGTTTATTATAATTTGATTTACTCCAGTTATGAATTCTTGAACGTTGGATGTGGTTTATTTTTCTGTGTTGATTAATAACTTGTTTATGTTTGTGGGTTAAGGGTCGACACTTAATTTGCATGCTTAGACTTGATGCTAGGATATAAGGGAATTTCACCTAATCGTTATGAACTTATATCCATGAGTAGTAAAAATCGCTAGTCACGATTGTGTTTAATAAACCCTAGGTTTGATTAACATGCGTATCCCATAGTTATGAATGCCTAGTCGATGTTTATGATTTCCATTGAACTTAATGATTTTTGATATGTCTCTCTATCATGCGTATTCCATAGTTAGGGAACTTGATAAAAATAATTTGGTTGTGATGCGTTTCCCGTCCAATTCAATGAATCTAGGGAAATCTGAAGGTTAATTTAAGCGGACCTAATTAACTTGGAGCATTGTCATTTATTCGTTTGTTGAAGTCATAACTGGGAATTAAATTATATGCATTTGTTCATGTGTGGGTAAGGACCCCTCTAACTAACGTTTCATCATTTTATTTCTATATTATGAACTTATATCCATGAGTAGTAAAAATCGCTAGTCACGATTGTGTTTAATAAACCCTAGGTTTGATTAACATGCGTATCCCATAGTTATGAATGCCTAGTCGATGTTTATGATTTCCATTGAACTTAATGATTTTTGATATGTCTCTCTATCATGCGTATTCCATAGTTAGGGAACTTGATAAAAATAATTTGGTTGTGATGCGTTTCCCGTCCAATTCAATGAATCTAGGGAAATCTGAAGGTTAATTTAAGCGGACCTAATTAACTTGGAGCATTGTCATTTATTCGTTTGTTGAAGTCATAACTGGGAATTAAATTATATGCATTTGTTCATGTGTGGGTAAGGACCCCTCTAACTAACGTTTCATCATTTTATTTCTATAAAATATATTTTCTTTGAAGTTTGTTTTTAAGTTTCTGTTTTAAATTTACTTTTCTTTAAAAATCAATCCCCCGTTTATTTTAAAGTGTTAGATTTGTTAGAAATCAATTTAGTTTGTGTTTTCTAAAGTCTTGAATTATTTTGAGTTTTTTTATTTATTTTGGTTTATTTGTTAGTTTTATTTTGAGTGATTCTAATTAAGTGTTTTGATTTTAGTTTAGAGTTTTAAATTTTGTTTTTACGTTTTTAATTTAATTTTACTTTGGTTAGCATCCCTAGTTAATCCCCGGCCTAGAACGATCCCTACTTATCCATATACTACAATTGTCACAAATAGGGTTTAATTTTGTGCGTTAGTTAATTTTCGCATCACCAATACAAGTTGAAACTCATTCTGGAAACAAGTATTTTATGTTATTCACATATGATTGCACCAGAATGACATAGGTGTACTTTCTGCGATATAAGTCTGATGCATTAGTGTGTTTTAAGAAATTTAAGGCAATAACTGAGTTGCAATGTGGATGTAAGGTCAAATGTCTCATAAGTGATAGAGGGGGAGAATTCCTTTATGCAGAATTTGACAAGTACTGCAGTGAGCTAGGAATTCAAAGACAGTTGACTATGGCCTACACTCCCCAACAAAATAGAGTGTCAGAGAGAAAGAATATGACTATGGTGGAAATGGCAAAGTCAATGTTACATGAAAAGAATCTTCCATATGTATTTTGGGCAGAAGCAATGAACACTGCAGTTTATTTACTTAATAGGTGTCCTACCAAAGCATTGAAGAAAACAACTCCATTTGAAGCGTACAGTGGCAGAAAACCATGGATAGCTTATTTGAAGGTCTTTGGTTCACTTTGTTATGTTCACATTCCTTCAAATCTCAGACACAAGTTGGAAGAAAACTATCATAAGTGCATCTTTGTAAGTTATGGTGCTAGCGAGAAAGGTTACAAATTGTATGATCCAACTTCAAGGAAGATCATTCTATCAAGAGATGTTACATTTGATGAGAATGTTTCTTGGGATTGGAACTGCACTACCAGCAATGAAGTGAGATTTCCATCTGTCACTAAGTATCAAAGTGCTAATGAGATCTGTGAAATTGGTGAAAGTTCTCATTCTGAGCGACCTGTTACTTCTCAAAGTGAAAGTGTGATTGATAGGTCTCAAGTATATGATTCTACACCCAAAAAGTGGAGAAGTGTGTATGAAATTATGGCTCAGTGCTACATGTGTATTGTTGAACCTGAAAACTATGATGATGCAGCTAAAGATGAATCATGGAGAAAGACAATGGAAGCTGAGTTGGAAATGATATAGAAGAATAAAACATGGCAACTTGTTGAGAGACCATTTAACAAGCCTGTCATTGGTGTCAAATGGGTTTATAAGACCAAACTTAATCTAGATGGTACTGTGCAGAAAAATAAAGCTAGATTGATGGCTAAAGGCTATTCACAAAAGCCTGGAATTGACTATAATGACACATTTGCCTTAGTGGCAAGGTTAGATAGTATTAGAACTTTGATTGCCCTTGCTGCACAGAAGAAATGGAACTTGTATCAACTGGATGTAAAGTCTGCGTTTCTCAATTGAGTATTAAAGGAAGAAGTGTATGTTGAGCAACCACAAGGCTTTGTAAAGGAAAATGAAGAAACTAAGGTGTACGGATTGCACAAGGCACTGTATGGATTAAAATAGGCACCAAGGGCCTGGTATGATGAAATTGATGCCTATTTCAACAGTGCTGATTTCAAGAAGAGCTCAAGTGAAGCAACTTTATATGTGAAAATGAGGGAGAATTCGGGTATCATTATTGTTTCCTTATATGTAGATGATATTGTATACATTGGTAGCAGTCCACAAATGCTTGAAGAGTTTAGAGATGACATGCTAAATCACTATGAGATGACATATTTGGGATTGTTATTTCACTTTCTTGGAATATGAGTATTACAAACTGAGAAGAGTATTTTCAAACACCAAAAAAAGTATGCACAGAAGTTGATTGAAATGTTTGGTTTAAAAGATTGCAAAGTAGTAACTACTCCACTTGCAATGAATGAGAGATTGAGCAAGATTGATGGAAGTGAAGCTGCAAATGAAGGATAATATAGGCAGATTGTGGGAAGCTTGCTCTATTTGACTGCAACTAGACCTGATGTGATGTTTGCAGCAAGTCTATTGTCAAGGTTCATGCATAATCCTACCAAGAAACACATGGGGACATCAAAGAGGGTGCTGAGATACATTCAGGGAACAATTGATTTTGGAATTGTTTTTGAAAAAGGGAAGACAACTACTCTAATTGGTTACTGTGATAGTGACTGGGCAAGAAGTGAGGATGATATGAGGAGCACTTCAGGGTTTGCATTTACACTAGGATCTGGTGTATTCTCATGGGCATCGATCAAACAAGGCATAATGGCATTGTCCATAGCAGAAGCAGAATATGTTAATGCTGCAGAAGCTACTTCTCAAGCAAAATGGCTGAGGTTTGTACTTGAAGATTTTGGAGAAGAACAAGTGGAAGGAACTCAGATCATGTGTGATAACACATCAGCCATTGCTATGGCAAATAACCCTATCCTTCATCAAAAGACAAGACACATCAGTATAAAATTTCTTTTCATCTGAGAAGCAATCCAAGCCAAAGGGATTGAACTGGTGTATTGCAGGACTGAGGAGCAAATTGCAGACATACTCACTAAAGCTTTGCCTAAAGATCGATTTGCATATCTAAGGGAGCTACTTGGAGTTAAATCAGATAAAGGGTTAGAGGGGAGTGTTGGTGTGTAACCCTTCAGCTGAAGCTTGGCGGCAAAGATCAATTTAAATGTTTTTGTTTTTAGTTTGAATATGAGCCATTGGATAATAGTCTATATGGCAACTCAATCTTGTATCTAGCTTAAGTAATAGATTAAGATAAGTGGCATCATCTCATAGGGTGATAGCAATTAAGGGTTGAGATTGTATCTTAGTTTGGTGAGTGAAGGATCTCCCTTCCTTTCCATGTATAACTGTAACAAACACACACATGTTTGCAGTGTGAAAAAAATATCAGAAATATATTCCATCATCTTCTCTCTAAAATTCTCTCTATATTCTCTGCCATTTAAAGGTTGCAGAAAACCTCCATTGAAATACACAGTAAACACACATACAGTAACATTCATCGCGATTTCTCGCTATCTCCCTAGAAGGTGCGTAAAGCTTCGGCTCGGGTATTCACACTACCACCTTCTTCCTTCTCTTTGCTTTCGTTGTCACTGGTATTTGCAGGCTGGTTCTTCCAGTGTGTTTCTTTCGATTTGGGGTGGAGATTTCGGTGGTGCTCTTTGGAGGATGTAAGTGTTTCTTCTTCATCCAATTTGGGAACCATGTTTGGCCTGATTTCAAGCGTTGGGGGCGAAGATCTGAGATGGTCGGTAAGAGGTGGTCCGGCGGCAATGGAAATTACAAGTTGTTAGGGTTTGTTTTTGTTTTTTTGTTGTTGGGCCCTGAACCTCGTTTTGGGTTTTTTATTTTACTTTGGAGGTCCATTTTTGTGTTGTGTGGATATTGTAACTGTCTTGTAATTATGTTGTCTTAGTAATGAACTTATCTTTCATAAAAAATAAAAAAATGAAAGGACGTTTATGCATGAAAATGATGTTTTAAAGCAGGGTTAGAAATGCCCTTATGTTCCCAATGTTAGTTAAGGTTACAAATTTGAATCCTCACACTGTCGTTGATTGAAAAAACAACGGAAAAGTTATTTTCGCATGCAATTTTCTTTTGATATATCCGTTGTTTTTTATTGATCTTTAAATATTGTTTTTTTCTGGTCTTAAAAAAAAAAAGTCAAACCGACCATAAGGGTAAGAGGTTTAGAATTTTAGTGCGTTTCATTGAGGCAAAGTGAGTTCAAATAGAGAGGTTTCACGTTTCGTAATCATAAAACACACAAGTATTAAAACATTACATATTAAATTTCAACCATGAAAGCTACACGCAAACAAGAAAAGAAAACCAAAATTGTTCTAGATGGTTGTGTTCCTTTTACATCCAGGATTCGGAGTCGGTTGAAAAACCTGAATTCAAAATGCAAGCTAAAAATGAATTAAATAAATAAATACAAAGAAACTAAAATGGGTGAAAAATAAAATTTTCTCTTATAAATAACTTTTTTATTATTTAATCTCAAATTAAAATAATTATAATAGACAAAATTCAATTGGTCTAATTTGGGACCGGCCGATAGTTATCCATCCTACAAGCATATCAAGATTCAAAAAAAGAATACTGACGCGGTCCCTATATTTATTTCTGGCCTTCAAGGAGCCGTATGAGGTGAAAATCTCATGTATGGTTCTGTAATAACGATGGTATCACCGACTATAATTATCTAACAGTTCAAGTACAATTGATAAATAGTACTCAAGAATTATTTACAGGGCTAAATTAGATAAATAAACTTCTAGCCTCCCATCTAATTCATTCTCATCCCGCCTACCCTCTTGATTGTCTAGTTCGTAAACCTACATGAACAATGAGGGGTGAGCTTCAACAACTCGGTAAGGACGTAATCTTTTCACAATAAATTGACCAAACTAATTTAAGTGGCATCATACAATCAAATATCAAATTATTATCAATAACCAATGCATGATTGCAATGTGATTTAACGTCCTTGACCCAACTCGATAATCATTTTGCTTGGGCCTTTTACTTTATTTGTAGTTGGCTTAATTAGATTAATAGTTCCCGTAGTGATAGGGTAGTCGGAAGGTAACCCCTATGGTAAAAAAAAAATATAGGATTTAAGCCCTGTGGTGAAGTCTGTTAGGATTTCGGCACAAAATTGAAAATTTCATCAACTCTTTGTCAATTGAGGCTCACATGTGAGGCTAAAAAGATAAAGTTAGCCTCACGTATAAGCCTCACGTACTAACAATTAACATAGAGTTCCGTTTTAGCCTCATATTTGTGGCTTATGTGCTAATAATTAACAGAAAATTGACAAAATTTTTAATTTTAGGCCTAAATTCTAACAGACTTTACCACAAGGGTTTAAATCTTATTTGTTTACCACAATGACTATCTTTTTATTAACACAGAGACTAAGGGCTCATTTGGATGTGCTTTTAAAATGACTGAAAGCGGTTTTAGAGAAAATGTTTTTGGGTTCCAAAAGCATTGTAAGTGCTTTCTACAAGAAGCACTAGTTATGTGTTTTTTCAGGATTTATTAGCATTTTTACTAAAGATTGTTTCCAAAAAGTTTTTCACCAAAAGAGCTTCAGTCATTTTAAAAGTACATCCAACCGAGCTCTAATAATCTAGTTAGGCCTTTGTAGTTAGTTGTTTACCTAATTTTTTTTTTTAGCCTTGCATTAGTTTTTAATGTAATGAAAATGATCATGCTTGACAAATAATAATAAAAAAAGAACAAAAAAGAAAAAGAGTTCTAGAAGCATAATATTTTTCCAACAATGCCAACCTGAGCTATATGGAAAACTTGACGAATCGAGCGTGGACAAGTTTTTCCTTTGGGTTAGTAAAAAAAAACCAGTGGAAACACCGTCACATTTATGTTATCGGACTGCTCTGAAAGTAACATTTCACCAAACTATCTTTCTTTTCTTTAGATAATTGAGCACATTACACTAATTCCATCTATAAGGCTAAGGCTGATTTGGTATTACCATATTTTGAAAAAAAAAAAAAACTGTTTTTGCTATACTATGAGAATAAACAGCTGTAAAATAAAGCAGCAGAGTGTTTAGTAAATTTTTTTGTAAAAGTGCTTTTGAAAAAAAAAAAAGCAATCTTATAGTGTTTGTTAAATTTTTATGTAAAACAGCCGTGACTGTGTGAAATAACAAAAAAGGGTATAATAATAGATGTGCTATTAATTTAATTTTCTTAACAAATAAAGATGAATTACTAAATATACTTTATTTTTAAAAGAAAAATATTTATAAACTTGATCTTAAACATATAATCCTTTAACAAGAAATCATAATCCAACGTTTATGATGCTTCATGTTTTTAGTTTTTTTTTTAAAGCTCATTTTTTATGTTTCACGTTTTCAGTTTTTTTTTCACCAACAACTATGAAAATAAATTATTTTTAAGTGTTTACCAAACTTCTTTTTAAGCTCAACTCTTTTTTATACTTACTTTGTATAAAAACATGTGAGTATCAAACCAGTTCTTAATAGCAAGGACTTGTCACTGGTTTCACATCACGAGACACGCAAATAGCTCAACTAGTGGGGCCAACGTGGACCAAAAGTCAACTGACATGTGGTTCATGGCCAATGCCCCTTCAAGATTCACGAATGTTATCTAACCTTGTTCTTATGTTTATTTTCTTCTGGCAAAATTTTATCTAAATCTGCAAAACTTCAAATTTGCAGAGTGCAATTAGTAGCAGTAGTATATAGATTATACATACAACTCCAAGACCAGAAACAATGGACACCATTTTTTCAGTCATGTTCATTGCCTTTCAGGTGTCCCTCTCTTTCTTCAAACCCTCACTTGCAGCTGAAGCTATTACTCGATCCCAAACCCTGAGAGATGGCAGATTTCAATTGGGTTTTTTCAAGTCTGGTATTTACAGGAGTCTATTGGCTTCAGCTTCAAGAGATATCTGTGACAATTACAGCCGTTGCGGCCCCAACGGAATGTGTGACATTAACAATTCACAAGTTTGCAGCTGCTTAAAAGGGTTCCAACCAAAAGACCCTCAGAATTGGAACTATGGAGATAATTCGGCAGGTTGCGTGCGTGTTAAGCCGCTGATGTGCCAAACCAGAGATGTGTTTTTTAAATATGGGGGTGTGAAGTTGCCGGATGCCACAAATTCTCGGGTGGAACAAAGTAGGAGTGTTGAGGAATGCAAGGCAAGTTGCTTGAATAACTGTTCTTGTATTGCTTATGCAAGCTCTAGTGTCAAAGGAGGAGGCAGTGACTGCACTGTTTGGTTTGGTGATCTGATCAGCCTTAGGCAGCTTCCTGACAGCGGGCAGGATCTGTATGTCCGAATGCTTGCTTCTGAATTAAGTATGTCAAACCCTTATTTTCTTTCTCCTTAATAAGTATTTAGGAGTGCTAGTGACATCAAATCATTGTTTAACTGTTCTACTTGCCGCGCTTTATGTTCGTCTAAACTTTTCGAACCCTACTCCCCCAGCTTTATGTTCTTCTCGTAATTTTTTCATTGATGATGAGGTTGAAGTTTTAACTATAGTGTTGCTTTGCCCTGTTGAATTGACCATGGTGCAGAAAATTCATCTAAGACGAAGATAATAGCGATAGCTGTATCCGCTGTTTCCATTGTTTTGGGAATTTTCTTAGCCGTCTACTACACTTACAGAAGGAGGCAAAAGTTCAGGGGTAACATTTCATTAACCACAACCACATTCAACTTTGTACCGTTAGTCCATATATATCATCGTGTTTCCGAATTGGGAAATTCAGGTTTAGGAGTTCCCATGCAGTTTGTTGTAACTGAAGCTTCTGTTTCGACACTAATATGCATACAACAAAAGTATGGAAAGTTTAGTCCTCCACTGTTTTTTCTATTTTAGTTATGACAACTTTTCTGATTATTGCATTTGATGATTACATTTTTCTTCTTCTTTGTATTAGAGAAACTGGGGAGAGAGAACACTGCAGGACAGAACGAAGACCTGGAGCTACCATTGTTTAGCTTGTCCACATTAATCACAGCGACTGATAACTTCTCGTTCAACACGAAGCTTGGAGAAGGTGGTTTTGGATCTGTGTACAAGGTAAATTTCTAACATTGTGCGCATAAGAAGTGTAAACTCAAGGGAAGCAACTGTTCTGTTCAAAACATTGTAATCCTTTCACTAAAGAGAATTTACAGGGTAGACTAGAAGATGGCCAAGAAATGGCGGTGAAGAGACTCTCACAAAGTTCTGGTCAAGGACAGGCCGAGTTCAAAAATGAAGTTACACTGATAGCCAAACTTCAGCACCGGAATCTTGTAAAGCTTATTGGTTGTTGCATTGAGGGAGAAGAGAAATTGCTGATTTATGAATACATGCCAAACAAAAGCTTGGACTTCTACATTTTTGGTTCGGATTCTTTAAAACTTAATAATACTGTTCGAATTAGTTTTAGTACTGCAAATATCGTATAATAGGTTCTAAGACTCTTGAATTTGCATCTTTGAGAATTTAAATATTAGTGACATGGATTTAAACTTGCTAGATCAAACTCAAGGTAGAAAGTTGGATTGGTCTCGACGCTTCCACATTATCCGTGGGATCGCCAGGGGACTTCTCTATCTGCATCAAGATTCCAGACTGAGGATTATTCATAGAGATCTTAAAGCCAGTAATGTGCTGCTTGACAAAGATATGAACCCGAAAATCTCAGACTTTGGCATGGCTAGACTTTTTGGAGGAGATCAAACTGAAGCAGTTACAAAACGAGTTGTTGGAACCTAGTAAGTATTACAATGCATCTCTGTCTATTATCTACTTTAGCATACTACTTTCATAATTTAAGTGTTTTGTTTCTTGTGAAATACGACAGTGGCTATATGGCACCAGAATATGCGATTGATGGTCATTTCTCTATAAAATCCGATGTTTTCAGCTTCGGTATTTTACTGCTGGAGACACTAAGTGGAAAGAGAAGTAGAGGGTTTTATGATCCAAATCACAATCACAACCTAATTGGACATGTGAGCATCAACTATTGAATTCCTCATTTACTTGTTTGTTGATTTTGTGACAGACGATTTGACATGATATATGTGCCTCAGGCGTGGCGATTGTGGAAAGAAGGGCGGTCTTTAGAGCTGATTGATAAATACTTAACAGACTCGTGCAGTCTATCAGAAGTCTTGCGTTGCATACATGTTAGTCTTCTATGTGTGCAACAGCTTCCCGAAGACAGGCCGACCATGTCATCTGTGGTTCTGATGTTAGGTGGTGAGAGTGCATTGCCTCAGCCCAAAAAGCCAGGTCTCTTTATAGGAAAATATTCATCATCTGAAGCAGAATCTTCGAGTAAGAACGAAACATTTTCCCTTTCCGGTGCGAAAAAAGAAACATCTTCAACGATTGAATCATCCATGACCGTGTTGGAGCCTCGATAAGATTCACTAATTATCACATAACTCGCTTTTGCATTCTGAAAAATGCAGAACTGGGAGACGAGAACTCAGACAACTATTTCTATTTGTGGCAGAGCTTTGGCTATCCTTCGGATACCTATTTACTAAAGGAACTGAGCGAAGCTTGGCAGCTGGGACTTAAAAGATTGGTCATGAGTTTTTATCAATTACCTGTTTAGGTTTCAGACACCTGATCCAACGGATTACTACTAGTTAGTCCAACACTGATATCGTCCTCAAATTAATTATATGCATGGCCCAATAGTCATGAGATTTTATATAAAAGGCCACAACAAATTAGTAGTGACATAACCTTACCCTAATAAATTGACCAAATCTAATTAAGTGGCATCATACAATCAAATATCAAACTATTATCAATAACAATGCATGACTGCAATGCGATTTAACGTCATTTACCCAACCCGTTAATCTATTAATAAAATTTCTTAGTAATTTTAAACTTCTTCATCCAAACATAGTGTAGAAGTTGGGTATGTTTTCATACTTAACCTATTATTTATTCAATTTTTATGCTTATAGTATTGTTGAATATCTGTCTTACATTGAGAAGAAATCAAGAAAATAAAATACAATAGATATGTGTATGGTTCCACTCCTCATAACTTCGTGTCTTTTGTGTGAAACCGCCACGCATGCCGTTCTTCGCAAATGACAAATTGCAAGTTGGATGACACTATCAGTGTGGTTAGAAATGGCCAATGATCCGCTTCTTTGTTTATCTGATACGATATCATATTGGGTTTGATTGTGGTTCCTAAAGGTCCATGTTGCGTCCGAGTTATTGAGTTTAATGTAACACCATGCTTTCGCACTTAATGATCGATGTAGGATTAGTTGCATATGTGGCGCACTATGTAATAGTCCTATGTAACGAAGTGCGTTGAATATATGTCCCACATCAAAAATTTTATAAAAATAAAATACAATATATAACTGTTTGGTTCCGCTTCTAAAGCTGTCCAAAGCTTTTGTGTAAGGACAAGGATTGCTTGCCCTACCACTTCCGGTGCCCTCCCGTGCCCTCCTGTTTGTGTGGTCACGGTTAAGTCACGTCAACATTTTATATTACTATTCATTTTTGTCTTATTATCTTTATAAAAATATAAAATGTTGACATGGCTTAACCGTTACCACACAAAACAGGATGACACGGAAGGGCAGACAATCCTTGTCCTTTGTGTAAAACTACCACACTTGATGTTATGTACAATTGGCAATATGCAAGTTGAAGGACAATATCGTGTAAATTATAAGTGTGTCAATAACTCATCTCTTTGAATATTTGACAAATATATCATCAAGATTTTCTAGAAGCCTAATATCATTTTTTTTCTTTCTTAAAAATAAAAAAGGATTTTCTAGAAGCCTAATATTTTTCCAACAATGCCAACCTGAGCTATATAAAAAAAAAAGGTGACGAATTGAGCGTGGACAAGTTTGATTTATTTGTATTAGTCAAAAAGCCAGTGGAAACACCGTGACATTTAATGCTATCGGACTGCTCTGAAAGTAACATGTACCTACCCTTCTTTCTTTTATTTAGATAATTGAGCACTTTAGACTAATGCCATCAATAGAGTTTAGTAGCAAAACTTTTAGTAGCAAAACTTCGATTGTCTGCCCTTTCCATCTCATACTTTTTCTATGTTATCTTATATTTTGTGATTAAATCACGTTAATATTTTATATTAATTTTTTTTATAAAAATAATAAGACAAAAAGTAATTTGAATATAAAATGTTGACATGACTTAACTATGACTACAGAAATAAAAGGGTATGAGAAGGGTATGAGACGAGGAGGGTAGACAATCCATATCCTTAGTAGCAAGGACTTGTCACTTAAGGTTTCACAACACGCTACACTCAAATCCTTGGCATTGATGCCAAATGACATAATCTTAATGACCTTAATGGGACACAGGGCGCATCTGCAGTTGTTTCATCTTAAAATTATAACATTTTGCATGCACCTTTCAATTGATCGTGGCGTTTTACATCTATAATAAGATATTATATGAGATAAAAAAAACGTGATACTGTAGTATTGGTTTTACCAACCAACCATAACGCCTTAAGGGTGTACATTGAAGAAAGTTGAGATTTCACCATAAAATTAATTGGTAATATAAGAAGTAGCCCAACTAACTATAAACACATGCAACATCCCTCCACTCATCAATATGAAATCCATTCTCAAGATACATAGCCATTCTCCAAATTAGAGTATCACGAGAACGATAAATATCTACTTTAGTAGTTTTAACCGTTAAATCTTTATTAGTGTAAGCTTTGATGAAATTTAATGGTGAGAAATCCTTTTAAGTTCAAAATCCCCCAATAATTCAATTTTAGCTCAACTAGTGGGGCCAAGGTGGACCAAAAGTCACCTGAATTGTGGTTCCTGGTTAGGGATGGGCAATGGTTATGCGGGCGGGTAACCGCGGTTAATTTACCCATAACCGTTTATGCTTATACCCGCATAACCGTTTACCCGTTGGGTAATTGCCTAAACGGTTATACTCATACCCATAACCGTTTATAAACGGTTAACCATACGCATAACCGCATACTCATTTAACCGTAACCGTTTAATACCCGTTTACCCATTTATTCTTTTTAACCCGTTTATCTTTTTTTTTTTACCATTACCATTTTTTCACCAGTCTACATGTTTTTTAACAACTTGAAAATTAAAAAAAAAATTGTCATAATTTTTTTTTTGACAATTAAACACCGTTATAGGTACATTCATCATACGTTTCCATATTTTAATTTTTAAGTCCTTATACCATTCCAATAATTGAAATAATAGTTTACGGACGATATTTTTAACTGTTACCAATGAAGGTAAATATAATATTTGCTAAGTATTATTGGGTTACAAAAATTGTTTAGTAGACATTTATGTATGTCAATTTCACGGTTACCCGCAAGGAATTTAAATTAATTTGGCCAATTCCTTGATGATGAGAATCATCATTCCTGTAGTAGTGTTATTGAGAGAATGACCGATGAATTCTTTGCTAATTTATTGGGCGCTAAGTATTATTGGATCGAGAACATGGTTTGTGTTAGTTTTACATATATAAAATAAATGGGTAAACGGTTACCCGTTTATAACCGTGGTTAATACCTATAACCGCCCATTTAAATTTCACGGGTAAACGGTTATACCCATAACCGTTTATTTATCTAAACGGTTACCCATAACCGTAACCGTTTAATTTAAATTGGTGGGTAACCGAGGTTACCCATAACCAATGGGTATTTGCCCATCCCTATTCCTGGTCAATGCCCTAAAATCCATTTTGCCTTGAAACACTGTTCCGGTTTTACCATCTCTTAATCTCTGTTATTTCAAGTCTGCCACTGTTTGTGTATACCAAATATTTGTCTCTGTTTCTTCGTCCTTCTTTCTCTCTTCCCTTCCGCGCGCAACTCACCACGCCTCCCAACCACGACCGAAATTCCTGCCGATCGCCGGCGAATTGGGCCTCTCCGTTACCTGGAAACAACTTCTCTCACTCTTAGGAGATACGTTAAGGTATTGCATGTTCAATATTAGTTCATTTTAAGATGAATATTGAAGGAAACTGTATAATCTGCATATGAATGCCCTTAAGCTGGAGGGCTTGTCTAAGGTTTTGTGTGTGTGTGTATATCTGTAACTTTGCATCAACATACATATTCAAGTTTTGCATGCTCGAATCTCCCCCTAGACCGAGGAGTTCCATAAACCCAGCTCGCGGTGGGTTTTTCCGACGAAGATCTGAGTTTTCTCCGACCGGTTTCAGGCCTTTCCGACCTTTTTTGGGTTCGGCGAAGGTGATATTCTTACTCTACACCCTCAAATTTGCTTAGGTTGTGAATTTGGTGTGCAATGGTTGAGTTTTAAAGCTAATCGAAATCAATTTACTGTTCATACAAACAGCAGTATTAGGAATCGCATGCTTATGATTTCATGTTTATGAAATTAATTTACTCATGTCTTTATCAGATCGATTTACCTTTTTTTTTAATAGAATTCTTCTTTTAAATTTGCTGGGATTAGGACAATTTTTCTTTTGAAGTTATGGGTTCTTTTGATATGTTTTTTTTTATCTGACTTATTCATTTAATTTCTGAGATCTTTTATCAAATCTCCAAATTGACTCATAATGATTAGGCTTGAAACAGATGCTGTAAATCAGTTTTGGTGGAGGAGTTGTTCCGCAGCCTGAGGAAGAACAGAAGAATGTTTTTGAAATAAGCTCTGATCGAAACTTTTCTATAAAATTTCACAATTTTTGAGTTTTAAGCCATTCAAATTGGTTTGTTAAGTAGGTTACCTATTTAGTTTTAAGCCATTCAAATTCACATCTGCCTACATTAATCTATTAAGTAGGTTACTTATTGATTTTTTTTTTTTGGGATTTTGTGTACAGAGTGCTGTGTTGGAACCAGCAATGTAAGGGCGAGATCTGATCGATTGCACTTGAACAAGGTTTGTTTCTCGAATCACATTCATTAGTTAGATTATTAATGTGCTTCGATAGGGGTTTTCAATATGATTTTGTAATTTCCCTTGATTAGAGAACAAAAATTAATAAATCACAAGAAATGGAGCAATTGGAAACATGGCTGCAAGTGATAAGCCAGAGTCTTTGTTTTAAATAACCATACTACTTTTTGTCATGTAATATAAAAATGTAAATAGCACTCTCTAACTGTGCCATATCAGCATCCTCAATTTTCTCATGTAATATATGTATATAACCCTGCTCTTTGGCACATATTTTCTCACGTATATATGCCCTACTTTTTACACGTTTAAGACAGTTTTGAAACCCACAGTATCGCGCGGGCTTCACTGCTTGTGTTATCTAATCTTGTTCTTATGTTTATTTTCTTCTGGCAAAATTTTATCTAAATCTGCAAAACTTCAAATTTGCAGAGTGCAGTTAGTAGCAGTAGCATGTAGATTATACATACAACTCCAAGACCAGAAAACAATGGACACCATTTTTTCAGTCATGTTCATTGCAATTCATGTGTCCCTCTCTTTCTTCAAACCCTCACTTGCAGCTGAAGCTATTACTCAATCCCAAACCTTGAGAGATGGCAGATTTCAATTGGGTTTTTTCAAGTCTGGTGTTTACGGGAGTCTACTGGCTTCAGCTTCAAGAGACAGCTGTGACAATACCATCCGTTGCGGCCCCAACGGAATGTGTGACATTAGCAATTCAGAGGTTTGCAGTTGCTTAAAAGGATTCCAACCAAAAGACCCTCAGAATTGGGAATATGCAGATAATTTGGCAGGTTGTGTGCGTGTCAAGCCGCTGACGTGCCAAACCAGAGATGTGTTTTTTAAATATGAGGGTGTGAAGTTGCCGGATGCCACAAATTCTCGGGTGGAACAAACTAGGAGTGTTGAGGAATGCAAGGCAAGTTGCTCGAATAACTGTTCTTGTATTGCTTATGCAAGCTCTAGTGTCAAAGGAGGAGGCATTGACTGCACTGTTTGGTTTGGTGATCTGATCAGACTTAGGCAGCTTCCTGACAGCGGGCAGGATCTATATGTCCGAGTGCTTGCTTCTGAATCAAGTATGTCAAACCCTTATTTTCTTTCTCCTTAATAAATATTTAGGAGTGCTAGTGACATCAAATCATTGTTTAACTGTTCTATTTGCCCCGCTTTATGTTCGTCTAAACTTTTCGAACCCTACTCCCCCAGCTTTATGTTCTTCTCGTAATTTTTTCATTGATGATGAGGTTGAAGTTTTAACTATAGTGTTGCTTTGCCCTGTTGAATTGACTATGGTGCAGAAAATTCATCTAAGACGAAGATAATAGCGATAGCTGTATCCACTGTTTCCATTGTTTTGGGGATTTTCTTAGCCGTCTACTACTCTTACAGAAGGAGGCAAAAGTTCAGAGGTAACATTTCATTAACCACAACCACATTCAACTTTGTAAAGCACATGTCCGTTAGTCCTATATATCATCGTGTTTCCGAATTGGGAAATTCAGGTTTAGGAGTTCCCATGCAGTTTGTTGTAACTGAAACTTCTGTTTCTACACTAATATGCATACAACAAAAATATGGAAAGTGTAAGAGAGTAGCTATACATGCGAGTATATTAAATTTTCTTAATCTCTTCAGTTACATGTCCTTTAGTATATTTTCATATGGATGGAGCTCGAACATATGATCTAACTTCTGATTCACACATAACGTATCAAATTTAGTCCTCCACTGTTTTTTCTATTTTAGTTAAGACAACTTTTCTGATTATTGCATTTGATGATTACATTTTTCTTCTTCTTTGTATTAGAGAAACTGGGGAAAGATAGAATGATGGGTCAGAACACTGCAGGACAGAAAGAAGACCTGGAGCTACCATTGTTTAGCTTGTCCACATTAATCACAGCGACTGATAACTTCTCGTTCAACACGAAGCTTGGAGAAGGTGGTTTTGGATCTGTGTACAAGGTAAATTTCTAATATTGTGCACATATATAAGAAGCGTCAACTCGAGGGATTTAACTGTTTTGTTCAAAACTTCGTAATCCTTTCAATAAAGAGAATTTACAGGGTCGACTACAAGATGGCCAAGAAATGGCGGTGAAGAGACTCTCACAAAGTTCTGGTCAAGGGCAGGCCGAGTTCAAAAATGAAGTTATACTGATAGCCAAACTTCAGCACCGTAATCTTGTAAAGCTTATTGGTTGTTGCATTGAGGGAGAAGAGAAATTGCTGATTTATGAATACATGCCAAACAAAAGCTTGGACTTCTACATTTTTGGTTCGGATTCTTTAAAACTTAATAATACTGTTCGAATTAGTTTTAGTACTACAAATATCGTATAATAGGTTCTAAGACTCTTGAATTTGCATCTTTGAGAATTTAAATTTTAGTGACATGGATTTAAACTTGCTAGATCAAACTCAAGGTAGAAAGTTGGATTGGTCTCGACGCTTCCACATTATCCGTGGGATCGCTAGGGGACTTCTCTATCTGCATCAAGATTCCAGACTGAGGATTATTCATAGAGATCTTAAAGCCAGTAATGTGCTGCTTGACAAAGATATGAACCCGAAAATCTCAGACTTTGGCATGGCTAGACTTTTTGGAGGAGATCAAACTGAAGCAGTTACAAAACGAGTTGTTGGAACCTAGTAAGTATTACAATGCATCTCTGTCTATTATCTACTATAGCATACTACTTTCATAATTTAAGTGTTTTGTTACTTGTGACATACGACAGTGGCTATATGGCACCAGAATATGCGATTGATGGTCATTTCTCTATAAAATCGGATGTTTTCAGCTTCGGTATTTTACTGCTGGAGACACTAAGTGGAAAGAGAAGTAGAGGGTTTTATGATCCAAATCACAATCTCAACCTAATTGGACATGTGAGCATCAACTATTGAATTCCTCATTTACTTGTGTGTTGATTTTGTGACTGACGATTTGACATGTAAATGTGCCTCAGGCGTGGCGATTGTGGAAAGAAGGGCGGTCCTTAGAGCTGATTGATGAATACTTAACGGACTCATGCAGTCTATCGGAAGTCTTGCGTTGCATACATGTTAGTCTTTTATGCGTGCAACATCTTCCAGAAGACAGGCCAACCATGTCATCGGTTGTTCTGATGTTAGGTGGTGAGAGTGCATTGCCTCAACCCAAAAAGCCAGGTTTCTTTATAGGAAAATATTCATCATCTGAAGCTGAATCTTCGAGTAAGAAGGAAACATTTTCCCTTTCCGGTGTGATGAAAGAAACATTTTCAACGACTGAATCTTCCATATCCGTGTTGGAGCCTCGATAAGATTCACTAATTATCACTTAACTCGCTTTTGCATTCTGAAAAATGCAGACAATTATTTCTATTTGTGGCCGAGCTTTGGCTATCCTTCGGATACATATTTACTAAAGGAACTGAGTGAAGCTTGGCAGCAAAGATTGGGATTGAGTTTTTATCAATTTAATTACCTGTTAAGGTTTCAGACACCTGATCCAACGGATTACTACTAGTTAGTCCAACACTGATATCGTTCTCAAATTAATTACATGCACGCCCCAATAGTCTCGAGATTTTATAAAACACCACAACAAATTAGTAGTGTAATCTCTCCATTATTACTTGCTTGAGCTCTACTCATGGACATGGCCACCCCTGGCCCAGGGCCAGTAGGGCACTGTCCGGGGCCCGAAATATCGGAGGCACCAAAAATATACTTTATATGAGTTTTTGTTATATTCGTATAGATATTAAACAGTTTGATTAATTATCAAAGTGTTTCTTTAGTAGCAGTGGTTTTTGTTGCATTTAGAATGTGTGTTTGATTCCTCATAATGTCTCTCTTTCTTTATTTTTTTTAAAAATTATTTAACAGATACATGAGCATTTTTTTTTTCTATGGGCACCTAATTATTTCCCAATTAATTTTTTTTATAAGAATTTCCCTATTATTTTTAGTCCATGTGTATTAAAAACGAAAAAAAAAAACTAGTAAATGAAGAGTCTTCTCCTTTTTCAAGAAAATTAGTAAATGAACAGTGGCTCATTTCTAAAACGATTTAAATTTAAACTTTCTTCATCTAATTAGTGATTCAACGCCAAATTTTTTTCATGAATCATCAAATTAACATCCAAACTCAAAACCTTGTCAGATTTTTGTAACCGTGTTGCCGCCACAAGGTGTTAGTGTTTTGTATTAGTGTACTTTATATGATTCAACTCACGTGCACTACATGTGTACAACTTAAGATACACATCTGCTATAACAACTGTCGTTCATATAGCCTATGAGCTATTTCTAATCTTATTTGTTCATTACAAACAATTACATAAGAACAAATAAACCCATAAGCTCAACATTTAAACAAATTGTAATATGCACAAATGCTTATATCTTTTGTACAATTTTAGGGTGTTAGAAGGTATTCATCTCTCAATCTTTAACTCTCCAATTTATTTTATGTTGACTTTTAATCTTGGCATCGTTTATTTATTTAGTCATGCTCTCTAGATTGCATAGGTTTCCTCCCATTCGGTTGTAATCTTTTTTTAGTTGACCTACATTATTTTCTAATTGTTAATAAAGTTAATTAGTTTGTAAAAAGAATGTCTATTAATCAATCTACAAAATCACCATTTGAAATTTCGCCACGAACATTTAAAAACTCAGGACCGACCCTGCTCATGGAACGGGGCAACTGGAACTCGAAATGTCTTTGCTTGGGTGCAAAGAGACTTGTGTGACAATTATAGAAATTTGCATCATTGGGGAGTTTGGTGTTTGCCAATGTTTAATGGGCTTCTAGCTTTAAAACCCCACAATTAGCAAGCAAAAAGAGGTTTAGTTTGTGACCAGGTGGTTGCTTATTGATTTGTTCTCATGACGATTCCAATGTTTCATTGCATTGAACTCATGATTGTATATCATGGGTTTCCAATAATCATAAAAACTTAACACATACGATAAGATTGCTTCCACACTTGTCAAGGTGTTTCTATTTTAAATGGCAGTGACCCATTCAACCTCCATTTATTTTATTTGAGAGAACTTTAAAATTAGTCTTTGAAACTTTTACTCTAGTTTATAATTGATCATTGTACTAAAATTTGTTAAATAACTTTGCTGAACTTAACAAAATGTGCGTCATTTGATGGCAAAGTCTGATTCCAATGGTACATGTTCTGTTTGAAAGTGGTTTTAAAATAATTAAAAGTACTTTTGACCAAAAAGGTAGAAGTGCTTCTGAGTTTAAAAAAGCACTTGATGTGCTTCTTGTATAGGCAATTTTACTGTAAGTGATTTTTAAAAAAGCAATTCCAAACGAGCTCAAAAACCTCATTTAACAAACTTTTAGTTTAAGAATCATATCCAAACTACAATGAAAGTTCAAGAATCGATTTTAAATTTTATTTTATTGATTTAGACGAGAGATATTGTCCTACTGACAAAAGAGGAACCGCACACAGATCATTAAGAGCAAGAGTAAATGCTATTAACTACTTGAACTATAAGGTCTTTGCTAACAACAACAACAACCTAATTTGCAATTTGAATATAACACGGCAGAAGAAAAATTGAACAATGAACCAGGTCCACGATGCAAGAATAAACGCTCTTAATTAAAGGGAAAATGATTAGTGAGCAAACTAATCAATCATAACAGATGATAATATCATCCTCTACTTAAAGAAAAGAGAATGAAATTTAAGAAAAGACTTAGAGTGGGTCAAAAGAGCCCATAAATTATTTCTAGATCATAAAATGGGCTCAATACACAAGACCTGGTCAAATATAAATAACACATTGGACCTTCAAAATTCCACAAACTCTGCCCCAACACAACACAAAAAAACAAGCACAGCTTGGAGCACTTAAACAATAAAGCAAAGGGAAATAATGAAGTGAGACAGACCGAGAACAGAAAAACCCCCAAACCACCACCACCACCACCACCACCACCGAAAAATAAAAAACAATGGAGAACGGTCACGATTGGAAAGTCGCGGAGAAATTCTCAGGGTTGACGGTTTCCGCCGCCGACCCAATTCCATCTTCTACCCCCACCGCCACCCCAAACAATCAAGACAGCAGCTTGATTCAGGTTATGAACGCCATGGAAGCTGCGGAGGCCACAATCAAGCAGCAGGTGGAAGAGAACATCCGATTGAGGAATCAGCTCGAACACAAGATTCTCGAGTTGCACAGCTACAAGCTCCAAGAATCCATGGCTGCCCAGTTGCCGCCTTCTGCCCGCGGATCTCAGGACCAAGCTCATCAGGTAGTTGCCCCCGGCGTCGATAATCGAATCGAGAGGATTGCGAATCACGGTTCTGCACAGCATAGTCGCGGGGAATCGGAAACAAGAGAGACCCAATTAGGCGGCGGCGAAATCAATGGAGGGATGAAGGTGGTTCGGGTTTCGGGTACTCCGCGGGCGGCTGATAACGCGAGCAGCGGGATATCGAGATTGTCGTCGCCGTCCACCACGACGTCGTTGTCGCCAGGTAGGTCGAGCACGGAGGGGGATTACGGAAATGGGTTGATGCCATTGACCGAATCGAACAACCCTAATAGCAGCATGTGGAAGAAGGATCTGGTTGCTAGGGTTCATGAGCACGAGCAAGAAATTATGCAATTGCGAAAGCATTTGGGGGATTATTCGATCAAAGAGGCGGAAATTCGGAACGAAAAGTATGTGCTGGAGAAGCGCATTGCTTACATGCGCTTGGCATTTGATCAGCAGCAGCAGGACCTTGTGGATGCTGCATCAAAGTCTCTATCTTACAGGCAAGACATAATTGAGGAGAACATTCGGCTCGCTTACGCCGTGCAGGATGCGCAGCAGGAGAGATCGACGTTTGTTTCGTCTTTGCTGCCGATTCTGGCTGAGTACTCGTTGCAGCCACCGGTCCCCGATGCGCAATCAATTGTTGGTAATGTGAAGGTTTTGTTTAGGCATTTGCAGGAGAAGTTGCTTCTTACTGAGTCCAAATTGAAGGAGTTGCAGTATCAGTTAACGCCTTGGCGATCAGATTCGAATCAGCAGCCTAATAATGTTAATGTTTCTGCGCCGCAGTTATCACCACCGCCACCACCTCAGTCCGTTGCTGGAGCAGCACTGCTGAATGTAAGCAGAAATGCTCTTGAAATGGTTGCTCAGAATCAGCAAGCATATTCTTACATTGGTGGAAGCAGGGCGCTTGCTACCTCTGATGCTCAGGCAACCCCGGAATGGAATCCTCATCAGCAGAGTGGTTTTGGTGGGGTTGTCGCCAACAATGTGGAACACAATGACCTGGCCATGGGGCATAGGTATTCCCCTGTTCCAAACCGGACTATTGCTGCCCAAGATGTTCCCATTAATCATGCTGTTGTTCCAGGTGATACGCAAGGAAATCGGCATAATGAAGTAACAAGCAATAGACAGGTGACATTTCGTGATCCTATCAGGAACACACACAGGGAGATGGATGATCAAGATGCAGGGGGAAACCACAATGAGAGAGATTCATCCAATTGGAGTGCAGGAACATCTCCTTATGCATCGCCACACAACGAATCCAGCTCCGCGTATCCCCATTTCCTACCGCCAGTTATGGAAGAGGGTTCTTCAACGTATTCAGAGGCTGCAGATGATGACCCATTACCAGCTATAGAGGGCCTTCAAATATCGGGTGAAGCTTTTCCAGGACACGAGCTTCAAGCATGCGGATACTCCATCAACGGAACAACCAGCTGCAACTTTGAGTGGGTAAGACATCTCCAAGACGGATCAGTTAACTACATTGACGGAGCAAAGCAACCGAACTACCTTGTAACTGCTGATGATGTGGATTCATACCTTGCTATTGAAGTTCAGCCTCTGGACAACAGGAAGCGAAAGGGGGATCTCGTAAAGGTGTACGCCAACGACCACAAGAAGATAACTTGCGATCCCGAAGTGCAATCTCAGATAGAGAAGATTCTTCACAAGGGCCATGCCTCATTCAAGATATCCCAGTTCGCCGGGTACATCGACATATGGGAGCCTGCAACACTGGCCATAAAGAGGGGAGCTTACAGCATAAAGGGCAGTGGAGGACCAAGTGGAAGCGGAGTTGTAGTTGCAGAGAAGTTTTCTCCGAACACATTTGTCACAATCCCATATGGAAGTACAAACGAATTCGTAATCCATAGCGGCTCCGATAACGGAGGTGAGTATGCGTTGAAAACGGACAATGAGAGCTGTTCTAGAGATACGGTTGTGCTTACATTGAGATTGTTTATTCATAGGGCTGATGAGAGAAAGACTACAAAGAAAGGGAAAATAGGGACTTACTTTTTCAACAAGTATTTGTAGTAGGTGTTTCTTTAGGCTCAGAATTCGGCACGAGTGTCTGTTGTTATTTGTTTTTAGGCTAGTTTGGGTGTCCATTACATAATTTTTGGGATGTTGGGTGTGCAGTTGAAATCTGAATTTTTCTCGGTAGCTTTTTGAGCAATTTTTTTGTGTGATAATTTATGCACCAAGAAGCCAAACAGATGAACTAAGAAACCAGTCGATGGTAAGCAGAGATGTTATGCCTACTTACTACGTTTCGACCACTTTTCTTGTCACTCCGAAGTCTCAGATTTTCGGGTTCATCTCCTTATCAAGTAAAACATCACTTGCTTTAAGATCTCTGTGAATATTCCTCAATCTGGAATCTTGGTGGGAGACTCTTCACAGCAATTTCTTGCCCATCTCCTAGTCTACCCCGAAAATTCTCATTAGCAAAACCACCTTCTCCCAGCTTCCTGTTGAATGCTAAGCAAATTCCTTCGTTTTTCCTCCCTGTTTTCTCTAGTATAAAGAGAAACTGCATTTCTACGAATGAGAAGAAAAAGATGAATACATTAGAGTAAACTACATATCTATTGAGTGAGCCATACCAGAGCAATTGCTCAAGCAAATGTCCCTGCATTCCACGAGCCTCGAACTTCGGTTGGCCCGGGACTTTGTGGTATCTGGCAATTTCACCCCACCATATTTCACAAACCCATGTCTCTCTTGGCTGCTCAAAGGTTGAGTCCGCACGCATCCTTCTTGGTACTCTCCAAAGCTCCATTTTTCTGGCGCTTTCGGCTCGAAACCTTGGAAGCAACAGTTAGTAATGCCAACAGACTCGTACCGGATTGATAACCAAAACTTCGCTACAGGTAGTTTCTCGGGTTTCAATGTTTTGCTTCTCTTAGGACAAGATCGCCGGAATCCAAGAGCTGCAACACCAGATTCCGGGGATGTTTGGACAAAGATATTGACCAGGCAACAGCACTGCCTGAGGTGTTAATCGTAAAAAAACCAGATGAATGACTGATGGGGTTGTGCTAGTTTGCAACCGAAGTAACATTTGGGAGTGATGGGACTGGACTGTTGTGCCAAATTCCCAAGAAGCGCTTCTGGGAAAAGCCGAAATCTGGGGACCACAAAATCCCAGTACAAAACTGCCACCTTGGAAATCAAGGTGCTGCCATCTAGGGATGGTTCGGTATGGGATTCCAAATCGAAAATGGGATTTCGAATCCCAAACCAAAATTTAAATATGGGATTCCGAATCCCAACCAAAATTTATGTATTCTCAATTTTCGGAATTCTTGAAATGTTTTCGGTATTTCATATGGATCGGGATTGGATTTGGGCTTTTGGCTTTTTGGGTTGAAATTTGAGATTTTTGGATTATGGGCTAAAATTTGGATTTTTGGCCTAAAATTTTGTTCCCCAATTTCATATCAATTGAAATTTAAGCTTTTTAGCTAATACCAATTTGAAATTTCATACCAAGTCAAACTGATATTCCAAAGTTCCAAACTATATAATTTCAAATTTCTATTTCTAATATAGTCTACTATCAAATTAATTAAATCCAACATTCAACATGCATACAACTATATATATATTATTTTCCATTGATTTTCTAGTATATGCCTAATCATTTGAGTCTTTTAAAATTGCAGATGTTTTGAGATTGGTAGATAAAATCTCTTTCTATATCCAGCATATTCTCTACATCGATATTATTTTTAATTCAAGAATCAATCTCTCTTTAAATTGAGTTCAAAACTTGTACCGGATTGATAGCCAAAACTTCGCTACAGGTAGTTTCTCGGGTTTCCATGTTTTGCTTCTCTTAGGACAAGATTGCGGAATCCAAGAGCTGCAATACAGGATTCCGGGGATGTTTGGACAAAGATATTGGCCAAGCAACAGCACTGCCCGAGGTGTTAAGCATATAAAAACCAGATGAATAACTGATGGGGTTGTGCTAGTTTACGACCGAAGTAACATTTGGGAGTGATGGGACTGAACTTTTGTGCCAAATTCCCAAGAAGCACTTCTGGGAAAAGCCGAAATCTGGGGGACTACAAAAGCCCAGTACAAAACTGCCACCTTGGAAATCAAGGTGCTGCCATGGCATCTCTGAGCCGTTGGGATTTTTAAGTAATGGAATCAGCTAGAATTGAGGGTTTGAAGAAAGAGGAGCAAACAAATTCCAACAAAAATGAAGGAAAAAACATTTTTATTTTCCATTGATTTTCTAGTACATGCCTACTCATTTGAGTCTTTTACAATTGCAGATGTTTTGAGATTGGTAGATACATATACGTACGTACATGCATACATACATACATACATACATACATACATACAATGAAATTGTAGGGTGTGTATCTAAAGGGGAAAATAGAGTAATGCTAGACATATCAATTTTTTTAAACTAAATTTATTAACCATGTGGTGTGTCATCAATAGGAAATAAGCGCATTAATAACACTTAAGTAATAATTCAATCATCAACAACTATGTTATATGGTTTATGAAATTTGGTCTAAATAGTTGGCATCACTATGAGCTATATAGTACCATTGACCGTCACCGTTAGATTGTTGACTTATTTGGGCCCATGTTGGTGGAATATTGACCCACAAATCAAAGCTGGAATGAGAATAACTTGTATGACCCACGATGATGTTCTATGTCAATAACAAAAGACATGTGAAAAAAAATACAAATACATTTCTTTGTATTGCTGACACGGGACATCATGTGATAGTGTACCTGCACCATGCAAGTCTGCGTGTGTAATTCCAATGGTTATTGCTTGGACTAAAAAATGAAGAATAAAATAAGAAAGTAAAGAATTTTTTTTTTTTTTTAACCAACACAATCTCTTTCTATATCCGGCATATTCTCTATACGCATATTATTTTTAATTCAAGAATCAATCTCTCTTTAAATTGAGTTCAAAACTTGAAGATCTGATTTTTGGTAGAGACAAAGGGGAGGTGACGTGCACAAGAATATAAAATAGGATCGTGCACAGGAAAACTTGGTGGCAATTGAGTGGCTTGTGCCCATGCTCCTCCATATCTGGCTTCTGCCCATGATTTATACCGTATGTGAAAGTTCCTCGTTTCCCTTAACATTGGACAAAACTATGGCTGGAAAAAAAATCCGAACAACCCGAACCGAAATAATCCCGAACTTTTGGTACGGGATTCAGTTTCAATATATCTTTAGTTCAGTAATCCTGAACCGAACAACAATATATTTATATAATAGATATATATAATTTAAATTAGAGGTTGTTATAAATTATCTGGACCGTTGAATTGGTTGAGATTTAATCTCAACCGTCCAATCTAAGTTAGGGTTTCACGCACTCTCAGTCTTTCACATTTCTCATCGAAGCTTCAAGCCTCAACACTCTCATCTCTCCCGAGTTCTCATTTCTCCGCCCTTGTTCTATCCTCCGCCTCTGCATTTCTAAGGTCAGTGGCTACGACTACTGCCATAACGGCTGTCTCTGCATTTCCTGCCGCCGTTTCCCTTTCTTCCCTCTCTTCCTCCTCCTCCTCTATCTCTTTTCGATTCCCAAAACTCCGAAACAGAGCCCTTCTCTCCTTCACGCTGTCTCTGCTCAACCCAAATCCTCCATTCCTAGCCGAATCGGAGCAAAAGCCATCCTTTCAGGTCTGTTGAAATGAATCAACTTTCTTGTTTCGTGATTAATTATGTGGTTTTTTTAATTTATTAATGGGTTGTAATCTGATTCTTTATTTGATTTGAATTTTGTTATAGGTTATGCTTGTTTGATTGTTATGAGCTTTTTACAGAATTTTAATTTTGTTTTGAATTGCAGAGTGATGGTGCAATTTGGCTTCGTATGAATTGGATTTGTGCTTGACGGCCCAATCTCGATCCATCCCGATATCCTGAAAAAAAATTCGGGTATCTCGCAAAATTTGGTTCGATTTCAGGTTTTGAAATCTCGACTCAAAAATTATTGATTTGGGATTCGAACTTTGGATTTCGGTTCGGGATCTCGACCCAAACCAGCGTTAGACAAAACAATTGAAGGACTTCGGAGCATTTATTTGAGTTGCTGGACTCAATTGTAAATTGCACAATTACAGGGACTAGCACATTTTTATTTGTTTATGTTTTATCAGCTCTGTTTGGGTAAAATTGCGAATGCGGTCCTTTTTCAACAAATGGTAGAAAGTTGGAATTCTGAATATTTTTTTTTTAACAAACAATATTATCAATACTAAAGGAGTGGGGGAGTGAGCTAAGACTCACGATAGATTAGTAATAATGTGGTTCAAATTCATTTTTTGCGAGAATTGAACCTAAGACGTCTCACACACAAGTAAAGAGGAATACCACTAGCCTGTAATACTATGTAACAAAATTCTGAATATTTTTCATTGTTTTTATACTACCGTGTTCTCTTTAGTTGTATGTGAGATGCTTTAAGATTGTAGCACATATATCTTTATTAATTAATGAAACTCTCCTTATTAACCAAAAGAGGGTAAAAAGACAACTTAGTCTTCTATCACACAAAAAAAAATGATGGTCAATAATGTAATTTCAAAGGTCCAAATTTTACTATTTTTTATTGAAGCCTCACTTACATGTAATGTTCAATAAAAAATAAAAAAAAAAACCAAAACCAAAAACAAAAACCTCTCACTCCCCCCCCCCACGTTTTCTCTCTCTCCCTCTCTCATTCTCATTTTCTAAAAATACATGTTCATACACACAAAGTGTGTAGGCAAATGCTAGTATTATATTAAGAGAGGAGCCATTGGCAACTTTTTTTCTCCATTTTTTCCAAGTAGGAGGGCAAAATATTAATTATGTACCCTTTGATAAAATGACAACCATATCCCTTTTTTTTCTTATTTTATCCTTTTTTTTTTGACAAAATAACAATCATATCCCAATTTTTCCTATTTTACCCTCACTTTTGATACACAATATTTACATAAGGAGGACAAAAAGCAGTAATTATGTAATATTAAGATAAAATATGCATTTATTAAGAGATTGTCACACCATCATTTTTTCGTACTTTATTTTTAAATTTTAAAAACTAATCACTCCTTAATAAAAAAGACAAAAAATAAAATAAAATTATTCACACACATACAGTGTGTGCTCTTTGCTAGCACAGAGGGCCATATTGCTAAACGTTGGAATCCATACAGCAAATGAGCACAGAGGGCCGTATTGCAAAACGTTGGAATCCATACAGCAAATGATTCATAAATCTATGCTCCTTTTCAGCTTTGTTCTCAAAATTTATTTTGAACAAATGTTTGATAGGAAAGCATATAGATGTAGTCTGCGATGAATAAGATGATCCTTATCGAGCCTCCAAAAGCGAGATCGATAATTCGTTGGTTGAACGTGACTGATTACCTGAATTAGAACCTGCTTCAGGTGTTCCCTTTTCCATGAAGAAACCGGGTTGTTTCGGCCGAGCCAAAGCAGTCTGACTTCCCAACATTATAACCACATCCGCCATGCTTGGCCTATCGTCAGGATGGTGTTGCACACATAAGAGACCAATGTTGATGCAACGCAACACTTCCGATATCGTGCCTGAGCTTCCTAAGCATGTATCAATCAGTTCTAAAGGCTTCTCTTCATTCCACAATCTCCATAACTGAAACAAATCAAAACTCCGTCGTCAATTGCCGTTCTCAATAGGAACGAAACAATTACTAATGATACTTGCATGTTCAGAAAGGTTGCGGCTGTTGCTTGGATCGGAGAATTCTTTATTTTTCCTTCCAGTAATGACCTCCAGCACCAAAACACCAAAGCTAAAGACATCGGATTTCACAGAAAATTGCCCACCCATAACATATTCAGGTGCCATGTAACCACTGTAGAAAGTAGATCATAGACGAGTGAGAACAAAATAAACAACTGACGGGGACTAGAAGTTGATCGGGGGAATATTATACAGCAAACTTACTACGTGCCAACTACTCTCTCTGTATTTGCTACAGTCTGATCTCCTTCGGTCAATAATCTAGCTAGGCCAAAGTCTGAAATTTTCGGATTCATTTCATTATCAAGTAAAACATTACTTGCTTTGAGATCTCTATGAATAATCCTTAGCCTAGAATCCTGATGGAGATAGACGAGACCTCGAGCAATGCCACATATAATGTTGAAACGTTTAGGCCAATCGAACAGTTCTCTTCTCGTTTCATCTGGCAAGTTAAATCCAAATTCAACTTCAATTTTCAATACAAATTGCTTAATGGCCTATGTATGATTATTATTTTAAAGCAACCAAGCAATAATTAGTTTTGCATAAACTTATAGGGTCCAAAGGTTCAAACCAAAAATGGAGGAGTCTAGGCTTCCGTTGGGCATGTATTCATAAAGTAGCAATTTCTCCTCTCCTTGAACGCAACAACCAAGAAGCCTTACCAGATTTCGGTGCTGGAGTTTGGCAATCAATATAACTTCATTCATGAACTCGTTCAATCCTTGGCTAGAACTTCTTGAAAGCCTCTTCACAGCAATTTCTTGTCCGTCGGCCAGCGTCCCCTGGAAAGGTACTCAATTTCCAAAATTGTGAAAGTCCTCATGGAATGATTCTTTTGTTAGTCTGTTCATTATTGTAGAGTAAATTAGAAATCTACCTTGTAAACAGGGCCAAATCCACCTTCTCCGAGCTTTTTATTGCTTGAAAAGTCATCCGTGGCGCCAGCTACTGTCATCAGGTCAAAGAGTGGGAGCTCCATGTCCCCTCTTGGAGCCCCTTCATTGTCCTCATTTCTTTCCCTTATTTCTGTGAAGGGGTTCCTGTTAGCTATAGCCTAGATGTAGTAACCAAACTTAAACTTAAATGTGCAGATAGATTACGTATACGGTTCCACGCAATATAAACTCGAAAAAAATCCCGTTCCCTCAAAAACGCATATCCAAACACAAACAAAATTGACAAATGCTTGAAGGATGGTCAGGGTAAGCTAATATACCTTTATTTTTTCTCTTTCTTCGGCGAATGACATAGCCAACTAACAGCACTCCGGAAAACACTATTGCTATGCCAACAACTATAATTGCAATCTTCACTTTTGTGCTGTTTTCTCCTTCATTGTTGACTGATTAAGTAAAGCAGACAAATTTAAAATGGAGCAAGCAGAATAAAAAAAATAGCAGGGTCAGTTCAACTTTGCGAGAAACAGAACTACTTCTTATTGAAACATGTTGAAAAACAATAGTTGAACTACAATAAGTGACATAAAAGTATAAACACGAAGCTCGTTTTGTATAGTTCGATACCTATTTCAGCAGCTGACGTTCGAATATATATTTCCTTTCCAGCAACAGGAACCTGTTTGATATCTATTAGATCACCAAACCAGATGGTGCAGCCACCACTTCCTCCTCCGATATCTGAGCTCGTATAAGCAGTACAGGAACAGTTTTTCAAGCATTTGTTTCTGCATTCCTTGAGATTCATACTTTTGTCCACCCAAGAATTTGTAGTATCTGGCAATTTGAAGCCATCAAATTTGAGAAACTCATCTTTATCTCCTTCATGGCAGCTTAATGGTTTATTGCGCACGCAACCTAGAGACCAGTCTGCTAAATTCCACTTTTCTTGAGACTTGGGGCTGAATCCTTGTATACATTTGCAGACCGGATCCTCACTGGTACAATTTCCATTGGCTCCACAGAAGCCATAATAGTCACATGATTCTGTAGGTCTTGATGAAAAATCCTGCCAAGCTTGATCTCCCACCTTCCACTGAAACCGAGCACATGTGCTGGTGGTTTGGTTCAAAACCACTCTTGAGAGTATCGACTCAATCTTCGGTTTGTATGTGACGTAAACTTCATCGTCGTTGTAGACAAAATTGAAACTATAACGAGGACTAGGATCTTCGGGTGAACCACATATTGTCAGTCCATTCCATGCGCTGGTGCGGAAGAATTTTGTACTTCCGTTCAGAATATATGCCTCAGGATATGCTTGAAGTTGCATTTCAATTCCGTAAGTAAAATCTCCGGGACACGGTTCATCTGAATTTTTCCATGCTGACAAATGCCGTTTTAGGCCTGTTCTCAAGTCCCACCCCAACTTCATTCCTGGTAATAATGTGTCAGAAGGATAGTCGAAGCTTTGCCACAAATAAGTTCCTGAATTTCCATCTTTTGCATCTCTTAGTACCAAATTCCCGGAATCCAAGAGCTCTACCGTCGCATTTTGGGCCTGTTCAACTAAACTCGTCGACCAAACAACGCTGCTATTCTGACTCAAAAGCACAAGATTACCTGTGCTGTTTATCATCAACACGCCGGAAGAATCATTGATGGGGTTGCATCTGTTTGCAACCCAAACAACCGTTCTCACCGGGACATTCTTGAACCAAATTCCCAAGTAACGGTTCTTGGAACTACCTGGACTAAAGAAACCGAGCTCAAAGCTTCCATCACTTGAAACCAACGTCGTTCCATCAAGCACAGACTGCGAAGGTGTAAAGCCGTCAACTGCAAAGGAAATTGTTGATGACAAGAAGAACAAGTTAGCGCTGATCATAAACGAAAAACAAAGACCACCCATAAAATATTTGTTCTTGTGCTCCCTCTCCTTCACTACTGATTTGATTCAAGTACAAGATATTTGAGAAAACCCCTTGTGGTTTCATTCACTGGCGAAGCTACGGCAGAGCAAGGACTGAGAACGAGAATCCCCTCTGAAGTCGCTGCTTCTGTGCGTGAAGAGCACCGGAAAAGGATCAGAAGACCACAAATTCTGAGGAGCAGGAATTCGAAGCCCTGAAGACTTTTTTTGTTTTTTTGTTTTTTTGTTCTTTTGGAAACTGAAAACGACGACTTACAGAGGAGATTTGATTGCCTAGCTACTTCGATGAGGGCGTTAATATTGCAAGGGAAAACACGTTCGTCTTTTGCTTTTGATTTTTTTGCCAAATTGGTACTGTATTTGTTGTGATATATCAAAACTGCCACTCGACCTTCAAGTTTGCCATGCAATCTGCAAAGAATGAACCTTGAGGCCTTTTTTACTGTTGTCGTTTAAAAAAAAAAACCGGTTTACAATTGATTCAATCAAATGATGTCTTTGTTCCAACAGGATTCTCTTCGGATCTTTTTGACGAGGATTTTAGAGATCCGTAAATTATGTTCGTCTACCGTACATCGTACGGTTAATTTTTTTATCCAATATTATTTGTATTTAATTTTAAATAAAAATATTTAAAATAATTCAAACTCCAACGTGTTATGGTTTCCGGAACCTTCCTAACCGAGTTGACATGTATCTTAATATCTTATCCTTTTCTACAGAAATCATATTCCAAGAATTAATTGGTGCTGACTAGTCTTCCAGCATTTATGGGCAACTCTCTAGTCCTTCACGGCTGCTGGTAGTTTGAAAAATTAACGGTGAAGACTTATATAAAGATCCGATAGAATTTCATAATAATTAAATCTTATATAAAATAAAACTCATATCACTAAATAATGCGGCGAAATCCCAACATTTGACCAAAACAATTGATGTTTGATATTTTAGTCAATTAAGAGGTACATTATCCCGATTGCATGGATAATAACAGCGTTATTTTTTTTCACTTTCACGGTGCTACAAATTTAATTAAATCGTTCAATTTCTTAATTACAATATAAATGATTCTTATTAAAAATTTCAAATTAAAGATAATTTAACAATCTAAACGCATTAAATAAAAATAAAAATAAGGCAATGTGTGAAAACGCATTACAATAATTCATTCAACATTTGATCAAAGTTCAAAACAACCGAATCACCCGAGAATAAAAAACAAAGTATGTGTCAAGTTGTCAACTGTCAGTTGCATTTCTGTATTTTTCTTTCCCAGTAATTCCATAGGGACAAATTACAATTGCCGAAAATAAAAACACAAAAAATCCAGATCAGGAATGGGCAAAATATTCATGAGTTTGGGTAACTGCGGTTACCCGTTCATTTAAAGTTCACGGTTACGGTTATGGGTAACCGTTTAGATGAACAAACGGTTATGAGTATAACCGTTTATCTGTGAAATTTAAATAGACGGTTATGAGTATTACATGCGGTTATAACGGATATCCATTTTTATGAGTATTACTCGCGGTTATAATAGGTATCCAGTTACCGATTTAATTTAATATATGTAAACTGAGTTTCTTGTTTAATGAATTTTGTATAGGTGCTGCTGGCATAAGCAGATTCTTTCTAGATATGCTTTTGTGCTGCTGTACTCAAAATCCACAAATTTTATTTCACAGATCTGAACTTCTGTTGATTTTTAGGTGTCGGTAGGAAGTAAGGGTTACTTACGCATAAAAAAACGCTACGATGATGATATTTCAAACAAATATCTCACTGCAAGGTGTTGGACTTGCACACCATGACAAAGAAGTTCAGCCCTTAAGCTACCCGAAGGGTCAGGTCGGGTTTGATGGGGTCAAGCAACTAACTAAAGTAAAATATTTGATGAAGCGATTTAATTCGATAAGTCAATGTGAAGCAATATAAAGACATCTTCTCATCCATTTGAACCAATTAAAATTTAATGTGTGTTTAATTGTTAGAAAACAAAAATTATGATAAATTTTTCTTTTATAATTTTTAAGTTGTTAAAAAAAAATATAGAAATAGTTAAACAGGTAAATGATTATGGGTAAACAATTATGGTTAAATGAATACACAGTTATAAACGGTTATGAGTATGTGTATAACCGTTTATGTAATTACTCAACCGAAAAATAGTTATACGGGTATAAACATAAACGATTATGGAAAAATAACTACGGTTCCCCACCCGCTATAACCGTTGCACATCCTAGATCAGAAAATCTCTATATGTCTAAAAGAACAAAAACCCAAATCAATGACAATGTTTAAACTCCCGTTTGAAGAGCATCTTCAAGCCAGAGTCTGGACTCGTCCATGAGCTCAGGACTCAATCTAAACATGAGAACGCAGAACTCCATCTGATTGAGAGCGCCATCTCCGTCGAAATCACCTTCGTCCAACATGGACCGTAGATCGTCGTCGCTCAGATCCTGCAACCCCAGAAGAGCAGAGTTCCTCTTGAGACTCTCGAAGGTGATGACTCCCTTGCTAGAATCCACCAACAAATTGAACCCGTTACAGAGCTCGCCTATTAAACCGTCCCCGCCAAGCTTGTCGGCCATGGTGGGCAACAAGTCTTGGAAATTGGATTGCTGGTTTTGCTGGGAAGCCATTGACAATTTGGAGGAGAGAGAGAGAGAGAGAGAGATGATGAGTGAGAGAAAGGGTATGTTTGTTGGTGGGGAAAGAGAGAAATGGGGGAGTACATAAAGGGAGGGGGGGGGGGTTGGGTTTTCCAAGAAAGAGAGGTCATGCGAGACAACTCAGGTACAGAGAAGGGGGAGTCAGTCGGTCTGTTGTTTTGTTGAAGCTGCTGCCATTGGGGTTTCTGAGAAAGTGACGAGGGGTAGGATTGTCATGAAAGCGCGTTTAAGGAGTGGAGTCAAAGAGGAGGGTGCTCATGGGTAAATCCGTCATTTCGGAGAATGGTGCTCAAGGGTAAATCCGTCACTTCCGTGGAAGGTATCTCAATCTTTCTATTTTCCTTGAATTATATATAAGAAAAGAAAGAGGGTGGGATATTGGAGTTAGTAGGAAAGCTTAGTCCATAAGTATTTTCTTATTTCCATCCTCTTTCTCACGTAGTACCTTTTTTTTTTTTTTTTGAATAAACAAAATTATCTACATTAAGTAGGAATAGTTGGGCTTAGTCTCATAATATGCCAGTAATAATATGGTTCAAATTTACCTTTAGTGAAAATTGAACGTAAGATCTCTTACTTACAAGTGAAGATAAATATTACTAGACATTAGTACCAAGTAACCGCGTAAGACCCTTTTGTTATGTGTAGGGTGGAAGTTTGCGACTTGCAATTGCATGATAACCTCAAATAAGTTGTCAACAAATTTAGGACTTATTTGGTATTCTATTTGAATCTAACTTTTGAAACTAAAAAATGGATTCACACGTCCCAATTTCAATTTTCACATACTAAAGCCAGTCCGGTCCACTTTAAATCATGTCTTCGTCCCAATTGCCAGCTTGCTGATCATCCAGACCACCATTATTAGCTTCTCACTTGACGGCCCTTTGTGGCTTATACAATGCATTGCAAAAGATTTTTCTTTTTAAACAAACGATATTATCTATACTACAAGAGAGAAGGTAAGCTTAGCCTCACAATGGGCTAGCAATAATGTGGTTCAAATTCATCTTTGGCGAGAATCGAACCTAAGACATCTCACTTATAAGTTAAGAGGAATACCACTAGACCATAATATTAAGTGGCGTATTGTGAAGTATTTTGTTAGTTGTTGATGTTATTTATAATTTTTAGATAATGATAAAAAGAAGAACAATTTTGATTACAAAAATGTTACTCTTCTTTTCATATATTTTTAAAGGGTTTCTCCATTTTAATCCTTGATAAAGATTGAAATTCAATTAAAACCTTATGTTAGATTATATATTCATTATAGTCCTTTGACTAAATTTTCATGTCAGCATAAAAATTAAAATTTATATTTTCTTGTTTTTAAATATTTAATGCATTTTTTTGGTTTCTATAATGCCCCTATTAAATATTTGATTTTAATTTGCTCCATATTTTTTGGCATTGATTATTGTCTGACTTTCTAAAATGATAAACATAATTCAAAAAAATATTAGTGATACGTTACAAGAATTTACAAATACCTTATTCAAATTATTCATTATCACCATTCAAAGCATAGAAGAAATATAAATAGCCAAATCATATATTATACATAATCGAATGCACTTAAACCATGTCCTAATGTGCTTAAGTCATATAACCTAGTCGAATGCACATAAATCATAGTACCAAGTCAAATGCACCTAAACCATGGTACCTATATGAATGCACCTAAACCATAGTACCTATATGAATGCACCTTAATCATTTAGGTACTATCAATTAGGTCTTATCCATTCGGTATGGTCGGTTAGGTATTATATAGTGTATGTCCGATTAATTTGGTACGGTCAATTAAGTTGTGATTTCACATTCTATTTTCTCAATTTGTATTTTTTTTTCATTTATCTTTGGATTCACCGTCAATTTGGCATCTAAAAGCCCATTTTTTCTTCTTTCTTCCGAATACAACGAGATTTTTGGTTTGTAAGTTTTATGGCTTTTTTTGTTTGATCATGGTTTCTGAGTTTTCTAGGTTCTTTGATTGGAATAACACATGGAGGTTTATGTTATAACAAACATGTTAATTATGGATCTAGTTAATTAAGCATTCTTGGAAAATTAATTATATATTTGTTTCTCTAATTGGTTTTAAGGGAGTACTAAGGGTAAATAAGGAAACTAAAAATGCAATAAATTTATTAAAAATGATTAAATGTGACATGGAATACTATAATCTGACATGGATGACTATTTTTAGTTTTTAATCTTACATACGGTATTATTGAAAAAGCAATCTTATTTAGGGATTAAAATGAAGTTTTCTAATTTTTAAAACATATTACGTGTATCATTAGTCTTTTGATTATAACATTGATACAGTAAGATAATTACATTTATGGCTAAGGAGGATTTTCCTCCATACTAGGAATAAGGAAGTATTATACTTTATTAATTATACACTTCCTCAAACCCAAACAGACTACAATTTAAACAAAGGAAAACTAATGAAAAGGGCTTGAAAACTTTGAGTTTTAATGATAAGGACAAAATAAAGGGTAAAATGAACAGTATCAGAATTGATTTTTTAGTGTAAAAATGTAGTTTTTCGTTAAAGTGAACAGTATCATGAGCTTTTCGTTAAAGTTCCCTTTAAACAAAGACCTCAAACAAATACTATAAGAAGCCAAACCATAGCAACCCCATTGCCATGCATCTAACCAGTGTTCTAAAAAGCCCCGTCTAGATACTAGGCGGCTGGCCGCCACCACAATTAACTTTTAGATATTTAAAAGATAAGAAATGGCATCAAGACTTGCCTTCTCATCCACACCCCCACTCCCCACCCCCCAAAAAAAAAAAACCAATTGATAGAAATAGATAAACTGGAATTAATTTTAACTCCCACATAATAGAAAAAAAGTGTTTACATTTTATTTTTTTAATTAATCATACGCACTAGGCCCCTACTTGTCGCCAGAACTCGTCGCCAAAGGAGCACCTAGTGCCTTTCAATTCCTTGCTTCTAACAGCGTTATACTCATCTCATTTATGGAATGGGATTCGTACTTGCTTGGCGAAGAAGCATTTGCTTCAACCGAGTTCCTTTCAGTAAAGAAACCAGGTTGCTTGGGTATAGGCAATGAACCCTCCCCACCCAACATTAGGACCACAGATGCCATGTTTGGCCTATCTTCTGGTTGTTGCTGCACACACAGTAGAGCTATATGAATGCATCGTGACACTTCTGGTGGCGCACACGATCCATCTAACTTATCCATTATTTCTGTTGGTCTTCCTTCAATCCAAAGCAACCAAGCCTGAAATTAATTCACGAAATTTATATATGATGATTCTCCATATGCGATCCAAATATTTTACTAAACTTGGGAAAGTCAATCTTTGCTTAAGCTTACATGTCCTAGAAGGTTAAGCTGGTGGTCTGGATGATGAAATCCCCTATTCTTCTTCCCGCTAAGTATCTCCAGCACCATCACACCGAAGCTATAAACATCCGATTTGACTGAGAAGAGTCCATCGACCACGTACTCAGGAGACATGTAGCCACTGTTAAAAATGAAATTGGAGTTACAAGCACATTTACAAGCATAACAGTGTACAAAGCAAGTTTCGAGCTACCTACTATGTTCCAACCACTCTATTAGTATTTTCCTCAGTTTGATCTCCCCCGAATTCTCTAGCCGTGCCAAAATCAGATATTTTTGGGTTCATATCTTTATCTAGTAAAACATTACTGGTTTTGAGATCCCTATGGATGATCCTCAGTCTAGAATCTTGATGAAGATAGAGAAGTCCTCGAGCAATTCCTCCGATAATGTTGATGAGCTGATCCCAATTGAGGAATTTACTTCTTGTATCGTCTAACCAATGAATCATAAATGTTAGTTTAATCTTCCCTTAATTCGACAACAAAATTATGACAAGACTCAAGACAGATTAATTCACGAAATTTATGTATAGAGGGTCAAACCAAATATGAAGTAGTCCAAGCTTTTGTTTGGCATATATTCATAGATCAACATCTTTTCATCCCCTTCAATACAGCAACCAAGAAGCTTTACAAGATTTCGGTGTTGAAGTTTAGCAATTAATACTACTTCATTCATGAATTCTTTGGTTCCTTGCCCAGAATATTTCGAGAGCCTTTTCACTGCTATATTTTGCCCTTCCTTCAGGATTCCCTAGAAGCCATCATTCGATAAGTTGATTTATATATTTGTTGAAGGAAGCACCACATTCTAATCACATTTTACTTGTTTTTTAATACCTTGTACACTGGTCCGAAACCACCTTGTCCCAGCTTGTTATTGTCTGAGAAGTTATCAGTGGCTCTAGCTACAGTGGCCAAATCAAATGTTATCAACTCCATGTCCTGGCTTCCACCTTCGAAACCAAAGTTCTTTTCACGTATGTTTTTCATGTTTCCTGAGACAGTAGAAGAATCAATCAAAAGCTTGACCATAATGTACTAATTTTTAACTTAATAATTTCTACCTCGCGCTTTCGATTTCTTCTTCTGTATGTAGAAAACCAATCCTAGTATTAGCATTCCCATGACTACTGCCCCAGAGCCGACTATGATTGCCACATTCCTTTTTACACCAGAGTGCTTGCGTGTCTTAGCGCCATCTGAAAGATCATAGCAGATTGGTGATAGTATTCAATTTTCGATCATGGACGTTTTATTACAACTAAGTTCAAATCAAACAAGTGCCAGAACTCAAAAATATCTACATAATTTCGGTAAATCCTTAATGCCGACATTCGTTTGTGCTCAACAAAACTTATTAACAATACCAGAGAGTAATGAAGCTTGAAATCAAGTAGAAATAAGTACCTAATTCGGAGGGGGGCATCCGGACAAAAAGATCTTGCCCAACAGAGTCGAATTGTTTTATATCAATGAGTTCGCCGAACCAAAGCAAACAGCCAGTTCCTCCTCCCCTAACATCCAAATTTGCATATGCTGTGCAAGAGCAGTTTGTCAAACACATTTTCTTACATTCCTCGAGGGGCATGGTATTATTGATCCGTGACGAAGATGTGTCAGGCAATTTCACCCGTATGAACTTCTGAAATCCATCTTGATTCGTACAATTCGATGGACTTTTACGAAGACATCCTGAAGACGTGTTTTTCATAGTCCAGTAGTCTCTTGGAGATTTTGGTACAAAACCTTGCAAGCATGAACATAGAGGATCAGAATCAAGCTTGCAGAAAGCGAATGCACCACACAAATCGTAAGTGTCACAACGATCTGCTGGAGCAGAGTAAATCATGTTCCCGCTATGTGTTTTATCAATCCACAAGTACCGCTGCAAACCACCAGACAGGTTGAGTACCAATCTCGAATGCATCGAATCGCGCATGAGGTCGAATTTGTAATAGGCCTCACTATCATTGGACACAAATTCGATTTTAAATGCTTCATTAGGACTAAGTTCAGGACTCCCAGTAAAACCAAGGCCATTCCAAGACCCCAACCTATAGTGTGGAACACGACCTTTCCGAAGGACTAGTTGGGGGTATCCGCTATGATCTATGGAATACGAGAATTCACCTGGAGATGGATCCTCTGCGGCTTTCCACGAAGACAAAAACCTGTTTTTACCTGTCGCTAAGTTCCATCCAAGCTTCATTCCTGGTAGTAAGATGTTGCCTGGATAATCAAAACTCTGCCACACAAGGTTGCCCTCCGAGTTGTCGTCATTTCCGTCTTTCACAACAAGGTTGCCGGACTCCAGGAGCTGAGCAACCGGGCTCCTTAGGGTTCTTGAAGTGAAATTAGATGACCACAGACTGCTATTTTTGTCACTGAAAAGAACAAGAACTCCTCCATCAGTGATGTTCAAAGCTCCAGAGAGATCAGTAAGTGGAGTTTCTCTGTTGGCCACCCACACAACAATTTGAGGAGATATTCCATTGTACCATATTCCAACGTATCGATTCTCCGAATTACCTGGGCTAAAGAATCCTAGTTCGAATGTTCCGCCGGAGGAAACAAGGGACTCTCCATCTCTGAGCGATACTGTCGGAGTGATGATATCTTTTGCAGCGGAGATGCTTGGAGAGAAGAGGAAAGATGATAAAACGAAAAGCATTGTAAAGATTTCCATAGCTCTTAAGGCAGAGAAACTAGTATAGGTCAAGGTTTAGATGCATCAAAGATTTAAGAAACTTTTCTTCAATTCACTACTTAAAAGTAGATGAAACATTTGCTAGGGACGCAACAAGGACAAGAATTAAAGGTGTCCTACGCTTGGTAGGTCAGGATTCAGAGAGCAACATATATTAGACATGTAACCGATATTCCATGCTAATGATACAACGCCATGAAGGATAAAAAAAAAAAAATAACTAACATGTGTCATTGAGTTATTGGTATGAGATGTCACGATAATATTGTACTCCATTTAAGTCATTCAACAGAATTTGAGGACACGGAACTATATATGTTTGGAGAGAGATTCTAAGTCCTAGGGGATTTAGCGTAGAGGTTTGCGTGCTAATTTTTTGTTTTTTATTTTTTTATTTTTTTTAATTTTACTCAAGTCTCATGTTTGTAATAACTCTAGAAACTTAGTATGAGTTTTGATCTCGTCATAGGCAAGTTTGGTATTCTGGCTTTAGGCAAATTAGCCATTGTGTGGTCGATATGGTGGTTCACCAGAGTATGGATGGTGAGATGGTTGAGTTTGTTAAATATACTTTTAAATGGCGACTTAGGATCACAAGGTGATTTGGAGTCATGATATCCTCTATAGAGTTCAAATAGAAGTATGATATTTTTCAATCTCACAGTTAGTTCGAGAGCTTTCATCTCTTACATGATCTTACAGCACCAAGTGCATTGGTTTCTAGTACGCATCCTCCATCTCTTTCAATTTCTTGCTACATTTGAGGTTATATTTTGTAATTTTAGATCTTTATTTGCAAGTACCCACATATTAGGATTATATGCTTCATTTTAGATTGAATCTTGTAGTTGCCTCTGGACATCCTCCGTCACCTTTAATTTTTCATCGGACAAAACTTCACCCAATTCCAACATAAATGTAGTGAAAAGCCACTTTCTTTTAACAAAATCAAGATCAACAACATGCATTGCATGTTGTCTTGTCTATAGCTTTCAACAACAACATTTGGTTGCATGTGTTTTATCTTGAGATAGAGTAAAAGTATATGAAAAAAAGGGATGAAGGTGGTGGTGGAAGGAAGGAAAATGAATGAGAATGTATGTCATGCACAATTCCATTTAGCTCTTACCATTTGTTACCTTTCATTTTTCTCATGTATTTGTCTCGTTTCTAAAATGTAAATAAATAAATAAATAAAATCTAAATTTAAAATTAAATGCAAATGATTGTCAAACGAGTCTTAAGTTTCTTGAACGCGAACTTTCTTTGGTCGTCGCATTTTGAAATTGAAGTTGAACTCAAGTCATTAAAATTTAGCACTTAGTCTAATTTATTTTTTCTCTTATCAATGTTGGGTTGTTTGCAGCACCAATTCTTCAAAACGTTTTGAACAAGTCCATTGTGCTGCAAGGAACTATGTATTGAGCATACCTTACTCTGCGTAGTAAACATCGAAGATTTGCATTCAATGCGTCAATGATGATGTTGCATTCAATGCGTCAATGATGGTAGGATTGAAAATGAGACGATTGAATTTTATTTCATTTGCGGAAGAACAAGGCAATAATAATCCTAATATAATACATTTTCAATATGCTGAAAACACGATTTGATACACAAAGTGTATAATACAATTAGTTGAAAACTTAAAAAAAAAAAATTAACCAATATACTAATACACTTAATGTATCGAGTCGCGCTCTTGACATGCTAAAAATATTCTCATACTATTATAATGCTTACATACAGGTAGCTGGAGCTAACACACAGGCTGCAGTTATGTTTCGGACCCTCAAATGTAAGGACATGGGTCTGTAGTTTGGGTTTTGTGGGACCACACATACAAGCTAGGCTGGCTTTAAAATTGAAGGTGTGTGAGTTGGTCTTCTTTGTCAACTCAAGCCCGAAGCTGATCTTTTCACGTAGTCGCGACTGTCTCCTAAAAGATCGGTGCCGTTTTAATGCTACAAGGTCAACGTCATCCGTCACATTCATTAACATAATAATTTTTAGCCCTTGTTGAGAGAGATTATTAGTATGCTCGAAATAGGATAGAACACCACGTGTTATTATAAATTTGGAGATTTTTTTTTAAGTATCTCTCTAATTATATAATACATGTAGTGTTATATCTTTTATTCTAGACGCACTAAAAAATCTCTCATTTGCGGGGAATAACAGATTTGAGATGCTACAACTACTCTCTCATATTTTTCATTTGATAAATATGTTCTCTATTCTTTAGGGAAATAAATTAGTACAACGACATACTACAAAAACTGGTTTTATTTGTAAGTCACGTTTGTTGGGACAAAAATAGTATTGCTGACTTTTATGGCTTTTGATTGCGTCTATAAATGAACATTTCTTTTTTTAACAAAGATTTAAGCCCATGAAAGCCTTTGCACGCCTTCATTGTGGCAGAACCAGAAATTCAGACTTGGATTGACCTTTAGACCGTATATAGAAATTTAAGGTCTTGTTTTTTGTATTGTCATGAAAAAATTTAATCAAAACAAGACTGGTGTAGCTTTAAATTTTTAGTATTGTATTAATTACATCATAAGAACAAAAAAATTGTATGAGCTTTGATAAAGAAAATGTTAACACATTTGATTTGAATTTTTTTTTTTAAGTCATGACTTAAAATTTGTTCTTGCTCTAAACTGTATAGGCCTTGTTTATATTAACTAGCCAAAAAGGTGGATATAGTTTTTATGTGGTAAAAAATAAGGCTAATTAAAAAAAATGTGAGTTTGGTTTTTATATATAGTAAAACAGAAGACAAGTTATAATCCCAAAAAAAAAAAAAAAAAAAACCGGACTTAATTCTTATATGGTTAAAAAGAAGGCAAAATTATAAAGGTTTTTTTTTTTTTTTGTTTTTCAGTTTAATTTTTTTTAAAGATATTGGCGGCACCAACAAGTCTCGAACCAAGGCCACTTGAAATTGCGAATCCCACCATTAGCCACTGACCACATGCTCATTGTTTCTAAAATTTTCATATAGTAATCTTCTCTAATGTAGGTCTGCAACACTTACTAAAATTTACAGTTAAATCTCTAAAAATTGATAGTCTTGAGACTAAAGAAGATCTATTAATTTAGCGAGTGTTAAATAATCGATAAATTAATAAGTTATTAATTAAGTAACTAACAATTTTAAGTAATGTACATTGTATTTAGTTTTTTATTTTACGACCTAACAATTTTAAGTATTTGTTCAACCAAATAAAATTCTTGAATCTACTTTTTTTTTCTTCCAAAAATAGATTGTACATTATTCTATGTACTACATTATTCATTTTATGAGCATTTACGCAAGCAGAAACTCAATTTAAATAAACAAAAGCCATAGTAAGTTAGTAACACATCACATTATATATACAACAATGACTTCTAATCTCAATGGTGTTAGTAACACATCACATCATATATGCAACAATGGCTTCTGATTTCAATGGTGTAAAGAAATTAGAGAATTATTAATTTATATATTCTGTAGAACCTATATGAATTTTTTATAATGTATTATCTTATGAATTTAGTGAATTATTAATTTAGCACGTTATGCTCAAGTTGGGACTGACCAAAAGTCTCACAGCCCATCCCTAAACTTATTGTATTATATTCTCGATGATGAGAATTGGCGGAATTACCCCTGAGGGATGGATCAAATCGTTGGACTTGGGCAAAATTTTGGATTTATTTTATTGCCCTAGTTTATTTTGGTCAAGTTTAGACCTAAATATTTTATGGTTGGTGTTGTAAAAATGTTGTTTTGATGATGTGTTAGTGGGAGGACCACACACACACACCCAAAAGATCTCTCCCTCTCTCATGTGCCTTCTCTCTCTCTCTCCTCTCTCTCGATTTCCTGCAAATTCTGTACAAGTTGTACAGATGACCATTGCAACCTCCATTTCATGCCCGGATCAAGCTTGTGGTTAGCTTCATCATTTTCATCTCATCGTCACGAACCCATCCGTATCATTTTTAAGACGTGAAAACTTCGGGATCGTGAGAACCAAGAGGAAGCCTTGGTTCACTGGAGTGGAGTTAGGAGTGGAAGATTGAGAGGAAGCCTTGCTTGCAAATTTTCAAGTTAGGCCAATCTTAATTGATCGTGTGCTCGAGGCCTAGATGAATGATGAAAACACCCAGGAAATAATTCAAGCAAGGAATCAGGGGAAGAAGAAAGATTTTAGGATTCGAGAAACCGATGGTATGCTTATGCAGGAGAGTAGAATGTATGTGCCGAAAAATGCAGAGTTAAAGAAAAAAATCCTTGATGAAGCACATATTTCGGCATATGCAATGCATCCAGGAGGCACCAAGATGTAAGATACCATTCGCCCATTTTATTATTGGCTAGGTATGAAGAGAGAAATTGTCGAATATGTGAGTAGGTGTGCCATTTGCCAACATGTTAAAGCTGAAAGAAAGAAGCCGTTTGGGTTGATGCAGCCGCTTCCCATTCCACAGTGGAAATGGGAAAATATTACCATGGATTTTGTGTACAAACTTCCTCGTCACAGAATGGTTATGACAACATTTGGGTGGTAGTTGATCGACTTACTAAGTCAGCACACTTTATTCCAGTAAGGGAAAAATATCCATTAAGCCGATTAGCTAAGTTATTCATATCGAAAATTGTGAAGTACCATGGTGTTCCAGTGGATATTATCTCAGATCGGGATCCTAGATTCACTTCTAAGTTCTGGATAGCATACCAGGAAGCTCTTGGTACGAGATTACTTTATAGTATGGCATATCATCCTCAGACTGATGGGCAATCTGAGAGAACTATTCAGACGTTAGAAGATATGTTAAGATCTTCAGTACTACAGTTTGGCGATGGTTGGCATGATTGTTTGGATTTGATGGAGTTCGCCTACAACAACAATTACCATTCAAGCATTGGTATGACACCATTTGAGGCACTTTACGGGAAATCTTGTCGTACTCTTTTATGTTGGTCAGAAGTTGGCGAAAGAGTTTTAGTGGGCCCTAAGATTGTGGACGAGACTACTCAAAATGTTCAGGTAATTAAGTCTAACTTGAAAGCGGCCCAAGATCGACAAAAGAGCTTAGCAGACAAACATGCCACTGACCGGAGGTATAATGTAGGTGATTGGGTATTTCTGAAGCTATCACCTTGGAAAGGTGTTACACGATTTGAAAAGAAAGGCAAGTTGAGTCCTAGGTACATTGTACTGTGTATGATCATCGAGCGAGTCGGTGAGGTTGCTTACAGGCTTGAGTTGCCTCCAGAGTTGTCCAAAGTGCACGATGTGTTTCATATTTCGATGCTTCAACATTATGTCTCAGATCATTCTCATGTGATTTCTCCTCAATCTTTGGAAATTAATTTTGATTTGACTTATGATGAGGAACCAATGACTTTTTGGATTGGAAGGATAAGGAACTGAGGAATAAGACAGTGCGTTTGGTGAAAGTATTATGGATAAATCACTCAATGGAAGAGGCTACTTGGGAGACAGAGGATCAGATAAGAGAGATGTATCCATGCTTATTTTATGACTATTAGTAGAAGTATTTGTGTGTATAATTTCAATGACGGAATTTTATAAGGTGGGTAGATTGTCACAGCCTGTCCCTAAACTTATTGTATTATATTCTCGATGTGAATTGGCGGAATTACCCATGAGGGATGGATCGAATCGTTGGACTTGGGCAAAATTTTGGATTTATTTTATTGCCCTAGTTTATTTTGGTCAAGTTTAGACCTAGATATTTTATGGTTGGTGTTGTAAAAATGTTGTTTTGATGATGTGTTAGTGGGAGGACCACACACACACACCCAAAAGATCTCTCCCTCTCTCCCGTGCCTTATCTCTTTCTCTCATCTCTTTCGATTTCCCTGCAAATTTCGTACAAGTTGTATGGACGACCATTGCAACCTCTATTTCACGCACGGATCGAGCTTGTGGTTAGCATCATCATCTTCATCTCATCGTCACGAACCCATCCGTACCATTTTTAAGACGTGAAAACTTCAGGATCGTGAGAACCAAGAACCCCGAATGGAGGTACTGTTTATGCACATGTGAATGTGGAGTTTTTGGGAGATTTCAAGCTTATAGGGAGCTTAAGGACCTCTCCACAAAGCTCGGAGAAGAAAAAATGACTTGATTTGGACGTCGGGAAGTCGAGATATATGCATTTGAAGTTTGGTCGGATTATCGAAGGTTCCCCGGCAAATTTCCATGGATTTTAGGTCCCAAAACAGGTATAGTTGTGTTATACTCATCCTAAGCTTCAATTTGGTTCAAGTTTCATGGCATTTGGTTGAGAATTGGACGAGATATGAAGGTTTTCGTGTTTTCCCAGTTTCCGACGAACGGCAACGGCGACGACGACCGGCGAGACTAACTGGAGAAGAAGATAGAATATTCAGTCAAAGTTCACGGAATATTCTGACGCCGTCAGGTAAAACTGACAGATTTTGTTACTTTTTAACGGAATATTCCTAACGGCGTCACTGTTACCGTCAGTGTGCCTGGCACGTGCCCTCGCATGGGCGGCGCGTCTGGCCGTGCCTTGGCCGGCGCGTGGGTGGTCGGAAAAATTTTCTAAAAATATGGGGATGTTCGTGAGGTTGTGTAGATCACGTTGGTATATTCAAACATCCCATTTGAACATTGTATGAGAAGTTATTAGCTAGTATTGGTTATGTGCTTTAAATTAACGTTTTTATAGTTGTTTCGCATATAGGGGAGACTTATCCCGAGGACGAGCGCAGTCAAAGGCGAATCGGGGGCTACGACCCTTCGACATACCAGTGAGTGGACTTTTAATTTTCAGTATATACTTATATACTTGATATTTTCCCAGAAAATGCGTTTAAATGAAAGTATGCCTTGAAATGCCATGCATATCAATTTATATTCCGTATATGAACTGGTATATGATGCATATTATATAATTGTGGTGCTGTGGACACTCAGGTAAGCCCAGGTGAGTTATGAATTTTGATTGTGATTAAAGTTGTGATTGAGAAACATTGAGCTCATAAACCTGCACCTAGGGTGATTGTGATTTAGCTGGAGATATGACACATGCCTGTTTATAATGTCACCTCCCGCACCATATGCTCACATTGGATCCAATTTAAGTGCACAGTCTTGTCGTACAGACCATCATAGGTGGTTCCGACTAGTAGGTGACTAGTGATTTATCGCCCAGCTATCATGAGAGCGTAGTATTGAGCATAATTATATTACACCCAGTCTTATCGTACATACCCTTTTAGTGGTTCCGACTTATGCGCAGTGTAGTGTCGTATAGTTCATTGTAGTGACTCCGACTAGATTGAATAATGAGCTATGAATTCAGCCATACAGACTATGTAGGGGTTCCGGCTAATATGTTATTTTCCATGAATTTATTCTCACCTGAGTTACTTATTCTATTTTATATTTTGGCATGGCATACTTATGAATATGATTATGTAAAGCATGATTTGAATTGAGATATTTACATATATATATATATATATATATATATATATTTATGCATATGTTTATATTCTAATTATGGGAAAATTTTACATGTTTTACGGCGAGGGTTAGAACTTTTGAGAAATGAAATGAATTTGAAAACATTTGTTTTTGCCCACTCACATTTTATGTTTTACGCCCCTCCAGGTTTTAGGTAGACTTGCGATTGGTGGCGTATGAGGATTTCGACGGTTCTGACATAATAAATTAACCGTAGGACATTTTTTGGTACTGTATAACTAGTACTTGTCCACTGTCAGGGCCGCTGTCGGCCACATCCCCGAACCCAATGGCTCTTTTCTGCATCCAACGACAGGAATTTTAGGACCGTTGGTTGATCCAACAATCCAATTCAAATTTTATTTAAAAAAAATGTTATTTTAAAATACATTGAATCCAATGGCTGAAATCAAATATATTCATATCTAATGGTAAAAAAAAAAAGATCTAACGGCCCAAATTTAAATCCAACGGCTGAAATAATTAAAAAAAATATTTAACTCAATAATTCACCCAAAAACTCTATAAATACCTATGTATTTATTCAAACATCTACACAAAACTCAATTTTGACACACCCCGATCCTAGAATCAAGGCGTGCTGGCCATCACGTGAGCGTGACGTAACCAAAACTGCGATGCGGAAGCAAAAGATAAGAGAAATACGAAGGAATAAAAACCAACTACTAACAATAATATCCAACTAGCATGCTAGAGTAAGTTTAAGTGTGAAACACACAAATTCAGAGCATAAGTACTAGGTGCAGTCAAGTAGGACCATAACTAAATTACAACACCCGCATGTGAGTCCTACATTTATGTAGTCTGTCAGTACGCCGTGGGAATCCTCGTGGGCCACCAACGCTGCTAACTAGAACCTGGAGGGGCGCAAAACAAAATTGAGTGGGTCAGTAAAACCAAAGTTTTTCAAAACATTTCATTTAAAACATTTCTAACCCCTCGCTGTAAAACCTGTATACTTTCCCAGAAAATAACATAATATGCATATACTTCATCAAATATCTCAAATCACCAATCTTTATCAAAACCCAGAAGATATGCCATGCCATAAATGTCAATAACAGATTAAGAATGCATCAATATAACAGGTGACATAATGAATCAACCGGAGACCCTGCAGTTGGTCCTGTACGGTTAATTCCATAGCTTAATATCCAAACCAACCGGAGTCACCACGGTGACCTGAAGTAGTCTGTACAACAAGGATGGTGTAATAATACGCTCTAGTGCTTCTCTCATCAATCATCTGTGCACATAATCTAAGGTCACCTACCAGTCGGAACCACCTCTAGTGATCTGTACGACTAGCATGTCGGAACCCTCTCATGGTCTGTACGACATGCATCTACTTGGATCCAAGGTGAGCGTGCGGTGCGGTGAATAATATAAGCACTAACACCAGGGGTGCAGGTTATGAGCTCTCAACACAATTCACATCATCAATGATTTACATAAATAACATAAAACTCACCTGATACTCACCTGTGCGTCCACAACACCAATTCACATATATATGCATCAATTACTAATTCATATAATTCATAATATGCATGCATGGCATTTTAAAAACATACTTTCATTTAAGTTCAATTTCTGGGAAAATTGATAGTATATAGGTAAATACAGAAAATACTGCCCACTCACTGGTAAGTCGAAGGGTCGTAACCCTCGTGACGTCCCTGTATGCGCTCGTCCTCGGGATAGGTATCACCTATATGCGAAACAACTAAAACAACGTTATTTAAAGCACATAACCGACAATTCGTAATAACTTTTCATACGATGCTCAATTTGGGTATATGAATATACCACAGTGACCTACTCGACGTCACGGACGTCGAGGTATTTTTAGAAAAAATTTCCGAGGCTGCATGTGCCCCCACAACGCCGGGAGGGACACGGACCTACGTGCTCCACGCGCGTCATCTTCTTCCTCCCGTCGCCGGACTGGTTTTTCCGGTCACCGGAAAACTGGAGATATTTCAATCTCCTTGTTCTCCGTCATTTCTCAACCATTTTTCACGCATTTTATATCAAAATGAAGCCCTAAGCATGTAGAATCATGCTACACTACTTTAAGGCTCTAAAAACTACGAAATTTCATCGGAGAAATTCCAAGAAAACCGGCCAAAACCTTCAAACTAAGCACTCCGACGTCCAAAACCTTCAAACTAAGCACTCCGAGCTTCCTTCGGACCTCACTAAGCTCACTATAAGCTTGGATTGTCCTAAAAACCAACCAATACAAAGTTCATGAATAGTGCCAAACTTGGTGCTTGCGATTTCGACGTGAAAATGAGGAAAACCTTACCTGAAAATGGGACCATTGAGTTCGTAGGGCACTCACGAACACGATGGTGCTAATCTCCACTTCGATCCATGAAGTTTCAAAGGTTTTGGTGTTTGGTCCGTACAAACTGGAAGAGGGAGAGAGTGAACTGCGAGGGAGGAGAGAGAGAGTGTACGGGGAAGAGGGAAAGAGGAGTGTCCCGTGTGAGTGTGGTCCATCCCAAAGCAATCACCATCAATTTCTTAAGTCCCTAACCACAAAAATTGTACCAAATTTTTAATCCACTTAAATTTTCCAAAACTTAGGAAAATACGCATTATTCCATAATATGTCACACACATACCTTAACATCCGTCAAGGACAATTTCGTCATTTCACAACCTCGATAAATAGAATCTCGGGACGGGCTGTGACAATTTTCTCCTACAATTCTTCCAATTTTTCTTTCTACCATTTCTTTCCATTTCCAAATTGTTCAACATGGCAAGAGGATGTTTCTTTATGCTTGGCATGAGTTTATGTTAGCGAAGATGGTGCAATTGGCACAAATCAAAATAAAAATGTTTTGTGGGATAAAATCAATGCAAAGTTTCAAGAAAATTGCAACTGCGGTGGGAGAGTGGTGGTGTTTACGATCGGTGGAAGACTATCAACAAAGCATACACTTTATGGAAGGGAAGCTTGGAGAGAGCCGTGGTTGGAATGGCTAGTGGAAGGAGCGCCACAGAAATTGTGAGTTTTTTTCATGAAATTTTATTTGTCATGTACATATTATTTTCCAAAGCATGCACTTTATGTATTTTTTGCATAGGGTGACAAAGCAATGGAAATTTACAAGACAAGAGTAACACCAAGTTTTTAAGTTGCAACATGCTTGGGACGTCCTCAAGGATTGTCAGAGGTGGGGAACCGATGCGGACCAACAATGGGGAAGATTATTTCAACATGAAGCTGCACCGACAAATGCTGGAGATAAAGGTGTCAATGAAGATGTCAATGAAATGACCCCAACTCCTTCTTTTGCAAGGCCCCCGGGAAGAGATAAGCAAAAGGAAGCAAAGAGAAAAGGGAAGTCCCAAGATCCTTCAGGTGGACACATTGCTACCGGAATTGCAAAATTGAGCGAAACCCATATCGCTCGCCAAGAAGAAGATGCCTGAATGAGTTTGCAAATGAAGGAAGAAGGATATAGGGAGCAAGAGAGGTTCAAAATAAATTTGATGATGGAGGACCTCAACAAATACACTCCATAAAGGAAGAAGTACTTACGTGGTAAGTAAAGGGAAATTTTGCAAAGGGATGCCAAAATGAGTATATTTCAAGATGATAATTCATCTCAAGGTTATATCCCAAGTCCACCATCACCAAATCAAGATGGTGGATATCATTATTAAGTTTATATAGTTTATGAATTTTCGATTGTATTAAGTTTATGTGGTTTATTAATTGTCATTTGTATTAAGTTTATGTACTTTATTAATTGTCATGTGTATTAATTATTGTTTCTATTAATCTAGATGTCTTCAATAATTATTGTACTTATTATTCCACGCTTTGATGTAGAATAGATGCCTTCAATAATTCAACCTCCATTCAATAATTTATCCAACGTACTACACAAAATACTTTGCACAAGAAGACACTTAAATTTATTACTAGAAAATATGAACATAGTACACTTAAAATTATTACATAAATGCTCAACCAACATCATCAACGTTCACGTTCTCGGCACCATACATGCTCAACCAAATCCTTGTGGAGTGTGTCATGATCTTGAGGAGCTTGAATTTTATTTAAACGTCTCATATACTCACTCAATGTGACCTATCCTGTCGGGTCTCATATGTGGTTTCAGCGAGATATTCAACATCTCTTGCAATAGTTCTCACTTATGTTGGTTGGTTGGTCATCATCCACATCTTCGTCTGAATCTTCTTCAATTTTGATGTACTCATCTTCTACAATCATGTTATGCAAAATTATGCACGTCGTCATGATTGAATGGAGGTCTTCGGTATGCCAAAGTCGTGTAGCCCCTCTAACAATGGCCCATCAAGCTTGTAGGAACCCGAACGCTATTTCCACATCATTCATGTAAGGCTCTTACCTCTGCGAAAATAATTTCTTCTTTGCACTATTGGGATGAGAAAAACTTTTGACAAATGTAGACCAACTAGGATAAATACCATCAGTTAAGTAGTAACTTAGCTCATACCTATTACCATTTACGTTGTACCGAAATTCTTATGCCCATCCGTTGACAACATCATCGACCAGAGGAGAAGACCAAAGAACGTTGATATCGTTGTTTGATCCATGAGCAGGAAACCTCAAATGCTCGATGAAATAATATTTCATCATTCGGTCATGACACTCTTCTCTATCATGCTGCACAAATGAATGCCCCGTGACAGAACCACGATGGCTAGATTCGACATGGTGCTCATATTGCATAAGCGAGTTTGCAAGTTCAGCTTCGGCGTTGATCATTTCAGCATCCTCAATGTCAAGCCTTGCTTGATATTGTGTCATCTGCATTGTCTTGCTACGCCTTCTTCTATCACCCATTGATAAGATATTGATGATTTTTAGGAAACAAAAACACTTTGAAAGTTGAAAAATTAGTGAATATAGAGGATGATTGAAGGTTGAAAGATTATGTGATCAACTGATATTGGACCTGTGTTTATATAGAGGATGAAAGTTGAACGGTTGTTGAAAGTTGAAAGTTTGGAAGTTGAACGGTTGGTGAAAGTTGAAGGCTTGCTTTGTGAAAAGATTTAGTGATTTTTCAATATTTATCGGAATTTAAATATTTTAGATTAAAATGTTCATAAAATTAATTTACGATAGTCTACATAATTTTTTTTTTTTTTAAAAGTTAATTTAAGAAAAAAAATTAGCTTAAGTTCATTCTTTAATAATCTCGAACTAAAATTTTAAGCCAAAAGAGTTGAAGCAGAAAAACTATTTCTAAACTAAAAGTTAAATTTTGTCGAACTAAAAAATTTGATTTTTAACCCAAAAGTTGAAGGAACTCTAATGAACATATCCACGACCATCTTCTGTGAATTGGCACAAAATATAATTGGTCCAACATCGGTTGGTTATGAAATTTTATAATCCCGATGCTGGTTGGGTGAATAATTAGCAGAAAGAAAAATGTAGAACGTTAAGGATGCTTGGGATGTCATTTCGTATCTTCAATTGTGCAGTCAAACACCTCGTTTTCTCTGCACACGAAGTTGACTAGCTAGCATTTCTGTTACGTGGCTTTTGGGTCAGAAATTATTTTCGAAACCGTCCTAATTCATCACCCTTTGTCAAACTTGGACTTTTGACCCTAGAAAAGAAATACTTGGACATTGGAAGTTTGGAACCAACCTCAACCAAAATAGCATGAATTTTTGGGGAAAATAAAACTTGTGCCGCGGCACTCAGGCCACGATAGTTTTGCGCAATTCTTATGAAGACACGAAATCCTTATATTTTCGTCACATCAAACTCTTCTACTGATCTCATTCGATTTGATACTTTCCTTATTTATCATGCAACTGTATTTAATTTTTTTTTAATTTATAAGGAGTGTGACCAACTAATTGGAGTTGACATTATTCCTAGTATCTATTAATCTAACTTACATATTAATAAAAATTTTTTTGATTTTTGCTGTATTTTGTTTAAGTCTTACTTACCGGTGATTTTATCATCTTTAATTTAAAAATAAATATAAAAAAAAAACATCCCTACTCCCACGTTTTCTCTCACTCACTTCATCCCTTCTTTAATTTAAAAAACAAAAGTAAAAAATTTCACACTTTGTGTGAACATATACTAGTTATTTAAAAATAAAAAGAAGAAACGAACTAGTTTCATAACCTACACATACAATGTTTTATTTACTTTTACTAATGAGATATATTGTAGCTAACACACACTCATTGTAGCTAACACACGCTCAATTAATATATGTAAAAATAATTTTAGATATTTTTTTTAACATTTCTCAATCCACCTTCCCATGTATTGACTATTAAGGCCAATCTTTTTCTGTGTCTCTTAGTATAAAAATATACATAGTATCCGCCATGTGGAATGTGTGGAAATCGGACCAATGAATCCATATATATGTTGGTTATCTAGCTACCACCGTGGTAATGGTAATTGAGCTTCCCGACTGGCTTCTACCTTCGTAGACTAAGGTATCGATGTCCTCGGAGCTTCTTTCAGTAAAGAAACCAGGCTCCTTCGGTTGAGGCAATGGTGCTCCCTCATTGCCTAACATGAACACCACTGATGACATTGCCGGTCTGTCTACCGGAAGCTTTTGAACACATAATAGACCTACTTGAATGCATCTTTGCACCTCAAACTCAACGTACGAGCACTCTAAGCATTGATCTATTAGTTCCGAACACTTGCCTTTGTTCCATAGTAACCATGCCTGGTTCAGTTGTAAAATTATGTATCTTTAGTCATACATACTCATCGAAAACTATAGTCTATAGCGCTCAACATTTGGAAAACCCACAGAAGCATGTAATACTTACATGTCCAAGAAGATTGTGATCGTGATCTGGATGGTGAAACCCTCTGTTCTTTCTGCCACTTATTAACTCCAACAAAAGAACACCAAAACTGAAGACATCAGATTTCACTGAAAACTTCCCGTCAATTGCGTACTCAGGAGACATATATCCGCTGCATGCAAACAACACAATGTCAGTAGTTGTTTATAACTAGAAAGGAAGAAACCCATGCATGACATGTGTTAATTGGTATAACTTACTACGTCCCAATTACGCGTTTTGTTTTTGCTTCAGTTTGATTGCGTTCGAAAATCCTTGCTATGCCAAAGTCAGATATTTTGGGGTTCAACTCATCGTCAAGTAAGATGTTGCTGCTCTTAAGGTCCCTATGAATGATTCTTAGTCTAGAGTCTTGGTGGAGGTAGAGAAGTCCTCGTGCGATTCCCATGATAATGTCGAATCGCTTTTTCCAGTTCAACAACACCTTTCTATTTTGATCTGCACAAGTCATCCCCCATATTAATTAACTTTGAATGACATAAACAGAGCTGCAAGGGACTCAACCTAATGATAAATTGAACTAAATAAATATTGACAATTCTTGAAGATGGGAGGCAGAATCTCAGACCGAAAATGAAGCAATCCAAGCTTTTGTTGGGCATGTACTCATAAATCAGCATCCTTTCATCTCCTTCGATGCAGCAGCCCAAAAGTTTAACAAGATTCCAATGTTGAAGATTGGCTATCATCGCAACTTCGTTCTTAAACTCTTCAATTCCTTGGCCAGAATCTTTTGAGAGTCTTTTTACAGCGATGAATTCTTCTTGGGTTAACTTGGCCTGAAAATTTTGTCTATTAGCTTAAATTCGTAGAAAATATCAGCGTCAAGTATCGTTTTGTTACCTTGTAAACCGAACCAAAACCTCCCTCTCCTAGCTTGTTTGTGTGAGAGAAGTGATTGGTGGCGGCTGCAATTGTATCAAAATCAAACAGTGGCAACTCCAAGTTCTCCTCACTGTCACTTGAAGCTGTAAAATGAAAAACCAGAGAGTTAAAAAGAACAACGAGAAGAATGTGAAGGACACACAAGTATTCAAACACAATGTCTTTGTCAATGCATAAGAGTTTCCTCCAGCATATAATAGTTCCTAGAAACGTCACGGGGCATGAACATGATCTTTCTCATATATTCTTTCACAGGGCACAATGTATTGAAGCATCTTTTTAGATATAATGTGTCCACAAATATAACAGCAGGGCGCATATGCATTTTAACTTACCTCTTTTATTTCTTCTCCTCTTCAGAATTATACACCAGGAAAACAAAGCCAAACCGAGAAAAAGTAGCAAACAAACCGCTGATATGACTGAAATGAGTACTACTTTTTTATCATTCTTCCCACTCGTTTTCCCTGAAGGTCATATACAAGATAACATCAAATCGTTAAACCAACATTTCAATATGATGCCTGCAACATCCAATTCAAAAGAAATAAAGCAAAGACTGACTTACATGGCCCCCGAATGTATATATCTTGCTCTTGATCACCATCTTCTTCAATGAACTCGCGCAGATCAATTAGGTCGCCGAACCACATCAGACAGAGACTGCTTTCTTTTTTGATATCTGAGTTAGCATAAGCTACACAAGAACAATTCTTCAAGCACTCTGCCTTGCATTCGCTGTTGCTAGTGCTATTCTTGACCCAAAAATCCAGTTGGTCCGGAAGTTTCACATTTTCAATTTTCAGAAAACCCTTCGAACAATTCAGTTGGGTCTCCCTCCTGCACCCACGAGTCCAATTAAGCACCCCCCATTCGCTCGTTGATGTCGGAAAAAACCCCGGCAAGCAGTCACAAATGGGTGATTTGTTAATCTTGCAAAAGCCATTTGCTCCACACTGTCCATAATTACTGCACTCATCATTCCGCAAAGTATACATAACAGCCCATGCAGTGCTTCCATTGTTGACAAGTAACCGCTGGATCTCGCCCGATTCAGTAAGCTTTAACCTTGTGATGGTAGAATTACTGACAGCCTCATATGCATAGTATAACTCATTGGAATTATACACAAAATATGGACGCACAACCCCTCCGTACGAAAGGGCTGGAAAAGGAGTACCTGTGATTCGGATACCGTTCCAAGGTCCAGTACGAAACTTTTTCTTCGATCCCTCTGAAATAACAAGCTGAGGCAACAAAACACGATCCATCCCATAAGTATATTCTCCAGGAGAAGGGTCACTAGCATTTTTCCAAGAAGTCAAGAATCTGTTGAGGCCGGTTCCGAAGTTCCATCCCAACTTCATTTCTGGCAACAAAGTGTCCGTAGGGAAATCAAAACTTTGCCATACATAATCTTCTGAATCAGTTGCGGCCTTGTCTCTAACAACAAGATTTCCAGTCTCCAAAAGCTGCGCAACAGGATCTTCTGCCGCTCGGGAAGAATTGGACGACCAAAGAGTGTTGTTCATGTTGTCTAAGAGGATCAGGGTTCCGTTTTTCGATAATGTCAAGGATCCATTTGAATCTGCAAGAGGCTTTTCTCTGTTGGCCACCCATACAACGGTATCTGGAAAGTTCTTGTACCATATTCCTAAATACCGTAAACTGCCAGCAGGGAAGAAGCCTAATTGGAAGCTTGTGCCGGAAGAAACCAAGGTATTCGTGCCGGTGATGGATTCTGATGGAGAAATGGTATCAGCTGCTGTGGAGAATTGTAATAGTAGAAAATGGAGTAGAGAGGTAAGGAGGATGAAAGGGAAGGGCTTCATTCTGTGTCGTTTGGCAAGCAAATGGGAATGTTGGACCTTATGTTTGGAGTTTGCAGCCACCTTCTCTCCTTGACAATTATTATCTTGTAGTATTTTGACTTTTGTGTCATTTTCCATGCTATTCCACTTTGAATAATTCTTTCGAGAATGATAGTTGATAAATTTAGAATTGTTCACACGTGCTTGCTAAAAATTACACATTTTACATGTTTCCGCATCTTATTGGATTGAGGTGTTTGGCATAAAAATCATGCACTTATTGATTGCACAAGTAATTAAGTGGGGAAGTAATAGTATCTATGGTGTATCGCAGCCTGTTTCTACGAGGCTTCCTGACACGCCAAGATTGATTACTAGCATTTCAAGTTCAAAAGATGTGAAGAGAAAGCCACCCTTGAATCAATAGTAACCTAGTATGAGTCTCCAACTAATACTAGATGATCTTTTCTCCTTCCAGGCAATGTTGCTTGACACGTACAACTGCCATGCCTGCTGCAAGCTCTTGGCCGTCAAAGTCCTTTGTCCCACGAGGCGCTGGCACCGGAAAGGAATGCTAGCTGGTTAGTTTGAAATTTGGAGAGAATATTTGTCAAAGCGAAAGATTGCAGAGAAGATAGCAGATACATGCATGGCTATCGAATTATTTTTCAGCATTTGAATTGGCTTATTTGACCTTACAAAATAATGCCTGCTTTGAGATCCCTATGAATGATTTGAAGTTTAGAATCTTGGTGCAAATAGAGAAGCCCTCTTGCTATTCCCATAATAATGTTAAAGCGCGTCTCCAGTTCACTTTCTTCATATATGAACTCTAGACATTAATTAAGCGCCAAAGGTTCAAAAGGCCGTTGGACATGTACTCGTAGATTAGCATCTGTTATTTCTTGTTTAAGAGTAAACAAGATTCCGGTATTGAAGTTTTGCAATCAAAACTACTTCATTCTTGAACTCTTCTAGACCCTGACATGAGTACTTTGTAACCTTTTCACTGCTATTTCTTGTCCTCCTGAAAAGCTGCCCTGTATTTGATCATATTGAACATGCATTTTTTTTTATAATCAGGTGAATGTGAAAACATATGCCTTCTTGTTTACTGTACATGAAAAATTGTTAACTTGTAAACAGGGCCAAAGCCACCCTCTCCGATCAGATTTTCAAAAGAGAAATTGCCCGTGGCAGTAGCAATGGTTGCCAAGTCAAATAAAGGTAGGTCTATGTCTTCCTTCCTGCTTTTGAGGCCTATCAAATGGGAAGTAAGATCGTACTGCAGTACATGCTAAGAAATTCAAGCCAGATGGATGAACATGCTTACCTCTTGTACTAGCTTTTTGCTTCCGAACTACGCAGCATACCATGAGGGCCAAGTTTAAGAAGCCAGAAAAGAATGAAACCACTATGACAATTATTCGTCTCTTCTTCCTTTCTGAATCACAAATTGATTCTAAAAAAGACAATAGCATCGAGAAAATCAACAATTTGTTAGCATAGAAATAAGTGGTGCAGAAATTATGTCTTACAGCAGGTACTATTATACCAATAGTATAAGAAAACAGTTCTAATGAAGGTAATGGTATAACACACAGTACCTAGTTCTGAAGGTGGCAATTTTGTATAGATATCCAGTTCACTCTCTTCATCTATGAACTCTGTGATACTAGATCCCCAAACCATGCACATTATGCAGCCACGTCTCCCCTAATATTTGAATTTGCATAAGCTGTACACAAACAATTTTTTAAGCAAATCATACATTCCTCGAGATTCATACTCTCATTGAGTGAAAATTCTAACATGCCAGGCAATTTCACCCCTTCAAGCAGTAAAAACCCCTCTCTGCTGTTTCAATCCAACGGTGTCCTTCTCATGCATCCACTGGTTCTATTAAACATTTCCCATTCTTCTTGAAACCTTGGAGTGAACCCTTGCAAACACACGCATATGGGATACCTGTTTCTACAAATAGCATTAGCACCACAGTATCCATAACTGTCACATGGATCATCTGGTAACGAAATCATAACATCCCATTTTGCGCTCCCAGCATTCAACACAAGGCGTTGCAAAGAACTGGACTGATCTATCCTTAATTGTGGGGCAACAACATTCTTATTAGCCTCAAACTTGTAATACTACTCATCTTCATGCAATTCCATTACTGTATTGAACACTGAGTTAGCTGGGGCGGGAAGACCACTGAATCGAACTCCATTCCATGGCCCTGTTCGGTAACTAGTTGTGGTAACCCCTTCACTGTCAATTTTATATGAGAACTCGCCAGTGGATGGATCATGAATGCTTTTCCATGATGTCAAATGTCGCCTTAATCTGGTGCTTATGTTCCAGCTCATCTTCATATCCAGTAACAATGTCTCACATGGATTACCAAAACTCTGCCACACATAAGTTGCAACACTACTTGTACTTGTATTGTCCATCAAAACAAGATGTCCGGAATCTAAGAGCTGCGCAACTCGACTTTTTGGTGTTGTTGATACATTTGAAGACCAAATACTACTTGCATTTCGATTGAGAAGAACAAGATTTCCATCGGTGTCAATCGCGAGTTTCCCATAGAAATCAGTAAGTGGACTGTTTCTGCTTGCAGTCCACACAACTTCGCTAGATATGTTCTTGTACCGTATTCCCAATAGGGATGGCAAGGGGGCGGATTGAGTTCGGATATGTCATCCCCATAACCGAACCCGTTTGTTTTCCCCGTACCCGAAACCGTAAAAAACCCGAACGGGTATTCCCGTAACCAAATCCTTCGGATAACGGGTAACGGTTTTCTGGTAACTGTAAAATTTAACTGATTAAACAGTGAGAGGGATGAGGAGGCCGGTGGTGTTTCAGTGGTTGGTTCTCGGGGGAGTTTGAGGTGATGGTCAGGGACAGAGATAGAAATTTCTTCCAGTGGGGGCAACAAAAAACAACTAAGAAAACCTTATTATAGTATGGTTATACGCAATATGACATTAAGGATGATTTCAAATGATGATGTATCACAATTCCAATGTTACAAAAGTTTCAATATAGTAGTAGAAAGTGGCTAAGTGATGAGAAAAATATAAGTACATGATAGGCGGGAGAGAGTTTTTTTCGGTTTCAATGACAGAACAAGAGCATTATTGCTCATATAATATTTGATATGGAGTATAATATCTGCCCCCAGTGAGCCTTCATTGACTCTGTCCATGGTGATGGTGCGAGAGGGACGAGGAGAGAGAGTGAGAGGTTGCAGAGATGGTGGGGGTCTGGAGGGTATGGTTTGAGGGCTCGCCAGTGACGGTGGGGTAGTGTGGGTGGTGGTGCTGTGTGTGCATAACTCGGGAAAGGTGAGGATAGTGTAATAAGGAGAAGGAGAGAAAGAGAGACTTGCAGAGAAGTGAGGTGAGGGAGAAAGCACGGGAAGAAGAGAAAGGTGAGGGATGAGGGAGAGAGGATGGTGGTGTGGTCCTTGTTTTGCATGTGTGTACGCGTGCGTGTGTGGTGCTTGGGGAAGGGAGAAGCATAAAGCACAAAAATGAGACTTTTGTAGTCTCAAGACTTTTGCATGTGTGGGTACTTTGCATGTGTGGGTACGCGTGTACGTGTGTGTGATGCTCAAGACTTTTGTAGTCTCCCATGTAGTATTAAAGAACTCAAAGGTTTTAAATATAATAAATATTTATATTTTTTATTAAAGAATGAAAACGGGACAGGTTCGAGCATGGGTTCGGAGCAGATACCCCTATAACCATAACCGAACCCGAAACCGAAAATTTTACCCAATGGTTACCCATAACCGTAAAAAACCCGAAATTTGCTTCCCAAAACCGAACTGTTCGGGCCGGTTACTTGCGGGTATCAGATTTGATGGATTAAATTGCCATCCCTAATTTCCCAAGTACCTGTTCCTGGAGTTTTACGGCGGAGAACAAATGCCTAGTTCAAATCTTCCACCCGACGAAGTTAAGGTTGAAATTAGACTGTCCATTGTGTGGTTTAGTCAAACTCATTTTTTCCGTGTAATCGATGTACTAAAAAAAAAGTTAAGGTTGAAATCATACCACATCAATCTTATATCATAATACTCTACATATATTTTGGTATGCTTGTTAAAAATTTGAAATGGACAACTTGATTTTAATTATTGGATGTGGAAGGACTAAACCAGCAGAATAATCCAGAAAAATACCATGGTCGTCAGCGTCAACATCAACATCATTTTCCTTAATTCTTTTTAGAGTAAACTGTCATTTAACTCCCTAAACTATCACGTGAGTGTCAATTTCCCCCTGAACTATTTTTTCAGCCAATTGACCCCCTAAACTATGTTAAAGTGGCCAATTCACCCCCTACCGTTAAATATTTTTAACTTCATCTAATTTTCTGTTAGAAAGTGTCATGTGCTTGGCACATGACCACCTTTTTACATTTTCTGTCTAAATCTTTACAAATAAAACATATAAAACAAATATTAAAAAAAACATACAAACCCTAAACTTAATCATTCAAAATAATAGAAAAAGTAAGACTTTTTATATTAACACCCCACAAAATGTTGAATGCACCTCATATTAAAATTTAATATTAAATGACTTATTTACTCCACTATGCAATGACAATTTTGACCTTATTAGGTTTTAAAAAAAATAAAATTTTATAAATACACCTCAAATCACTTTTAGCGTATTATTTATCTTCTCGACTATCAAAACCATCTCATCCTCCATTATCGATGTCATCGAAATCACTAAAACAATGAAAAATGTGAAGTCTTACCTCATGTGAAGCTTCAGAAACATCGATTTCGTGTTTCATTCGTCAAAAATAATTTTTCTCAATCAACATGTTTGTAGTTTCATTGGTTAGGGTTTTGTTCAACAATGGAGGATGAGAGGGTTTTGATAGTTGAGAAGATAAATAATACGCTAAAAGTGATTTGCGGTGTATTTATAAAATTTTATTTTTTTTAAACCTAATAAGGTCAAAATTGTCATTGCATAGTGGAGTAAATAAGTCATTTAATATTAAATTTTAATATGGGGTGCATTCAACATTTTGTGGGGTGTTAATATAAAAAGCCTTACTTTTTCTATTATTTTGAATGATTAAGTTTAGGGTTTGTATGTTTTTTTTTAATATTTGTTTTATATGTTTTCTTTGTAAAGATTTAGACAGAAAATGTAAAAAGGTGGTCATGTGCCAAGCACATGACACTTTCTAACAGAAAATTAGATGGAGTTAAAGATATTTAACGGTAGGGGGTGAATTGGACACTTTAACATAGTTTAGGGGGTCAATTGGCTGAAAAAATAGTTCAGGGGGGAAATTGACACTCACATGATAGTTTATGGGGTTAAATGACAGTTTACTCTTCTTTTTATTATTCTGGTTGTTTTGTGATGGAAGACCAATACCGTTTTAAAAAATGAAAATTTTGAGTTTTAACGATAAGGACAAAATATAGGGTAAAGTGAATAGTACTGGGAGCTTTTCGTTAAAATTCCTTAAAAAAAACTAAAAACAAGAAACCAAGGCAAAGTCTTGCTATGGGGACCCGGTCATTTCTCAATGTATATCGACTCTAATAAATTAGTTCGTTTATTCAAAAAAAAATTGTAATAAATTAGTAAATACGCACAAATTCAAGAAAAGAGAAACTCGAAAGCTATTAAACAAAATAAAAACTAATTAAAAAGATTTAAAATTTTACATTTTAACAAAAAAAATCATTTAATAATTTTATTTAATAATAAAGACAAAAAAAAAACAAAAAAAAAAACACAACCCAAAGCGCTTGCAAGTTGAAACACCCTCGCCGTTTTCTTCCTTTCTTGCTAATTATCTCACACCTCTGTTGCCTATATGATAGCTCTTGCCTCTGACACCTCGAAATGTGACTGCAACTATGAACAATTGAAGTAAAAATTGAGGTAAGCAAATACCGAAGAGAAACGGCCTTGGGCGCATTTTGCCGGCATAGGCGGCTTTGCAAGTGTGGGAACCGAGGTCGAGTACAATATCTGATACCTCACCTGCAGCCAAAGAAACCAGAAATCCCCAACAAAAAAAAAAGAGAAATCTATGTGGCATGCGTGCGGTTAGATTTTTGGGATATTTGTTGATTTGTTTCTTAAACTTGTATGTAGCTGTCAATTTTCTGCTGAACTTTAATTTTAGCAAATTACACCTTAAACTTTTTAAATTAGCCAATTTCTTCCTTGAATTTTTATTTTAGCCGATTACCTCTCTGAACTTTTATAAATAGCCAATTCCCCCCTTAACATTAGATTTTAAAAACTTTCATTCAATTTTTCATCTATCCAATTTTTCATCATTTTTGCCCTCATATAGTTGTCATGTGTTGTTTCCATGATCAAGATGAATGGAAAATTGGATGTAAACTTTAAAATCTAACACAAAGGGAAATTGACAGGGGATAATCGGCTAAAATTAAAGTTCAAGGGGGAAATTGGCTAATTATAAAATTGTAAGAGGATAATCGGCTAAAATTAAAGTTTAGAAGGAAAATTGGCAGCTCTAAACAAGTTTAGGAGATAAATCAACAAATATGCCTAGATTTTTTATGAACTCACCCTCTCCGTACATAATTGAAGCTAAATATCTCACACCTCCAACCTGCAAATTTGATTCCCATACTACGAACCTTTGGCTTTCAAATTTTCTAGCAATTCTCAAATATATTAAACCAAAATTAAGAATTTTAGAAAATAGAAAATTAACGAGAAACCTAAATAAGATATTCATTCTGAACATAACTTTATTTAGAAAATTAATTCGATTTGTTTTGATATGGAACTTGTTTTGTTCGAGGCAACGGTGACGGTAGAGAAGAGGCTCTCCTTCTCAGAGAAGATGAGAGATGAAGAAAAGAACCTTGCCTTCGATCCGACCAAGACCAAGTGTCGAGAAGAATGGTGGTTAGACTTTCTGGAGAGATACCATATTTAGTTTAAGAAATAGTCAGTGCATGTCAATTTGTGTTCAGTTACAAAAATACTGTAGTATCTGTGTTTAATTTAAAAAATAATGTAGTACTCATGTTTAGTTTCAGCAATAATTAGTGTTCAGTTTTCAGAAATAATAGTGTAATACCGTTCATTTTGAAAAATAATGCAGTACCGTTTCGTTTCAAAAATACTGTAGTACCATTTAGTTTTAGAAATAGTGTGTGACTGATGCGCGAGACCCCGCGCGTCAGTTTTTTATTATAACGCAGTACCGTTTAGTTTCAAAAATAGTGTAGTACCATTCAGTTTCAGAACGAGTGTGTGTGTGATGATTTTTATTACTTAATTTTATTTTTCTATATTTAACTTTTGTCATTTTCATTAAAGTTTAAGCTCTTTTCATTAAATAAAGTGATATGATGATTTTTTGTTAAAATAAACTTGGCCCATACCATTTTCATTAAAACTCTCATAAACAAACTATAGTTTTTTTTTTTTAAATTACAAAACAACAACAAAGTCTTATCCTAATTACAAAACAACAAAGCCTTATCCTAATAAATGGGGTTGTTTGTATGAATCTTAGAACACTACTGCGTCCGGTTTTGCGCTAAGTCTTCTGATAGGTCCAAGTACACCATGTATTTTCTTAAAGTCTATGTCCAAGTCTTCTTAGATCTTCCTCTACCCTTTTTTCCCTGAGTCTCTATCTAATAATCGCATTTTCTAACTGAATCATCTGTTGGTCTTCGGTTCATATGTCAAAATCATCTTAACCGATTTTCTTTCATCTTATCTTCAGTTGCGGCCACTCCTACTTTACATTGGATATCTTCCTCCTTAATTTTGTACTTTCTTGTGTGCCTATACATCAAACGAAGCATTCTCATATTTGCTATACTCATTTTTTGCATGTAGTGATGCTTGACCGCCCCACATTCCATACCATAAAGCATTGTTGGCCTTATTGCCATCCTATAAAATTTTCTCTTGAACTTCAGTGGCTTATGACAATCGTACAACACACCCGATGCACTCTTTCATTTCATCCATCCAACTTGTATTCTATGGTTGAGATCTCCATCCAATTCTCTCTTTTTTTGCAAGATAGATCCAAGATAACAAAAGTGTTCACTCTTTGGTACTTATTGGTCTCAAATCTCCACCCCTATCTCATTTGGACCCCTATTCCAACGAACTTGCACTCCATAGCGAAAAAGTTCACTATTTTGTAGTTTTTTATTGCAAAAGAAGAAAAGTTTAGTTGAAAAAAAAAAGTATCTCCTATTTAATTAAAAGCTTAAGTGGCATATTCAATATTATCAAACAAGTAATAATACTAATAACATTTGTAGGAAGACAATTGCAGGTTCCAATAAAAAAAAAAGGAAGTTATTTTAGGTGTGCAAAAGTTGAGGCTCTAGGAAGCTTTTCAAGGTTGTTTTCATATAATTGTAGCCATAGGACTTTTGTCAAGGTGAAGATTATTGTGAAGTTTAACTCACTACTGGTCTTGCGATTGAAGATCTGGAAGAGGTGACTGGTATCACCAAGAGACGACAAAGGCATCAATGAGGCTTTGAGCGCGAGAAAGATTAAGACCTAGGTAGGATTCATGTTTGGCAGAACTTGTGCTTTTATATTCTTAATTAAAACATTTGTGGATGTAAATTTTCGCCGTCTTCTCTTTTGATGAAAATGCACCTATAAAATAATAACACTTAAGATTGAGGCCAAAAGCCTCATGCGCCCATGATGAATTGGGCTTTGGCCGAAGAATCTATGATGCAAAAGTTAGAATTTGAGAGAGAAAGTGTTTAGGAATTTTTAGGGAGAGAATCAACTTGCATTTTGGTGTGAAGATAGGGCTATATATAGGGGTGTGGCCGGCCATATTTGGAGACATAGTGACCAACCACTTATGGTGGTATTTTGAATATAATTGCAATGATAATTAATCCTAATTTGAAAAGAATAATTGGGAGTTACCTTGTGGGTGAGGATTTGATGAGGAGTGATGATAGGGTTTTGAATAAATACCATTTTGATCACCTTTGACTCTTCCTTGATTGAGTCGTTATTGTCTGTTGCATGCGTGTGGGAATCCTGGTGTGCCTCGAGGGTAATTTTGTCCTTTTCACCCAAAAGTACACGTGTCGCCTCCATAATTTTTTTTATTATTTTTGGCTCCACAAATGCCCCCACACCTGCTGGGCTGCGCGCAGGAAAAGGGCAGCGGGTGTAGAGATCTCCAGCTTCGATGCAGATTCCCACTTGGACTTGGAATTAAATTCTTCTAGGAAAGGGAAATAAATCGCCTCTAAAGCCTATTTAAACCTACCTTAAGTACGAGATTAAATCAACTTCAGAAGGCAATTATTTATCCCTACAAGAAAGAGAGAAAGCTAGAAGATATTTGTTCCCCCTCCCCTAACACTCTTCTTTACTTGCCCCTGCAAAGAACCGTCTTCCATCGATTTCTTTGTTTTTTCCGCGCCGTACCAATGTAAGAAAAACTTAATTTTCTTTGTCTTCTTGTTGGGTGGTGCTGCCACAGGGCAACTATCGGGGTGGTGCAACACGTCTGCTAGCAGGGGCCAAGTGTCAACTTGGCATTGGCTGAGGAAGTGGTGTGGCAGGGGACACAACTTGTGCTGCTCGGCTCAACTGAAGCCAAGAGCTGGCTCAACATGGGCCGATGAAGTGGTGTGGTATGGGCTGCTTGCCAAGAATGAGGAAACTGCTTAAGTTTGATTTCTCAGCTGCCATAAATGGAGTGTAGGATGAGCGAACTGTTGAGTGCAAAGTGGCTGCTGCCCCCTGACCATATGCTGCTTAGTTGGTTTTTTAGTATTCGATCTTTTGAGTTGTGTGGCCTTCTCGCACTGGAGAGCAATTAGTTTATCCTCTCGCACTGGAGAGCAGACCCATATGGGTGTCAGGGAATTAGTTTACCCTCTCGTACTGGAGAGCAATTAGTTTATCCTCTCGTGCTGGAGAGCAGACCCAGATGGGTGTCAAGGAATTCGTTTACCTTCTCGCACTGGAGAGTAATTGGTTTATCCTCTCGCACTAGAAAGCATGCCCATATGGGTGTTAGGGAATTAGTTTACCCTTTCGCACTGGAGAGTAATTAGTTTAACCTCTCGCATTGGAGAGCAGACTCATATGGGTGTCAGGGAATTAGTTTACCCTATCGTACTGGAGAGCAATTAGTTTATCCTTTCACGTTGGAGAGCAGACCCAGATGGGTGTCGGGGAATTAGTTTACCCTCTCACACAAGAGAGCAATTGGTTTATCCTCTTGTGCTGGAGAGCAGACCCATATGGGTGTTGGGGAATTAGTTTACCCTCTCGCACTGGAGAGCATGAAAGTCATTATTGTGAGCGCAATTGAGGAAAACTAAAATGCTAGACAACTAAAATAATCTTCAGCATATGAGGTCTGGTTTGGCAATCTGCTTGAGACTTCGTACTGCTTGTGGAACCCATGTAAAGGTGTACGTGGGAAGCGCGGTGAGCTGCTCCCAGATTTTCTTCAAGTATTGTGCCATTGTTAGATGTTTCATTGTGTGCCATTTTAAGGCTTGGTTAGTGATCAACTGAAAATCTGAATGGATTGCAAGCTTCTTCACTGCTAAGTCTTTCACTAGCAAGGGCTACTGATAAAGCCTTGTCTGCTGCTTCGTCATTAGATGCTTTGAAGTTTGAAGTGTTATGAGCTTGGTCAGCGCGAGCCACAGGGCAAGATCAGCACGACTGGGGGCTATGGTGCAAGATCGGCATAATTATGAGCCATGGTGACAGATCAAAGGCTGTCGGGAGTTGTGAAGCAGGTTGGCACGGCTATGAGCGCAAAGTTGGGGCTGGCTTGGGCCAGGTTGTGCGCAATATAAGGAATTGGACCATTAGGTCTGTGATGCTCTGCTACTAGACAGGGTCTGCCCCCGATTCTTGGTAATTGGGCTGGTGTGTCATTCTAGTACTCGTCTGCCCCCAGCACCCCATTAGGCTGAGCTGCTGCGTTTGTTGGAACAGAAGTAATCCTTGTATCCGACAATCTATGTAGGATAGTCCCGTTTGTTAGATCTTGTTAATCCCGCTTATGTTGGTCATGTCTCGTCGTAGCGCCTCATCGGTGACCTCGTTGCATTGGAAATCACGCAATCGCTTGGTCAATAATATTTCTACTTCTTCTTGAATTTTCTTTTGTTAGGGTAGCGGAGCTCTCAGCTGCCCCCGATCTTGACCTGCTGGTCTAGGCTGCTCTTCTACATGTTCAGCTCGTTTATGTCGCAGCTGCAGTGCATGTGGTACGTTCCTAGCGGGCGAACGAATTCCTCGCAAGCTGCTGGTTCAACTTGAGCCAAATTGAGTAACTACTTCTCTTCATCCATCGTGCTGCCTACGTCGGTGTGAGGTGGATGATGCTCTTTGCAGGCCTAGCTTTGAATGAACACTTCGCATGAAAGGTTGCTCATGTTGATTATCAGAGTGTGGCCCTAACTGTGAGTGTATGCTCGTCCATGGGCCTAGCCAAGAGTGCAAGCTCATCCGCGCGCTAAGACGAGAGTATATGCTATCTCGGGGGCCCAGTCAATAGTGTATACTACCAGAACCCTCGATGAGTGACTGGTCAAGTGGCTGCTTGACAAGATGCTGCTGAAGAGGTTCGTCGTCTACCCTTGTCCTACTTCGGGACACCTCGTCTGGGGCACGTTGCATGTCGATGCGCTGCAAGAGCTAATTCACCAAGGTCGTCTGCTGTGCGAAGGCGCTTGTCAACTCTATAACTTGTCGAGACAAGTGTGGTTCACCATTTGGGTTGGAAGAGTTTGGACGGTATGCGTATCCTTGAGTAGTGGAAGTGTAATGGACTCCTGGCGCGAGATTTGAGTTAGGATATGTCAAATCTGCGGAAAAAGGTGAAAATACCCCTAGTTCAATCGTCGGTCCAGAAATCTGAAGCCAGGATGGTTGAACCAGTCTTGGACTCGTTTGGATTACTTGGAAGGCCACCGGAGTGGGCTGGATCTCGGATTGGGCCACGTGTGTAGGCTGCCCTTGTGTGGGCGCTGGCTTGGGCTTGGCTTGGCAACGCGTTGGCCTTGGGCGACTTGGGCTGTGCGTTGAGTTTGGGTCTGCGCTGCTAGGGTAGCAGCTTGGTCTGCTCTCGGCGCCTAGGCTTGCTACTTACCATAAGTTGTGGGGTTGCCAAAGGTTGCCACGGTGGTTGTTGCCATGATGGCTGCCACGGTGGTGCCCCATGGAGGTGGTGCCACTCCACTCGCCGTCACGTTAAGCCTCGTGGATCATCGTGGTACGGCTATACCACGATCTCCATCCCTCGATCCAAATCCATGAACATAAGAAGTTTCGTTTGTCGTGGTTTCTGAATTTCTAATCATTTTATTTTTCTTTTACGTTTATTCAAAGAACTTTATAAAAAAAATAAATTAGGAATAAGAACGTACGAAAATCTACGAATGAACAAGAAATGAGAAACTTTGAATGCGAGAGTCTTCTTCTAGCGTGTGAATCAAGACTCTCACTGAAAGCACCAATTTGTGGATGCAAATTTCCGCCGTTTTCTCCTTTGACGAAAATGCACCTACAAAATAATAACACCGAAGATTAAGGCCAAAAGCCTCACGAGCCCACGATGAATGGGGGGGCTTTGGCTGAAGAATCTCTGATGCCAAAGTTAGAATTTGAGAGAGAAAGTGTTTAGGAATTTTTAGGGAGAGAATCAACTTGCATTTTGGTGTGAAGAAGGCTATATATAGGGGTGTGGCCGGCCTGATTTGGAGAAATAGGGACTGGCCACTTATGGTGGTATTTTGAATATAATTGCAAGATATTATGTCAAATAATATCTTGTAATTAATTCGGTAATTAATCCCACTTTGAAAAGAATAATTGGAAGTTACCTTGTGAGTGAGGATTTGATGAGGAGTGATGAGAGGGTTTTGAATAAATACCATTTTGTTCACCTTTGACTCTTCCTTGATTAAGCCGTTATTGTCCGTTGCATGAGCATGTGAATCCCGATGTGCCTGGAGGGTAATTTTATCATTTTAACCTAAAAGTACACGTGTCGTCTCCATAATTTTTTTTTTTTTTTTTACTCCATAACTTTCATGTTCACATATAGTTTAGGACCCATATTATTTTTTGGATTTCAATGGTAGAGCTATTGGATTCTTGACATCTTTTCAAAACTCTGATAATGGCAGTCAACTAAGTAGTACGGGCTCTTCAACTATTACGTACGGTTGATTTACTCCAATTGGGGTGGCGTTGAACTGTTAAAATATACATATTTAGAATTGTGGCTGCACCCTAACAAAGTAAAGGATGAAGGAAGTTGCATGGAAATTCCCTTTTATGTTGGACAGAAGCTACCAAATCAATGTGAACGTTACCTCATCGATTGATCATCATGCATCAAACTTAACTTTGCAATATTTTAACAACAAAGTGTTGGTCCAAACTTCTTCAAAAAAAGTGTTGGTCCTAAATATTGGAAAGGGATCCTCTCCGGATCCCTTCCACCAAGTCTACTCATTCAGGGCCATTAAAATTTGATCAAACGGCTAAAGTTAACTTTTAAAGAGGCCCCCTATTTGTAGCCGTTGGATCAAATTTCAATGCCCCGTATGGGTGGACTTGGTGGAAGGGATCTTGAGAGGATCCATTTCCCTAAATATTACACAACCTACGTGGCGCACATTTCGAAGTAATTATGAGCTAATTGCGTCCTTCGGTGGCTTGATTGCTACTCGGCCAGGCGAATATCTTGAACGTGGTGGGTGTAGTGAAATGCGCTGCTGACTTTTGAATCAAGCGACTTTGACCAAGGAATGAACACTCTCGACATTGGGCTCTAAAACCTGAAGATAATAAGGTTGTGCTAGTCACTTTAGAGTTCTAAATCTTCTGCACTAGATTCGGCAACCTCAACTATAATATTGAGATTATAGATCCTCTGAATGGGTGTCAAACTATATGGGCAAAGATACTCAAATGAGATGAGTGTCTTTATTGTAAAAGTGGTTCGGCTGTTTGCGTGCCGAACTCCAAATGTGACTTGTGAGTAATCAATCATAAAACACTTCAATTCGTCGAGAACATTGATGAAGTGTCCTCTTTCGGTGAAAGAATCAAAGACTCTTCATCGGTTGAGACTTGAGATAAATAGTCAGCCAAAAACTTGGGAGAATCTTTGTTTATCCAGTCAGTTAAGACTCCTAAGGCAAACTAACTCCACAACTATTGCCTTGTCTATCCAGTCGATCGTTGTCATTAGTTGTCAACCCAAACCCTTCTCTCTAGTCAGAATACGTGTTGACAATTAGTAAATCAATTAGTTTTCACAAAATGGTGTGAAAGTTTTCGCTTAGAGCATTGATTTGTGTGCTGAGTTGAAGGTCTTCTCTATGTTGCCAATCCTCTTGTATTTATATGAATAAGTTACTTGATGCCTAAGACTACCAAGTTGCAGAGTCCGGATAGTATTGCAATTCCTCAGCATATTATCTCAAAACATTTAGAATTTCCCCACAAATCCTTCTTCCACCAAACTCTATCACAACCGAGTTTTGCCCTCTTCGACTTGAACTAGAATTCTGAACCTAGACTTGTTTGAGGATCAATTGAAATCCCATCCAAAACCAATCATGATCAGTTCAAACTTTTATTCAAAGATTAATCCTGATCCTCGAATAGTCCTACTTCATCTAGGACTCGACCATGCTAGGATCCTAATCTTGGTCCTTAGACAATCCTATTTTATCTAAGAGTCGGCCACTCCTTCAACACTGCACCACTTGGTTGAAACTCCATTTTAGGCTGACATCAATCAAGTCCAGCAAATGTGAATTTTAGACCCAAACACAAAGATATATTTTAAAAAAAAGATAATGCTAGGAAGACCAAATTTTTAAACGAAATTTGCAAACCAAATAATGTGTCACCAATAGGAAATAAGCACGTTAATCAACACTTAAGTAATAATCCAATCATCAACATCCACATTATTTGATTTACAAAATTTGATTTAGGAATTTGGTCTCCCTAGCATTACCTTAAAAGAATTAGTTAACGAGTTCAATATTGTGTAATTTTGACATCAATGTTAGTGTATAATTGGCTCGATGCAAGTCAAAAAAAGATGTGAAGAGAGTAATCTCATGGGAGATGCAGAACAATAATCTAAAGTTTTAAAAGTAGGTGGTCTCCATCTAATTGCATCTAATTTGATTTATGAATTAGAAGGTGTGTGTTCAAGTATTTCTCCTTTATCTGGTTTCTGGTTTATCTAGAGTATTCCAAACATGGCATCATCAACATGCAACGGCTTCTTGTGATCGGACTTGTTTTCTCAAGCGTCTAACGAAATCCAAGTGGACCTAATTTGTTGGAGAGTGGGTTACTCTATCGCGAGCCAAGGCTCCACTACTAACCACAAACTCCCCTACTTATAAAATATAAGGCAGCAAGTGGGGTACTCGCTTACACTTCCCATCACAGGTCAATTTGTGGTTAGCCTCGTTGGCGTATATTTAAGTTAGTGTTGTACTGTAGTGGTGAAAATCAATTATGTTTATGTACATTGGTGCGAGTTTGATTCTCACCGACTCTCCTTCCCATGACAACTAACTATTTAACCAACTAACGCTTGTTAATTGGCGAAAGAAATGAAGAAGAAAGGAAAACTTTCATTGAATAGATTGTTGAAATTACATAGACTTATGGAGAGTCTATTACCCTCGTACTATAACACCTTAACATTAACAACACCTTCTCTAACATAAATGATTCTATGAAATTGTTACACTTTTCACATTTTCAGCAGTCCATCATACTGTCCTATAATCCTAAGAACGTTATCGCTCTACTAAAAAAGAGCTAATGTTTTTCTTTTCTCCTTTTTTTAAAGAAATTGTGTCACAAACTCAAGCAGAGATTGACTAAATTGATCGGAAGTCAAATCTTAATTACTTAACTAACAAAAATCAAATAGCAATGATATATCAATCAATTATTGACAAAAAAAACAGCGATAATATATCAATCAAATATTAAAGAGACAATGAAACCATAAAGATATTGATAACATTTAATCAAAATTTTCCAAGGTTCTTGGCCAATTCTCCAAGAAAAAACTCTACTCCTAGAGCTAGCTAGCACAAACAGCTAGCCCTTGGCCATGACGCTCCTGCTAATAAGTTATCCAAAACAACAGCAGCATCACTCGTAAATTTAAGATAGATAGAGTATCTAATTGCAATTTAAAAAAAAAATTAAAGCATTAATTTAGTAAGGTTTATCTGTAATTTCCTCTCCTATACTGAGCTAAAGTTTATTACTTAGTATAATCGCACCAATAGGCATAAAATCCCCGAGATCCGATGCAGCTTCCAGGAAGGAGATGAGCTTCATCACACAACCAAAGAAAAAAGAAGGAAAGAAGTTGCTGCTAACAGTTAAAATGGGCTACCAAGAAAGTCACAATAATAATAATTTATAGATATATTCTTATATATATTCGCACCTCAGCTCATCACTCATCACTCCTCACTCCTCACTCCTCACTCCTTACTCGTTAAATAACCCCCTCCGGCCTCCATATTCTCCATCATCCATATCTCTCTTGGGTCACTTATAAAGCTTTCGATTATTTTAGTTTTGGATACTAATTTTTCATTAATCATGATAGCATTAGATCATCATTATCAAAATATCATGAGTGCAGTTGAATTTGTGGACTACTTTCCATCCATGATTGCAAGGATGGGAGACGAGGGGTTTATCGGGGAGCTCTGCAGCGGGTTTCAATTGCTGATGGATGTCGAGAAGGGGCTCATCACTTTTGAAAGCTTGAAGAGGAACTGCGTTCTGCTGGGATTGTATGACATGGGAGATGATGAGCTTCTGTGGATGTTGATGGAGGGTGATTTGGATGGAGATGGAGCTCTCAGTCAGATGGAGTTTTGTATTCTCATGTTTAGGTTAAGTCCAGGGATAATGGATGGATCTAAGCAATTTTGGATGGAAGACTTCGATCACCGTCGTGTAAATGATCATCAAATGTATGTAGGCTTCCAATGATCAATGTATTATCTTGTTGTCTGTCTTTGGTGTATCTTATTCAATTAATAATGACTTTGATAAAGTTGTATCAATGATTGTAGAAAAGTAATAAGTTTAGCAATTTCAATTCATTATTATGTTGTGGTATTTTGCTATTTTATGTATTAGAATTTTCTAATAGAATAAGGATTCTGATTGTTTTCCCGCTTCTTGTTAGGGTATAAGATTGCTTTCCTGTTTGCTTCATTATTTCTTTATATAAATACACTTCTTGTAACTTTGTGTAGATTAAGTCTTGACAAGATGTGACCTTCTCAACTTATTTTTGTTTATAGAATAAGATTCAGCGTTTGCAATTCCTTTTTCTTCTTTTCTTGTCCTTTGATTTGTACACACACACACACGTACAAAGTGCACGCGCGCGTGCGTGTGTAGTTCAAGCACCCATATGCTATGTAATTATAAGTACTCTCTCCTTGATTTAATTTCATATATTGCAATGTCAGAAGAAACGCTTGCTGGTTCAATCGCATTTAGTTGGCATTTAGGAAGCAAGCTGATTATTAGAACAATACTGACGCGCAGTGGACGATCTTATCCGGAATTTTTTTTTCATTGTTACGGGACTACGGATAGTACATTATGTGTTTTTATATAAATGGTGGGAAATTTTAATATTTAAGTTGTTAACTTTTAAACACACATATCACACTATTTGTATAATAACACATAATATATCATCTCGTGTTTCGATCACATTGAAAAATATGTTTTTATCCGGCCTTGAGCATAACTCCTGAAGCTTCCTGAACCTCCAAAAGCAAAGGTGCTAATTTACCCACAAAAAGTTCACATGAGCACCCTAGTGGCCTAGTCAGTTGGATTTTGGATTTTATAGTTGTGTGTGTTGCCACACGCACGCATAGAAAAAAGAGTAATTCTAATATTTGATCGGTAGCTACAACTACGTCAGAATGCGCGAAATGGTGTAGAAGTAATATTACGTGACATGTTGACTTAATGTTACAAGTCCATTGAAAATAATGCATGTCAAATAGACCTAGTAGCAAGTCATTTTATTTATTTGAAACGTGTGGATTTATCACAAACTGTTTTTTAAACATGTCACCAACCACCATTGATAAATCACTAAGCTAACAAGTGACGAGAAGCCACTAGTACTACGGTCTAGTGGTATTCCTTCTCACTGATAAGTGAGAGGTCTTAGGTTCAACTCTCGCCAAAAGCGACACCCCCTCCCCTTACTGTAGATAATATCCGATTTGTTCAAAAAAAAAAAAAAAAAAAAAAAAAAAAACAAGTGACGAGAAATAATCAATCTAACCACATTAACAAATTGATTATAAAACTCTTTTAAATCCATGATTTAAACTTATAATCTCGAGACCAAAACAAAGTAATTATCAAAATTTATAATATTGGTAGTGCATTATGCAACACAGCACACCTATATGTAAATATCAAGTCAGGAGTACATGAACAACTCCAAGGAAAAAGAAATTGGACAACAACTCCAATGCAAGAAAATAGCCGGACAGCATCTTCTTTCAACCATAAAATTGTTTCTTTGATTCTTCCTTCACTTATCTTATTTGTGTGGAGCATGAAAATAAATAGGGAGAGTAAGAATCATAACTTAGCTAGGTTTAACTTTAGCTGTATGAAATTATTAAACGATTGAGCAAAAGCTACTTGCAGTTCAATTAATCAAAGTAATCATTCATATGCACATCATGATCATTCATGAACAGGGGCAAGATCCATCTATATATCCAATGTAACGTCCCGACCCGAAAATTTTATTTCGGAAAATAATTTCGGTGATAGACACAATTCAAACTCTTGTTTAATTTACTACCATTACACATTATTCTTTAATTAAAATTCCTTAATTACTCACAAAAGTCCGCCACCAAAATTTACTTATAAAAAACATATGTTTATATTTTTAATTTAACACCAATTTCTTTTCTTCACTCTAATTCCCAACAAGAGGTCACAACTCGATTATTTAAGGCTGCATCTAACCCTGTTAGACTGCCTTCGTATCCTTGAGTGGGATCAAGCCTTTTGTACTTCATCATTTATTTTTTTATCCATTTCTGAAAATATTCTAGTAACGGAAATATTCAACATTAGCTTTCATAATCAAATCACAACAAATGAATACCAAGTATGGATTTAAAATGGTCAAAAATTACCAAATTTTGCAGGAATGTACAACTCAAGGAGAGGAACATTTTTCATACCTGGGCTGAGGTCCAATTCGGCCGAGAAAAGCTCAAATTCCACTCAAACCCACCAGAAACCCTAGAAATGGGTGGCCTCTATCCGTCACCTCCGGTGCTCCACCGCCCCAACCAATGCCTGGGCTTTGTTCCTAAGGTTTAGGGGAGTCCATTGATGGTGGTAATTGAAAGATTTAGCTTCAGGATTTGAGGAATCGCCACCACGAACTTGATACACCCATCGTCGGTTTTTCACAATTACAAGCCTAAATTTCATCAAATTTGGGGGTGGAATGGGTAGATGAGGGGTTATGGAAGAGGTTGTTGGTGGTGGATGGGTGAATTCCAGCTGAAAAATGGTTGAAATTTACAGGAATCAAACCAGGTCACCGCCGGGTACACGGGTCGACTGGATGGGAACCCGTTTCTCCCTCATTTTCTCTTCTCTCTTTTCCCCTCATTTCCCTCTTTCTGATTGGTATCTTCCTCTCCTTCCCCCTTGATTCGTCCACCCCTATCTTTTTCTCTCATTTCTTTCCCGTCACAGCCACACACGTGGCACATCCATTGCTCCAGATTTTCTGGAGCCTTCCAAATTAATTGTAAAATGCCTATTTTGCCCTCCACTTCAAATGTCAATAACTTCTTCATTATAACTCCGTTTCACAAACGGTTTCTGCCTACTCGCACGTAGGGTCGTCCTCTATCCAAATATGTCAAGAAATCCAATACAATCTCTGAGGATAAAATACATCATTGTATCATTACGTTAAGCCAACTAGAGGCATTTTTGTCTTTTCAACTTAACGATAACTTTTTTTTACTACGTACATTATAATAATTTCCGGAACCAAAACTTTAAAAGTTCTTAATTCAATTTTTCACAACCATAAATCGATTTATTTTCGATTTTTCTCCACATACTCATATATTTAAATTTTCAAGGTATTACATCCAAACACAAGGTTTTTGCACTTTAGGGAAAACCCAGATCATAGTTTCATGGAAAGAATTAAACCTAAGTCTAATCTGGAAAACCCTCATTCGATTATGGTTTAGAGGTTCCACTGGTCAAACAATTTTCAATTTCTAAAAGAGCCGTTATTTTGTCGTTTTCCACCACCACTGATCTCATAGTCTCGAGAACCTGACTTCGATTCTCCATGAGAGCAAATTTTTTTTTTTTTTTTATAATCACACACAAACTTTTCTTCTTTACAAATTGAACTCATGTTTATATGTCTTGTGGCTCTGGTACCACATGTTAGCATAGAATTAACAAACACCAAAACCAAAACATGAACTACTACCATAGAGAGAACCAACCGATTATGTGTATACAAGAAACCAGGAAGGAAAACATACCTGCAGCAGCACCAGAACTCGAAGCCATTGCAGCAAACTTTCAGTGATCCTTCTCTTCTCTTATAGATTATCGAGAGCTCGACTCATAGATAGGTTTCGGTCCAATATGAGCGTTAGTTTTGTGAGAAGAGAGGCCAATACACACACACACACACATATAGACTTTACCAAAATAGATTAGGATTTCCTATCAAAATCCTCATAGGAAACAAATACTTGTTTCCGTGTCCTGCAATTTGATCTCAATGCTATACAAAATCCTTCTTTGTCAAGGATCAGCATTCCCTTCATTAACAAGACTTTCTATCAAAATTGAATACCTATAACTGGTCCTAAAACTTCTCTATCTCATACTTGAATTCAAGAATCTCACAATGTCAAGTTTTTTGAAGATCAAGATGTTGCAGAATTGTCACAAAGTAGATTTCTTTTTTAAGAACAAAATCAAACTGAGGTTGCTTCTTCTTAAGATAATTATAGGGAGATTTTGATAACTCCCTTATCTGCAATTCAAATGGAAGAAGATCGGCCTATTGAAGATAGAATGGAAATAGATTTTGGGTCTCAAGTGCAACTGCAACAAAATCAAATTCCAGGGTCTAAAGTTCAAGGAAATCCGAGCACTGAAGCTATTAATGAATCTGCGATTTCATTGAGATAATCAACAAGAATCAGGAAGACCACCATGTCAAATGAATATGTTTATCTCCAGGAGAATGAGTTTGATTTTGGCAATATAGATGATTTTCTCACCTACTCTTAGGCAATGAACAGTCATCAACAAGCATTATGGAACATTGCAACGAAGGAGAATTAGAATCGATGTCACAAAATAAAGTATGGACATTAATGGATTCCAATTCTCAAATCAAGGCTATATGATGCAAATGGGTCTATAAGACCAAAAGAGATGCTCAGGGCAAAATTGAAAGGTACAAGGCAAGATTAGTTGCCAAGGGTTTCACTCAGAAAGAAGGAGTCGACTACAATGACACTTTTTCACCAATTTCTTCCAAGGATTATATGAGAATCATAATGGCACTAGTTGCACACTTTGATCTAGAGTTACATCAAATGGATGTGAAGATTGATTTTCTCAATAGTGAACTACAAGAAAACATTTACATGCAACAGCCTCCTGGATTTGTTGAAATAGGGAAAGAAAATATGGTATGCAAGCTCAACAAGTCTATTTATGGATTGAAGCAAGCATCAAGACAGTGGTTTTTAAAATTTGATCAAGTTGTTACAAAGCATGGTTTTATGGAAAACAAATTGGATGATTGCATATACATTAAGTGGTTGGGTTCAAGCTTTATTATTTTGGTATTGTATGTTGATGATATCCTACTAGCAAGTTCTAATGTGAAGCTCCTCAATGATACCAAGGCCATACTTAGCAAGAACTTTGAGATGAAGAACCTTGGATTGGCACACTATGTGCTTGGCATTGAGATCATTCTAGACAGGTCCAAAAGGCTACTTGGACTATCACAAAAAGGTTTTATAGAAAGAGTACTCTTGAGATTTAATATGGAAAAGTGTAATAATGGTGAAGTGCCTGTGAATAAGGGAGACAAATTCTCTAAAACGCAGTGTCCCAAGACATTCATAGAGGTAGATAAAATGAAGAACAAGCCTTATGCCTCTTTGGTAGGTAGTTTGATGTATACTACCATTTGCACGAGACCAGACATAGCTTTCATACTAGGAATGTTGGGTAGATTTCAAGCAAATCCAAGAGAGCCTCATTGGGTGGTTGCAAAGAAGGTTTTGAGGTACTTGCAAAGAACCAAGGGGTATATGTTGGTTTATGGCATAAAAGATAATCTAGAGCTAGTTGGTTATATTGATTCGGATTTAGCCGGTGATGTAGATGACAAAAAATCCACGAGTAACTATGTATTTATGCTTTGGGCTGGTGCAATTTCATGGAAAAGTGCAAAACAAACTACAATTGCCACTTCTACTATGGAGGCAGAGTTTATAACTTGTTTTGAAGGGATGAAACAAGTTGTATGGCTAAGAAATTTCTTGACTGATTTAAGAATTGTTGATTCGGTGCAAAGGCCTGTTATGATGTATTGTGATAATAACTCTGCAATATTTTTTGCTAAGAATAATAGAATAACTTCAGCTTCTAGATTGATGGATGTGAAGTTTCTTAAGGTTCGGGAATGATCTATACAAGTGGAGCATTTGAGTACTGATGTGATGATAACAGATCCTTTGACCAATGCGTTTCTTGTTGGGGTATTTAAAGCTCATGTTGCACAGATGGGGGTTCTTGAATCATTTGATCAGTGGGAGTGATCCATTGTTGCATATTGACTGTTGGTTGCTGCTGTGAAGTTCAGAGAGCTGGTGCAGTGATGAAAACAAATTTTATGTTTTTCAATAAAGCTTAAAGCTAGTATTTAATTAGCTAGTTTTGATTGGTTTATTTTATTTTTGAATTGAGACTTGTTATAATGGTCTATTGTTTTGAGAAATAAAATTTGAGATAGTTCATTTGATGCTTTTATGACAGTTTGTCTGTTTAAGCAGTTGTTGTTGAATTATCATATCATGCATTGTTTAGGGCAATTATTTATTTTGAATTCTTGCTAACAATGTTGTGAAATAGTGGGAGCAAATCCTTTTGCTCATATTGATTGAGTTCACAATGATAAAGATGCAAATTGAGTGTATGTAACTCTTGAAAACTGTTTTGCATTATGGTTGTAATAAAGTTTTAGAGTTCTACATTTTGAAATGTATGTGAGATTGGTTGTGATTGAAAACTTTTGTTAACAGACTTAGTGATCACTTCTATCTGAGTATGATTGAATAAACTGAGTGCTTGAAACTGTTCTCATACTTAAGTGGGAGAATGTAAGAATATGAGTATGAGATAGAGAAGTTTTAGGACCAGTTATAGGTATTCAATTTTGATAGAAAGTCTTGTTGATGAAAGGAATGCTGATCCTTGAAAAAGAAGGATTTTGTATAGCATTGAGATTAGATTGCAGGACACGGAAACAAGTATTTGTTTCCTATGAGGATTTTAATAGGAAATCCTAATCTATTTTGGTAAAGTCTATATGTATATATATAGTGGCCTCTCTTCTCACGGAACTAATGCTCATATTGGACCAAAACCTATCTGTGAGTCGAGCTCTTGATAATCTGCAAGAGAAGAGAAGGATCACTAAAAGCTTGCTGCGATGGCTTCGAGTTCTGGTGCTGCTGCAGGTATGTTTTCCTTCCTGGTTTCTTGTATACACATAATCAGTTGGTTCTCTCTGTGGTTGTAGTTCATGTTTTGGTCTTGGTGTTTTTTGTTAATTATATGCTAACATTCCAAACCCTAACACAACTAGACATGTATATACGCAAACAGAACATGCGTGCCGTACTTATATCATGCGTGAAATTGGATTGGATATTAAATAAGCCTAAATTTCATCACCAATATATGAATTTCCATCGCAACAGGAACTGATCATAGATACCCATTGATAATTACATGTACATTATTGTACGAAGTAGCTAGTAGCCTAGTACTAGATGAAAACAAAAAGTTGATATTGGTGCAGTTGATCATCATGCATATTCGTACGTAGTTTGAAAGTGGCTAGCAATTAGACAAAAAGCGAAAGGAGGAAAGGGAGAGAGGATTTCCAGGAAAGGGAAGAAGCAGCCAACCAATTGAATCGATGGCTAGCTAGCTACAGCCACAGAAATCAAAAAATGCCAAAGGGGCAGGCGCAGCGCTTATCGTTTTGTGGAGAGTTTCGTCTCCTTCGTGGAAGTTGCATGGATGTTGCTTATAACAAGCGCTCATCGTGTTGCTTGGTCATCACACACACAGATATTTATATATCTGGTAAACAGTCATTTGACATTTTAAACTATTACTCAAGTTGACATTGACACCTGACTATTTTTTTGGTAAATTAACCTCATTAACTATTTAAAATAAGTCAATTGACCCATTGTCAATAGATTTCATCCAATGTTTCGTCAAATTCAATGGAAAATTAGTTTTTCCTTCATCAATTATTACTTGTCAACTATAACAAACAATGTAATTATGACATATGAAAACAAAATAATGTGTAATGACAATGTGAGATGGTCCATTATGTAAACGTTTGGTTTTTTATGTTTTCTCAGTATGCTATATATTTTTGAATTATTTTGTGTCCATGTGTCAAAATTTTATTAGTGGTTATAGCTGACAAGTAACAATTAATGATGAAATGACTAATTTTCCCTTGAATTTGACGGAATTGATTTCGCAATCTTACGACGAGGGGTTAATTGACTGATTTTAAATAGTTTAGGGGTTTAATTTACCAAAAAAAATAGTTCAAGGGTCAATTTCAACTGGGATGATAATTCAGGAGGTCAAACCACACCTTACCCTATCTGTATATATAGGTCTATAACCTCATTCATCTTTTACAAGTAACATATTGACATATATTAACGTCGAGGCACATTATAAGGTGAATAATGAAAATTTATACATTATTGTCGTATCAAGTTGTAATGAAGTGTTAGCAAGTTAATTAACTTTAATTAGGTTTTCATGTATAATTACATCAATATATATATATGCCATTATTTTTTTATATGGATCCCTATCTCTAGGTTAAGGGTGTGGAAACCATGAACTTTCACAACGATGTGCTTTAGTTTCGTTTTTTATCTACTAAGTACATGCGTGTGGTGGCTGATTGGAGTTGTCTTATGAACGAAAAGGTGAAGTGTGGAAACCTTTACTGGGATGATGATGGTTGTTTGGGTTTGAAAAGAAACTGCATGAAGAAAGGATGGGTGGAAAATTAAAGAAATGAAAACAACAAAAACAAGTGATGAACTTTGAGGAAGCATGCTACCGACTCTCAAAACGGCAACCGAAGGAGACGTTTGTGGGCGGAGCACGAGAAGGCGGGAGTATTATGGGACATTAGTTGCCTTTTTAACACTAGAAGAGTTTTTTTTTTATAAATGGTGCGTATTTTTTTTCTTTCTAATTAACTATTTAGTTAATACGTACGGAATATTCTAATCAAATCATCACCACCACAACCTTTGTTGAGGTCTACGAGTGATGAATCGAAGATGGATGACAGATCCAATTTCTTCCTTCGCTACCCTCGACTGGCATACCAGATTTCCTCGAGGCCGAGTGTGTTGCGACTTCTGTCAAAGCAAGGCTATTTCACATACCTCCTTCACTCATTTTCACATGTTATTGTGTTTGTATATACTTGCAGGGGTTGGTGAAGGTGGTTCGGGTCCGATGGCTTTCTCCTAACTAGGCATATCTAGTGACGAAATTTGACGAAATTTGGTTGTGGTGTACTTTTAGTTGCAGGTTTTCTCCAGTGTGCTGTGATGCCTTGTTGAATTGACCACTCGTTTTCTCTAGTGTGCTTGCCTTGGTAGCTGACAAGTCATTTGTGATGGCTGCATCATTTGTTTTCTGCCAATGGAAAATAGATTTAAGGTTTTTTTTTTTTTGTTTTTTTGTTTTGTTTGTTGTCTTTCTGCTTGTTGGGCTAGGTTTTAAATGTACTTGGGACCCCTCATTGTGTTTGGGGTTGCCTTCTTTTGTGTTGGACCCGTGCAACCCTTTTTTCTCTATAATGAATGTTACTTTTTCGACCAAAAAAAAATTACTTCAAGTGCTTAAATGGAGAAAATAAATCATCATCTATCCACTTGCTCTAATTAATTCTTAATTAGTTGTAAAATTCCTATAGCATTATAAAGTAAGTTGAGTTTTTCTCTACACTATCAAGCGCTTACATGTGAAAAGCACTTAATTACACTCAAATTGTACATATGTGTGAAAAGCTTTTAATTAAATTCAAATCATCAAAATCCTTAAGTGAAAGAGTTGTGCTACCAATAGTCAGTATGTGGCAAAAAATCACTCACATTAATGTCATGATCAAAATCACTCTAATTGATGTACATAAAGAAAATTCGTGGGAAATAATATCCCATGTATTTTTCTAAAGCGTGAGTGTGGTTCATTTTCACAGAAAGTAGAATGTCCTTCCATCACAATTTTGTCAAAAATTCTGTTATGTGCTGATGTGGCACATAAATGAGTACACAAGTCAGTTTTAATCACAAATGACCCCTGAAATTGATCTACACCATCAAGATAGTCCCTGAAATTGAAAATCGATCAATTAGTCCTATAAATAGGTGTCTCAAATCAATGTGGTCATTCTATCACAATTTTTGTTAAAAATATTATTATATGTTGATGTGATACATAAATGGGTCCCACAAATCAAATTATAAAAATAAATTAGGAATATGTATAATAATTTATTAAAAAAGTTGTTAACTTTGAATCCCAGTCCCGCAATCACCTCTGATCTCAGCCCACACTCATCTACCTCCATCTATGATAGCCTTTGCCGTCTCTTGTCTAAAAAAATTCTCAAGACACCATCTTACACCATTCACCGAATTTGACTAAGATTGAGACCACCTTTGGTGACGAGTGAGGTTTGGATTGCCGATAACTTATGTGACATCACCGTTAACATTTATGAGAACGACAACCTCACAACCTTAATCTTGGAAAGCTTGTTAGGCGCTTCCCCGGTGATCTTGATGACACAGAGAACGACGAGCTCTGCCTTGAGATAATCTCTCTATGTAAAAAAGTATTTTAACAACTTTTTTTAATTAATTATTAAACTCACATCAGCATATAACAGAATTTTTAACAAAAATGTGACGAAAGGATCACATTGATTTGCAACACTCATTTCAGGAAGTACATTGTTCGATTATCAATTTTAGTGAAACTCTTGATGGTGTAGGTTAATTTCAGAGATCACTTGTGGTAAAAGCCCTTAAATCTTTTGGAATCCATTTATGTGTCACATTAACATATAACTGTATTTTTGACAAAATTGTGACCAAATGACCACATTAATTTGTAATACTTATTTTTAAGGATTACATTGATCTATTTTCTATTTCATAGAACATCTTAATAGTTTAGTTAGATTTTCAAGACCATTTACGATAAAAATCCTTCATAACTTAAGATCCTTTTAAGCAGACGCTGCACTAACGATGTACCATTTTACGTGAGTTCCTCTCTGTATTATGAAAGATGGGGCGCTCACTAGACATCACTGTAGCCGTCACCCTCTAACTATGCTTCGGGATTACACCCAAGGAAAATGAACATACGCCTTCCCCTCTGTCTTGATCCAAATAACCTGTCATATCTTCAACCTCAAACGCACACCCAGGAGGATTCTCACCGGATTCTTTTTGTGAGGATCTTGAGGATCTTCCAATCATTTATGTTCATCGTACATCATGCGGTTAGAAATTATTATGAATTTATCTGACAAAAAATGATCACACGATGTACGATGAACAGATGTGATTAGAGAATCCCCGAAATCTTCACAAAGAAGATTCGACGAGAATCCTCACTCACCGCACACAAGAAACTCTCTTCCACACATTCCCCCTGTACAATTACAACTCCCCATACCTCCACCTCGCCAAACAAAGACTTCCCACAATGTAATCATAGGAAAGGGATCCTCTCCATATCCCTTTCATCTAACCCTCCTCATCAAACAATCTGGACCCTTGAAATTTGATCCAACGGCTAAAGTTATTATAACTTTTCCCGTGTTTTTAGCCATTGGACTAAATTCCAAAAGTCCGGATTGTTTGATGAGGAGCCTCTCCGTAATCATATGCCAAATAGAATCATCACGCGAAAATTTTCCATGTCATCATTGTTTCGTTAAAATAATGCTATTTTTTTATTTTTTGCTAGAAAAAGAAAGTTAATTAAATAAAAAAAAAACCTCTATTACAACCAGTTCTATAAAATAATGCTATTGAAACAAGCATCTTCAACAGTTTTATTAAGGATAATATCAGGGAGATTAAATTTATAAACAAATCTTATAAAGTAAATGGAAGTTGATGATTTAGATTATTATTTAAGTGTTTATTATTTCTATTAATAACATATTATTTAGTTTCCGAATTTAACCTATAAATTTATTCTATCTAGTTTTACTTTTTTATTAATTTTTTGCTATGTTAGTGAGTGAATAGTTTTGAAAAACTACTTTAGCTAGTCTTCTTAGCTTTTTATCTTTAACAACACTCTCTATTTTAACAAATTTTGGATATTTTATTATCAATCATTTCAAAAACAAAAAACCTAGGAAGAATAAATTTATAGATAATATTGTAAACTAAATAGCATAGAAGTTTATGATTGGATTTTACTTAAGCGTTGATAAATCATTCCTACTGGTAACAAATAATTTAGTTTGTAAATTTTGTCTATAAATTTAGTTTCTCAACCATTACCATTTTCTATAATCACCTTGTCTATCTTCCTTTTCTCCTTGGCACACGAGCCCACCCTCGCGTTTTGTTAAGTATTTAATATTTTAGCTCATAAACAATCACTCTCTAAACTTAAAGAATAACTAACTTTCTCTCCTCTTAGTGTAAAAATATCGAGGTATTAAAAAAAAACTTAAAAAGTAACTATTCATTTTGTTATAATAATGTTATAGATTAAGTTCTTCAACATAGAGTTTTAGTGGCTTTTTCGCTTCTCTTAGAGATGCATCTTTAATCAAATTATCTCAGCTAACAAAATTCACTCGATAACGATGTTTAACTTGACTCATAACTGATACCAAGTTTGGTTATTCTGATTAACAATTCAAAAGCATCATGTCGTTAACTATAATTATCTGCACAAAAATGTCCAATTTATTTCCGTTTTCTAATACAAGATTATATAGGTCTTGTTTTTGTTTTCTTAGATATGACGACATATTTACACTAAAGAATCATAATAAATTGTCATCAAACTCGGTATATATAAAATTCGAATGTAATCTTTATAATTTACAAGTGAAGATAATTATCATTTTATCGTGATACTAAGTGACTATAAATGTCTTGGTTTAAGAGCTCGTTTGGAAGTTCTATTCTATAAAGCACTTTTAGGCACTAGCTCTTTTTAGCGTTTTTATGAAAAAGCGTGTGTTGTTTCACAAGCAACCAAATAGGTGCTTCAACATTGATCGAAGGTGCTTTAGATACCAAAGTATAGTGTTTGGCTACCAAATGAAAAAAGCATTTAGTACTGATAAATATAGGACATTATTTTCCAATGAGTTCCTATTTCTCCCTCGTACCAGATACGTATCAAGTTCATCTCAAATCATAATTATCGGTTTGTTTGAAGAAAGGTAGATGTAAATCTTTCAAGGTTTTTGATTTGGGTTGCAAAATTTTTATAACTTGACTGTGTTTGTGAAGAAAGTTGACATTTCATCATAAAACTAATTGGCAATATGAGGAATAGCCCAACCTCTTATAAGCCCATGCAAGGTTTCTCCTTTCACCAATGTGAGACTCTTTTACTTTCACATTCTCACACGCCCCTTCATATGTGGCGAATTTTCAAGCCAAACACGTGAACAACACAAATTGGGTAACATGAAGCACGTGTGGCAATTGGGCTTCACACGTGAGCCAACTTGCTCTAATACCATGAGGAAAGTTGAGGTTCCACCATAAAACCAATTAGCATTATAAAGGTATCCCAACCTCTTATAAGCTCTAGCAGAAAACTAACACAGTGACTCCTGGCAATCTTGCTTCAATTTCTTGTAATGGTTTTCTATTTTTCGTGTGGCCTTCTTCTATTCCATTGAAATATTCATTTCTTTGGAGCTTTTGCAAGTGAATTTTGCAACCACTACGACCAGAGAGAGGTGTCGAGGGGTGAGGGTGAGGTGAAGGTCGCCGAAGGATGTTGCGGGGCTGGTTGAATCAGAGAGATTTTGAGAAACTTGACGGGAAGAAGGTATGCAAGAAGGACGTCGACGGATATCTCTGACGAGTCTGCACAGCCCAGAGAGCCTAAAACAATCTTTGATATTTTGAAATTTTAAGGGTATTTCAAACCTTTCGGTTTTAAAAAAGGTAGTTTCGGAGTTGAAAGACTTTCATTAAATAAACAAAGTGCTTGCTTTTTCACATCTCAAAGCACCTCCTAAGACCATCTCCAACCCTGACCTAAAACCTAAAAATATTTAGCCCATAAAATTTAAGTTTTAGCCCAGAAACAGCTTTTCTACTCCAACCCTTTTGGCCTAAAATTTAGCCCCAGATTATCAAAAAATGAATTAAGGCTATTTTTTTTAAATTAACTTTTAAAAAAAAATTATGTAGACTATCTTAAATTAATTTTATGAACATTTTAACCTAAAAATATTTAAATTCCGATAAATTTTGAAAAATCACTAAATCAATACATGAAAATCATGATAAACCACATAAACTTAAAAAAAAAAAGACAATTAATAAACCACATAAACTTAATACAATCGAAAACTCATAGACTACATAAACCTAATAATGATATCCATCATATTGACTTGGTGGTGGACTTGGGTGATAGTCTTGAGATGAATCATCATCTTGAAATATACTCCTTGTGGCATTCCTTCGTAAAATTTCTTTTTGCTTACCACGTAAGTATCTCTTCCTCTCTGGAGTGTATTTGTCGAGGTCCTCCATTATCAAATTAGTTTCGTACCTTTCTTGCTCCCTATCCCCTCTTGCTTCATGGCCAAAAACATTTGGGCCGATTCTTCTTGCCGACGACACTGGTTTTCGTTCATTCTTGCCATTTCGCTAGCAAATTGTGCACATATCGGATCTTGGGGCTTCCCTTTTCTCTTTGCTTCCTTTTGCTTATCTCTACTCGAGGGCCTTGGCAAAGAAGAAGTTGGGCTCATTTGGTCGATACCTTCATTGTCGGCAAAATTTCACACCTTCATTGACATCATTTGGGGGTGGGGCTTCATTATGAAATAATCTTCCACATTATTGATTCGCATCGGTTCCCCACCTCGGACAATCCTTGAGGATGTTCCAAGCATGATGCAACTTAAAAGCTTGATTTTTTGGTGTAGTTCTTGTCTTGTAAATTGCCATTGCTTTGTCACCCTATGCAACAAATACATAAAAATAATTAGTTGCAAAATACTATTATGTACATGACAAGTAAAATATCAACAAAGAAACTCACAATTTATGAGGCGCCCCTTCCACTAGGCATGTCAACCATGGCTCTCTCCAAGCTTCCCTTCCACAAAGTGCACGCTTTGTTGATAATCTTCCACCGATCATAAACACCACCAACTTCCCTTCGACCGGCGTTGGAGTTTTCATGGAACTTATCAACAATTTTACCCCACAAATCCTTTCTATTTTGATTGGTGCCGATGGCACCATCTTCACTAACAGAAATCCATTCCAAACATAAAGCAATATCTTCATCAAAGGTCCAATTACGACCTCTAACATGCTCTTTTGCCATCTTGAAAATTTTGGAAATGAGAAGAAATGGTAGAAAGAAAAATTGGAAGAATTGTAGGAGAAAAGTGAGTTTTGTGTGGATGTTTGAACAAATACATAGGTATTTATAGAGTTTTTGGTTGAATTTTAAGTTAAATAATTTTTTTAATTATTTTAGCCGTTGGATTTAAATTTGGACCGTTAGATTTTTTTTTTACCGTTAGATTTGATTATATTCGATCTAAGCCGTTGAATTCAATAAATATATAAATATAAAACTAAAAAAAAAATTTGAACCTGGACCGTTGGATTAACCAACGGCACATTTAAATAGAGCCGTTGGATGAAGAAAAGTAGCAGTTGGGCTACATAATTGGCTGACACCCAAGGGACAACCCCACGTGGGTGGGCCCGGCTTATGTTACTCTATGGCGCGTGCATGGGCTGAGGGCGATTGGAAGCTGGGCAGTGGGCTTCACAGCCCCTGTTTCAGTCTCATTTGGTGGAGCCCAGTTTGCTTTGTGACCTAAAATGGGGCTGGTATTTGGCCTCATAATAAGTTTTAGGTTTTAGGTTAGTTTTAAGTCATGGGTTGGAGTGGGTTTTTGGGGGGGGGAGGAGGGGAATTTTAGGTTATGGGGGGGGGAGGGGAATTTTAGGTTATAAGTCATGGTTGGAGTTGGTCTAAGAGCATCCCCAATGATGAGCTCTATATGGGACTGGAAAAGTAGTAGATATAGCCCAATTGAGAACTCTAAGGCCATCTCTAACTGAATGGGCTATGTTTAGTCTCCGTCCAGATTATAGCTTTGCAAGAAATTATTTTTTAATGAACAGTAACATGCCATTTTATATATCATTTCCAACTGAATGAGGTTATTTTTTAGCCCCCTCAATAATTTATTATTTCAAGTTTGTTCTTTAATTTTATTGACTAACTAAATTAAATTACCATATTAAAATAAGATTTCTAGACATATTTTGAATGTCACTTGTCGCTAAATATTGTTTTAAGTTTCATGTTGTTTAAGTTTCATTGACCAGATTAAACTCATGATCAAACTACAAGACCCTTTTTGATACTACCAATTAGTACTAATTAGAACCCTTGCTCTGCTCCCCAAAACACTCTTAAATAAATAAATATAACATAAATGTAAATTATAGTACCAATGGACCTGTCCAACTCATTGCAACTGCAGTTACTGGGGCCAGAAAACAAGTTGGGTACCAGGCCAAATTTGGCCAGCCTAGTAGCCCTTTGCCTATGTTTTGACCTGGTGGGCTCCACTAATTTTTGGCCCAACCTTTGATTGGAGATGAATTTTGTCTAAATCAGACCATATTTTAGCCCTATAGCCCTTTACCCCTCTCTATTGGAGATAACATAAGGAATCTTTGGGACTCTAAAAAAGAATCTTTATCATTGAGGGGCTATATATTTTTCGCGCTATATATGGGGCTATAATTTATTTATGTAGTAATTTAATTATAAATTTACTTTTGTTTTAACTTTTCTTAAGTTGATTCTTGGACATGTTATCTTAAAAAAAATTAATGAACCTTTCAACCTAAAAAAATTCAAATTCTAACAAAGTCAGATTTCATCACTTATGTACCGTTGGATTAAGTTATCTTGCCTCAATCTTATTCATTAGTTTGTTTCTATGAAATCAGACAAAATAAGATTTCATTTCATAACATCCCTTGTATTGGATTATCTTATCTCAATTTCATCCGTTAGTTTATTTTTGTGATTGGTACATTCTCCAAAATCAAACAGGTCGATTGGATTTATCTCATCTCAATCTTGTCTTATGTCATCCGTTGATTATCTTAGGTCCCCTTGCTTGTTAAGCTTTCAAATTATAAAATTGTAATGGCCTTACAATCTAAGTATGTTGTTTGTTTATGTTTTCGGTTTAGGTCTCTATACTACCAATGTTATTTCATCATTTTCTTTTGTGAACTTTTCGATTTAGAAAATTAAACACAAAGCACAACATTTTTTTTCTTAATCAATGACATATGAGTCGTTTATGTTTTCTTGAACAATCGGTTGAAAAATAAACCCTTAAAATCATTAAAAATTTGAAAAATAAACCATTAAAATCATGTTTTGGAATTTGAAATGGGGCCCACCCATTTTTAAACTATAAAAAAACACTGGGTCATCAATTTGGTGTGGGTCCCCCTGCTTTTTGGGACTAGATGGTGCCTAATTTTTTGCTACCCAAGGAATGAAGTTGCTAACCCATATGGTGAATGTAGCCTCATTTTCCGGTCCATTAGGAATGAAAATTTTCACTAGAGCTATCAAGGCTTGTTTACGTAACCGTAATCAAAATAGAGGAATTAGATTTAGGAGGAATTGAATTGAGGAGGAATTGGATTGAGGAGTCAGAATCGGATTCGTATTGAAGCTATTTACTTAAATGTTCTAGAATCGAAGTAAAAATGAAACGAAATTCATATAAGTTGTTTACTAATTCACCTGAATCGGAATAGAAATCAATGTGATTACTAAAATGCCCTTATTCTTTTTGTTTCATTTCTTTCCCATATGTTTTTTAATAACATTTTCACAAAATGTCATTATTGTAAACCTTCATCTATCAGACTTCCCCAGCAGAAAATAAGAACTCCTCCCTCCTTTTTTTCCCCTCACTTTCATCTTTCCCACTCACTCTACCCCATAAACACCACCCCTCCTCCCTGCCAAGTATTTCAATTTCAAGATTTTCTGGGTTTCAAGTGATTTCTTCACCGGATCTGTGGGTTTATTATCTGGGGTTTGGTGATAAATTATTGAATCCGATTTGGGGGATATATGGTTGGGTTTTGTGAAGCAGTGGCATGGGAGTAAGGCATAGCTACACGGGGAGGTGGAGGTGAAACGTAAGAAGCGATGGGCTTGTTAGGTTGAATAGCAGCTGAGCCCCAAATTGAAGAGACGATACTGTGAGAGTGAAGAGAGAGAAAGAATGGAGGATTGGGGGAAGCAGGAGGAGGAGGTGTTGGGGTTGAGCTTGACGATGGAGAAGGTGGCGGCGGCCAAGCAGCTCATAGAGAACCACTACAGAGCTCAGATGAAGAACATTCAGAAACGGAATGAGAGGTAATCTGCAATATGTGGCCTTGATTGCTTCTGGATTTTCTTACTTAGACTCTGTTTGGATTGCTGAATAATGTAGTTTGGGTATTAATCCGAGCTCTGAATCATGAAACTATTTGGTGTTTGAATTGGGTGTTGGAATTTCATGAATTGGTTTCAATTTCTACTATTTGGTTGCTACGAAAATGTGGGAATAACGAAATGTGTTGAGGATTTTGAGGTGGTGGAGCGAGATGAGGTGGCGAAGGAGTAGATGGCTGGTGGAGAGGATGGCGGAGGACAACGAGAAGATGGAAATGAGTATTGAAGGTGCAGGGTATTTTGGGAAGGAAAATTTGATTCCGGATGGAGCCTTATCCCAATAATCCAAATACTACCTTCTTTTAGGTAATCCAATTATGAGAATATCAGGAATTGAAATCCTGATTTTACGTGGTGTCCACAGAATTGTGCATTCCGCTTAAGTTGGTAAATAGAAGAGTAATCAGGAATGGGGAATGACTCCCATTTCGCCATATCCATTCCCTATATGTAAACACGCCATCAATGTAGTAGCCTCAAAGAGGATAAAACCCCTATTGAAATACTCTAACACTATGTTTGAATGAGAGAATTAAACTTGGAATTTGGATAAAAGTTATAAATTGACATGCACCAATTCCCTTATTTGGATTCATAATCATAGAAATTTAGAATTTCCGCGTGGAAAAAAACTTGGAATTTGAGACCTCCAATTTCCAAGTTTCAATTCTATATAAATAGATGTCATTTCTCAATTTCTATGATTGAGAGTTTAAAAATAACAAATTCCGTATTCAATTCCATTATTCTTTTAGGTTAACCAAACAAGAAAATTCACAAATTCTAGAAAATAAAATCCCGTCATTTCAATTTCCGTCATTTTGAAATTCCTTAGTAATCTTAAATTTTTTCATCCAAACATAGTGTAAGTGCTTCTCGAAAAACCACTTCAGGTGCTTCTTGCCAAATGATTAATTTTTAAAGTAAAAATTAGAAACCACTTTTAATTCATAACCATCATTCAAATGATCCCTAAATTAGTATGGGTATTGTTTAATAGGATTTGTTGATGTCATTATCTCGTTATATGTAATCCTTAAGGTAATGCTAACGTGATTAAATTTTTAAACTAAATAAATAAAAATTAATCACATGGCTAAAGACCCACACTCAAACCATTCCCTTGCCAGAACTGATGGGCCTATATTTGTCTCAATATTCTTTAACCATATTTCAGACAAACCAAACCAATAATGTCATCCTATCTGCTAACACAAATTATTATTATTATCACAAATAGAATGGAAGTGTCACGTGCGTTAAGGTGGACCTCAGCGCAGGAGAGAACAACTTAGAGCAACTCCAGCTGGAGCTAGAGCTTGATGGACCGGCGACATAAATGACCTAATAGCCCCAGCAATCTGCTCCAGCCCATGCGGGAAATGGGTCTCGGGGGAGGCCCGAGTGAGAGGCCCGGCTTGAATTGGTGGCCAGATAGCCTGAGGCCACATGATCCTGACGTCAGCCACATTATAAAATTAATATAAAAATATAAAAATTAATAAAAAATGTAAAAAAGCAATAAAAATTAATATTTTTTTTAAATGTAAACAATTAATAAAAAATTCGGAAAAAAATTTTAAAAAAAAGATTTAATTTTTCTATAAATATTTTATCACTATCTTCCACCTTACACCACAATTTTATATTTTCTCAAATACTTTGGGTTGTAATTTCTTATTTAATGAAATGTGGTACAATTAGATCGATTAAAAATCATATCCGAAATTTGAAATAAAATTATTTTTTATTATTTTATAAAATAAAAAATACTAATATTTTATTACTTATTGTCATAGCTATTTAGTTTAGGGATGGAGATGTAAAAATCAGTTACTATTCATTAAAGGCAGTTACTGTTCACTGAGGGAATTCAATAATGAGTTGCCCTAGGGGGCCTTTGCAACGCTGGAGTTGCTCTTAACCGCAACCGCTGATGTCATAGAGAAGAAGCTAACAACTTCAAAGGAACTGGTGAAGATATTAAATCTTGTATTGACGAAAATGCCCCCGGACTACTTTCGTTTTTTATATTAAAGGTTGAGAGTGCGCGATTCGCACATATATTGGTGTGCTGAGACAGAGGGTGCAAGAAAACGAGAGGTGGAGGAAAATGAAAGACTGTGAGCTTTTTGCAGAGTCTGGGCGCGGGTTCACTGTGAGCCAGACCAAGCGAGGTTGTGCTGGGACTGCGACGGGAAAGTTCATGGAGCTAACTTTCTAGTGGCAAAGCACCCGAGAAGCCTCATTTGCCGCAGATGCCAGTCGCTAACGCCGTGGACGGGGTCGAGTCCCAAGCTCACGCCCACCGTCTCGGTCTGCGAGATTTGCATTGAACACCGCAAAAGTAAGCTCGAGCAACGCGCGGAGGTTCAAGAAAGCGAAGCAGAGAATGAGGGCGTTGATGGTGAAGAGGAGGAGGATGACAGTGATGATTGTGACGAGAGTGATGAGGATGAGAACTAGGTGGTGTTAGACCTACAATTGGTTAGTCTTCAACAAGGATCACAAACAACATACATATATATATATATATATATATATTTGAGGAATCTGAGTAAAGAACGATGATCATACCTAAGGATGCCATGATACAAGCAGCACAGAGAGTCTTCTACTCACTGATGAACAGAGCCGATCCAGAGATTTTGGAGGCCCGGGGCGACGTAAAAAAAAGTGCCCTAACTTCATGTAAGAAAATTATTTATTTTCACACATAAGACATCGAAAAAATTATACTTAGAAAAACACTTCAAACTCAATAATTTAGAAACATAGAAAGACTAATTTATTTTGTATTGAGAGAGTGAAACAAAAAAACTTTGGGCTTACAAGTAGATAGATGATGAGGTTGGTTTTCCATCTGAACTTTGAATGTGTTTTTGAATAAATCGTGAGGTTTTTTTTTTCTTATTTACTAACCTTGTCAATGTGGGACTAAAAAATAATGATGTTTTCGAGTCTTTAATTGATATGTATTATTAATGAATGGGCACTAAATTAAATTTTTTGATGACAGTCATATAATTTGCAAATTTGGTCTACGTATTATTCTTTATTGAAGATTAGACTTGAATTAAAACGAATATTTAAAAATAACAACCCACATAGCTACTAGATAGTAACTAAAAATAAATTAACAACCAAACAAAAATTTGTAAAACTTGAAAAGAATAAACATGCACATAGCATTTCAAACTTAGGACCTCTTGTTAATTTTAAACAACAAAAATCATTGTTTCTAATTAAACTTCTTGATCCTTTGACCAAATTTTATAAATTTATACTCTTATAAAAAGAAATTTGTAAAAAAAGGAAAGTAAATAAGCACACATGGTGTTTTGAACCCAAGACCTCCTCATCATTTTCAAATGACAAACCACCACTTCTAGTTAAATTTCTGTGTCTTTGAACCAAATTTTATAAATTTATACTCTTATAAAAACATATATAAATATACCACCCTAATAATTTTGGTGCCCCTAATTTTTTTTGGGCCATGGACGGTCGCCCTGCCTGCACTAGGCCTGGGCCGGCCCTGCTGATGAACCTAATATCAAAACCCTAGCGATGGTTCTAGATCTTGTTTTGACGTAATCTTCCCGTGAGTAGGGACACCTCCTATATAGACTTATAACCCAACTACATCCCAACTATCGTGGGATTGTCAAAGCCTAAAAACCTCCACGTTTGTCAGTTGTTAAACCACAATTGAAGCACGTATTTAGTGTCCTACAAACAAGGGATTTTATCCTTTAAATGGTTTTGATTTTAATTAATTAATTCCACGTATGATTGTCCTCATTATGCTTAGTGACAATTCAATAGAGTCCTAACATTCTCCCACTTGAGTTATCACTGATCATATCTTTAATCAACATATTGAATCAAATTAATCCCTCAGTGATCACTTTTGTCAACACAACCATCAATCCCTTTGCATATCTGCCATAAATTATTTCAATGAAATGAACCTTAGAAAATCTTGTACATCAATTCGTACAAGCACCCTAAGATCACATCACCCAAAATAACTTATGCATGATACAAATACTGAAACAAATTCAAAGCTTTGTTTCCAAGCTCCCATTGATCAGACCAGTTCACCATTGTCAAGCTTTTGTTTACCTCCAATGGAATGCTTACGATACCAAGCACATTTAGTCTGAATCTTTCATCAGTCCACAACATTTCAATATATTGCATACATATATTTGTACATATACACAATAGCTGAAATAAAACTTCAACCATTAACATGGTAAAATTCCAGAGTACATGAGTTCAAGCTTTATTTTTAACAAAAGATGAAATAAAATGAAAGATAACTCCTACTTCCACACAGTAGTTGAATCAAAAGATTCAACCACGCCCATGTTTGCCACATGATTCTTGAAAACTCCCACTGCCAGAGGTTTTGTAAGAGGGTCAGCCAACATTAGAGTGGTGTCCATGTGTTCTATAGACATCATTGCTGCCTTCACCTTTTTCTTTATAGACAAATATTTCACTTCCATCATTCATACATGTTTATGTTACGCCTTTGGGCAAGAAACGTAAACAACCATCATTTGGAAAATAGATTATGTAACATTATTGTATAGCAATCATGTAAAAGATTAAGAAAACAACCAAAATTTCAAGTTTTGGACAAGAAAACAGTCAACTTAATTCTCTCAAAAATGTTATATCTGAATAAATCTCAAACCATTCATACATTCCTCTCTTTGGAAAAGAATATTGACATGTTATGAATTAAAAAAAAAACACACACACAATTTACATAATCCATTACCCAAAGTCTTTTCACTGTTATACCATCTGAAGAATCCAAGAAACATTAGGCAAAGGAACAATCCACTTAACATTTTACAAAGTACAATATACTGAATAACGATTTGAACCACACAAAGTTCTTTTCTTTTGATAAGAATAAATACTCGGTATAAATTGGTGATCATAAACATACACATATATGTTTATATATAGTTTCTTTGACCAAAATTTCCTTATAATTTCACTTTATTGAAAAATTATATCAACATTTGTTCAAGAATAACTCATTATGGTTGTTGCTCCTGCAAAATGTTAGTTTCAATAACTGCCGAGATGAATAATTTTTATCATCTTGCCATTCAACTATGGCGCCTGAGAAACTTTATGCACATGAATTGTTAAAATCGAAGACTAGAAACCCAAGGTCAATTTATAAGGTGATTTGAATGACTTCAGATCAATACTCTTTATGAATCTCAGGCAAGCTAATTGCATCATAAATCAAGATACAACATGAATCAAGTCTATGTTCATATACTACATATACCATTTGTAATAATGTTCAAGGTTGAGCATGCATTTGATATCATGGTGAATTAAAAGAATAGGTCTTTTCGGAGAAAATTAAGGTTCATTACAGCTTTATGCATATTGGTTGCAACATGTATATCAATTAAACATCATTGCCATATAATGAATTCATTGTAACATTTTTACCTGCAATTGACAGCAATGGCAGCAATCCAGGGGTACACATACCAAGCCAGCCTTCGGGGACGATATTGAAGTCCGCGAAGTGAGGCCTTCCTTTGAGCCCGATGGATCGAACTAGGGGTGGGTTCGGTTCCGTTCGGTTCGGTTTTTTGCCAAAACCGGAAACCGAACCGAAATTACTGTTCGGGTCGGTTCGGTTCGGTTTTCAATCGGTTTGTGTTCGGTTCGGTTTTTCTCGGTTCGGTTTTTTTTTTTTTTTTCCAAGTAGCTAAAAACATTTCTATGAAAAGTTGAAAACAACTTGCAGCCATTTTTTAAAGGCCGTGCAGCTGACATCTTCCCAATTATGCAGAAGACTCACGGTTAGATTTATGTTCCCACTGTTGAAATATATATGAAGCAAAGACAAATTTTTAAATTCATAGACTGAAGTTCTAATAACCGATCCAAGAAATTCACCCAAATTACAGTCAAACAGAAATTTATCAACCAATTATTCACATAAATAGTTGCCATTTCCCACCTTATCTTGGTCAAACATCACACAACTCAATTTGACAATAGTCCATGGAATATACAGACTTACAGCTAGAAACTATAAAAGAAGCAATTTAAGTACTCACATATTCAAGTCTACCCGTTCTTGCATATTAGCCTCTTCGCACACTATTTTAATGCTCAAGGCTTTTTCTGTAGCACAAATTTTTTTCCTCAAAGTATAAGTTGAATTTTCCAGGTTTCAATTAGTTTCATTTTAAAATTAAGCAGGAATCATGAAAACCATCTGTTTTGTTGTAAGAGCTACACATAATTTGAAACTGGGGTGAGCTGAACATTTAAGCCAAATCTACATAGAGAAAAGACTATCAAAAATTGCAGTGTGTTTTTATGGCATTCCCTAAATTTTACACAACCTCTCAAAACTTTACACAAGTTGGACCAAACTGAAGTTTCAGAGCACAATAAAAAAGAAAAGCTCTCTAGCCCATAACTTGAAAACTGAATTTGAGAAACATAAGCTGAAATCTGAATCCCTAATTTCCTAAATTCCTCAGTCCTAATTTCCTATATCCCAAACCCTAATACAAAGCAGCTAAAAGTCAGAAATTCAGAGCATAACAACTGTATAATTAAAAGAAGGAAATTAAAAATTTGCAGAGGAAGAATAACATATAATTAGAAAATAAGAAGAAGAAGTACGATCGAGATGAAAAGAAACGACGCCCACAACCCTGACGAAGCTAAGCTATCAAATCCAAAGTTTGATTATTGTGTTTTGGAAGTGTTTGATGAGTTTATGCTGATAATTTTGATTCCGGAGAAACTCACCTCCACAACCCTTGAGAAAAACCCCGAACTTGTTTTCTCCGCTCTACTATCGCAGGATCACTTGCACAAGTAAAGTGTTCACACACTAATGCAGAGGAGGCAATGATGGTTAGGAGCAGGGAGAGAGTAAGGGGGATATTGGGGGGTGTATTCCGACAGATGAGGCTGCTACGACTGCGAGGGGGAATGAGCGACAGAGAGAGGTTGTTGGGAAAGAGACAGAGAAGGTTGCTGTGCTGCGTGCGAACTGGGGGTAGTGGGAAAACAGGAGAGAGTCGGGAGACCGAGAGATGAGGGTTAGGGTTAGAACTTGGGGAAGGGTTGCAGTTTAAGGAGTAAAACGGTGCCGTTTTAGAATTAGGCTTATTAATTAATAAAATATTATAAAACGACGTCGTTTTGAAGAAGTTCGGTTCGGTTCGGTTCGGTTCGGTTTCCGAACCCCAGAAACCGAAACCGAACCAACTAGATTCGGTTCGGTTCGGTTCCACAGATTCGGTTCGGTTTTTTTTTTCGGTTCGGTTTTTTCAGTCTCGGTTCGGTTTTCGGTCCGGTTTTTTTCGGTTTTCGGTTTTTCCAACCCACCCCTAGATCGAACGTTCAGGAACCACCTGATCACCATCCTAGGGATGACATCGTAGCAATTCCCGCTAAAAATCACATATTGCACCACCGTTCGATCTCGTACCACGACTTGCACACCGTCGAGATCGAGTTCCGGTCCTGGTCCATCTGTATGAACGAGAACACGTGCTCCAGCACCTCATTGGGAAATTAGTTCCGTCATGTTTAGCATTTTCCACAACTCAAACTGGTCAAACAACACTAAACCGATGCCGCTCTTCCGACTTCTCTTATGCCGCCATTCAATGATATCAGAGGAAACCCATCAATCACAATGCTCTAATTCAGTAATTGAACCATTCATATACTCCCTTTTTGAATAGAATAGTATGTATGTCATGATAAATGAATTACAATATCCTGCAACCTAATTCATGCAACAATGCTTGACAAAATCCCATTTTGATGTGATCTTCTAAACAATTGTGCATCGGTGCAAAGTCTTGTTTCCTTAAAATTCTTCAACTTTGTTCTGCAAGTACTGAGGGTTATATGTGATATGTTTAGACTAAAATAGTTTTGAATCCAAGTAGACTAACCTTGCTCTGATACCAAATGTTAGACCTACAACTGGTTAGTCTTCAGCAAGGATCACAAACAACATACACATGTATATATATATTTGAGGAATCTAACCAATCCACGTATGATTGTCCTTATTATGCTCAGTGACAATTCAATAGAGTCCTAACAGGTGGTTTCGTGGTTGTGTTGTTCATATTCTGCGGCGGATCCTCCACCGGCGGCGAGTTGTTCAAGCAGTGAAGAAGAGGAGGAGGAGGAGGAATTTTCGGTGTCAAAGCGAATGCGAGAGAATGCGGACTTGGGATGTGATGAGACGGAGGCGTTCGATTGGTTACGAATGTTGAAGCGATGGAGACTGGGCGGGGAGAACCGTTTACAGAGTAAGAGATCAACGGCGATGGGGAGCTCAAAATCCAGAGGCTTGATAATGGAAACGGAGGCAATCAACGAAGATGATGATCATGATGAGAGCCGTTAGATTATGTTTGGATGGAGACTTCCAAATTCAAAGAAATTGAGTTCAATTAGTAAGTGATGGAGCTTAAAATGTAAATTAAATAGATTAGTAATGTCTTTCATGAGCATTTTAAAGTATTTGAACGAGATTTACAGATGACCCATTCTTAGTAGCAATTTACAGATTTTTTTTCTCTCGCCAACTTTTGCAATGTTCACAGGGGCATGCTAATCCTCTCTAATTTACATTTTATGATTTGATTTTTACTAATTCGGAATCGATTCTTAGTCCCTCGCCCAAACATTATTTAAGTTTTTCTCTACCAAATGGAAAGTTAACCATATGTATCTTGCAATTTTGAATTTAAGAACTCTCACTGATAAATGAAGAAAAATATTGCTAGATCGCAGTGAGTAGTATTTTTCTGAACTCTCACAAATAAGTGAAGAAAAATATTTGTAATGAGTAGTTCTGTGCCCGCAGTGTGATAGGGTAAGTTTTGTGACCAAAAAGAAAAACATAAAATTTGAAGATAAAATGGAGAGAGGGTCCGTCGGGGCTGGGGTTGGAGAAATTTTTTAGTATATGCCTAGAACACTAAGTAGTACGTCACAATTATTATACAATGGAAGAATATTTTTTTAATTTTTTTAATATCTTTCTACTTAATTAATAATATATAGTGTATATACTCGTATATCGAACGATGAAAAATCCATGTGGAACGAAAAGAATTAGGGGCGGATTGACAAGTTAAGAGAACAAGTGAGTGGTGGTATGAAAGTATTGTCCTTTTAGTTTGGTGAAGAAATAGAAATGTTACTTTGAGTTGGTTGTTTTGCTTCCTCATTTGCATCGTTTCTTGGAAGATATATATTTTATTATTATTATTTTGCGTTTTTTAATTGTCAATTTGTCACACTACCTATCTTGTTATATATTAAGCATCATCCGATGAGGTGAGCCAAAGCAAAAGACAACATGGGGACTACAGAAGAAGATAAGATAAGATAAGATAAGATAAGCTTAAGCTAAGTTAATATTTACATCCAACATGTTGGACCTTGGTCTACAATTATATTAACATTATTCCAAGGAATTTTTTGTGGGTAGAGCAAGCCAAAAATTCTCAAGAAACTGGATAAGATTAATCTTAACCTATACGGTTCAGAATAAGTTTAAGAGTAATATTAGAGAGACTAAATTTGTAGACAAAGTTTTAAAAACTAAAGAATATTGATGATTGGTTTATTACCTACACATTGATAAACGTACTTATTTTTATTGGTGACACGTCATTTAGTTAGCAAATTTAATCTTCAAATTGAGTCTCCCTAGCATTTCCCTAAGTTTAAATATTAATCACTCTTTTACTTTACAATCCTGTTATAATACAAGTCATATTTTATATGCTTATAATTCTAAACACATAGCTAATCATGTAATGAGTGATGTAGAAACATTTTATCACGTCAATCAATAGTTGAACGTTGTTCGCGTCAGGAATTTCCGTCGGGGAGGCTTCCTGGCCGACGAGCACACAGCTCCTCGGGAGAGGTTTTGGCGTCGGTTGAGGGCTGCTGTCGGGCTTCTGCTTTTACTGTCGGGCTTGTCGGGCAAGACTCGTCGGGCACGGCTTGTCGGGCAAGGCTGAAAGAGAAGGACAGAGTTAACTCTGAAAGGTGCCTTCATGGGGCCTTAGGTGTAGGCCTTAAGGCTCACAATCAAGGTTAACTTTGGGATGCTCAGGCGTGCCACTGCCATCTTTAGCATGGCAGACGTAGAACGGATGTTGAATCCAATTATATATATATATATATATATACACATCCGAGGGACCGTATTGATTATGACAGGTGCCTTCGTGGGGCCTTAGATATAGGTCTTGAGGCTTCCAATCCAGCTCTTGGACATATACACTGCTGGTTCCATTGTCGCACATAGTATTACCACCGTTATACTTCTGACCAGCTAGCCCGCAGAGCTTAGAACGAATCCAAATAGGTGCCTTTGTGGGGCCTTAGGTGTAGGCCTTGAGGCTTCCCATCAGAACTCATTCCATACTCAAACGTTCTAGCCTGCAGAGCTTAGAACGAATCCAAATAGGTGCCTTTGTGGGGCCTTAGGTGTAGGCCTTGAGGCTTCCCATCAGAACTCATTCCATACTCAAACGTTCTAGCCCGCAGAGCTTAGAACGAATCCAAATAGGTGCCTTTGTGGGGCCTTAGGTGTAGGCCTTGAGGCTTCCTATCAGAACTCATTCCATACTCAAACGTTCTAGTATAATCATAATATAACAGCGGTAAAACTACTAGATCAATCGATTACTTGCCCCCCAAGTAACTTCGGACTTCTTTGTTTATCAAGGATTGTCGTGGATGGGTTAAGTCCACATAAAGTTCTTTTTTATGCCTTGAGACCAAGGACTTTTACATGATCACTCTTATATGTCCGGGAAATTAGAACTTAGATCTTATTTAAATAGTGGAGACATCTTTAAATCGGATTCAAGAACTGAGAGAATTTCTTAATCATCATTTTACTATAAACAACTTGAATACAACTGAAAGTACACAACATACTGCTAGTTTAATAAATGAAAAGACAAAACCAAGAAGGGACAGGCAAGGTTTTCACCTTGTCGGGCAAAACTGGGCGTCTTGCAACTTCTTGGGATTTGGGGTTTATCAGTGGGCTGAGAGTTTAGAGGAAAAGAGGTTTGAGATGTGAGTTTTCAGAGGGAGATCGATACTACGGCAAGTGTTTTAGACAAGGTAGCAGAGCTTACAAAAAGGGTTGAGGGGGGAGTTGATCCCGAGAGGGATGAAGGCTTTGGCTGACTACAGCTATCGTTTGAAGGCAAATCTGGCTTTGAGCAGAGTTTGTGCTTTGTTTGTTTGTTTGAGTGTCCTTAATCCTGATTTCTCTTTCTTCTTTTATAGACAACCTAGCATGTCCTCCTGTAGCAGCAGCCTTGCCCGAATGCGGTTTGAAGGTGATGACTCATCAGCTTTTTTACATGTAATGCCACCATAAAGTACTTTATGGGCTGTGTAGCTGGTCAGTCTACACCACTTGGTCTTTGGGTAGGTGGGCAAGTGGTCTTCATGAGCTGCACCAAGTCAGAGGAGGCCCTTTCCTGCTTTTCTAGGTTTCGGCTGGGCTTCGGCCGACTCTTCCTTCAGGCCTCCTTTTGGGCCAGATTTGCTTGGGCCCAAAGTCAAGTTTTGGTCCAAACAAACGTCACCTCATCTTTTTAGTGCAATTCATGTACCGACATTACCAAACATTGTGTAAAAAAATTAAATAACAAAAAATCAATAGAATCCCACTTTTAATAAAATCTCCTTACAATTCCTCAACTTAATAATATATTGCCTTGCAGTAGGGGTTTTCTTCGTGGTTATTGAGGCTGTCTCATTCTGCCAGCGGATGACGCTTCATATGCCTTCCTTGTCGGTCAAACTTAGTAAGTCAATATGTCTACAGTTGATGTAATATTTGTAACTGACAAGTGACACCCCTACCCATTTCCAAAACTTTGGATCTCGGTTTCGTATTACGCAATACACGATTGACCAACAATTTGGACAACGTCAAGACTCATGCGACAATCCCTAAATACAAGGAAACAACTCTCATGATACAAGTAAACAGCTACCATGATATCTCGTGTTAATGTTTCAATACCATGAAGTGAACAAAAACTTACCCATGTCTAGAGATAGGTATACAGCTATCATAATCTCGTTTCAAGCTTACGTCATGTCAACAAAAATTTGCACAGGTCTCGACACTACAGTATACTTATTGCCGTGTCGTGTACGTCTTTTATCCAAATGCAGACAGATCATTCTGTTTATTTCTTATTGAAACACTTGGCTAACCAACAATTTCCTACGATCGATAGTCATCACAAAGTCGGTTTGAATGTTGGATTGTTGCATGAAGTTTGCATGCCAAGACATTCACTTGTGGATAAACATACGCGTCCGGCATATATATCCAACCGAGTTCAAAGAAAAGAACAACATTATGCTACCCCAGAACATTCAGACTCCACCACACGACGGAACCCACAGCGAATCAGCGCCTAAAGGCAGCCACCCATGCGCACGTGGACGACTATCCTTAGCATCATTCTTCAGGACAAATCCGACACAAGAAAAATGAACGACTTCGAAATGTAATGCAATCACATGTTGCGGTAGAAAGTACCTTACCAAAGCAAGCAATCGAAATATAAACATCCAAATTTATAAACTGCGTCTAGGATAATTATTAGACACATCTAATAATTAAATTTGTATCATACGAGCAACAAGAAGCACATCCCTCGAAACTAAAAGGAGTATCGAGTCACAAAGCATTGAACAAATTAGGAAAGACGTCGAGAAACCCTAACCCTCATTCACCATACAAATAGCATCTACAGTCCTCCCAAAGTTCATACATGAGAAAGAGCTATTGCAGAGGAGAGAAAGCAGACTTGACTCCTGCAGGCTGGACTCAAAGTGTCAGCCACTCCCAGTCGACTCAGACATCTACACAAACTGCACAATATAGAACCATGACTTGGTCACATTCCACACAACTAACTCAAAACCAATGCCAGACTATTTCGCATGAAAACTGTCCAAAGATAAAAGCGGCAGGAAATATAAGTTATATGAAACCCGCTTTTTGTCTCTGATGTCTATGTAAATAGAAGCTCTTACTGAAGCAAATTCAAAATTATCCAAAAATTGAGATATTCGGCATTACGTACAAACCTGTACTTGAGAGGATTCAACTACGACTCAGAATACGGGCTAAGCTTCTGCCACAAGACAAACAACCAATAATAATGTCATGAACATCTAAAGATTTGTTAAAGTTTAGTCCATACAAATAAAGGACAGAACATCCAGAAAAAAAAAAATCCACTTCGTAACAAGATTTCTAGCCTGCTTATCTCCACTCTTTTGGAATCTAAGAAAGTAAATGTAAACACACAGAAACTTACTTCTACATGCACACAATGAAAAATCTTAAATCTACAATGGCATTCGGCCCTTCCAGAAACTACTTGCAAGGCCCTCTTTCATGCAACCTTACGACATTCTCCTATAACAATCTACCTTGAGGCTAAATACATATAAATATGTTTACATGTTTACATTTATTATTATGTAAACTGTACACTAACATGTCAATAGTGCACCAACTAGTACACAAGAAACATATCCTGGGGCTCATAAGCCTAATGGAGCAACAACTGAAACTTACAACAAGAGAACAAACTGCTCCTCAGTAGCTGAAACCATGTCAAAATTCAAAAAATAAATTCTGCAATTTAAAATGGATGAAAATATACATGTAAATATGTGTGACAAGATTTAAGTATACTATTTAATGTACTGCATGTGTCATTGTCGTAATGCATTGCTTAATCAACTAGTATAGAGTAAACACTTCCATAAATCATTCATAGTTGTCCAATATGGGTACAGGTTATACACATATCCCACGGTAAACAGATTCACCTGAGATTCGTGCAGTAGATAATAAAAAGACATCCAAAGTGTTCATCGGGCCAAGGCAAAGATAAACAAAAGGACATTTAAAACCCAGTATGCATAAGCATTTTGACAAAATGTTCAGTTTGAGGATTTCCTTTTAAAATGTTATATTAGTTGATGACTTGATATGACTGATACAGGGGGTGAGAGAGGAGATGAGTGATACAGTCAAATCAGTTAAACTTACTGATGAAACAAACTGTTTTGTTATACTTAGAATACGCGAGCAGACGCATGGAAGCCAATTGATAGTAGCTATCCTCTTAAACAACCAAAGATGAGAAATTTAGATAATTAATTAATCATTTTCTACACACACGAAAAGGTGCGGTTGGGACCTGACAAGTGATAACTAGACGTGTAGAAAACAGTAAATTTACAAACAAGATTAATGCTTTGTTTTTTACCATTATTCACGAATCCTGATTAAGTCCTGATCAAAGCTGTTTATCTCAAAATAGTAACTAGCAAGAAGGCATCATCCAGCAGAAAGAGAATACAAGAGAGGTACCAAACTATGAGCAGCAGATAAGTCAGAACAAGTACTGGCATCTTCTTAGCCTACTGAACTTACTGCTAAACTTGCCATCGATGTTTATAACCTTGCTCCTCATTAAAATTTCAAACAAAATTACTTTTTTTCTACAGCATGGGCCTATGCAGCAAAGTGTCTAGGAAACAACCGACTAGAAATAAGAAATATGACCAATGAATTTTCCCTAACATGTCATCAATACGAGAAGTTTGTAAAATTTGCATCACTTTTGGCATGGAGAACTTATTCCGACATTAGAGAAAGAGGTAGACTTCCTTTTGTTTATATGAAGCATCTGGCACATACTACTAAAGGGAGAACTAACAACACAAGTGATTATCTTCCAGAAGAAAGAAAAAAAGATATTCTTATAGGTAGGATATTTAATTGAGAAACCGCAACAGGCCAAACCACAAGTGCATGGGGATGGTATATGCTGCCTAGAACCTCTATGCACATACAGAATTTCACAAAGGATTGTTAAAGAAGTTTGGAAAGACCAATCAACTCTCACACTAAGAAACATAAATTGGAAGGCTCCATGCTAATCTAATATAACACATCTCGTTTTCGTTCAACAGCTTTTTCACATTCAAAGAACCTCATGATGCTTTCAGAAAACAAGCATAAGTTGCGAACATTGCAAAAAGATCAAACTTTGTTTAATCAACCATGGCTTTGAAAATCCATAACATAACATTTGCAGTTCAAAAATACATCGGAAGCAAATTCAAATTCCGTTTTGCGAAAAGTTAGATGGATACATCAGTAACTGGTAATTAACAAAGTTCCCATTTGGAGCTGTCATTTCAGATATGTGTAATGTGCAACAAATCACACCCAAATATGATATAATCATCAATCAAATTATATTAAAGAGAATCAATAAAAACCGAAACTTGAAGTTACTCCAATTAAATCAGAGAAAAAGCCCTAACCTTTCTTATGCTCCTCCTTTACCACCGTCACGGGCTTGATCACGGCCTCTTCCTCCTCATTCTCTTTAACGGCAACAACCTCCGCGGCAACAGGAGGACCACCAGAACCACCACCAGCAACGCTGCTACTGTCATCCTCCGGAAACCGGACAACAACAACGGGACAAACGCAGTGATGAACACAATAATCGCTGACGCTCCCAAGCCTGCCGTCAGTCCCACGCTTGGTGGCGCCGACCCCTCGGCTCCCCATGATCACGGCACTGAGCCCTAGCCTCTCAACCTCCAAGCAGAGCCGCTCCTTCATGTCATGGTCCTTGACGATGTGGATCTTGTACGGAATCTGTGCCTCCTTCAAGGGCTTGGCGAGATCGGCGACCTTGGAGGCGGTGAGGGCGTCGAAGTCGTTCTCGAGTTTCTTCTGCTTGACGGAATCGTGCAGGGCGTGGTTGTCGACGAAATCGACGTCGTCGTTGGTGTTGATGGAGAGGTCGACTGAGCCCCAGTCGGCGCCGAAAAGGACGGAGGTGGGGCTGACGTGGAGGAGGATGACGGCGTCACCGGGGCGGATGTAGTGATCGACGGCCCAGCGGACGGCGTGAGCGCTCTCTTCAGAGAGGTCGACGGCGACGCCGAGCTTGCGGCGGGCACCGGCGGTAGGGGTGGGAGTGGCGGCGGAGCCGGCGGAGGAGGAGTGGTGGCGGGGAGAGTTGGGGTGGTGGATTCTGATGTGGGGGAGTTGGGGATCGGACGGGTCTTGGGGCTGAGGAGGCTGCTGAGGGTGATTCATCTGGGTTTTGGAGAGGTTTCGGTTGTGTTGTTTTCTGTTTGGATAGTCGGAAAATTGATGGGAAAGTGAGAGGGATAAAAAGTCTTAAATGCTTATAGCATTAATGATGATGCTTGCGTATATGCCAAAGTCCAACACGGAATGACATCCGGATGTTCCTCATTTTCTCTCTCCTTTTACTTTTTTTGACCTTTTTTTTTTGGGCCCTTGGTAAATTGTGGCCTAGCCCAATGCTTTGTTTGTGGGCAAATCATTATTACTATTGAACACCAATTTGTAAGCCCATATGGTTTTTTTTTTTTTTTTTTTTTTTAGGAAACACTTCTACTCGTAAGCATTGTGCTAGAAAGAGATATGCTATGCTCACCCGGGCGCACCTAGGTAATGAGCATGGTTTGTGAATGACCCGGGTAAAAATGTATTGATAACATGTCTCCACAATATTAATAGTATATAGGTAGTGTATGTTATTGTAATGTCAACATGGTAGAGATACATTGTCAATACGAGTCATGTGCAAATTATGTGCACAACCCAGATCTGCTGGTGAGCATTTCTAGCGCTCTCTAGAAAACCATATAGAAGTTCTACCTAGAGGCTTTTTTATTTTTTATCAAACGATAAATTTGTTATATTAGATGTTAGATTAGGGAGCCGATAGAGTTCGAACCCACACCGTAGTGAAAGTGGTGGAGAGGGCCGCTTGCTACCTAGAGGCTCGTTTGATGAAGCGTTTTGGGTCATCCCAAAACCAAGACGTTATGTAGCATAGTTTGAGAGAGAGGCCGCCGCAACTGGTAAAATAGGATGCAAATTTTTTACACCTATTACAATTTTCCAAACCTTCTATGCTTCAATGCTTTGAGTGCTTGATAATTATGGAACCTTTTGTCATTACAAAGCCCATTTTTTTAGGAAACCCGGATAATGGCAGCTCAAATCATGATACTAAATTGTGAATGTGATGTGAATCAAACATGTATCACATAAATCTAGCTCATTAATATCTCGGTGCACTTAAAGTCACAGATTATTGTAGTTAGGCCGGAAAACTTATGCATTTTATTGTGTTATATTAGTTATGAGTAGTGAGTTTGTGCCATATTCCTTGCATAAATATAATGACACGATAATTTTCTTGCCACCAATTACTTGGCAACAAAGTAAAACGTAAATAAAAGAAAAAGACTAATTAATGAAAGAACCAAAAATACGAGAGCAGGAAAAGAGGAAGTGAAAAGGAAAAGCTGCACTAGCCCACAATATATATATATATATATATATGCATATATATGTAGGCGACTGGCTAGGGTTTAGGTTGATCATGATCAGAGTGCACCCAATGAAAAAGCAGCTGGAAAAAGCTTCCATCCCCATCTGCAGCATGCAGGCATCAGATCCCTACAGACTCCCAGTGAGGTCGCCTGGCAGCTGCTGCCTCTTCTTCTTGCATGGTCTGGCCTTGGTCTTCTCTGTATACTCAGCAAATCAGCAGCAGCCACTCAGTAGTATAACATGCCGTTAATTACATACAGCATGCAGCTATGGCAGATTACACGTAATCTGATCATTTCCATTTACACTCTTTTCAATTATATTCTAAATTACATGCATATATAGCTTTCTCGATTCGACCTCCATTGGTGATATGTAACATTTTCTTTTATTTCTACGTACCCCACAAAACAAAAGGGTCGGTTATACAAGCTTTATCGATTTAAGGCATTCCTTACACAACTAAGGGAAAAATTAAGCCAGTTACAATTTCATTGAATATTTAAGCCGAAATTTGGTAAATAGACAACGGAAAATGGGCCTGTTTGGTATCTTATTTGAAATTTTTTATCATTTCTCAAAACATTTCTAAAACATTTCTCAAGAACATTTCTTGAAAACAATTTTCTTTAAGACTCAAAAGCTTGATTGGTTTGGGATTTAAAATTTTTTAAATCTTATGACTTAAACTAGACAATAGATCTATAAAGAAGGGGGGTCGCAGGAGAGGGAGAAAGATGAGAGGAGAGAAAAGAAAGTAAGAGATGATTGAACGAAAGAGAAAGAAGAGAGAGGATCGAACGAGGTAGAGAGGAAGAGGAGTTAAAGAGAAAGAACCGAGAGAATGAAGAGAGTGAATTGAAGGAGAGACGAAAGGTAAAAAAAATTAAATTTAATTAAATTAAAAAAAAAAGAGGAGAGAGAAAGAAGAAAAGAGAGAGAGAGAGATACATAGATTTGGAGTGAGAGCAGGAGGAAGAGAAAATGAGTGAATTTAAGTTTAAAAACTCACTTTTTATGTTTTTAGGGAATAGATTATATTTTTGAGTTTGTTTTGAGTTCAATTTTTGAAATAGTCCTACCAAACAAGTTTTTAAGACCTAAAACTTGAAAATTGTTTTTGAGTTTAAAAAGTTGGATTTAAGTAGAGTACCAAACAAGTCCTTAGTTTTTCGAAAGACAAACAGAACTGATGGATTCAAACTTATATGAGCGTTGTAGCTTATGGCAGAGCACATTAGAAGGGCCAAGAGCCTTAGCACAAGCTATCAGAGGAGCACTATTTCGAACAATATAGTGAGAAAAATCGTAATAATTCGTGAATATGATATTTTCTTTTCTTATGAGTATATAGAAGAATATTACCTCAGTTTATACTGATACTGATGCCTTAACTAATAAATTTTCCAACATCTAGTTGAAAAACTTGAACAACGTTGTTGTACCTTTTTTTCAACAGATAAACAATGGTTATTACCCTCTTTTGACAAAAAATAAGATATTTATACACAATGTGGGTCATGAGCCTACAACTAGATATCGAACTAATCACAAATATATATACATCGTCCTTTGCATCTATGTGAATTAGATTTTGAGACTGCAACCAACCACTAAAACAAAGCTAGTTGGTGTGACTCACTTACATCTACATTAATTTTAAAGAAGTACCAAATTAAATTGCAGCAATTAAAGGGATTAACTAATAACAGATGAAATATAGATCACATGAGAAGTAATGGCAACTTGGATATGGAATTATAAAACAACAACCATTGTAAATTAACTTTCGAGACAGAGACTTAGATTCTAGCTTTAAACATGCATTAATCCAGCTTCTATTGCATGGAAACTAAATAAATTAATTTAGTGATGATAATATCTATGTCGGTTTAATTAACAACAAAAGGGAAACCAAAAAAGCTGCATCAGCTGGGTTTGTTTCTTTCCCAAATGCCTGACAGATCACTAGTAGCATCAAAACCCACCAAAACATACACCTTTTCTTTCTTTTTTCGCTTCTAAAATGAAAGCTTGAGTGACAAATCAACAGGATGATGATGCTGTTGATGATCATGGTAACTGTCAGCTGCCCCAATCCCGTAGCCATTGAAAGTTGCAGCAGCAGTAATATCAGAAGCTTCTTCTTCTTCTTCTTCTTCTTCTTCCCTTCCTACTGTTTGCAGCTTGGGATATGTGCATCCTCTTTTAATTTCATCACTTTTCTGATAATCAACAGCTGGAAAAAACTCATATTCCATAAAAATCCCACCACCAGCTGACCCTCCCTTTCTGTGCACTGCCCTAACCCCTACACCCTACAAATTTACAAAGTCAATAATCCAACCAATCAAGTTAATTTAGATGTTCATTCACCAAAAACAATATTATATATTTATCCGTTCATTACAATCTGAAAAAAAAAAAATATACCCGAAAAACAATAAAACCAAATTAATATATACATATTTGACTTGGACTTTATTTGGGTTTTTTTTTATCTCTAGCTGTAAAATTAAATTTTTTCTTGTTCTATACCTGATCATCAACAAGGTTGCTGCGCCCCAGGTACCCGGCTGCTCGACTCCCCACTCGGTCACCAAAACTGCCGGTTTCAGGGTTCAATCCGAGAAAATCAGAACCGTTGATTGGTGAAACAGTCGCAGATTTGTCACTCCTGCCGATCAAAGCCATGTAATCCCCACTATTGAACCTCTTCTTCTGCAGCCCCTAAAAAACAGAGACAGAAAAGGGATCAGCAAATTTAAACCTAAAACAATAAGTGGGAAAATAAAAAGCTCTTACTAATGTAACAGTACTAATAGTCTTAATAAACAAAGGGAATACAATGGCTTCAAAGATTTCATTTTTTCCACGTTTTCTGGCAAACCAAACAAGTTGGAAGTTGGATATTTCTAAATATAAAATAGAATATAAAACAAAACAAAAAAGTAAAGACCTTGAAGCAGTGATCACAGCGATCAGAAGACAAAGATTGTATCTTTGGCATTGAAGAGAGCTCTCTCGAGGTCTCGTACACAGCCCCACTTTGAACCCTCGGATCCGGCGCCCCGACTCCGTACGGACGCGGATCCAGGTTCGTCACCAGATTATTCCCCCCAGCATAACCAAACCCAGAACCATTCCCAACCCTCTGACCCACCAAACCATAAAAACAAGTTGTAGTAGCAGCAGAACCACCACAGCCGTTCATCACCGAGGGTCCATTGAACCTGGTTGCACCGTACTGCACCGGAACGCTGTTAAGCGGGTCGGGTAGGGTTATGGGGTTTTGGTACTGATGATGATGATGATGATGATGATGATGAGGAAGACGAGGAAGATTGAGGACTTGGGGTTGGGGCTGGAGCTGGGGCACTTCGGTCATTTTCTTCCAGTCTTGAAGCCTCAGGCGCTCCAGCTGAGCCACTCCAAGGCCTCTTTGCGGTTGCTTTTTAGTGTTTGAGGAGGCTTTGGTGGAGGATTTCTTGGTGGGTTTGGCGGGCTCGGATTTGGATTCATCGTAGGGCCCGAAAAGGGTTTTGGCGGGTTGTTTTGTTGTGTTCGGCTCAGAGGCCATGAGCAGCATTGGCGTCGCCATATTTCTGAAAACGGTGATCAAAGACTGGAACTTTGGAACGGTTAATGGATTTTGGGAGAGAAAAAAGACTTGGTTTTGTGTAAAGATTGGAAATGCACAGATGTTTGATGTTTTTAGTGAGAGATCTAGAGAGAGAGAGAGAGCGAGAGAGAAAATATGAAGTTAAGAGAGAGCGTGTTATGAGTTTGGCTTTGGATTTTTGGGATTTTAAGGTTGGAGATGGATGTGTTTTTTGATTGAGAGAGAGAATATGAAGTTATGCAGTTTTAGAGAGAGAGAGAGAGAGAGAGAGAGAAGTGTGGAACTAATGAGTGTGTGTGGGTGTGAAGTGCTAAAAGGACATGGCTATGGCTTTGTATTGCTCTTAATCTGTGTTTGTGTAATTTGAACTCTAGAGACTTTTACTAGTTCCACCCATCGTTTTTACTAACTCCCACCCCAAAATCTCCTTGCCCTCTCTGAATTCTCTCAAAAAAGGACATTGAAATAGCAAAACCAAGCCTGGACATAACATCTTACCCAACTCCAGATAAAACACAAATCCCAGAAAGGGTCTGTACTTTGCAAAAACCCACCCAAACTTCACTCAAGTGCATGTCACGCTCCAGTGCGAGATCCAATTGTAATGCACGCTCCCAGAGAACAGGTGGAGGTAGAGCTAAAACAACATAGTACCGGGAGACACGTGGCAAGGGGGGGTTTGAGGATTGGCCAATTTGTAGCTGCAGGCATTGGTCGGAGAGAACCCTAAAGAGCGTCAATTAATTGTCCTGAGGCGGCTTAGCTTCCAAAACTGGCAAAGTCGGTGGCATTGTTGTAAATATGGTCTTCGTTTCCAGACTTGGCAAATATGGAGAGATAATTATTAGGTTCTGAAGTTTTACATATAGTTTATATCCGGATTAGGATTTTCTCTCCTCCTCTTTTCATTCATTTCCATTCCTTCCTCTCACATTTTCTATTTTGTCTTTCTCTTTCTATAAAAACTTAATATAAGATGTTGACGTAGCTTAACCGTGACTGTTCAAATAGGAGGAGAGGGAATGTGAGGAAAAAAAATAGGGAAGAGAATCTTACTCGTACATACATGTTTGTGTATATATTATATTTATTAAAAAAAAAGTGAATAATAGGGTCTGATGATCATGGCCTATAGGTGATGGGATTTTTGGGGCTGTAGAGGGCTGTTTGATGTTGATCAGGTGGTTGTGGTTGAAGTTGAAGGGTGATGAGAGTAACAGTTGAACACATAGTGCAGTAGTAGTAGTTGAACACATGGTCTGTGGCAAAATCATATAGACTAAGGTCGAGGTAATTGAATCTGCCTTGCTATGATATAGGCTTGCAATGATGGCTTTCTCCTTGTAGTACTACACTCTACTTATACATGTTAACATCAGAAAGCTGAGGAAGATAGATCCAACCCTATTAAATTAAAAGGAAAACTAATGAAAAAAACTTGAAAACTTTGAGTTTTAATGATAATGACAAAATAAAGGGTAAAATGAATAGTACCAGGATTGACATTTTAGTGTAAAAATGTGGTTTTTCGTTAAAGTGAACAGTACCATAAGCATTTCGTTAAAGTTCCCTAAATTAAAAGGGTATTGTATCTTTTCAGGGTTAAACGGAATAAATAGTGTGTGAAAATCACATCTCATTCCAAAAGTTTATAGGCAAATAAAACAGTGATCTCGTTAAAACGTTACCCGGACAAAATGAAAAAAAAACCTGAAGTGAAAGAATAGAGTATCACATATTTATGCTCAATGGTTATATTTGATGGAACTAATAATTGTTTCTAACTGCATAACATAACCCTAGGAATAATAACACTAGCCAAAGCAAGTAACTAACAACTAATAAATAAGTTGCAATTAAATTAATTGAAGATTAATTAGACATTCTTTTAATTAAAATGGAGTGTTTAAATAACAACTACATTCCAATTTTGAATCTTTTTTTCTTCTGCTCATTTGTATGCTTGCCCTTTTTCATTTCTAAGTAATTCCACTGAAATCTCTAGCACAAACCACTCAATTTAGGTTTTCATATCACATGCATATGAAGAAAATATACCCCATTTAAGATGCTTAATTCACACCAATCCCAAGACCCCGAAAAAGTAATTGTGGTTCTGAAATACAATTACATGATATAATCAGTTCGCTAGTTACAATATACGAAGGAATAACGAGTTTAACTATAGGATTCATGTACCACACTTACTCATCATATAGTCTAACAAACAGGGGTGGAGGCACTATATGCCTAGCATAGGCCTAGGCCTACTCTCATTCTTTAAGCCTTCCTAAATATTTAGTATTATATATTTATTTCTTATAAACTTAGTATTATACATCTTTTAGTTTACACAAAACTCTTAAATTCTATATATTCACCAATAGTTAAAACAAGAGGTCTTTTTTTCTTTTCACCCAATGACACTAATCCTGAAACTAAATTTAACTCTTGTTTTGTAAACAAGTCAATAACTCTTAAAACTAACATATGAAGTCTACTTTAGTTTTATCAAAAAAAAAAAAAAATCTTTTACATTGCCAACCGAAAGAATAATAAACTTTGAGCTTTTCCTCCTTCCCTTGTTGAATTTCATATATTTTGTCCTCCAAATTTCCAACCCAAAACAATATTAAGGTTTGTAAATCTCTTCTTTCTTTCTTTTTTGTCGAATTGTAAATCTCTTTGTTCTTTTTAACTTTTTATTAACAATATGGTCTAAAAACATGATCTCCCTAGCATTTTTCATTGACTTGATATTGAAAGGTTAATTTCTTATAATCCTCTTTAATTTTGATTAACTACTCTCTATATTGACTAGATATTGGAAGGACAAATTTAATTAGCTCACAACTCCAAGCATGTATTATATTTATACCCTCTTGTAAACATTATCTTTCTTTTTTTTTAACATTTAGTCACTCAATACTACGGTCGATGGTATTCCTCTTTCACTTAGAAGTGAGAGGTCTTAGGTTCGAATCTCATTGACGGAAAATTTGATATCAAATTAGGCTGCCCATTATGTGGTTTAGCCGAACTCCTCCTCTTCTTAGTGTAAAAATATAGATGTACTCAAAAAAAAAAAAAAGTGAGGCCCCTCCTTGTAAAAATATGAACATGAGTATTCGGTGAACTAGTATTAGTTATTTGGTCCAATTAGTATAAGAAAGCCTTATAGGAAGATGAATGTGAGTTCTTGTTGATAGAGGAATCTGTCATGGAGAAGAACCAACATACACTAGGAAACATGAGTTGTTTCCTAATCGGATTGTAATAGGAAATCCTCATTGGTTTAGGAGAGGTATATGTATATATATGCTGTAATCTCTGCTCTCATAGGCGCGCTCAGAAAAGAACTAAGTCCTATTCTTAGTTAGAGCATTAAGAGTTCTACCAGAGAGGAGAAGAGTTGCAGTATACAGAAATTTGGACAGCTGCTGCAATGGCATTTTCCAATGGAGGTTCATCAGGTTAGTGTGAATACATTAGTTCATATTTAAAAGGTTTTATTCTTTCTTGATTGTGTTTAATGTGGCTTGAATCTTGATCTTGGCTATTTGATTCTAACATGTGGTATCAGAGCCTTAGATTTAAGTTCTTAAATCAATCAAGCACGGGTCAATGAAAATCACCATAATCAGGTTTCGAAACCGGTTCTAAATCTCAAAACAATTTTTCCTAAACGGTGCGTTTTTGATAAAATTAGGTTAGATTAATATGACTGTTGGTATTCGAAATCGGTGCGTTTGTTATTTTGGGGTTTTCTGGGTTTTGTTCTTCTGCAAAAGAGGACTTTAACTCGTCCCTCTTATTCTGACCCGTTCACTTGCAATCCGAGTAAATCAAATCTTGTTATTGAGTGTTCAATACCTGTCCAAAATTGTTTCCGCTGCTAGGTATTGATGGTTGTCTCTTTAAAAGGTATGTGATCTTCAAAACTCGGATTAGAAAAATGAATATCATGAATCTTGCATAGAGATTTGTATAATGATTTTTATAAACATGAAAGAAGTCATTCTTAGCATATGATTTAGTTTCTTAAAATAATGCATCTTAATGGTCTGTATAATGAAAGAAGCCATTCGTAAGATGATTATATCTGGTTAAATTTATGCAAATTTATTGTCACCATTAAGATCATAAACTGAGATGTATGGAACAAATCAGTGTTATGGTTTGTTCTGATTATATGGTGATCAGTTCATGATCTATATTGAAATCAATTATCCTATATGCGCCTATCAACTGGTTGTTGTTAAGATTGCATATATGGATATTGGTTATAAAGCTTTGATGTGCAATAGACTGTGAAACGAAATCAGAACTTTGAATGTTCATATGGTGATTTCAGGTTCATCGATGTCTGCAATATCAATGAAGACCTTAAACTTAGCAAATATTCCGATCCTTACTGGTGGCAGCAATTACAAGAAGTGGAGGAGGGATATCAACTTGCTATTGACTCTCAATGAGTTTGATATAGCAATTGAAAATCCCAAGCCTGTAATTAGTGATCAAAGCACCAGAGCTGAGAAGTCAGATTTTGAGAGGTGGTCAAGAGCTAATAAGGTAGCACTTTCCATCATAGAAGCTGGAATGACTGACACTATCAGGGGAGGAATTAAGAAACCGGAGCTTGCTGTGGATTATTTGGCTGCAATTGAAAAGAAATTTAAGGAGTCCGAGAAGGCAGAAGTAAGCCAGTATATGTCTGTGTTGACTCAATACAAGATTGAAGATACTGGTTCAATAAGGGATCATATAATGAAAATGTCAGATGCTGCCGAGAAACTAAACTCCATGGAGATAAACATTGGAGAGAAGCAGCTTGTGTTCATGATCCTTCAAGCCCTCCCTACCAAGTATAGTCAGTTAAAAGTCTCTTACAACACTCAGGACAAGAACTGGGGCATAGATGAATTGATTGCACAATGTGTGCAAGAGGAAGCTCGGCAAAAGCAAGAGAAAGGCAAGGAGATCGAAGAAGCAAATTATGTGCAACCTGGACGAGAGAATAGAGCATTCACTAAAGGCAGCTCTTCAGGTCCTGGTAAGAATTCTAAATTCACTAAGAATTCTAACAAATTCAATATATCTGCTAAAGTAAATGACTCCCCTAGGAAATCTATCAAATTTAAAGCTAAACCTAAAGATGTGTCTAAACTTAAGTGTTTTTGGTGCAAGACTAAAGGACATTTAAAAGTTGATTGTGAGATTTTTAAAGATTTTGTGAAGAGCAAAGAAAAGGAACAAGTACTTGTCTGTGTTGAGTCAAATCTTTGTGAAGTACCTGTTGATTCTTGGTGGTTTGACACTGGATGCTCGGTTCACATAACTAATTCTTTGAAAGGTTTTCAAAAACAAAAGGAGATTGGAAATACTATGTATCATGTCTATGTGGGGGAAGGGACTAAGGTTGCAGTGCATTCCATTGGAGTAGTAAACTTAAAACTGAATTCTGGTTTTGTGTTACAACTGAAAGATGTGCTCTATGTGCCTAAAATGAGAAGAAACTTGCTCTCTGCTTCTAAAATAATAAAAGATGGTTATGCATTCTCTGCTGATGATGTATGTTTGAAAATTTTTAAGAAAAACAGTTTCCATAAAATTTTGGGCATTGCCCTCTTGTCTGAAAATCTATGGAGACTAGAGTGTATAGTTGAGTTTGTCGATCAGTCTGTTTTTAATGTCAATTCAAAAAGAATGTTAGAACTTGATTCATCTTATATTCTTTGGCATAAGAGGTTAGGGCACATCTCTAAAGAAAGGATTCTTCAACTTTGCAAAGCTGAACTAATTCCCAAACTAGATTCTGCCACTGTAACAGAATGTGTTGATTGTTTGAAAGGAAAAATGACCAACTTTAGAAAACTAGATGCCAAAAGAAGCAAAGGGTTACTTGAAATCATACACACTGACATCTGTGGTCATTTTCCAGTCAAAACCATATGTGGAAACAAGTATTTTGTTAACTTTATTGATGACTTCCCTAGACTGGGATATACTTTTCTGATTAAAGAAAAATCTGATGCCCTTAAATGTTTTATTGTTTACAAAACTGAGGTTGAAAAACAGTTAGGTAAAGTTATTAAAATTGTTAGATCGGATAGGGGAGGAGAATACTTTGGCAGGTACACTGAATCAGGACAGCAAAAGGGACCATTTGCACTATATTTAGAACAAAACGGCATTGTAGCTCAGTATACAACACCGGGGACACCTCAACAAAATGGAGTCTCGAAACGAAGGAATCGAACTCTTATAGGTATGGTGAGGAGCATGATGTCAAGATCCAAATTGCCTGGTTTCTTGTGGGGAGAAGCCTTGAAGACAGCAAATCATATTTTGAACAGAGTGCCGAGCAAATCTGTTATCTCAACACCTTTTGAGTTATGGCATGGCAGAACACCTAATTTTGAATACTTTCACGTTTGGGGTTGCAAATCAGAAGCAAGGTTCTATAATCCTAATGAAAGAAAATTAGATTCAAGGACTCAATCTTGTTACTTCATAGGGTATCCTGAAAAGTCAAAGGGCTACAGATTCTATATTCCTCAACATCACACTCGGATCCAAGAAACGCATAATGCAGTATTCTTAGAGGATCAAGATGTTACAGATCTGTCGCGGGAAAATTTCATTTTTGAAGAGATGGATCAGTTACATGACATCCCAGAAGCCCTCAACTACACTCAGGTCCCATTATTCAGTCAGCCATCAATTAATGAAAGAGAAGAAACACTTGCAGATTCGGATTCTCTCACAGACCACACTATGGAAATCGATGATCAACTTCCTGCACCTGCACCTGCTTCAAATTCTGAACAACCAGTGTTAATTGAACCCAGAAAGTCCACAAGAGTCAGGAAATCAACTGCTACGAGTGATTATGTTTACTTGCAAGAAGCAGATTTTGACATTGGTGATTTGGATGACCCCATCTCTTACTCTCAGGCCATTGAAAGCTCACAGTCAACTCTATGGCGGAATGCTATGAAAGAAGAACTAGATTCCATGTATAAAAATAATGTATGGACACTTGTGGAGTCTAGCCCTCAAATCAAGCCTATAGGTTGTAAGTGGGTGTACAAGACCAAAAGAGATGCTCTTGGTAAAATTGAGAGACACAAAGCACGATTAGTTGCAAAGGGCTTCACTCAACGAGAAGGTATTGATTACAACGATACTTTTTCCCCAGTCTCTTCTAAAGATTCAATGCGAGTTGTCATGGCCTTGGTTGCATATTTTGACTTAGAGCTGCATCAAATGGATGTCAAAACAGCTTTTCTTAATGGCAACTTAGAGGAATGCATCTATATGAAACAACCACCTGGATTTGTTGAAAGGGGGAAGGAAAACATGGTTTGCCAGCTCAATAAGTCCATCTATGGGTTGAAACAGGCCTCTAGACAATGGTATTTAAAGTTTGATCAGATTGTCTCTTCTCAGGGATTTGAAGAAAACAAATTGGACGATTGCATTTATCTTAAAATTTCTGGTTCACAGTTCATTTTTTTGGTACTTTACGTGGATGACATTCTTCTAGCAAGTTCTTGTCCACAGTTATTACAAAGAACTAAGAGGATGCTCAGTGAAAGTTTTGATATGAAGGATCTAGGAGAGGCACACTATGTGTTGGGGATTGAGATTGTACGCAATAGACAGAAAAGATTACTTGGCTTATCACAAAAGGGTTACATTGATAGAGTATTACACCGGTTCAATATGGAGAATTGTAGTTGTGGACAAGTTCTAGTTAATAAAGGGGATAAGTTCTCCAAGAGTCAATGTCCGAGGACTGACTTGGAGACAGAGAAAATGCAGGGTAAGCCTTATGCTTCTCTGGTGGGAAGTCTCATGTATGCAACTATATGTACACGGCCTGACCTTGCTTTTATAACTGGAATGCTGGGAAGGTTTCAATCAAATCCAGGTGAAGCACATTGGATATCTGCCAAAAAGGTTCTAAGATATTTACAAAGAACCAAGAATTTCATGTTGGTTTATGGAAATGGCGAATCTTTGGAACTTGAAGGATATACTGACTCTGATTTGGCTGGTGATATAGATGATAGAAAATCGACCGGTGGTTATATCTTTATGTTAAATGGTGGTGCAGTTTCTTGGAAGAGTGCTAAGCAAACTGTGATAGCCACATCCACTATGGAGGCTGAGTTCGTAGCTTGTTTTGAAGGGATGAAACAAGCTGTGTGGTTGAAGAATTTTCTGACTGATTTAAAAATTGTAAAATCGGTTCAGAAACCAGTAAGGATGTTTTGTGATAATAATTATGCTGTGTTCTTTGCCAAAAATAATAGAAGAACTTCTGCCTCAAGGTTAATGGATGTAAAATTTCTTAAAGTAAGAGAGGAAGTGAAGAAGGGGATGATTGAAGTTCAGCACATCAGCACTGTTTTGATGGTTGCAGATCCTCTGACTAAAGCGCTGCCTATTGGAGAGTTTCAGAAACATGTATCTCGGATGGGAGTGTTGGAAACTCTAGATCAGTGGGAGTAATTGATCTGTTTCAGAAAATTTGAAGGTTGCTGCTATGTGAGTAATTCAATTTGGGACTTTGTTTACATTTTAGTCTGAGCTAGCTTACTTAGTTATGTTTAGTTTGTTAGTTTGTTTTATATTTTAATAAGAGTCTTTGCTTCGAAACCTAAGGCTTCCGTTTTGGAATATTGTGGTTTTGATGATAGACTTGTTAGATTCATATGGTACCTTGCAAGAACAATTTGTTTGTTTTAAAGATTTATATGTTTCATGAATTTTATTCAGTTATTGAAATGCTGTTTTCATTGAAGATTGATATAGATTATAATCTTTTGAAAAGTGGGAGCATGTTCTGGATTGGTGTTGTTAATCATGTGTCATAATTGCAGATTGGATACATGTGAGTCTTGAATCAATGATTGTTTTGGTAGTAATCTGAGATTCTTGGCTTCTGTATTTTGAAATGCAATAGGACGTTGGTCATGATGATAAAATCTTGAATGAGGCTATGTGATCACTTCTTATAATTGGTGAAGGCTGTGCTTGTTCAATATCTCATGTTCAAGTGGGAGAATGTAAAAATATGAACATGAGTATTCGGTGAACTAGTATTAGTTATTTGGTCCAATTAGTATAAGAAAGCCTTATAGGAAGATGAATGTGAGTTCTTGTTGATAGAGGAATCTGTCATGGAGAAGAACCAACATACACTAGGAAACATGAGTTGTTTCCTAATCGGATTGTAATAGGAAATCCTCATTGGTTTAGGAGAGGTATATGTATATATATGCTGTAATCTCTGCTCTCATAGGCGCGCCCAGAAAAGAACTAAGTCCTATTCTTAGTTAGAGCATTAAGAGTTCTACCAGAGAGGAGAAGAGTTGCAGTATACAGAAATTTGGACAGCTGCTGCAATGGCATTTTCCAATGGAGGTTCATCAGGTTAGTGTGAATACATTAGTTCATATTTAAAAGGTTTTATTCTTTCTTGATTGTGTTTAATGTGGCTTGAATCTTGATCTTGGCTATTTGATTCTAACACTCCTCACATAAAATTATGGTTCCGCCACTGCAAACAAATTCATATAAACCATCCAATTGTATTTCAATACTTCACAATAAATTCTCAAAAATTCCAAATAATCCAATATGAGACTTGAGCAAATAATAAACTAATCAATCCTTTGATGACCCACCAAATCCCACCTAGCTATAAGATAGCATTCGACACTTTTAATGCAACTAGTTCATTCAAAACCGCATCCCACTACCATGATTTCTTCATTGCCATGCACAATCTTAGAACACCACACAGCTTTTGTAACACATATTAAGCATGTTATTCCGGCATTAGCCATCCATTGTGCTTGTTTGGTCAAGAGCCCCAACCGCGTGACAAGCCGACACGTGTCGATACCATGTGTATGTAGCAATAGGATGTACGAACCTCCCCGCCGTCCTAAACCCCCATGTAACCTCGTGAGCTTCTCACCAATCACGAACTTCCACGTCGGCAAATGGGATTCACTTTCCATTTTTGGACTTTTATCTTCCCTAGATTTAGACCGTATAAAGAGAGAATCGAAACGAGCCCCCTATTTTAATGTTAAGGACTTCCGTTGTGGGATCAACTGCAGCTGGTCCTCCGTCTACGTGGCAGGTGGGGGCCCACTGGGAGATTAATTGGACTATAGAGGCAGGGTTGTACGGAAGGAGGGTAGGGTTTGGGGTAGTTGGTTGGGAGAAGTATTTGAAACCACACCGTGATGTTTTGTGTAAATTAAAGCATCTCCGAATAAGGCGTCAAATTCAAAACATCAAATTTTAATTTGATGGCTGATTTGACAATTTGACATACTGTCAATATTTCACTTCCACCCTATATGTCAAAATTTATTGCTTCATTTATGTTTATATTAAACAAAAATAATAAAAGTTGGGTTGTTATTGGTTTAAAAATAATAAAATAATAATTAAATGTGTTAGCGTTTAAGGTGAGGTAAGTCGAATGCCTTTGGAAATAGCAAAAATTATATTTGAAGACAGCTTCAAATTTGACATCTCTTTATCCATGTCAGTTTAGCCTTCTTTTACATGTCAGTTTTGACATCTCGGTTGGAGAAAATGGTATGTCATTTGTTACTGTTATATGTCTATGTGACATTTTTGACATCTCATTTGGAGATGGTCTTATATAATGTACGTAAATTTTTTTTTACATTCATTATAATATTATTGGTATAAGATGTCACGACAGCTATGTATCTATGCCAGCTAAGTTGTTCTTGTCGGGAAGAGAAATGATTTTTGCAATCATTTTTCATCTCATGTACACTTTTTTCTCGCTGGAGCACATTTTTTGGGGCCAAGGGCAGTTCAAACCTATCACTCTTGCAATTGGGTGACTTTATGATCTTAGTTGGCCTTGTTGGGTTGGATGTTTTATACAATATCCCCACCTTGACGTACGTTTTGTGCTAAAGATACAACTGTATGTGAAAAAAAAAATTATATACTTTGTAGGATTATTAGCACAAGACACTACGATAGCGGTTGGAGGGAGGTCGAAGTTTGGATGGGGTTGGCACGTGGGAGGGTTGATTATATTTTGTGTAAATTTTGGGTATTAATTATATGTTGTAGTTATCGGTGTTGCTGGATTTGGACAGGCATGGTGGATTATAAGGTTCTGATGAGAAGATTGTGCCCTGCATAGAATGATGAGGAGGACCCGTCCAAATTACACTCTTTGGGACCACTTCACACATGTTTGCTTCACCCTCCTACTACTTTTGCATTAATTATATGGGAAAGAGATCCTCTCCGGATCTCTTCCTCCAAAGCCTGCGGATCAAGTGATCCAGGCTCTTAAAATTTGATTCAACGGTAAAAAATTATTATAACTTTTAGGGGCTCCGATTTCAAGAACCATTTGATCAAATTTTAAGAGCCCAGATCACTTGATTCCTCGGGCTTTGGAAAAAGAGATCTAGAGATGATCTCTTTCCAATTATATGATTCTTTTGTGGGTTTAATTAGTGTTAATTATATGTTACCTATCATCATAATAACATTTAACGATTAATATTTCGTAATCAAGTTTATGCAACAACATAAATAATAAATAAATAAACTGTAATCCATATACAGAAACTAAACAATTCTAAAATCACATCACTTAAATCTTATTAAGCGCTTCTGATTAATTAGATTTTGTCGTTAGCTTAAATGGTGAACGACAATGATAAAATAGGTTAGAATTAAGCTGTGTTAAGAGTTTGAATTCCTTTAGTGTTTAAGAAAAAACATTACTCAAACATGTCTTTATTAAAAAGAAAAGTTGAGGGAGCATTTGGATTTGATAAATGTTTGGTTTTTGTGTTAATAAATTTATGCCATTTATAATACATAGGTGCAATGTTAATTTAGGACTCGAAAGATTTGGGGACCGAAGGGGTCGCTTCCTTAGCTTTCCCTCTGGATTAACCCTCGTATTAGATAAACTAGAGCAAATTTGTGCGCCCGTATAAATTGAAGCTTGGAACATAGTTAATTTATAATTCATAACTTGTGTTACAACTTACAACTAGTCCTCCATTCGCTCTTACAAATAGATAACTGATCGTAGCGTTCTTCATAGTTCGTAAAAATGCCAAATAAAAACAGTAGATTGCGATGATGAGCTCTTTAAAATTTTTGTTATACAAATTTAATAGGTGGCCTAGATGTTTCCTAGTGGTTGCCAATCCATATGAAAACCAGAGAGTAGAGTAACTGTTGGTACTGGCTTTTATGCAACTTGTGTAAGACCTAACCATTTCTGCACAAAATACCCAAAAGATCCCCACCCTCCATTCCTCATCCTCTCTCTTACATATTATGGCTAGTGTTATAAATACACTATTTTTATTTTTCACATACATCTCTTAATTTCCAGTCAACCACTTAGTATTACAGTTTAGTGGTATTTCTCTTCACTTGTAAGAAAGAGGTTTTTAGTTCGATTCTCACCAAAGACGAGTTTGAACCACATTATTGCTTACCTATTATGTGAGGTTAAGTCCACCCCTCATCTTTAGTGTAGATAATATCGTTTATTAGAAAAAAATTCAATAGTCGGATTGAATGATTTGAAGAAGATCAAATGACAAAAATTAACAGAAAATATGTGAAAAGTAAAAACAAGTATGTGGATAGCATCATCCCATATTATTTGTGCAACCATAAAGGGTATTGCTACCCACACACACCTATATTCACGTCTCACACACTCTTATCAATTTTCACCCGTCGAATAAAATGAATTGAAAAAGATCTACGGCCGAAATTAACGAGAATTGTGTAAAATAAAATTAAGTGTGTGAATAACACTGTCAAACCATAAATTATAGGACCACAGGAGAGGACTCAGAGGAGATATAATTATTTAGATCTCAATCTCTCAACTGAGATTCGGTCTCTTTCCTCTGTGTCCTTCACTTGATTTTACCATATGGCCATCAACCACCATCCCCAAAGGGGTAACATTGTCATTGTGTATCCCCAGCCACTGTTTAGGGGCAGTCCTACAGACGACAAGCATGGCAGTACATGCAGATTTAGGACATGTCTTACACTGTGGGATTTGTATGGAGGGACCGGATGAGGCAGCATGCCAAATGCTGGGGTGAATCTGGGCCGTCCATGGAGGACAAATATGTGCAACAAATATTCGGTTTTCTGTGGCATTTATGTACATTTTTGTGTATTTTTTGCATATATGTGCAGATGAAGAAGAGGTCCCTGTCATCTGTTATTTGTGTTGCCAATTGCAAGATTTCTGTACAAAACAAAACGCTCTGACTTAAAAGCAAAATATGTCTCTAGCTCTCTAGGTCCCTAAAATATTATTATTTATTAAATTAAGCAATATGACTAATTAATTTCTAATTTCAAGATATTTATAGTTTCTGTTTTGACAAAATCTAAATTAACTATTAGTTTTGATTTTGAAATAATGTAATTCCCTTTTGTGGTCCGAAAATATGGATGGTCCTTCTCTTTTGTTCGAACAGTCTATACATGGTTTAAGAGTAAATTGTAATAATGGTCCCGTAATTTTAATTAAATTGGAGCAATAATTCATCAACTTAAAATCTAATTCCACTGGCCCCTCAACTCATCAAAACGTGTAGTTATGGTCATTTTCGTCAACTTCATCAGAATTTTGTCAAAATGAGTTATGTTGGAAGGATTATTGCTACAATTGGGTTAAAATTGAGGGACCATTTCTCTATTTGGGTTAAAGTTGAGGGACCATTTTTCCAGTTGAATTAAAGTGGAGGGACAATTGGTAATAAATTTTTAGTTGAGAGACCATAGCTGTACGTTTTGATGAGTTGAGAGATCAATGATAATGGATTTGTAGTTGAAGGGCCATTGCTCCAATTGAGTTAAAGTTGAGGGATCATTGCTACAATTTACTCCATGGTTTAATGTTTCTAATCATCGTCTTTTTTTTTTCTTTTTTTTTTTTACAAGATGATATTCTAAACTAATCTAATATACAGAAAGCAAATTCAAATTTGATGAAAAACTTACATGAAACTGGTTCACTATCATGTGACGTCTAAATCCAATAATACATTGTCATATAAAGAAAAACACACATGATGCGTTGTTGGAAGGGAATACCATGTGACGGTAAACCGGTAACCTGTTTAATATAAATCATTATTCAAACTTGAGTATAATGAGACGGACAATTACATTGCCTAAACCCCAAAGTTTAGTCAAGGGACAAAGAAAAGAGGTAAAATGAAAAACCCTTGGGTTATGCAAGATTCTTTATCCTTTCTCTCTCCTAATTTGGAAAACTACCAATTTGGGCAGCAAGATTCTTCAATTCTTATCTTCTCTTCTTCTCCTTATGTGGAATACGACCCACAGAAATAAGGGAGGTTTCTGCAGCAATAGACTTTAAGAGAGAAACCATCTGAAAGTAGGAGATGTTTGTTTGCTCCCACAGCTAGCAAATGCGAGTAACGATTTATCTTTTGAGACCAAAATACCAAGAAAAATTGAATTTCAACAACTCCATTAATGGAAATTAAGATGACAAATTTTGATTTCAAAATGGTGGGATAAACTAATATCTCTTAAGTTCCCTACCTAAGTGTATCCGCGTAGATATACAACATAGTTTATGTACAAAACTCGAGGGTGTATGATGCTCACGCGCTATAAAACTTTACCTATATTTACATATCCAAAGTTGGTTTTGCATAAGCGACACTCTTAGGGAGGATGAATGACGCACACAACATCCATTTTCCTGGTGCAACAAGGCGCACCCTACGCATTTCTACATCAACTGCCGCTTCTGAGAGCGCAATTCTTATTCTCTGCATTAGTTGGGGAACAAAGAAAGGATGAGGTAAAGAGTTAAAACTTGATGAAGGTAAACATTAAGAAATAAACCGAAATACACAAACACGTGAGTATTTGGCACCGTACCTGATGAAAGTCAAACTCCGGATCTTGAGCTTTGGAGAATCCATAAACATGGATCATTGGCAAGGTAAATTCTTCTTCCGTTGGTCTATCTACTAATATTCCCCGAAATGCATCTGTTCATAGAGGTAATTCACACAGTGAGTGAGAAATAGAGTCTACAGCAATCCAACTTGAACAATTTCAGAAACCAACTGATCATATAGTCAACTACTCTTTCAAGCACAGCAGAGTAATAGTGGCCATCAACTAAGGCGTCTCTTCCTTCAATAGGTTCTAGAAAAATGAATCCCTAAATGACCCAACTAGCCCAAAATATAAACCGATAGCCCAAGAACTAGGTGATCACTCTATTTAGTAACAAAGAATTAGTCAGTTTTCCCTTCCACCTTCACGTATTACTATTGCAAGTTGACAAGCGGAAAAAAAAAAAAAAAAAAAAACTATCACAAAGTATAAACGAGTAACCACACAAACCAATAGTTAAGGGGATGAAAATTAATTGCAATCAATAAGTAAAAAGGGAATAAGTCCAACACACCAAGATACTCCGCAGCATCATTTGGCAAATTCATTACCACTTGAGTTATGGACTTAGCCTTATCACTTGCAAACATAGCACCAATGAACCTCCTTCCATCCATGTTGAAGACCTAGTGAGTGGTAAACAGTTAACAGATCCTTAATGAAGCATACCATTTTATTCTTACATCCATATAAAAATAAATAAATAAATCAAAGGGAAAATTTGTTGCTAACGTGATCAACCATGCTAGATATGGGGCACAGGAAAGGAAAGGCTACTGCCTTCTGCGTAGCTTACACCAGTTTCTTAAATAAAACAGATACAATATAAAATAAAAACTATGATCCTATTCATGGAGAGTCTACAAAATAACAATTAAAGAAGAGAAAGTTTGAAACAATTTGGTGCTTGGGTGCAGTTACTAACTCACAAAATCTGCTATATTCGTAAGCTGGTGAATTTACAATACAATTAACTTTAGATTTGTCCTTTTTCCTTTGATCAACCAGAACTATTTGTACCAGTTTAAAGTCCAAGCTCTATGAGAATTTTAATCAATATAAAAATAGATTGTGTTCACTAAGATCTGCACCAAATAAGCTAACAAGTATTGCATCATTAATCAAATTAAACTCATCAATATTTGGCCACTGTTTTGTTAGAATCTACATGCTGCATCTTTTTTTTTTTTTGGGAAAAAAGTTTGCGTTGTATCTCTCATGAATCCTCTCAATCAAAATATGAAAAGAAAAAAACAACTGTTTTTAGATACTATCATCATACTGCAATTACATCTTTCATACCTTAATCTTCCTTTCAAGTTTGTTGATGACACTATTTCTTTCCAGATATTCAATTGCGTTGGGATTCAAATCATTGGCGTATACTCGTTTTACAATCCTTGCCGCAGACATTGCTATTGGGCCAACCCCAGTGAAAACATCACCTGTCAACAGCAAAGAAATATTGACATTATCAAAGGCCCAGGAAGCCACCCTCCGGAAACAAAAAAAAAAGAAGCAATATTGACATTATCAAAGGTCCAGACAGCATAAAATATCTTTTAAGATGCACAGAATGTGGACATACACACAACATCTTTCCGTGTAAAGCTGTTTACAAGCCTTTGTCTTTCAGTTGCAAGCCTGGAATTCCAATACCTGCACCAAAAGAAACATGAGACTGTGATCCTTGCCAGTCATTCATTTTCATAAAATAAACAGCAGCTACTATTTAGAACAAAAGAAAGGAGGAAACACTAAGTCATTGAAATAATTTCAGCACAATGATTATGGTTCACATTAATTTCACCTCTGAATCTGAGTTTTTATTGACAACTATGAATAATAATGATCTTCTAGTTAATTTGCATCTATACATTAACACCCGAGTGCCCTGGAAAAAAAAAAAAAAAAAAAAAACCTGCTCCTAAATCTACAACCAAACCAACTTTGGCGTAACGAAATATCCGAATATGACATAGTAGCATAATTAGCATAGAACCGATCAGTTTCCCATTAGTAAGACAGTCATTCAAAAACTCAATTGGAGTTTTCATTTTCTTGCAAGCTAAGGAATGGAACATACACTGTTGCTAGGTCAACATGAAAGCGCAACCCATTTTCAACTACGGTAGTCACAAGGGAACGATTCCCAGCTAAAACTTCAAGTTGCATCGTTCTGTAGTCATTATGAATGGCATCAATTTTATTGACAACCGTCTGAATCTTTGGTTTATTTTTATCAAGAATCACCTGTAAAAAGGAAGGATTTCTTCCCTTATTAGTGAACATAGTGATTGAGCAGCAAATTGTGAAAATGGAAACTGAAAGATATTCAAGAATTGAGTACCTTTGCTATAAGCTTTTTGTATGGTAAATGTTCATCTCTCAGGTTTAGGTGTGCAATATGCCCGACTGTTTCAAAGGCTGAAGGAACAATCATACCTTCAGGCAGCAAAGCCTCCAATATCTGCCAAAAAAGTTAAACCCACAGATATATTTTTTTATCTTTCAGCACTCTTTGGTGCATCACATATAAGAGCGTACACAGAAGCTAAGCATGAAACATTCAATTGATATGCATAAGTTTTTGGACCGAAATTAACCAGTACACGATATAAAAACTCAGAAAAATCCTTCAAATGAGGAACAAATTAGCTAGTTTTTTTCGTTCAATTAGGTTTTATAGTTCAACTTGGTGTCAGTGTAATTAAAATTGGGTTACTGCCACAGCAGATGGAAGTAATGTGGAATAAGAAAATAAGATAGCACAGACTAAATAAACACACCTAAGATATCCTTGGTTGAAATACCTCATTCATCTGCCAGTACTCGTAAAAAACAGTTAGTTTGCATCTCACAAGCTCAAAAGCGGGCCTCATACTTGTCCTGGTATTTTCTTTCATCGCCACCTAAAGGATAGGGTAAGAACATTAGACAATAGAATATGGTGTCACAAGCCAATGTACTATAAGGCCATAAGGGAAGTAAGTCATGTAACGCACCAGAATTTACAGAGAAAAATCTTCCATATACAGGAAATTGGATTGAATGTTAATTCCCCTGCCTAGCAGATGCAACAAAATCACAAATATTTGTCCAGGCGTATCATGCATCAGACCTAACCAAAAGATAATTGGGGATCTAAGGGGACCCTTCCATTTAAATGGCCATGATTCACAACTCCCTTAAATGGGTCAAGACTACCCTTAAAACGAAAAGTCATACAGACAACAAGAGCACCATCTTGCAAGTTCATAAAATAGTGCGTCTTGCAACAATCAAGAGCAACAATTTAACTTAGATTCTTTCAAAAGGTTCCTAACAAGGTAAAGAATTCCCATATGCTACTGACTCTGCCCGAGGGAATGCTTCACATTTTCGGATCATGAGCCCGTCCCATTACCCAAAGGCAAAGAAACACTCTTTTCTAATACAATGCCTACCAAAGCTGTAGAATTTCCAATCACATTACAAGAACAAAAACTCACTACCACTCGTAAGTTAGAAACGAAAACTAATAGATATTATTCGAATTCAATACGCAATTGTGAATCAAAACAACACCTTGATTGCCTCAGGCAACTCCTCCACCCCTTTTTTCGCGTACCTCTCATCCAATAGCAGCAACCGTGTGGATCCTCTCCATTTCCTCCTGCCCTCAAACTCATCCCCCAACAGACCCTTCAAGTCCTCCCCTTCTCCTTCACCCTCTTCGTCATCCACAACCTCCAGCACCGAAAACTCGCTCTTCCCCCATCTCTTCTTCCCTTCACCGCCTTCACCTTCCTCATCCCCCCTCTTCTTCCTCTGGTTCGGCCTCGACATCCTCGCAAGGTTTCGGAACTTCACGTACCCCCGCGAATCGAACGTCTTCGCAAGCTTCTCCCTGTACAGCACCGGACTCAAAGGCTCGCCGTCGCCCTCCGATTTCCCGTACATTCGGCGATTCAACGAGGCAAGGCCATTTTCGTCTTCGAGGTCTCTTCCCTGATTGGCGAGAAGCTCGGCGAGCTCGGCTTCCACCTCGTCGCCGGGGACTCTGCCGATGTTGCGGATGCGAGGCCAGTTCAGCAAGTGGCCCCGGAGTCGGCTCTCGAGGGCAAAACAGTCTTTTGCAGGGACTCGAAGCGCCGCGATGTCGAAAACCCTACTGAAGCTCTCTTCGTTGAACAAATCGTCGTCGTCGAAGTCGTCCTCGGTTTTCGTGAAGGGAGGGTGAGACCGGAGAGTTAAGGGGTGGGTGCCCTTGCGGAGGGAGGGTCCGTAGAAGTATGAGGAATTGTTTGGGTTTGAAATTTGGGGATGGGCTTGAGCGGCGGCGGTGGCGGAGAAGAGGGAGACGATGAGGAATCTTTTGGGGAGGGAGGGTATTTTGGGGAAGATGAGGAATTTTGAGGGGAGAGTGGAGAGGGGAAGAGAGTGAGGTGGTCTGAGAACGAGCTTGGCCACCATTGTTGCTCACTTGATTCTGTTTTGCCGGGAATGCAGAACCCAACCCAGATAAGTGGCAATTGAGGGTTTAAGATACGTGCTACGCACGTGACCTCAAGAACGCTTCCAAACAAGATTAGTAGAAAAGTAAAGCAGATCCTCTTCGGATTTACACCTTCATAGCCTAACGATGAAATAATCCTGACCTTTAAATTTTGATCTTGCGGCCAAAAGTTATTGTAGTTTTCATAAAGTTTCACCAACTTCTCTACTTTTGGTAGTAGGATCAAATTTTGAAGTTAAAGATTATTTGATCTCTAGGCTATAGAGGTATAGGTCTGAAGAGGATCTGATTCCGTCGAAAAGCACACAAACCCATCAATTACATCCATGTTAGTTTAGTTACTTAAATTAAAGAACTGGCACTTGCTTAAGCTATACAATAATACGATTCGTGCACTTGCAAGGTTGAATTCAATTTGATACAAGTTTTTGGAGAACAATTGAAACAAAATAAATTTATACAAGCTAGAGATTAGTTTATCTCTAATATGATCCTCTTATAAAAACAAATTAAAAATAAAAATAGCACCAAAATATAAATAGAACCAAATTAGTGTGATGATCAAATAAACCAATCAACTTTAATTTGTCATTTGCAGTGAATTGTTCGAGTCTCTTGGTAGTAATCCTCCAATGATGAATTTCTTCTTGTCAATCTTGTTTGTTGAACCATGGTGCTGTCCAACACTGGAACACCAAAGAGGCACACTAAAGAGCGACACCAAAGTGCATAAAATGGCACAAATCTTACCGTAAAATATCAAAACCAACAAACCCATGAGCAGGAAACCCAAACTCGCGATGGATCTGTAACATCCTTTTTTGTACTTGTTCTTCTCAATCCTGGTTACATCTAGGTCTCTTTGTCCTTGCCCTTCTTTTGAAGCATTTGTATTTGCTTCAAACGACTTGTTTTTAGCATAATTAGATCTTGAACTGTTACTAATCGAAGTTGGTCGAAATTTGCCGGACAAGTACTTCAAATTGGCTTTAAAATTACGCGATGAGCTTGATCGAAGAGATTTGATCCTCTTGGACAAAGACCTGATGCTTGAACTGGACGTTTGCGATAACGAACTTGATGAAGAGTTTACGGAAGATGAAATGAAGACAGAACAGTTAGTTAAAGAAGAAGCAGTGTCAGACATCGCTCTTGGGTCATCTTCCTCGGAGTTGTACTTTGAGCTCTCATTTCTTCCAAGTTTATTTCCCTTCTTTCTTTTTTGAATCTTCTTGGCCTATCAATAGTGATAAATGTACGTAAGAGTGAGTACAATATCATAAGACATATTAAGATTATAGACTATCACTTTGTGTCTCTCGTTACCTCATAGACTATCACTTTTAATTATGAGATACTTGATATCGTCATTATTTCATCTATATTATTGATATCATAATGGTATATCAGGGAGAAAAGAGTTAACAATTACTGTACAAAGTTGACGGCTAGAGTAAGGTGAAATACATAATTGAATTTCAGAAGAAAATACGTAATACGGTTGCAAAAGCAAGAAGTAGGGTTTGAAAAGAAAAAAAAAACTTGTGGAAAGAAACCAAAACTAGAAAACTAACCAAAAAAACCCAACAAAAGAGAGATTAAAGTGAAAATAAACTCACCAAAGATGTCTCGAACAAAATCGCCTTCAAAACACGAGATAGTTTACGTCGGCCTTTGCTTCTCCAATATTGACTGTCACGTTTCTCATCATTTTCTTCATTACCTAGCAATGGTGAAGCCATTGGTGACACCTTCGGGAGCACCACACCTTGCTTTTCTTCCACGCCAACGAATGAATTTTTCTTGGAGATCACTTTCGGCACATCCTCCGACCGATGTCGATTAGGAGTTGAGGTAATTGAACTCTCAGGTGTTGTGTTTGCAAAATTCTTTTCAGATTTTCTTTCTTTAATCTGATTGACCTGCCAATGTTTACAAATATGCATGCATGCAATATTAATAACAACGATAACATGAGTAAACAACAAAATAAAAGGTTTACTACTCTCCCTAATCTGGGAGAGACTTTTCCGTGTATCAAGAACACGGGCCGGAACATCATATGTCATTATACTATTAGAAGAAAAGCTTTTTCCTTTTCAAGTGTCCCTCCAATTGTATAATAATATGTGGTGTTTCGCTTTGTGTTCCAGGTACACTAAAAAATCTCACATAATTTGGTCACTATTTGAAAAAATAATAACGACCCAACACTCCCCTTTCAGAAAGTTACGCAAAAAAAGAAATGTTCAAATTCAAATATCAAGAAGTATTGTTCCAAAAAAAAAGAGACCAAGAAGTACGATACAGGTTGTTTCTTGGAAACTTTAACGAAAAGCTTCCGGTACTGTTCACTTTAACGAAAAATCACATTTTAATACTAAAAAGTCAATCCTGGTACTATTCACTTTACCTTTTATTTTGTCTTTATCGTTAAAACTCAAAGTTTTCAAGTTATTTTCATTAGTTTTCCTTTGTTTCTTTGGTAATAGAAAAGGGAGGGGAATTGAATTCGAAACATTTTCTAACGTGAGATAGAAAGAAATATCACTAAAGGGAATTTCTCTGTGGTGCCCCTATTAGCTTTTTTTTTAAAGGAGACAAGCTGGTGGCTTCATAACGACAGTCCATCATTCTAGAGGTCAAGAAGACTCACAAAAGCATTTCAGCTTCTCTTGAGCACTACCGTGCACCTATTTTAGGGTTGTGTGTGGGAAGAATTAATAATTGAAAAAATTAATTTCAATACTCAAGTTTGATATAATCACAAAACTGTGGCAAAAACATGCATGACGTTATTAATTAGAGATTTAAAAAGAGAAAGCAACTAACCAATTTTGTTTTGAACAAAACTGCCTTTAAAACTTGATAAAATCCGCATCGTGTTTTCTTTTCTTTTTGAGTACTACGACATTTTTCGTTGTCTCCTTCATTATCTGAGGTTGCCAGCGACGACGACACTGGCACCACCTTGGGAAACACCCCAGCTTCCCTCTCGCCCACAGCCACATATGTGAAAACATTCCTAGAAGGTCGTCCAGGTTCTGAACCGACCACATCAAACGATCGAAAACATAGGAAGAAATTTGTAGCTTTCTTTTTCTTCTTCTTCGTCCTCACTTGGGTCGTTGTAGAATATCCATTGGCACTTGTTGTGCTTGCGTGACAAAGTGAGCTGTAGTTTTCGCGATGCATGGCTCCGTTGACATGGAATTTTTAGGAGGGCTAGTTCGTGTTTGTCAGCCAAGAAAGCTGGGATTCAAGAATCCGAGAAAACAAGGGTGGGAGGGAACAGTGTGGTGCGCCATTTTGGTGTCAAAAATTAATAACAATCATCTGCATCATGTGTTTGTAGTTAATTTGTATTTGTAACTTGCAAGAGATTTTCAATGGCAAGCCATGTTGTACGCGCTTAGTTTGCTCCTTTACGTCAAAAATTATATAAAAAAAATTGGATTGAAAAGTGTTCTATTTTTTGACAAATATGGATTTTGTGGTTTTCTGTTTTTAGGGTTTTCAAATATGAATCAGCCAATGTAACCCAACGCGGATTGAGTTGTGCCATGTGTCAATGTCTCAACAATTTCATTAATTTGTTTGCTAAATTTAATTTGTTTTGTTTTATATCTAAAACAATTTCATTTGGTTGTAACTTCAATGGTAGAGAGTGTTCACCTGAGTTCAATTGTCAGTCTCTTTTCAGAACAGTAGGTCTCCTTTTGGACAAAACAAGAAAAAACCGAATATGTTTTTACTTGGTACAACTTAATTTGGTACCAGATGTAAAATTCATTGAATGTCAATGGACTATTGACCAAGTCACTTGATTATTGAGAAATTTGATATTTAAGTTACTTGACACTCAAGTGATCTTAAGATCCTAAAAGAGTAAGAATCGTGAAGTCTTAATATCATGCAACTAATTATGTGAATGCATGTCATAGTGGAACACCGATTTATTGGATTATGATTCGGTAAATCTCTCCCTCCTATAATAGGATGGATGGAGAAAAACCCTAATCAATATAAAAAGCTTGTCTCTGTTCTCACAATGATTGTTCTCATACACAATCAAAAGATAAGGAACTTAGTTTAATTAGTTCCCTTAACAAGGATCCGTTGGAGGGCAAGTCTGGTGCCAGCAACCGCGGTAATTCCAGCTCCAATAGCGTATATTTAAGTTGTTGCAGTTAAAAAGCTTCTAACATTTATTGTGTTTTTTAGAATATATCTTACACCAGCTAGTACCCAACTTAGTTTAATTAGTTTTCTAAAATGATAAGGAACTTCCATTAGTATATTTGTAGACTAATAAAAGCATAAGGACTATATTTGCAGTTAGAAAATAGAAAATTGCTCGTCTAAGTTTCTAACTCACAAATTATTCAACAAAAAAGGGACTTGAATACAACAAATGATTTTGTTTTAACAAACATAAACTTGACTAGTCTTTTTGTTTTTTTTTCAGAAAGAAATATTATTATTTGATCGTGAGTTTAAGATAGATTGTGTCATCGTGACAAATCTACCACAGTCAATTCACAAGAACCGCTCCGCTAGGGTTGAAAATTATCAGAAACGAAAATTTGAGTGAAATATCTGCATGGTAACCCTAGCTAGCTAGTTGATTACACTTCATATTCCGACTGAAGGGTTGAAGCAATGTAGCTGCAAGCCTGCAATGGTGAAGAAGATTACTTATGCCAAAGCCCACATATGATAATTTAGTTACTATATATTTTTCTAGGGTTATTTTATTGGCATCCTTTATATTGTTTAATACACATTAAGTATTAAAATCACCCGACATATTTTTTTTTAAATTAAAAATTATCTTAGTACACCTTGTCCAAACAACCTCACACCCTACACCTACTTCGCACATTTTCTGCAAACAGAACCTGCTCATATCTATCAAAATTGAGATTCGGTAGGCCGTTACCGAGATTATCAACACCGTGAAATATTTTAGCAGGAAAGTGTCGGAACCGTATAACTTTTCAACAGGTACATACCGAAGCTCTGCATATTTTCAGTAGGCACCAACCAAAGAGTACGTAACAAATGCAATGGTGAAAATTTTGGCAGGTATCTACCGAAATGTTTTCCACTTTTCGGTAGAGAGCTACTGAAATACATTTAAATTTTTATTAGGAACTTACTGAAAATCTGAATCGTGATTTGGGATTCAACAAGCATGATGATTCGTTCAACCTAAAAGGCAATATGAAAAAAGTATGAAGTCTTATCTCATGCAGAGGCCTCCAAACAGTCGATTTCATATATTATTTTCTAATTTTTTTAACGTGTTTGTGCTTTTATTGGTTATAATGTTGTTCTGTAATATAACAGTTGAAGATGTTTTAAAGTATGAAAGTTCTATAAACACACAAATTAACTGGGCGTGTGAAAAGTAAAAATATGTATGAATAACACTATTCTTAAAGTAACTCTTGAAGCAAGAGAATTTTATCAAGTTAAACCCAAATAAAGTACATCTTGTTGGGCTCTATAGTAGGCCTCCTAACTTCAAACCCATGATACAATACAAAAACCACTAGAGTTCTATGTTCTCCACCAAATTGTTAATTTCTTCTATGGTAATGTTAGAGAGGCTAAATTTTTCAAACTAAATTTACAAAATAAATGATGTGGTTGGAGATGATTTGGTTATTAATTAAGTATCAATTGAAGTGTTGTTTCTTATTGGTGACACGTCATTTAATTTAAAAATCTAATCTCCCTAACATTATTTATTTTTTCAACTCTTCTTGCTTGTCGAGACCGGGACAGATGACCAAAAAAATTTCAAAAGAGTAGTGATAGGAAATTAACTTTTTATATCACATTAGAAATTATATAATATTTAAATAAAATTCAATGACAAAATCATATAATTTATAAAATATAGTTTAAATGGATGAGAAATTTCAAAACATATTCAGTGTTGTTTTTGTATGCAAGAAGCATACAGAAACTTTGCACTTAGGGCAAAGAACCATATTCTCTCCCTCTCTTCCCTATCCAATTTCAAAACCCTTTGTTTCTGCAGAGAGAGCGATGCTGTACCCCATGGACCTGCTCCGATCCAATCTCTCCCGGGTTCGGATCCCGGAACCCACCAACCGCATCTACAAGCAAGAATGCTGCATCTCTTTCGACACTCCGGTAACCAATTTCCCTCCAATTTTGCTCACTCAGTTTATCTACTCCAAGCTCGATACTTTAGAATTTGGTTTCGTTTTTCTGTTGAATTTTCTCGAGCTTTCTCCCCGGCCAAACAGGGGATTAGTATGTTTACTTGTCTTCTGTTTGGCTGCTGAGGAAGTATAGGAAACAACTAGAAGCTGCTACGACGAATTCAGGATTTGCTCACTATACTAATACTGCCCCTTGTGTTAATTTTTATCTTCCCTTGATTTCTCAATAGCTAGTGTTTTCGAATTTGAGTATTTCTTCCAAATGCTGCTTTGATTTTTGCTGCACTTCAATGATTTTTATGGCTTATCAATGTGTTTGTTTCGTTTTTATTTTTCCTTGTATTTTGCTGGTGCAATTTCCACTTGCATAGTTTGGATGCCGGAAAAGTGTACAGAAGGAAAGTGACTCCGGTTATCAAATGATTGAACAACTGGGAGCAATTTACTTACGATACTTGGTTCACATACATGCAAAGTAACAATGAATTACGAGTTCAATATAGTTGGTGAAGTTTTCTGTATGTTCGTAAAAACAAATACCTAAATAACTTAGTATGAAACATATTCGTAGTGTTTCAATTACTTGGTTTCTTATACAATGAATAGTGTTTGGTTTTAGGTTGTTGTGATTGATTTTTTGTCCCTTTTTTTTAAGAAGTTATGAGGGCTATAAGAGGCTTCAATTTCCCTTAACATTTAAATGTTTAAAAGTTCTTGGTTGTATCAGGAATTCACTTAAATAATTTCATACAATTTGTTTTATTTGTGGGTTTGTTTTCTCTAATGGTTATTCCGTGATGGTTTTCAGAGATCAGAAGGTGGTTTGTTTGTGGACATGAACACATTTCTTGCTTTTGGGAAGGATTGCGTGGGCTGGAACTACGAAAAGACTGGAAATCCAGTTTATTTGCATATAAAGCAAACAAAAGTGTTGGTTCCTGAAGATAGGCCTTTGAAGAAACCCACACTCATGGCTATAGGTAGTTTTAATCAAAATGATCTATGCCTTTGCGGTATTGGAAATTACTGAGTTTGGATGATGTATTTTTGCAATCTATGCTATTTAGAGGCACCGTTATGCATGTTGGATGACATATCCTGATTTGATAGTATTTAGACTACAATGCATGCAGCATATGTATATTCATCGAACAATAGGAGTTTTAACAGTTCTCACTGAAAACAAAATGAATGTGTATAATCTTCAAAGGAGAAAAAGGAACCTGATCTCTCTTTGTTAATATTGAAGCAAATAATGTCTGTTGGCGAGGAACACACTCAATTAAGTTAGTATTTGCAAATAAATCTTATTCAAATTTGAAGAACCGCTCGCTCTATCTCTCTATTTCTAGTATGGTAGTGCTGAGTCCTATTTTCCAAACTATATAAGCCAAAATGTTTCTATTAAAACTTTTGAGGTAAATAGACAAGATGCAAATTTTATGGATCTTTCCATAGTACATACTACTACAATTTGTATCTGTATTATTTGATGTGGTTGGTACAGGCTCATCATGTTTTTAGTGTTAATATTGCTTAAGCTTCAGATGTTCTAGCGTAGCTTTGCAAGACCCAATGGTTATCGTACTGTGTACTAGTAGTAGATGTTCTGTTGTGGCGAAGCAAATTTTAACCTGTGGTATGATTTGTAGGTGTCGATGGGGGATTTGATAACAATGAACCTGAATATGAAGAAACACACAATATAGTCCTACTGCCTGATTATGTAACTCTTCCATTTCCTTCTGTCGAATTACCAGAGAAGGTGCTCATTCTTTTCTATTTGTTCTAGATCATTATTGATGTGAAATAAATAAGAGAGCAAATAGGGAACAATTATGACTTTTTTTCTGCAGGTAAGATTGGCTGTTGATGCCATTTTATTGGCTGAGGGTGCTGAGAGGAAAGAACAACTTGCAGCATGGACAGCTGAGAAGAAGCAAGTTAGTGCTTATGCAACGAATTTGCAACAGATTGACAATGGTATTATTATTCCTTCATCTGGCTGGAAATGTTGCAAGTGTGATAAAAGAGAAAACCTTTGGTTAAATCTAACTGATGGAATGATCCTTTGTGGGAGAAAAAATTGGGATGGAACTGGTGGCAACAACCATGCCATTGAACACTATAAGGAAACGGGCTATCCTCTTGCTGTAAAGCTGGGGACAATTACAGCTGATCTGGAAGGAGCAGGTACTGCTGTCTTGTGTTGTTAAAATCTCTGCAATTACTTATCCTATTCGTCATGTGCTTGTGTTTGTAAGTACATAAAAGTTACGCAATTTTATCTGGTTCATGTTCATGAATGAAAAACATGCTGTTTAGCAGACAAATCCTGGCAAACATGACCTAGTAGTTGATTATTTCAAATGAATGAGTTTGTCTTACATGTATTGATTGCTATTGATAACTAACATATTGTGGCAGCTCAGATGTTTTCTCATACCCAGAGGATGATAGTGTATTAGATCCACTTTTAGCGCAACATCTGGCATTTTTTGGCATTGATTTCTCAGCATTACTGAAGGTTAGTTTCATCTTTTCTGAAATGTGCTTTGGACCTCCTAATTCTCTATTTTTTTGTTCCAAGCAGGGCTCCTCTATTCTTAACATATGCTAAAAAATGTTCTTAATATAGAGAGTTTAACTATTATTTTTCTATTAGTTGGATTAAATCTTTATGTGGCATTCTCATATACCAAATGTGACATGATGCAGTAATTGTCAAATTATTTACCAGTTGGTTTTCCTTGCAAAGATTGAAATGAAACATGTGGTATTGTATTTTTATACACATATTTGAATAAATTTATTTCCCGTTATGAATAAAAATTTCAATTTTTAGTGTGTTAGGGATATCTTTTAGACATAATTGAAGACAATTATAATGTTCTAGCGGGATAACAAAACTTGTGAAATGTTTGACTGGGTCAAATTTTTAATAATACATTGAGGTATGAAAGATCTAATGTTCATCTTTTAAGATGAAGAAATCTGTTGCATGCAAGTACTCTAATGGTTTAGATTTTAAATACAGTAATGATATCATAAGTTCTGTAACAACTACAGAAGATTTCTGGACTCTAGCTCTTTGAACAGGTCTTGAAGTTTTCTCTTTTGGTTGCATTTCTGTATTGCACAGAAGAGTCAGGCACTCTACGAACAGGGGATTGATCACATATTCCTCTTACCTTTGGTTAAAGCACTCCCTTGCTGGACCATTTGGTTAAAGTGCGTGGTCAATCGTGAATGTTCCAATGAAAACCAGATATCTCTGACTTCTGATTTGCTTTTGAAGTTCAGTATTTTGTTTCCCTGAAATTCCTTAACATTCCAAATGTTTTCTTGGAAATTATGCATTTGGATTGCTGTGCTTGTAGTAATATTATTCTGTCAGTGTTAAATTTGATAGAATAGCTGATACCATTCTTGTTTTCAGACAGAAATGACAACTGCTGAAAGAGAGCTGGACCAGAATACCAATTTTGACTGGAACCGGATTCAAGAAAGTGGACAGGAGGTTGAACTGATATTTGGACCTGGTTACACTGGACTTGTCAATCTTGGAAACAGGTATATTTGGTACTGTTTAGTATTCTGAAGACATTGTATCTATTGACAATGTCTTGATTTCTCATTTTGTTTTATTGCAGCTGTTATATGGCAGCGACTATGCAAGTTGTGTTTTCAACACACTCTTTCTATTCCGGGTAAGTTTACACTTTATGTTATTTAGTTTCAATGAAAACAAATCAATTTAGAAGAGAGATGTTTCATACCGGTTAATATTTTTTTATTACATTTGATCAGATATTTCAAGAATCAAAGTTTGAAAATGGCTTTTGAGAAAGCACCAGCTGACCCCACTGTAGACCTGAACATGCAGTTGTAAGTAGTTAGCGGATTCTTAGTGTTGATTCTATGTGCATTTCTATCATCTATTGTGGTTAACTATATGTTGCTATTCACGCTAAGAAAGCTAAGAGCATCTCCAAAGGATATGTCAAAATTGCCACGTAGACATACAACAGTAAAAAATGGCAGCAAACTCTCTCCAACCGAGCCTTCAATTTCTTACGTGGTGCTGAGTCATTTGAAGGCAAAGTCTTTAGCTGTCAAATTCATTAAATGATTTTTTAATAGATTAATATAATATATAATAAATGTTGTTATGTTTTTGAAATATTTGATTGGTTGCCTTAATCATTGGACTCCACAAAAAGATAAAAAATTTATTAAATGACATTATTATTTAACATATCGGGTGGAGCAAAATATTGTACAAAATGTCAAATTGCCACATAAGCTATCAACTATCATTTTGATGTTTAAAATTTGACATCTCCTTTGGAGATGCTCTAAGCTGTGTTACTTGTTAATGTGAGTCTTGTGTTTGACATTAATTGCTTTGCAATTATTGGTGTAAACACAAGTGTCTGCATGTGTAGGTCTGTTTTTTTTTTTTTTTTTTTTTTTTTTTTACTTTTGCAAGTAGTTCTTTTGCCTCTTCCTCGGCCTATCCTTCTAAGAAAATTAAGTTGAGTCATAAAAAACTGGTTTGGGAAGGTTTTCTGCACAAAGTCATTTGTACTTAAGACTTCTGTGTTATTTGGCAGAACAAAGCTGGCGCATGGTTTGCTGTCTGGTAAATACTCCGTTCCTGTAACCGAGGTATGTTTGTATTAGCAAAATGGTTTATTTGATTTGACAGTTTCTGTTTGCTTGATGGTGGCTGAGATTTCTTATATGTTGTCCAGGAAAAAGATCATACAAATGCCATTGCCCCTACAACAAAATTAGTAAGCTCTCTGGATAAGCATCTGCATTCTAAGTGCCTTACTTATCAATGCTTATTCATTGTTAGTGTTTTGGTATTCCTGTGTAAATTTGAACTCAACATGCTAGTGATTTGTTTCCTGTTCACTTTTATATTGAATCTTGTTGAGACTGTTGTATGCATATTTCTCGATACTTTCCCAATACTTCCCTCAATTTCTTATACTTTAAAGAATCAATAAAAAGAACATGCTTCCGCCATTTAATATGCCAGGTTCATTCAGTGATTTCCTTTTGACTTGTTCTGTCTCTCTTTTGTTTTAATCCACCTCCAAATAATATTAGAAACAGGAAGGGATACCTCCTCGTATGTTTAAAGCGGTTATAGCTGCCAGCCATCCTGAATTTTCCTCCATGAGACAACAGGTACATTCACCATCTCTTATGATCTATGACAAAAGATTTGCAATTTTTGACAGAAGTCGGTTTTTTTTATCCTTAAAGAATATGAGTGGTATTTTTTTTTTAATATTTTTATTGTCTTATTTACTAAAAAATTGAAGTTTAAAACCTCAATTAATATCCACGTGTGAATTTATAATGTAAATGACAAAAGGATGAAGCAAGAAAATGGCAGAGAGAACGTTTCTATATTTCTGTAAATCTCATATCTGAGCAAGAGGTACAAGAATAATGATATTTTTCTTACACAAGATCCTATATCAGCCACTCAACCATTCATCCATTGCGATTATAACACATGGCCTACACTTGGCATATGAGAACAAGCGACTAAGAAACTAGCTGTTAGAAACTAATCCACAAAATTTAAATTTTAATCAACAGCTAACAAAGCAGTAAACAATTAAAAGCATATGCAACTGGGAGAATAATATTTGACCCTCTCACATATGACTTTTGCTGTTTAATGTAAATAATTGAAACCAAATTTTGTTTAGGATGCCTTGGAGTTCTTCCTTCATTTTCTTGACCAAGTTGAACGAGTTCATTCTGGAAGACCTGAAGTGGATCCTGCGAGGAGTTTTAAGTTTGGCATTGAAGATCGTATTATGTGTTCGTCTGGGAAAGTTGCTTACAATAGAAGGCTCGACTACATTCTCTCATTAAACATCCCACTTCATGCAGCCACTAATAAAGGTGGGTTTCTTCTTGGGCCACCGTTGATGGTCTTGAGTCACTAATCACTATTGATGCTGAAACATGATCCAGAAGCTGATACTCTTGTTTTCTTCTTACTTTGAAAATTCAGAAGAACTTGAAGCCTTTCAAAAATTGAAAGCAGAAAAGATTGCGGAAGGCAAGGAAGTGTAAGTTTATATGGTTTCAAATTCAATATCATGGTTTCATTTTTGATCTCCTTGCACACTTTGAACTAAGAATGTGAGTTCTTCCAGATCCAGTGATGAGATTGTACGTCCAAGGGTTCCTCTAGAAGCATGCCTTGCAAGCTTTTCATCTCCCGAAGAGATACAGGATTTTTACAGCACTGGTTTGAAGGCCAAGACAACGGCTGTGAAGTAAGCTTTCTGATTGCTGGTGTCAAAATATTTTTAGATTATGTTATTTTCGTCTGCTAAAGGCTGATTGATGGACAAGAATGCATGTGGAGGACTTCAAGTTATTTGGATAAACAAAATGATGGAGCTGTCCACTAATTTTGCTTAATTCTGTTCCACTACAAGTTAAGATGTTTAGGAAGGAAAATTGGTTAATTCTGTTCCACTACAAGTTAAGATGTTCTTTTATCATGTATTTCCGAACTGGTAACTAAGCATGTCTTGAATAATCTCTATGCCTACTGTAAAATTATATTTCTTCCTTAAATCTATTTTAATACATTGCAGGAGTGCAGGTCTAACTTCGTTCCCTGATTATCTGGTGTTGCACGTGCGAAAGTTTGTAATGGAAGTGGGCTGGGTGCCTAAAAAACTTGGTATTTTCTGCTGGGTTCCTAAATTGTTATGCATTAATACTGCTGGTTTTTTTATAGGCTTCTCATTGTTTTCTGTATCTGTCTCTGCAGATGTATATATAGATGTTCCTGATATCATAGATATCAGTCACATGCGCAGCAAGGGACTCCAACCTGGTGAAGAGTTGTTGCCGGAGGGCGGTATGTGTTACAATTTTATTTTCCCAATGTCTTATTGAATATTTTTTGGAGGAATTGTAAAAACTTCTCGATGGTGCCTGCATATGTTTGTGGACGTTCCCTTAAGTGCATTTTACATGGAATTTTCACCCAAATTGTAGTGCATTTCAGTGGATCTTTGTATTGTCACATCATAATTAAACCTAAGTACTCTCATATTTTGGAAGTCCATGAACTAGCAGCCAAACAAAAGTGTTAAAATCACGTTTTTAGCATGTAATTACATTATGCTCCTTAGACATGTCCTTTACTAATTGAATTTAGAAAATGTGCAAGCACCGCGAGAGTCTCTTTTGCATTTTTTGGTCTTTTATGGTATTTGCATACATGTGCTTGGCTAATTTAAAATGATATTTGTGCTTCTCTCTGAATTATGCGTTGACTAGACTATTAAGTTTCAGGGGAAGAGGAGGAACCAAATGAGCCTGTTGCCGATGAGAGTATTGTTTTCCAGCTTGTTTCAATGGGTTTTAATCATTTACACTGTCAGAAAGCTGCCATTAATACGTCAAATACTGGAGTGGAAGAGGCAATGAATTGGCTACTTTCACACATGGATGATGCAGGTAATGCAACATGGTTCTTGCCAGAATATGTCTTTCATCTTGGAAAGTAGTTATCTTTCTAGCAAGAGCTAGGTTTTGAGCTATGAGTTGTTATGTTTAGGGAGCTAAATGATACTGATGCACTCTTCCATTTCCAGATATAGATGCTCCTATTTCTCAAGGGGGACAGTGTGCGGTTGACCAATCAAAAGTTGATATGTTGATTTCATTTGGTTTTCAAGAAGACACTGCTCGGAAGGCACTGAAAGCATCGGTAAAACTTTTTAGGAGCTCCTTTTTATTTCTAGAATAGGCAGCTGTTTGTGTATTTGTTTAACTACAGAAGATTTTGGTAACCTTCGCTTATCTTTAAATTATGTACATTTGACAGGGTGGTGACATCGAGAAAGCCACGGATTGGATATTTAACAATCCTGATGCTTCTGCTTCATCGGACATGGATGCGACAACATCTGACAGTGCACCTACTGCGATTGATGCTGGACTGCCTGATGGAGCAGGGAGTAAGTATCTTAGACCTCTTATAGATGTATATGTGACACACGTGTTAAACAGTAATTACATGAAGACATCGATGTGTTCGATTTTAGGGTTTTGAGAACTGTTGTCGCTTGGCTCTATGCAGGATATAGACTCATTGGAATTGTAAGCCACATCGGAACATCTACTCAATGTGGTCATTATGTTGCTCACATCTTAAAAGATGGCAGATGGGTTATTTTCAATGACGACAAAGTTGGAGCTTCGGTTAATCCTCCCAAGGACATGGGATACCTTTACTTCTTTGAGAGACTTAGTAGTTAAGTTGAGGGACACCACATTTGTCGACACTGGAAGATGAGACCGGAGATGTTCAAAGGTGTAAAAGAGGTAGTGCAGGAATTTGCGGAAACTGCGTAATTTTGCCAATATGCTGGGGGATGGTGTTTGAATTTGCTACATAGATTCATGCCAATTGCTGAGGTTCCGCATTCGGATTTAGCTAAGTTTCTTCTTTTTTTTTCCACTTCTTTTAAACATATTGAAGTTCTTGTACTTACTCAAGAAATTTTTTATGAACGGTAACATGTACAAGGACCATCTTGAAGTCCATTCTTATTTTTATTGGGTCATTAAGTAGTTTTTTTTTTTTTGCTTGGTACACAATTATATATATATACCTAATGAAATTTTATTAATAATAAATATATATAAAAGAAGCGGTGGTATTTTTATAAGTTGAACTTCATAAATTTAAGCATTGCAGTTTCTCATTCTTGTTTGTATTTTTGATCGAGCTTGGCTTGACTTGCTTCTTATATAAGCTGAGCTTGAGCTCACTCAAAAATTTCGGGTCTGATACCAAGCAAGTTGTTTTGAGCTTTTCATGGTAAGTTGGTTTGATTGTGTGAAAAAATGGTTTTTTTAGTCAAAATGGTCATTGAGATTTGCATAACACAATTTTGGTCCCTGAGATTGGAAATCAATAGAAGTAGTTCATGAGATTGTCCACCATCAATTATTTTGGTCATTCCATTAAAAAACTCCGTTAAGTGATCCTTGAGGTTTTTAACGGAATGACCAAAATGATGGATGGTGGACAATCTTATGGACCAAAGTTATGTGTTATGCAAATCTCAGGAATCATTTTGGCTAAAAATACCCTCAACTTAACGGAGTTTTTTAACGGAATGATCAAAATAATGGATGGTGGACAATCTCAAGGAACCACTTCTATTGATTTTCAATCTCAAGAATCAAAGTTATGTGTTATGCAAATCTCATGAATCATTTTGACTAAAAAGCCGTAAAAAAATTTTACAACTTGGCAATGCACGTCAATAATGGAATACACATTAAACTTGAACAATGCAACACAAAAATTTCAAACACACTGCTTTATGATAGTAAACATGAACTTTTATATTTTGTTTTGCTTGTGGAATCCAATGGGATGGGAGGTTAATTCATCATGCATGTTGCCTCTATAGAAGCAATTGGGAGGACATAAATGCATGTGTAACGCTAACTGTCACACATATCCTAATGTCACTCAATATAAATTAAACACGTGCTAGGACCAAGAGATGTCACACGTGCACGAAAATGCCAAGAGTACCTCACATTGGCGTATTAAATGTTTACTACAAGATCTTGAACTTCTTCGCACATACATCCGCGCCATTATATGAGATTTTAACTTATCACTTGTGTTGTAATCCTGCACTTCTAAATTTACTATGACATTTTATGAAGATTTAAAGTGTTCCAAAATAAGGTTAATGGCAATTGCTTACATTAGCATAAATGGATCAGTTGGTTAAAGCATTCACTCATGCATGCGAGGTCATGCGTTCGAATCTCTTTCTGTAGTTTAGTTAAATTTAACGTAGATTATCCTATCGTTTTAAAAAAATGAAGAACTTTAAGAATAAGGAAATGTAGGTCTAACATGAAAATAAGTTGATCTTGGATTCATTGTTTTTAAACTCAAGTATAACTCAAAACTTTAGCTTATTATTTAAAACTAAAAAAGTCAGCTCTAAGCTTTTTTTTATTCGTGCAATCACTTTCCTCCCGATATCGCAGCCAACATTCAAATCGCTGACATGCTCCATTCCCTTGATCTCTGCTTCCTCTTCGCCCTCGTCATAAACCTCATGCAGCCCGACTTCAAGCCAGCCGGCATGTATATTTCCCAAACTTTGGGTGGTACTGGGACCACCTCGGTCCCAATATACATCCGCAATTGATATGATACTAAAACTTTATAATGCAATGTGAGAAACTAAAATTCTGTGATGCATTTAAAAGTTACCTAAGACGTAATTAGCCTAAAACAAAATAATAAAACCATCATAAATCAAGTCAAGATTAACCATCGTATCAAGTATCAAGTCATTTTTCAAAAATATATAAATGATAAGATTCACGTGAATTTCAGATTACTTCAAATCCCTATCGAAAATCAGAGTGCAATATTAAAAAGTTCACACAAACTTTGATTCGCATGACTCATGAGCGAACAAAATTCCTGTTTGCTACACAGCCTCCTCATCTAATAATTATTAATAACGTTTTTCTCACAGAAGTTGGGTAACGTTTAAGTCATTGGGAATGTCATGATACATATTTAAGATATTGCTGCAAAAACTATCCCTCTCATCTTCTGTGCAACAATTGGCATACGTAGTGGTGGCCGGACTTGAGGAAGGTGTTGATAGCAGCGAACCAAAGCTACACATATTTTGAAAGCTTTGATTATTAACGTTATCAGAAATGCACGCCGGCTGGTAATCTTGTCCTGGAATATTATGGCTAATGATTGACTCGTAGTTAGAGTCATACGAGCCCACCTGGTTTGTTATTATAGGAACAAAACTACTCTGATCGGCTCCATTTGTAGAACAAGGGTGGCCAAAATTAGTGATAAGGGGTTGGTTTAGAAATGGGGCAATATTTGGGAGCTGGTTTGATTGAAATTGGTTTTGATCATTGTTTTGTAAAAGGGCAAGTGGGTTTTGTTGAGCATGATTCTTTGAAGGAAATTCAGGATGCGATGATTGCGGTCTGCGTTGGCTTGTTAACAAAGTAGCGGCCAAGTTGAGGAGCTCTGGATCCATTATAGGTCCAATACTGAGCAGATTCGGAATATTAAGCTGCAAATTATCTGACGATGAGTTATAGAGGGTTGATGAGAGAAGGGAGGTGAGTTCAAGAAGATCGAGACGAGGAGTATGAGTGACAGGATCAATCCCCATTTTTAATAGCCTCTTTCTGATGTGTGTGTTCCAATAGTTCTTGATCTCATTATCTGTTCTTCCTGGCAAGCGAGAAGCAATGGTAGACCACCTAGATAGAAAGAGATCATCTTAATTAGCTTATAGTTAAGTACTGAAATAAAAAATTGGCATTGACTTGTACACTACTTTTGTCCACTCTTCAATCAAGACTTATCTAAATATGGCTTAGCTTAAATTGACAGTGTGATGACATAAAATGTCCTGAGCTCCCTTCTTGATATATAGCGACAAACCTAATCTTTATAAATTAAAATATTTATGGAGTAGACAAAAGTTTTTATTTATTTATTTATATTTTTAAATTTATTATTATTAAGGGGCAGGGAAGGATTTGAAGCTATTACAATAATTTAGGAAAATGGGAAGTTTCGACTCAGGACTCATGAGTGGAAACCCAGAACCCTGTCCACTAGGATATGAGACCATGCCAACAAAAGTTCAAAATTGTCTTGGATAAAAAATCAGTTAAAAGAAGATTTTTTTTTTCAATGGACTGAAACAAAACATGAAATGGAAACCTAGAACTTTGTCCACTAGGATATGAGACCACACGCATGAGTAGAATGTTTTTGATAAAATGGAAAACTAAAACATGAACAACAAAATTTTAGTAAGATATTTTCTAGTGTATATGTACGTACTTGTTTCCCAAAACACTGTGTAACTGTATTATGGTCTCTTCTTCTTCCAGTGAGAATCTCCCTCTCTTAATACCAGGTCTTAAATAGTTTGCCCACCGAAGGCGACAACTTTTTCCACACCTTTTCAGTCCTATACACAAAACAACAAATGATCAGGAAACTTCACAAATTTAGTGAATTATTTGTACTTAATTCAACTATATATAATTAAACATGGAACAATCCACCATGAAAGAAAATTTAAGACGTGATGATTACTAATTTGTAATTAAACTAACCTGCATTCTTGGGGAGGGTTCGCCATCTCCCATGCCCGTGTTTCTGAATGTAATGAACGAGTTTATGATCTTCCTCCGGAGTCCATGGACCCTTTTTCAATCCATTCGTCTCACAACAAGGATTTTTCCCCATAATATTAATTGGTCAAGAAAAAGTTAATCTATGTTTGGAAGAGAGAGAGAGAGAGAGAGAGGCGAAGCAAAAGAGCAGAAATGTTGCTGTAGGGGAAGTGTTAGGGTGTATATAAATATACAATAAGGGAGCAAAGCAAGCAAAGCAAATTGGGAAGTCAATGGGGTTCGGTACCACCCTAGCTTGTTCACCATTCCAACGAGACGTGTCCTGTTAGTGTTGAATATATCACTGTCAGCTCATCAAAGCAGTTGTAAATGGATTGGATGATGTATAGTTAGTTGAAAGAGTTAGTTAGAGTTTGTTACTCAAAGTTTATTAGCTAGTCCTCTAGTCAGCTATATATAGCTATTGTAAACAGATAGTAAGATTAGTTCATTGAGTTCAATACAAAACCTTCATTCATTCTTTCTCACATTTCTCTTCTCTCTGTAAAACTTCATTTCTTGGTTTTACAGTTGTTCATTTCTGCTTCTTCTCCAATGTAGTTAACATGGTATCAGAGCCACCAAGGCTCACGCCATGGATCTTGGTGGTCAATTCCTCTTCTCTCATTACTTTCTATCTTTCTTCATTACTTTCTATCTTTCTTCATTACTTTCTTTTGTTTCCGCATATTTGATCATTTATGCTTCCGTATTCATAGTTCTTATTTTTTGGTCTCTGGATTTTTCCTCCGGGTTTTGTGTTTAGTTTTGGGGTTTTTTTTCCTCCGAGTTTCAAGATGAAGTCGGTGAGACCATCACGGCACCACTACTCGACTTTCACATGGAAGACGTCGACTCTCTTCTCTTCACCTTCGGAACAACCACCTTCAGCATTCTGTTCTTCATCTCCGCCTTGATACTGTCAATCTAGAGGGTCAGGGTTTTCACGAAGATCTGCATAGTTTCAGAAATTGGGGATATGAAATTCGAAAGAAATTAGGGATTTAAGAGAGATTTGGGACGATTGTTCAGATTTCGATTCCTTCGACCGCCGACTTTCTCCATCGTACACAGGTGCGAGTAACTGCTGGAAATGAATCCACTCAAGTTGTTGAAGCTCAACGAACGATGATCGATTTTGAGGCCACTCGCATGACATAAATCTTGTTTAAGACGCGCCAGTGGATATCCAATGGTTCAAATTCTTTCAGACTTGCAGAGGTGGTCGAGCAGAAGGAGAAACCACAGGTCAAATTGACGCTGCCATTTCGGTACGGCGGCGACTTCCATGATGTGCAAGCAATTTTAATGTGGCAGCGTGCTTGAAGCAATTTTTGTTGTCGAAGTATGACGACGACAAGGACTGGTGGATGTAGATCATGTCCATCAATGAAGCGGTTGTTGGTTGACTCTACCATGGATTCTTAGATCGATGAGAGATTTCTGGTTTTCTCTCTCAGCGTTCTTGGGTCAAGATTGAAGTTCTTATCAGGTTCTTGATTTCTGGTTTTCACAGTGCACATAATCTGTTTGATTAAATGTTTCAGTAAGAAAATGTTCACTACACTCTGTTTGTTCATCTTTCTTGTGAGTCTTATGGGATATTAGTGTGATATTTGGATTCAAGATTGGTCATCGCTTCAAGATCAGTGTTTGTATGCAAGTTTATCTGTTAAACCCGATAGCCATTTTCTGTGAGATTGTTGAAGGAATACAAAGGCCGATAGCCATTCCTTTCTGTTGCTTGATTAGTTCTTGGTTGAATGCAATTTGTTCTCTGTTAAGGCCGATCGCCATTTTCTGCGAGATTGTTGAAGGAATACAAAGGCCGATAGCCATTCCCTTATGTTGCTTGATTAGTTCTTGGGTGTTCGAGATTTGTGCACTCGAAAAAGGCCGATTGCCAAAAGTGTGTTGAATGCAATTTGTTTTCTGTGAGATTGTTGAAGGAATACAAAGGCCGATAGCCATTCCTTTCTGTTGAATAATTTGTTCTTGATTGTGTGAGACTTCTGCACTTAAAAAGGCCGATTGCCAAGAAGTGTATTGATTGCATACAAAATGGTTCCATAATCTAGCTAGGTATGTTGAAAGAAATATTGGAAAACATTGTCTTTGGAAGATTGTATCTGCAAAGGTGATGTGTGATGATAATGGGATGAGCAACATGTTTTGGTTTTTTGCAAGTTTGAAAGGATGATAACTATATGTGGTTGTACCTTATCACAAAGAAAATAGTAGTTACATAGGTGTAGAAATCAGTTTGAGGGGTTGAAATTCTTTGGGAAGTTGATTGATGAGTATGAAATTGCACCGTTCCTGAGTAATTTTCAATGCTTGCAGCCATGGAGGATTAATTGGTGAGGGGCAGCAGGGCTAGGAGTATATGGACAAGAAAGACTTCATAGTTTTGCATTTCTCAAAGCGTTCATTCAATCTCAAACTGGGAAACCCAGTTGAGATTGAAGGGGGGTGTTGAATACATCACTGCCAGCTCATCATAACATTTGTAAATGGATTGGATGATGTAATAATTAGTTGAAAGAGTTAGTTAGAGTTTGTTACTCAAAGCTTATTAGCTAGTCCTCTAGTCAGCTATATATATCTATTGTAAACAGATAGTAAGATTAGTTCATTGAGTTCAATACAAAACCTTCATTCATTTTTTCTCACATTTCTCTTCTCTCTGTAAAACTTCATTTCTTGGTTTTACAATTGTTCATCTCTGATTCTTCTCCAATGTAGTTAACAGTTAGAAGGACAAGTAAATGTTATATAATCACCTCTCTTATTCAATGAGGCCACGTAAGCTGCATGCAAGATTATGCTGCCTAATATTACGTTCCTAAATATTAACAAAAAAAAAGTATTATACTACTAGGGTGTACGTATTGATAAACTTTGTAACTCAAGCATGGTCCATCATCAATATCACTGATATTGTTTCAACTTTATTACATATTATTAAGTGTTGAGTTTTATCACAAAGCCATCTAAGGGATGGAAACTCTCATATATTAATTGAAGAATATTTTATCATAATGTGTGATCTATTCTCCAACACGTGTGAAATTGTTCTCAAATAACTAAATGACTACTTCTCAGAAGATTGTTATATAGAGCATTTGGTTGTTTACAAACACGAGTTACTTAGGGTACGTGGCTCGGGTAAAATTGATAAATAGGGAACTTATTCCTTCGAATATGGAGTGGCAAAAGCTCGATCACCATAATATTAGTTCAATTTTTTTTTTACGAGCAAAGATAGATTGATATTTCAAACAATTGGTGTGCAGAAAATAATTCCTTGAAGAAATGAAAAAAATGAAGAATCAAGATGGAATTGAGAATCAAGATTCAAGATTCGAAGATGTAGAATGGATACCAAGATTGATCAATCACCAAGCGATTAGCTTTTTTGGCGAAGATATTATGAAGGAAATTGAGGTTCTACCATAAATCAATTGACAAAGTGAGGAGTAGCACAACCTCTTACAAGTCTTTGCATGATTTGGTCGCTCACTGACGTAGGACTTGATCCTCACATTCTCACAAGTTTATTCACCGTAAATTATTTTGGTTCTTTCGAAGAAAAAAAAGTCAATTTCCTAGTTAAATAATCACATGACTTAAAATTGCAACTGGAACTACAAATATAATAGAAATATATTCAACATCTAACTGTCCATGCTCGCACAATAATGCATGTCAATATTATTCAACCTCGAGGTACGTACTTTGACCAGCTGGATTTTATCAAAATTAAAGTCGTTAACTGTCTACGTGTGGCAAATTAAGATCCTTTTCCCTTGTAATGTCTATTATCACAATTAGTAGCTGTCACCAAAATAATGTCACCTCGTTATCCCCCACCGACGCAATCGTAGACTGCTACAGAGCACACACTACATCTTATATCGCCAGATTCCAGGCAGTACCACTCACGCATGCATGCATGCATGCATGTCTCCCAGCCTTAAAGCCAATCAGCTGCAATTTGTTATTTCTTCATTATGTTTGGCCTCGTTTAGTACGAAGAATTAGATTACAATGGATACATCACTGTTTATAAGTTATTTTAAAGAAAGAAATTGAAAAATATGGCTAATTTAGAAGTAGAAGATAGATTACTAAAAAACTTTTACGTTTTCAGCCAAGCCAAACTTGGCTCCGCCCTTCCATTTGATTGTCTGCAGTATTGTTTGGAAGATTTATGTATTATCAAAAGATATCATCCTATATTTCATACTATAAAATGTATTTACGTTCACGAGATGAATTTGATTGGGGTTATTTAACTTTAATCCTTGAAAAAGATTAAAATTTAATAAAAACCTGGTATTAGATTAAATATCCATTATAGTTCCTTTATGTGTCCTTAATTCAGATTAATTAATGTGTAATTTATTCAATGTCTCCCTTTAAATATTTAAAATTATTAATATACACATTTTAATTAATTTTTATTGTCCAAATTTTTTTATTTTATTAATTTTATCTAACATTCTTTAAACTTGAAAGACTCAATTAATGTAAATATTAGTAACGAAATATTTGTTCCGAAATGTATTATATTAAATTAATGTACCTAAATGTTAGTACCGTAATGTATGCACCGAAATGTATGTACCGAAATGTATGCACTGAAATGTATACACCGAAATATGTGTACCGAAATGTATGCACCGAAATGTTAGTACTGAAATATATTATATTGAATTAATGAGCCGAAATGTTTGTACCAAAATGTATGTACTGAAATGTGTGTATCGAAATGTATGCACCGAAATGAATTATATTGAATTTAATGTACCTAAATGAAAAAGATAAAGTATATTGAAATAGATTGTATAACAAAATTAGTTTATCTAAATGTTTACAACAAAATATTGTTAACTAAGATCAATCTTATACAGTAAAGAAGAAGAAGAATGTAACAGGCTTAGAGAGAGAGAGAGAGAGAGAAAGAACTTAGAGAGAAGATGAATATCCTTGATATATTTCTTAACAACCAAGTAATACAATGTTGAGGTATTTATATTCTTACAACTACAAAGCTAACTTCCTTAACTAACTTCCTTTCTAATCTAATTACAAGTGGCAACATCTTATACACCAATATCTCTATTCTATCATCCCCCTGCAAACACATGATTCGATGCTCGAAGCATGAGATTGTGACAGTGAGTACGAAACAAAGGAGAACTCAACCCTTTAGTCAAAATATCAGCAAACTGCTCTTTAGATGACACAAACTGAACATAAAGCTATTTCTTTGCAACTCTTTCACGCACAAAATGAACATCAACCTCAATGTGCTTAGTACGTTGATGTTGAACCGGATTAAAAGCCAAAGCAATGGTTGACAAATTATCACAAAATAAAACAGGAGGTGATGTGAGAGGAACCTGCAGAAAGACTAACAGTTGCTGAATCCAGTCTAATTCAGCGGAAGTAGAGGACAAGGCTCGATATTCAGCCTCTGTGGATGAGCGAGAGACTGTCAATTGTTTCTTGGATGACCAGGATATAGGATTGTTTCCTAAAAACACAGCCATGCCAGTAGTATAACGCCTATCATTAGGGTCACCTGCCCAATCAGCATCACTAAAGGCCTTTAATTGCAGTGGTCCTGGTGAATAAAAGAGGCCATGATGAAGAGTACCCTTTAAGTACCTCAAAATGCGTTTGACAACAGTAAAATGAGCAATCATATGCCGTTGCATGAATTGACATACTTGATGGACAGAAAATGCTATATCCGGCCTTGTAAATGTGAGGTACTGCAATGCTCCTACTACACTCCTGTACAACGTTGGATTGTTATAGGGAGCACCATCATATTTGAGAAGCCTGTTATAGGGCAAACAAGGAGTCTCACATGGCTTGGACTCAAGCATCTCAGTTTTAGTAAGAAGATCCAAAATATATTTGGATTGAGACAAACATAAGCCATGTGCAGTGCGAGGGATTTGAATGCCCAGAAAGAAATGCAAATCCCCTAGATCCTTGATATCAAACTCAGTGGTTAAAGCACTAATAACCTGTTGCATAGCTACAGCTGCATTCCATGTGATAATAATATCGTCCACATAAAGCAACAATATGACAATACCAGAATCAACTATCTTGACAAACAGGGAGGAGTCAGAATAAGTGTGTTGAAAACCCAAGTGAGGCAAGAACTTGGTAAATCTGTCATTCCAAGCTCGAGGGGCTTGCTTAAGTCCATATAGAGACTTGTGCAACTTGCAAACAAGGTGAGAAGTAGTGACATCAGCAAAACCAGGAGGCTGGGTCATATACACCTCTTCATCCAAAATGCCATGTAAAAAGGCATTCTTTACATCGAGTTGCCTAAGGGGCCAATTGAATTGAACTGCCAAAGCCAATACTAGGCGAACCGTGGTAGGTTTAACCACATGACTGAAGGTTTCCCCATAATCAAGACCCGGTTCTTGACTGAACCCTTTAGCGATAAGCCGAGCTTTATGGCGAGCAATAGTGCCATCAGAATGTTTCTTAATCTTGAATATCCATTTGCAACCTACCAAGTTCTTTGTAGAAGGTAATACCACCAAACTCCAAGTACCTTGTTTATGTAAAGCACTGATCTCCTCTTGCATAACTTTCAACCAAGTAGGATCCTTCATTGCAATTTTATAAGAAGTTGGTTCAATAAGAGACAAATCAGTACAGTCAGACTCCTGAATAGTAGCTAATAAAGCTTTGGTCTTGATAATACCACTTTTGCTCCGAGTTTGCATAGGATGCAAATTGAGGGGTGGAACCTCCAACACCACTTGCAAAGTACCAGGACCAAATGGCTCGTCTGGAGAAGCGTCAGAACCATTGACAAGTGCCACAGGGACTTGAGGACTAGAATTGGAAGAACCAGTAATGGATTGGAAAGACAGTGGTGATGAAGGAATGGGAGAGATTGAGATGGGAAAATGAGCAGGTAAGGATGAGGAGGCAGGATTGGTATGAGATGATGGGGATATAGAGGATGAAAGAGGCATAGGCAACACAACATTGTCATTAGAAATCACAGGTGCTGGAAGTGGGAAATTGTGAACTGAAGGAGATTGATATGAGGGTTTAAAGTGTACCAACAAGGTTGTGTAAGGAAATTGATTCTCATCAAACACAACATGTCTAGAAATATAAACTCTCTGTTTAGAAACCTCATAACATATATACCCTTTATATTTGGTAGCATACCTCAGAAAAATACACTTGGTGGTCTTGGCTTGTAATTTAGTATCATTATAAGGCTTTAACAAAGGATAGCACGCACAACCGAATATTCGGAGATGTGAGATAACAGGAAGATGACCAAACAAAAGTTCAAAAGGAGATTTATTTCCTAGCACAGAAGAGGGCATTCGATTAATGAGGTAGACCATGCATATGACCAAAAACTTGCAGGTAACCTAGCTGTTTGTAATAGGGTCACAGTGGTTTCAATAATATGCATATGCTTTCGCTCGGCTAGACCATTTTGCTCGGGTGTATGTGGGCAAGAAAGTTGATGAGTAATTCCTTTATCAAGAAGAAATGACTGAAAAACCTTACTAATATACTATCCCCCTTCATCACTCTATAAGGTTTGAATAACAGTTGCAAACTGAGTAAGAACAAATGAATAGAATGCAACAAAAGTAGCAAAAACATCGGATTTGTTGATCAATGGAAACAGCCAACAATGTCTTGTATATTCATCGATAAAGGTCACATAATATCGGTAACCATCAATGGAAACAGAAGGAGCTGGACCCCAAAGATCACTGTGAATAACAGCAAAAGGTTTGACAGACTTATTGGTACTTAGTGAAAAGGGAAGTTTACAAAACTTGCCCTCCAAACAACTAGAGCACATTACAGGTAATGAAGACTTTGAACAAGGGATATTAGCTTGCTTTAGCATCAAGGAACCAATGTTATGAGATGGATGACCTAGTCTGTTGTGCAAGTTGTAGAATGAAAATGCTGACCAAGGAATGCTTTAGCTTGAAATGGAGCTGAATGTGTGGAATGAGAGGTGGCAGAAAGACAAGGGATGGGATAGAGGCCACTACTGCAGTTTCCTTTGTAAATGATCCTCCCTGTGGCATTGTCCTGAATCCAGAAGCATAAAGCATAAAAAATTAGCCAGCAGTTATTATCTAAACAGATTCGATGCACAAAAACAAGTTTTGTGTCAACTTCGGAACATAAAGCACAAAATTGAGCTTAATCGGATGCACAAAATTCAGTTTGGAAACATTGAGAACAGTGCTACCAATACGAGACACAGGCAAACCTTCACCATTGGCAGTTTGAATGGTCTCAGATGTAGGATATGGAGATGCCAGAGATAGGTTACTGAGATCGGCAGTCATGTGAATAGTAGTGCCAGAGTCAGTGATCCACACTTGAGAATTAGAATAAGAAGTAGACGGTGATGATGGTGACTGAGTCATCACAGTATGCAATGCTTGTGGAGATTGTTGATGAGGATGAAAAGGTTGAGATTGCATTGATGAATGCTGAAATGAAGCATTGTAGCTTGGAGCACCATATGTGGATGTTTGCACTTGAGAAGGATAAAACTGTCGAGTAGGACCACCAAAATTAGGACCTTTGTCATTGTAAAAACAATACCATGTGCTGTGATTGTGCTTGCCACATATTTGACAGGGAACTCTATCAGGAGGTTTAGACTGACAATATGGAGCAGTGTGTCCTTCAACATTACACGTTTGACAAGTAGGCAGCAATGGTGCACTTGGATTACCAAAATATTGTACTGGTGATTGACCAAGTATGCCTGGACTTGGTGTAGGGAGCACATGAGTTTGAGTATACTGTTTGGGTGAATAGAAATGAGCCCCTTGATTAAACCTGCCTTTCCCTTTGTTTTTATTCCCATTAAACTGCTTGTATCATCCAGAAAAGAATTGAGACTGCCCATATGCAAGATTAGGTGATTGATTCTTTCCAGAATGAGAGACAGTATTAGCAACCATGGCAGTAATAAAAGGTGCAGTTGTGGAGTTTTCGACAATGACCTCTTCAGCAAGCAACTGAGATCGAAACTCTTTAAGAGAAATCACATTCTCACGTCCCCGAATAACACAGCGAAAAGTGTTATATTCAGAGGGTAACCCATTGAGAGCAAGAATAACTATGTCCTCATCAGCAAAATACCCAGTAGCAGATAAGTAATCTCTAGCCTCTTTAATTCTGTGAAGATACTGAGACACCGAATCAGACCCTTTCTTTATTGTCTGAAGATTTGACTTCATTTGAAAAATGCTAGTCTTAGACACTGTAGAGAACTGTTCTTTTAGACGAATCCAAAGATCCTGAGAACTCTTACTACGAATAGCACAAGACAACGCAACATGTGACAAAGTGGCTGTGATCAATTGCATTATAGCCCGATCATGCATTTTCCAAACCACAAATGCATCTGATTCAGCAGAAGTACAAGAGTCAGATTCAGTATGAGAAACTAAAAATTGAAGAGGACTAGGGTGCGAGCCATCAACAAACCCCATAATACCATTGCTTTCCAACAAAAATTGTATCTGAAAATTCCAATTAAGATAATTGGAGTCATCCAATTTGACATTAACCGAAGTCGAGATTGTGGAGATTAAGGCAGTGATCGGAGATTGCACAATTTGAAGCTGCGTTGCAGTCACCATTGAAATTGCGTCTGAAAAACTCTCTGAGGAATTATAGCAAACAGTTGATATGTAAGACGGAAGGAAGCAGGAAAGATGATCGAAGAAAGATCACGACCACCCAAGAAAACCCTAGAAATCCAAATTATAAGAAGACGAAGAGACTCAGAGATCCAAAGCACAAGGCAAGAAGAACGAATACACCTTCAATCGGAGCGGAAGCAGAGGATCGAAGATTATGCGCAGGCAACAATGGCGATTGATACCATGTTAACTAAGATCAATCTTATACAGTAAAGAAGAAGAAGAATGTAACAGACTTAGAGAGAGAGAAAGAGAGAAAGAACTTAGAGAGAAGATGAATATCCTTGATATATTTCTTAACAACCAAGTAATACAATGTTGAGGTATTTATATTCTTACAACTACAAAGCTAACTTCCTTAACTAACTTCCTTTCTAATCTAATTACAAGTGGCAACATCTTATACACCAATATCTCTATTCTATCAAATATATCATGGTGAATGAAATGAAAAATATAATTATAATGAAATATAATACATTAAAATTAGGAAGAGAAAGAAAAATAATTAAAAAAATAATAATTAATCAATGAGGTGATTAACGTATCAAGGGACTAAAATTAGATTTTGATCTTACTCATAATTTTAGTCTAAAAGTCATCTTTACTAAGGATTAGAATGAAGTTTCCTAAATTTTTCTTGAATGTACAGTTTAAATTAATAATCTAATTAACTAATGAAAGATAAATTATTGTTTTTGTTTACACTGATAAATGTAGCACTTTTTTCACTCCTTATATATATATATATGATTCATTCATAATTTCTTGCAATTAAATAACAAAATGAGACATATACAAAACAATAAATCAAAAAGTTAAAAACTGATCAGAAAGAAAATTCTGCATGTGAAAATGGAATGACAAGTAGCATGTATACATATACCATTGTCATTGTACAGTGAAGTTTGGAGAAGTTTGAAAGCGCGTCAATAAAAAAATATAATAAAAGTTGTGAAGATGGATAGATCTCTGTATGCGGTCAAGTATTCTTGTCACCCTTGTTCAAAACTGAACATAAACTTCTTACATATTTTCTTTGACAAACATAAACATCTTCTACATCCGTATCGCAATTTACTCCTCAAATTTAGCTTGCATAAAGAGAACTATACGGCTCAAGATTTGAGTACTTATAAGTTATACACACCCAGTAGATAGCTACAGTGTGAAAAATGATAACTATGAAAGTTAAATTAACTAGTGAGGCAGTGTGTAGTAACAATTATTTTCATTCAATTTTCATATATATATTTCGAGTTTATTGCATACATTTCATATTTATATTGATGAGAAGAAAATCCGAACTCAAATACAATGAAACAGAACAGACACTTTATCGACCTAACTCAAACCACAGCATAAAAATATTCTTTAACCAAAAGAACAGTAACTCACAAGTTGATGATTACGTAATTAGGAATCCATCAATTTATTCTGAAGATATCAATGGGCCCGGTATAATTATTTCAGTCAACCATTAGGTCATCATATTCTGAACCTTTCACCTCATAGAAAACATGCACACTCATACTAATGCAATTATTAAGCATCCAATCAAGCGAAAGTTGGTTCGTTAAAACCCCATTTGATGGTTTAATGTTTTGGGTCAGATTATGAATCAGGCGACTAATAGTTGTGATTTACCTGTCTTCTCTGCCATCCCACTTCCCATACACTTTCAACCTTTCGAATTTATGCGGTCACGGTTAAGCCACGTCAATATTTTATATTACTATTGCTTTTTGTCTTATTATCTTCATAAAAAAATCAATATAAAATGTTGACGCAGCTTAACCGTGACCGCACAAAATAGGAGGGGATGAGAGTGTATGGAAAGTGGGAGGGCAGAGAAGCCGGGTTCGATTTATTCATCTTCTTGATTTTCTAGTGGGATTAAATAATCCTTTATGTTTTGTAAACTAGATGACATGAAAGTTAATGATTGAATTATTACTTAAACGTTAATAAATGTGTTCATTTCCTATTAGTGACACATAATTTAGTTTACAAATTTAGTCTATAAATTTAATATCCCTAGCATTACTCTTTATAGAATTATCAATTTGGTCTTTTAATATTTCAAAGTCATCTTTGTTTACTCTAAAAAAACTCTATTCCTCCTAGGGACTAGTGATGCATGTATAAAAGGATTAACCATAACAAGATAATCTAATTCAATATATCTACATGCATTTTCCACACTTTGTCTTGCTCGACCTAGCTCGTTACCTCTTTTAAATATTCTATTCAGAAAACGAAAGACGAATGCTTCTAGCTCCTAATATTACGATCTACAAAAGCAAAGACTTTGGACCAAGTTGGCTTAATGGCTGGCAGCTAGCTAGCCTAACTTAGCAGACCCTTGAGGATTATCAATCTTGTTAACATCTCGTAGCATGAATGCATGGTGACCAGACCAAGAGGACTTCGTTCTAAAAATCCAAGGCGTCTTTTGGTCATCTTTTGTTTCATTTGTAGGATTGTTGGTGAGGCTTAAACTCACCAAATCGACATTGATGTTCTTTTTACGCAATAAAGATTTACATACAACTATAAATATTATATTAAAGAATATTTTGTGGATGTGTTAATTTTATGTGTTCAAATATTTTATTATATAAAGTTATTACTGAATGGTGTTTCAAGGACCATAGAATCATGGATTGTGTGTGGTCGGTCTCCTGTTGCATAGATACTTGTGACAGTTACCTAATCTGAAAGTTTTGGATGGAGAGAGAGCGATTAGTGGGTTAACGTTGGTCGAGTTTGTCTCCATATGAATGATCAGAATTGAGAGCTTTGCTACTTAAGACTGGAGCTACTGTTGCCCATGCGCGTCGCCATGCAAACGAGACTGCTCATCGTTTTGTCCGTTATGACCTCTCCTCCCACTGTGTGCGCGCCTGGTTTGAAGAGTCACCAGATATCATTCTTGATGTTTTGTTCACTGATGGCAGCATGTAATTGTGCTGGAATCTTTTCTCAGCTTTTTGTATTTACTACTGCTTAAACATTTTACGATGAATATATATATATATATAATGAGAGATTATATTTACACACTTCAAATTATTTTTTCCAGATTTTTTTAATTTTTTAATATTTTTCTATCTAGTGTTAGTGGTCTGTAGAAAATATTAAAAAATAAAAAAAGTATAAGAAAAGTAATTTGAAGTGTGTAAATATAATTTCTCTATATAATATATATATATATATATATGTAAATTGCAGCTTTCTAAAAAAGAAGAAGAAGCATTGAGGTTTCACGTCAAATCAAGAATGGTGTGCTATCTATACATTTTTTTTTATATTTTATTTTAACTTTCATACATATTTTATTAATTTATGTCATTTAATTCTCTTCAATTTATTTGAGCTAACGATGAAAAAACTGAGAATGGTGTGTGGAAGGTCAAAATAGGTTTGTGAATAGCACCACCCTAAATCAATTGACAATACATCTTAGCACATGCAAAGTTTATTCTTTGTTGGATGTGGAAATCGTACTCTCAACATCCCCGCTCACTGTGGAGAATTTCAAATCTAACATGTGGACAACACAAGACGTGGACCACGTGATATGTAGACATTGAGCTTCGCACTTAGAACAATTTGGTTGTGATACCATGAAAAAATTAAGATTTTACTGTAAAAATAATTCGCTCTATCAAGAGTAATCTAACTACTTATATACACACATAAAGTTTAATTTATTACAGCATAAGATTTATACGCTCAACATGTACCATTTAAAGTGGACTCCACAATTTGAGATGACATATAACAAATTGTATACTCCACAATTTGAGATGACAAATAACAAATTGTGTCTGGTATCGTGATCTCAAATACGATAATTTAATTAATAACCTAGTCTTACATATTAAGTGGCTTTTACCCTAAACGACAAGAGTATTGTCAAACATTACTTTATACAGGAACTAGGATATGCACAACTTCCATTGGCTCTTAACTTCTTATTTTTTTGTTGAATAGAACAAGTACACCTAAGATCTATATCTCCTTTTGGCCACTCATTGTTATGGAACTCCCTAGAAACTACATTTCAATATTTTTTTGAAAAATATCTAGAAATAGGATAATTTTTTAATCTTGAAACAAAAATAGAACATTTCAAATATATGCACACGGCATACACAACAATCAGATAGAAATATGATTTTTCCTACACCTTGAAATGACCAAATTGTCCTCTCATATAAATGGGTTATCTAAAAATTACAGCCCTCATTTCTCATTTTGTAGAGAGAAACAAACTCCCAATTCTAGTTCGAAGAACCCTAACCCACCCATCTTCTTCATTCAAGAGCTCTCTCTCTAACCCACCCATCTTCTTCATCCAAGCTCTCTCTCTCTCTCTCTCTCTCTCTCTCTCTCTCTCTCTCTCTAACCCACCAATCGTCTTCGATTTTTACCTTTTCATTTGTAGATTTTGTGAACTGGGTTTGCTTAATTTTACTTTTTGATTGATGAATTTTTGGAGTTGAAGTGATTGGTTTGGTGTTTCTTGGAGGAGACCAAAATCCCTCATTTTTGATTTTTGATTTTTTATCATTTCTCTGATTTATATGTGGGTTTTCATTTCTTCTGTCTTCTCCCTTCCTCTGCTCACTCTCTCGATCCAAATTTACAAACACTAAAATAGGGTTTGGCTTTTGTTGCAATTAAATGAAAAAACGTATTAAAGGTCAGTTGCCTTTTGGAGAAGAGATAAATTTGAGGGAAAAGAGATAAATCAGAGTGGAAAGAAGGAAGAGAGAAGGATATGGATGAAATTGATTCGTGTACTTGTTCGCTCTCTTCGTATTAAGCTCACTCATACACTGTATGTACACGACATGCACATGACATGCACATGTTATGCTCACAGATATGAGCTTAATCCAAAAACCCATAGCTCATAACTCTATCTTCAAAATTAGAAAAATGACGCAATCAGATAAATGACCCTAAACTTTATATGAAGAATCAAAGATTCATTAATTTGAATTTGGTATCAAATTTGATTGGGTTCAAGTATTTCAAGGATTTGAAAATTGCAGTTTGAATGGGCACAAAAGAACCCAACTGAATCAAAGAAAATTGTTTCACGAATTCGTTCACTTTTTTTGTATTTGCAGGGCCTGCCTCTGAATCAAAGGAAAAAGTAGTAAATTATGTTAATGCAAAGTGTATCAAAGATGTAAATATGCACCATATACACTATATGCACACCACATGCACATAATATGTACAATACATGCACATGATATGTACATAATGGGAGAAACTTTAATGGCAACATATTAGTATAGTGGATACAATTAAAACATAATTGTTACGTATATAAGGTTACAGTGATAGTTTGAAAAATCTTGTTACGTATGTCAACCACCACTTAACCGTGCACGTGGAAAACATGATACTCATTGTCGTTATTTCATGGACACTTGACCCTTAACGTCCTCTTAAGCTTTTTCTTAATTTTGTTTTTCGCTGAGGCCAACTAGGTTATGGTCATACTTGCTAAATTCTGGGGCACAACATATGTGCATCATAACTAGTGAAAATTCCCGCTTCTCATATTAAGATGTAGCCATGAACACCATATGCACACCACATGCACATTACGGAAAAAATTTCACAAATTTCTGCAATTGAACACTTGAACCAGAAATTGTTCCATGCCAGTTTTGTAGCACGTCAAAACTTGAAATTTATTCTAGAACCCATACACCCCAACATGAAACACAAACCCTAATTTAACTTCTAAGTATTAATTCATCTTACAAACCACCCATTTATTCCATAAATCATTGATGAAGGAACTTGGAACTAAACACCCTACCTTATTATACTTGCTGAAGCTTGAGACGTTGGAAAAAAATGGAACTTTTCGGCCAAAACAGAAAATATGGTACAAAATCCAACTCATTCTTCTCATTCTTTCTCACATCTCTTTGTTCGAAATCAGAGATATGAGGTCAACCCAAAACCCAGATCACTATTCTCGCCTCTCTTTTCGAAATTGAAGCTAAGAGATCTGAGCTCAACCCAGAAACCCATAGCTCACAGAGCTCTCCCGACATCCCTCTCTTCTAAATGAGAACAGTGATGTCATGGGCTACTGATTTTTAGTATTTATATGTTGGTACTTTGGTAATTTTAGTTTTGTGCATAGTGCGCATGGCTTGTGCATGGCCAGTTTGTCATATTTCTGTCCCAAGATTAAGAAATTGTCCCATTTTGGGGTATTTCCCTTTTATTTATTTATTTTTATTGTGTAGCAGATATGTATGTATGTTTAAATATTCATGGATAAACACCTATTATTAGGCGTTGGGTTTTATCACAAAAGCCTGGGTGATATTACAAGTGAAAACCTCATATTTTAGTTGTACATTATTTTGTCATATGTAGATGTGCGATTCTATCCTCTGACAATTTTGATAATACATTACAATTAGTTTTTTGTACTTAAATAATATTACTCTTAAATAGTTTAAAGTATTTTTTAAATTTATTATTACTAAGTGGAAGGGGAGAGTTCGAAACTATTACAATAATTTAGGGGTTTCGAACCCGAGATGAGTGGAAACCAACATGCTATCTACTAGGATATTGGACAACATGCTAGTAATAAGCGGTTAAGTTGGGACACTAACGGTATAGTGGTGGTGGATTTGCATGGGTTTACAAAGTTTATCATTGTATCATAGCAGACTATTATCTCGACATGTCATGAGCCTAATTTACTGGACTCCAATATGCTTCCTTAAGTTGAGCTTTCAGAAAGTTATGCTAGCTCCAACTTAAGGCTATTGACTGAATGATTAGGGCTTCAAAAAGTTGTGTGGGTATGTAATGAGTTGACCATTTTCCGATGTGAGAATTGGTTTCTTGGGGGACATTCGTGACGGGGCGTGTAACAGTGTTAGAGAATAGGATCCGAATCAGGTATATGACATAAATAATATACAATTCATAAATGAGATTTTTCACCTCTAATACCACCAAAATTTTTTCTGATAAAACCTAACACCTAGCAATATGTGGTTAAGTTGGGATAATATCGATATATTGGTGGTGGACCTACACGGTCATACAAAATTAAAAAAAAAAACAAGTGGATCTCACATTGGCTTACTTTCTACCTTTTTTTTCTTTATATTATTTAAGCAATAGATTATATAAAGCTGATGAGAATGAATCTCATATTGATGAAAAATGGATCTTGTATGGACTTATAAGTAAGTTAGGTTACTCTCCATATTGTCAATTAGTTTTATGGTAAAACATCACTTCTTTCATGGTATCAGAGTAGGTTGCCTTATGTGTGAACTCCAATGGGGGCACACATGCTCCACGTCACCTCGTTTGTGTTGTTCATGTATTAGGCTTGAAAACTCGACGGGCACATATGCAAGGCCGTCTCTGAGATTTCGGGGCCCTGTGAGAAATTTATAAAAGGGCCCCTCCATAAGATAGTTTTCCAAAGCAACAAACTTCAGAACTTACTGATTGTAAATTTACATATGTCATTAAATAATAAATAATAAGAGCTACAATCATAACTTTCACTAAATAATCAAAAGTATTTCAATCTTAAACAACCAAACAAGAAAAAAAAGCTTAAAAAACTCTAATTTCAAAGTTTCACTTGAATATATAACATTATTATGTAATAAATAAAAAAAAATTTTTTTTAGGGTGTTGTTATCGGCATGTCAAATATCTAATTGTGCACTCCAAATTTTTATATTTAGAAAAACAATTTGCCCTTATAAAGAGTGCACAACGAGATTTTAAAGTGTTAATAAAAGCAATTTTTTTTAATATGTAGCATTATTATATATAAATTTAGATGGGAAAATTTTTCGAGGACCTTTCTAGTTTGGGGCCCTGTGCAATTGCACATTTCGCTCCCCCTCAACACCTCTTATGCACACATGCTTCACGTCATCTTGTTTATGTTGTTCACGTGTTAGGATTGAAAGTTCGCCACATGTGATGAAGTGTATTGAGAATGAATCTCATATTTATATATAAGAATAAACTTAGCATAGACTTTTCAGTAAGTTGCACCACTCCGCATATTATCAGTTAACTCTATAGTGGAACCCCAAATTTCTTCAAAAAGCAAAATAGTAAGGCAAAGATAGATCATCTAATAGAATCTTCCATCAATAAATCAGAGATGGTGTCAGACAACTTCTCGAATCAACAAGGATTTTCACAAAACAAAGTTAAGAGAGCAGCAAGACGGTAGGCAACATTAACTGGCTACTTTCTACTAAATAATAGTAATGTTATTTTAAAAATAAAAATGTTACGTACCTCTTATTTTCTTAAAAATCAAGTTGAGTAAGAGCAAGTCCACCCTTGGTGATTGCTCGGGGGACAGGCGAAGGGAAAGGGCCCGAGGGCCGGTGGATAGGCCTCCAGCCTTGGACAGCCCGAGTGAAGGTGGGAGCCTGAGGGCCAGGCCTGTGAAGAATTGACAGGCCTGCAGCCCAAGTTGTGTTTGCTTTTTTAATTTTTTTTATGTCAAGTGCGTGCCCCTAACTCGCGAGTGGGGGCGCATCAGTCGACAAGTTCACAGGGCACAAGGCCCGCGCGCGCAGGAAATGCAGGTGACCGTTGGGAAGCCACGTGGCTTCCCACGGTCCTTTCGATCCCAACGGCTCTTTAATACGAGCCGTTCGATTTCCAACGGTAATAAAAAAAAACTGATTTAATATCAACCGTTTGATCTGAGATTAACGGTTGATGTTAATCTGCTTTATAAATTAAAAAAAAAATAAAAAATAGTTTTAAAATTAAGAAAAGTTACCGTTGTGACATGTGGCACAATCTGGAGTGTTGGAATTCAAAATTTTAAAATCCAACGGCAGAGATTAATTATTTGAATAAAAAATTGTAAAAAATCCGAAAAAAATATCTGAAAATTAAAAAAAAAAATGTTTCTACTTTTCTATAAATACCTTCTCATTAACATCTACCTTACACCACAATTTCATATTTTCTCAACTACTTTCAATCAAATTCCTATCTTTCTCTCAAAGTTTCAATCCAATTTTTTTCAACAAAATGACTACTGCTGCGATACGAATTGGTCGCTTCTTGAAGATGTTGCGTTGTGTACTAGCTGGGTTGAAGTTACTCATAGTTCGCTTACGGGTAATGAGATGCAGTTGCGAGAAATGTGGAGTCTTATTCATACCAATTAACTTGAGAAAATGGGTGGGAGTAGAACCAAAGAATCGATGTCTAGTCGTTGGAAATTACTTAGCCAATCGTTTACTATTTGGAGAGACGCCTTGACACAATCTAGTAGTAATCTTCGAAGTGGGGAAAATTACACGGATCAGGTAACAATATATTATTTATTTGTTTGTACTATACCCAAATTTACATTGTAATTATTTGTTTGTATTATTTATTTGTTACCTACTTTAATTATAATTATTTGTTTGTATTATTTATTTGTTACCTACTTTAATTATAATTATTTGTTTGTATTATTTATTTGTTACCTACTTTAATTATAATTATTTGTTTGTATTATTTATTTGTTACATACTTTAATTATAATTATTTGTTTGTATTATTTATTTGTTACCTACTTTGATTATAATTATATCTTCTCCCCCATTGTGTAGCTAATTCAAGCACAAACTTGGTATGGTGCCAAAACCAAAACCAAAAATAAATCGTTCAACCGGTGGGAATGTTGGAATATTGTCAAAGATTGTCCTAAATTCAGAGTTGTGTCTGTCGGTCCAGAAGTTGTCATGAACAGCACCCCGCTATACTCTACACCTGATAATGGCTCGCAAGAAGATGATGCAGAAGAAGTGCCCGAAACGCCCATCCCTGAACAAGCGTCGGGTTCGACCCGTTATCCAATTAGGCCTCAAGGTAAGAAGGCTTCAAAGAGAAAAGGAAGTGCTTCCAAGCATGATTATGCAAAGTACATGGAAGAACTTACTCGCCATAGTGAATTGACTTTGGCGCGGGAAATTGCGAAATTTGAGGCTGATAAGCCTAGAAAGGAGGCAAAAGTTGCAGCTGTTGAGAAAGAATTTGAAGCTAATCAGAGAGAAAGAGAGCTACTTAGGCAAGAAAGGGAACTGGTTAGAGAAGAAAGAATGGCTCAACGAGATCGTGAGATTATGAACATGCCTTTAGAAGGGAAGTCTCCAAATTCTAAATATTTTTGGAAGTCAGAGAAAGAGGATGTGGTGCGTAGGAGGCGTGCAAGAGAAGCGAGAGCAAGAGGAGATGGTCCTAGCACGACAAGAGAAGATCATCCTAGCACCACAAATTGGTTAAGTGATGATGATTAGAGTACTTTTTGTAATCGGAGCCCATAGTTTTCCAATCACCTTGGGTTGTAATTTATTATTTATTGAATTGAGTATTTTATGTTGTTTCGAATTTATTGAATTTAGTACTTTATTTAAAGTGAGAGTAAATATATTTATACTATAAGAGAATCTTTATTCAAATGACATAAACACACCAAATAAAATTACATAAACACACCAAATAAAATTACACAAACACACCAAATAATAAAAACCTCACTAAATGAACTAAAATAAAACACACTAAATAAAATTACATAAACACACCAAATAATAAAAACCTCACTCAATGAACTAAAATAAAACACACCAAATAAAATTACATAAACACACCAAATAATAAAAACCTCACTAGATGAACTAAAATAAAACACACCAAATAAAATTACATAAACATACCAAATAATAAAAAACACACTAAATGAACTTAATTATCTTCAGCTTGTTTCAATGCCCACTGGTGCTCTATCAAGTCATTTTGCCGTGCATTGTGCATGTCTGGCCTTTGAAATGCAGTATATCGTTGAATGATCATTTCATTGTAACGTCCATCCCTTTCTAATAGCTCATGTTGCACGAGCTCATCAGTGGCGTCATGAGCACAATATATACGTGTTCTTGAATTGTTCATCGTGTCTGGCTCATATTCATCAACGGCTTCATAATCGTACTCATTTTCCATAATCATGTTGTGAAGAATGATGCACGTCATCATGATGGATCAAAGCGACTCTACATCAAACAATCTGGTAGCACCCCTGATGATTGCCCAGCGAGCTTGGAGGATACCGAAACAATGCTCCACGTCCTTCCTGCACCCCTCTTGACATCTTGCAAAGTGTTTTTCCTTTGCACTTCGCGGACGTGGCACTGTTTTGACAAATTTTTACCACCTTGGGTAAATGCCGTCAGCTAGGTAGTATGGCCCGTCGTACATGTTGACCTCATACGTGACTTTTGGTGTCTTTCCTTGCAGGACATCGTTGAACACTGGGGATTGGGCAAGGACGTTGAGGTCATTTTGAGCTCCCGGAACCCCGAAAAAGGCGTGCCAAATCCATGTATCAAAATATGCCACCGCCTTCAAAATGATACTTTTTGCTAATTTTCTGTCTCCATAAGCGCCTTGCCATGCACTTGGATAGTTTTCCACGTCCAATTTATACAATCAATGCTCCCAATCATCCCAGGAAAACCTCGCATCTCGGCCTTCTTCAGAAGCCTTTCCAAGTCCATGTGAGTAGGTTTCCGGAGGTACTCTGCGGTGTAGATAGATTCGATTACTCCGCAAAACCTCATCAGGGACTCAAGAATGATTGATTTCCCCATCCTCGCTATCTCATCCACTTGGTCTGCAGATGCTCCATACGCGAGCATCCGCAGCGCAACAGTAATTTTTTGCTTGGGAAGGAGACCCATAGCACCACAAGCATCATTCTTTTGCACAAAGTAAGAATCATGGTTGCAAACAACAATCATGATTTTGTTGAACAAATGTCGTTCCATTCTAAAACGACGTCTGAAGTACGTATCAGTAAATGCACTATTATGGACAAAATAATCGTCCAACAGCTCCTCACCTCGTTGTTGCCTGCTTCTATCAAGGTTTCTGGAACGGGTGGGCCTGCATATCTGAGCCACAGCTTGGATGACTCGATGGGAATGTGAGTCTCTGGCCATTCTTGCTTCGTCATCTCTCATTCTCCGCTCCTCATCCTCTTCCTTCTCATTTTGGGCTATATGGAGATTAAACATTCATTCAGATTGGTTAAACAATTCTTCCTCTTCTTGATCGATTTCCCACATCATGCTTGAAGAAGAAGACATTGTAAGTAGAAACTATGAATAATGATACAAATTTTGATTTGGTGAAGAAGGAAGCAGAAACTATGAATAATGATAGATATATTGAGAAAATTGGTGTGAGATTTAAAATGATGAATGATGGATTATATGGAGGATTCTGAAATGATTAGGTTGTAGATAGTGCCACATGGCATGCCGTCATTTGTTAAAAATCTGATCAAAATCTATCCTAAAAAATTCTGAAAAGATAACGACACGTGGTACGACGACATTGGATAAAAATCTTATTGAAATCCATCACCAATAATTATCTTTTCGGATAATGACACGTGGCGCAACGAGAACGATTTAAAATCTGATCGAAATCTATCCTCAAAGATTCTGAAAAGATAACGACATGTGGCACGATGACATTCGATAAAAATCTTATCGAAATCTATGACCAATAATAGTCGTTTTGGGTAAATGACACGTTGCGCAACGAGAACGATTTAAAATATCTTATCCGAAATTACAAATAAATTTATTTAGTATTATTTTGTAAAAAAAATAATTAATAAATATTTTATTGCCTATTGCCAAGGCTATTCAAGTGCAAGGGTGGAGATGCAAAAGGCAGTTACTGTTCATTATGGCAGTTACTGTTCATAGGGTGGATTGAATAGTGGATTGCCTGGGGGGAGGGCTCCAAGGGTGGAGTTGCTCTATTGGATGATTCCAAGCTAATAAGGCTCCTTACTTTTCAGGATCGGGGGATGGGGAGGAAGAACGTCTATCGTACCTTACCCTTACTCTACAAAGAAACTGTTTCCACAACTTGAACCTGTAACCTTTAGGTCACAAAGGAGCAAAACTATAAGTATGTATACATAATTTAATGAAACGTTAACAATTTATTCATTTTGACAATATCCTAATTAAATTACTCTAATTTACAAGGCATTCAAAATTTGGTGGTGCTTACGTGCCACTCCTAATCAAGTGACCTACTCACATATAAAGTTAAATACCTGCTCACATATAAAGTTAAAAATTAATTTAGCAAATGAAAATCTACCCTATTATATGATCTTGTAATCAAAATCCGCATCGAGGTTAAGATATATATGTACTTAATATTAACAGATGAAAAAAAAAAAGATGAAGGAAGAAGAAGAGATCAAGATTGAAGCTTTAGAGAGAGAACTTTAGCAGTAGAGGGAGGGAGGGAGGGAGGGAGGGAGGGAGGGAGGGAGGGAGGGAGCGAGAGAGAAGAATAAACTGTTGAGCTTTCAATTCATTGAGATAGAGAGATACACACTGCTATATATAGCAGCAAACCCAAGGCTTATTAGCCGTTACAACCAACTAACAAACTAACTAACTCCTAACAAACTTCAGCCAATCCAACAGCTTTTAGCTGACATGGACAATGTTCAATACAATTGTGACATTTGTACACTAATATTCCTTCACTTATCATCCCCCCTCAATCTCAACTGGGGAAACCAAGTTTGAGATTGCACCAATGTTTTACAAATATTGGTCCATGTAGTCCTTTAGTTAAAATATCTGCTGTCTGATCCTCTGTTAGAATGTACTGAACCATGAAATCTTTTCTTTGTACTTTCTCTTTTACAAAAGGAAAGTCTGTGTCAAGTTGCTTGATCCTAGTGTGAAACGCTGGATTTGAACACAAGGCTAAAGCTGAGAGATTATCACAGTGCAACAATGGTGGATCTGGAATAAATTGATGCAAATCTTTCAACAAAAGTCTAATCTACACCACTTCTGCAGCACAATGAGCCAATGCTTTGTATTCTGCTTCAATAGAACTTCGAGAGACTGATTCTTGTTTCTTTGACTGCCACAAAATTGGATTGTTCTCCATATAGACTACAAAACTAGTGACTGATCTCCTTGTATTTGGATCAGCTACCCAATTAGAGTCTAAGAAGGCAGTTATGGACTGATATGTTGATGTTGAAATGGTTAAACCACATTAAATGGTACCCTGAACATATCTTAAGATTCTTTTAACAAGACCAAAATGTACATTTGTGGGAGTAGTCATGTATTGACATGCTAGATTAACAGCATAAGCCAAATCTGGTCGAGTAAATGTTAAGTATTGAAGTGACCAACTAAACTTGTAACGCCCCGCCCCGAAATACTTATTTTCGGGAAATAATTCCGATGATATGCCCAATTTAACCTCTTGTCTAATTTACTACCATTAATCATTGTTCTTTACTTCAATTCCTCACAAAACTATATCCCTACTTTAAATTATCAAAACATACGATTAAATTATCAATTAAATCCCCAAATTTCTTCTATTAAAACAACTTCTCAACAAAAGATTAATTCTCGATTATTTAGGGCTGCATCTAACGTCTGTTAGACTGCCTACGTATCCTTGAGCGAGATCAAGCATTTCGTAGTCCACCATTCACTTCCTAACTCATTTCTGAAAAACATTCAAGTGACTAACAATCACTAACTAGGTTCAAACAAGGGAGTCACACCAAATGAATATCAAATATGGATTTAGAATATCAAAATTAGCTTAAAAAGATGGCATCAACTCACTGGCCACGCGCCGCAGCGGGTGGCGGTCGACCGCCCCGATTCGCCGGAAAATTTCACTATCTCTAAAAATTCAAAAAATTTAAAGAAATGCAGAGCAAGTTAAGGGATCAACTTTTATACCTGGGTCGAAGTCCAATTCAGCTGGAAAACACCTCGAATTGCCCACGAACTGCCAGAAACCCTTAATTTTGGGTGTTCTTAATTCGACTCCAAAACAGCTCCGACATCCCAACCAATGCTTGGGCCTTGGTCCTGGGGTTGAGGGAAGTCTATTGGTGGTGGGGATTGACGGTAATCGTTGTCGAAATCACCGGAAAAAGGTGGAACCCGTCGAACAAACTGAACCTTTGTGGCTTCGAATTTTAAAATTAGGTCAGAAATTTAGAAATATAACATCACAGGGACGTTGGGCTCGTCGAGATCCTTCCATGGACACCAAGATCACCCAAAAAGGAGGTCGGATGAGGGAGATATGGCTGGGTCAAAATTGATGGTTCACGGGTCCAAAACGACCCGTATCCTCCATCCTTTCCCTCATTTCTCCCATTTTTCTGATTGGCTCTCTCCCCCTCATTTTCTCTCCCACACTCTCCATTCCTCCCTCTCCCTTGCTGCCATCTAGTAGCTTCTAGAGTGTTTTGTTTTTTTCTTTCTAATTGGTCACTTTCCCAAAGTAATGGGAACCTCTAAAATATTAAATTCCTATTTTATTTAAGAAACTTCTAGCGTCCATAACTTCTCCTTCCTCATCTCGATTCACGAACGACCTTCGCCTACGAGCTCGTGGTGTCGAGCTCAATTCGAAAACATTAAGAGTGACACCCGAAGGTCTACGGATTTTAAATAATTAATTTCCAAACTTCAAACTTCGTAACTAGTTTAATTAAAATCTAATTTCAAATAAATTAATATAAATTCTCAAAACAAAACTTTAAAATTTCTCGATTCAATTTATTTTTTCATAACAATAAATCGATTATTTTCGATTTTCTCCACATATTCATATATTTAAATTTTCAGGGTATTACATTCAATCCTCGTTAAAATAAATCTCGTCCCAGAGATTTCAACCATTGAGTTACGAAAAGAAATTAGACCTATTCTCACCATTCCTTTTATAGTGAATAAAAACATCGTCTCAATCTACGATTTAATCCAAGCTCCAAAAAATAAATAATTCCACGAAGCAATCAACTATACTCAGATTTCCTACCACCCTCATTGGTAGAATAAATATCAGAAGTTCTAGCTGTACATATTGGCAAAATAATGTCAAACATCAGGCCACATTTACCATTGGCTAAATAATACCAGATTTTAAACCCCATCTACCCTTGAGTAGATAAATACTAGTATAATAACCACAATCATTGGTAAACCATGTACCATCATTGGTTATACGTCGTCGTTACAACGGTTCTTCCTCCAAATTTCTAACCACGCACACTGACGATACCAACATCATAAAAATTTTGCCATACTCAATATTGGCAAAACAAATATCATAAATTCCAGCCATAACTATCTTCAGCCAAATAGATATCAGAATTTCAAGCCATAATCATTAGTGGCTAAGTAATATCAAAATTTCAACCAAACCTTTATAATTGGCAAATCAAATATAAAAAATTCCAACCAAAATCATTGGAATTTCCAATCACACTCACTGGGTAATGGAAAGAAGTTTAAAACCAAATCCGCAATACCATTAACATTGAACAAAATCAAAATCTCTTTCTATGATTTCATTCATATCCACAATTAAACTAAATTATCCATAGTAAATTTAAAAGCCTTTTAAATCTTTCTTTCAATTGTTTCTCTTTTAAATTGCTTCAAAGTGGAGCCACATATTGAATAAATTAGTGACTCACACTTCAAGAGCACTATTCACATTCCATCAACCAAAGGAGAGAAATTTATATATCACGACTCTAACGGTCAACGAAATTAAACCTTATTAATCACATAGCCATGATAATATGTGCGCTTCATCAGTTCTATTCGCAATATCAAATCCAACAATGACAACTCATGACTATGGAAACCAAACCATTCAAATTTATAATTACAAGCTTTCCCCATCAATTATTTTCATCAAACGTAAAAAAAAAAAAACACAACTGGGAAATCGTTTATATTAAACGAACTCAAAATCTCATTCCATAATTTTATTCATGTCCACCAATAATAAATGAAAAAAAATCTTCATGGTCTTTCCACCCTTCCAATTATAATGGACAAATCACAACCTCAGTTTATGATTTCATTCTTATTCAATAAATCATCATAACTTTCATAAATATTAAAATTTCCAACCATAATTATCATTGGTCACAATATTTTAAAATTTCTAGCCATAATTATCATTGACAAAACAATGATTTCATCACTTTTTCTTTTTATTCCAATCAGTGACTAGTTGTAATATACCTGGCCAATGCACATCACACTTTGTTATCACTTCAAAAATTCATTATCACAACCCACACATGGAGCTTCACACCGGAAACACTGGGTCTTTATGCCCATTCAACCATTCCTTCACATTTCACGGGTCATTTCGCCCAATTCATCGTTCACGGGCCACTTTGCCCAATCACGCATCCTTGGGCCTTTTCGCCCAAATCAACATCCACGAGCCATTTTTGCCCAATCAAACATTCCTCCCATTTCATGGGCTATCATGCCCAAATTGACATCCACGGGCCTTTTTCGCCCAAATTAATATCCACGGGCCTTTTTTTTCACCCAACCAAACATTCCTCAATGACACAAGTATAATACAACTTTTTCATCTACTTGTCATAATTCCACAATCATCTTATTTAAAAATTTTCATAACGTATAACATAATATCAATCCAATTCAAGATTAATTTGAAACTTAAATCAAACGCTCATATTCTAAGCTATACATAAAATATGACATTTTAAAATTTTCTACTCCTACTCAATTCAATTCACTTCATAGTGATTCACACTATAGGCATTTCACATACATTCCTTCACATTCATAAAGTTGATCAAATAATGCAATATCGATGAAATTCATAATTCACATCCACAAACTCAATAATAATATCTCACATTATAAGATAGGATCATTTGCTCTGACACCAAATTGTCACATCCTAATCTCGACTTCGTTGTAGCACGATATTGTCCACTTTGGGCCCTGGCCACGCCCTCACGGTTTTGTTTCTGGGAACTCACTGCTTCGGGTTCCATTGGAACTCCGAAGTTAAGCGAGTTCAGACGAGAGCATTCCCAGGATGGGTGACCCATTGGGAAGTTCTCGTGTGAGTTCCCAGAAACAAAACCGTGAGGGCGTGGCCGGGGCCCAAAACGAACAATATCGTGCTACGGCGGAGTCGAGACTGGGATGTGACAAAACTCCTATATATAGCTGGATCTGATAGAGGTGTCCTTTCAGATGCTAATACTTAAATGTGTGGTTTACATGGAGTTATAATTGGTTTACAACTATCCATTCCAGCTTTATGTATTGAGTCCTATGCATATTTGGACTGATTGATGAATATATCCCCATTTTTCTTATATTGTATCTGTAATCCCAAAAAATAAGACAGTCTTCCCATATCTTTAAGTTCAAAAACTTCACTGAGTTCTTGAATAACAGCTTGAACTTTCATAGAATTGGAACCTGTCAATATAATGTCATCCACATACAATAAAAGGGCAATCAGCAATCACATCCACTCCATCATGCTTCACAAACAAACTATTATCAGATTGTGACATTTCAAATCCCATAACAGGTAAATAGCCTATGAATTTTGCATTCCAAGCTCTTGGTGCCTGCTTTAATCCATATAGAGACTTTACTAACTTGCAAACATAATCTGGATGCATGGGATCCACAAACCCCTGAGGTTGCTTCATGTACACCTCTTCCTCTAACTTTCCATGCACAAATGCATTTTTAATATCAAGTTGCCTTAATTCCCAATTATGAGTTGCAGCAAGTGAAATGATAAGCCTGACAGTTGTATGTCTTACAACTGAACTAAAAGTTTCAAAATAGTCAAAGCCAAGCTCTTGAGTATATCCTTGAGCAACCAACAGAGCTTTGTACCTTGAAATTGTCCTATCACGATTTTTCTTCAATTTATACACCCATTTGTTACCAATAATAGACATGTGAGTTGGTGGAGGGACTAACACCCAGGTACCTTGATTCTTCAATGCATCAAATTCTTCTTGCATAGCAGTTTGCCAATTACTATTTGTTGCTGCACTTCGAAATGAAGTTGGTTATGCTACAGCAGTACTTTGTGCCAGAAATGAGCAGCCATTATAATAGACATCTTGAGTATCAAGCTTGAGAGATTGGAATTCAGGTACAGTTACTAAGAAAGTTGCATAATATCTTCTTGAGATAGTACCAATATGCAACCTTGTTTGTATCTTCTGTGTAGGTATATTCTGGATATAGTAGAATCAAAAGGAATAATTACCTCTAATTGTGCAAGATCTAGGACATGTAACATTGGAGCTGTAATTGAAGGTGATTGTGATGAGTGAGTTGTTTCAGATGCTTGTGTGGCAAAAGAACCCCTTATTGCAGACAAGTCTCCATCAGAATCCATTGAAGAGTTTGAGGGAGCAATATCCACGCTACTATGATTCAAATTCTCAGATTGAGATTCTGATCTTCTAGACACAGATTGTTTTGATAAAATGACTACAAGTGGAGCATTTGATAATCTGGATGCCTAAACATGACCTAAGCCTTGATTTCTGGAACTATATATTAGAGTCTTGTATGGAAACATATCTTCATCATGTATTACATGTCGAGAAATAATGAATTTGTGAGATGGTATGTGATAACACACCACTCCTTTGTAACCTATAGCATATCCAACAAATACACACAAAGAAGCTCTTGGTTGTAACTTGTTTTCTGTATAGGGTCTAATATATGAATACACTGCAGTACCAAAGACTTTTAGACCTTGCAATTGTGGTTTACATCCAAATAGTTGTTGATAGGTGACTTCATTCCTAAAACTTTACATGACATTCTATTTATGAGGAAAACAAAATGATCACATGCATGAAACCATAGCTCTTAAGGCATATGTGCAGTGGTGAACAATGTTATTGCAGTTCCACAATGTGTCTGTGCTTCCTCTAAGCAATTCCATTTTGCTGAGGGGTAAATGGACATGATACCATATGTACAATGCCTTTATTTTTGAGAAATTCATCAAATATGTGACTAGCATATTCTCCCCCACCATTTGCTTGCAGGCATTTAATACTAATACCAAACTGAGTAAGAACAAGATTATAAAATTTCTAAAAAACATCAAACACTTCTGATTTATTGATCAATGGGTATATCCATACATATCTGGTAAAATCATCAACAAAACTCACATAGTATTTGTAACCCTCTATGAACTTTGTAGGTGAAGGACCCCAAAGATCAGAATGAATCTTTTGAAAAGTAAAAAAAGAAGACTCTTTCCTAACTACAAATGGTAATCTTGACGTTTTTCCAGAAATACAAGCTGAACACAGATGTTGTTTATCATCAACAGAACTAACTATATCAGAATTCTTCAACATTACAAATAGTACTTCATTGCTAGGATGACCACACATGTGATGTCACAATGTAGACTTCACTTTTTGACCAAGCAACCCCATAGACTCATTTGCTAAAAACACTGGACCCTTTGTAAGTAGCTTTATTGGTATCCAAAACAACTTACCATCATTACTTTTTCCTTGGTATATTACAGCCTTGGTTACCTTGTCTTGCACATAAAAATTTGTATCATCACAGATGAACCAACAATAATTGTCTTTACACAATTGTTTTACCGATAGTAAACTGTCAACAATGGTTGGAACATGTAAAACACTTCTCAAAACTAAAGAGTTTGGTACAGTGCACAATTTTGTAGAACCACTATGTGTAATTGGCAAACCTTCACCATTGCCAATAATGATTTTATCATTGCCTTCATAAGGTGCGACATTTTGCAGTGAATGTACATCAACTGTCATGTGATGCGATGCTCCAGTATCTACTATCCAAGAATCATTGGGAAGATGAGACTGTGATGCTTGAAATGTTTGTGGTGCTTGAAAAGATTGTAGAGCTTGAGCTTGCATAACACTTAAGGAATGAGCAGGTGCAGAGCCTTGATATGCAAAATTATTTCTATGATGACAGTTTAGAGCACTATGACATATTTTTCCACAGATTTGACACTCCAGTACATGTCCCATAGAACTAGGATTAGTTGACATCTTGCAACAATTTGGTGCTGTGTGTCCCCTCTTTGAACATATTTGACACTCATGTATAATGTTTTTCATTGCTTCTGTATTTCCAGCCCCAAGTCTGCCATGATCCAGTTAATTGTCTGTTGCCAAAAGTCTAACCTCTCCCATTTGGTGGCTTGTAGGTTCCATTCCCATTTGACTTTGGCCCATAATATTGTCTAGATCCAGTATTCGAACTCCCAGTATTAGAGTTTGGAAACTGCCTTGATGGACCAGTATGCCCAACAAAGCCATGGCTGTTTGAAAAATATGGTATTGATGATATAGGAAATGGTGGAGCATCCATGTATTGATTTCCCAAGTATGAAGAATAAACCTATTGTGGAAATGGCATATGAGGGTACGCTTGGGGAGCAACATTTGAAATAATAGAATATGGACCTTGCTGTAGAGAATGGTATACCATCAGAATGACTTGAAGATCCCTGAGACATACCAGAGTCTTGTGACATACCAGAACCCTGTGACAATGATGAACCAACAGATCCTTGCATATACAAACTAGAGAAATTCTTTGACAGACTATTAACCCTAGACTCATTCTCTTTTTTTGCACAGAGTAACTGTTCCCTAAACTCTCTTAAGAAAATCGAAATACCCCTTGTAAGTATGACAATCCTTATGTTTGAATACTCCATTGGTAAACCAGATAAAGCAGCAACAACAAAGTCATTGTTTGACACAAATTCTCCAGCAGCAAGCAACTATTCTTTAATATTCTTGAGCCTAGATAGATATTGGTCAATTAAATCATCCCTTTTTTGTATAGTTTGAAATTCTGTCTTAAGTATGTTCACTCTTGCTTTAGAAATGGAAGCATATCTATCTTGTAGAGTAGTCCATGCCTCATGTGCAGTTTTACATCCCAAAACATGCTCTATAGATCCATCAGATAATGTTGCAATAAGCAAATTTAACAATGCCAAATTAGTTGACTCTCATTCAAGATAAGCCTTTGTAACTTCACTTGTAACTCCATGCTCAGTGTGTATAACAAACTTTGGTGGACAAATAGCAATGCCATCAAAATGATCAAACAATTTGTATCCTTTTAGAATATACTTGAATTGAAAAACCCACTTAGAAAAGTTCTTATCAGTCAACTTTATGGTTAACATTCATTCCCAGCAGCCTTTCTATTTTCACTGATGATGATGATGCCATCTTTATACAACCAGAAAAACTCAAACTATCAAGAAATATTCAGAAACGGCTTCGTGCCAACAAATCTTCACAAAGAATAGAAAATCACAGAAATGGCTTCGTGCCTTCAACCAAACAACTACAAGAACTTCAAGATTATCAATCAATGGCTTCATGCCCACAAATCTTTAACTACTAATGGCTTCGTGCCTCAAACTTTAACTATTGAACGATACACAAAAATCATAGACTACACTACAAGATTTACTTCATCATAGCACAACCAAAATTCCATATAGCACAGAGAAATACTTGAGAAATGGATGAATCAAGAAACATAAGAACCATATCACTTGATCGAAGCTTTAATTCTCCAAAAGATAGATCTCAAATTGTCAAACGCCAATTGTCAACCGCCAATTGCCCATCGCTATTGATGCAAATCACAGCTTTCAAACTCCAAGAAGAGATCTTAGAAGCCAATCAGAGAGCCCCAAAAACCAACAAACCACAGCAAAATCGCTGGCTCGATACCATAATAACAGATGAAAAAATAAAAGATGAAGGAAGAAGAAGATATCAAGATTGAAGCTTTAGAGAGAGAACTTTAGCAGTAGAAAGAGAGAGAAAAAGAAGAATAAACTGTTGAGCTTTCAATTCATTGAGATAGAGAGATTACACACTGCTATATATAGCAGCAAACCCAAGGCTTATTAGCCGTTACAACCAACTAACAAACTAATTGACTCATAACAAACTTCAGCCAATCCAACAACTTTTAGCTGACATGGACAATGTTCAATACAATTGTGACTTTTGTACACTAATATTCCTTCACTTATCACTTAAATCGTAGTAGGCCTACATCTCTTATACTTAATATGGTTACCATACACTTGTCATAACTATAAGGCAGGTTTGCTTGTGGAGAATTTATACTAATAGATCAATTGCCATTTTGTTGTAGGCTTTGACGTCACTCACCATCTTAATTTTTATTTGGTGAATCGACTTCGTACCTGAACATGTATTATGAAATTTCTGCTATGATGTATTCATAATTTAGCTCCAACTAACCTCAATCGTGCGGATATAATTTCTGATTAGTTTCTACATACCGTGCATGGATTAAGTATTGAACAATATTGTTATTTGTTTTATAATAGATCATAAGAGATCTATGCATTTGTGGTCGACGTTTGGTTTAAAGTGACAGTGCATGCAAATCTTCAACTTTCGGTGTTCCTTCGTCCACAATTATGAAGTAATATCCATATATATGGTCCTCAAGTAATCATGCTGAGTGTAATTGAGTTTTGCATGCGTCAGCTCACACTAAGTTTATACAATTTTTTCTCCTTGCTTCTGGTCAAGACGTCACAATTAACTTATGATTACTTACCTCTTTTGGAAACGAAAACGTATATATATGTGGCTATAATAAACATCAGTTAGGAACTTTCTTGTTATCATAGGTCCATGAGGATTCTCTCCAAATCCTCTTTGTGAGGATCCCAGAGATCATTTAATCGTGTCCGTTCAACGTAAATCGTGTTGTCAGAACTTATTTTAAACTTTTTATTTAAAATTGAATATAAATAGTACCTGACGAAAAACGGACCACACAATTTACGATGAACGGACAGAATTAAAAGATCCCCTGAATCCTTACAAAGAGGATCCTCATTCTAGGTGGCTCGTTTATATATGACTAGAAGGACATAGAGGTGGGTTGGAAAAACCAAAAACCGAAAAAACTGGGCCAAAAACTGAACCGAGACCGAAAAAAACCGAACCGAAAAAAAAACCCTTGGTTCTCTTTAGGTTTTTGAGGTTCAGAAACCAAACCAAATTATGAAAATCATATATAAATGCTTAAAACTTGGTGGCTTAAGGGTTTGAACCTTCCTTCCAAGTTGGGAATAGTTGCTTCATGCCAACTTGACTGTCGACTTTGTGTTGATATATTTGTACCAGTAAAACATTTATACGCATTCTAATCTTTAATACTTTATAAAATTTCTAAAGTTTACAAATCCTAGTTGTCACTCCTATTTTAGTTTTCATCTCTTCTCAAACACACACTCTCTCTCTTTCCTCCGCTGCTTTCTTCCTCTCTGCTTCCTCAGTTTTCATTTTTTCTACTTCTATCCTTATTCTTTTCCCTTGTTTTGTAAGATTTGAAGCTCCTACTACTCCATTAGATTACAATAACTTTGTCGAGACTATGAGGCATCAGTTAATTTCGTCTTTAATCTCATTGGCGGAGCTGAAGGAGAAGGAGCTCGAGGCTCGCCGATGGATCGGCACCCTGAGATGAGGCTTGAGGCTTGCCGATGGATGGGTACTTCATTACTTATGATAGTTGGGGGAATAAAGAAGAGGTATGATTTCTCAGACACATTTGAATTGACATGTTTTTACAAATGAATTCCTAGTATTTGTCAAACACATCAATTTCTCAGTCTTTGTCAGTAAGACATTCTTCTTTGAATTGTTAGGTAGTTGTCTCTAAAATCTGGGTTATGATATTTATTTTCTTTTATTGAATCCTACTTTATTCCAGTAGAATGAAGTTTTATCTAGTCATAGAACTGACATTTTGAATAACAAATATTTGGATTCCTAATAAACATTTTTTCCGTTTCCTAAAGACATTGAATGTGCTTGCAGAGGCTTTCGAAAAGATTGATAATACTTTAGTGATTGCGAGCTTTGGGGCTGATTGTTCAAGCTTGTTATGTTCGGAGCTATTGAAGCAGAGGTAGTGAATCTGAGGGAAATAGCAGCTGTGGGAAAGGGCCTTAAGATCTTAATTTAATCCTCTGGAATTTATTTTACTCCACTGGAAGATGTATTACAAAATGGCTGCAAGCTTTGTTTTCTTAAGGATTTTTTTTTGCTATTGAAGAAAAACAAAATATGTGGGAAAAAAAAAAAAAAAACCGAACCGGGCCGAAACCAAACAAAAAAAAATCGAAAAAAATTTGAACCGAATTGAAATTTCTATTCGGTTTCGGTTTTGGCAAAAAATCGAACTGTTTTGAACCGAACCCAGCCCTAGAAGGACACGTCTGTTACATAAGAGTGATTTGATTTGAACTAATTAATTATAAGGAAAACTAATGAAAAAAGTTCGAAAACTTTGAGATTTAACGATAAAGACAAAATAAAGGGTAAAGTGAATAGTACCATGATTGACTTTTTAGTGTAAAAATGTGATTTTTTGTTAAATTGAACAGTACCGCGGACTTTTCGTTAAAACTCCCTTAATTATAAGAATTAACATGAACTGGGTTGGCCTTGGTTAGATTGGTTCTATTTAAAGAAAGTCTACCCATTTTAGGAGGGTAAGCACAAGACAAGGGCAAGGGCAATGAAATTGTCCTCATTGCTTTTGTGCAAGTCCACTCTTTTTGGAAGATGGAGGACAAGGGCAAATGCAATTAGTATTCACATATATATATATATATATATATATTTTTCTTTATGTTTTCTTGGCCTTTTCCTCCATATATATATATATATGTCGTATTTCTCAATAAAGTCTATTTCCAATAAACTATTTCAAATACAAGGGAAAAAAGCATAGCATTACAACAAACTTAATTAATTTTAACCTAGAAGATAAAATCAGTGTAGCTCGGTCTATCTTCTCTTGGAGTGTATGGAACTTCCTCATCTTCCTCATATAACATTCTTCTCATGACGCAATTTTTTTCACTTCTTAAAAAATGTTTTGAATTAGGAGACTCATTGTCGAGGCATTGGGACATGATATCCTGATCCTTCTCCTCCTGCCTTTCTTGCTTATTTAACTCTCTTTCTCTCGCCTTTGCTTCATCTCTAGCCGTGTCTTGCTCATATGTTAACCTATCTCGTTTCATATTTAGTGCATGATGGCGAGTCTTCGTCAACTAATTTTGAATAATCATTATTCAAAGAACTAGCTCCATATTGCATCTTTTTTAGCCGCCTTCTTAATTACGTACCAAGAGGCCTCGAGGTTTCTTCAATTTGTGCGACCAATTCAATGACGTCTTCAATGGTGACTCTTCAGTAGTTGATTCGTGCAATGGAGTCCCATTCAACTTAACTTATGAACCACTAGGCAGAAATTTGTACTTCGGAGTATGCTTCACAATGTTCCAACATTCTGCCTTGTGAATAATTTCATGTTATCAAGGTTGAACCACATTTGTGCTTGTAGTTATTGAAAAAAATTGTGAAACAATATAAAATTTTACAAAACAAAAGTCAAAATAATAACAACTTAATTACATTTTAATTTATTAATAATAAAATAATATTACCACATTGGCTAGATTAATGACACTTCAATAAATTCCTTCTGCTTTTGCAAGGGCTTCTTGTCAAGCTTTATGCAGATGCCTGTACCTACTTGACATAGATTGCTCATTTTGGGATGTGCCTTGCACTTGCTCGACAAATTGTGCATAATCTTATTCTACATGTGTTGCACTATCAACTCATTTTCCATGATCGGGTCATGAGTAACAAGCACCCAAGCCTGAAACAAAGCAACGTCTTCCCCATTTGACCAATTTGACTTCTTATTCATTTTTCTTGGTAACAAAAGGATTTGGGATGAAGAAAGAAAAGATAGGATATGTAGTAAAAATAAATATTGAGTTGTGGTGTGGAGAATTAGGGGTGGGTTCAAAAAACCGAAAACCGAAAAAAACCGAAAACCGAACCGGACCGAGGCCGAAAAAAACCGAACCGAAAAAAAACCGAACTGAACCGAATCTGGCCAGTTCGGTTTCGGTTTTTGAGGTTCGGAAACCGAACCGAACCGATATATATATATATATTTAATTGTTTTTTTCTTATAAATATTTTATGAATGAAATTTTGTGAAAAACATGTTCATTTGAGCAACATCAATAACATGCAATTAACAAATTAAAGGCGGAATCATGCTTGCATGCACTCAAAAACAAAAACATCAACCATGAAATTCAAAGCCTAGTAGATTGGTGAACCTTGACTCAACTTTAAAACAACATTTGTTAGTTGAGAAATATTTACCTTTGTAGATTCCTCTTTGCATATGCAAAGGATAATCACCCAAGAGATAGGGCCTTCATTCCTTGCTTCTTAGCTCCATGGATTTGGTTGAAAGAATTGGATTCTCCAAGTTCCCAAAATAGAGAACCTCTAAAGATTCTACACCAAGGTTAGATTGAAGAAGAAATGAGTGACCTTGGAGTAGTAGGATTGCTAGATTCACCCTCCAAGGTGGTTGGCCTCTTAGAGAGAAAATGAGAGACATTTCTATCTAATTCTCCCAAAAGAAACCCTTATTGAATTTTGGCTATAAAGTCCTTTATATAGTCTCTTCAAATAAGTGACCTAAAGAACCAAAAGCCCATTCTCTCTAACATGGGTTCATTGGGCTAATTGGGCCTTTGTGAATCATTATTCATTAAGTTGTCATACAACTTAAGTCAATGGGCTTGACATTCGAAGCCCATTGGACCTTAAGGTCCAAAACCATCCCGAGGTCTTTAACGAACTTATTCGTTTGATTAATTAACATATTAATTAATCCTTGCCATAAATAATTAAACCATTTAATTATTCTTACTCATCTCCTTTGTTTCTTCAATCTTTACCTTACACGGTGTACGATCCATTAGGTTCCTTTTAGCGAGGCAGTGGGCGATTAAAACCATTTTACATCGATTGTGAATTGAAACTTACTTTCAATTCTCCCTTTAGTGATTACACACGTTTAGGGCTTCCACAAACCATGAGTGACACCTAGCAGCATATCATGGTTACCCAAGCTAATCAGAAGAGGTAGAGAACCTATTCAGTTAAGGATTACAAATGCAATACGGTCTTTCTCTAATCTAATACTCTTGACCACATTGTTTGGTTTGATAGTTTATTTATTCATGTCTACCATCCAATGCGATTCGTTTGCTTATATGATTACCTTGAATGTGATTTGGAACGCATTCCCTAATCTCATTCATACTCTGGCCAGAGATTTTAATCATATCATAGAGTATTCTCCCTCAAACCATTTGAAGGTTAGAGATCCCTTGTTGCACATTCACTTGTCTCCATAACTAAGTGGCTTAACCCCAATGATGTCGTGGACACCCCGATGGGGTGACTTTGACATCAAGGACTTAACCACAAGACAACTGTGATGCCTCAGGTCAAAAGACTAATTTGCATTATCCCAACCTTGAGTTCTCATGTGACATGAGTATGAGAACTCCTCGTTGATCGTGTTCAGTGAACTCATTCTCTATTGAGCACCTACGTACTTGTCTTGATGTCACACACACCAATGACTCGAGACTAGTCACTCTCCCTGAGAGAAGGCACAGTACGTACTGATCTTATTGGACTGTCAATGCCCAATTTGGCAATCCTATGATCAGGAACGTTTAGGATGTGTCTACGAAAGAATGGTCTCATGAATCTAACTTCATTAGATTGCATTCTCCCAATCACATATTCCTTGGACTTTATCGTTTAAGCATATAACATTTATATGAGACGGCTCAAACAATAATGTTTGCCCTTTATATGTAAACTAGATTAGTTTAACATGTGAAATGTCCGTAAAGTATCATCATATGATTGGCTTTAGGGCACATTTCCAACATTTTAGTCATACAATTACAACAAAACCGAACATGTTGCCAAGTTGGTTTCAGTGAAACTTTTCAAGCTAGAGCGTATGGGTTCGAACCCTCGACTCTAGGATGTTGGAATTTTTTTTTAATTTTCATGAGAAATCAACAAAACCTTTTAAAGTTTTAACCCTAGCCGCCGTCACTCCCATTTCAGTTTTCACCTCTAGGTTTTCTCAAACACTTTATTTCTCTCTCCCCTCCGCTGCTTTCTTCCTCTCTGGTCTCTGCTTCGTCAGTCTCTCTCTCTCTCCTTCCTCTCTTCCTCCAAATCACTCGCCCCTTTCGAATTGGAAGTCTCATCTTGCCGCAACTTCTTCTTGTCGTTTCGAATCTCGACAGCAAAGGTTAGTCTCACACTCTCACTTTTCTGTGATTATTTTGATTGTCCTTTTATTTTTTATTATCCTTGCATGTGGATTTGTTTTAGTTTCTGGGTGGATTTGTTTCAGTTTTTGGGATGGATGAGGAGCACTGCGGTACTAATTTGTATCGACGCGATCCTCGGCGAGGCGGAGAAGAAATCGACTATGATGGATTTCACAGCTGAGATGAGGATCCAAGCTTTTCTCCGACTCTTTCATGGTTTTGGTTCGATTTCAAAACTACCCAAATGATAAAAAAAATTAAAAGACTATGATGGATTTCTGGGTTTTTTTTTCTTTCTGGATTTGGGTTTTTTGTTGAATATAAAGGCTTCAACTTCATGACTACAAAACGATTTGAGTTTTTAGAGAGAGAGAGAGAACGGCTTTTGATGATTTCAGCGAGTAAATGTTGTAAGGAAGAAATACAGAGATCCAAAACAAGTTAATGTCGAGGAAGACCTCATAGGTCTGTTCTTTCTTGTTCTTGCTGCATTTTTGTATCATTGTCTTTCAAAAATGATCACATAAGATTAAATCATAATTTTTTAACTTTTAAACCAATGAGGATGATTGGCCTTCCAGATTTTGTATGGTTGGCCTTCCAGATTTGATATCATTGGCCTTCTAGAATGGCTGCAAGCTTTGTGTTCTTAGAAAATTTGTTTGCTATTAAAAAAACAAAAAAAAAAACCGAATCGGGCCAAAACCGAACCGAATGAAAACTGATAAAAAACCGAACCGAACAGTAATTTCGGTTCGGTTTCCGGTTTTAACAAAAAACTGAACCAAACGGAACCGAACCCACCCCTATGGAGAATGATCAATATAGTTGGGTATTTATAGAAAAAAAATTAAGTATTTTTATTTTGGGATCTCTTGGGATTTTTAGTAATTTTTGTTTATTTTTTATTGTAGGAATAATCATGACCATTGATTGTCAAAATTATCACAGTCGGATACCCATGATTTCGCCACGTGACAGTTGCAAAAAAAAAGTGCAATCTTTTTTAACATTAAAATCCAACGGCCCAGATGAAAGGATAGTTGGAAATCCAACAGTCTGCAACGCTTGTCAGGCATGGGGCCTTTTTGTGTCGGCTGCAAATAGGCGCGCGGTCCGCCAATTTTTGCTGACATCCACGCCGGCGTCAATCACTACAAAGGATCTGCGCGTCGATCATTCCAAGGGACACGAGCCCAGTCTTCCGTTGCAAAGGCGCCCAATGGGCTGCTTCCAATTGCCTTTTCTTTTTGGATGTTGGAGGAGTTTTTTTTTGGACCAAGGGCAAGTCAACCCAATTGCCCTATCAATTAGGGAATGGGTGGAGTTGCTCTTAGGCACCTCCTTTTGAATAGTCTAAAATAAGCCTACTATTAGAATATAATTAACTAAGGCTTATTTTATTAACACCCCACAAATTGTTGAATAAACCCCACATACTTAATACACCTCACATTTGCTTTTTCAATTAAAAATTATCTTAATACACCCCACTTCCTTTCCCATAATACCCTCACACCCACATTATCAATATACACTATACATTTTCTACATACACCCCACATTTTTTATACACCCCATATTTATCAAATCTTATAACACTCATTTTTAATTTTGCCGAATGATTTCAAACCATCTGAACATTAGTTTGCCGAATACTTTCAAATTGAATGATTTGAAAAATGTTTAGGTTCATTTGAACGTTTTTCAATAACAATAATAATGACCATGATTCCACATTGCTCAACTTTTCTTTTGAGAAATTGTGCGACTATATGGAGGTGCCTCAGTCTATTAATTCTTACCGTGATTCAACATTTCTCAATCATTTTTGGATTACCTTGTGGAAATTATTTGGTACAGATTTGCGGCGTAGTACTATGGCTCACCCACAGACGGATGGTCAAACCGAGGTTACAAACCGCACCATGGGTAACATGGTTCGTAGTGTTTGTGGGACCTTGCTCTTCCTCAAATTGAACTTGCCTACAACATTGTTGTTCACAGCGTAACTGGCAAGTCTCATTTCTCCCTAGTGTATACTATTGTCCCCAAGCATGCAGTGGACCTCATCAAGCTCCCTAAGGGTCCAAGTGTGAGTGTTGCTGCTGAAAAGATGGTATAAAGCATCCAGGCTATTAAGGCAAAGGTTTGTGAGCGTATGGCACAGACAAATGCAAAATACAAAGCGGCGGTTGACCAACATAGGCGTTCCCATGTGTTTCAGGTCGGTGACGTTGTGATGGTGTTTTTTAGGAAAGAAAGATTTCCAATCGGGACTTACAGCAAGCTCAAGCCTCGCAAGTATGGACCCTATAAGATTCTACAGAAGATTAATGATAATGCTTATGTTATGGATCTTCCTTCTTCTATGGGCATTTCTCTTACCTTCAATGTTGCTGATCTTTTTGAGTTCTAAGATTAAATCATTATTGTTGTCGTCGAAATCACTAAAACAATGAAAAATATAAAGTCTTACCTCATGTGAAAATTTCGAAACACCGATTTCATATTCCATTCGTCAAAAATAATTTTTCTCAATCAACATATTTGTAGTTCCATTGGTTAGGGTTTTATTCAACAATGGAGGGTGGGAGGGGTTTTGATAGTTGAAGAAGATAAATAATACTTTAACAGTGATTTAGGGTGTATTTAAATTTTTTTTTTTAACCTAATAAGGTCAAAATTGTCATTGTATAGTAAGGTAAATAAGTCATTAATATTTAATTTTAATGTGGGGTGCATTCAACATTTTGTGGGGTGTTAATATAAAAAGCCTTAACTAATTCAGAATCGTTTACTTGATTATAGTATGTAATATAGGAATGTAATTTCATTTATAATTATTGTACGATTCCTACCTCAATAGTGATTAATATACCCCCATATATATTGTAATATTTTTCACTCATTAATACAATGAGTTAGGGGTGGGTTCGGTTTAAATCGCTTCGGTTTTTTGCCAAAACCGAAACCAAACCGAAATTTCGGTTCGGTTCATTTTTTTTTCGGTTTTTTTCGGTTCGGTTTTTTTTCGGTTCGGTTTTTTCCGGTTCGGTTTCGGTTCGGTTTCGGTTTTTTTTTTTTTTTTTTCAAAAAATGAAAAACATTGAAATTTTAAATTTTAACATAACCAACACAATCATAACATAAGCATTCTAACTAGAATCAAAGACAATGAAAATAAACATTTAAAGTTGAACTAAAATCATCAATCAAGTCTTCTAAAGTCCAAACTAACAACCTCACAACACAAAAATCGTACAAATGACTAAGAAAAGTTAAATTGTATGATGTTGTTCAAAGATCAAGGTTGTTTGCTTGTAATTGCATGTTGACAACTTGATTAGTAAAAGTAATGCGTGGGTGGATTTATTTAGTGTGTGTTGGAATTCTTTTCCATCACAAATTACCCAAGTAATCTACCCGAAATAAATGTTTATGGATTCTGTTACATGTTATATGAGAGTAGATTTGGAAAATAAAGCTGGGGCAGAAGTAGACAGTTCTATGGATATGGATGTAGGTACTTCACGAGGAGGTTTAGTTCCGGAACCTTATATGGGGGAGAAATAATAGGTTAGGGTTTAGAGTTTTTATAGGCATTTTTTTAATATTTTGAGCTTAAAGTTTGGCAACACATTGGGTTTAGCACATTTTAACTTACAAATTGGGTTTAGAAAATAATACCCAAAACAAATAATTAAATAAAAAAATTAATTTAATTAATTCGGTTCGGTTCGGTTTGGTTCGGTTTCTAGATCACTAAAACCGAACCGAACCAAAAGAATTCGGTTCGGTTCGGTTTTTTCGGTTTCGGTTCGGTTTGGTTTTCGGTTTTTTTCGGTTTTCGGTTTTTTGAACCCACCCCTACAACGAGTCATAATTTTACAAAGTATATGTTTTTCTTGGGTCTTAGGGCTTATCTCCTCTTTCACGTTCCTTTGCCGTCCACAATCCAAGAATTTCCACTCTCAATGGCGTCATCTTCTTCCTCTCTCCTTGACCAAGACTATGCATTCTTCTTTAAAATTTCTACTGCCAATTATTTTGTTTGGGTTCGTCAACTCAAAGCCTTTGATCATGATCTCTGAAATTATGTAGATGGCTCCTAAAGTTCCTAATCTTGTGTATCTCAGTCGGTATCTGTTCGCTCCCTAAATCCACCATGGTGCCTTGCGGGCAAGCCGGGGATTTGCTCACATACGAGATTGGTGGGGTGTGGGCGTGCCACTACTAGATGCCGCTAGTAGACGAGATTTGAATGATTGAGGTTGCGCCTGAGTTTGACTTCGAACCAAGAGATTGTGTCATTGAGTGGGAGTTACTCAAATTAAGGTTCTTTGTTTGCCTTAAAAATAAGGACTTTACTTATATGGAGAGATAGAACAATATGTAAATGACAAGGTTGCTTGGAAATATAAATGACAGAGGAAAGTGACTAAAATTGCAGATTGCTTGTAATTTATATGGCTGGAAATGAGTACATAAAAGCTACAAATGAGATCGATACCGCAAGTGAGCAGCATAGCTAATAAACTAGATAAAAGAAGGCTTTTGGAAAATCTGGTTTGAGCAGAGTTTGTGCATTTGTTTGTTTGTTTGAGTGTCCTTAATCCTTGTGTTTGGGCTCCTTTAAATAGAGATTTGGAGGAAACCCTCCTGCTGAAGACACTGCATCTGCCCGAAAGAAACTTGGGCAGTTTGTACTCCATTGCTTGGGTAGCTTGTATTTCACTTGCCAACTTGCATGGAGACAGGGCCGGTCCAGAGTTTTTTGAGGCCCGGGGCGACGTCAAAAAAAGTGCCCTAGAAAATTATTTATTTTCACACATAAGACATCGAAAAAATTATACTTAGAAAAACACATCAAACTCAATAATTTAGAAACACATAAAGACTAATTTATTTTGTATTGAGATAGGGAAACAAAAAAACTTCGGGCTTACAAGTAGATAGATGATGAGTTTTGTTTTCCATCTGAACTTTGAATGTGTTTTTGAATAAATCGTGAGATGTTTTTTTTCTTATTTACTAACCTTGTCAATATGGGACTAAAAAATAATGATGTTTTCGAGTCTTTAATTGATATGTATTATTAATGAATGGGCACTAAATTAAACATTTTGATGACACGTCATATAATTTACAAATTTGGTCTACGTATTATTCTTTGTTGAAGATTAGACTTGAATTAAAACAAATATTTAAAAATAACAACCTACATAACTACTAGATAGTAACTAAAAATAAATTAATAACCAAAAAAACATTTGTAAAAATTGAAAAAAATAAACATGCACATAGCATTTCGAACTTAGGACCTCTTGTTAATTTTAAACAACAAAAATCATTGTTTCTAATTAAACTTCTTGATCCTTTAACCAAATTTTATAAATTTATACTCTTATAAAAAGAAATTTGTAAAAAATGGAAAGTAAATAAGCACACATGGTGTTTTGAACCCAAGACCTCCTCATTATTTTCAAATGACAATTCAACACTTCTAGTTAAATTTATGTGTCTTTGAACCAAATTTTATAAATTTATACTCTCATAAAAACATATATAAATATACCACCCTAATAATTTTGGTGCCCCTAATTTTTTTGGGCCCTGGACAGTCGCCTTGCCTGCACTGGGCCTGGGCCGGCCCTGATGGAGAAATAATATTAAAAGGGGAACTTGCATTTCCACCACATGCTTTCATCACATGTTTTCCCACTTGTAATAAACTAACATTTAAAATAAGCAAGTTGGCTTCTTTCACATGTTCCTTGCCCGAAAGCTTGCTGATGCCTTTCCATAACTCCAATACATGCATGTATCTTGATTAAACAAAGGCTAGACAAACCTCCACCACCCAAACAAAATAGGAGAAACAATATTATAGTGTCAAACCCCTCCACTTGCAACCAAATATCTTTCCAAGTTAGCTTTCTTGCATATTAATCCCTCAAATACCATATTTTACCTAAATTGCCCAAATAAGTAAAAATGGGTATATTTTGAGTGCAAACAGTGCCCCCCAAGTTTTACAAATTTGAGCAAAGTTTGTGAAACTTACAACTCCAATGCTGCCAGGATTGATGTCGAAGGAAAAGGCACGTCTACCTCTTCGGTCCTTCTGTCGTTGATAAACTTTGGCAAGAGCAGCAATGCAATTGATAGAACAACTATCATTGGAAAGAAGGTTTATGTCTGGCTTGTATTCCTTCTTGTGGATACCAAAAAAACATGGGAGCATCCTCATTGGTCACATATATAATAAACTGGACAAATGCCCGAAGTCGGGCAAACTGGAAAAAATAGAAAAAGATGGAGAAGAGAGAAACTTGGGCAACTATCCTTTTGATTCTTCTTTTTCTTTTTTGCCTCTTTTCATATATATAATAATATATATAATATATATATATATATAAAGAAGGCCCATTCGGGCAAGTATAATATATATATATATATATATATATATATAATATTAGCCCTTTCGGGCAAAGAAATTACATACATATAATATAAAATATAATACTACATATATATAACCCATTCGGGCAGACCGCATAGTATAATATATAATAAAATACATATATATGTGAACTTTTTGGTAGACAAAAACTGAGGGAGAAACAGGAAGAAAGAGAAAGAGAAAGAAAGAAGTGAGAAAAGAAAAGAAGGAGAGAGAAAGAAATAATAAAAAAAAAGTAAAAAGAAAGGAAGAGAGAAGCACCTTTCGGGCAAATCAACACCAGAGGAAGAAAGCCCTTAGTTGGGCAACAGAAATGCCCACTCGGGCAAATTACCAAAGCAAGCCATATTTTTTATATTTTTCTTTGTTGTCTTTTTTCAAAGCTATATATAATATAATATAATATACACATACAAAAAGCCTTCGGGCAACACACTTTTATTATATAAAATATATATATCAAAAAAACTATATATATAGCCCTTTCGGGCAACATTTTATGAAATATATTATAATACTATATAAATATGTATATATATATATATTTAGCCCAACATATAATATATATATATATATAGCCCTTTCGGGCAGAGGATAACAGAAAGACACGAGTGCAAGAAAAGGAAAGAGAGAAAAGAGAAAAAGAAAGGAAAAGAAAGGAAATCTCACTTCGGGCAAAGAGGAACACGAAAAATGAGCCTTATTCGGGCATATTCGGGCATATTGGATGAAACCCCTTCATTGCCCAAATGTTATTTTTCTCTCAATACTCAAATCTTTTCCTCTTTTTAAAATTGAGTATAGAGAGATCAAATCCACCATTTAAATTGGCCATGCTATGTAGCTTGGGAACCATAGGAGGTGGCCATTCATGTTTGATCCCGAGCTTTGCCCTCCTTGAGATCTCGATATGGATAACATGCTTGTGTTGGCGGAGAAGAGTGTAGGAGCTATTTTCTTCTTTTTCGGGCTCCACATGAGGTGTGGGCTCGAGCCCCCTGAGTGTTGGTGTTTGGCCTACAATGGCTTGATCTTCTACAACTATATCCATTTTCATGGATTTTTCATTGGGTGGGGCCATTGTTTGGCCTTCATCAACGTGTATGATTTGTTCTTCCTTGGTTGTAGTAGGGTGAGTGTGCTTTGTAGAGGGGATTTGACATATTTGATCTATCAACTTTCTCAAAGTTTCTCCAAAAGTTGTATAGCTTTCCTCCACCCTTTTAAAACACTTGGTCACCTCTTCACCATATTCGATGCTTGCCACATGGAGTTTGGACACCTTCTCTAATTTGCCCACATCCTCTTTGTAGAGCTTTTCATCCGGATGATCATGAGTTGGCATCTCATATATTGGCTCTATGTACTCATAGGAAGCATTTTGACACTCAAAGCCATTTGTTGGCCTATCATAGTATTCATGAATGCGATTGTCTTCAAAAGAATAGTAACCTTCATCATAGCCATAAGTTGGCCAATCTTCAAGATTATTATTTATTTGATGGCCATGAGTTGGCCGACAATCATATTCCATGGGACTTGAGTACTCTCCAGCCATGTACCCATAAGTTGGCAACTCATAGGTTGGCTCTATGTGATAGCCATAGCTTGGGCGCTCTTCCACACCGTCATCCTCTGAAAAAGTAGAAAAATCATGAACATAAGGATTGTTCATGATCTATCTTCATATAAGGATCCCACCGGGCGTGCCAAAATATGTTCGCTCCCTAAATCCGCCATGGTGCCTTGCGGGCATGCCGGGGTGCTGGCGTGCCACTACTAGATGCCGCTAGTAGACGGGATTTGAATGATTGAGGTTGCGCCTGAGTTTGACTTCGAACCAAGAGATTGTGTCATTGAGTGGGAATTACTCAAATTAAGGTTCTTTGTTTGCCTTAAAAATAAGGACTTTACTTATATGGAGAGATAGAACAATATGTAAATGACAAGATTGCTTGGAAATATAAATGACAGAGGAAAGTGACTAAAATTGCAGATTGCTTGTAATTTATATGGCTGGAAATGAGTACATAAAAGCTACAAATGAGATCGATACCGCAAGTGAGCATCATAGCTAATAAACTAGATAAAAGAAGGCTTTTGGAAAATCTGGTTTGAGCAGAGTTTGTGCATTTGTTTGTTTGTTTGAGTGTCCTTAATCCTTGTGTTTGGGCTCCTTTAAATAGAGATCTGGAGGAAACCCTCCTACTGAAGACACTGCATCTGCACGAAAGAAACTTGGGCAGTTTGTACTCCATTGCTTGGGTAGCTTGTATTTCACTTGCCAACTTGCATGGAGAAATAATATTAAAAGGGGAACTTGCATTTCCACCACATGCTTTCATCACATGTTTTCCCACTTGTAATAAACTAACATTTAAAAGAAGCAAGTTGGCTTCTTTCACATGTTCCTTGCCCGAAAGCTTGTTGATGCCTTTCCATAACTCCAATACATGCATGTATCTTGATTAAACAAAGGCTAGACAAACCTCCACCACCCAAACAAAATAGGAGATACAATATTATAGTGTCAAACCCCTCCACTTGCAACCAAATATCTTTCCAAGTTAGCTTTCTTGCATATTAATCCCTCAAATACCATATTTTACCTAAATTGCCCAAAACAGTATCAACATGACCAACTGGTGATTAGCTATCCCATGAGTAAAATTTTTAAGTGTTTACTTTATCTTACTGTTGCTCGTGCTACGTCCCATGCTTTATGGGATTGTCTTCAAATACATTTTTCTCAGACTTCTGTTACAAATGAAGAGCTTTCATCTCTTGGATTTATCTAAAGGCTCCAAGAGGATTTTAAGGGAACAACTTGAAAAGGAAGTAGTCTAAGCTTTTGTTGAGCATGTATTCATAAATCAACAATTTCTCCTCTTCCCGAATGCGACTGATAAAAGTTTAATTGATTAATATTTTTATTATTTTCCTCACATTTGTTGCTTGGTTTCTTTATTCAGTCATTTACTTTGTTTTTGTATTTTGTAGGTCAATTGGTGCAAAAGGACATAAAGGAAGAATTTTTGAATAAATTGGATGCAATTCATGTCAAGTGCGGGAATATGGTTCTGTAGATACGTCAAATAGAACAATTTGTCGAGAACAGCTTATGATGAATCAAGAGGACGGCTGATTGTGAACAGAAGGGGGCTGCAATTCCACATCTTGCAAAAGGCTGCTCTTTATTCCATTCAACTTTGTACAAGACATTAGTTCTTCATCAAATATCAAGCATATCTCCATCTTCACCAACATCACTTTTTGCCGGTGACTTATCATCATCTCATCCCTATGCTTGTATCACTTGGTATTTTGCTTATGTTGTTGAACAATTTTCTTTTGTATTTTTTTTTCCTAGTTTAGCTAAACCTATCATCCTAAGGTTAGGGTGCAAAACTTGATTTAGTTTCTCAATTTCAATGTGAACTTGATGCAGTTTCCATATTTGTATTCTTGAATCTCTAAAATGTTTTATCATTTATTATTTATGGTTTGATGCTTAGATACCATGTTCCGTAGATAGAATTGTATTTATGTGTGTTGAGTGACCAACTTACCTTACATATAAGCCCCTATTTAGGAATTACGTATGCATATGAGCTATGCCTAGACTTATGGTGTCAGTTTATCGTTTCCAAAGAGTTTAATGGACTGTTGTATGTTAATTTGGACCTTGACCATAGACTAGTGGTCTAGTAGCATATGAAAATACTTGACTCTCACCAGGACCATTGGGAGAAATCATATCTAAAGGAAACAATTGCATATTGAGTTAGACCAAGACCTTTATGTAGGTACACTTCAAGAACCGAAGTTAAAATTGTATGAACGGTGCATTGATTTGAGAAGCGTATGGTTGAGTGTGGATTCCAAAACCTTAGGCTCACCATATAGATAGAGTATGTTGATGCACAAAATCAGTAAGGACTTTGGTACAACAGAAAGTGTTAAGTTTGTGACCTTCGCTAGATTGCTCCAGTCACTAGTGTGGATAAGTATGTAAATGGATAGGGACAGGGAAGCAAACACAAAATGTATGTGGTTCACCCAGATTGGCTACGTCCACAGAGTAGAGGAGTTCTCATTAATTGTGAAGGGTTTACACAAGTACATAGGTTCAAGCTCTCATTTAATGAGTACTAGTGAATGATTTAGTACAAATGACATTAGGAAATATTGTGAGAGAATGATCTCTATTTATAGAAGAGAGTTTCTAGTTTCATTCTGACATTGACACGTGTCGTGTTATGATTGACTTCTGATGTTGACACGTGTCGGTTTGAAGGAAACTCTTCTGGGTCCTTGACGGTATAACGTTGACCGATACTCAGTAGTTTCAGGATTGGTCAAGTATGGTAAAAACAGTGCTCCCCTAAGTTCCCGAGTGAGGGAAACTCCTCGGTTGGGGACTTGCAAGATCCAAGCCATTGAGTAATCACGAAACTTTTAAGTACTGAAGTGTGGTATCATTTTCACTTGCCTTATCTGTCTCATATGTAGATGTGGCATCTTCTCTGGAAGTACTTTTCCTCCATCCAGGGGTGGTATCTTTAACCGATGAAGATGCACAAGGTAATGTATCAATTTCACTTGAAGCTTACTTGTAGTTTCAGGCTTGGTCAAGTGCGATACAAACCCTATAGTATGAGTCCCCCAAGTCGCTGAGCTAGGAGATTTGCCGAAGGAGGTAACATACAAGGTAAGCAATCAGACTTCCAAGCAAGCAACTTGGATTGGAGGTTTGACTTCGGCTTCCGGTTGATTGTTCTCCTTCTCCTTGTGTTATAAACAACAACAAGGATAAGGAGAAGCAAATGGAGAAGATATGATATGAGATACTTTTGCTTTTGAAGAAGTAACTTTCCACAGGCTTATTCTTGAACTGGGCTGGAGGGTTTTCTGGTTTCCTCCAGAGTATAAGGCCGACTCAAGAATTTGAGGGTCAAAACAAGTCCATCAAATCTAGAGTACGTTCGACCCTGATGATATGGGATACTTTTGTTGTTGACAAAGTAGTGGATGTATCGGCACGCGTTCTGTTACGCTTGTCTCTACATGCTTCCTTGTATCCTTCTCACTTGCCCTATCTGTTCCTCAGGCAGATGTGGTATCTTCTCTGGAAGCATAAGATGTTGAAGATGAGTACTCGAGAGCAATGTCAAGTAAGTAATCAGGCAAGGGGTTCCAGGCAGTCAATTCCTGACTGGAAGCTTGATTCCAAGTGCTGACTGATTGCACTCTTTCTCATTGTCTTGCAGGTAAGAACAAGGCCAAAGGAAAAGACAGGGAAAAAGCATGATATGGGATACTCTTGCTTTTAACCCTGATGATATGAGATACTCTTGCCCTGGTGTGGCTTGTTTGCAGATGTATTATAGAGAGGAAAAGATGCTGAGTATTTCGAGAGACTCTGATGAGAGTGCCCTATCGGATGTGAAGAAAAGTTGAGCATTTTTTTTATTTGCAGGTTTGCCTAGCTGTGGAGGATGAAGGTCGACATATATAGGAGTCTCCCTAACAACAAGTAGTAGTGTTATTCATTTACCCTTCTTGGTCATAGCAATGTAGTAAGAGCTGCAAGCTTCACGTGTTTTAACTTTGTCAGAGCACTTTGAAAAAATGGTCTATGGTATCTGGAAAGCTGATGTTGCGTGTGAAGATTGTAAACAAGCTTTAGCCAAGGAAATATGGTTCTCGAAGTTCGGAGAGCGGTGCCTCTTCGGTTTTCGAATAAGCAATCATGTTGGGGATCTGGCTCTCGAGATTCAGAGAACGGTGCCTCTTCGATTTTTAAGAAAGCAATCATGTTGGGAGTCTGACTCTTGAGATTCGGAGAGCAGTGTTTCTTCGATTTTTGAGAAAGTAATTATGTTGGGAGTTTGGCTCTCGAGATTCGGAGGGCGGTGCCTCTTCGATTTTTAAGCATGTAATCCTGTTGGGAGTCTGGCTTTCGAGATTCGGAGAGCGGTGCCTCTTCGATTTTTGAGAAAGCAATCCTGTTGGGAGTCTGACTCTTGAGATTCGGAGAACAGTGTCTCTTCGATTTTTGAGAAAGTAATCATGTTGGGAGTCTAGCTCTCGAGATTCGGAGAGTAGTGTCTCTTCGATTTTTGATAAAGTAATCCTGTAGGGAGTCTGACTCTTGAGATTCGGAGAACAGCGTCTCTTCAATTTTTGAGAAAATAATCCTATTAGGAGTCTGGCTCTCTAGATTCGGAGAGCAGTGTCTCTCCGATTTTTAATAAAGTAATCCTGTTGGGAGTCTAGCTCTCGAGATTCGGAGGGCGGTGCCTCTTCGATTTTTGAGCACGTAATCCTGTTGGGAGTCTGGCTTTCGAGATTCGAAGAGCTGTGTCTCTTCGATTTTTGAGCAAGCAATCTTGCTAGGAATGTTTTCTCGAATGTGAGTAAAGGTTGGGCATTTTTGCCAGTCTGCCTTGCCATAGAGCACGGAGGTTGGCACAGATTGGGACTTTCTAGTTATCAAGCAGTGATGTTGTTCCTTTACCCTTGTGGGTAATAGTAGGGTAGCTGGACCTTCAAAATTTATGTGTCTAAACTTTGTCAAAGGTCTTTAGCAAAGTTATCTGTGGTACCCGATGAGCTGATATTGCGTGTGGAAAGTGGTGCCTCTTTGGAATCCGGAGAGTGGTGCCTCTTTGATTTTTGAACCAACGACCCTGTTGCCCTTTCTTTTATATGGGCACCAATTGTGTGCAAGAAGTACATTCAGAGAGTTATTGCTTGTAGGAATTTTCCCATTACTTCAGAGATTTATTGCACATTATTTCTCCTTCATCATTTCTGAGAATGTCTGGCCCATTTGACCGTCGTTTTGACTTGAACTTTGGTGAAGTGGCAGCCATGCCTTTTCAAGACAACATATGGTGCCCATTCTTCTTATCCCCTCCTGGTCCTCTTACGGTTAGGGACTCTGTGATGAAGAATAATATGACCGCTGCGGTGGTAGCCAGGAACCTTCTCACTCATAAAGATAACAGACTACTTTCCAAACGGTCTGATGAGTTGGCTGTTAAGGATTCTCTGGCTCTCATTGTTCAGTGTGCAGGTTCTGTGTCTAATATGGCCCAACGCCTATTTGCTCGAACCCGCCAAGTTGAATCATTGGCGGCTGAAATGATAAGTCTCAAACAGGAGATCAGAGGGCTCAAGCATGAGAATAAACAGTTGCACAGGCTCGCACATGACTATGCTACAAACATGAAGAGGAACCTCGACCAGCTGCAGGAATCTGATGGTCAGATTTTACTTGATCATCAGAGGTTTGTGGGTCTGTTCCAAAGGCATTTATTGCCTTCGTCTTCTAGGGATGTACCACGTAATGAAGCTCCAAATGATCAACCTTTGGTGCCTCCTCCTTATGGGGTTTTGCCTAGTACTGAGGCTCCGAATAATCACCCTATGGTGCCATCTCTTTCTGGGGCTCTGTCGACTGCTGAGACTTCTCCTGAGCAACCTTTGTGAAGGCTCCCTCTTGTTTGTTTATTTTGATTCATGTATATGTACATATTTTTAACTTATTGGAGATATCAATACACAAGTTTTGCTTCATTTCAACGTATTGTGTTAAATACACCAAGGCCTTCTTCACTAAGTTCTTTGAATTTTTCCTTTTGTTAAAGCTTGTATGTTGAAGCTTTGTGAGTGAAGCATGTAGGTTGAGGTAGTGCTCCCTTAATTTCCCGAGTGAGGAAAACTTCTCGTTTGGAGACTTGAAAAATCCAAGTCACTGAGTGGTCGTGAGACTTCCGAGTATCAAGGTGTAGTAGCATATGGTAGGAGTCTCCCAAGTCTCCGGTCGAGTGAGTTGACGAATGAGGCATTTCCTTTCTAATTGGTAGCCCAAAACTCCTTCTTCATATATATTTATTATGAAAGTTGTTAGGCCCAAAGAAGAGGAGGCCTAGGCCACTTTTTTTTTTTCGAATTTTTGAATTTCTGAATTTTCGAATTTTTGAATTTCCGAATTTTTGTAGGTGAAGCTTTTGTGTTGAAGCTTTGTAGGTGAAGCTTTGAGGTTGAAGCTTTGTTGGGTACCGTGAATTGATTTTGCTTCACACTATCTTGATCAAGATAGTGTAAAGCTTTTGTAGGTGAAGCTTTTGTATTGAAGCTTTGTAGGTGAAGCTTTTGTGGGTGAAGCTTTTGTGGGTGAAGCTTTTGTGGTGGGTGAAGCTTTTATAGGTGAAGCTTTTGTGGTGGGGGAAGCTTTTATGGTGGGAGAAGCTTTTGTGGTGGGGGAAGCTTTTGTGGGTGAAGCTTTTGTGATGAGTGAAGCTTTTGTGGGTGAAGCTTTTGTTGGTGAAGCTTTAAGCTTTTGTAGGTAAAGCTATTGTGGGTGAAGCTTTTGTAGGTGAAGCTATTGTGGGTGTAGCTTTTGTAGGTGAAGCTTTGGAGTTGAAAGTTTTGTAGGTGAAGCTTTGGAGTTGAAGCTTTTGTTGGGTACCATGAATTGATTTTGCTTCACACTATCTTGATCAAGATAGTGTGAAGCTTTTGAGAATTTGTAGTTGTCTTCCATTGATGAAACTTTTGTTGGTGAAGCTTTGGAGTTGAAGCTTTTGTTAGTGAAGCTTTTATGGGTGAAGCTTTTGTTGGGTACCATGAATTGATTTTGCTTCACACTATCTTGATTAAGATAGTGTGAAGCTTTTGAGAATTTGTAGTTGTCCTCCATTGATGAAGCTTTTGTTGGTGAAGTTTTGGAGTTGAAGCTTTTGTTCGGTACCATGAATTCATTTTGCTTCACACTATCTTGATCAAGATAGTGTGAAGCTTTTGAGAATTTGTAATTGTCCTCCATTGATGAAGCTTTTGTAGGTGAAGCTTTGGAGTTGAAGCTTTTGTTGGGTACCATGAATTGATTTTGCTTCACACTATCTTGATCAAGATAGTGTGAAGCTTTTGAGAATTTGTAGTTGTCCTCCATTGATGAAGCTTTGTTGAATTTCCTTTTTTTTTTTTTGGGAAACTAGAAATTTGGAAATGTGGGAGAGACAACATATACAAAATTTGCTTCCACACTGTTGAGCAAGAGATTGTGATGCAAGCCATACCTTGTAGTAGTCGAAGGTTTGGATGAACCATATAAATTGAATTTGCTTCGAACAGTCATGAATTTGCTTCGAAGGTTTGAGAATTGTAGTTGCCCTCCATTGATGAAGCTTTTGTTGGCACCATAAATTGGTTTTGCTTCACACTGTCTTGATCAAGAGTGTGTGAAGCTTTTGGGAATTGTGGTTGCCCTCCATTGATGAAGCTCTTGTTGGTACCATAAATTGGTTTTGCTTCACACTGTCTTGATCAAGAGTATGTGAAGCTTTTGAGAATTGTGGTTAAACTGCTTTGATGAAACTCTTGTTGGCACCATAAATTGGTTTTGCTTCACACTGTCTTGATCAAGAGTGTGTGAAGCTTTTGAGAATTATGGTTGCCCTCTATTGATGAAGCTCTTGTTGGCACCATAAATTGGTTTTGATTCACACTGTCTTGATCAAGAGTGTGAAACTTTTGAGAATTGTGGTTGAACTCCTTTGATGAAGCTCTTGTTGGCACCATAAATTGGTTTTGCTTCACATTGTCTTTATCAAGAGTGTGTGAAGCTTTTGAGAATTGTGGTTGCCATCCTTTGATGAAGCTCTTGTTGGCACCATAAATTGGTTTTGCTTCACACTGTCTTGATCAAGAGTGTGTGAAGCTTTTGAGAATTGTGGTTGCCCTCCATTGATGAAGCTTTTGTTGGCACCATAAATTGGTTTTGCTTCACACTGTCTTGATCAAGAGTGTGTGAAGCTTTTGAGAATTGTGGTTGCCCTTTATTGATGAAGCTCTTGTTGGCACCATAAATTGGTTTTGCTTCACAAAGCTTTTGAGAATTGTGGTTGCCCTCCATTGATGAAGCTCTTGTTGGCACCATAAATTGGTTTTGATTCACACTGTCTTGATCAAGAGTGTGTGAAGTTTTTGAGAATTGTGGTTGCCCTCTATTGATGAAGCTTTTGTTGGCACCATAAATTGGTTTTGCTTCACAAAGCTTTTGAGAATTGTGGTTGCCCTCCATTGATGAAGCTCTTGTTGGTACCATAAATTGGTTTTGCTTCACACTGTCTTAATCAAGAGTGTGTGAAGCTTTTGAGAATTGTGGTTGCCCTCCATTGATGAAGCTTTTGTTGGCACCATAAATTGGTTTTGCTTCACACTGTCTTGATCAAGAGTGTGTGAAGCTTTTGAGAATTGTGATTGCCCTTTATTGATGAAACTCTTGTTGGCACCATAAATTGGTTTTGCTTCGCAAAGCTTTTGAGAATTGTGGTTGCCCTCCATTGATGAAGCTCTTGTTGGCACCATAAATTGGTTTTGCTTCACACTGTCTTGATCAAGAGTGTGTGAAGCTTTTGAGAATTGTGGTTGCCCTCTATTGATGAAGCTTTTGTTGGCACCATAAATTGGTTTTGCTTCACAAAGCTTTTGAGAATTGTGGTTGCCCTCCATTGATGAAGCTCTTGTTGGTAACATAAATTGGTTTTGCTTCACACTGTCTTGATCAAGAGTGTGTGAAGCTTTCTACGAGCTGTAGTGTTTGTATTGTTACAGAGGGGAAATGTTTGAAGCAGATGCAAGAGGGCTGAATAGCTTGATCTTCGTATGCCATGAACTGAAGTAGTTGTTGGCTTGCAATAAGACTTTGTTGGTGACAATAACTCTTGTTGGGCATAAGTGCTCCCCTAGTTGAGTTGTCAAGCTTGAGGGTTTTTGATTATTTGTGAATGCTAGGAGTTCACATGTACAAGTTGTAACATTCGTCTTCTAGTAGGTGGAATGAATGGTGAGTTGCTTTCATCACTTGGTTTGTGGTACGAATGTGAGTTCCTTCATCACCTGGTTGGTGGCACGAGGATGAGTTCCTTCTTCACCTGGTTGGTGGCATGAATGGCAAGTTGCCAAATGATATTAGAGTACGGGTTGTACATTTTATCACCTAGTTGGTGGCATGAATGAGAGTACGGGTTGTACATTTCATCACCTGGTTTGTGGCATGAAGATGAGTTCCTTATTCACCTGGTTGGTGGCATGAGTGGCAAGTTGCCAAATGATATTAGAGTACGGGTTATATATTTCATCACCTGGTTGGTGACATGAATGAGAGTACAGATTGTACATTTCATCACCTGGTTGGTGGCATGAAGATGAGTTCCTTCTTCACCTGGTTGGTGGCATGAGTGGCAAGTTGCCAAATGATATTAGAGTACGGGTTGTACATTTCATCACCTGGTTGGTGGCATGAAGGAGAGTACGGGTTGTACATTTCATCACCTGGTTGGTGGCATGAAGATGAGTTCCTTCTTTACATTTCATCACCTGGTTGGTGAGAATAAGGGTAAGGTGTCTAGGCATATTGTAGCAAGTGTCGAATGACACAAAGTATGTTGAACCCTTTCGAAGCACAGTTGGCTTATGTATGGATATGTTGGAATGTATGATGTTTATGTATGAATGTGTTGGAATGTATGATGTTTATGTTGATTGATATGAGTGATGCTTATGAATGTTTTGTTATGCATGAAGGGATCCATGCTTTTGATATGTGAACCATGTTGGTTGTAACCCTTAGTATCACATACTTTGTGTCAAAGTACGCATGTTGAAGCTCTGAGTTGAAGTATAAGGGTAGGTCAGCGTAGACCAAATGTTCCAGTGCTAGGAACGCAAAAGACTCAGAAGAAGTTGTCTAAATTCCCTTTTCTTTAAATATTTGTCGAATGGCTTGTGTGACAAAAGATCTCAAGCGGTTGAGAGTCAAAACATTTGTAATGTGTATGCCTTCTTATAATAGCATTTCCTTCAGTACCTTGTCCTCCACTTTGAAAGAGTGAGGCTTGGCCCCATAGTCATAATAGTCGACAGTACGTTCACCCCTGGTTGTCTTGATACGAACTTTTATCCCTCTTGCTGTAATGGGCTTGCTAAGAGTAAAAATCATTCCTCTTACCAAGAAACAGATACGTTTGGTGACTTAGCGAGTAGTTAAATGAGGCAGGAGATGATGCAATGGTTGTTTGAATGGCCAAGATCTCCTCACTTTGTAGAACTTGACTTCCACTTCCCACTTGTTGATAAAGGTTAACCATATGAGGGTTCCCTTGGTATATCTTTGCTTCGGCAGAGGCGTGGTTGTAAGCCTGTGCCATCACCTCAGAGTAAGTCTTCCAAGTGTTGGCATTGATCATGTACTTGAAGAAACAATCACGTAGGACTGCCGTGAAGGCCTTGATGGCGGTCTTGTCATTTACCTCAGCGCAGCGAGAATACTTATGGCTGAAGCGACCGACATACTCTCGTAGTGACTCGTCCGGCTTTTGGCGAATAGTGTACAAGTCATCTGCATAATGCAAGTGATCGGTCTGGAAGATGTGTTGAGAGACAAACAGTTGCCTCAGTTCCTCAAATGAGTCTACTGTCTCAGGTGGAAGACAGCAATACCAGTTTAGAGCTCCGCCAGAGAGGGTGGAGGGGAAGAGAAGACATCGTTCTTCGTCCGTGTGCATCTGATATGCCATGGTGGACTCAAAGAGGTTAAGGTGTTCAATTGGGTCCTCCCTTCCAGTATAGAGTTGTAAACCAAGCTTTTGTTTTGTCTTCGCTTGAAGTGGGGTGTCGATGATCCTCCTTGTGAAAGGGCCAGGCTTGGGTTGGTTCCAGTTAGGTATCTCGGTCTGACATTCGACATTCAACTTGTTTACTTCCTCAATGAGTTGTAGGCTAAGGGAGTCCTGAGTAGAGTCATGTACCACTGGAATTTTCTTTCGTAAGTCTCCATCGCCTCTTGGAAGTAGGAAAGTTTGAGCAAGAGCGTGTGGTTTTTCCTTGGACTCGCCGTACTGACTTCTAAGACGAGTCTGTTGGAATACCTCAGAGTCCCATGTACCTTCATGTTCCTCTGTGACATGTCGTTCATTCTCTAGATTGGTAGCTGACCTGGGTCGTGTGATGAGACTGAGTATTTCAGAAACCTTTGGGTCATTGATCTTCGAGCATATATGGAGGGGATTCTCTCGACGTTGCTTTAGGAAGCCTCGGCAGTCGCGATAAACGACTTTCGATCCTTCCAACCCTTCTGCAATGAGGTGTCTTCCTCCACTTCTCCTGCTTCGGGTCGAAGCATCTGGGTTGAGAGAAGTCTCATGTTGATCAATGTTTTGATGATTAGCTCGCTCCTCATCAGGGATACCCATGTCGAAGGGAGGTGACCCTCCGTGTTGGGGGGCACCCTTGAGTACGCCTAGTTTTGTGGAGCGTTTCAAAGAGCTTCTCATACTGCTCCTGGAGGACCTCATTCTTCATTGCTATCTTATTGTTCTGAGCTTTTAGCTCATCGACTTTAGCTTGAAGAGCAACCTTATTTCCTTCCTTCTTTCGTTGCTTCACACTAGGTGCAAGAGGGGTGTCATTCTGTGTGATGTGGCTTCATTCGCTCCCCATGTTGGAGAGGGATGCCTGGTCAAAAGAGAGTGTACGAATGGTGGAAACCACCTTAACAAAGCTGAAGAGAGTGGGAATAAGTGTCGCTTCCCACAGACGGCGCCAAATGTTGATGCACAAAATCAGTGAGGACTTTGGTACAACAGAAAGTGTTAAGTTTGTGACCTTCGCTAGATTGCTCCGGTCACTAGTGTGGATAAGTATGTAAATGGATAGGGACAGGGAAGCAAACACAAAATGTATGTGGTTCACCCAGATTGGCTATGTCCACGGAGTAGAGGAGTTCTCATTAATTGTGAAGGGTTTACACAAGTACATAGGTTCAAGCTCTCCTTTAGTGAGTACTAGTGAATGATTTAGTACAAATGACATTAGGAAATATTGTGAGAGAATGATCTCTATTTATAGAAGAGAGTTTCTAGTTTCATTCTGACATTGACACGTGTCGTGTTGTGATTGGCTTCTGATGTTGACACGTGTCGTGCTATGATTGGCTTCTGATGTCGACATGTGTCGCGCTGTGATTGGCCTCCTGGTTTGAGGGAAACTCTTCTGGGTCCTTGACGGTATAACGTTGACCGGTACTTAGTAGTTTCGGGATTGGTCAAGTATGGTACAAACAGAGTACAACCCTAATTCGTAAAAATTACTTGTTCGTTGTCGTGTTTTATTCCTTTCTTTTACTATTTTTTTCCATTGGGTTTTCTTACCAAATCGTGATCCTTGTTTTATTGTTTTAGTGTTTAGTTGATTCAAGAACATAAAATAAAACAAGTCATGGTTTGCATGCTGAAGTTGTTAGTTATTATTTTTGCTTAAATTAATCTTGTCTTTGTGGAATCGATCTTTGCTTTTCACTATACTATCGTATTTAATTTGTGTACTGGCAAGGTTTAAATTCGTTATTTGTTAGCGGTCTAAATTTTCACCAACATCACTTTTTGCCGTGCCTTGTAATCATCATCGCTCCATATGCTTTTATTACTTGGTTTTTGCTTATGTTGCTGAATAATTTTCTTTTGTATATTTTTTTCATGTCTAACTAAACTTATCATCCTAAGGCTAGGATGAAACACTTGATTTAGTTTCTTAATTTCAATGTGATCTTGATGCAATTTCCATATTTGTGTTCTTGAATCTCCACACGTGATTTATCATTTATTATTTACGGTTTGATACTTAGATACCATTATTCCGTTGATAGAATTGTATTTGTTTGTTTTGAGTGACCATTTTACGTTACATAAAAGCACAACTATTTGGGGATTACATATGCATATGAGCTAGACCTAGACTTATGGTGTGTAAATTTATCGTTTCCAAAGAGGTTAACGAATTGTTGTATGTTAAATTGGACCTTGACCATAAACTAATAGCATATGAAAATACTTGACTCTCACCGGAACCATCAAGAGAAATCATATTTAAAGGAAACAATTACATATTGAGTTGGACCTACACTTCAAGAACCGAATTTAGAATTGTATGAACCTTAGGCTCACCATATCCATAGAGTACAACAGTTATTGGTTGTCGTGTTTTATTTTTTTTTCTTTTACTAATTTTCTTTTTTGGTTGGCTTTTCTTATTAGCTTATCTTCAATCAAATCATGATCCTTATTTTATTGCTTTAGTGTTAAGTTGAGTCAAGAAAATAAAATAAAAAGAGTCATTGTTTGCATGCTTGTTAGTTATTATTTTTGCTTAAATTAATCTCGTCTTTGGGGGATCGATCTTTGCTTACAACTATACTATCCTATTTAATTCGTGTAACTCCAGATCATCTTACTTCTGTTCTTCAATGCCTTCACCTTGTTAATCGTTAGAAAGTAACAATTAGTGATACTAAACTAGTAATTCTACCTTTGACATCTTTCTTGCCTCTAAATCTTTGAATGTAACAATAGCCAACTAAGAACATCCCAACAATTACAGCAAAGGCAGATGCCGGTATCATTCCTATCTTCCACTTCTCACCTTTCTCTTCGTCATAGATTATTCGAGATGGAATAACATACGTAGTTAAACACCAGACAATTTATACATATAATTGAAAAGGGGACCTTTAAATTCCTAAAGAACAAAGTGGACATAATTCGTACCTAGATCTGAAGCAGATATCTTGATGTATGCATACATCCTGATCACCACCCGGCATTTGCTTAAGGCTTTTTAGCCGAAAATGGTCCCTGAGATTTGCATAACACATCACTTTGGTACCTGAGATTGTCCACCATCCATTATTTTTGTCCTTCTGTTAGTTAAGTGTCCCGGAGCTCTGGGAAGGAAGTTTAGGCAATTTTCAAAGCTTCATAACTCAATCGTTTCTTAATCAAATTTGACCCATAATATATCAAAATGAAGATAGGAAAGTGTAGAACAAGATTATACCTACTTGGAATCCTAATGGTTGCCGAAGATGGTCGGAAAATAGCTTGAAAGGTGATTGGTCCGTGGGAAAATTGGAAAACTCGTCGGAAACTAGGTAAATTTTAAACATTCATAACTTCTTCAATACTCAACAAAATCGAGTGATTCAACAACAAAATTCATACTTATCAATGAGAAGAAGAGAGTGGTACCTTTCTAGATGGCTAATTTGCCGTGGTTTGGCCAGAAAACGGCTCAAAAGTGGCTAACTTGAGACCAAGATAGCCATTTTCGAGCCATTTTTTTTGCCAAACCACGGTGATTTAACCATTGTGAAAGGTACCATTCTATTCATATCATCGAGGAGTATGATTTTCATTTTTGAATCACTCAATTTCGTTGAGTATTGAAGAAGTTATGAACGTTTAAAGTTTACCCATTTTTCTCGTGGACCATTTACCTTTCAGGCTATTTTCCGGCCATCTCCGGCAACCATTTAGTTCCAAATAGGTATAATCTTGTTCTACACCTTCCTATCTTCATTTTAATATATTATAGGTCGAATTTGGTTAAGAAATGATTGAGTTACGAAGCTTTGTAAATTACCCAAACTTTCGGCCAAGAGCTCTAGGATACTTAACGGAGTTTTTAACGGACTAATATAATGGATGGTGGACAATCCCAGGGACCATTTCTATTGATTTTCAATCTCAGGGACCAAAGTGATGTGTTATGCAAATCTCAGAGACCATTTTGGCTAAAAAACTTTTGCTTAATATCGACAAGGTCGCCAAACCAGATAACGCAACCGCTGCCTCCTCATCTAACATCTATGTATGCATAAGCAAAACATGAACAATTCGATAAGCATTTAGCCTTATATTCAACAAGTTTCTTGCTTTTATTTATCCCACTGTGTGTAATATCCAGCTCAACCGCAGATACTTAGCAAATCCACCATTCATGCAGCTCAACGACTTTCTCCTCACGCAACCTTTTGAAAACTCTTTCAAGTTCCAATTCTCCAGAGACACAGGAACGAACCTCTCCAAATATTGACAAATTGGCGATAAATTAAGAACACAGTTGCCGTTGCCACTAGGGGTGGGTTCGAAAAACCGAGCCGAAAACCGAACCGAGGCCAAAAAAAACCGAACCGAACAAAAAACCGAACCGAAAGTGTAAAATCGGACCGAACCGAATTAGGTTCAGTTCAGTTCGGTTTCTGGGGTTTGGAAACCGGACCGAACCCATTATAAGAAAAACGACGTCGTTTTTTCCTTGGACAGTGTCGTTCACTTCAGTCTTCAGTCACTCTTTTCTCTCGTCTCTTCACAGACTTCACTTTAGTCTGAAAGACTGAAACCTAAACAGATCCATTCGAATCCAGCGACCTGCGACCCGTGACCCGCGCGCGACGCGACGCCGTCTCACTCTCAGTATCTCACCCCCGTGACCCGTGACCCTCGCGCGACCCACTACTTCCTCTCGCCGTTTCGAGTCTCGACCAACAAATTCCCTCCTTTGCAAGGTTAGTCTATCACCTAGTCACCCTCGTGAACATGATGCCGGAATCGTTTCGCAGATTTTTTTTTTTTTTTCAATTTCATTGGTTCTGATTTGTAGCTTTTCAATTTCATGGATTTTGTAATTTGTTTTGGGTATGCTGGATTTGGTTGGGTAATTTCATTTCACTATTGGACTATTAGTTGATGTTTGGATTAATTTGTGATAAAATTTGGTTCTGCACTGCAATATGTTTTGGGTATGGGGAGTGTATGTACTCTGTTGTCGATGACGATTTGGGGAAATTAGGGCTGTTGGGGAAATGAAATGAGGGTTATTGGGGACTGGGGAGTGTCTGCTATGTGATGCTTGCTTGTTCTGCACTGAAATTAGGGTTGTTGGTTTTGCACTGAAATTAAGGTCGTTTTCTTTGTTTTAGCTTCAGTTGATCAGTGATTCAGTGTGATAGTGATACTGTGATGCTTACATGTGTTTGTAAAAACCGAAACCGAAACCGAACCGAAAAAACCGAACCGAAAAAAAAACGAAAAAAATTGCACCGAACCGAACCAAACCGAAATTTCGGTTCAGTTTCAGTTTTGGGTAAAAACTGAACCGGTGGGAACCGAACCCAGCCCTAGTTGCCACCACAGTAGACATAACTGTCACAAGGGTCTCTCGAAAATGTTGCGTAGAGTGTCCAATTATGATCTGCCTGTGATTAAATCCACTCCTAGCGAAATGTCGTAGTTTGGTTCATCATCGTCATCTGCCCAAGTAACAACATGTTCATCATGTGAATTATCATGTATCCTCCTCTCTGTTAACAAAAGTGAAGTTCAAAGCTGGAAGTTTTTCCACTGAACAAAAGGCCGTTCCATGGACTGCTTCTCAAGTACTCATTAGACCCATTTCCACATGACAAGCTCAAAATGGTTGAGCAGCTCTGTCTCTCATATAAAGTCTCCCGGAGAAGGGCTGTCTGGACTTTTCCATGCTGTTAAATGCCGATTAAGTCCGATCCTCATGTCCCACCCGAGATTCATTCCCGGAAGCAAGGTATCAAAAGGGTAGTCAAAGCTTTGTAACAAGTAGTTTTCTGAGTTGGTATCTTTCTCATCCCTTAGGACAAGGTTGCCATTGTCCAGCTACAGGACAAGGCTCTGGCTTTAGGCTTGTTTCGACGAATTTGCAGACCAGACAACTGTTTGGTTGTTTTCAAGAATGACAAGATGACCTATGATGTTGACCATCCAACTGCCGCCGGTGAAGCCATCGATTGGAGACTGCTTATTTGCAAGAAGATTAAGAGGGAAAAGACATTGAATTGAAGGCAGTTGGCTTATACTCATATACCTAAGATTTGAAGAAAAAAAAAAGAAAAAAAAAGAAGTAATTCTAAATTATAATAAAGAAAAAGCACAAGAAAGGAATGTACCAAACTTCGGAAGGATGGGCAAGGTCTTATACCATTCCACTGCGCACAAAACAAACAAAATACAATACAATGGAGATAAAGTGAGACAGTCAAAGTAAACAGAATACAATGTAGATGAATTGAGAAAATCAAAACATAAAGCTGTGAATTTGTTTTTAGCCTAACCTCTAAGCTATCGAGAAAAAAAAATATGTACAAGGAGAAGAGATGATCATACAATTGGTTTCTTCCACGAATTCCTCCGTATACGTGGCCCGTTCGCTTGGAGGCTTACCGTATCCGCTCATGCAATCTTCGATTGGATCGTCGTCTGTTGTGGTGAGTGGGGCAAAGAAACCGTGGAATTTGGTCCCGGTGAGTAGATTTGTGATGGTTTTTTTTTTTTTTAGAAATGTTTGATTTTTGGTGGCGGTGACGAGTAGATGATCTTTGAGGTTGCTTAAACGGGTTCTCAACCCAGCCACCCCATGGCTGAGGCCGTTGAGTTGGGTTTGGAGGCGCTCGCGGTGAACATCTATGGATGCGCCTATAATAGATGGGGTAGTTTTTCTACTCCACCCCCCATCACCTCTTATAGAATTTTTTAGGTCGACGGGCCGATGGCCCACTCCAACAACATCGATATTGTCCTTACTTAACCACCTGCACAATCTTCAGGTGTGGGGTTTTACAAAATGCCTCGATATTAGTTAGAGAGGGGTATTTCTATTTAAACTGATTTCCTTCTTCCCTTCTGGATGATGTGGGACAATGGATGTTCCAACACTTCCCCGCACGTGAGACCCCATTTTATGGTCACACATGGAGATCCACACATTGGCAACCATGTTGAGCCAAGTCAGAGCTCACCCATCGCGCGGGGTCAATAGGGACCCACCCAATCACGTGGCATCTTTGGCCTACGTAGAGCCATGTTGGGACTCACCCATCGCCCGGGGCCAAACAGGGACCCACCCAATCATGTGGCAGTACCGGTCCCGTCCCCTGACTATAATACCATGTAGACTTTTGAAGTTTCTGATTTTGTATTATTGAAATTGTAATGAGAGCATACACAAGTTACAAATATATAGGAAAGTTTGAGTGAGTTGCAAACTACACTCAACACTCAAGTTATCTATCCCAAATCTCCTTGGATCAAGCTAAACAGCCGGCATAGGGAACATAACTAAGCTCCTTGGATTAAGGAGTTGACAATAAGATAAGACCTTCATACAAGTTGATAAGAACAAGAAGAAAATAAACTGCTATTAACTAGGTAAAACACTAATAAGGTTAACACAAACCCTATTACCCATATAATACAGAGAAACCCTAATCATGAGGAACCCTAAGTAACCAGAGGTCTTTCAATACTCCCCCTCAAGCTGGATCCAAGCTTGATGAGAAGCCTTTGAAACTGATAAGAAGCTAATGGTTTAGTGAATAAGTCTGCAAGTTGATCGTAGCTTCTGACAAAATGAGTTTTGATGACTTATGATTGTATTTGTGCACGAACATAGTGACAGTCAGCTTCAATGTGCTTGGTTCTCCCGTGGAAGACGACAATGTGCATTGTTGCCTGGTTGTCATAGAAAAGAGACATGGAATGAGGAGTGAAGACACCTAAGTCACATACTAGACCTTTCAGCCATATTAGTTCACACACAATAGATGTCATGGCTCAATATTCAGCCTCTGCACTTGATCTTGCAACAACTGCTTGCTTTTTAATTTTCCATGTAACAAGGTTACCTCCTACAAACGTGCAATACCCCGTTGTAGACTTACGATCAATAGAGTTACCAGCCCAATCAGCATCACAATAACCTGTGATTTGAGTGCTCGCATTCTTCTTCATGATTATGCCACGACCCACTGAACCTTTTAGGTACCAAAGTATTGACAAGATTAAAATGCTCCATCATGGGAGAGTGCATAAATTGGCTAACAATGCTCACTGAATAAACTATGTCAGACCTTGTAATAGTCAGATATATCAACTTACCAATAAGTCACTGATAATAGCTTATGTTTGGAAGTGGTTGCCCCTCCAAGATGAGTTTGAGCTTGATGTCAAGAGGTCATGTTTACTTCCTTGAAAAGGTCCAGAACATATTTCCGCTGGTTGAGAAAGAAACCCCTGTGAGAGGTTGCCATTTCTATGCTAAGAAAATATCTCAGTATTCCAAGATCTTTGATTGCAAAACGTTGTTGTAGTGAATGCTTGAGCTCCTTTATGTCTTTAGGGTTGTCTCCTGTAATGATCAAGTCATCTACATATACAAGTATTACCAATTTCCCAGCAGTTCATATGCGCACGAACAATAAGGAGTCTGCGTTGCTTCTTTTAAAACCAACAATTGTAAGGACTGAACTGAGCTTGGCATACCAAGCTCTTGATGACTGTTTAAGACCATAAATTGATTTGTGCAATTTACACACAACATTAGGTTCATGACTTTGAGGATGACCTAGGGGTAATCTCATGTAGACTTCTTCTTCAAGATCACCATGTAAAAAGGCGTTATTTACATCCATTTGATACATAGGCCACCCTTTGTTAACAGCAACTGAAATGAGTACTTTCACTAAGTTCATCTTTGCAACAGGAGCAAAGGTTTCCTTGTAGTCCACATCAAATGTTTGAGTAAAGCCACGAGCCACTAATCTTGCCTTGTGTCTTTCTATAGACCCATCTAAGTTGAATTTAACCTTATGTGCATGCAATTCATCTTGCATAGCTTGCTGCCAAACCTATGATTGATTTGCTTCTTGAAACGACTGAGGCTCAACATGCTCAGATACATTACAAAGAAAAACAGTGTATTTAGATGATAGTTTTTTATAGGACACATAGTTGGACAGTGGATGCCTTGACTTGTAAGTGACAAAGTCTTGCAGTCTTGTTGGAGGATGTCTTTCAGGAATGGGATTTCGTCGAGGCGCAGTAGAATGAGACTCATATGGAGATTCCTCAGGTGCAACACTGTGGAGAGATTCATCTTCAACATAAGTGTTGGTGTCATCACTTGAAGTTGGTTGGTCAGTTGCAGTGGGGGATTCTGTGTGATGTGCAAGCACCATTGCATTAGGCGTGTGGGGTTTTATCACAAAAGATCTCAGTGTTAGTTAGAGTTGGGTAATTCTATTTAAAGTATTCTTCTCTTCTCACTTTGTCCGATGTGGGACAAATGGAGGTTCCAACACTCCCCCGCACGTGAGACCCCATTTTATGGGTCACACATGGAAATCCACATCGGCAACCACGTGGAGTCGAACGGAGACCCACTCAATCATGTGGCATCTTTGGCCTATGTGGACATCACGCGGGGCCAAAGAGGACCCACCCAATCACGTACGAGCCCATCCGCTGGCTCTGATACCATGTGGAATTTTTCAAGTCGACGGGCCGAGGGCCCACTCCAACAACACCGATATTGTCCCCACTTAACCACCTACACAATCCTCAGGTGTGGAGTTTTACCACAAAATGCCTCGGTATTAGTTAGAGAGGGATATTTCTATTTAAACTGCTTTCCTTCTTCCCTACTGGCCGATGTAGGACAATGGATGTTCCAACACCTCTCAACGGTTTCAAACCTTAGACCGATCGATAGATCGGTCATAGAGAATGTAAGGTACGATTGTCGAAGAATTTTAATAGACTCTACAAATGTATGGATTTCAACAAATTTATATAGATTTTTATTATAAATTTTGTTTGTACCCGATTTTACACCATCAACCCCAGCAATCGAGGCTGTTGAATGAGCAGAGTTCTAGACCGTTGGATGAGATGCGATAAGGTGTTACAATTGGAATGAAATAATTTAAGTGGGGTTTATGGTATATTATTATCAGTATAAATCGTATGAGATTATTCCAAAAGTTTAATGTTCGATGAAGAGTTGAAATGAAGGAGGACTTCTCTCTTTAATCTCTTTATGCGAGTCTACTTTGATATACCACATCAGGAGAAGCCACAAGTGAAGAGTCGTGCATCGTAATGACTGCCATCAAGATAGCATCAAATCTGTTTGGATTAGATCACAGCATGATAATTCACTATTATTATGCATGGCACTTGAATTGGACCATCAGTTTGGATTGCCACCATATAATGGTAGGCATTGATTTTTTTTTTTTTTTTTTTTTTTTGTTGAAATGGTAGGCATTGATTGGTTTTAATGCAATTGCATGCATTATATCCACTAGAGTTGCATTATCACATCTTTAAAATTCCAAACTGATGGGATTTCATGCATTATCACATTCCAAAAAAATGGGAGTGCATGCACGCGAGATTATCCAATATTCTTAGGAATATTACTTCTACACGCGGGATACTCATGGCAAGCAGTTTTACAACATGCAATCAAGCGTACTAGCATTATAAGTATCGGAGTATTAGCAACATTAAAGGCCCTTCCAAATCAACATACAAATTTGTCATGTGCAAACTCTTACTCTATGCGAAACGTCGCTCTCAAACATCTTGAGATCTTTTTATTTTACACTTTTTCCGCCAACACACCTTCAGTTTGGATAAACAACACTGCTTCAAGACTGACTGGTTATCTATCCAAGTCTCGGTCAACAAGGAGTCTCTGAATCCTTGTTAGAAGATGTCATCTTATGAGCCTTCTCGGCGAGGTGAGGTGTTACTAGGTTACTTAGCATTCGGCACACTAAAAAGCCGAATTTGATATTGAACTTCGCAAAAACTAGCAGCCTTATCTTCAGGCTCTAGAACCCGAAGGCCGAGACGTGTTCCTTCATTGGCCGCAGTCGTAAGATTCAGAAGTCTTCAGCGCGTCCAACGCACATCAACATTCTTTCACTCCCCGGCCGAGTTCGGCCGACGAGTTGACACACCCCGCATTCGACCGAATGACGTAGTTAGCTTATTAGCTATTTGGCATGCGCACCACGTAGGCTAAGTAGTTTTTAGAGTCAACATAAAGATGAATATCACTAGACCGTAGTACTAAGTGACAAGTAAGAGGTCTTATGTCTTATATTTGATTCTCGCCAAATGCGAATTCGAACCACATTATTGCTAGCCCATTGTGTGGCTTAGCCCACTCCCTAACCCCTTTTAGTGTATATAATTTCGTTTGTTCAAAAACATAGAAGGTGTAGGGATATGATTTATAACCATCCCTCTAAAATATAAGAGCTAGATTGGATTGAAAACAGAGGGTTGTAGCTACCTCAAGAAGATGCCGATGTTTTCTTTTTACAACACCATTTTGTTGTAGTGTGTAGACACAAGTGCATTGGTAAATGATACCATGAAAGGCAAATAAATCCTGCATAGAAAAAAAATTTCACCCATTATCGACTCGTATTTGTTGGACTTTTGTTTGGAATTGTGTTTCAATGCAAGTAAAAAAAATCTTGCAAAGATCTTTTGTGTTTCATGTTTATGGCGCATAAAAAAAACCCAAGTAAATGAAGAAAAATCATCAACGATGGATAAACAATAATAAGCCCCATCAAGAGAGAGATGTTTTTTAGGACATCACAATAAAAAAAAGGAAAAAAGGACTCCACGTTTAAATAGAACTAGTAACAAAAGTTGGCAAGTTTGTTTCGCCAACGGACAAACTTCACAAACATAACCCGTATCAAAAGAACAATTTGAAAAAAGTGCTAGGAAGTAGTTGAAGATGGCAGAAGAAAGGTGGCCTGCCAAAGTTTGGGTGAGGTTATGAGGAGATGACAGGCAGGTTTTCGGGAATGGCCAGTGGCAAAATGGTGAATAAGTCAAAATCGAAACCCTAATTCATATCCAACATAAGTAGTGCAATTCATAGACCAACTTTAGGCTTAATAATAATAATGGGTCAAGAATGAGAGTCTTGAGAGGTGCGTATTACGTGGGGTTGGCCCTTGGTATTTTTTCAATTCATTTCTGCCTTGTGTATCAACTTTATATTCTCAATTCTGTCGGTTTGTGAATTTTGTTTCCGACGATCTTGCTAATTATGAGTATCATGCATCGGATGAACTGATATGGACTACTCAAGTTTCTATAGAAATTTGGGTTAAAATCATTCGATATTTAATGGATTGAGACAACATATTTAAGTTAGCAAAAACTATAAGAAGAGAATTAGAAATTGGATGCAATCTCATAAAAAATAAGCACATTGTTTTAGCCAATTAAACTGTGCGCATGTATGAATTGTGAGTTTTCTTGCACGACTTAATTCAAAAAGTAAAAATGAAGAATGCTAGCAACACTACAAGAAAATAGGATATAACAACACTGCCAGCACAACGTGCATTTTTCCTTGTTGTCGAAAACATGCTTTGACAACGTATCCAGAATATGGTAATTTTAATTTATATATCCATAATTTTGTTACCTAGATTTACTCTTTTAGGTTCTTTTCGGTTTTTTTAGATATATATTTAGATACCAATTTTAGATGTACTCTTTTAGGTTCTTTTCGGTTCTTTTAGATATATAATTAGATACCACTTTCTTGTTTTGGAGAAGACTAATCTTTTTGGAGTTTTGACCGCAGAGCTTTAGAAACAATGAATGATTTCTTACATTGAGATTAGTTTCATGAAATTGGTTGTTTGCATTACTCATATATTTAGAATCACGAAGTGACTGTGGAAGCACGAGCTGGATGATTATTGGTTCATTCGTGAATAGTGGTATGTCTAAATGATCTGTATTTTGCCTGTTGATCTTGCATATGGAGTAAATATTATTGGTACGACAACACTGTGGATGAATGGTATCTTGTCGGTTTAATGTTGAACTTGCATGTAGAATGATCATTGGCATCAACATGACACTGTAGATGAAGAGTACTTTGTCGGATTACTGTTTGAATTTATGTCTTGGATGAATAGTGGTCACCAAAAAAATATATTACAAAAAATGAAATGAAAATTATAATTCTAATGAAATAAAATTAATACATTAAAAAAATAGGAAGAAAAAGAGAAATAATTAAATAAATAAAATATAATTAATAAATGAGATTATTAATGTATCAAATGACTAAAATTAAATTTTAATCTTACTCATGATTTTAATCTAAAAGTCATCTAAAAATCAAAACACGAGCCTTGCACATTGTTTTCTTCACCTATTACCACCACCGATTTCCACTTCCCTCGTACTGGTGGCCGTGCCTTGACCCCTCCTCCTATTTGCTTCCTATATATATACATGCATTGTTGTGTTTGGCTCATATAATTATGAGTTGGCAACCATTTTATTCTGTTCAACTGAGTGTGAATATGGTGAGGTTGTAATCTGAATCTCGTTTCCGCACTAACGAACGGGCCAAGTGAAGGCATTTTTCATGCACAAAGGATGTGAGCTTGCCAATTGTGAAGAAAGTGGGTGTGCATCCGGAAAACACAAAGGAGAGAAAAATATAGAGTGAGAGTGAGAAACTCTTGGGAAGAGTGAGTCTCTTAGTAAAATTCTGTGAGGGTACAAGGGGTTGGGGTTTGGGTTATGTTGATTTAACTCAAGTGTATCTTGTACTAGTTATTCTCATAGTGAAGAGCAATATCTCTTGGAGGACGTAGGCAGGTTTTTGCCGAACCTCGTAAATCTCTCAGTGTCTTTATTTCTTGTATTTTATTCTGTTCAACTGAGTGTGAATATGGTGAGGTTGTAATCTGAATCTCGTTTCCGCACTAACGAACGGGCCAAGGCACAACAATTGGTATCAGAGCTTTGTTGGAAGCTTTGGTTCATTGACGGTTCAGATTTTTTATTCACCATGATGACTACAAACATGTCATTTTCAGTTGAGAAGTTTAATGGGAAAGGCAGTTTTACTCTTTGGCAGATGAGAGTAAAGGATGTCTTGACTCAACAAGGCTTGGCTAGAGCTTTGAAGGGAAAAGATGGGAAGCCTCAAGAAATGACAGATGACCAGTGGGAGGAGCTGGAGGCGCGTTGTGTTAGCACGATTCGACACTGTATAGCTGATAACATTATCAATAATGTTATGGATGAAGATTTTGCGCCTGCACTTTGGGAGAAGTTGGAAAAACTCTATATTGCTAAGAGTTTGACCAACAAGTTGCATTTGAAGCGCAAATTGTACAAGCTGAAGATGGATGAAGGTGGGAATCTCATGGACCACATGAATGAGTTCAACGGATACTTGGATCAATTGCGGAAAGTTGATGTTAAGGTTGAGGAAGAAGACAAAGCCCTCTTACTTCTTACCTCACTTCCAGATTCGTATGAAAATCTTGTGACAACCTTACTGCATGGAAAAGATACAGTAAGTTTGGAGCAGGTGCAAGCTTCTTTGGTGTCTTATGATACACAAAAGAAGAAGACCATTGTTGATGGTGGGCACGAGACTGCTTTAGCTGTTCAAGGTTGGAATCGTGGAAGAAAATTGGGAGAAGGATCTGAGAGAGACAACAGGTTCAAATCCGGTTCCGGAGGCAAAGGTCTACAATGCTACAACTGCAAAGAATTCGGGCATAAAAAGAAAAATTGTCATTTGAGAAAAAGAAAGGATGATCTTGGTCCGGGTTGTAGCAATTTTGTGGCGGAAGACTTCGAGTATGCCCTCTAGGTACTCGAAGCAACATTTCTCCTGGTGATGTTTAGTCTCAAGTGTTGCAGGGGTTTTGCAACAGGTGGAGCTATGGGATTCACAGGTGATGAGATGATCATGAGGTAGGAGGAAGTGTGGGAATTTTGTCTGGCTCGATGGGTTGTTACTGGAAACGGGCGCGCTGACGAGTTTTCAGGTTGCAGACAATGAAGAGGAGGAAAACCTGCTGGAGGAGACGAGGATGTGTCGAGATCCTGTCTGAAGCTAAATGGTGATTTTTTAGCTTGCAGCAGCTGCACATGCATTGGCAGTGACTGAATCAGGAACAGGACCAACGAGGTTGATTTAGGGTGTGTATGCTGGTACGTAAGGCCAATGGACATTGGTGATGGGTGCAAGGATTTTTGCACAGTATATTCGCCAAGGTGGAGATTGTTGTGTTTGGCTCATATAATTATGAGTTGGCAACCATTTTCTCTCAACTTTGTGGACTTTGGAAGCATGTTTTGTGGAAGCATGTTTTGTGGAAGCATGTTTTAGGGAAGCATGTTTTGTGGAAGCATGTTTTGTGGAATTTGGAAACATGACCCGTAAACTTGGTTTTTGGTGGTTGACATAATTGAAGGTGCATGTCTATAAGTGAAGGCATTTTTCATTTTATTCTGTTCAACTGAGTGTGAATATGGTGAGGTTGTAATCTGAATCTCGTTTCCGCACTAACGAACGGGCCAAGGCACAACATGCATAAGTAAATTCAAAGAAAACACCAATTCAGATTTTTCATTTCATACTCTCCCTCTCAAACTTTCACCAGTTTCACCGATCAAGATCTTTGATCATTGCAAAATCAGCAACAAAAAAAATAAATCAGAAAAAATGAGTGCAGCGTGCAGGGCTTGGGTTGTGGCAGCCAGTACAGGAGCAGTGGAAGCACTCAAAGACCAAGGAATCTGCAGGTGGAATGGGGTTCTGAGATCAGTCCACCAACATGCCAAGAACAACAGCAGATCCTATTCCCAAGCCAAGAAACTGTTCTCCGACTCATCTTCCTCGGCGATTTCTATGACGATGCAGAGATCACACGAGGAGAAGTTGAGAAAAGTCATGGAATTGAACTGCTGGGGTCCTAATACCCTAATACCCTAAGATTTTAGATTGTAATTATGTAATTTAGATTTTAGATTATGAGTATGGATCATGTCATCCCTTTTTCCATGAGAATTAAATGACATAATTTCATTTGCTCATTGGGCAAACATGGCGTTGTCAAATTTTGGTATCATTGTTTAAACCCTAAACTTATTTAACTAGTCTACCCTCATTATTTGTTCATGGACAGGACGTATGAAGTGTCTTCTGGTAGATCCATATCATAAAAGCAGTCTTAACATGGATTTGATCAATTTGAAGAGGTTATCCAATTTCAGATTAAGTTTTGCTGCAATTGCAATCAACATACAGATGAGATGGATGTGATCCCTTCTTTTTAATCAAAGGATGTGATCCTTTTGGCTGGTAAATATATATCAAACTAGTGTAAGTGAAGAGGTTGAGGTTTCACAACAAAACTAATTAGTAATATGGAGAGTAACTCAATTATTTATAGGTAGGTCTGGCAATTTCTAATGTGACCCATTAACCCGACACGAAACTAACATGTTTCAGGTCAGCTTGTTAACGAATCGGATCATTATCAGTAACCCAATGAGCATCTATTAAGATAACAAGTCAGTCTAGATGTACAAGCAGATAACCTATTACACGATAAGAAAATATTAATTTAATAAATTTTAAACTAATAAAAAAACATACTATAAAATATATTTATGTGGCAATGTGGTATGTGAAAATTCTAGAAAATATATTTTTCTTAAGGGGCAATTGATCTAGATGCTTGATTTTTTAATTTCTTAAAGAATGTGACCCGTCAGCATGTTAGAGTTTGATTAATAGTCCGCATATTTAGTCAAAGGCAGAGTAGTCAATTTGATAAGTTGTACACGAGATGTGGTCCCATTTTTCGTGATGTTTTATGTTCCCACAACGAATTTGATACCAAATTATTATTTGTTCATTGTGCAATTTGACCAACATTTCGTGAAATATATCGCAATATTCAAATTCGAGAACTTAGTTTCTTTGAGGAAAACACAATGAATGCACATGGCATTGAGGAGAACAACTTTTGCCTTTTCCTTTGGGCCTGATCCCAAAAAAACAAGCATCAGCACGCGGTTTTGATACCCTCTTGCCACAGGTTTATGGCCCAAACCTTTATTTTCTCGTCAACACTCCCAACAGTTTTCCTAAACTGGCGCCACTGTCTTGAATCTCACTTTTTTACCATATCAGCTGACCATATATATATATATATACCCACAATTAAAATTCAAGAAAACCCCAAAATCTCATTTCATACTCTAACAAAAAGAATCACAAAAAATAAGGAAAAAAAACATGAGTGCAGCCTGCAGAGCTTGGGTGGTGGCAGCAAGTATTGGAGCAGTGGAGGCACTGAAAGACCAAGGAGTCTGCAGGTGGAATGGGGTTCTGAGATCGGTCCACCAGCATGCCAAGTACAACATCAGATCCTATTCCCAAGCCAAAAACCTCTCCGACTCATCGTCTTCTGCAACTTCTATGACGATGCAGAGATCACAGGAGTTGAAGGTGAAAAAAGTCATGGAGTTGGTTTGCTGGGGTCCCAATACTGTTAGAATTTAGCAGTTAATTAGGTATTTTTTTCGATTTTAGGTTTAAGGTTACGTATCTGTCATCCTTGCTTAATTCATGATTTACTCGTTGAATCTTTTTTCATGAATTACTTTGCTTAATTCATGATTTACTCGTTGAATCTTTTTTCACTACCTTTTCTCTTATTTACCATGTTTGTTAATGCAATGTTTTATATTTTGTTTTTAAATATTTGCAGAATTAAATTTTTTTGAAAGTGAGAACAAAGTAACTTGGGCCTAAAGTTAACTTGCGGATTCGTCAAATACTTTAAATGCTGCCTCCCTAAATATAGATATTTTGAGATATATTGGTTTGTTTTTTCTAGTTTGTTTTGTATGACCTTTTTTATTAGCACACCACATAATATAGAATACAATTCATATTAAAATCTAATGTTAAATGATGTATACCCTATATGCAATGACAATTTTGACCTCGGTTAAGAAAATATAAAAAAGGAGTGTGATTGGAGATCAAATTTTCTTTACTTCTCCCAATATTTTGGGTTAGGAGCTCAGTTAGGAAGCTCATTAGAGATGCTCTTGGGGCATTTCCAATGAGAAAGTGTAAATTTGAGATGCAAAATGTTTTATATTTTGTTTTTAAATATTTGCAGAATTAAATTTTTTTGAAAGTGAGAACAAAGTAACTTGGGCCTAAAGTTAACTTGCGGATTCGTCAAATACTTTAAATGCTGCCTCCCTAAATATAGATATTTTGAGATATATTGGTTTGTTTTTTCTAGTTTGTTTTGTATGACCTTTTTTATTAGCACACCACATAATATAGAATACAATTCATATTAAAATCTAATGTTAAATGATGTATACCCTATATGCAATGACAATTTTGACCTCGGTTAAGAAAATATAAAAAAGGAGTGTGATTGGAGATCAAATTTTCTTTACTTCTCCCAATATTTTGGGTTAGGAGCTCAGTTAGGAAGCTCATTAGAGATGCTCTTGGGGCATTTCCAATGAGAAAGTGTAAATTTGAGATGCAAAAAACTATATGATTAATTACAGTAACACCTTCTGAGGTTTATCGAGTTTTCACAAAATCTCCTCATGTTTGAATATTACACAAAAATCCCCTCAGATTTTAATTCCCTTTCATATAACCCCCCTCAATCAAAAAATTTCTTATGATTTTACTAATTTACCCTTATTAATTACTTGAAACTAATAAAGAAAAACTATATAATTATATAAAAATTATATTCATTAAACACTTAAAAAAAAGACAAGAAGAAGACCATTAAAAAAAAGACAAGAAGAAGACCATTCACGAACACAAATTAAGAAAAAAAATTAATTATTACTTTGAAAAAAAAATATTTTATGAAAATAGAGATGTTGATAAAGTAAACAACAAGTGAACTTAATTTGGAGGCGATAATTTTTTTTTCTTTTCATTATTGGGGTTTAGAAAGAGGATTTGGGGCCTAATCCCAATGAACCAAATGTGAGAGGCTTTTGTGAAAACTTCAAGGGGTGTTAGCATAATTAACCCAAAAACTAAATTTACATCCCAATTTACATTTCCGCCAAATCTAAATGAAAGTTCTTCTCCAATAGGAGAGATTAAATTTAAGGTCTCATTTTCTCTCAATCGATAAATATCGTACTTGCTTAATTTCAAAAAGTTCAACCTTCGACCAAAAATAATAAATAATGTTCAACTTATTGTGGTGAATATTGCTAATTTTTGGGTCACTTTCTGATTTTATTTATTATTATTATTAATATTATTTGAACAACACTTTCTGATGTTAACTGCATTTTGTATGTCTCCAGATTTTTACCACGAAATTGCCCCTACTCTTGGATTTGATGTTTGGGTTGGAGATTATGATTAAATTATAAGTCCAGGTTAAAACCCTCAAAAGGTACTAGAATATATGAGAAATGTGTTAACAGTTGATTAATTGTCAATGTAATAAACAAAAAGCACAAGAAATGTTATTGTGTTACGTAATTTGCTATCAGCCGTTGACGGAAGTAGGTCTCACAATCCACAAACGGCTGACGGCTTCACACACATGCACACAAGGGAGTACTATTGAGACCAGAAATGAGTGATGTTGCTATCATAAGTTTTGTTGGGCTGGTCGCTACGCAAACCCGTCCCATGGTTAACTATATCCCAACCTGGGGGCTGTTTTCTCCAGAAACTCGGTGGAACCGCCCCTTGTATCTTCAATATATCTCAAATCCAGGTCCCCACGACCACCCTAACTAGCCTTATAACTTATGTAAATCCATCTACACATCTCTCTTTACACCAAACAAACGTACACTATCTCCCAACTAAAACACATATACCAGAAATTAAGCTAGCCTTACAACTCAAACATACAAAAATAGAGACGAAAAAGAGAATCATGAGTGCACCAACAAGGGCTTGGATAGTGGCAGCAAGCATTGGTGCAGTTGCCAGTTGAGACACTTAAAGACCAAGGAGAGTAAACATTGGTTTAAATGTTCAAATGTAGAGGAATACGTGTAAACTTTGGAATCTAATGCCACTTAATTCACATTTCACTAGAATTTATTTTCAACTGCAAACGAAATCTAAGTAGACATGTGAATAACAATTTCCCCTTGTATTGTGTGCTTTTTACTGAAAAATAACATGATATATCAACTTTTTATAGACCATGTTACATGATGGGAAATTCAATAGATTATAAAATCATGTGGGACCTATGTAAGATTCATTTTATGTAAAAGAGCGAGTGTAATGGTTGGAAAATTAGTTAGTATTCACATTATTACTCTTTAAAAGAATTTGATTAATGCGTTTTATGATCGAATTTCCTTGATAATTTTAGAAGGAATCATGACCATTGAGTTCTATTGAGTGATTGTAAGTATCACTATTTAATGTTTTTTTTTTCTTTTGGAACTAATTGTTCTCAAGTAGTACATTTTATTATATATAATATATATCTAGTGGTTGCTTAGTATTACAGTCTTGTGGTATTCTTCTGCACTTGTAAGTGAGAGATCTTAGGTTCGATTCCCGCCAAATACGAATTTGAACCACATTACTTCTAGCCAATTGTGAACCTTAACATACTCCCTACCACCTAATGTATATAATATCGTTTGTTAAAAAAATCTATCTAGCGGAAAAAAGAAGAAAATAATGTCACATATTATCTTTGTTTATTAAGGTGCCAAATGAAAACACTTTTAATCTTATTGTTGATTGTAAACTAAATATAAGTCATAATTAAGTTAAGGGTTACATAAGAGGTATCATGGTGGAGGCGAAATTTGTTTCGTGACATGTCAATCAACTATACTATCGGATTATAGGTTGACAAATCTAATTGTAACTGGATGCCAGTCACCCTTTTGTAACTGGTTGACAAATCTAATTCTCACTTAAAGGAAAGATACATGGGTGTACAATTCTATTCACAGTTAATTTAAGAAACCTAATAAAGAAAGAAATTCTCAATTCAGTCAATTACACTATTACACTTCTATTGTGACACACCCAATATTGGATTTGGGTCATGATGCAGGGTTTGATGAGGCCATAGAATAATTTTTTTTTTTCCCTGTGAAGAGCAAGGAAAAGGATAAGCATCGTTATGTCCCATTCAGCCATAATTGGTTAGCCAACAACTTTATACACACAAGAAACTTCATTATTCACCTAATCAATTCCTAACCTCCACACTAAATGCTTTACTCACCGACAACCTTAGCCAACTAATCTTGTAAATGCAATAAACAAATCCACACCTAATTTCTCCCATTCTCAATTGCCCGACCAAAAAAAAAAACACACACCTAATTTTCATACCATCATTAAGTACCCATACCCACCTCAACTGAATTCATTAATAATTCCTATTACCTTTTCTCTTAGGGGAATATTTTTGTTTACCACACTTAAGGTGATAGTGATAGTTATTACCCTATTTATTATCATTATACGAGTTTACATTTAAAAATTGTATAATGAATAGACACAAGTATCAAGATTTAAACTTATCATACAGTGATCAATATGAAGATGATCATACCACCACTTAGGATCGTGAACAAAAATGCACCCTTCACTTGGGTTAATTCCTTCAAGTTGATAGGACCCAAAAGGTTTGCCCGTTATTGTGGGAACTTGTACTAGCATTTAGTTTCAAACAACGATTCATACTTGGTTATTCAAGAATGAGGAGGAATTTTTCTTCAGAACACTTTGTGATTGATTTACAAAAATTCATGTTAATGATTAGAACAGTTAATATTGTAAGTCATTATGTAAAGATCATCTATACAAAATTCAATTACAATAAAGGCCATTTAGTCAATTAAATGTAACAAATAGATCTACGGTTCCTAATACTTTTACCTACATTCTCTCTATTGGTCTATATACATTCCAGTAAATTCATACACTCCATTCGCTCATATGTTATATATATATATATATATATATATATATATATATAATTCAATGATTAAGCGATATCATATTTTATTGATTTTTTACAAAAAATAACTATACAGAGTGACTTGTAAAATGAATTATTTTAATCATAAGCACAAAATTCTACAAAACAGCCAGAGTTTAGAAAAGGTATTACTCCTTGTCGCTTGAGCAGCTTCTTTAGTTTCAGCACAAAACTTTACTATGTATTTGAAATTGTTAATTTACTTTGCTTGCTAGTAGTAATAAGTAAATTACCAAAAAGTTTGATATAACTCTATCTTTTTTTAATACATTCAATATTATCTACACTAAGTGATGAGAGAAGAGGTTAAAACAATAGTTTAGCTATACTAATTTGGTTTGAATTCGTCTTTTACGAGAATTGCACTTAAGACCTCTCACTCACAGGTGAAGAGAAATACCACGAAATCGTAATACTAAATGATTTGATATCACTGTATCTTCAAGTCACATAAACAAAAAAAAATTATTTCATTGACCTTGAAGGTGATACGCTAGCCACTTATGAGGCGTAATCTATCATGCTAATTTGAGAATTTAGGATGTACTTAATATATCCTTAGCTTGAGGTAATTGAATCTCTTACCCACTTATATTTTATAAATCTAATCATCAAAATATCTTGTTTAGTTACAAACAAATGCTACAAAACATAAAAATTTCTTAGATTCTAGCTCAACTTAACAAGGGTGAGGAATCTTTGACACATTATATATAGAAATTGATGCTCAAGAAATAAACTAAAGGACGCGTCCCATCCTTGGCAGAAATGACACTACATGTATTTATCAAAGGATAATGCTTGTGTTTATGCGGGGACTTATTTGTCTTTCACTTACAATTATCAGACATTTATTATCTAAATATTATAATCAAAATTATTTATTCTCCTTATCATCATCTATAGATCATAAATGAAAAAAAAATATCCAATTTAGAAATATGCATAAAAACAAATGAACTTAACATAAGAATGTTACTTGTTATCAAAATTGTTAATTGACTTACACACGTATAAATGAACGATTCCGATTATAATGCCTTGAAACTAAAAATTCGTTATATGTAATTCGGAGACAAATAAATTCCTACATAAAAGGACACAAACAATATCCTTTACGAAAAGCTCACTCACAAACTCAATATCTTTCGCTCGTCGTCGCCACTGCGAGCCGATTTATCCTTTTAAGCACGGCAGGCGCAACTTGCAAAGCCACCAAAATATCATCGCGGACATAAATAGCCGACACGTGGCTGATCCGGACGTCTATCCGACACGTATCTTCATTGCAAGAAAACGACGCCTAAGGTTGCGAATAAAAAAATTACACGCGGCGGGTGCAGGTGAATTCGCGGAGTTGAGTGGCAGGTGATCATTTCCTCCCATCCGATTTATGTCTCACACCCTGGCAAACTTCCACTCCAAAAATCATAGATGGACTGAGAGAGAGAGAGAAGAGCTCCCGACGATTCTAGGTAGAGAAATTTCTAAACCGACACACGAAAACACGCGAATTCAATCACCGAGCTTCTGATTGCATGCCACGTGTCCGATTCCGGTGAAGAAAGCATGGCCATCGTCGACAGCCACCACCACCACCGGCACAAGTCGCACTCCGACACGAAGCTCTTCACCCTCTGCCCGTTCTGGCAGTCGGGGGGCCAAACGTCGTCGTCTTCCTCTTCCACGCAGAACCTCCACGGCGATGGATTCAAATCCAAGCCCAAAACGGTATCGTCCGTCGCGAGATCCCTTCTCCCTCCTCGTCGTCGACTCCGACTCGACCCTGCCAACAAACTCTACTTCCCTTGTACGGCGTCGTTTCTCATTTAAACGCCCTCGCTGCTTTTTCTAAAAGCACTTATTACTGTAGCTGACGGATTATGTATTTGTGGGTTTAATTTTGTAGATGAACCTGGGAAACAGGTGAAAAGTGCGATCCGATTGAAGAACAGTAGCAGGTCACATGTAGCTTTTAAGGTATTTTCTAATTCCTCTCTGACATCAATCTTAAGAGTTATGTTGTTATAATTACTTGTATTTTAAGCAAAAATTTAGAATGCATTTATTTATTTATTTCTTATGTGGGTTATGTTGCATTTATTTATTTAATTGTTTTTTTTTTCTCTGTGATTATTTTTTATTTAGCTTCATTGACTATTTAAATTGGTTTTGTTTTTGCTGGTTTAGTTTCAAACTACTGCGCCGAAAAGTTGCTATATGCGTCCTCCGGGAGGAATACTTGCTCCGGGAGAAAGCTTAATTGCGACCGGTAATGCCCTTGCACTTGCTCTGTTGCTTCAAATAACAAATCTTTATGATTTGGATGCTCCATTGGTGGATAATTTACTTACTTTTGATAAAAACTAGTATATGCCCGCACATTGTATGCGAACGCTTTTTTGCGGATGGCGCTTTACCACAGTGGCGGAAATCATTCACGCTTATGCACCTTGGTGCGGGTTTGATCCCCACCGACTTCCCTTCCCCTAACAATGAATTTCTAACCTACTAACACTATCGCTCAACCCAAAAATAAAAATAAAAATAAAAATAAACTTTATACTTAATCATTGTTGTAAATTTTTTTTATTGACTTTGGATTTGATGATGGACAGTGTTTAGGTTTGTGGAGCAACCCGAGAACAATGAGAAACATTTGGATCAGAAGATCAAGGTTAAGTTCAAGATTATGAGTCTCAAGGTGAACGCAGGGATCGACTATGTGCCTGAGCTGGTAATATAGTGCTCTTTCGCCGACTTAATGTTCATGGTCATAGCACATTTTGTATTTTATGCATACATTGCCAGGATATTTGAGTGCTTGTTTCCAGTTGTTCGTATTATGCTTATTTTACCTTATATTGAGCTTTTGTGGAATTTGATTTTGTTGCTCGCTTGCATTGTGTTTTTCGGTCGGAAATTAGTACTGTCAATTTTAGTGTTTTGTTGCTTTTATGATCTTACAATTGATGACAACCCTTGGGAGACATCCGATAGAGTTGGATCATGCAATTGATGACCTTAGTTTTGTTAACTGACCTTTTCTTTTCATCCAGTTTGAGGAACAAAAGGATCAAGTGACAGTCGAGCGAATTTTGCGTGTTGTATTTTTGGATGCAGAGCACCCTGGTCCTGTAAGTTGAATGTGACTTACTTAATGGTACTTGTGTTTGCATCTCTTAGAAAATACCTTTCTTTCCAGTATTTGACATTGTGGTTTATAGGCGCTGGAAAAACTGAACAGACAGTTGGCTGAAGCTGAGGCTGCACTTGAAGTGCGTAAGAAGCCGCCTCCAGTGGACTCAGGCCCTCGGGATGTTGGGGAAGGCCTTGTAATAGATGAATGGGTATGAGTTTTACCAAACATCTGATCCGTAGTACAATGGGCTAAATTTTTAGTCTTATGTGCTTATGCGTAACATTTTGGTTTGTTCTGTTTTTTCAGAAGGAGCGGAGGGAGAAATACTTGGCTCGGCAACAGGTTGAAGCAGTAGATTCAGTGTAAACTGTGATTACCTTTTTCTGTAAGTGCTTTTGGATTGGAAGGGAGGTTCTCAAATGGCAATGTGGGTATTCTTTTTGCTCATCGATCTTCGGATAAGTGGTAGGGAGGTTCTCATATTGTGAGGAATTAGACAGGCTCCGGGTTGAGCTGCCCTCTTGTAGATAATAAGTTTTGTTTTAGGTTGAAAATAAGTGAACGACTCTATAGTAATCAGTGTGCTTGTACTTGTATATTTTCAATGTTGAGGTGCCCTAGTGTTCTTGGAAGTTTGGTATTATCGTAGTAAGAACTTTCGTTCTTTGACAAGGTGATATTTTAAACTATCCTAATCTACATGGAGGAGGATTCGAACTTCGGTGCTAGTAAGAAATGGGTTGAATGTTTAGCATTTAAACTGTCCAGCATCATCTTTCAAACGGGTAAATTGTGATTCAAAGAATTAAATTCGAAATGCGAAAATAATAGTTATAATCCTGAATGCAAATTTCTCTCCCATATTCTAAATGTCAAATCCCAACAAGCAAGGAAAAACACAAACTGAAATAAGAAAAAGAAATCAGTAACCCTACTATGAACACATCCTGTACATAATCGTCCTCCAATACCGGCCGGCCGTCCAGCCAGCGGAAACGTATAGCCGTATCAATTGTCCGGCAGCTGAAAGTCCTGCAAACCAAAAATTTGATGGGAAGGGTTCTGAACAAAGAGGGCCATGCCACATTTGGCTGGATTGTAACCGTCCCACAAGGAGAAGTTTATGGTTCCAGAAATGGTCTTCTTTGCAGCAATGTCTTTGACAGTGCAGAGCTTTTCAAGTCGTCGGACGACGAAGTCATTGGACAGGACACGTCCTTGGTTCTCTCCCTTGGGGCAGTCGGTAATCAGCCCGTTCTCGTACAGCGCCACCATCACATTGGCACCGTAGTTGTCCACCTTCGACCTCAATGATCCTGTTAGGGATACTTGCAAGGAGGCCGGTGATGGCCTTTGGAATGTTGCCTGTTTATCCACAACAAAACCAAGTTGCTAGTATTTATCCTTCACTATTTTGTGAACGGTAATTAGCCAAGTGTGACTAGCCACAACAGATAAAATTACTCTAACCAAAATCCTTCTAATGGTAACATTTTTGAATGTCCAAATCTTTGTTAGATTTACGAATAATTAAATGGTTTCTTGTTTAAATTCGTAGTTCAAATTTAAAGTCTAACAACATAACATCTCAGATATAACGTTTCATGTTTAATGAACTAGTTCAAATTCAAAGTTTAACAACTTAAAATTTGAAATATAACGTTACATGTGTCAATGAAATATAGGCTTTGAAAAACGTAGTTGCTTAACTTTAGCCTTTAGCCTTTAGCTTTCAACAAAAGTTGACACTTCGAAAGTTATCTTCCACCATTTGTAAAAGCGTCAAAAGTTGACATTGCTTTTAGGTGTACCAGAAAGTGTACATGTCATGGTAATATTTTCTCTAATCTATTTCCACTTTGCTACGAGATATTCTAGCAGTCATGCTTTAAGGTTAAAATATGATTAAATAAAGATGAAGGTACCTTTTGAGTATATCAATGATTGGGGTGACAATCATTGAATGTAAGCACTTGCAAATATAATTGTATTAAAAGAGCGTTTTACTTTTATGCATCAACGTGAAGAACATTCATTACTGCATATAAAGTTACAGGTTTAATTTCTCTTTTTTAATATCGCTTATACAAAAAAAACAAAAACAAAAGAAAAATTATTTGCAACTGGTAGGTGATTAGAGTCTTTCCTTTAAACTATTGTATTCCGAATTCAAATTCTTTATTTTCTTATAACTTAAGTTAGTGTAAAATATCGAGTATAGTAAAATATATAAAAATAATATTGAGAGCAGATGAGAATGCGAACCTGGAACGCCGGTGCAGGATATCTAGGTGCATCCTTGATCGACGTTAGCAAAGCACTCTCATCGTTGCCAACACATTGGGCCCTACCTTGAAGCACAATCTGGGGGGTGAACATGGTGTCCAGACCCAACGCCTCGACATAGGCCTTCTGCCGTACAGTCCACTGGCTGGACCCATAAGGGTCCTTCCAGCCCATGTAGTCCCAGTAATCCACGTGGAAGGCCAGCACAACCACAGGAGGCAGGTCCGTCCCATCAAAATCCCCCCTCCCAAGCCTCGACACTAGCAGCTCCGCGACCGGCGAGGTGGTGCAGCCCTGCGACGAGAACAGCTCCACCAGCACCGGTCCGCTCCGCTGCTGCTCCTCTGCCGAAACATGCGCGGTCGCCCAGGCCGCGTGCTTTTCGTGGGACGTGCCCGAGCCCCCCTTTGATCCAAAGCAGGAGAGGAGACCACGTGCCATAATGTTATTTATGTCGTATCTCGTCTCCTAATTGGTGGTAGTGACGGTGGTGGTGGCAGCAACGACGCTGGTCGATACTTCAGCTCAAGAAAAAGGGAGAGAATAAAAGAAACTAGTAAATGTAGATGTTTGATGTGGGATTAATGTAGAGAGAGAATGGAAGAAATTTTTTGGTAATGGGGGATGAAATGAGAGGGAGAGATGTGTAATATTATGGGAATGAGAAGGGAGAGGAGTTGGGTGGATGGTTGGGAGGGAAAGGTGGCGAAGATATTCTATTTAATTTGTTATTGGAAGAACAGCATGTTGGGGGATGAGCAATGGGACAGGTGGTGTTGTGTGATATGGTTGGGGGGTGTTGAATGAAACGTTACGTCGAGAAATTTTTATGTAATTTAAAATACTTGTCAGGTTGTATATCTGTTTACTTGTTATTTGACGGGAGATTACAATAACGAGACGGTATTTCATACACACTGAATAAAAATTCTTTTGGGACAAAGGGTATGTGGTTGACGCGTTGTTTGTCAGGTTGGGTTGAATGTCAAGAAAACAAACAGTTCCACCAACGACATATGAGGTGGGAGGAGGAAGAGATTTGAGCTTGTGGGGTGGAAATCTAGACTATAAACAAATTAGGAAAGCTGTCGTTTTAGCGTGAGGTTTAGATGGAAGTTGCACAACCTTCTGGCTACGTATTTTTTTTTTTGTTACCTTTTTAATTGGGTTTAATTAATAGGATCCATGATCTAATCCAGCTGGTGTTTTGAGACCATGTCGACCCCCATATAATGTAATGATTGGTCATCAAGTCGTTTTAGTGTTAGTCTAACAGCATCTCTAACGAGAGAGGTTGAATTATGGAACTGAAAAAGTTTTAGCTTCCACTTTATATCATAATTTTGATAACAAAAATGGGTATGTAAAGTGTGTTTTTGCTACATTGAGGGGACCTCGCTGCAAAATGTAAAACAGTGTATAGCTTAACATCTCCGGTCATATGTTGTATTTACACTATTTTCTCTAACCATTGGTGAACTACAATTAGAAAGACTGATAAAAGCTCAGAACTAGAGATGCTTTAAGCAGATAAGGCAAGTGAAAGTATAGGTTAGAAGACATTTTTAATAGTGTTTCGAGTACTGGATACCCTATATTTTTTAACCATAAATTTTTTGGTCAAAACACAAAAACTAAAATCTAACCTAACGGTTAAAAAATCTAAAATATTATATACTACGAAGCTTCATGAAAGTTTGCAGGTTAAAACCTAGAAATCGGTTTAGGTTGCAACAAAAAGAAAAAATAACACTCGGTGAGCAAAAATAGTTGAAAATATAACAGATTTAGATTTGTTTGAGATCTTTTAGAACAGGCTTGAACTATAATTTGTAGCCAGGAATTTTGCAAGTAGTGGACATGTGGTTAAAGAAATATAAAAATATGATGGAGATGCAGGAGATCAAACCCTGTACCTCTCGCATGCAAAGTTGACAAGTAGTGGACAAGTAGTTGACAAAAAAAAACTTAATTGATTGGCCCATGGATATAGGTGAACCAAAATTGAGCAAGGGCCTATCCAACAGCTTCCGTGATCCGAAATGGTTCATGACTTAAGGCGGGGCCTTGATTCTGAAGATGAAAGGCCGAGCTAGTTCTCATTTTCTAGCCCTAGTTAGGTTAACATTAACATATATAAAGGAAACTTGTATTTATTACGATTCAAAAATACAAGAAAAGTTTCATATGACTTATATTATGTGGTTTCACTTCTAATCACATCGAGATTTCTTGTGATAAAACTCTTTCAACTGCCATGTTGATGTTGTAGCTCTACCAATTGGTTTAGACAGGTGAGTTTTCCCCAGCCAAAAGGAGAGAATCAAATGAGTGGGATGTTCAATAATTTAGGTTTCATTACTTATATTTTATTCTGTCAAAACACAAATAATCTCTCCATGAATTTTGGAAATCTGTAAAACTGTTCCATTCTATTGTGTGCATAGTGGCTCACTATATATGATGATTGGTGACAAGATAAATGTAGTAGATAATTCTTTAAGAACAAACTAACCTAAATTCGTAGATCATCGTGTGGTATGATTTATATGACGTTGGAAAAAAAAATTCACAAAAAGATTTGGATTTCAAACCATTTTTCATATTTTTATACTGACCAGAAAAAGAAAAATAAACAGTTTAGAAATTAGCTTGCACAAAGAAATGCACCATCCAACTGCAACCACTTGATCTTTCCAGTTTCTTCAAATCTCTGGAATGCTTGAATATTGGCCCCTCAATGCATTTCATATTGTTCCAAACCATATAGTGGCCGTAACTGGACAAACATAACCATGCAATCATATATAGCAGGTGGACCACATGTCCAAAACCCAATTATCAAGCAACCTGTCCCAAATTTGATCGTGACCAACAACTGATTGAAATTTTTTCTACCTCCCAAACACTTCACAAGAGATTTTCTATGTAACCGGCTGTTCCCTCTACATATTTCTCATATCACATGACCTAGGGCTGGTTTGGTATTGATGTGCTTTGAAAAAAAGCTGCTGTGAGAATAAGCGGCTGTGCTGTGAGAATAAGCGGCTGTGAAATAAATCAGCAAAGTGTTTGGTAAACTTTTTTGTAAAAGTGCTTTTGGAAAAAAAAAACAGTCTGATAATGAGTCTTTTCATTAAAGGAGCATTGTAGCTCCATGTGCTTTGAAAAAAAGCCAGTTTTCCAAAGCTGCAAATAGCAGCTTCAGCTTTTTCCTTTGATTTCAGCTTATTTTCACAGCAGCTTCCAAAATAAGCCTTTTTTTTCAGTTTACCAAACACCTAAAACCCTCACAGCTTTTTTTCATTGGTGCTTTTTTTTTAAGCACCTCACTCCCAAACTCAACCCTAGTCATGTGATAAGAGACAAAAAAATGTATATACCGCAATTACACTTAAGATTTTTCTCACCAATAGGCTCATCCACGTCAAAAAAAGAATTGTAGTTATTAATTTGGCACATTGTGCAGCACATGCTGGTGTGCTGGCCACAAAGGAAAAATATCCACAGATTATGTGGCTGATGAGTGAGTAGCACCAGCTATATATCCCCTTGGTTCCGAGCTCAATATAAGCTGCACCACTACCACCTTTTCTATCCACAACTACTTAGTCTAACAAATTTGCATCACAACTCTTTTCCAACAAAGATTTTGCTTGTAAATTTCGATCTCCATCTTGTTCATAACCATGCTGGAGGGTAAAGCAGTCATCGTTGAGACTGACATGCTTCAAACCATGCAGCAGAAGGCACTTGACTTAACTTCCAAAGCCCTTGATTTATTTGATATCACTGAAGCGACTGAGATAGGCCGCTTCATTAAAAAGGTAATCACTTAGGAGTTAGGAGGACCACTTGACACAATATTTATTTCAGTTTTTAGATTTTAGATTTTAACTTTTAGTTTTTAGTTTTCAAAAAAATTGAATTTTAAAACAAAAATCAAGACAATGTTTTAAAACTTAGAAAAGTAGCTTTCAGTGGTTTTCAAAATAAGGGTGAGGTCTTCATATTACATGATTATCAAAGGTGAAAACTAAAAACGAAATTTTGTTCACTTCAAAATTTATTTGACGAGTGCTGGCTTGCTTAATTATCAACAATATGACAAGAATTATATTGACAATTTTTATAAAATTAATTTTATTTTTGTTTCTGCAGGAGTTTGACAGGACATATGAACCTGGATGGCAGTGCATTGTAGGAACAGATTTTGGTTCATTTGTTACACATTGCCACGGCTGTTTCATCTATTTTTGCGTGGGCAGCCTTGCAGTTTTGCTATTCAGGGGAGCTGCAGGTCCAGAAGCTGAGGCAAAGCAGCCGTGTGCAGCGGCCTTGGAGGCAATCCAAGCATGAAGTTCTTATTCTCTTCATCACTTTGTGCTTTAAGTCTGTACCCTGCCTTTGTAGTAGTGTAGGCTAGGTATTAGGACTGAAGAAGAAATTCTAGGGTTCGAATTTTAGATTCAACGATCCAGCTAGCTGTTTATATACATTTTCGTCATGTTTCAAAGGACTGCTATGCATTCGTTTAATGGTTGCTGATAAGCTTGGCACTGCTAGAGTTAGGGCTTATCCCTAGCTATGTAATTTTTTGTTTGGTTATGTTACAACCATTTGGGTGTTTATGTTAGCAGTCCCACATGGATAAAGAAAAGCAATGACTTTAAGTAGGATTACCCCACTCTAACTAATATCGAGGTTTTTTGTGGTAAAACCCCACACCTGATAGATTGGGCATGTGGTAAATTTGGGGACAATATCGGTGTCATTAGAGTGGGTCCCCCGGGTCCGTCGATCTAAAAAATTTCAACATGGTATCAGAGTCCACAGTTACGGGCCGTACAAGCTAAGGGCTTGTCACCAGGAAGTGTGGGCTCAGAAACAAGCTTGGACTCTTAACATAGAGCTGACATCTGAGTTCTTAAGAGCCATTTCCTGAAAAGATTGAAAACAAGTCTGGACTTCATTGGAGCCGACCTCTGAGTTTCAATTGCTGATGTGTGAATCTCCATGTGTGAACCACTAAATGGGGTTACACGTGAGGGGGCGTGTTAGCAGTCCCACATCAGTGGGAGTAAAGAAAAGCAATGGCTTTAAATAGGATTACCCTACTCTAACTAATACCAAGGCCTTTTGTGGTAAAACCCCACACCTGACAGATTGGGCAAATGGTAAAATTGAGAACAGTATCGGTGTTGTTAGAGTAGAGCCACCTGGACCCGTCGATCCAAAAAAATTCAACAGTTTATTCTTACCCAAAACGACCTGTGATATACATCAGACAGTTAAATTAAAGAATTTAAGTTCCAAGAAAAGGAAATGGAATTACATTATTCATCTGAAATGATAGCACATAAAGAAGTAACACATTGGAATAATTCCCTGGCAACAACCAATAACATGTACCAAGCAACTAGTTTGATTATTTGCAATTACCACAAAATAAATCGACACAGGACCGACAAATGATAATTTGTAGTAAATTAAAACAAGTTCATTTGATTTGTTTATCAGTTTATCTTTGTAAGTAGTAAGTCCTGTAAATCTTTAGGTCTCGTTTGGTGTATAGAATTGGATTGGACAGCTCAACTGATTCAATTTATGTTGGAAGGAAAAAGTTAGTACCAACTTCAAAATATTAAAATTTTAAAGCCTACAATAGCGTTTTAAAAAGAGCTGGAATTTTTTAAGCCATTGATCAATAACAATTGTGGAGAAATGCTATCGTGCAATGCTATTAATTACATATTGTGTCGTAGTGAAGTTAGCATTAACTTGTCTAAGCTAAAGATAAAAGAATGATTAGTCATGACACTACAAGAAAATAGGATATAACAACACTACCAGCACAACGTGCATTTTTCCTTGTTGTCGAAAACATGCTTTGACAACGTATCCAGAATATGGTAATTTTAATTTATATATCCATAATTTTGTTACCTAGATTTACTCTTTTAGGTTCTTTTCGGTGTTTTTAGATATATAATTAGATACCAATTTTAGATTTACTCTTTTAGGTTCTTTTAGATATATAATTAGATACCAATTTCTTGTTTTGGCGAAGACTAATCTTTTTGGAGTTTTAACCGCAGAGCTTTAGAAACAATGAATGATTTCTTACATTGAGATTAGTTTCATGAAATTGGTTGTTTGCATTACTCATATATTTAGAATCACGAAGTGATTGTGGAAGCACGAGCTGGATGACTGTTGGTTCATTCATGAATAGTGGTATGTCTAAATGATCTGTATTTTGCCTATTGATCTTGCACGTGGAGTAAATATTCTTGGTACGACAACACTGTGGATGAATGGTATCTTGTCGGTTTAATGTTGAACTTGCATGCAGAATGATCATTGGCATCACTACGGCACTGTAGATGAATAGTACTTTGTTAGATTACTGTTTGAATTTATGTCTTGGATGAATAGTGGTCACCAAAACTTAATTTTAACTTAACTTCTGCTTAGTTTACTCGTAGGGGTCTTGATTGTCTTGACAATCTGTCCCTCTGAACTTTTACTCTTCTTTTACTGGTTTGGTTTTAACTGTAGTGGCCGGCTTCTGGGAGAAAGCATCTGAAGAGCCTAAAGACAAATCATCTTCATTTTCAAAATCTAACTGACCATTTGGGGTAGCTGGTGAACTAAATCTGTAAGTTCAGAAGCTGACTTTCCTTTTGAGGAAGATGATTTTGACCTTCCTTGGAGGGAAGAGGAAAGGGAAATATCTGAAAGTAACTGTGTTGGAGGAACCATAAATTACTTGAGGGAACTCTTTAAGGACCTGGTCGAGGATTCATTATTGATTGAATTTGTCCAACCACTTGACTAATGACCCTAAAAACTTCTTCATCATGACTGACATAACATCCCTTATTTTAAAGATCCATAACACCTTGTATTTAGCCATGAAGTGTAAAAGAAGAGGGAATCTTTCACCGCATTTGTCTTTCTTGTAGTGAGACTGGAATGGGAGCCCTAGATACAGTCCACAAGTTATTATTTTTAATAATAGAACATTTTATGGGAATGCAAGTAACGTCACCTCTAGAATACACGATCTACTTAGTAATTTAATATGCCCAACCTTAAGTGATTTTCAGGTGGAAAAAAATGTTTTTATGTCTAGAATAATGCTTACGAAAGATAGTAATCAACAATTTTGGAAAGAAAAATTTATCAATGGATTATCAAACCTATTTGCCCACGAAATTAGACAAGTATTTGTTAATGAAGATGTTATCATCTCATAATATCCTTACTTATGGAAACATTATTATTGTTATCCAAAAAGAAGGACTAAAATTATGTATTGATATGAAAATAACTATACAAGTCAATAAAGATAAATTAAAAAAATTGCTACATATGAGTTAGGAGCATTTTGTGAACAATAAGGTCTACCCCCTTTGCTCCCTCTAGCTAGTAGAAAGAAATGAATAGAAAAATGCCCTACTAAAAACTCAAGTAAAAGATACTATAAATACAAAAACGAAAACAGGAATTTTGATACTAGCTAGTAAATTTTATGAGAAAAGTAAATCTAAAAAGCTGGTCTAAAAAAAACCAGTTAATAATACCTATTCTAAAAATCAAAGTAAAGATAAATGTTACAAATGTGGTATATATATATATATATATGGTCATTATGCAAATAATTATGCATTAACTAGCTAAAAATCTCTAAAGAAGAGAAAACAGATCTAATTACGATTCTAGAATTAGAATCCGACTCCATAGTCAAATCCTTCAAGCAAGTCTGAATCCCCAAACATAAACATAGGATGCAGAGATAGTTGTTGTAAAACAATTTTTGTTTTAAACAAACAGGAAGAAATTAATTAGTAAAATTGATGATTCAAAATTAAAATCTCAGTACTTCAAAAAATTAAAGAAATTAGTAAGTATTATAACCGTAATGTATTTTAACAATTTGAACCGTCTATCTTTTAGAACATGATTCATAGATCATTCTTGCAAAAAATTAAACAAATCCAAAACTATTATGACATTCATTTGTAGTGAAGAAAATTGACGAATACGGTTCTACAAAGAAACCCTAAACCTTTAATCTAACGGTCATATGGTTTAAAATTTTGAGTGATATGGTTTAAAATTTTGAGTTATTTTTTGTAGACATGATCTTTGAGGGAAGACTAAAAAATAGATGGTTCAGCTCGTTGAAATACATTACGAAGTGGGCCCCACAAAAACGAGTGTATAAAATTGTGTAAAAAAAAAAAAAAGTGGTGTCACATACTGGTACCCTATATCATATACACGTTGTGGAACCCTACCCAAAATGACAACGTCCAAACAGGTTTGTGGAACCCTACCTAAAATGAGAACGTCCAAATTAATAGGTTTGTGGAAAATGCATCCACAACGTTCTTAAGTCGTTGTACGTGGATGTTTTCGACAACCTTTTCTGAACGTTGCCAAAAATGAACTTTAATAAGATATGTACCACAACGTCTGGTAAATGTTGTTAAAACTGTTAACAACATCAAGATATATAACATCCTGATGCGCGTTGTCGAAGGTCTTTCACAACGTTCATTGCCTGTTGTCAAATTATGTTTTTCTTGTAGTGTGAAGGAAACTTATCGCTTATGATCCTACTTTCCCTCGTGATGACTGATCCATCTCCACGTTTAACTTCATAATTTGAAAGTTGGCATCCGTTTCTTCTTACATGCATGCATTGAATATAGTGAGAAATTCAATTGAAACCTATAAACAGAGAGAAAGAAAACATATGTATATTCCTTTACTTTTTCAACAACATTAACACTGATTACATTGTGAATATATCTAGCTACATTGCTTAGATATTAAGCTAACATAAGACTCTTAAGATGTTGACACTTGTAACAATCTTACACCATAGACTCTTAACCAACTTAACTACCTCACATACATCCTAACCATCTCACACACATGCACATATTATAGTTATCATCCTCCCTCAATCTCAGAGTGTAGCTTGCCAAGTCTGAGATTGTAGCAGTGTGTTTGATATAGAGGAGCAGACAAACCCTTTGTAAGGATATCAGCAAACTGCTCATTGGAGGAAACAAAGTGCACTTGCAGAAGCTGCTTTGCCACCCGTTCGCGGACAAAATGAACATCAACCTCAATATGTTTGGTCCGCTGATGCATGACGGGATTGTATGCAAGAGCTATAGTAGAAAGATTATCACAGTACAGGGTCGTCGGACAAGGAACATCAATTTTCAAAAAGTGAAGAATCTGTATGATCCAATCAATCTCAGCAGAAGTACTTGAGAGTGCTCGGTATTCAGCTTCTGTAGATGAACGAGAAACTGTATTCTGTTTCTTGAACGACCAAGAAATGGGATTTGGCCCGAGGAACACGACTAAACCGGTAGTAGACCGTCTGTCATTAGGGTCTCCAGCCCAATCAGCATCACTGAATGCATGAAGCTTCAAGTCTCATTTGCGAAACTGAATGCCAAGGTCTATAGTACCTTTTAAATATCTAAGAATCCTCTTCACAACAGCAAAATGAGAGTCCATTGGACAGTGCATGAATTGACAAACCTGATGAACCGAGAAAGAGATATCGGGCCTGGTGAAAGTGAGATATTGAAGAGCACCCACAATGCTTCGATAGAGAGAAGGATTATTGAAAGGATGGCCATCATCTTTCAATAACCTATTATAAGGTAAGCAAGGTGTTGAGCACGGCTTAGAATGAACCATGTCAGCTTTAACCAACAAATCAGAGACATATTTAGACTGAGAGAGAAACATTCCACTTGCATTCTGTGTGATTTGGATCCCAAGAAAATAATGAAGAGGACCTAAGTCTTTAATATCAAATTCCTCAGTCAAAGCTTTAATCACTGCAGCAATAGGGACAGAATTACTCCCTGTGATGATAATATCATCCACATAAAGGAGGAGAATGACCACATAATGTCCATCATGCTTGACAAATAAAGACGGATCAGAATATGTTGAAAGAAACCCCAGAGAAGGAAGAAAAGATGTGAACCTCTCATTCCATGCTCTCGGGGCTTGTTTTAAGCCATACAAAGATTTATGCAATCTGCAAACATGGGTAGGATTATATGAATCACTAAACCCTGGTGGCTGGGACATATACACTTCCTCATTAAGAATGCCATGAAGAAATGCATTCTTCACATCGAGTTGACGCAAAGACCACCCAAAATTTGCTGCCAAGGCTATAACTAACCTCACAGTTGTTGGTTTGACAACTGGACTAAAAGTCTTTCCATAGTCAATACCCTCTTCTTGGTTGAAACCTTTGGCAACAAGCCTTGCTTTGTACCTGGAAATAGTCCCATCAGCATGTCTCTTAATCTTGAAAACCCACTTGCAGCCTACCAAATTCTTGTTATGAGGTAATGGGACCAAAGACCAAGTATGTTGTGTGTTAAGAGCAGCCAATTCTTCTTCCATAGCAGAAAACCATAATGGAGACTTTAGAGCAGACTTATAGGTGGCAGGTTCCATTTGAGAAAGATCAACTGAATCAGCATCTTGAACCACAGAAAGAAAAGCTTTCTTCTTCGAAATACCATTTTTGGCTCGGGTTTGCATAGAATGAGTGTTCATAGGAGGAATAGGAAGAAGAACCTGCAATCTGTCAGGTTGAAATTCATGTTGTATGGCAACACCAGGAGCACGCGAAGGCAGAGTATGAGACTCATGAAAAATCTCAGAACATGACACATTTGGAATCGCAGGAGCCACAGGGAATGAAGAAGAGGATTGATGGCCTGTTGATGCAGTAATGGACTGTAATGGAGTAGAAGTACCACTGTGTTGATCAGAACATGGATGTGGCATAGTCTCTGGCATAGTAGGTGTCCTAGAATGTGGGAGGGACACAATATGATTGGTACCAGTGACTAATATGAATGGAGATGATGAGGAGGGTATAAATGTAGATTTGGAGTTAATAGAGACAGAACATGTAGCAGACAGGGTGAGATATGGAAATTCTGACTCATCAAACATTACATGTCTGGAAATATAAAACCGGGTATGAACAATGTCATAGCAAATGAAACCTTTGTAACTGGAAGCATAGCCTAGAAAAATGCATTTGATTGTCTTGGGTTGTAACTTGGTACTGTTATATGGTTTTAGTAACGGAAATACTGAGCAACCAAATATTATGAGGTGATGAACATCTGGAATATCATTAAACAATATTTCAAAAGGAGATTTATTATAAAGTGTAGGAGATGGCATTCGATTGATAAGGTAAACAGCAGTTTGGACAGCAAAAGACCAGAAAATTGGTGGTAAGGAAGCTGTTTGTAATAGGGTTATAGCAGTTTCAATGATATGTCTATGCTTCCGTTCGGCTAACCCGTTTTGCTCAGGGGTATAATGGCATGATAGTTGATGTTTGATGCCTTTGTCCAACAAAAACTTGTGAAAAGATTTACTAAGATATTCTCCTCCACCATCACTTTGTAATGTTTTAATGGAAGTGGAAAAATGATTGGAGACAAAATTAGAAAAACCAACAAAGGTAGAGAAAACATCACTTTTATTAAGAATGGGAAACAACCAACAATGTCTAGTGCATTCATCAATGAATGTCACATAGTACCGAAAACCATCTATCGAAGTACAAGGAGAAGGACCCCATACATCACTATGAATGACTTCAAATGGGTGGAGAGACTTAGACACAGATTGAACAAAGGGCAATTTACAAAACTTGCCTTCCAGACATGTATGACACATTACAGGCAAGGAATCAGGTGAGACAGACAGATTACACTTCTTTAACATGACAGAAATGACAGAATTAGATGGTGACCTAATCTACTATGCCAAAGACTAGAAGATACTTGACGGCCAAGATAGGCAGCTTGAGGCTGAGAAGAGAGAGCTCGAACTCTTGCTGGAAGTGGTATGGGATACAATCCATTACTGCATTTTCCTTGAAAGAGAATCTTCCCTGTGACTTTGTCCTGGATCCAAAAACAAAAGGCATCATAGATCAACCAACAATGATTATCTAAGCACAATTTATGCACATATAAAAGGTTCTGGGATAGTCCAGGAACACAAAGAACTGAATTTAATTGCAAAGGTTTTAAAGGAGTATGAAGAGTGGAGGAACCAATATGAGATATTGATAAACCTGCACCACTCGCAGTCTGAATGATTTCATCAGCAGGGTATGGAGATGCCAAGGACATATTACTCAAGTCAGCAGTCATATGGGAAGATGCTCCAGAATCAGTGAGCCAAAATTGTTGAGGAGGAGCACTTAGCTGATGATGTGGTGATGAACAAAACATGCAAAGCAGTTGGAGCTTGAGTAGAAGGGTTAGAGTTTCTGAAATGACAATATTTAGCACTATGATTCTTCTTCCCACATATTTGACAACCCTCAGAAATGGCACTATCAGAATTCCGGAATTGGCAGGTAGGAGCGAAGTGTCCAAACTTGTCACAAATTTGACAAGAGTTACGAGAAACACCCTGTTGCTTTGGTGGAGAAGAACCAAGAATGCCAGGAGCTGAATTCACATTATAATTTCCATAAGTGGACTTGGAATTCCCAAAGCGAGACTGAGAATTGTACTGAAATTTCCCTTTGTATTTGTTCTTGCTGTGGTTTGGCCTGATCCCAGAAAGACCAGAGGAATAAAATGTAGATGGAGAAGAACCACCATAAGGAGTATCAGTTGAATGACCCTCAAGTTTAGAGACACTGCCATTATTTTGAGCAACCATAGCAGACAAGAAAGGTGTAATGGGAACGTTTTCAACCATTGCTTCCTCAGCAAGTAACTGAGATCGGAGATCTTTCATGGAAATGACATTTTCACGGCCTCGAATAATAGATCTCAGCGTATTATATTCAGATGAGAGACCATTCAAGGTCAAAATCACAATATCATCATCATCGAACTGAACCCCAGCAGCAAACAGATAATCACGAGCTTCTTTAATGCGTTGCAAATATATCGAAATCAAATCAGTACCTTTCTTGATGTTTTGTAATTCAGATTTCATATGAAAGATCGTAGCTTTAGTGACAATCGAAAACTGTTCTTTGAGACGCTGCCACAGATCATGAGCGCTGGAACTACCGATCGCACAAGAAACTGCTGAAGGAGATAAAGTAGCTGTGAGTAATTGCATCAATGCCCGATCGTGCATTTTCCAAACCTTGAATTCATCACTTTCAGTCGAAGATGAAACATTACTTGAAGGGACAGATGAACCCTCAGAAATAGGAACATTGAATCGAGCAGGACATGGATGAGACCCATCGACAAAACCCATAAGGCCATGACCTTCAAGTAGCAATTCAATCTGGAAATTCCAAGTTAGATAATTGGAATCATCTAGTTTGACAGTCACAGAAGAAGAAAATGTGGATATGAGAGACGTGATAGGAGATTGAAGAATCTGCAGTTGAGCAGAAGTCACCATTGCAGACGAAGAAGGAAGAAATCTAAATGAAGGATTTCTTAGAGGAATTATAACGAACACTTGATGTGCAAAGAGAAAGATGCACCCAGTCGAAGACACGGAGAAGAATCAAGGCCCGAAGAAGAAAAAGAAGACAGAACGTTGATTCAAAGTATAGAGCGGAAGCAGAAGAACAAGATCGAGAAACCTTCAAGCCGAAGCTTTTCAGGCGAATGATACCATGTAAACAGAGAGAAAGAAAACATATGTATATTCCTTTACTTTTTCAACAACATTAACACTGATTGCATTGTGAATATATCTAGCTACATTGCTTAGATATTAAGCTAACATAAGACTCTTAAGATGTTGACACTTGTAACAATCTTACACCATAGACTCTTAACCAACTTAACTACCTCACATACATCCTAACCATCTCACACACATGCACATATTATAGTTATCAAAACCAACCCTATACACGTATGCCAAAATGAAGGGCCTTAGTAGTGTTTAAGCAAGAGGCAGCACTAGTTAACTATAAGTGTGCATGCTAGAGGGAAACTAAAACTAATGATGCCTGCACCTGGTCTACAGTAATAGCTAGAGACTGAAGGATGTTGTTTATATGGTTTTGGTTGAAGAAAATTTATGTGCTAATAGAGATTTTAATAATTCTACTTAATTATTACTGCCCCTTACATTCTCATAATTGTACTTAATTATTACCCAAGACACCATTAATATCATGGCCTCCCCTCGTTCTATTTATACAAAATTGAGACATTAATACATAACCAAACTTCACAATGCACACAGCCTTTGACTGATCGCTATAATCAATCAAAAAAATCATCTTGATCATTTGGCTTTGGAGACGTCAACAAGGCCGTATACAATCTGAGCCTGTCCTCTCCCATTGAAGAACACCTTGACACAGGTCTCCTAGGCCTTATAAAGGACAACGAAGTCAGTGTTAAACGGTGCTTGTACCTCCTCCAAGCCAACTGAATCGCCACAGCAGCCCAAGTCCTCCAACCAGGCGAGTAGTACCTTGCACTTCTCTTAACCTTTTCGTTCACGAATGTGTAACGGAAATGTTGTGTCACGTATTTCACATCCTCAGCTTCAAGGCTAAATGCCTCTGTGGTTTCAAGAGTGACTAATGTGGAGGAAGATGGTGGTAGTCTTTCTATAAAGGGCCTTCTGAGACACCATGACAAAAGCTCATCGCCGCTGAAGTTGCCAGGGCCTAACATGCAGCAACTTTTCACACCATCTCTGAGAACTTGGCTGCTTTGAAGGTGACCCCTTACTACAAACAGCATTCTTTGAACTGGATCTCCTTCTCTAGTTATCTGTATGAAGCTCATAAAGGTTACTGCTAAAATTTGAATTGCGTAAAGAAAAGGCAGGACTAACCATTTTATTCTATGTACTAATGCTACCACATTTTACTTTGAAAGTTACTATTCAATGAGCGTGTAATAGAGTTAAACTAGAATCGAACGTCTCTTGCTGTGAGTGTGGCCTAGGTTGCACATAAAACTATAAGGTCCACGAGTATGGTCACAGTTCTTTTTAACCAACAATTATCATCTATGAGATTTGAACTTAGAACCTCCAGTCCAACAAAATGAAGAATGAGTTTTGCTAGATAAATTGTCATATGCCACAGGCACGGTTATATTAAAGAATAGTCATATTGGTAACTTACAGTTTCTCCTTTCGGGAATATAAGAGACTTCACGCGGTCACAAATATTCTCAAGAACCAGATCATCCATGTGTTGGAACAATGGCACCTGAAACAAGTTTCAAAAACTATGGAATTATCTCTATATATTCTATTGGTATTATAAAAAAATAACTACCATGCATGCACCTATGTAGTAATGTTTGTACTTAGAGGTGCTCAACTTTAGTTATATGGAGGCTGGCGCTAACCATTATTTGACTAAAGTCAATCTAGATTAGCAGTGTGTACAGAAACGTACCTGTCTCACTAAGTCCAAGCAAAGATGGTATTTGATGTCCCTCCTGAGGCCCTCAGGGAGATTTCTGATCATCTCACATTCATCTACGCCACGCATGGCGGCCCATCTCTGACGCTCGTAGTTTCGCACCCGCTGTCTAAACCCTTGAGGCAACTGCCTCTTCCTCATCCACCACTCTATGTTTCTCATCTTCAATTGCATTGCTTGTTTCTTGGATGTTGTGGCATGCAAAAACACCTGTGCGTACATATTATATTATCAAAATATGAATAAAGACTCTTGACAAGACGATATCATGTCTAAATGTGTCCTAGTTCATAGTTCGACAATGATAAATCCTAAAATTACCTTTATGTTTCCTATCAACATGGTGACCAAAAGCAGCCCACTGGTTAGAACAATGATGTTGAAAACAACCTCTAACCACTCGGTTGAGCTTTCCAAGTTTCCAAAGGTGCTGCACATAATTAAATATAATTCAATCATTTAACACTTAACACAAAGGTTAATAAAGCTAAAAAAAAACAATAAAAATAATTAAGAAAGGTTGGGAACTAAGGAGGTGAAAATGAATAGTGCCTGAGAGTCATTAGGCCCCAAAAGATGGGAAAAAGGATCTTCTCCAATCGGCTATCATTTGTGACAAGCTGAACAGTCCATGAATAAGCTCCATAATCGTAATGATCGGCATTGTCTAAGCACGTCGACCGTGCTTTTCTGTTCTCTGCCCAGGCTAGTCTCGCTGCTTCTCTTAGAGTGTTTGTCGCTCCATAGTAAATAGAGTCCTCGCAAGCTAATATTCTGAGGCCACAACCACTTGTTTCTCTGCATTGCTCTTTCAAGCATTTCTCTGCCCTTTGGATTCCTAATAAGTACCAACATGCTCCTGCAGCCTGCAAATTAACATCAGATTATAGAAATAGAGAAATATAATTAAACATGTTTAAGTCAAGTGTGTCCCGTGTCGCAGCTTTGGGCCTTTCCTGCGCAACTTAGGTGGAAGGCAAAGAAGGCTCCCTTCCAGAAGGGCCCGAGCCATCAATGAGATACCACCTTAAACTTAATTAAGTCTCTAAGCTATAAACCCTAAACAATGGTACTTAATTTGGATGACTATAAAAACAAATTATGTTTAGAGTTTTGAAGAGGATGTCTTTGGAAACAGTATTATCTCAGAAAATATAATTAGAGAACCTTAAACTTTCTTAACTACATTTGAAGTGAATTTCTCTCATGTTTATATTTAATTTTATTCGTTACTTTTGTTTGATTATACAATATGATGATGATCAGAAATAAAAGGTTTTTAAGATGAGAGCAAATGTGTTTGATTATTATTTTGCTAGTTGTAAAAATCGGATATAAAATGTGAAGTACGAGTCGGTGAGACAATGCTTAAAAAGAAGGTCCAAGTTTTTGCCCTCATTCTTGATATTGAGCAGAAATTTTTTATTGTGACGGGAACACGGTGGTACATCACGTGTTTTTATGTAGGTAATAGAAAATTTTATTTTTTAAGTTATTAACTTTTTAACACACATATTCCACTATTTGTTTAATGACACATGATATACCATCTCGTGTGCCGATCACACTGAAAAATCTTTGAGAACGTACGATTTCCAGTCACATGCATCACGATTGGACAAATTCTTCTTGTTTTCAATTCATGATTAATCACTTGGGTACATTTTGTTAATCCTCCTGATCTTATCTTCTCTTTATAAGTGGAGTAATTTTCACCCATCGAAAACCCTAGACGCATGGGCTACCTGCATGGATCGAAAATCCAACACTTTTTTACATAAAAAAAGTGAATGTTATAGGGAGGCAGATTCTCTGCCCTCCCACTTCCCGTGCCCTCCTGTTTATGTGGTCACGGTTAAGTCACGTCAATATTTTTGTGAAAGAAAAAAAATCCCTTCTTCAAACTGCCACCCAACAAATTACTCATATTACAATACCTATATTTATTTATTTATTATTATAACTTATGTTCATGAAATATCAACTATATCACCTATTATTTTTGTAAGACATTATGCGACTGTCACACTCAAATTGATTTCCAGGATTGCAAACTCTCCCTTATTTTAGTATGTTATATTAATAAACTGTCAATATTAAAACCTCTAAGCATTAGTTTACCTAATTAAAAATCTAACAATATAACATATCAAATCATATGAATAAATTACCATCCTAAATTATAGTTAGACTCCCTATATATATGAGAGACGGAGGGATTTATGGAAGATGAATACTTACATGGGCAGCGACAAAATATGCAATCAAGTTGAGGGCTATCCCCCACCAAACAGTTCCAAAAATGTAGCCAGAGAGATTTTGCATCCGACGCAGGAGGCAGACAGAGTGATAGATCTTTGGGAGATATTGGAAGAAAAACATCAAGAACACTGTCATCACTACGGTCACCGATCCTCTCTCCAATAGCGAAGGAATTACCACCCACAATATTATCTGAAATACAAATTAGCTAAAACACTTCGTTTCAAGGAGTACTTTGATTCAGGTCCAAAAAATTTGAGCTGTTGCTGAATTTAGTCCAGTTCCTTAATTTTAATTTATGCATATTCTCTCAAAATTTTAATTTAAATATATAGATATAAAAATCTAACCAATTTTATGTAAAATAGTTAGAATAAAATTGATATGTCATCATATATGATCCCTTTACCAATAGATTGATAAAATACATTTAATCTGTGATATAAATATCTTTGAAAATAAATAAAAATTAATCTACCTATCATCCATAAAAATAGTTTTTAAAAAGGGAAGTGTTATTGACACTCCAAAAATCTCATTATACACTCCTCACAAGTGTATTTTTTTTTCCAAATATAGAAAGTTTGGAGTGTAGAAAGAGATTTTTGGAGTGCTAATAACAATTCCCTTTAAAAAATTTCGTCTTCCATAGATTTATAAATCCATACTAGTATATAGGTTGATATATATATATATAATCTACAATGTCGACTAGTTAACACATGTCATAGAGGTAGAAAAAATGAGATATGAATTAGGAGCAGGAAAAAGGAGAAATAATATTTAATTCTTATATTTAATCTTAAAATTGGGTAAAAGATAAACCTATAAATAAGGGATGACATTTATCACAATTTAACAAAAGATAATAGATAAAAAAAAGTTGATGTGGATATCCAGTAAACCTAACCCAACAAAGTGGACCAAACTCAATAATAGGGGTGGGCACGGTTTGGTTCGGTGCGGTTTTGAATGAAATCAAAACTGAAATCAAATTATTTTGTGGTTTAGTTCGGTGCAGTTGTGAAGCCAAAACCGAAATGAAACCAAACTGTTTGGTTCGGTTCGGTGTGGTTTCAAACGGTTTCGGTTTAGTTTTTAAGAAAAAATGTACAATTTGCAATTTAACATATTAATAAGTATTTACCAGTAGCAATAGGAAAAAGACATTTGTTATGTAAACAATTAGCATGTTGCATGCAGTTGTGATGTTAAAACATGTTTGTGCAACAAAAGGGTGTCCTGTTCAAGGTATAACATAAAACAAGTTGAATAACTTTGAATTCATTAAACGTGAGCGAAACTTTCATACTAGAATATGTGATACCATGCTTCAAATGAGTGGACTTCATTAGATCATTGTTCGACTCTTGATAACAAGATTAGTCCACCCTTGTACATATATGTGTGTGTGGTGTGATGGTATAAAATAACAAAGGTCCTTCAAGTTAATGAACGAAAGAAAGTGATGAATGATGATATTCTAGTGTGGTTGAGTCCATATTAAGTGTATGGATTCTAATAAACAACCAATTAAAACATGAAATTTAATATGGACATTTAATTAAATGTTTATTAATATTTACAGTGCGGTTCGGTTTTGGTGCGGTTTTCAAAAGCTAAAACCGAAACCAAACTGTTTTCTATGTTGCGGTTCGGTTTCAAAACCGAAACCGTTTCAAAATCGTAAAACCAAACCGTTCGATGCGGTTCGATGCGGTTCGATTTGGTTCGTGTTTCAGTTTCGATTTTCGGTTCTAAGTGCCCACCCCTATTCAATAATAACTCACAAATTGAACTTATATCAAGTTTACTCTAGTTTCAATATTAAAAAAAAAATGTGTCCTTTTTGTAAGAGCAGCATGGCAAATTTGGTCTACTTAAAATGTTTTATCAGTAATGGAAAATGAACATATTCGTGTTGATTTGTTCCAAAATAAATAATTTTTAATACGAGTAACATTCTACACTAAAAATGATGTGGGAGAGTTAGTGGCTTAATGAGAAAAGTTCTAACCACTAAGGCAATTAACTACTTGTTAAAAAATAAATAAATTAAAATAAAATAAATTAATAATAAAAAAATAAAATAAATTAATGATTAAATGCCATAATCATACCTTTTAAAAAAAATCAAAACAAATAAAGAAAAACAAGGACCCTATATTTCTTAAGCAAACCAAATGCTTTAGACAAGAATTTTTCCATCACACCCTCATTCAATTTTTCACTGCGTATTACTCACAATAAAACTAAAAGGAGGGTGTATATAGCACCACATATTACTATATTAGGATTTAAATAAAAAGATATTGGGGCTCAAAATTATAGTGCAAGGAAAAACAAACTGTTTTATGTTTTACGTTGTCTTTATTCTATACCCTTTTGAGTGTTGCTATCCATACACATTTTTTTACCTTTCACACACCCTTTGTTAATTTCTATCATTTGATTATCTTTAATTCATTTGATCCAATGGTCGAATATTGAGAGGTGTGCGCGAAAAGTAAAGATGAGTGTGTGGATAACACCACCCTATCTTGTTTCTGGATGGATACGTAGAGATTATATAGCTCACATGTTACAATCTCTCCTCTCTGCAAAATACGTATGCAGTGTGCTGTATGCATAAAGACAGCAAACCTTAAACAAACGGACCCGCATATCTTTGATAATTACAAATGATAATTACAAATATAGAGAGAACCCACGCCAATTATCACAATAAGGACAGCAAACGGAAAAAAAAATAAAAATAAGGACAAAAGATAATGATGCTGATTAATAAACATAGTAATGATGATTAATAAACAATTACCTTTAATAATCCCCACAAATTTTTTGAACAAACTAAGGGATGAGAAGTGAGCTAAGCCTCATAAAGAGCAAACAATAATGTAGTTCAAATTCCCTTTTAGCGAGAATCGAACATAAAACTTTTCACTTATAAGTGAAGAAGAATATCATCAGAACGTAGTACTAAGTGACAATATTAATTATATTTAGACATGCTAAATTCACACAACTCCACTTAAGCTTACACACGCATTGTCATGGAGATAAATTTTACCGTCATGTGGGACCATCAATATTAGTCATACATGCGAAAGTAACTATGTTAGTTTTGTGTGTTGTAATAGCATCAACTAAAATTAATTAGTGAATTCTGACCTGGGGTATGGGGATAATAACAAAGAGGTCAAACAAAAACCCCTTCTTCGACTTCAAGTACTTGAGAGCCACAGACCTTGGACTAGTGTCGCGCAGCCCATTGGCTCCTCCACCATCCCCGCCAACCATGGCCGTGAAGGAGTAGCGTTTGGCCATCTTCAGCTGCAACCACATGTTCCACAAGTGCAACACGTCCGTCATGCAGCGGAGCACCGTCACCGTGATGGCGAACCACCCGTCCACAAACAGACACATACAGCTCTGGCTAATGGATAAGGCGTAGAAGAAGAGAGGGTCTATGATGAGCCCCGTTGCACACACAAGGAGGAAAACCCTGTTCCATTCTTGAACCCATTTCGCTCTCGGGTCGAGAACTTGGCCGAGTGACCAACCGGGCCTCCTCCTCTGCCGCGACGAACACATGTTGTACAAGCAGTTCTCAAAATTTCCTCCATGAGATGTAGTACTTCCATCACTCTCTGCGTCGTCTTCTTGTACCTCGTGATCTTCGTGATCTTCAGTTTCGGATTCATCCTCGGAGATGTAGTTATGCATGCGTGAAGAAGTCTGAGAAATTTCTTGCTCACCAGGCATGGTTATGAGTAATGGGATGGGAGGAATTAAGGTATGAGTTCTGATGAGCAGCTTTGAAAGAATATATGTGTTCGCGTAAAGGACAACAATAATTGGAGAGATGAAAAGGAACCAGTGAAATAGGCAGGGGGAAGAGAGGGTGATGACAAATTTGATTGTGAACTTACCAGATTGCCCTCCGGTTATATCCACTCTGGAATTTTTGGTTACTGAGTAGTACAGGGGCGATGTGTGCTTGTTTGACAGTTCACCAATTACCCCAAAACCATATATGCATCAAGTCGGACCGGACACTGTCATTGATGTTGCTTTACAAAATTCGAGTTGAGCCAAAATTTCAAGAATTCCAAGCATCCAAATGGGGATATTTGCTCAATTTCTTGAACACCTACAAGCAAAAGTTGCAGACATCACAATTATATTCTCACTAAATAAGGAAAAATCCTACGTGCTTATACCTTTGTTTGTGTCTTCTTTGTTTCGATAATTAGGTGAATTAGTGATTGTATTTGTTAATTTTATTTCCAATTTCAATTGAGTAAACCTGACTCGTTCATTTTCTTTCATAAATTAGTGTAATTCATGGTTTTTTTTCTTCTCAATTTATAAAAATAATCATAATCCAACCACATCAACCGTTGGATCCGAGGAATTTTTGTCTTCTATTACGCACGAGTGCATCACAGATGGTGCGCAGTGCGCTACATAGAATGAACTCCAACCACATCTCAGCTCTTATTTGGACGTGGCAGCCGTTCCACATGATAGTAATGGCCTGGACTAACATTCGGACTACGAATGAAAACGCCTTTGGGCGTGGAATCCTTTTTGGAGATTTTTTTGCCCTCCGTTGGTGATGAGTTTTTAATCAAAAAGACTATATCCCTTCATTTGACATTCGATTGTAGATGACCTTAGTCTCTTTGGTCACTTTAAATGCAAAAAGGAGAAAAAAAAAAAAAAAAAAAAAGAGAGAGAAAGACACACGGGAGCATATAAACGATGTTGTCTGTGGTCACTCCATGAGCAGCTAAGAGCATTTAATGAGATGTTTACTTACTAAGGATGAGCCCATATTTGTGATAAGAATTGAAATACTCAAGACTGGGTCACATGGACGAATTTAATTAACATTATCCTGCCCAAAATGAATTGCAACATGTTTTAGAAATATTTTATTTTTTAAACTAAGGGAAGTATCTCATTACACATAAATGGCAGACTAAATAAAAATAATCTTTAACGTTAAATATAGCTGATTCGTTATATAAAATCTCATCACGTATGGACTGCTTTACGTGATTTGCTAGTGTATATTGTGGTACATGAAATGGATTTTGTTACTTATTAATGTAGATTAGTTAAAAGTGGTATTATGGTAGCCATATGAAAGTAAGGATTATAGATTCTCCTATATGAAAAACAGTTGTGTATAATTAAAGTGATTTAATATGTATTTATTATTCAAAAATTCCTATTCATCAAATTGAGAGGAGTAGTCATCTTTCCTAACGACGGGTGGGTAATTAATTAGAGCTTTTTAAGGAAATTAATCCTCTTATATATCATAGGGTAAGGATAGGGAGGTTAAATTTGTAGACCAAATTTTGCATACTAAATGACATACAAGTTGATAATTAGATTATTACTTTAATTACTGATTAACGTACTTATTTTCATTGGACACATCATTTAGTTTACAAATTTAGTCTACCTAGTATTACTCTACATCATTTGTGTCACTAACGTTACGTGTATTTGTGCGTAATGTGCAAAAGACCGAGAGAAAAACCTATTTCTCGACACTAAAGGTTCGCCTACATAATGATCTATACACTTATTATATCTTTGTTGATTTGAAGATTAATTATCAAATGTGTTTTACTGAATTTCCTTTCTTGCATGTTATTGAGAAAATCATAAAGTTTTAGGTTTCAGTTTATGTATTGGTTGAATCATGGATTCCTGCAAGCTTTGGTTTTGTTTTAATCAGTTGAGTGAATCAATTTATCTTCTCTCGTTTGTTTTCTGTTTTGGTCGTGGGGGTATATATGTCTCACACACAACTCGTTGGAAAGAGATGAACATTCTGATCTGGCTCTCATATAGTTTCAAACACAGCATGTGATAAATGCATGGAATGGTCCACAATTCTATGCGTATGTCTTGTTTCAGTTGTGTGGGGATCATATAATTGGTTCCATGTAAAGGAGAGAGAAGAATTTTGGTTCAATTGTTGGATCAAGAGCTGAAAATATAATATTGTTTATTTATTAGTTTTTACTACAACGAAAAAGCAAAATTCTTCCAATATATAAATTCTGAATATTTTTGAGATCTAATTAATCAACCTGGCAGTTGTCTGTGGTTATAATCTTCCAAAATTCCAGAGGTGAAGTGAAGCGAAGATTGTTTAGCATGTTCACAACTATGCTGTGATAGGGTTAACTACTAAGCTTGGTTAGACTGCACCTCCAAATCTCGAAAGCTAAAAGAAAGACATATATATATCCACTCATCTCTGGTTCTCCACATAATAGAAGTCTTTCTATTGGCATGGTTTCACGAAATATATTTTCGTTTATTGCGAGGATGTGTAGAAATGTATGTCCAACATCGGAAATTTATCAAGGGAAATGGTTAGTACTCGTACAATTGTTTATATAATAAAACATCAACTTTCTTTAGTTATATATGTTGAAACGCATAATTTTCAAACTGTGGATTTGATATTGAAAGATTGGATGCTGAAACAAAATTGACCCCTCAAATATATATACATATAGACATGTATACATATATATATATAGACATGTATACATATATATATGGGTGCATATGCAACTTGTAATTGCCATAAACATATGCACGGCTTCTGTTTGGCATAACTGCGTGAGAGTGATCTTGGGTAGCTCCCATCTTCGTGGATTCCTTTTACCGGCTCAAAATATTCCAGTATTTGGGAAAATATCCAGAAAATTAAAATCACGACGTCGTAAATCCGTAACACTGTATGTCTGTAACACAGTAAAGGGTAATTTGGGAAATGAAAAAAAAAGTGTTCTAGACCTAGAGCTAATTAAGCTAGATATAGAGGTGGGGAAACAAAAGAAGAAGGGTGGGGGCAAAGAGGAGTCTTGCGGGGGAAATGAAAGGAAAGGGACTGGGGAGGGACGTGGTAGCAGCCACACAAAAGTTCGAAGAAGCTAGGTTCCATGCAGCTTCGTCTCTTTGTTTGTTTCCTCATAATTATATTTTATCGCTATCTGTCAAAGTATATGTGAAGACCGTTGCTTGTACAGCAACCTACTTGGACAATGGTCACATTTCGAAATTCTGGACAATGGTCAAAACAAACTCTCTTTTTTCATCTGGCTGTATGTATCTCTGAATAATCTGTCCATTTGCATTACAGTGATCTCCCCGGCCAGCACTATATACTTTTGTCTGTGTGCACGATGATAACTGAGAATTGGGAAACGCATTCCTGACCTCTGCATGCATGGAATAGTTAATTGTCACGTGACTACCAAGGAGTACTACTAATTACTAAAGTTCTCACCTGTCTAGTCATTTAGTATTATGGTTTAGTGGTATTTCATTCACTTGTAACTTTGTAAGTGAGAGATCTTAGGTTTATGTTTGAGTCACGCCAATGGCAAATTCAAACAATTTATGGCTCGTCCATTGTGTGGTTTAGTTTACTCCACACCCCTTAGTGCAAGTAAAATAGAATTTATTAAAAAAAAAAAGTTCCAATGCCTTCATAATAACCACAAATTATAAGCCGGCATAAGTGCTAATAGTGGGGGTAATTACTTTAACGAATGCTATGTAAACATGAAAATTCATGCAATCAATCCCTATTAGATCTGAAGCTATTCTATTGAATTTTTTATCAATTTAAGTCACTCGACTTGCTTGTGATACATTTTGGAAGGCAGATTAACCTTTTTAATGAGTTTAGAAACTTATTATTTTTTATGATGTGCTTTCGCTTCTGCATCTAAATTCAGTTCTCTACCCCGTAGCTCAGATTGAAGGGAAGGAGAGCTCTTCAATGTTAGAATAAAGCCCCATTTTTCCAGCCAAAGAATTAAGAGAGTTTTAACAAAACACTCCCGGTACTGTTCACTTTTAACGAAAAACCACATTTTTACCTTTAATTGACACTATTCACTATACCTTTAAAAAATGCTTTTCGTTAAAAGAGAAGTTTTTTTGAATTTTTCGTTAGTTTTTCTAAGAATTAAACCCTGTTTACCCAGCAATTTCTTGAATATTCTCCAATGGCCTATGCACCATCCTGGTGGTGACGATAGTCATCCTTTACGCCTGCTCTCTTGCCATTGACTTGGCCCAACCCAGAACCAGAGGCCCCGGCCGAATATACAAAACCAAAGTTAGGCCACAATTGTTAATAGTTGAAATCACCAGGGGTATGTTGGTACTTCAACTGCTGAAAACAGTGCCAACGTACCTTTCTTCTCCGTTTCCTCTGTCATCGCCCTTTCAAAATTCCCCGCCACCGTTCCTTTTCCCGGCTGCCAAGCTTTCGCCGAATCAGCTTCTGCATTCGCACTCACAGTCGTCTTCGCAACACTATAACGCAGGTAATCATCTCTCGCTCTGTCGACTGTTTGTTTCCCGAGAAAACGCAGGAAAAAGAAAAGAACTCGGTACTTGACTACCGAATCCGTTGAATCGCTTACTATACTACTTTAATTTTTGCTTCCAACTTTGTTTCCACAGAATTCATCAGCAACTAGAGAATTGAACTTTCACTCTGATTATTTGTTCTTCCTTTTCCGTATTTACTCTGTTTGATTATGTTCTTGTGCTGCTAAAACCCTGCGTTTTAGGGGTTTTTGGATTTCGGTTTTCAGTATTCGACTTGAGATTTTTGATTTTTTCGATACCGAAAGTTGCACGTTGGGGTTTTTCATTTACTGCAACCTTTTAGCAAATTCGTTTCTTGAAACTGGAATATCTGAATATTTTTCCTTTCAATTATTTGGGTTTTGAGTTAAAATAATGTGGTGGAAATGCCGGCGTTGGTAAAATAAAATTCTATCCGAAATCGGGGCGTTTTAAGATCATAACTGTTCTGTGGTTTCGACATGTTGTAGGCTTAAAGAGTATCGACTATCAGTATGGGTGACTTGTCAAGGTAAATTTCAGTGCAATATGTTTCTAGATTTTCTGGACAAATGTTATTTTCTATTTTTAGCTTCAGTGAAATAATTTTCAGGGAGGATTTTAGTGATACGCTTCGAATACTTGTTGCTACGGATTGCCATCTGGGTTATATGGAGAAGGATGAAATTCGGCGGCATGATTCATTCCAGGCATTTGATGAGATATGCTCAATAGCAGAACAAAAAAATGTAATAGCTAATTTTTCCTTCTACCTGTATTTGTAGTCTCACACCATGGAATACCAGTTTGCTAGTGTGGTTTGATTCCCTTTCTTTATTTCTTTTCAATCTGTGTCATTTGGAGAAATAGCGTATTGCAAAGCTCTGTTCAATTGAAACTGTTTCCTTATACTTTCTGTGAACTACCACATTTTGACATTTATCTACTATCAGGTGGATTTTTTGCTTCTTGGCGGTGATCTGTTCCATGAGAATAAGCCTTCAAGGTCAACACTAGTTAAGGCCATTGAGATTCTCCGTCGTCATTGCCTCAATGATCAGCCAGTGCAGTTCCAAGTTGTTAGCGACCAGACTATGAATTTTCCAAATACGTACGTTATTGAATCAACTGCACGTTTGTTGTTTCCTTGGAAATTTTACTGCAATGATATGTCTAAGTTGACCTTTGGTTCATATGCCACTATTTGAGCAAAAGGAAAAAAATTTCCCTGCACTATTAAGATTTACGACTACAAACATCTATCTTTTCACTCTGATGTGTTTTTGCATTCAATTTCGCATCAGAAACCTTGCCTTTCTGTAAAAATTTAGGGATATATGGTAAGTATGTAAGCCCTTGGGTTAATAATAACATGCTTGTTCTAACAGATTTGGTCATGTAAATTATGAAGATCCTCACTTCAATGTTGGATTGCCAGTATTTAGTATTCATGGAAATCATGACGACCCTGCTGGAGTGGTATGGATTCTATCTGGTGAAGTTGTGTGTGTAACTGTGTATTTGCCTTTTCATTTCTTTTTTTAACGTTATCAATGTTTCTCATCAGAAATCACTTTTAGCACCATGGTTTGAGAGTTTTTTACACAAGTTTGTTATCGTATATAGCTTACTGGTCAAGTTCGTTGGTTGTAATAAGAGGGTTCAAGTTTCCACAGGATTCAACTTACGAGCCTCATCAGCCTTCTATCTCACAAGAAAGAAACTTATAACTTGTTAGGCTTGTCAGCAAATTGAGACATACCCTTCGCTCCAGTGATGTGTTTTCCAAGTGTAGATTTACAGTTAGTAAAGGATTTGGATGGTCTTGTCAAAATATCAAGAAAAATATGTTCATATTTTGGAATAAGCTGCATTTTGATGTGACCAGTTCTGTTATTCTATATCCAATTACTGTAAGAGAGAGAGAGAGAGAGAGAGAGAGAGCGGATGTTTAAAAGATGGAGAGGGAGGGTACCAATAGGCTAATGGTTATCTCTATATTGAAGAATAGGGTTTTTTTTTTTAATAAAAATTATGTTATTACCCAAAAAAGGAGCAAGGACCCCCTCTTTCGCACACTTATATGATATTTATTGATTTTCTGAAATGTGTTTGCTACAGCTGTTTTAAGTGCCATATATGGGTACTTCTTAACATTGTGGTTATTGACAGGATAATCTTTCTGCTGTCGATATTCTCTCAGCGTGCAACCTTGTAAACTATTTTGGGAAAATGGGTCTTGGGGGTTCTGGTGTTGGTCAGATCACTGTGTATCCTATTCTCATGAGGAAGGTTAGCAAATGGATTTAATAAATAGTAGGATTGAGAGGATCTAATGTCTTCTTTTGGTGATTGGAATATTTTGTCTTTATGTTGCATGGCTCATAACTCCTGAATTGCAGGGTGCAACATCAGTGGCTCTCTATGGTCTCGGAAATATTAGAGATGAACGGCTCAATAGAATGTTTCAGGTATTTTATGTTGAGAATTTGCTTTCGACTGTTTATTTGCAGGCTTCTAAATACATATGTGTTGGACATATTATTCATATTTCAGACACCACATGCTGTACAATGGATGAGACCTGAATCTCAAGAAGGGTTGGAAGTATCAGACTGGTTCAACATTCTAGTGCTTCATCAGAACAGGTTTGGTGTGTGTGTGTGAGATTGGATTGATCATGATCGAGGACTCCTGACTTAATATCAGAATTTCATTCGGTTGTGGTTTAACATTAAGTTGTCAATGTTCCTAGTTATGAAGTTATATAATTTTTTCTGCAGAGTGAAGACAAATCCAAAAAATGCCATAAATGAGCACTTTTTACCACGCTTCCTAGACTTCGTAGTGTGGGGGCATGAACATGAATGCCTTGTGGATCCTCAGGTGCCAATGAATACTGCTTCATCAATATATGCAGTTTGCACATGTGCATGCTTGTCGTACAAGTTTGAGTGTGTATGTGCGTGATTGTTTTTGTCTCTGGGTGCATAGTTTTGGTCTTGTTTAGGAGGGTGGCTTACAGGACTTTACATGGATTTTGTTTTTGACAGGAAGTTCCAGGGATGGGATTTCACATTACACAACCTGGTTCTTCAGTTGCAACATCACTGATTGATGGAGAATCAAAGCCAAAGCATGTGCTCATTTTAGAAATTAAGGTTGCACATAAGTCCATGTTAGATGTATTTTTTCCAGAAAGCAGCATCTTTTGATGCTTTCTATTCCCACGCTGAGTTGGATACTGATAGACTTTTGTGCAGGGGAATCAATACCGTCCAACCAAGATTCCTTTGACGTCTGTGAGGCCGTTTGAGTACACAGAGGTGATTCAGTGTTTACCTTTTCGTCTACATAATAACTTTTGAATACCTTTTTTTTTTTTTTTTTTTTCTGTTACAGATTGTATTAAAAGATGAACCTGAAATTGATCCCAATGATCCAAACTCAATTCTTGAACACTTGGACAAAGTGGTGAGTGTAATTGACAAGTAATATTTGACTGTTTTACTTTCCCTTGCCTTTCCTTTTCCATGTATTATATCCTCTGATGCATATGCTGTATATTAATAATTTAGATTTGAATTTCTATAGGTCAACTCTCTGATAGAGAAATGTAGGAAAAATGTTGTTAGCGGATCACAGCTCCAACTTCCATTGGTCCGAATAAAGGTAATATTTCCAATTTAACTTAAGATGTTGGTATTGTTATGTGATCCTCATATATGCATCCTCATATCTCTAGGCCTTTTTTCTGTCCCATGTCTTGCCTTCAGACCTACAAGTATTTGTGCACATATGTATGCTCTCTCTTTTTTTCCCAGTGTAACCCTAACCCCCCCTTCCGAGTGACATTATAACTTCTCCCAATCAATTGGCAGGTGGACTATTCTGGATTTATGACAATAAATCCTCAAAGATTTGGGCAGAAGTATGTGGGGAAGGTACATTCACTTATCCTAGATCAGTAATCTAATTGATTTTTCTAGTATCACATTTTAGAAATAAATAACTGCTATTGTAATGACTCTAAGGTTGCAAACCCACAAGACATTCTTATATTTTCGAAGGCTTCAACAAAGGGCCGGAGTGAAGGTACTTATCACACTTGTAGATTTTGCATTGGTTGATTCTTTATTTTTATATTATCTTATAAGTTCCATTTCCTTATTTAACTTTTGAGTAACAAGAAGCTTGGTGCACTAAGGCCCTTAACCTCATAGGTCCATTATGTTAACAGACTGCCACAAGTTAAATCTTAGTGCTGGCATTGGTCTAGACTTTCACACAGTTATGTTATATCTCAAATGAAAGTGATGGTCATAAATTTGATGTGACTAAATGAAATTCTCTCCATGTTAGAGAAGTTCTGTTCAACATCACTATTACAGTAGAACCTGTTACTCGGGGATTTTGTTTCAATCAGAGCTATTACTGAAGTCCATTAATTGTTAGCATTCATATATTCACAGATTTTCAGTTACTTATTTCTTATCTTTTTTGTAGCTAAAATTGATGATTCTGAACGGCTTCGCCCAGAAGAACTAAATCAGCAAAACATAGAGGCTTTGGTTGCTGAAAATAATCTGGTATCATGCCATCTTGTACTTCTCATCCAGTGGAACACTGGATTTGTTTATTTACAGAATATAGTTTTGTAAGTTTCTTGCGAATAAACAGTTCCACAAGGGCTCAGAAACACACACCTCAACTTCCCTCTGGAAAATATTTTTACTGGAATACTGAATGTGATTGGAACTTGGCTCTTTTTGTCCTTTTCTATCATAAGCAACAGTTTATGATTCCAGGATATGATTTCTTTTTTGGATTACTGCTAAAATGGAAGTCGTGGAAAATATTGAAAATGATAAAACAATTACTAATGGGCTTACAGCATGTAGATTATATTTTATGGTTAAAACCCTCATGGTGATATCTGATGATGCAGAAAATGGAGATCCTTCCTGTCAATGATTTGGATGTTGCATTACACAATTTTGTTAGTAAGGATGACAAAATGGCTTTTTATTCTTGCGTGAAATACAATCTTGAAGAAACTCGAGTGAGTACTTGCTTTCTTTAAAGTTTCAACAATTTGTTGTATTCTTTTTTTGAAGTATGCTATGACAATTCCTTTTTGTACTTCTACAGAAGAAAATTGCTAAGGATCCAGATAATGTAACATTTGAAGAGGAAGATTTAATCGTTAAAGTCGGAGAGTGTTTGCAGGCAAGAATGATTAAATTTCAAATATTTTCTTTCATCTGTGATCAAGTATTACGCTATTCTAGTCAGTTTCATGGACAATTATTTTGCCCTGCATAGCAGTCTTTGTGGTTTGAAAGGAGGCAATCAGTTCCCAAATGCATAGTAGTTGACTTTTAGTCTCTTGAGACCTCTTGTGCTAATTTCATTTAGTTTGTCTTTAGTAATATATAGGTGGTTCAAGGTTTGTAATCTGATCATAATAGGAGGCAGCTTTGACATAAAAGAGAAAACATAGAAGTTTGGAATTTGTGTTAGGTTCAAAGGAGCTACTTTTCGTCAAGCATCTCACCCTGATGTGGCGTAAGCATTACAATGCCAATTGAGGGCTTGTTTCCAATTTACATTGACCAGACATTTATATTATATGCGCAGGAACGTGTCAAGGAAAGGCCTACGCAGTCTAAGAATAACTCTCCATTCTCCTCCACTGCCCCTCCTTGGGAGGTAATTCTGATTTTAGTATGCCTTCGAGAATTTGCATCAGTTTTCTGTGTCGCATCCATTTCAGAATCTTTTGGCTGATACATGTGCCTACTATTTTCTTTTTTAAACTTTTTTCCACGTGTAGGATTTCAGAGGTACAAGTGCTGCTGGAACTGCAAGTGCAGTTTCCTTCAGTGATGATGAAGATGCAACGCAGATGACTGGCTCAACATCCACTGCCAGAGGCTGCAACGGCAGGATGTCTACCTCAGAAGTTGGTAAGGGTAAAACTACAACAAGAGGAAGGGGCAGGGGCAGGGGCAGGGGCACCCCTACCTTGAAGCAGACGACACTTGATGCATCTCTTGGATTTCGGCATTCTCAGAGGTTTTTCATTGAAACTGACCACATCATTTTAAACCATTAATTAATAAATAGCATTTTGTTCAGTAGCTTTATAGGGCTAAGAGAGAAATGTGTAAAAAACAAATATAGTTGTAAGATAAGCTCCCACCGTGTGGGATGCAGCATTAAAGTCTAGCACAAAAGGCAAGTAGAAAACAAGATGAAAAGAGGTTCTTCAAGTACGCTTTGATTCAACTAGTACCCTTATACAACTTTAGCTTTTCCATAGCAAGTTCATTTATTGTTTTCTATATTTTTTTCTTTTTCTGTTATAAAAGATCAATATCATATCCTTTTCCCCCTTACAGTTGGTGATGCTAACTGGGGTTTAATTTCATTTATGTTAAATAGTTGTCGAGAATGAAGTGAAAAAAAAAAAAAAAAACCTCAATATAGAGGCAATTGGGATGAAAAAGAACTAATGTCACGCTTATGCAGTCTTATTAAGAAACAAACTTTTGTTTTAAGACTTGAATTAGACAAGAAAACAGGTTCTGACATTGAAAATGCAAAATCATGACTCGGGAGGAATTCTTCTCAGTAGTGAACTGCATGCAGTGAAAAGTCTGCTGCGCATTTAGTTTATATTGCTTTTATAAGTTATTGCCTTCATCTTCCCAATTAGATATCTTAGCTAATATAGTTGCTGCAGATCTGCATCAGTTGCTGCAACTGCCGCTGTTCAAAGTATTGCGGATGATGGAGATGATGTGGATTCTCCGAGTGAAGAGTCAGGGAAACTTGGAATTGATGAGGTTGACAACAGTTCGGTATGGATTACCTTCTCGCTTAACTGAGTTATGGCATTAAATCAGTGGTAGCTAATGAAAAGTCGAACACCTGTTCTTATGTTAGTGTCAGTTGCCTACGTCTCTTTCGTATGATTTTTTTTTTCCAAGTCTACCAATACACAACCTCCATTTGCCTTGTGTCAGCCATTATATAATTTTGCACGTCTACACGTTCCATAAATAGAAGCAGTGTGGGTTTGTGATATTCATTTGATAAGATAATATGGTTTCAATCATTGAAGGAAAATGATGAAATTCTTCCACCAAGTAGAGGACGGAAAAGGGCTGCTCCAAGGGGGAGAGGTAGAGGCTCTACACAGCCATCTAAACGTGGAAAGAAATCAGATAGCTCTGCAGTTAACCGAATGTTTATGAACAAAGATGATGATGATGACGATGATGACGATGTGACAAAGAGATTAAACAAGCCTCTGCCTCGGGTTGTTCTTCTTTCTTCTATTTCGTTTTACTTGTATTCTTTAAAATCAGTATGGAAATATATAGGACTGGCTGCTTTTGTTCTTGTGAGATTTCTGTAGTACTGACCTTTTATTCTCCTTTTTTGTAGGTCACGAGAAATTATGGCTCTCTTAGAAGGTAACAATCAGTAAAGTTCACCCATGCTTCGACGAGGCAATCCAACCTGATGTCTTATGTATCTCCTCTTCGGTGCATAATGACGTTGGAGCTAAATAGTACAGAGCTGGGGCAACGACAATCCATCCGCAGAGGCTTAGGATTGAAGTCTACATTCAAGCTGTTTGAATGTTCCTTCCGAAGGTTGCAGAATGTAATTTGATCGTTATACGAGTGGATGCCCGCTTCAGTTGATTTTGTTCCAAATCGAGTTTATGTGTTTTTTCCAGGTACTGTAAATCTGTGATGAGTGATACATGACGTGAGCATGGTGACGGCCATGCTTTCCGGCCACCAAACAAAGCAACCATGGTATCAACAGGCAGGTTGGCTGGTGCTTGCGGTCGCAACATCCATCTGATTTGTTTTAGCTTGGAAGCAACCCTGCTGTCTGAGATGACTTGTAATCTATATGGTGCTTATAGTTTTGGAAGTCAAGAAAACATGGATTTGTATTACACATTCGAAGCAAGCGATTTGCACGTTTAACATTTCATCGAAGCAAACGATTTACACTTTCGAAGCAAGCAATCTATATTGTGCTTATATAAATTACAGATTCACACTCCCCTTCTCCTTCAATTCGTCACAATGAAAGGATTTCGGTGGGAGAATTATGTGCGAGGGATGATATTAGCGCCACCGAAGGGAGACAAAAAAAAGCATCGCAACTCGGACAAAAGATCACCTCAAAAATGTGCACATAAGAACACAACTTATATGACAATCAGAAGATAAACTTCCATAGACATACTGAAGGATTCTCTGGGTGAGAAATTTTTGGAACAGTTTGACGCCACAAGAACAAAATGATACCACCAAAGTGTTACAACTGATGTTAGGTTTACACTCTACATACAAATCGGTTAGGCTGCACTGGTCTCTGTCTCTCATCTGAAATGGGGTCTCTTTGGAATATCCTTCAGGCTTACCAAATGGCTTTGACCGCCCACTTTTCCCTGCTCAAAATAAGCTCAACGTTATCAGATTATTGAGCGAAAACGTCTGCAATTCATTAGTGGTACACTCTACTAATCAGACATGGTAATGGGATTATGGAACACAGATTTTATTAGAGAGATTGCACATATTCAGATAACAAGTAGCCTACCAATATCAACTAAGTCACTGCCCAAGAAATGATGCTCAGTCTATTGCAGCACATACGTTTCCTAATGAGGTTTGTCGTTTTTTTTTGGGTTGACGACGAGGTTTGTCTATAATTCAAAAGAAATACTAAGAACGGTGCAGAAAGAGGAGAAAACTGTGGATTTATACATGGAATAGTACTTACTGGGAAGGGATGCACCTTAAAAGCAGAACCAAAATTAAGTGAACCGAAATTATGGATTCCTATTCTTTTGGCAGATCAAGTAAAGGAGAAAACACCTAAGAATCCTAAGTACTTATGGTTAGCCCTCAACGATAAATGTAGCCTCCACTCCCAACCCACACTTGTAAGCAGAAAGCCTCTTTCCCCCCACTGCCTCATCTTATATACCACTCAATGCTTTCACTGACCAACCGAGCCTAGAGCGTGGAAGAATTATCTTTTCCAACTCTTTTTCTTTAGCAATTATCTAAATCAAATAGAGTTCCAGTGAAAATCGCTTACCTGTCTTGAGTGCATTATTGTTGCATGTAAAACTGGTTTCAACAAATGAAAATGAATGCACCTTATTTGAAGATGTAGGTGGCATTTATAATCAATAACTCCTATTGGGCTACTAATCATCTGAATTCTTTGGTATTTACTACCAAAATCAAGTTTTTTTTTTCTTTTTTGGTCAACATTAGCTTCTCTACTTGGATAGCTAAACTCGGTTTAATTTTTAATAACGCTGCGAAAGAGTTTTTTTTTTTTACTCTAAAGGTTATAAGTGGAGAGAATGATGGAATTTTTTTCTAATTCTATAGTCCTATTAGACAAAGACAAAAGATAACAAAGAACTAATTAGTTGACTGTTAAGTATTAACTGTACCTTTCCAGCCAGTCCTGTTCTGTCAGTCCTTTGCAAAATGCTCTGTTTTGTCCCTTTCGGACTCCAAACCATGGTTACTGGAGCAATGCCTTTGTTACTGCATTTCTGACTCCCAGCCATCTTCCCTTTCACATTCTCTTTTCCTGAGGCAGCCATTCTGTTAGATCCACCAACTACTGGTTTCTCCTTGGATTTTACAGTAGCAGTAGTTGATTTATTTTCATTAACTCTAACTGATTCCAGAGGTTTCCTTCTCTGAATCTGATATTGAACCTGTACAAACACTGATTCTCGTTAACATCAATCTCGTGGTCCATCACAACAGAATACTATGAAGCAAGATCAAAATCAAAATGAATAGAATGTACAAAATAAATTGCAAGTAAACCATGAGCAAATATGGCAGCCCTAAAATTGCTTTTCATAGAGGCGAGTAATTTTTAACACGTGTTACGAAAACAGGGAGAGAATGAGATAAATTTCCCATCAGCCTAAAGATTTTAGATAGAGTACAGAGAAGTCCCTTACTAATGGCAATTACTAGTTTTACGACATCTCACCTTTGGTTTTGCTGCTTCCACGTGGACTGAATTTGAAACATTAGGTCCAATTCTGTTGTTTGCAGTCCCTCTCTCAATCTTATGAGTAGACGGCTTGGATACTTTGGAAGGTCTTAGTCTGTTCTTGGTTGCATAACTCATTCTTGCCACATTTCTGCTATCTGGGGTTCTTTCTTTGTACTGTATTGATGTAGATGTTGAGGCCCTGTCCTCAGAACGAGGATTTGATGATGATCCCACACTAGACTTACTGGATGAAGATTTATGGACTCTTGATTGCCTTCTATCACCATGAATCTCCACTCTGGCAGCTGGCCTTGTAATACCACTTTTCCTGAAACCAGCCTTTATGACTGAAAATATCCCATTTGCTTGACTCAATACTGGATTTGATTTCTCCATAAACTTTTGTTGTTGCTGCTGCTGACCAATCTCTGATGTTATGGTGCTTCTTGTACTGCTTTCATCTGCCTTGTTTGTCCCAGAACTCAAACTACATGTTGGATCCCCACCAGAAGACGTTGGCTTAGAGCAACTGGGTATGTGATTTGTAGTTAAACTGCTTTTGCAAACTGAACTTGATTTGGAACTGGATGTTCCTTTCAACTGTATAAAGCTTGATTTGGGTTTCATCTTATCACTGGACCCTGAATTCCCACAGGAAGATGTCCCACTCAGAACTTTGTCTAGGTGCCGCTTATCTGCAAAATCCTGGTTTTCCCCTCTCCATTTCTTGCTTACGAAGTCTTTGCCTCTTGACTTAGAGACAGACGATGGAAGTTGTGGTGAAGATGGTCCTACTAAGTCAAAGTTTAGGCCTATACTATCCTCACCGGAAGTCGAAAATGCAGCCTTCAACTGGCGTGAAGAGCATTGGTGGAACCTAATAATTCCATCAAATTACCAGAACTCAGCATTCTTCTTGGACAACATGAATCCAAAAGACAAAATGAATAATACCGAATAATTACTTACAGATGGCTTCTATAAAACCAGTCATCATCACTGCAATGTATCCAAATAAAGTAGAATTAAAAATTGGCATCACATATACTTACTGAATTATAAACCATTTCTGAAAACTAAAGAGAAAAAAACGTGTGGGAACGTGACGATATTTGTTACTGAGCATAGTAGAAACCCACATATGTTGGTTTGTTGAGTTGGCTTCTAATGTGAGATCAACCCACATAGGCGCTTCAATTTCTTCCTGTATCGATCAGCAAAGAAAGAAGTAAACAAGTAAATTAAAGGTCCAGAGAAATTGTATGAAATAAAAGAGATTGCAAGCTAATCCTAATGTAATAATGGGGTTCTGTAAATATTTAAAACTCCAACTCCTTTTTCTATTCCACAGTGTAAAGAGAGAACCGAACGCAATTGATTCACAAGAACAAAATGCACCTTCAGAGTTGGTTAGGATATGTTTGGTTGCTGAGAAAATGTGGACTAAGAACAAGAAACAGAAGGTTGTAAACATGAACATTAATAAGAATGCAAACATCCATCCAATACGAGAACTCAGAACTCAGGAATTGCCAGAACCCACAGAAATTCACAAAAACAAAAAAACCCAGAAATCGAAAACTGTCATAAGCTCAAATCAAAACCCAGAAACAATATTAAAGATATCAAATTCAGAAACCCACATTAATAACAAGACGACCCACATTTCAAGCAAACGAGATTCCTAAACACACTAAATCCAATTTCAATTAGATCTCAAAATTAAACAAAAAAAAAAAAAAACCAAATTAAATCCAAGAAACCCAAATTCCAACCCAAAAAAAAAAAAAAAAACCCTTAATCCGAGGAGAGGGAGAGAGAGAGAGGGAGAAAACAAGTTCAAGGAAGATGATTTGTACCAGAAATGCCCAGTGATCGTTGCTATTCTTTAGAGCCATGTTCTTGTCCTCTTCAAAAGCCAAAGACGAATGGGCTTTTCTTCTTCTTCTTCTATCCTCCATCCTCCATTTGTGCTTCTATTTTGCTAATTTGGGAGGAACAGTATGTATGCCGTTTGAGCTTTCACCGCTGTGAGCGCCCAGCGTCGTCGTTTTGTTTGGACGGCTGGGATTGAGCAGCAGGTCCCGGATGCGGACCGTTGTTTATTATTGCGAATGGAGAGGGCGAGCTCAAACCATTTGACCGTTGGTGGGATTCAAATTTAATCCACGAAAAGAAATGGAAGGTCATTGGTCTCGTATTGGTTATGGGCCGGGGCGTTGGGTTTAATTTTCTACCCATTGTATTGTATTTAGAGGTTTCAAAATTACCTCAAAATACGTTTTCCGTCTACTGGACCCCTATATATAAGAAAATAGACCTTTTTCACATTATGACTTTTTTGACAAATGATAAGATAATTTACACTAAACTCATCAAAAATACGGTGAGGAAATTCAAAAACGAGTCCTTGAGTGACAAGCTGAACACTTTTAACTAACTGATCTATAAGCTACTTGCACATTATGAAACCGTTGAAATGAATTTTTCATATTTAAGATCTCTAATTTCTATATGTAAGCAACAAATGAAAACAAGAAGTTGCTACTACCAAAGGGCACATAGTAATTCAACTAAGTTTTTGTTTTTCGAGCGCTCATGAAAAGTTGTGGTTCATTCCAAATATATAAAATCATAAGGGAAAAATTATACAAAGTGTAGGATGATATTTTTGGATTGTCAATAACAATACTTCGTTCAATAAAAAGATAATGACAACAGTTTATTACTTAACCATGAAAATATTATCAACAGATACAAAAAAAACCCTAATTTATATTTAGACAAACCCTAATTAATGTTTGTTTGTTATTTAAAGTAGACATGAAAAAAAAACAGAGAAAAAAAGGGAAACTACTTGCTTATGTGGAGAGAGGGAATTCAACATGGGTGGGCATGGAAAACATAAACCAAATAAATCCACGCTGCCATCTAAAACATATTACTTTTTAATATGAGCGTTTACCATATATGAAGAATAAAACAAAACCTTATACATATATGAACCAACTTAATTTTTTTTGGTGCCCCTCGTTTTTTTGGGCCTCGAGCGGTCGCCTTGGTGGCACTAGGCCAGGGTCTGCCCTGGCCAGTATAAATACTAGAGGAACCCTAATATATTTGCTAGTTTGCAAACCCTAGGCAACACAAGAAAATGCTTTTCATAAAGAAGTTGTATCCGGTTAGGTGTTTATAGAAGACTTTGGTGTTCCTTCAAAGATCATCTCCAGCATAAATCATCAAAATTTGGAATATTTGATCGTTGGATTAAATGGTAGTCATATTAGTGTTTCTTTGGACAATCATATTCGTCTATTAAATAGAATTATTAGAGGATCCCTAAACGGAAATGGGACTGTATACCATGATCGAGAGACACATTTGGTAGGGAGCATTAATTACTCATAACGGCTTAACACACTTTTAGCAGAAAAACTTACTCATGACTAATCATTCTTCTACCTTTAGCTTAGACAAGTTTTCAGTAGGAACACTTATTCATCATTTGAGTAGCCAAGTATTAGAGTTTTCACCACTGAACTAAAAAATTGTGAATATTGATGACTGAACTTGCCACAATGGTCCTTTTGAGGATGGAAGTTCTTACGTAGCAACCCAAAAGAACCGTTGCTCCACACTGTAACTAGTTCATAGACTAGTACTCACAATACGTAGTAATTAATTTATATAATTAAGTACGTACCTTGTGAGATTTAATATCGTCCACGAGTCTAGCAATTAGTGATGCTGCCTTTAAAATCTTAGGGTCACTAAACACCCAATCCAAGGAGTCTTTTGTAACAACACTTCCCATTCCAACAAGGCTGTGGTTGCTAGCATGAAGTAGGATGTATTAAGTGCTTCTGAAAAATATTCATCCATGGTTGGTGTGTAGTTATCATAGAACCATTTTGCTTCCTTGAAGAAGGATTTAACTTGAATTTTCATCTGAGAGACGACCAAGCGATGTACATATACGTAATAAAGCTTTCATTAAATACTATATAACAGTAATTAGTAAGATGGGAAAGATATTTGTCTGTGAGACTTGCTGCTTCTCTCGCATAGTGGATGAGATATGAGTTTCCCTAGTTTCCAAGCTTTTCCTCAATTTCAGCGTAGAGATCCAACAATGCTTGATAACAGACTTTCATGTACTCTAGTAGATGAACCATGGCAGAGATGTCCCACCTGATGATTGACGAAGAAACATTTAAAATAAGCGAGTGAAACAATCCAAAAAGGCTCTCATCATAAAGTACCAGCTCAAGTTCGCATTTTCAGGCGTCTTGCTACATCACGTACTGTCGACGTTCAATGAAAGAAAAAAAATAGAAAAAAAATAGAAAACTAGCTAATTAACTACTGTAAATTGTGAGATATGCAAATTAAAGGATTATTAATTAGTTTATTTTCAAACCTTTCAACAGCTTCAGTAAACAGCTCTAGTTCTTCAAATGTGCCATACACGTCATAAATATCATCCATAACGACTGCGATGGCAGTAACTTCCCAAATATCATCCTTGCAAAGGAGTATTCAGGTTCATAGTAGCACCCTAAAGCCCAAAGGTAGCACTCAACTACTCTGTCCCTTGCAAACGGTAACTTGTTTACAAAGTCCAACTCCTCCTGCATTAATTAATTTAGGTAGAATTTGATTAGTGAATTAGTGAATTAGTTTTGCATGAAGTTGATGATATTAAGTACCAATTATATATAGAATAACCTTGAAATTTCACTTAGTTCCTTCTGATGGACTTTCTGCAAGAAGTTGAAATCCAACTTTGCAAAAGTTAAGAGAGTCTCATTATATGAATTATGTTCGTGGTAGATGGACAAGTAATGCCTTGCTTCTAGCCTTGGGTTGCCCTTCCAGAATGGCTGGTACAATGCATGCTTTTCTTCTTTCGAAAGTGGCCCGGGGCTTAAACGATGTGCTGCTGACTCGAGATGAGTGGTGGTAAAGCTTAATGCCTCTTCTAGTATATCCTAGCTTCGTACAAGCTTAGTAGTCCCACGACATCATTCGTGAGTGATTCCTTAAATTTCGCATCATTGACGTCCTTGAACTTGTTGAACATGTTTGTTTCAAAAACAATTAATTAATGCATGCATTACGTGCTTAATTAGAGGAAGAAATTTAATCCACACATAACTATCAACAAGCCATGAGCACTGAGAACTTACCACATGAAATATTATAACCTTGTTGTCTAAGCAATCGAAAATAGAGAGCAGCAGCGTGAAGATCATTGTCGTCACTACCTTCAGTTCCGTGGTGATAACAGTGATAAGAGTTGTTGTAAATTTGGAGAAAAACTTGATCAATCTCATTTTCGAAATGGCGGGAGATGCCTAAGCGCTGAATGGCATTAATCAATTCCAATTTTTTCAAAGGATTACTAGGTATATTGGAGCCATTATCATCCTCTTCACTTTCAGTTCTTGATTCTTCTTCTATATTTGTTTCCTAAAAAGACAAAATGCAAGGGAATTAGAATGAAAGAAAGGAAAAATGGTAACATATATTTGACAAACTATCAGTCTAAATGAATTTTGTACGATGGAAGCATATGATAAGAAATGATGGCCCCAAATGGTGGGAGAGAAATTTGCTGAACGCCAATTAACATTATTAGTAGTAGTTTTTGGGGTTTGATTTGCTTGAGATGCAGATATTTTATTGTAATGCTTTTTTAGCCAAAATGGTCCTTGAGATTTGCCTAACTTTTCACTTTGGTCCCTAAAATTTGAAATCAATAGAAGTGGTCCCTGAGATTCTCCATCATCAATTATTTTGGTTATTCGGTAAAAAAATTATGTTAAACAAGAATCCAAATAATAAAACTACCCTCAATATAATAAACAATAAGCCAAAATGATTTGACAAAAGTTGAGGGTATTTTTGTCATTTTACCCTTATTTTATGGATATTTTTCATATAATAACCAAAAGGCTTTATAGCCAAAATAGTCTCTGAGATTTGCATAATGCATCACTTTAGTCCTTGAGATTGAAAATCATAGAAATGGTCCCTAAGAATGTCCACCATCCATTATTTTGGTCCTTATGTTAAAAACTATGTTAAGTGTCCCAGAGCTCTTGGCCTGAAGTTTGGGCAATTTTCAAAGTTTCGTAACTCAATCATTTCTTAACCAAATTCGACCTATAATATATCAAAATGAAGATAGAAAAGTATAGAACAAGATTATACCTGTTTGGAAGCCCAATGGTTGTAGGAGATGGTCGGAAAATAGCCTGAAATGTGACTGGTTGAAGGGAAAACTGGGTAAACTTTAACGTTTATAACTTCTTCAATACTCAATGAAATCAAGTGATTCAAAAATGAAAATCATACTTCTCAACGAGACAAATAGAATGCTACCTTTCTTAATGGCTAATTCGTCATGGTTTGGCCGGAAAATGGCTCGAAAGTGGCTAACTCGAGACCAAGACAGCCACTTTTGAGCCGTTTTTAGGCAAAAACACGGCGAGTTAGCCATCTAGAAAGGTACCATTCTCTTTGTCTCGTCGAGAAATATGATTTTTGTTTTCGAATCACTCGATTTCGTTGAGTATTGAAGAAGTTATGAACGTTTAAATTTTACTCAGTTTTTGGCGAGTTTTCCAGTTTTCCCGCCGATCAATCACCTTTCAGGCTATTTTCCGGCCATCTTCGGCAACCATTGGGCTTCCAAATAGGTATAATCTTATTCTACACTTTTCTATCTTCATTTTGATATATTATGGGTCGAATTTGGTTAAAAATGATTGAGTTACGAAGCTTTGAAAATTGCCCAAACTTTCGACCAAGAGCTCCGGGATACTTAACGGAGTTTTTAACGGAATGACCAAAATAATGGATGGTGAACAATCTCAAGGACCATTTCTATTGATTTTCAAGTTTAGGGACCAAAGTGATGTGTTATGCAAATATCAAGGACCATTTTGGCTAAAAAACTTAACCAAAATGATTGATTGTGAACAAACTCAATGACAAATTCTATCGATTTCAAATCTCAGGAACCAAAGTGAGGAGTTATGCAAATCTCAAGGACGATATTGGCTAAAAAGCCTATTCTAATTAATTCAGAGAATGTTTCCTCAATTGTAGAGGGCTGGCGGGAGTTGAAGGTGTGTGGTTCTTCGATATTTTTATACAGTTGCGACTTGCGAGGGAGTGGTTCAAGGGGTGGCACAGTGGGTGGGGCGGAGCATCACCAAATTAAAATAAGAGAGTTTTAACGAAAAACCTACGGTACTGTTCACTTTAACGAAAAACCACATTTTTACACTAAAAAGTCAAACCTGGTACTATTCACTTTACCCTTTATTTTGTCCTTATCATTAAAACTCAAAGTTTTCAAGTCATTTTCATTAGTTTTCCTTTAAAATAATTGATATAAATAAGAGTTGGCCGTATTAATTAGTTGTTCTATTGGTATGGCGTTTACCCATGCGTGGTTGTGAAGGAGAAGAAATTATTAGGTAAACCACATCAGCACAGAGTACTTCCACTTCAAATTTGACACATCTTCTATTATTATACGGCTGGACTTAAAAGCTTAATTAATATAAAAAATAAAATTTAAAAGAAAATAAAAATTGAAGAAAGTAAAAACCCCATAACCACCTCCCTCCCCGACGATTCCCAGCCCCCTCCTTAGCCTTCATAGCTTCACCCCTCCTAACATTTGGATTTAATTAGTTCGATTTCCCTCGATGTATATCTTTCTTTGTCATATTTATAATACAACAAGATACAAGACTAATTAACTTGAAACAGAAAATAATGATATCCTAATTGAAACCTAAATATCGTTTTTCCTCCTAAAGACTACCTAATTAGGACTTAGGAGATCCAATGTAATTCATAATTTACTTAATTTCATAACAATTCCCTTCTTCAACTCCTACTCCAACATTTTGGGAATTACACTACAGCATTCTACAGAATTCAATGACAAGAGTATATATATTATCACAGAACGAAAATTTAAATTTATTTCATTTGTAGTATCAAAGAGAAAACAAACAATTCAAACAAATATATTAAAACATGGTTTGAACGAAAGACCAGTACAAAGACTGGCTCTTTCGTATTTTGTTGGCCAATGGTGATGCCTTATTATTGAATTTAGTAAAGAGAACAACTAGTCCAAATTGAAGGCCTAAAGAGGCACGGGTTCGACAAAGAGTGAAACCACAATATCCTTGAGAAAGATTCCAGCATGAGTAAAGCCATCGTCATGCTTATATATTACTTCAATCATTCGTGCAAGATTGACAATTCGTAGTATTAGCTGCATGGGGAAAATGGTAGGGCGGTGGCACGTTTCGTTTACGTCCTTCCATGCATTATTCACTTGCTTGCTTAGTTCGATTATTGCTTGTTCCTCTGTGGCATCATGTTCTTTCATGTAGCATTCCACAGATGAGGCAACATGCCCTCTCTTCTGCTCAAACTTCAAAAATGAAAAAAAAAAAAAAACATATCAAGGTTGTAGTAGTAGTAGTAGTATTGACATTTTCGAGGACAGAAGTTTTAATAGAGCAACACAAAAGAATCATTATTCCACACCGTGACAAGTTCGTAGACCAATACTCAGAAATTTTTTGTTCAAGGATCGATACTTTAATTTTCTCAAGGAAAAGAATGGTAATACTACGTAGTAATGAATTTATACAAGGGAGTTTTAACGAAAATTCCGCGGTACTGTTCACTTTAATGAAAAACCACATTTTTACACTAAAAAGTCAAATCTGGTACTATTCATTTTACCCTTTATTTTGTCATTATCATTAAAACTCAAAGTTTTCAAACCATTTTCATTAATTTTCCTTTTATATAATTAAGTACATACCTTGTGAGACGTCATATCATCCACGAGTCTACAAATTAATGATGCTGCCTTTACAATCTTAGGGTCACTAAACACCCAATCCAAGGAGTTTTTTGTAACAACACTTCCCATTCCAACAAAGGATGTGGTTGCTATTAAGTGCTTCTGACAAATATTCATCCATGGTTGGTGTGTAGTTATCATCGAACCATTTCGCTTCCTTGAAGTAACATTTAACTTGGATTTTCATCTGAGAGACGACCAAGCGATGTACATATACGTAATAAAGGTTCAATTAATCTTGCTTCTATAATTAATTACTCATGACGATCGAAAATGGTATATAATACAAATTACTACATAACAGTAATTAGTATGATGGAAAAGACATTTGTCTGTGAGACTTACTGCTTCTCTCGCATAGTGGATGCGATATGAGTTTCCCTCGTTTCCAAGCTTTTCCTCAATTTCAGCGTAGAGATCCAACAATGCTTGATAACAGACTTTCATGTACTGCTCAGGCAGATGAACCATGGCAGAGATGTCCCACCTGATGATCCACGACGAAACATTTAAAATAAGCTAGTGAAACAATCCAAAGAAGGCTATCATCCAAAAGTACTAGCTGATGTTCGAATTTTCAGACGTCTTGCTTCTGTTAGAATCGCGTACCGTCGACGTTCAATGAAATAAAATAAAAAATCTAGCTAATCAACCACTGTAAATTGTGAGATGAACAAATTAAACGATTATTATTAGTTTATTTTCAAACCTTTCAACAGCTTCAGTAAACAGCTCTAGTTCTTCAAATGTGCCGTACACGTCATAAATATCATCAATAACGGCTAAGATGGCAGTAACTTTTCCAAATATCATCCTAGCAAAGGAGTATTCAGGTTCATAGTAGCACCCTAAAGCCCAAAGGTAGCTCTCAACTACTCTGTCCCTTGCAAACGGTAACTTGTTTACAAAGTCCAACTCCTTCCACCATCTGCATTAATTAATTTAAGTACAATTTGATTAATGCATTAGTTAACTAGTTTTGCATGAAGTTGATGGTATTAATTGCCAATAATATATATATACACATATATATGTATAATAACCTTGTAATTTCACTTAGTTCCTTCTGATGGACTTTCTGCAAGAGGTTGAAATCCAACTTTGCAAAAGTTAGGAGAGTCTCATTATGTGAATTATTTTCGCGGTAGATGGACAAGTATTGCCTTGCTTCTAGCCTTGGGTTGCCCTTCCAGAATGGCTGGTACAATGCATGCTTTACTTGTTGCAAAAATGGCCCGGGGCTTAAACGATGTGCTGCTGACTCGAGATGAGTGGTGGTGAAGCTTAATGCCTCTTCTAGTATATCTTCTCCGTGTACCCTCAGATGCGTAGCTTCGTACAAGCTTAGTAGTCCGACGATATCATTCGTGAGTGATCCCTTAAATTTCGCATCATTGACGTCCAATGTATTAAAAGCGTGAGGCGTGGGCGAGGCGTCCGAGGGATAGCCCAGCCTAGGCGTGAGGCGAAGCCTTACGGGACCTTAAATAATAGGGAATTGCTTAGAAAAACAGAGGAAAGAGGTGAGAAAAACAGAGGAAACAGCAGGGTTTTAGATATAAGAGTAACAAACTTGGCCAAAACGACGTCGTTTTGGGCTAAGTCATTTAAAAAAAATTAAAGACTTGGCCAAAACGACGTCGTTTTGGACCAAGTCTTTAAAAAAGAAAAAAAAAACCTCCTTCTCCGCGGTTGTCTTCCTCGTGAAGACGCCGCACACCTGCAACCCTAAACCCAGATGGCAGAGCTTGAAAACAGAGCATTCGACTTTGATTTTGGGTCGGGGATGGATCTGGGAACGCCCTCCAACCGCCTTTAGGCGCGCCTCAGCCGCCTAGTCTCGCCTCGACCACGCCTCGGCGAGTTTTCGCCCACTCCCACTAGGCAGAGGTGTTGTCACTCCCGTCCCGCCTCCAAAGCCGTCTAGGCGCGCCTCGGGGCGCGTCTTTTAAAACATTGTTGACGTCCTTCAAATTGTTGAACATGTCGGCTTCAAAAAAAAATTAATTAATGCATGCATTACGTGCTTAATTAGAGGAAAAAAAATTTAATCCGTATATAGCTATGGAACAATCCATGAGCACCGAGAGGGCCGGGAGGGGGAACTTACCACATGAAATATTATAGCCTTGTTGTCTAAGCAATCGAAAATAGAGAGCAGCAGCGTGAAGATCCTCATCATCATCACTTCCTTGGTGATGATAACAGTGATAAGAGTTGTTGTGAATTTGTAGCAAAACTTGATCAATTTCATTTTCAAAATGACGGAAGACGCCTAAGCGTTGAATGGCATCAATCAATTCCAATTTTTTCAAAGGTTTACTAGGTATTGGAGCCATTATCATCCTCTTCACTCTTTCCTTCAGTTCTTGAATACGTTGCTCTTCTTCTATATTTGTTTCCTGAAAAGACAAATTGAAACGGAATTAGAAAGAATGAAAAAAATAATAAATATATAATGACAAACTATTAGTCTAAATGAATTTCGCACAATAGAAGCATATGATAAGAAATAATCGCCCCAAATGGTGGGAGAGAAATTTGCTGAACGTCGATTAACATCATTAGTTGTCATTTTTGGGTTTGATGTGCTTGAGGTGCAGACATTTATTTTTCAAGGGCTGGTGGGAGTTGGAGGCTGTTATTTGCTACTTATATACACTTCCCGGGTGGTGTGTTTTTTTGGGGTGGTTTTTTTGGGGGAAGTTGAAGGGTTGGCCTAGTGCGACATGTAATATTATTTTCTCTATTCTTAGCTTCACAATGGTTAATAACAATGTGATTCAATTATTTATTTATTAAATATTATTTTCTCTATTCTTAATATAAATTTTATAGAGACCAATTTTATTATGTGGATTCAACTGTTTTATTACATTATTAAACAATCATTTGATAACTAATTTAATCACATTATTATTCGCGTGCGAAAAACCTTTTTTATAACATGCATTACACGTCTTTTAAGATGTTTTGAATGTGTTTAAAAATAGAGAAAATCATATTTAATGAACAACTGATTGTTTTATGAGGCGTATAATGCCGATTATAAAAAAAGGTATTTTGGACGTGGATAATAATGTGATTAAATTAATTGTCAAATTATTGTTTTTTTTTTTTACAAACGATATTATCTACACTAAGGGAGAGGGGGTGGGCTTAGCCTCACAATGGGCTTTCAATAATGTGATTCAATTAATTGTTTATTAAATATTATTTTCTCTATTCTTAATGTAAATTCTATAGAGACCAATTTTATTATGTAAATTTAGCTGCTTTAATTGATTTATGATGAGTTTCTTCTAGCATGATCTAAGATTATTCATTTACTTCAAATATTTGACTTTTCCCTTGTTAATCTACGCATATGAATACATTTAAAACGTGTAAGTCATGCGTTGCACGCCGTGATTCAAAAAATATATTTTGCAAAGGGAGAGGAGGGTGGGCTTAGCCTCATAAAGGCTAGTAATAAAGGTAAAAGAGAGAAAACTCTCGAGTTTAGGAGAAGAAGACAATGTAGCAGGGAAATTGATGTTGCTTTTTTGTGAGGTAAATTGCTTTTGCAAAGGTAGGTGTGTGTGGTAAATAAGAATCATGTTTTTTTTATGGAAAAAACATGTTCACAAAGGTAAATAAGAATCATTTTTTTTTTTGGAAAAAAACGTGTTCACAAACAATCACGCGACGTATCACGTTCAATAATATATTGTCGTTTTTAAAAATTTTCTTCGCAATGCATTATTAGATTACAACGTGTTGCCCTCTAAAATTTACAGACTTGACACCACCACCACAATGATACAAAAGTTATATAGTCGTACTATAAAATTCTTGTCAACAAATCAAAAAGAAGAAATAGTTGTGACTTAGTATTACTGTGTAGTGATATTTCATCAGTTGGTTCCATCATTTTCATTAGTGGGTTCCATCACCTTTCCATCCATCTACAAGGTCGATCGATTACCGTCGATGTTCTTCGTGATTTGTAGCAGTATTTTGGGAGGGGTGTGTAGAGCTTTAGCTCTGGTGTTTGCACCACCACCATTGTGGGCCCTCATTGGTCCTTCCCGTTGTTCGCCCTCATTGGTGATGTTACCCATGGGATATGTTTTCCCACAGTCTTCCTTTAGCTACATGGACTGTAGCTTCTGTATTTTGTGGCGGCGATCGTTGTTGTGGTGGTTCTAGGAAGATGTTGCAACCTCTCTCTTACTCAACTTTGGGATTACTGATGGAATAATTGAAGGAAGCAAGGGGGTTAACGGTCTGTGGTGATTGTGGCGTGGAGCAAGTTCTTTGAGGCGGCGACTTTTGCAACAGGGATTGTAGCTTCTCTAGGATTTTGCTTTTTGTTGTTTTCTGTGTGTTGGGCTTCCAAACTATTTTTGGGCCCTTTTTTGTTTTATGGTCCACCTTGTGCTTACTTTGTATCTGGAACATTACTTTGTAATGTATGTTGTTGATAATAAATTGTCCACTTTGTTTCAAAATAAAAAATAAAAAAAATAAAAAGTTAGATGCTAAATTGCATAGGTGGAGATTAATCCAAACCGCTCAAATCCACATCACAAATTCGAGATTGATCAGAACCATTAGAAAGAAAGGCTTCTCTCACAATTTAAGCAAACCACCTTTCCATTTCCCTAATCACTCACTCACTCTCTCTCTCTCTCTCGCTCTCAATTATTGTTATATCTCTCTCTCTCTAATCTCTCACTCTATGGAGAAATTTTTAGTTGTGATAGGAACACATGTAGTACACCACGTGTTTTAATAGAAGTGGTGGGAAATTTTATTTTTTAAGTTGTTAACTTTTTAGCACACATATCTCACTATTTGTATAGTGACACATGGTGAACCACCCCGTGTACCAGTTGTAGACATCGAAATTTCGATGAAATAAATGTTGACCAATAGTTACAATTTCAACGCTCACGTGTCACACAAATTTTACACGTAGCGTGTGACTAAAAGAAAAATCAAAATAAATCGGAAAAGTCATCAAATAGGACACATGTCAACACCTAGCAAAAATGATTTATTTCATCTGAATAATATATTCAAAATTAGGCTTTGGAAAATTCTATAAATAGAAGCCATTTCATTCATTTTAGAAGCCAAAAGAGATGACCAATTCACCTCACACCAAAACCTTGAAGCTTTGAAACTCCGAAGCTCCCAAGCAAATCCCGAAGGATCAAGAAAGCTCTATTCGTTCTTCGTCAACCCAACCTTCAAGATCAAGCCCCAACGGCCCTTTGAAGGAACTTCCACCAATTCAAGATCAAGCCCCGACGGCCCTTGAAGAAAGCGTTCATCATTCATCATTCGTTCATCCTAAGATCAAGCCCCAACGGCCCTTTGGATCAACAACATCAACAAATCCACACATCCAACCGTTCTTCAAGATAAAGCCCAACAACCCTGAAGATCCATTCATCAACTGTTCATCAAGATCAAGCCCCAAAGGCCCTTGAAGATCCGTTCATCAACAGTTCTTCAAGATCAAGCCCAAAAGCCTTAAAGATCCGTTCATCCAACCGTCCTTCAAGATCAAGCCCAAAAGCCCTTGAAGATCCGTTCATCACCGTCATTCAAGATCAAGCCTCAACGGCCCTTGAAGAAACTTTCAACCGTTCATCCAAGATCAAGCCTCGACGGCCCCTAGATCAATCGCACATCCATAAATACACACCTTAAGGAGATCGAATCAGAGGATCAAATTTGAGAGAGATTGTAACCCAAAATCATCAAATACAAAATATTACTTTGTACACGTGTTCTTGTCTCGTTTGTTTCAGGAAAATTTCGTGTTTACAAATTTGGCACGCCCAGTGGGACCATCTCTACCTCTCATCTCTTTCTTCGTTCAAGGAATCCAAACACGCCTCAAAGTCAATGACATCAAGCAAGGGACAAGCCGTTCTCGCAACCACCAAGGGAAGGATCCTGAGCACTTCTGCCGCGAACGGACAATCCATTGGCACCACAACCGCTCCTCAACATGCCGCTTCAAAGTTAGTGCTGCTAAAGGAGCAAGGGGAGCATCAAAGGTACGAGTCTGTCATCAACCTGACCTCGCTGGGGGCACCGAAGCATGCTGCTGAGGCACACAAGATGACATCCCAAAGCAGCCAACGACGTTCTTCGTCAGCATCCTGGATGTCTAAAGGAAAGTCACGTCTATTGGTTGCACAAGTCATGACCATCGGCGTTACCTCCATCGAAGAACAAATGGCTCAAATGAATTAAGCGATCGTAAGGCTAACATGGATTGTTGAAGAAAAAGACTTGTAAATCGCTGCACTCGTCAGCTGACTGGAGCCACAAGACGGTGAGAACCTCGACCCAGAGGATGATCCACTAAAGAGAGGAGCTGGCAAAGAAGATGAGCCTCCGGTGGAGGAGATCGATGTGAAGCCGGAGCCAGACCAAGCAGCGGCACTCATGTGATCTCTTTCTATTCAGCAGCTGCAGGAGATGATCACCAACACCATCAAAGCACAGTACGAAGGGAGCTCACATACCTCATTGTTCTACTCGAAGCCCTACTCCAAGAAGATCGATGCCCTGAAGATGCCAATGGGTTATCAACCACCAAAGTTCATGCAGTTTGATGGAAAAGGAAACCCAAAGCAGCACGTTGCACATTTCGTCGAAACTTGCAACAACGCGGGGACGGAGGGAGATTACCTCACCAAGCAGTTTGTGCGCTCGCTGAAAGGAAACGCCTTTGAGTGGTACACGGACTTAGAGCCTGAGTCCATCAACAACTGGGAGCAATTGGAGCGGGAATTCCTCAATCGCTTCTACAGCACCCGCCGCACTGTGAGCATGCTAGAGCTGACGAGCACAAAGTAGTTGAGGGACGAGCCAGTCATTGACTACATCAACAGATGGCGCACTCTAAGCCTTGACTGCAAAGACAGGCTCTCGGAGACCTCTTCAATCGAGATGTGCGTCCAAGGCATGCAATGGGGTTTGCAATAAATCCTTCAAGGCATCAAACCACAGACCTTCGAAGAGTTAGCCACCCGCGCCCATGACATGGAGTTGAGCATCGCCCATCATGGGAAGAAAGAACCGATCGCCGACTACAAGAACTACAAAGTTATTGGGACAAAGGTGGAGAAGGCTGCGTGGAAATCCACCAAGGAAGCAATGACGGTCAACACAGCTCCCGTCCAAATCCTTACACGAGGCAAGGCGATTCAAGCCGAAGCTTTTCGTGATCAAGAGATGCGTAGACACACTTTGAAGGAGCTTGAGGAGAAGACTTATCCATTCCCAACTCTGATGTGGTTGCCATGTTAGAAGACTTGCTGGAAAAGAAGGTGATCAGTTTGCCTGAGTGCAGATGGCCAGAAGAGATGAATCGCACCGACAGTCTAAGATACTGTAAATTCCACCGCTTCATCAGTCATCCTACAGAAAAGTGCTTCGTGCTGAAAGATCTCATCATGAAGCTGGTTCAGAAAGGAATCATCGAGCTAGATCTTGACAATGTGGTGAAGTCAAACTATACCACCATCACTTCTGGCCCTTCCGACTCAAAATCTTCACCTCAATCGCTAGGGGCATGCTCCAAAACCATGCCAGTCAAGCAAAGTAAAGTTGAGGGATAGACTTATGTTACTTCGAAGAAACTGCACAAGAAGCATATGTCTCCTCCACAAGGTCACCAATCGGAAAGGGGGCAAAGCAGCTCTTGTCAACCTCCGAAGCAATGTGAAAATGTTGAGGATGATGAAATTTCAACACAAAGATTGTCCGTCCCCATCACGATGCGCGATTTCTTCCTCGAAGACTTCTTCAAACACTCAGTCAAGGCTCCTTGCTATAAAGATTGCGAGGAACGACTCTCCCAGATCGATTGACCAACCAACAAATGCTCCTTGTTCGCACGAGCCTAAACTGCACGAACCAACGCTCCTGGTCCGCACGAGCATAAAAGGTGACATCAAAGCTCCTTGCCTGCACGAGTTGAAACTGCAAACGGCACCAAAACGCTCCTTGCTCGCAAGAGCATAAATTGCGTACGACACCAAAAAAAAAATGTATTCGAACTACGTTATGACTTGATCTCTTCTTTGGAAGGGTACGTAGGCAGCTTGAACCTTTAACTTCGAGTTCAGTCACATCAAAATAAAAAAATAAATGTTTTATTGAAGGTGACTAATGAAAGTCAATTTTATTACAAAGGCAACAAATTTATTTTGTACAAAAAAAAATTTACAGTTTCTTGAAAAGAAAAAAAAAATTAGGCCCATCTCCTATTTCTCAGAGCTCTCCATTTTACAAACCCAAGAGCCCAAAGACTGGCTAGTTCCACTGGCTGCCCAAGGGGCCCACTCCGCTTCTTCTTCAAGTCGATGTACAATGTGCAGGTGGTTGTCAACGACGAGGAGTCCGAGGAGCGGTTGCTCGGCAGGTTCCGACGAGAGGTCATCTCTGAGAAGATTTCATCTTCCTCACTCGGCTCCAAGCCTTCATCTCCGTCGGTCTCTCCTGCTTATCGTCAACAGCTGCAAGACCACCTCAGGTCAGGCCCAGAACCACGGCCTCGATCCCTCATTCTTCCACTTCATTCTGTAACCTGCATAATGTCGACTCTTCATTCGCTCATTAGATTGCGGAGGTCATAAATCAGGGGAAATTGGTGTCTGATGAGATCCATCGAGCGATTCCAAATCACTCACATAGCCTGTGCCCCGCCGACGGTCGTGACTTTGTTGAAACACGGGGACAAAAACGAGATGGACGACTGTGATTTGAACTCCCTGCAAGTGATCGGCTGCAATGGCGCTCCGCTGGCAAAGAGCGTGGTCGAGAAGCTGAGCATAGTTGCTGTTTTTTTTTTTAACCTTCTTGTTGGGTTTCTGAAAACCTTGCTGGGTTTGAGAGATACACAGGGATTGTAGAGCCATGGCTGCGAGAGATGAAGCCACATCAGACATGACCCAACTGCAATACACCGTTCTTTCTGTCGGATTATTCACCGAGACCCATGAAGAAAGCTTGAGAGGTACTCTACTTCTTCCATGCTCAGCCGATGGCAGCAGAGTGTCGATGCAGCACCAACCGTTGATCAACGCTAGCGGCAGCAACAAGACGATCTCCCTCGACTCCAGATAAGATCTCGTCGGAACTCCAGTGATCTCAGGGTGATCTTGGGATAGCTTGCTCTTCGTTCTCTAGCCTTTAACTTTATCACCATACTCGTGACCTTCTCTGGGCAATAGGATCCTCGACAGTTGCTGCTTATGCGTCTGTCCTTGTCGTGCTCTGCATCCTCCCTCGACTTCGTTCTTCCCTGCAAGTTCTTCATCCCATCACCAAAATTTATATAAAAAAATATATAATAACAAAAAGATAGTGGATGAAAGTGGCAGGCACGACTAAAAAAATAAAAAAATAATATATATATATATATATATATATATAAAGAGTGATAGTGCATCTGGCACCACGTGAAAAGAAAAAAAAATATATATATATATATATATATATAAAGAGTGATGGTGCATCTGGCACCATGTGCAAAAAAAAGGAAAATAAAAGAAAATATAAAAAAATGGATGGTGCATCTGGCACCATGTGCAATATATATATATATATATATATATATATCTCTTTTTAGGATAGTGTTTTGAAAACCATAAAAAAAAATATGATAAAAAAATGGCGGAGCATTTGGCACACCAGCAAAAAAAAAAGAAGAAGAAAAACAAATGCATTAAGAGAAATAAAAGTCCATTTTATTTATTTTTTCTGGATATTTTACATAAATTTGCATTATACATACCTAAAAGAAAAAAAAAGTCAAATCAAATTTACAGGATCTTCAAGGATGATTAGGTGGCGCCTCATCACTCGGTGGAACTCCAGGAAGAAGAGGAGCCGGAGGTTGATCATTTGGAGCTTCATTACGCGGTACAGCCCCAGAAGACGAAGACAACTGTTTTTGGAACAAACCCACAAACCTCTGATGATCAAGTAAAATCTGACCATCAAATTCCTGCATCTGGTCAATCTTCCTCTTCATGTTTGTAGCATAGTTATGTGCGAGCTTGTGCAACTGTTTATTCTCATGCTTGAGCCCTCTAATATCCTGTTTGAGACTCATCACTTCAGCCGCCAATGATTCAACTTGACGGGTTCAAGCAAATAGACGTTGGGCCATATTAGACACATAACCTGCACACTGCACATTGAGAGCCAGAGAATCCTTAACAGCCAACTCATCAGACCGTTTGGAAAGCAGTCTGTTATCTTTGGGAGTGACAAGGTTCCGGGCCACCACCGCAGCGGTCATATCATTCTTCATCACCGAATCCCCAACAGTAAGAGGACCAGTAGGGGATGTGAAGGATGGGCGCCATATGTTGTCTGGAGAAGGCATGGCTGCTTCTTCACCAAGGTTCAAGTCAAAACGACGGTCGGAAGGGCCAGACATTTTCAAAAGTGTTGAAGAAAGAAGAGGTCGGACAACTCAAGATCGTAGAAGTGCAAGAAGGGAGTTTCTACAGGCAGAAATTCAAGTGTGCTTTGAAACGTACTGCGTGCCTCTATAAAAATCAGCACTCGACGGGATTTTAGAGATCGAAGAGGCAAGCTCAGAAATAGAAGAGGCCAATTCAAAAATCGAAGAGGCGCTAGCTTTCTCAAAAGCTGGGCTTGCTCAGAAACCACAAGCCAATCTTCTTTTCCAGATTTGTCCGCACTTGTCACATGCAACCTCTGCACTCGACGGAGCTCAGAACTCGAAGAGGCGAGCTCAGAACTCGAAGAGGCAAGATCAGAAATCGGAGAGGCATCTACTTTTCCAGACGTGTCAGCATCTGTCACATGCACACTCAGCTTTGCTGAAATCACGGGCAGTTTGTCGAAGCGCCGATTCCAGATATCGAAGAGGCGCTTGCTTTTCCAAACGTGTCAGCGCCTGTCACATGCACACTCAGCCTTGCAGAAATTACGGGCAATCTGTCGAAGATTTCTTGTGAAGTAGAAAGCACCTGAAGTTACTGTTAAATCATCCAACGGTTGCCGACAAGAGTAAAGGAATAGTGCCGCTACTGGCTGTTGAAAAAAAAAAAAGGGTCTTATATATGTCGTCCTTCACCCTCCATAGCAAGGCAGACCTGCAAAAATGCCCAACCCTTCCTCATTTCCGAGAGTACACTCCCAGCAGAGCCTCTTGAAATACCCAGTTTTCTTCCTCTCCTGAAATACCTCTGTAAACAAATGACACCAAAGCAAAAGTATCTCATATCATCATGGTAGAAAGCAAGAGTATCTCATATCATGCAATCTCCCTATCATTTTCTTTGTCCTTGTTCTTACCTGCAAAGACAAGGATAAAGAAAGCAATATGTCGGAACCTCCACTCAAACTCGGGTAAGGAATCGACTACCTGGAACCTTTGCCTGGTTGCTTACATGGTATTGCTCTCGAGTACTCATCTTCCACTGCTGCTGTACTTCTAAAGAAGCTGCCACATCTGCCTGGAAAACAGATAAGGCAAGTGAAAATGATACCTTGCAGCATGTGAAGACAACGTGCAGACGAAACAAGTAGAGAATAATGCAGCCTGCACAGTCAACTCAGCAGAAGGAGTCTGAGTTGAGGAACTCGAGAAGATGCCACATTTGCCTGGAGAACAGATAAGGAAAGGGAAAATGATACATTGAAGCATGTGGAGACAAGCACAACAAAGCACGTGCCGATTCATCCGCTACTTCTTCAAAATCAAAAGTATCTCATATCATCAGGGTTGCAATCACTTTGGGTGGAGGACTCGTTTTGACCCTCAAATTCTTGGGTCGACTCGCTAGGAGTTGTGGGCTGCACGTGCCGATTCACCACCCTTGAATCAAATCCTTAAAGATCAAGCCACCAACTGGAAGAAGAGCCCATCAATCTTGAGGATCATACTGTTGACCAAACTGCTCAGGTGTGAATTAGAAAGATTGAACAAAGCAACAAGTCGTCACCTTCACCTCGTGCCTGCTTGCCATGTGTTCGAGTCAACCTTCAAGAATCAAGCCTCAACGGCCCTTGAAGAAGCTTCCAGCCAAATTCAAGATCAAGCCTCGACGGCTCTTGAGGAAATCACAAGTCCGATTCAAGATCAATCGTCCGCCACCCTTGAATCAAATCCAGTTCAAGAATAAGTTGTGGAAAGTCAACAATTGGAGGAATCCAAAAAATCCTCCAACCCAGTTCAAGATCAAAGTTGTGGAAAGTCAACAAGCGCAAAAACAAATACGTGCCAATTCATCCACTACCAAAGCCAAAGATCATCTACCACATGAAGCTCCTTGTGGTCCAATTTCAACCTTCAAGATCAAGCTTCAACGACCCTTGAAGAAATTTCAAACAAAGTTCAAGAACAAGCCTCAACGGCCCTTGAAGAAATCTCCAGCCCAATTCAAGATCAAGCCTCGATGGCCCTTGGATCGACATCTGCACTAAGGGACTTCAAAACGCATATCTTACACGTGACAAGCACATGTATATGACGCGCCTTGAAGTGGGGGCATTTGTAGACATCAAAATTTCGGTGAAATAAATGTTGACCAATAGTTACAATTTCAACGCTCACGTGTCACATAAATTTTACACGTAGCGTGTGACTAAAAGAAAAATCAAAATAAATCGGAAAAGTCATCAAATAGGACACATGTCAACACCTGGCAAAAATGATTTATTTCATCTGAATAATATATTCAAAATTAGGCTTTGGAAAATTCTATAAATAAAAGCCATTTCATTCATTTTAGAAGCCAAAAGAGATGACCAATTCACCTCACACCAAAACCTTGAAGCTTTGAAACTCCGAAGCTCCCAAGCAAATCCCGAAGGATCAAGAAAGCTCTATTCGTTCTTCGTCAACCCAACCTTCAAGATCAAGCCCCAACGGCCCTTTGAAGGAACTTCCACCAATTCAAGATCAAATCCCGACGGCCCTTGAAGAAAGCGTTCATCGTTCATCGTTCATCATTCGTTCATCCTAAGATCAAGCCCCAACGACCCTTTGTATCAACAACATCAACAAATCCACACATCCAACCGTTCTTCAAGATAAAGCCCAACAACCCTTGAAGATCCATTCATCAACTGTTCATCAAGATCAAGCCCCAAAGGCCCTTGAAGATCCGTTCATCAACAGTTCTTCAAGATCAAGCCCAAAAGCCTTAAAGATCCGTTCATCCAACCGTCCTTCAAGATCAAGCCCAAAAGCCCTTGAAGATCCGTTCATCACTGTTCTTCAAGATCAAGCCCAAAAGCCCTTGAAGATTCGTTCATCACCCTTCAAGATCAAGCCCAAAAGCCCTTGAAGATTTGTTCATCACTGTTCTTCAAGATCAAGCCCAAAAGCCCTTGAAGATCCATTCATCACCCTTCAAGATCAAGCCCAAAAGCCCTTGAAGATCCGTTCATCACCGTTATTTAAGATCAAGCATCAACGGCCCTTGAAGAAACTTTCAACCGTTCATCCAAGATCAAGCATCGACGGCCCCTGGATCAATCGCACATCCACAAATACACATCTTACGGAGATCGAATCAGATGATCAAATTTGAGAGAGATTGTAACCCAAAATCATCAAATACAAAATATTACTTTGTACACGTGTTCTTGTCTCGTTTGTTTCAGGAAAATTTCGTGTTTACACTAGTCACACTGAAAAATCTCTCATCTATATGACGTTTTGTTTCAAGGGATAGGTACAGATCCACCACGTGTATATGCTTCTATATATAAAGCCAACAAAAAAAGTGAATAGTATTTTTGGTGTCACCAAGCTTCAACAAAAATATTTGGATAAAAATGGGCCAAGACAAAAAAACTTCAAAGACATCCCAAAATAATGCATCAAATAAGGTAGGGGTATTTTCATCATTTTAAGAGTGCTTTTTTAATAATTAATTTTTTTTTGTGCTATTTTTTGTAATTAGTATCTAACAATAGGCTAGCAATAATGTGATTCAATCAGTTGTTCATTCAATATTATTTTCTGTATTTTTAAACACGTTCAAAATATCTTAAGAGCCGTGTAATGCCGGTTATTAAAAAGGACTTTCGCACACGGCTAATAATGTGATTAAATTAGTTGTCAAATGATTGTTTTTTTTAACAAACGATATTATCTACACTAAGGGGGAGGGGATGAGCTTAGCCTCATAATGGGCTAGCAATAATGTGATTTAGTCGGTTGTTTATTAAATATTATTTTCTCTATTCTTAATGTAAATTCTATAGAGACCGATTTTATTATGTGGATTCAGTTGCTTTAATTAGTTTATGAGGGGTTTCTTTTAGCATGATCTAAGATTATTCATAAACCAATTAAAGCAGCTAAATCCACATAATAAAATCGTTCTCTATATAATTAACATTAAGAATAGAGAAAATAATTTTAATAAACAACTGATTGAATCACATTATTGCTAGCCCATTATGAGGCTAAGCCCACCCCCTCCCCCTTAGTGTAGATAATATCGTTTGTTAAAAAAAAACAATCATTTGACAACTAATTTAATCACATTATTATCCGTGTGCGAAAGACTTTTTTTATAACCGGCATTACACGCCTCTTAATATGTTTTGAACATGTTTAAAAATAGAGAAAATAATATTGAATGAACATCTAATTGAATCACATTATTGCTAGCCTATTGTGAGGTACTAATTAAAAAAAACAACACAAAAAAATTAATTATAAAAAAAGCACTGTTAAAGTGACGAAAATACCTCTACCTTATTTGATGCATTATTTTGGGATGCCTTTGAAGTTTTTTGCCTTGGGGGCATTTTTGTCCAAATATTTTTGTTGAAGCTTGGTGACACCAAAAACACTATTCACCTTTGTGTTGGCTTTATGTATAGATATTTCTAATTAAGGTATTTATGGAAAAAATTTGTGTATTTTGCTAATTCATTTCCTAGTTTGATGTATAAGTGAAGTTCATGTGTCAAAAATCCGTAAAGATGATAACTACTTAAGTAGAGAAAGGCAAAAGAGGAAGGTAGGTAGCATCAATCATTTTTTTTTCTTGCATAAAGAAACCTAGCAAAGGTTGTGTAGCCAAATTTTTTTAGCGCCTGTTTGGTGGGTTAGATAGGATTGAGTCTTAAAGATAGGATTGAACTAGCATGAATTTTTTAGGCTTTGTAAGACATGACTTGTAACTCATGTATAAAGATAGGTTATATAACCCATCTATTGTGGATTCATAACTGATTCTGTCCAGTTCATATTTTGACAAGACAAACATGGACTGGACTTAAGTCGATTTTAATCCGTCAAAACATATCCCAACCCGCCCACCAAATATGTGTTGGATTTATCCAATATAAATCAACCTTTAAGTGGTCTACTACATGTAATAGGAATGTAATATTGTAAAATAATGTTAATTGTGATATGATCTCTTAAAGATATCAATCCTATATAAGGTGTCTTATATTGGAAATAGGATTGATGGAATCCTTAATTGAATATGATTATGATACTTGACTTGGAGGCTAAGAAAGTAAAGTTTAGGTTTCCTTTATGGATGGAAACCCTAGCTTTTAGCCTATATAAAACATCGGTCCCTCTGAGCCCTAGAACACACAACATAATTCTTCCCATAGAGTAGTTGTATCTGGCTAGGAGTTTAAAGAAGATCCTGGTGTTGCCGTGCCCTACTACTTTTGTGTTCGATTTCCATGGCCGTCGTTAGAATCAGGTCAGTTACTCATTCGTTTGTGTTTTAATTGTATAACCTCATAAGGCTAACAATTGGTATCAGAGCCACTGGTTATATGATTAAAACCTATTAGGTTTGAAGTTTGATTATATAATATCTTTTCTTTTGGACTACGGTTTTGATCTTAAATCCAAATTGTGATTGCATTCGGCAACATCACCATGTTGGGACGGCTTGAAAACTGCATATTGTACGTTTCTGCATATAAGCGCATATACTTGGCATATTAGTATGATATGCACATGTTTTACATCAATTCCTATTTGGTCTTAGAGACCGAAATTATCAGTTAAATTAAACGATTACATAATTGGATAATCTGTTTCTGCGAGTGGTGCCTGTTGAGTTCAAGTTTTCTTCCATCGCCATCACCCTTCAATTCCAAACGTGGGCTTTTATAATTGAAGCACTTAATGATGATATTGAATTAACTATAATAAAGGAAGATTAAAATAGTTGGTTCATTATTTTATGGAATTGTATAATTGGAATTACTATGGTGCTTAACGTTTTCTATTTCAATGTTTATATTAATGTTTTGGTTCAATTGAAATAGTCATTTGCTCTAACCTTGCACTGGAGAATTTTGAGTTGATTAGCAAGCCCAATAAGGAGGTTCATATATGCATCACATATGAGATCCTGATGGAGGTTGGTTCTAACCTTGCACTGGAGAATTTTGAGATATATCACTCATAAATTGGTAAACTAATAAATGTTGAATGGTAGGTTTGCAAGCACTTCAAGCTTCCTTTCTTGTATTCAGTTCTCATAAAGAAAGATTGGAACAGTTTGCTTTGCTCATCTTTACTGAATTAATTATGACTGGAAGAAGATGGCATGCTTTAAGCTTTCTATTTCGATATTCATGCCAGTGTTTTGGTTGAATTGATTTAGTGGTAGATACAACTATTTTGGCTAACGTTGTTGTCAATTTTGTAAGCATATAGAAATATGTACTTCTGTACTAATCTTGCCAAGGAAGACTATGAAGCATCTCAAGTCAACAAGCTCGGTAAAGTCTCCTATCAAAGCAAACAATATTGATCATTATATGTGTCAATTGCAAATTAATTAGTTGATCATGCATATGGTTAGTTTTGACTATTAAGTTTTAAACTTGGTTATCAAAACAAAGAGAAAATATATGTTTTGAACATGATTAATTCTTATATGCATATAAGTGGCATACAGAACGAGGGAAAAGTAGATTTTTTAAGATATGCAAAGATGCATGCATATAAAAGTGCATATATATCTTGCTTGTTCGTGGCTTTTCGTTAGTAATGTGCATGAGTGAGCCTATTGGCTATTCCCAGTAGCTCCAGTCACTGCTTCCAGGGTGGAAAGGCAACAAGGGGACACTAAGCACCCCTCAAATGTCTCACGGACAGGTTTTTGGAAATACTTCTTAAACCCCAAATCTTTTTGCCTCTGTTTTCCATTTGAATAAGAACTAATATTGTTTGCCATGAATTGCAATTGCATAAGTGCCAGCAATTGTTTGATCAAGCTAAGTATACGTAATTTTCTAAAGCCAATTATGGATCTAGAAGTTCACATTGCATGTGTAAAATTATCATGACACCAGTATCTAAATGGTATGTATATGGTAGACATGCGGAGAAGCATATGTAAAAATGCATAAATTAATTTATTGTTTGAGACTATATTTTGTAAAAATAGTCTAGGTGTTTCGGCATTAGTACAAGAGTAAGTCTATTGCTCTGTTTTTCATGGGCAATAACCAAAATGGACATATGGCATGTTTTATTAAAGGGATTGGGTTGTCCTATATTGCTTTAAGCTTGAGATGATCTTATATAAAGACACAAATGTATTGATTAGTAATGCAGTATACTAGCACTTAAGTATGATGGGGGATTAATTCAAGTACGGTTTATAATGATATTAACTCCATACGGAATTTGCATGACTAATCAAATTAGTTTTGTCTACAATTTTGCTTTCCTATCTTAGTATAGTCATTTAATTGTACATGACTAATGCATAACTTATGGATTGACTAAGAAGGACTGAAAGCATCCAATGACAAGAATAAGGGTATAATACAAGTGAATAAGGTTTGTAGTAATTATGTGACAATTATCATTTGTATTTTTATCTATTCTTATATGAGAATTTTGGTTGGTCATGTGATTATATATATGTTTACAAAGAAGTAATGAACATATGAAGGCATGAGGTATGTAATCCATTCAAAGTATGTGGCTTAATTGATAAGCATGAATTTTCAAACATGTATTATTGTTTTGTGGTTTTTCCCTATGCCTAAAGAATTTAAACAGTGCTTTGATTAGTAAATTTTTATGTGTCATAAGGGGAGAAGAAAAGAAAACTTATACAAGGCTAATGTATGGCATGTATTGGAGATGTTTCTTTTCAAAGAAAAGAATTTTGGTAGTTCCTTTATTTAATTTGGTATTTACAAGGCTAATGCACGATTTTGATGCTAATGTTTTAGGAGCCTTGTACTTTGGAAAGAAAGGTACAAAAGAAAAGGAACCCATTTGACTTAAGAAAACATTTGAGAAATTTAGTTTTTAAATTAAAGGAATGTATTGTTCTTTCCCATTACATAAAGTATTTCTATTGAGTAATTGACTCCATAATGATAAGTTTTGACACTCTTGTGGTGGAATAAAACTTGTTCTATATGTGATTAATCTCTTTCAAGTATGCTGCCAAGTTTTTTTTGAGATTAATTTGATGCCAAAGGGAGTCATGAAGGAATTAGTGCCATTTGTTGGCAAGACTCGAAGCTCAAATCAGGTTATCATAATTTTGTCACTTACAGTTAATTAATCCATCTGACTTCTTGTATTGTTTTAGGGCAGAGTTGACCAATGCCTTTTCAACTAAGCAAGACGCAACGGCTTAGTTGACGATGAGACTATTTTTTTGAGTTACTTCGGTCAACTTTGCATCTTAATTAGAATAAAAGGGATAATCTTTTTGCCTACAGGTGTGGATTACTTCTTTTACTTTAATTAAGATGGCATAGTATGGGTTTTATTTCACAGAAGTTGTGAAAACCTTCATCTTGCCTACAGGTGTTGAAGTTTTTCATGAAGGAACTTTTGTGACATAAAATCCAGTACTAGAAACTAGTTAATTTTCTTGCCTACAGGTGTAAATTAATTTAGTTTCATGAAGTTTATTGGTAAAGCTCCATGCCATTAGTGACAAATATTTCCACAATGAGCCCCATCAAAAGTTGTGGTTTGAAGGCATGGAAATCGGTTGCATCATGATGTATTTTGTATCTCTTCATGAGACTTGTTGATGCAAAATATTGGACCCATGAAGGTTAATCAATGATTGCTAAGGTACGCATTGTTTAAGTCATATGCTTGTAAATCTTTTCAATTTGAATTATGATGTCGGTTTAGAGGATGAAATTTGACTACTAAAGTTTCCTTTGGACATCGAAATTGAAATGATATGAAATTGAATTTGTTATGGATGCATAAATTCATGATAGATGCACATAATTGTTTCTGGCAGATTGCGTGTCTTGATTTAAATCGGGTGAATGACACGTCTAATGGTCATCAAATGACCCGAATTTTGGATATGTTCAACATATAGATGTCTAATATGTGTCTGCAAATTTTCGTAATTGTCTGCCATGTATTTTAATTATGGTGAATTCACTAGTAATCCATGCTCGTATAGATAGTTACTGGCAGATTGTGTTGGTCTTCTTGAGACGTGACTTTAGACTACTATTTTGATCCAAAACGGCTCTATATTTTTATTTTATGAAGACTAGTATGTCTATTTTGATCAAATAAATTTGGTAGCAATCAAACTTATAAATTAATTATGATTAATTCTAAAGTACGTGTAACTCATTGCTGAAAATTTTGTTTGACAACTTTACAATTTTAGGGTCACTAAACACCCAATCCAAGGAGTCTTTTGTAACAACACTTCCCATTCCAACAAGGGCTGTGGTTGCTAGCATGAAGTAGGATGTATTAAGTGCTTCTGACATATATTCATCCATGGTTGGTGTATAGTTACCATAGAATCATTTCGCTTCCTTGAAGTAAGATTTAACTTGGATTTTCATCTGAGAAAGCTTCAATTAATCTTTTTTCTATAATTAATTACTCATGACGATCGAAAATGGTATATAATACAAATTACTACATAACAGTAATTAGTATGATGGAAAAGACATTTGTCTGTGAGACTTGCTGCTTCTCTCGCATAGTGGATGCGATATGAGTTTCCCTAGTTTCCAAGCTTTTCCTCAATTTCAGCGTAGAGATCCAACAATGCTTGATAACAGACTTTCATGTACTCTAGGAGATGAACCATGACAGAGATGTCCCACCTGATGATTGACGAAGAAACATTTAAAATAAGCGAGTGAAACAATCCAAAAAGGCTCTCATCAAAAAGTACTAGCTGAAGTTTGAATTTTCAGACGCCTTGCTACATCACGTACACGTACTGTCGACGTTCAATGAAAGAAAAAAAAAAGAAAACTAGCTAATTAACTACTGTAAATTGTGAGATATGCAAATTAAAGGATTATTAATTAGTTTATTTTCAAACCTTTCAACAGCTTCAGTAAACAGCTCTAGTTCTTCAAATGTGTCATACACGTCATAAATATCATCCATAACGACTGCCATGGTAGTAACTTTGCCAAATATCATCCTAGCAAAGGAGTATTCAGGTTCATATTAGCACCCTAAACCCCAAAGGTAGCACTCAACTACTCTGTCCCTGGCGGTAACTTGTTTACAATGTCCAACTCCTTCCACCACCTGCATTAATTAATTTAGGTAGAATTTGATTAGTGAATTAGTTAATTAGTTTTGCACGAAGTTGATGATATTAAGTACCAATTATATATGTAATAACCTTGAAATTTCACTTAGTTCCTTCTGATGGACTTTCTGCAAGAAGTTGAAATCCAACTTTGCAAAAGTTAGGAGAGTCTCATTATGTGAATTATGTTCATGGTAGATGGACAAGTAATGCCTTGCTTCTAGCCTTGGGTTGCCCTTCCAGAATGGCTGGTACAATGCATGCTTTACTTCTTTCGAAAGTGGCCCAGGGCTTAAACGATGTGCTGCTGACTCGAGATGAGTGGTGGTAAAGCTTAATGCCTCTTTTAGTATATCCTCTCCGTGTACCCTCAGATGTGTAGCTTCGTACAAGCTTAGTGTTTGGATCAAACTTGAACTTTGGGCTGGGAGGGAGTTGGCCCAAAGAACAGCTTAAAAGGGGGAGCAACACGAAAGCCCAGCCGAAGTCCAGAAGACAGGAAGAAGCCCGTTTCTGACTAAGTACAGACCACTTGCTCACCTACCCAAAGGCCAAGTGGTATAGACTGACCAGCTATACAGCCCATAAAGTACTTTACAGTGGCAATACAAGTAAAATAGCTGATGAGTCACTACCCCTCAAACTGCATTCGGGCAAGGTTACTGCTACAGGAGGCCAAGCCGAGTTGTCTATAAAAGAAGAAAGATAAATCAGGAAAGAGGACACTCAAACAAACCAAAAATACAAGCACAAACTCTGCTAAAAAACCCAGATTTGCCTCTAAACGAAGCTGTAGTCAGCAAGCCTTCATCTCTCTCGGGATAAACCCTCATTCAAAGCCTTTGTAATAGCTCTGCTACCTTGGTTCAACTTTTGCCATAGTATCGATCTCTTTCCACAAACTCATTTCCCAAACCCCTTTTCTAAGCTTCCAAACCCCTTGATAAACCACAAAGATAGAAAGTTGCAAGACGATCAGCCTTGCCCGACCCTCTTTGTTTTTGTCTTTTCATTCATTAGTCTAGCAATATGTTGTGTACTACAAGTTGTATGCAAGTTATTTCTAGTAATACGGCTATTAAAAGACTCTCTCTCTCCCAATGCTTGAATCCGATTTGAATATATCTTCATGGTTCAAATCAGATCTAAGTTCTAAGCCCTCGGGCATGTAAGATTTGATCATTTAAAAGTCCTTGACCTCAAGGCATAAAAAAGAACCTTATGTGGACTTAACCCATCCACGACAAGCTTTGATAAACAAGAAGTCCGAAGTTACTTGAGGCGCAAGTAATCGACATATCACTTAGTTTTATTTCTATTATATTATGATAACCATAGAACGTTTGAGTACGGAATGAGTTCTAATAGGAATTCTCAAGGCCTATCTAAGGCCCCACAAAGGCACCTATTTGGATTCGTTCTGTTCCTCGGGCTAGAACGTTGAGTATGGAATGAGTTCTAATAGGAAGCCTCAAGGCCTATCTAAGGCCCCACAAAGGCACCTATTTGGATTCGTTCTGTTCCTCGGGCTAGAACGTTGAGTATGGAATGGATTCTAATAGGAAGCCTCAAGGCCTATCTGAGGCCCCACGAAGGCACCTATTTGGATTCGTTCTGTTCCTCGGGCTAAGGTGATCAGAAGTATAATGGTTATAAAACTCATATAACCAAGAACACGAACCTTATATATTCGAGTATGAATGCTAGTTATTCAACAGGAAGCCTCAAGGCCTACACCTAAGGCCCTGCAAAGGCAACTGTTGTAACTAAAATAGACTCTCGGGCATATAAGTAATCAGAACCCAACATCCGTTTTACATCTGCCATGCTGAAGATGGCAGTGGGACGCCTGAGCACTTAATGTTAATCTTGATTGTGAGCCTCAAGGCCTACACCTAAGGCCCCACAAAGGCACCTTTCAAAGTTAACTATGTCCTTCTCTTTCAGCCTTGCCCGACAGGCTCTGCCCGATAAGCCCGCCAGTGAAGTAGAAGCCTGACAGAAAGCACCAACCGACGCCGACCTCTCGGGGAGCTGTGTGCCCGTCGGCCAGGAAGCATCCTCGACGGAAATTCCTGCCACGAACACTTAGTAGTCCCACGACATCATTCTTGAGTGATTCCTTAAATTTCGCATCATTGACCTCCTTGAACTTGTTGAACGTGTCTGCTTCAAAAACAATTAATTAATGCATGCATTACTTGTTTAATTAGAGGAAGAAATTTAATCCACACATAGTTATCAACAAGCCATGAGCACTGAGAACTTACCACATGAAATATTATAACCTTGTTGTCTAAGCAATCGAAATTAGAGAGCAGCAGCGTGAAGATCATCGTCATCACTTCCTTCAGTTCCGTGGTGATAACAGTCATAAGAGTTGTTGTGAATTTGGAGCAAAACTTGATCAATCCCATTTTCGAAATTGTCGGATATGCCTAAGCGCTGAATGGCATTAATCAATTCCAATTTTTTTAAAGGATTACTAGGTATTGGAGCCATTATCATACTCTTCATTTTCAGTTCTTGAACATGTTGCTCTTCTTCTATATTTGTTTCCTAAAAAGACAAATTGCAAGGGAATTAGAATGAAAGAAAGGAAAAATGGTAATATATATTTGACAAACTATCAGTCTAAATGAATTTCGTACGATAGAAGCATATGATAAGAAATGATGACCCCAAATGGTGGGAGAGAAATTTGCTGAACGCCGATTAACATTATTAGTAGTAGTGTTCGGGCCCAAAAATATTGTTTTGGGCCGAGTTTAGATCTTTCTCGGCCCAATGTTGGATAGGCCGAGTTTAGAATCCTTCTCAGCCCAGAAGTAGTGTACAGGTGTCATTGGGAGATATTCAGCCCATGGGCCGCGCGTTCGAAGTTGGCCATATCCTATCAGAAATTGGGAATGTGGACGAATCCTGTTATGAGAAGGAGTTTCGACAATCAAGATGTTGGGATTGAATATGGTCTGATAACGAGTTATGTTCAAAGTCTTAGTAGGAATAAGATTGGCCGAGATAAAGTTGGATCATGAGAATGAGTTTTAATCCGGGAGTGATTGGGATTCAATACAGGTTGGCTGCTATAAATAGGGAGGGAAGACATCGAAACAAGCCTCCCCAATTCAACACACACATTGCCCTGCGCATTTTCTCGCTATACGCGAAACCTCTCAACAACCTTGAGATTTTTGTTTTTCCTCTTTTCGCCGACGCACCTTCAGTTTGGATAAACAACACTGTTGCCGTAGAATCAGCCGACCATGAAACATCTTTAGTTTGGATAAACAGCACTGCGACAAGGCCGACTGGTTACCTCTCAAAGTCTCGATTGAGAAGGATTTTTGAATCTTTATCGGCAAAGGTCATCTCGTTAGCCTTCTCGGCGAAGCGAGGTGTTACAAGTTATTATACTCAGCACGTTGAACGCCGAGTCGTTTATGATTGGTTATTCGCAATTAGGTTTTAGAGTTCGGCATTCTGACGGCCGAACCACTTTCACAATCAAGACGTATATTCGTTTTGAATATTTGTGTCCTTATACTCTGGTGTCGATTCAGCGTGTTTATACTCTTATGAATATAATCATAGTGATCGAATCTGGCGTCGACGATTTGTGAACTTCGTAGAACTAGTAGCTTTGTCTTCAAGCTCTAGAACCTGAAGGCCGAGGCGTGTTCCTTCCTCGGCTGCAGTCGCACGATCGAGAAGTCAGCCGCACACCCAACGCAACATCAAAAAATTTTACTCCTCGACCGAGCTCGGCCGACGAGTTGGCACGCCCCGCATACAACCGAAGAACGTAGTTAGCTTACTAATTACTTGGCATGCGCGCCACGTAGTTTTAGTAGTTTTTGGGGTTTGATTTGTTTGAGATGCAGACATTTTATTCTAATGCCTTTTTAGCCAAAATGGTTCTTGAGATTTGCCTAACTCTTCACTTTGGTCCTTGAAATTTGAAATCAATAGAAGTAGTCCCTAAGATTGTCCACCATCAATCATTTTGGTTATTCGGTAAAAAAATTATGTTAAACAAGAATCCAAATAATAAAACTACCCTCAATATAAACAATAAGCCATATTTGACAAAAGTTGAGGGTATTTTTATTATTTTACCCTTATTTTATGGATATTTTTCATATAATAACCAAAAGGCTTTATAGCCAAAATGGTCCCTAAGATTTGCATAACACGTCACTTTAGTCCCTGAGATTGAAAATCAATAAAAATGGTCTCTGAGATTGTCCACCATCCATTATTTTGGTCATTCCGTTAAAAACTCTGTTAAGTGTCCTAGAGCTCTTGGCCGGAAGTTTGGACAATTTTCAAAGCTTCGTAACTTAATCATTTCTTAACCAAATTTGACCCATAATATATCAAAATGAAGATAGGAAAGTGTAGAACAAGATTATACTTATTTGGAAGCCCAATGGTTACTGGAGATGACTAGAAAATAGCCTGAAATGTGACTGGGTAAACTTTAACGTTCATAACTTCTTCAATACTCAACGAAATCGAGTGATTCAAAAACGAAAATCATTCTTCTCAAGGAGAAAAATAGAATGGTACCTTTCTCAACGGCTAATTCGTCGTGGTTTGGCCAGAAAACAGCTCGAAAGTGGCTAACTCGAGACTAATATAGCCACTTTCGAGCCATTTTTTGGCCACACCACGGTGAGTTAGCCGTCCAGAAAGGTATCATTCTCTTTGTCTCATCGAGAAGTATGATTTTCGTTTTTGAATCACTCGATTTCGTTGAGTATTGAAGAAGTTATGAACGTTTAAAGTTTACCCAGTTTTCGGCGACTTTTCCAGTTTTCCTGCCGACCAGTCACCTTTCAGGATATTTTCCGACCATATCCGGCAACCATTGGGCTTCCAAATAGGTATAATCTTGTTCTACACCTTCCTATCTTCATTTTGATATATTATGGGTCGAATTTGGTTAAGAAATGATTGAGTTATGAAGCTTTGAAAATTGCCTAAACTTTCGACCAAGAGCTTCGGGACATTTAACGGAGTTTTTAACGGAATGACCAAAATAATGGATGATGGACAATCTCAATGACCATTTCTATTGATTTTCAATCTCAGTGGCCAAAGTGATGTGTTACACAAATCTCAGGGACCATTTTGGCTAAAAAGTCTAACTAAAATGATTGATTATGAACAAACTCAATGACCAATTCTATCGATTTCAAATCTCAGGAACCAAAGTGACGAGTTATGCAAATCTCAATGACCATATTGGCTAAAAAGCCTATTCTAATTAATTCAGAGAATGTTTCCTCAATTGTAGAGGGCTGGCGGGAGTTGAAGGTGTGTGGTTCTTCGATATTTTTATACAGTTGCGACTTGCGAGGGCGCGGTTCAAAGGGTGGCATGGTGGGTGGGGCGAAGCATGGCGTAGCATCCCCAAATGAAAATAATTGATATAAATAAGAGTTGGCCGTATTAATTAGTTGTACAATTTGTATGGCGTTTACCCATGTGTGATTGTGAAGGAGAAGAAATTATTAGGTAAACGGAACCGGATCCCCTCCTGAGCATAGGGTGGGGATCCTCCTGACCGGGTCATCTGGGCCATTAAAATATGATCCAACGGCTACAAATAGGAGGGCCTTTAAAAGTAATAATTATGGTCCAGATGGCCCGGTTAGGAGGATCCACACCCTATGCTCAGGAGGGGATCCGGTTCCTAAACCACATCAGCACATAGTACTTCCACTTCAAATTTGACACATCTTCTATTATTATACAGCTGAACTTAAAAGCTTAATTAATATAAAAAATAAAATTTAAAAGAAAATAAAAATTGAAGAAATGAAAAACCCCATAACCACCTCCCTCCCCGATGATTCCCAGCCCCCTCCTTAGCCTTCATAGCTTCACCCCTCCTAACATTTGGATTTAATTAGTTCGATTTCCCTCGATGTATATCCTTCTTTGTCATATTTATAATACAACAAGATACAAGACTAATTAACTTGAAACAGAAAATAATGATATCCTAATTGAACAAATAATTCTAAATCCACAAAAACTTTGAAACCTAAATATCGTTTTTCCTCCTAAAGACTACCTAATTGGGACTTAGGAGATCCAATGTAATTCATAATTTACTTAATTTCATAACAATTCCCTTCTTCAACTCCTACTCCAACATTTTGGGGATTACACTACATCATTCTACAGAATTCAATGACAAGAGTATATATTATCACAGTACGAAAATTTAAATTTATTTCATTTGTAGTATCTAAGAGAAAACAAACAATTCAAACAAATATATTAAAACATGGTTTGAACGAAAGACCAGTACAAAGACTGGCTCTTTCGTATTTTGTTGGCCATGGTGATGCCTTATTTTTTGAATTTAGTAAAGAGAACAACTAGTCCAAATTGAAGGCCTAAAGAGGCACGGGTTCGACAAAGAGTGAAACCACAATATCCTTGAGAAAGATTCCAGCATGAGTAATGCCATCGTCATGCTTATATATTACTTCAATCATTCGTGCAAGATTGACAATTCGTAGTATTAGCTGCATGGGGAAAATGGTAGGGCGGTGGCACGTTTCGTTTACGTCCTTCCATGCATTATTCACTTGCTTGCTTAGTTCGATTATTGCTTGTTCCTCTGTGGCATCATGTTCTTTCATGTAGCATTCCACAGATGAGGCAACATGCCCTCTCTTCTGCTCAAACTTCAAAAATGAAAAAAAAAAAAACATATCAAGGTTATAGTAGTAGTAGTAGCAGAACAAATCTAGCTAATAAAGAATCAATAAAAAAAACTATATACGCAAAGAAAAAAGAGAAATTTGGAGAATTAATTAATTCTGAACTTTAGTCGAATTGGAGTTTTCGCCACTGAACTAAAAATCTTTGAATATTGATCCTTGAACTTGCTACAGTGTGGATCATTGATCTTTTCGAGGACGGAAGATCTAACAGAGCAACCCAAAAGAATCATTATTGCACACCGTGACAAGTTCATAGACCAATACTCATAAATTATTTGTTCAAGGATACTCTAATTTTCTCAAGGAAAAGAATGGTAATACTACGTAGTAATGAATTTATATAATTAAGTACATACCTTGTGAGACTTCATATCATCCACGAGTCTACCAATTAATGATGTTGCCTTTACAATTTTAGGGTCACTAAACACCCAATCCAAGGAGTCTTTTGTAACAACACTTCCCATTCCAACAAGGGCTGTGGTTGCTAGCATGAAGTAGGATGTATTAAGTGCTTCTGACATATATTCATCCATGGTTGGTGTATAGTTACCATAGAACCATTTCGCTTCCTTGAAGTAAGATTTAACTTGGATTTTCATCTGAGAGACGACCAAGCGATACGTAATAAAGCTTCAATTAATCTTTTTCTATAATTAATTACTCATGACGATCGAAAATGGTATATAATACAAATTACTACATAACAGTAATTAGTATGATGGAAAAGACATTTGTCTGTGAGACTTACTGTTTCTCTCGCATAGTGGATGCGATATGAATTTCCCTCGTTTCCAAGCTTTTCCTCAATTTCAGCGTAGAGATCCAACAATGCTTGATAACAGACTTTCATGTACTCTGGCAGATGAACCATGGCAGAGATGTCCCACCTGATGATCGACGACGAAACATTTAAAATAAGCAAGTGAAACAATCCAAGAAGGCTATTATCCAAAAGTATTAGCTCAAGTTTGAATTTTCAGACGTCTTGCTTCTGTTAGAATCGCGTACTGTCGACGTTCAATGAAATAAAATAAAAAATCTAGCTACTCAACCACTGTAAATTGTGAGATGAACAAATTAAACAATTATTATTAGTTTATTTTCAAACCTTTCAACAGCTTCAGTAAATAGCTCTAGTTCTTCAAATGTGCCGTACACGTCATAAATATCATCAATAACGGTTATGATGGCAGTAACTTTCCCAAATATCATCCTAGCAAAGGAGTATTCAGGTTCGTAGTAGCACCCTGAAGCCCAAAAGTAGCTCTCAACTACTCTATCCCTTGCAAACGGTAACTTGTTTACTAAGTCCAACTCCTTCCACCATCTGCATTAATTAATTCAAGTACAATTTGATTAATGCATTAGTTAACTAGTTTTGCATGAAGTTGATGGTATTAATTGCCAGTAATATATATGTACATATATTTTTATAATAACCTTGTAATTTCACTTAGTTCCTTCTGATGGACTTTCTGCAAGAGGTTGAAATCCAACTTTGCAAAAGTTAGGAGAGTCTCATTATGTGAATTATTTTCGCGGTAGATGGACAAGTAATGCCTTGCTTCTAGCCTTGGGTTGCCCTTCCAGAATGGCTGGTACAATGCATGCTTTACTTGTTGCAAAAGTGGCCCGGGGCTTAAACGATGTGCTGCTGACTCGAGATGAGTGGTGGTGAAGCTTAATGCCTCTTCTAGCATATCTTCTCCGTGTACCCTCAGATGCGTAGCTTCGTACAAGCTTAGTAGTCCGACGATATCATTCGTCAGTGATCCCTTAAATTTCGCATCATTGACGTCCTTGAACTTGTTGAACATGTCTGCTTCAAAAAAAAAAATTAATTAATGCATGCATTACGTGCTTAATTAGAGGAAAAAAAAAATTAATCCGTATATAGCTATAGAACAATCCATGAGCACCGAGAGGGCCGGGAGGGGGAACTTACCACATGAAATATTATAACCTTGTTGTCTAAGCAATCGAAAATAGAGAGCAGCAGCGTGAAGATCCTCATCATCATCACTTCCTTGGTGATAACAGTGATATGAGTTGTTGTGAATTTGTAGCAAAACTTGATCAATCTCAATTTCAAAATGACGGGAGACGCCTAAGCGCTGAATGGCATCAATCAATTCCAATTTTTTCAAAGATTTACTAGGCATTGGAGCCATTATCATCCTCGTCACTTTTTCCTTCAGTTCTTGAATACGTTGCTCTTCTTCTATATTTGTTTCCTGAAAAGACAAATTGAAACGGAATTAGAAAGAATGAAAAAAATAATAAATATATAATGACAAACTATTAATCTAAATGAATTTCGCACAATAGAAGCATATGATAAGAAATAATCGCCCCAAATGGTGGGAGAGAAATTTGCTGAACGTCGATTAACATCATTAGTCGTCGTTTTTGGGGTTTGATGTGCTTGAGGTGCAGACATTTTATTTTTCAAGGGCTGGTGGGAGTTGGAGGAGGTTATTTGCTACTTATATACACTTCCAGGGTGGTGTGTTTTTTTGGGGGAAGTTGAAGGGTTGGCCTGGTGGGGCGTGTAATATTATTTTCTCTATTCTCATAACGGGCTAATAATAATGTGATTCAATCAGTTGTTTATTAACTATTATTTTCTGTATTCTTAATGTAAATTTTATAGAGACTAATTTTATTATGTGGATTCAACCTGCATTACACGCCTCTTAAGATGTTTTGAACGTGTTTAAAAATAGAGAAAATCATATTTAATGAACAACTAATTGTTTTATGAAGCGTGTTATGTCAATTATAAAAAAATGTCTTTCACACGTGGATAATAATGTGATTAAATTAGTTGTCAAATGATTGTTTTTTTTTCTTTTAAAAAACGATATTATCTACACTAAGGGAGAGGGGGGGTGGACTTAGCCTCACAATGGACTATCAATAATATTATTCAATCAGTTGTTTATTAAATATTATTTTCTCTATTCTTAATGTAAATTTTATAGAGACCAATTTTATTATGTGAATTTAGCTGCTTTAATTGGTTTATGAGGGATTTCTTCTAGCATGATCTAAGATTATTCATTAACTTCAAATATTTGACTTTTCTTTTGTTAATTTACGCATATGAATACATTTAAAACGTGTAAATCATGCGTAGCACGCCGTGATTTAAAAAATACATTTTGCACGCACGGGAGGGTGTGCATAAAGGCTAGTAATAAAGGTAAAAGAGAGAAAACTCTCGAGTTTAGGAGAAGAAGACAATGTAGCAGAGAAATTGATGTTGCTTTTTTGTGAGGTAAATTGCTTTTGCAAAGGTAGGGTGTGTGTGGTAAATAAGAATCATGTTTTTTTATGGAAAAAATGTGTTCACAAAGGTAAATAAGAATCATGTTTTTTTTCGGAAAAAACGTGTTCACAAACAATCACGCGATGTATCGTGTTCAATAATATATTGTCGTTTTTTTAATTTTTCTTCGCAATGCATTATTAGATTACAACATGTTGCCCTCTAAAATTTACATAGACTTGACACCACCACCACAATGATACAAAAGTCATATAGCCGTACTATAAAATTCTTGTCAACAAATCAAAAAGAGGAAATAGTTGTCACTTAGTACTACTGTGTAATGATATTCTTTTTCAGTTGTAAGTTAGAAAGAATTTTTAACAAACGATATTCTTTTTCACTTAGTACATATTGTTTTTTTTTTATTATTATTAATAAACGATATTATCTACACTAAGGGAGAGTGGGTAGGCTTAGCCTCACAATAAGCTAAAAATAATGTGATTCAATCAATTATTTATTAAATATTATTTTCTCTATTCTTAATGTAAATTCTATAGAGACCAATTTTATTATTTAGATTTAGCTGCTTTAATTGGTTTATGACACTCGTTTATCTCTCCATCATTTTCATCAGTCGATTCCATCCATCTACAAGTTCGATCGATTACCGTCGATGTTCTCCATGATTTGTCGCGGTATTTTGGGAGGGGTGTGTAGAGCTTTAGCTATGGTGTTTGCACCACCACCCTTGTGGGCCCTTGTTGGTCCTTCCCGATGTTCGCCCTCGTTGGCGATGCTGCCCATGGGATTTGTTTTCCCACGGTCTTCCTTTAGCAACATAGAGTGTAGCTTCTGTATTTTGTGGCGGCGATCGTTGTTGTGGTGGTTCTGGGAAGATGTTGCAACCTCTCTCTTACTTAACTTTGGGATTACTGATGGAATAATTGAAGGTAGTCAAGAGGGTCGACAGTCTGTGGTGATCGTGGCGTAGAGCAAGTTCTTTGAGGTGACAACTTTTGCAACGGGGACTGTAGCTTCTCTAGGATTTTGCGTTTTGTTGTTTTCTGTGTGTTGGGCTTCCAAACTGTTTTTGGGCCCTCTTTTGTTTTATGGTCCACCTTGTGCTTACTTTGTATCTGGACCATTACTTTGTAATGTGTGTTGTCGGTAATAAATTGTCCACTTTGTTCCAAAATAAAAATAAATAAAAAATATAAAGTTAGATGCTAAAATGCATAGATGGAGATTAATCCAAACCGCTCAAATCCACATCACAAATTCCAGATTGATCAGAACCATTAGAAAGAAAGGCTTCTCTCACAATTTAAGCAAACCACCTTTCCATTTCTCCCTAATCACTCTCTCTCTCTCTCGATTATTGCTACCTCTTTCTCGCTCTCTAATCTCTCTCTCTATGGAGAAATTTTTAGTTGTGGCAGGAATAGGAACACATGTGGTACACTATGTGTTTTAATAGGAGTGGTGAGAAATTTTATTTTTTAAGTTATTAACTTTTTAGCATACATATCTCACCATTTGTATAGTGACACGTGGTATACCACCCCGTGTACCGGTCACATTGAAAAATCTCTCCTCTCTATGACGTCTTGTTCAAAGGGACAGGTACAGATCCACCACATGTATATGCTTCTATATATAAAGCCAACACAAAATGTGAATAGTGTTTTTGGTGTCACCAAGCTTCAACAAAAATATTTGTATAAAAATGCCCCCAAGACAAAAAAACTTCAAAGATATCCCAAAATAATGCATCAAATAAGTTAGGGGTATTTTCATCATTTTAAGAGTGCTTTTGTAATAATTAATTTTTTTGTGCTATTTTTTTTAATTAGTACTTAACAATAGGCTAGAAATAATGTAATTCGACTAGTTGTTCATTCAATATTATTTTCTCTATTTTTAAATACGTTCAAAACATCTTAAGAGGCGTGTCATGCTAGTTATAAAAAGGGACTTTCGCACGCGGATAATAATGTGATTAAATTAGTTGTCAAATGATTGTTTTTTTTTAACAAACGATATTATCTACACTAAGTGACACACCCCGATCCTAGAATCAAGGCGTGACGGCCAGCACGCCTTGATTCTAGGATGGGTATGAACCCAAATCACACGTGATGTCAGAGCACTCTGTTATTTAGGCACCTTTAGGTTTAAATTTATTCGCATCTTTCCTTATCATCACTTTATGGCTTCGTCACCTTCTAGGTGGCGGCCAGCACAGCTCGATTCAGAGTCCTAGTGGACATTCCGGATCGGGGTGTGTCACTAAGGAGGAGAGGATCGGCTTAGCCTCACAATGGGCTAGCAATAATGTGATTTAATCAGTTCTTTATTAAATATTATTTTCTCTATTCTTAATGTAATATGTGGATTCAGCTACTTTAATTGGTTTATGAGGGGTTTCTTCTAGCATAATCTAAGATTATTCATTTACTTCAAATATTTTACTTTCATTTTGTCAATTTATGCATATATATACATTTAAAACGTGTAAATCACGTGTAGCACGAATAAGGTTTTTCACCAATAATAATATCAATTGGCATGGTTACTCCACTTTAACTAATTGTTGACCCTAAAAACTACCAAGCCTACATGGCGCGCAGGCCGAGTAATTAATAAGCTAACTACGTCCTTCGGTTGAAAGCGGGGCGTGCCAACTTGTCGGCTGAGCTCGGCCGACAAGTAAAATTTGTTGACGTTGCGTTTGGTGCGCTGCTGACTTCTGAATCTCACGATTGCGGCCGAGGAAAGAACACTTTCGGCCTTCGGGTTCTAGAGCTTGACGACAAAGCTGCTAGTTCTGCGAAGTTCAATATCAAATTCGGCTTTCAATGAGCCGAATATAATAACTTGTAACACCTCACTTCGCCAAAAAGGCTAATGAGATGACCTCTGCCAATAAGGAAAAAATCCTTCTCGACTGAGACTTGGATAGATAACCAGTCGGCCTCGACGCAGTGCTGTTTATCCAAACTGAAGGTGCTCCATGGTCGACTGATTCTACGGCAACAGTGATGTTATCCAAACTGAAGATGTTCGCCGATTGCCTTCACAGTGCGGTTTATCCAAACTGAAGATGTGTTGGCGAAAAAGAAAATAAAAAAAAATCTCAAGATGTTTGAGAGGTTTCAAGTAGAGCGAGGGTTTGCGCAGGGCAGTTTATGTGTTGTGTTGGAGATCCCCTCCATGCTACTAATGCTCTTGTATTTATAGCAATGCAGTCTGTTTGATGGCTTTGTAAAACTATTCGCCGTGTAAATTGCCAATAATATTCTTATGAATATTATCTTCTGACCATCCGATTTGCATACAATCCCATCTTTTGTGCTCGAAAATCTCCTTATCCCGTCAGTCCACCCTTGCGGTATAATCCTATTTTAAATAAGACATCATTAATCTGGCTGCTGGATTTGATACTTATCTCGTTATTCAAATCACCCAACAATTTCATGTGGACCTACCAGACATTTCAAGTTGCATTATCATCTTCAGCATCCAGAAAGTCCACGTGTAGGCATGCATGGAAGGTAGTCTTCCATCAAATATCTTGTCAAACTCCATCCATCAGACTTTACAATTAGATAGGGGAGCATATGGCCCAAACACAAACCAACTAGAACTCATTTTCTTTTCAACCAACGCAACTGGCACCAAATTAATCCAAAAAAAACATGGCTAATCCTTCACGCTGGACTCCCCCTTATCTTCATGCAATAAAGATTGCAGTGTGGTTTAGATGAATAATCACCAATCAATAAAAATCGTTTGCCATCACATGTTAGGACTCTTCACATAATGCTCTGATGCTCCAATCCAAACGTCTGAATGCGTCAAGATAATTCATTATTAAAAGATAATTATTATGATTAAAAATCATAATATTATCTCTTAACCAGAACAAAATTATCTTAACTTTCTTATCCGACGATTAAGAACCATGCTCACTCAACGGCCTGGATTACTCAGGTCGATGGTGTAAAATCGGGTCCAAACAGTTATATAACCCATCTATTGTGGATTCATAACTAATTTTGTCCAGCTCATATTTTGACAAGACAAACATGGACTGGACTTAAGTCGATTTTAATCGGTCAAAACATATCCCTACCAGCCCACCAAATATGCCCTTAAAGTTTAAGGATAGAAACCTAACTAATCATGGTGCCTAAAGGAGATTCAAACTTAGAAGTATATTCCAACTTTGAAAAGGGCACAAAGTTTTGACTGGAAGATTAGGCCCAACTTAACAAGAACAGAAACCAAATTATGCCCAACAATTTTAGCGTCCAAAGTGAGTGTATGAGCCGTGGTTTAGAAACGTGTCCGATTTAGGGCCTGATCGTATAACTTAGCTACACTACGCACACATTTCCTATTCCTAGTATAAAAACATACATATTGCCATACACAGACATTTATTTACACAGAAAAAAGGAAAACTACAAAGAAATGTAACTCCCTTAAAAGAAACCTTGACAAGCTTGTTACAATTTGGCCCTTCCAATTGCTACTTCTAGCCACTTTCCTCGTCCTCTTATGCAAATGGTCATCCACCTCCGCAAACGCATCACCACCTTCTCCACCAAAGCTCCCTATCATTGGAAACCTTCACCAAGTAAGCTTGCAAATTCATCGCTCACTTCAAACCTTATCTCAGCGACACGGGCCTCTCATGCTAATCCATTTTGGAAGTACGCCAGTCCTTGTGGTCTCGTCCGCTAAGGCTGCCTGTGAGATCATGAAAACCCATAACACCACATTTGACAACAAACCCCAGATCATATTCTTCAAGAAGTTTTGCTACAATTTCAAAGATGTGTCATTTGCACCTTATGGTGAGTCACTACTAGAATTATAGCTATAGAACACCAACGACCGTCAACTTGCACCTCCAAAATCCTCTTCCCGTCCTCTATCAAACTCCCAAGTTAGTTTCATCAAATTCGAAGCCGAATTTCCTCAATTTCATATCTAAGAAACGGTAACCATGGATTTTCCGGCCAATTTACAGCCAAGCTTGCCGGAATTGGACCTCGACCCAAAAGGTAAAGATGATCTTCTCCTCGTGGGCTGTCTTCCAGTGTAAGTTATTTTCCAAAATAAAAACATTCAGTTTTTGGATCGATTCTAGATTTCAAATCTTAATTCCATTTTCTGTATGCATGTCGAAGATTGGGGACGAGGAAGGTGAATCAAGGTTGTTTGAGACCTGGGCCGAGAAGAATGGAAGTTTTTGTAGGTCTTAGTTGATGGAAGAGGCGAGGAAGAGCGTGCCAAAGAGTGGAAAGGTGATGCATTTGATTCAGGTGTTTGAGAAGCTGGTTTCAATTCAGAGCTCGAAGGATCCGGATGAGCAGAATGGGGAGGAGGAAGCAGCGGAAGAGATTGGGAAGAAGGCAGCCAAGTGGGCATTGCCCGGATTGTAGCCTCCTAAGGCACCGGAAACACAGGTCTCGCCTTCTTCGTTTTTCCCACCAAACTTGTTCTTGACGTCGGAGAATCTTAGTCTGGATCGGCAAACTTCAGTCTCTTCTTCTTGGGATGGAAGTCTGGGAAGGTTAGCAATTATACTTGATTCTAGTTAGCATGAGAATTTGATGCATCAGGTGTTTGTTGTATGTCCTGACTCAGTTTGGTTGTGCTCTTTGTTGGAGCAATATTAGAAAATATGAAAAATATAAAAGAATTCCAATGATAATAATCATAAAGAAATTCACAACATCAATTATATATGAGATTAATATAAACAACTAGGGAGAAAGTTAGAAATACTAACAAACTTGGAGATTGAGGCTTGCATAAATGTAATGTCCTAAAGATAGAATTCGCCCCTACTCTTGTGCTTGTAGTTCGGTAGGCGTCCATCTCCCAGGATTCAACAATCTATAATCCGAAGTCAAAGCACTTCAATCTTCGAACTCTGGCGAACTTCATATATTTCGTACTCTCAAGACACGACTCGGAATTTGACACACGAAGCATGAGAGAAACAAAGTGGGGAAACCCTATTTCTCAAGAGTAAAAATTAACTCTAATTTTCTATATTTAATACCAATGGTTTCATGGGTTTATATAGAATCCAATTTCTACTTATTAAAGAGATGTAACTTTTCATCTATAAGTATACATCACTTATCAAGGGAATACACCTAAACAACATAACCTTTCTAAGAAATTGGTTAACACTAGTTTTCATTCAATTATTAAAATTATATATTACAATATTTCATATTATAATATATAATTTCCAACAATCCCCCACATGAATGAAAAATCAGGAAGAATTTGAGAGTACAGGCAGACAAAAGATGCATCGGGAGAGGTGTCTTTTGGACTTGAACCTACCCTAGTGAATACTTATCAGGTTTACTTGGTGACGCAGTGGATGTAGAAGATCTTGAACTGTTCACCGTAGCAATAAACCGTGACAATAAGCAACACACATCACTAATCCTAATATGTTACGGTTCATACGGTTGTGTTCATTTTGGTCCTGAACAAATCCCGGATTCATGAGAGCTTTAGAGAATTTAGCCATCTCATTCTCATAGAAGCGACCCATTTCTACTCTCACATAGGTGACCACTGATTAAGAATAGTCTGCTCTATTCCTCTTATTTATAAGATATCACTGTCATTAAGTATAAATATACACCTTAAAATTTCTGCAGACAACACACTTCTTCCATCATAGGAATGAGGTATATAGTGTGTTAACTTCTTTGAATCATGGCCAATTAGTTTGCCTATTGAACTTAGACCATGGGATCTCCAATCAACTAAGTTAGGTTTCCGCCCGGCTGATTCATTAGTTATGTTGGCTTTAGCCTCATTCCCCTCGATGATCAACTTACTCTCTAGTCTAACCTTGAATAATTGGATCCACTACTAGGTTGACTTAATGGTGTACACAATCCATCGTATGAAATTATATTTCATATGAGAGTAGTTGTTTTCCAATGTTAAGTCCTCGAAACATAGGTTAGGACTTATTCAATAATTTGCTAACACTTGGAAATAGATTTCCCCCACATTTAAGGTATTTGTAAGAAGGTCTCTAACCTTGTCATACCTTAAACAATTACTCATTACAAGAGATGACATCTTGAATGTCGTTCAATTAGCAAATTATTTTTAACCAACCCCCACAATTCTTTCATAATTGTGGTTGCTTTTAATGGTATCACTCAATTGATCATTTTTCATACTTTAAGAAGTAGGAAGCAATGAAGACTATATCTTCATATAATTAGGGCCTTAATGCCTTACTAGCCGGTTTTGGAAAAAGCACTTATTGGCCTTTATCCTTTAGCTTATAAGCTTTCAAAATTGTCACGGGTCTCAAACCCCCATACAGGAATGTTATCTCCCTTTCTGCCTTGGTCCCCCACAATTCAATCGTCATCTTTCCAAGACAATATTAATTAATTCATCTCAAATGAATTCTGGATTTCTCAAGAAATCTTCCAGAAAGTTAAGTGTTGCATCATATATGACTACAATCATATAATTGTTCGTAATAATATGATGATATCATTCTAGGCCTCTTGAAATTGATGAATTAATCTCTTCGAAGAAATCAGATAAATGATTTTGCAACATTATTATCACTATATGATAATACATCTAGTCAGTATGTAGAAGTTTACATACCAGCCCATGAACACATATTCAAATTTAAGAATGGTAATGACTAGTTGGAAAGGTTGTACCCTTTCACTGTCAAAAGCACCACTTCAAATGGCATGCTTTTTCCTTGGATTTCGCATGGCAGATTCCAATATTTAGTTCCACCACATTAGAAAACCATCGATTTGTCAAATAGTTGCATCCTTTTGCAACTTAACCACCACACGGCGCGTGACCCAAGATCAACCTCCACATGGTTCTATATGATCCAAGATCCTTTACTCAAATGGATATCAAACCGTTGTTCTCTTTTTTCTGGAATCTCCAATTGGTCAATTGTGACGGGTTTCTACATATAAGACATATATTTTATAGAACACCCAATGAACCAATCCCAGGACTCTTCACATATGAATGCAACAACCAAATCAAGGCATGCATCGGAATGTCCATTCTATCTTGACACGAGTTTAAATGCCACAACTATTAAGTGAAAAGAAACATACTTTCTTGAGAAAGGTATTTCCCCTTTTCTCAGATTTCCTTATCACCCAAAAAAAAATTGCTACAACCACAGGCCTATGAACGAACCAATTAACTAACAGAATAATGTATATACATGCGTTGAAATTAATTAGAATTATTACCATATATCACACCAGTGGCTGTATATGCATGTATATGCATGCATTGCTACAAAACATGGTAAAGAACTAGTCACGACTGGGAAAATGGGCAACGGAAACGCTTATTTCCAAAAAATACCAATTCCGACTTTTCTGATAAACAGCCATATAAGTCATTGAATCAACCGTATATATTACAGAACCTTTGAGTGCTTTCTTTTGGAAGAGACGTCTTGTTCGATTTGAACAGATACAATCCTATCTAAATCATATCGGTTCAACAACTCAGATATATATAATAAACATATGTTCAAATCGACCGACATTTCTCTTCACACTAGATGCCCCCTTAGTTATATATCTGGTTATAAGGCAGAGTAAAATCAGAGAACTCACAGAGATGAAAATATGAAAATGACAACATAGTTTTCTCCAGAGTTGCAACCATGATTGTGCATATGAAACAAAAGTATTAAACAAACACGCCATTTTTATTTGTCTGATCAATCTTCCTTTACCAGAAGGTACTGACTTGTTGCCTTAATAACTGCCAAACTTTTAATCATACTATGCAAAAGGCACGAATCAAGTAAAGACTAATGCTTACCTTCCTTTTTACATATACATCTTGCAGACACATTTTCACATTTTCTAATAATTCCATAGATAAAATTCTATCTTTAGATTGTTGGAGCAATATTAGAAAATATGAAAAATATAAAAGAATTCCAATGATAATAATCATAAAGAAATTCATAACATCAATTATATATGAGATTAATATAAACAACTAGGGAGAAAGATAGAAATACTAACAAACTTGGAGATTGAGGCTTGCATAAATGCAATGTCCTAAAGATAGAATTTCGCCCCTACTCTTGTGCTTGTAGTTCGGTAGGCGTCCATCTCCCAGGATTCAACAATCTATAATCCGAAGTCAAAGCACTTCAATCTTCGGACTCTGGCGAACTTCATATATTTCGTACTCTCAAGACACGACTCGGAATTTGACACACGAAGCATGAGAGAAACAAAGTGGGGAAACCCTATATCTCAAGAGTAAAAATTAACTCTAATTTTCTAGATTTAATACCAATGATTTCATGGGTTTATATAGAATCCAATTTCTACTTATTAAAGAGATGTAACTTTTCATCTATAAGTATACATCACTTATCAAGAGAATACACCTAAACAACATAACCTTTCTAAGAAATTGGTTAACACTATTTTTCATTCAATTATTAAAATTATATATTACAAAATTTCATATTATAATATATAATTTCCAACACGCTCTTTTGACTAAACAGTGTCTCAAGCAGGACTTCGAATGGGGGGGCGAAGGAGCCGAGGAAATGTAATTCTTGTCCTTACTGTTTTTACATTATTTGGAGATTGAAAATGATTGACTAACTCAGGTTACCTCTGTATTCCGGTTTGAATTTCAGAGCTCTGAATCTTGTAGCACAATCGGAGGAGGGAGATGGAAGAAGAAAAAGCAACTGAAAGCCACTAGCACTAAGCCATTCAAGCTAAGAACATAGGTAAACTGTGCTGAAAATGAATGGTATTGAAAAGCACTCGAAAGTTTACTTGGTTTGCGTTGCTTCTAACTTTGTTTTGTGATATCACTGCAGGAAAGGGGAAGACAAAAGGAGGAAGAGTTCACGAAGAAGCTACAAGAGATGATGATGGAGGAGGAGAGGCAGCGGATACCAATTGCTTAGGGCCTCCCATGGACAACTGACGAAGCAGAGGTATAGATACCAATTCAATGTCCCAAATCACATGAAAAAGAGTATTTAAGTGATTTTATTGCTATTGCAAGACAGACAAGACCGAACGACTAACTTGTATGCATATCTTTGTACTTGTCATCTAAGTGCTTACTGAAACCTCTAGTAAAAGAAATAACAATACCAACAGACCTGAAGCTCCACAGTGACATGCAGGAAATAGAGCGAGTAGAGTTTGACCATCAGGTGGTTTTGAATGCTTCAGCCTTAAGAATATGTGCTTTGTCTCTATATTTTCAATCACTCTCAGCTTAGTAGTGCATATAAACTCTGAAAAAAAATTGTTTTCAGGTAGCATTTGGGAAATAAGTTTTGCCTCGATTTTGTAGAATTAACTTTGTGACATCATCCTAACATGTAAATTACTTGTGGGGACAAATTTTGTAGAATAAACGTTTATGTTTGCATCGTAACATGGAATGACAATCTTAACATGAAATGAACAACTGTGAGATATCTGTAAGGACAACTTCATGAAGTTGCTCTTCTTAAATATGTCGCTTTGGAGATAACAGATGTATATAAGTGTTGGTATGTTGGGCATGTGACAACAAATTGCCTTTCTGAATTTGGTTTTTATGTGTGTGCACCCATCAAGTGGTAGAGAAGATGAGCCTGTTTGAGCAATACAAGATGGAAAGAGAAGGACTGCTGAAGGTAAAGAGTTATTGCACTTGATGAGCAATTCAGTCTATTCGTCCCCACTCATATAGGTTTCCCTGTGGTCCATTTTTCTGTGAAGCAATTCAGTAATTATATTTGATGCTTACAGATCACAGAGAAGTTGATAGCAGATATGTTCTTAGTTGAAGTTGCAGAAGGGTTGCAGTGAATTTGTTGAGATTTTTGTATGGTAAATTATGACTGCAAACCTCTTGAAAATCTACTATTCCCAGGTATTTATATGATCATATCTCAGTGTTGTCCTCAACTCTAATCACTTTAACAGTTGGACTTGAGTTAACATTATTCTTACGAAATTTGTGGGTTTGATTTTGGGTGCGGGCTGCAGTTGATGATCAGATTCAAGTTATTGAGATGATTAAGCTCTTGGAAACAAAGGGTTGGAAGACTTTTTAAAGTTTGGTTCCAACATTTGTACAAAATTGCATAAAATATCAGTTGTGCAAATTTATAGTTGTATTCTTATATTTTAATGATATTACAATTTGTTTTCTCACCAAAAACAGAAAAAGAAATATAATACTCCAATTTGGGTGCCCACACAGGGCATCCTTTTTTTTTTAAAACACAATTTGCAACTTTGACACCAATGTGAATTAGGATGGCACTGTTTGCAGATGGCACCAATGTAATAAGGGTCTCCATTGTTACAATAGAGTCCTCTACATAGGACATGTTCTCTAATTTAGTGGCTGCTTGGTGGCAATTGAGGTTTGCCATCAATGTGAGTGTCCACAATTGACAGTAGACACCAATGAAAAGGGTGTCCTCTAGCCAAAATTCTAGTAGTGAGTATTGGAGAAAGGTTTCGCTCTTTTCGTGCAGTGAGAGAAGAGGAGATCAAACCCTTGATCAGCAACATAACTAAGCAGTGCTCCTCCTCCTCTTCGACGTCAACATCGTCAACTTTGAATTTAAGCGAAATGCTCGTGACGCTTACTAACGACGTCATATGCAGAGTGGCTCTAGGGACCAAGTACAGTGAGCGTATGGATGATTCTCTTGTCAAGAATGAGGACCAAAAAGATGTCGTGGACATTTTGCTTTCCCTTCAGAAAGAAAAATTAGCTCATTCTCCTATTGATCGAGTTAGCATAAAGGCTATCATTTGGTAATTAACACTCCCTTAGTGCCTTATCTTTATTTTTTTATTTTTTTGTAAACATGGTGTACTCTTATCTTTACATAACAAAATGTTTGAATGAATATATTTTCACATACAATGATGTCTCTTAAGTTTGATGACCTCATTGTTGACACACTCTCTAATACAGATGGGTCTCACATACAATGGTAATGTCTGCCTCTACTCTTACATGCGCGCAATATATATGCATGGTCAATTTTTTGTGTATAAATAGGTTTTCAATTAAACTACCAAAAATTTTCCTTTAACTTAGAAATATAGAACAAAGAGAGGTTAATTAATAGTTGTACTTTTGAATCACGTTAGCTAGGTACTTAAATGTTAATTTAATAACTGGCTTTGGTTCATTAACTTGCTTGTAGGATATTTATTTTGGTGGCACTACTGATACGACATTTACATCCTAGAGTGGACGATGTCTGAGCTTCTGCGGCATCCTAGAATCATGGAAAAATTGCAGAGAGAGGTAAGTGAAATGGTAGGCAAGAAAACAGACATATAACTAAGGATGATTTGGTTGAAATGCACTACTTGAAGGCCGTGATCAAGGAGAGTCTCCGCTTACATCCTCCAGCTCCAATACTAATGCCAAGGATGTCGACGCAAGATGTGAAAATAAACGGTTACGACATTAAAGCCAACACACAAGTTCTGGTGAATGCATGGTAGATCGCAAGTCGTACGACCAGCCAGAGGAGTACGGGCCAGAAAGGTTCTTGGATGGTGCCGTAGATTATAAAGGGAACTACTTCCAATTCTTCCGTTCGGCGCAGGAAGACGAGGCTGCCCAGGGATTCAGTTTGTCATCGCTATTAACGAGATTGCTTTTGCAAATTTAGTGCACAAGTTCGACTGAGGATTGCCTGATGGTGCAAGAGGGGAGGACTTAGACATGACCGAAAACATTGGTGCAGCCCTACATAGAAAGTATCCTCTTAAAGTTGTGGCTATTACATATTCTGGATGAAGTGTATCACCGTGTGTATATTTCAGGAGGAGTCAGTCTTGTAATAAAACTGCTTCAAGGACAGTGTGGTCCTATACTGGCCGTTCAAAAATAGTTGCCCAAAAAAACAAAAGAAAAATACCGGCCCTCCCAACCATATTTCAATTGAGTACTTTTAATTTACTATCTATTATGTTCTTTTTTCTTAATTCAATAAAATATCTCTTGTACCCAATCCAATTGGGTCAATTGGGTTACCATGCTCTTTGTGAGCCCCATATATAGTATTTTAGAGTGTGATTAAAAGTCGGTTTGGTAACGTTTTATAAATCAGTTTTTCGTTTTATATATACAAAATTAAGTGTAAAAATGTACTTGGTAGACTATTTTAAAGAATAAAGTTAGAAAATGAAAACCACACCATGCAAAATTTAACTATTGATTGGAGTATGGTGTGTGGACCTAAACATGAAGGTGGGCTTGGTCTTCGTGATTTAGCTTCTTTGAACTTGATGGCTTTGCTTAGTTTTAGATGTGATGCTTTACAATCCTCTTCTTTGTAGGGTTCTTTCGCTCGTCAACGTTTTCCTCTTTTGCCTTACAAAAACCAAAATATATATTTACAATCTTCAATGTGGCATGGTCTGAAACGCTTTGCCTATTCTGAATAAAATAGTCGTTGGATTATTGGTGATGGGATGTCAGTTTCCTTTTGGTTCAACAAATGGTTGGATGAACCCATTATTAGTCCTTATTTATCTTCTTCATTTCACCTAAGGTTCTTCCTCGGGTTTCAGATGTTATTGAAGCACAAAGTTGATCTTTGCCAGATTACTTTATAAATTTATTCCCTTCTGTAGTGCAACAAAGTTTACATCTACCTTTGCCCTTAAATGTCGAGGATGACATATTGATTTGGGAGCCCTTGCCTACAGGGAAGTTTTCCTTTTCTTCTGGTTATCAGCTTATTCGAAGTAAACATAGTGATTGTGCTTGGGCTAAGGTTATTTAGCAACATTTTATTATGCCACGACTATCATTTTGGCTTGGTAGCTTTTTCATGATAAACCTCCTACCAAGGGTGCGCTTCAACGACGTGGTATTTCTTTGGCATCCATTTGTTGTTTATGTCGTAATTCTGAAGAATCTACTGCTCATCTTTTCTTTAGCTGTCGGATATCTAGGCAGCTTTGGAGGTGATTAGCATGCCAATTTGTTACCTTTTTGCCTCTTTCAAATTCTTTGGATTTTTTTTTTTTTTTTGATATCTATGTGCGTAAATCCTTTTCCCAACAATTGCATAATCTCTAGATTTTTGTGGGTCTTTCTACTATTGCTGCTATTTGGAAGGCTCGAAATAAGTTTATTTGTGAGGACTGACCAATCTGTTTTCATCATCTCTGCATGTCTATCAATTCTACGATTGTTCATGGTGGAAAATTTATTCCTGGTTACTCTCAAGGTTTTGACACTCGAATCATCTCTTCGCTGAGGATCCGACCTATCTCTGGCAAGGCACCTACTATTCTTCTTGTCCTTTGGTCTCCTCCTTGGTTTCCTTGGATCAAACTTAATACAGATGTTTTATCTAAAGGAAATCCTGATCCTGGTGCTTGCGAAGGAGTTTTTAGGAGTTGTCATAGTTATTTTCTTGGTGGTTTCTGCCAATGGATTGGTCATCACAACTTTTTTTTTTTTTTTTGCATAATTATCTGCAATTATTATTGGTGTATAGTTTGCATATCAGCTGGGTTGGCATTGTCTTTGGTTGGAAAGTGATAGTTGTAGTGTTATTTATACTCTTCAATCGTCTGATTTTGATCCTCCTTGGCCTCTCTGTACGCAATGGTCTATTTGTTTGGATCGCATTCAGAAAATGACTTTCTACGCATCTCACATATATCAAGGAGGAAATTTTGTTGTGGACAATTTTGCTAACATGGGCTTATCTTCTCCAACTTTAACTTTGCATGATTCTCCTCCGCTAACGGCTCGTGCTGCATTGTTTTTAGACTATGTTGGCTTGTCTGGCTACTACTTCTTAAATTAATGTGCATCTTAGCATCCAGGTTTGTCTCACTTTCTTTTGTTTTCCTAACTTTATGGTGCTGCTCAACTTGTCTTGTAGGTTTAAACCTTTAGGTTTGGTTTTAGAGGGGTTAGGTTTCATGCCCCCCCCCCCTTTTTTCTTTGTATCTTTCTTGCTTTTGTTTCTAGAAGGGTAAGGTTTATGTCCCTCCTTCTTTTTCGTGTATTGTTTTTATTATCTCTGTTTTATGAAGGGATCGGTTTAAGTCCCCCTGACTAGGTGTAACTTCTTTTCTCGTTATCAATGAAATTTCCCTCGTACCATCAAGGTTTCCCCAAAAAATAAAAAAAATAAAAATAAACACAATGTGAAAAGAAACACAAGACACTTATAAAATAAAGTTAGAGTTTTAAGAAGAAAAATCATGTACGACACCACCACCTCATCATGGTGATCACAACTGACCATCATGGCGACCTACAGTGTTCTAAAAGCGGCCTAGGCGGCGTTTAGCAATAGGCGATAGGCAGTGACCAGCCACCAGGATTAACCCATAGTTGGGAGGAAAATCAGAAAAGAAGTTAGGCGGGTGTTGGGACGACATGGGCGGTGCTTGGGTAGCGTAGACGGACGACTGGGTGACCTAGGTGGTCTAGGCGTTTCAAACTTCTTCTTTTTTCTATTTTTGAACTTGAGAAAGGAGGAATGCAAAGCAGCTATGTTCTTGGTTCCAAGTTCTAGCGAAGAAGAAGAGAGAAAATAAGTTTTTCTCTATTCTATTCCCACCCAACGTCGAGAGATTTTTCAGTATGCCCAGGACACAAGCATATATGTCATGTGTCATTATACAAGTTGAGAGACACTTGAAAAAGAAACTTCACTCCACTTATATAATAACATATGCGTACGAGATATTGAAAAATCTCTCCCCATACGTGACCATTTAAATTTTTATAGATTATTGTCCAATCAAGTTCGGACGGCTAGTATCCTAATTAACATAGGTTGAACGTGTATAAAGTATTGGTGTGGCACCCCACCTTCCTTCTATGAGTTCTAGGGTCCCACTTAGCCAAATGCTTTCGACACAGCATGCTTGACATCTTTATTTCTCCTTAAGTTCACTATAAACACCTATCATTTCTGAAAAATATTTCGTAAATTACTACGAATTGTAATCATTTGAACTTTAATCTCATGCCATCAAATTCACCATAATACGAAAGATATATAATAATTTACTTAAATCCACTTAGGCCCCAGCCGACTGACATACTAACTCCAAGTGTTTTTTGGAACCTCGGCGACCACCACATCACTCCACCACCCCCGGACATTAACACTTCCTTCTCTTGCACCACCTCCACCATCTCTGACACCGTCAACTCCACTACCTCTCAATCACCATTTACACGACCACCCACCCACGCTCGTTGTTGCTGCCCTTGCCGCCACTCCTTACTACCATCATCATCATCGACATCATCACTCCCACAACCGTTGCTCCCTCCTTCCAACTATTGTCACCACGCATACCAGCACTACCATTGCAACCACAATCCCATTACCTCCCTTATCAAGCCCTTAATCTCATGGGGTCATCTTTGGCTCGCTCATAGGCCATGATCGTTAACGTTTACTAAGGTACCGTTTGGTACGTGGGAATGGACGGGACGGAACGAGACGAGTCGTTTCGTCCCACGTTTGGTGCGCCTAAAAACTGTGGAACGGGTTGTCCCATGGGACAAAATTTGGCTAATTTTTCGTTCCACCTCTTCCCCCTGGAACGACCCGTTCCACATCCGTAGAACACAAATTTATAACATTTTATGACAAAATTTCTCCTTATCTTTTTCAATATTTACATCATCCGTTCCGTCCTGTTCCGTCCCGTCTCGTCCCGTCCTGTTCCATCCCGTCCCGTCCCGTCCCGTTCCGTCCCGTCTGCGTACCAAACGGTACCTAAGAGTCCCTTGACTTGAGGGCTCTTAATGGTGCCGTTCATTGCGACTCGACAAGTCCAATAGTTAATGGGTAATGTTAGGGATGAGTAATTAACTTGATATACTGGTTTCACTCAAACCCAGCAATTAGGGTACGCCACATGTACCTCAACATGTTACCATCACGCCCAACCCTTTTGTGTATAAAAGGACTTGGCCTCCTTTAACCATGAGAGGAAAATGTTCATCCACCAAAAAACCCAAGCTTGAGTTCCCTTCATTTTGTTAAGTTTAATTTAGACATCCAAAAGTCTTTGCCCACATTCTAACATGTCTATTTTGGTGCAGAGTTAACAAAATGATTATACTCTTGTGTAGAATTCAATTTCCACGTTAAGGAAAATTAATTACTATCAGAATACTGAACATCAAATTTTAATTCCTAGTAGTGCACAAATCAAACATAGGAATGAAAGAAAATAATATATCTCAGGAGGACTTGCATGAAACGGATATATAGTTACTGTGGTATTTTGGTTCAATAATACAATATTATGTGTAATTTTTTCTTCATATTGACATTGAGCACTATTACTTTATTGGATCGAGACATCACGTAAAAATGAACTCATCCCATATAAATTGTTCTCCGTCAAATTGAGACATCAATTCACAACCACCGTTCATTGACGCATCAGCAATGTGCCGTAGGGCCCATCCAAACACAAAACTCAACTGTGCCACACGGTGCAAATTTTCACAACAAAATAATTAAAGACTCGTGAGTTTAAGATGCGAATCATGTGATATGCCCTAGCTGGATAAAATGTGGATAGAAAGATATGAGTTGGAGATGCATGAAAATCCTTTGGAGCCTTCTCATTGGTTGATTCAAACCCTCATAATCCCCATCAATACTTCCCACTCCTGCATTCTGAACCACGCATCTGTGCATAATATTGCACACACAGCTACCCCTTCTACACACTTCCAAGCTTCAACACAATTCCACCGATTACTTCATCACAAAACAAATCAAGTCAACTGAATTAAGTTGCGAAAGCTTGGAAAGTCATGGCAGCAGCTGCTAGCTCGAGCACTCTTCTAAGAACAACCCCATTTCTTGGCCAAAGCCGAGGACCAAGCTTCAACACTCTTAAGGATGTTGTGCCAATGGGAACTGGCAAATACACCATGGTATGTATATGTATATACATTATCTGAGCAATAGTCTACAGACTACACTGAATTAGTCTAAACTGCGGAATGCATGTCTAATATTATGGTTTTTTTTTGTGACATATATAGGGCAATGATTTGTGGTATGGACCGGACAGAGTGAAGTATTTGGGACCCTTTTCTGCTCAGACTCCTTCGTACCTGAACGGAGAATTCCCCGGTGATTACGGATGGGACACCGCAGGGTTGTCAGCTGACCCCGAGGCCTTTGCTAAGAACAGGGCTCTTGAGGTACTTCAACACTTCAAGTACTGTTAGTTTCTCACTGCCATTAGTGTGTGGTTTGCTTGCCCACTACCCAAATATCATGTAGTTACAAACGATTAAGAATGAATGAAGCAAGAAATTAAGCATATTCAATAAAAATGCATGCTATTGCCTTCTTTCAAAATCAAAATGGGTGGAGATGAGACTGATATTTCAGTCCTAATTCACAATCAGACACCATAACCTTCTCAATATGTTACAAGATGTCGTCGTTGATATGCATAATTTGCATTCATTTGGAAGGAGAAGTAATTAAATTTTGCTAGTGACAGTACTTTACTAATGTTGTGCAACTTTAGGTGATCCATGGCCGGTGGGCTATGCTTGGAGCACTGGGCTGCATCACCCCAGAAGTTCTAGAGAAATGGGTGAGAGTGGACTTCAAAGAGCCAGTGTGGTTCAAAGCAGGAGCTCAAATCTTCTCCGAAGGCGGCCTCGACTATTTGGGTAACCCCAACTTAGTCCATGCTCAGAGCATCCTAGCGGTGCTTGGGTTCCAAGTCATCCTCATGGGTCTCGTTGAAGGATTCCGCATCAATGGTCTTGATGGTGTCGGAGAGGGCAACAACCTCTACCCGGGTGGGCAATACTTCGACCCTCTCGGCCTTGCCGATGACCCCGTCACCTTCGCCGAGCTCAAGGTGAAGGAAATCAAGAATGGGAGGCTAGCCATGTTCTCCATGTTTGGGTTCTTTGTCCAAGCCATTGTGACCGGGAAGGGTCCCCTAGAGAACCTCTTGGACCACCTTGACAACCCTGTAGCCAACAATGCATGGGTCTATGCCACCAAGTTTGTGCCCGGATCATAAATTAATCTGCAGTTCCTCTAATTAGTAATTGTTAATCTTGTTTGAGAGAATGTAATTGCATGGGAAATTATATGTCAATGTTAATACTCGCCATTTTAATTGATCAGATTTTTCAAGTTTCACTTTGTGTATCAATTCTATAACAGTAAATCCAATCTTCTTAGTTCTTTCATTTCAGAATTACTTTGTATCATTTTTTTCAATTCAAGCGATATTCTAATCTAATCTAAACAACAAGAGGGAGATATCAAACTTGAGTGCAAGGAGAGAGCAGACTGCTCAAGCCAACTCAGCCACGCCCAAGTCAAAAGATGAATTACTCATCCAAACACATTCTTATCCCTTCCAATCCCCACAAAAGGGTAGGATACCGAATAGTTTCTTTCACATGTAATCGCTTCTAATCCCCTCAAAATACACAATCATTCACATCTACCTTCAATACATATATACTTTAATTTTACCAGGTAACAAATTCAGTCCAATTGTAGGCACCAAACTCCCTCACCCAAACACATTGTTACAGAGTTGAAAATAAAACAACAATAACTGTACAAATATACATGTAATCTGCTTTTAGAAAGATAAAAAGCACATTGGAAAATCAGGTACTAATCTCTTAAAAAACCAGACAATATGAACATATCACATCTTCAACAACAAGATCTACACGGTAGCAGATTACATCAATGCCAACAAATTATACACAAACTGCCTAAACTAATCAACGAAGATATAGCGGCTGAAACCACTTAAGAAAGTCCCTAATTTTCTATTCACATGATCATCAACATTCCCACTGTCACAAAAATTTGGTAGATACACAAGTTTCTCTCCATAATACTACCCCACACCAAGATTCACCGATATGTGATGCCATATATATAAACAGAGGAGAAGCTACTGAAGAAGGAGAGGTAGCTTGCTGAGAAAGTTACTTCCTTTCTTCGGTCATCCTCTTAGCCTCTTAGGTATCTCCTTTGTCCATCACGAGACGGTGATTGATCATCTAAAACAAGATACTACAATGCTCTTGAGCCTATCTTTCCCCACCATTTTCTCCGCCGTTTTTCCTCTTCTGAGTGCCAAATTTTGTGAAGCTTTGTCTTTGTCTCCCGTAATCTTGCCTTGTACTCTTTCTTCCAGGACTCAAACCGGTGTTTAAGTTTTCGTAAATCTTCCTCAGGATTCATATTTGCAGCTGACTGCCCAGGTTTTACCTCAACCAGAGCTTTCGCATCATCATCGAATATCTGTCTCCGCTGCTCAAATTCCTTCAACAGATTGCTGACTGCATTCGAGCTGCCATTAGCCTCACGCCCTGCTCCATTGAGGGGTGTGCTTGCACCAGGAGTTCGAGATCCCATAGATGTGGCTTCTTCAGAATCATAGCGGGCCGATGAAACAGAACCTAGTGTTACAGGTTGACCAGCAGTATTGGCAGATCCAAGACTCTTTCTGGCTGCAGCAAGACTCGTCTGCATAATAGTAAAGAGTATTAAAGCTGATACAAAGTTCAAGCTCAGTAGAAGAGCTGGCCACATACTTGATAACGAAATCCACCACATTTTTTCAAAGAAGTGGAACTAACAGCAGATTCACGTAATGGTCATGTACTTTTTTTCATTCATAATAAGGAACCATCCATTTCTTACAAAGGAGACAAAATATAAATATAAGGTGAGGATGCATGTGCATGCACATTGGTTGTGGTGAAATAAATGATGATCCCAAAAGCTTAGGACTAAGGCGGCGGTTCAACAATGAAAAAGGTGGGGGTTCAACAACTTCATCAAGTTCAACTTAATAACGTACGTTAAAAGTTTACTTCTAAGTCAACATAAATCTTGGCTTTGGATAATCATCTCCAAGTCACCAGAACTACAATTTTAATTGGATCAGTATAACTATCTCTGGTTAAACTTTTTAATACAGTTTTATAGAATAAACGAAAAATGCATAATTTTATAATCCATTACTGTTTCAGATTTGTAAAACAAAGTTTCAGATTGACTATGAGCATAATTTTCCCCATTTCTTCAACTCATTTCAGGATTCGATTTTGGTTTAAAAAAATCATAAAATTATGTGTGCATACTTTTTTAAAACTAAGATCAAGCATACAAGAAAACTCACCTGCAAAGACACCATCTGCTTCTGCCACACGTCCTGCATCGATTTCATCTTTGATTCATATTCTGACCATCTTGTTTCAAATTGTTGCAGTTGCTCCTGTAATTCAGCATTTTCCTCCTCCTTCCGCACCAGAGTTGCTTCAGCCTGAAGCACCCGCCTTTGAAGCTCTGCCAAATCTGATGGCAAATCCTGTTCAGGAAACATATTCCACTTTCAGTTATTCAGATCTGAAAACCTCAGACATATAAGAGAGTGCAAAAAAGTTGGCCTTTCATTTACAAAAACCTCCAAAAGGCAAAATTTACCAGAATGCACAAGTATACTGTATATCTTGCAATTTTCAGTTTTAAGTGCAAAAGCATCTGTTTCAAAGAGCAGAATGTTCACAATGTAAATTTCGAGCCTTGGAGAATTTCGTGAATACAGTGGGCGTGTATACAGTTGGGGACCTTAAAATTTCATAGCCATGGGAAATAAAAAAAATTTAACCACACCGGAAAAGACTTCTATTTAAAATTGAAACTCAAGATTAACGCTAATGCAGTGCTTTTGAAAACTCAATCTTAAACCTATCGGGCGTGTTTTTGGTTCTATTAAATAAAGTTAGATTGTTTCATGTGGTTAGGTAAAAGTAAAACTGTATCCATTGGATAAATTTTTGGGGAAACTAATGAAAAGGAAGCAAGTATCGGGTAATGACTAGTCATATTTCTGTCTGGTTTCAGGCATTTAAGATCTTCATAAGGGGAAGAGGCAAAGGAAACAGGTCTAGCAAGTAAATAATTACTTTATCGGAAGTACCTTCACCTCTGACATCTTCCTGCCGGCCTTCCTTTTAGCTTTCCCATTCTCAGGATGTGACCTCTTCAAATTTTGCCGCTCATCAACAGTTTCACAAGCACCTGCTTTCCTTCCAGTATTTTCACAAAGACCATCTGCATCTTAAAAGTAATTTCCATTAATACTAAAACGTAGTCAAAAGATATTGTTCCTCAATATACATGCATAGGACAACAAATGAAGTTTCAACCACAAATTCAAGCATGTTCGCTTAGCAACATAAAGAACAGTATGGACTGACAAACTAAAACGTCCTTAAGAGATTCCAAAATTTGTATTGAACCAAGATTTTGTTTTTCAGAAGAAATATCAAATTGTACTAAAAATGCTGCAATATATGATAAAACCAGCTCAATCTCAACCAAATGAAACTTTAGAAGTTAGTAGGCATTACTTGATTGTATCTTTGCGACTCCTTCCTTAAGTTGATCGAAGTGACAACGAGCCCGGTGACCACGGAAGTATTTTTGGACACCAATTATTCCTCTCAGAACTTTCTTTCGCTTATCCTCCAATGATGCAATCTATGAACAACCAGACTCAGCAACATTAGAAAAGCCACCAGAGGATAAACTTTAAAATAAAATAAAATAAAAACAGAAACAGATGAAGAGAAAAATTCAAAACTATTAAAGGAGCTCACCTGCCCTGTTCTAAGAAACACTTTCGTATAGCCAATTTGGTACATTTCAGGGAGGACACTGAATCTTTTTAGAATAGCAATGGATAGACTTAATGGATCCTGAGGTAAATCGTCCTCCAAAAGTAGAAAACCATACCTAACCCAAAAGACACATGAGAAAAGATATCTTGGCAGTTGTGACAGCCAGTAGAAACTTAAAACCTTAAACTACGGTTCAATGTATACCAACCTTCCTGCAAATTCTTGATGTGTCATTCTAGTAGGATATCCAGATCGTGATATCCTAACAACCTCCAAAACTCCACAACACCTGAGCTGTTGTAAAACAAGGTTTACTTCGTACATGCCGGGAAGCTGCTTACTGTTTGGCTTTATGCAGCTAATGAAGTGAGGTTTGCTGCTCTCCAACTGGTGCATTAGTTTAAACAATTGACCCTACAGGAATGTATCATATACAATTAAACTTTAAACGGCGAACAACAACATCAGCTATGTCCCAGCACACTGTTAAATAATTTAGAATGAGAAGTAGCTTTCTGACCAAACAAGATCATCCACCCCCATGTCACCAAAAGAAAACTATCTTCCAAACTCTTCTAACAGAGTCGTATCTTACTCATGACATTCATGATTTTGGCATCTCATCTAAGGATACAAAAGTTACTCCTATATCCAGCTAAAACTTGAGCAAGCATGTGTACCTTGAACTCAATACCAGCGCTTGATTTTGAAGGGTCCAACGCATCCATCTGGCACGAATCATTTTCTGGTTTCTGGAACTGCTTAAACTCTTTGGAAGTGAACAACTGCAGAAGTCGGCAACCGCACGATGACAGGAGTTGGACGAAAATAGAGGGCAACTTATCTCTGTTTTTTTCCAAGAATCCACTTGTGTCATATAGGACCTAATAAGATTCCATACATTAGTAAAATCAGTACACTATGAGAACCATCAGCAATTTTATAGAAATAAAGGTCATCAACCTTGCATCAATTTGTACAGGCTTACATCATGCATTGCCTAGTACGAAAACAAAAGTTGTACCATCCTAAAACTATAGTTAAGAGATTCCAGAAGCAACCAATACATTGTCTCCTAAGCCAGTCCTTCCATATGGTCAAGGCTTAAGTTAAATAAACCCAAGCAACTAGTCATAAGGAAAACAAAAAACGTGCTAATCATGTGGTTGCAAACTTGCAATTAACAATGGCAGTCTCCTAGCATCTCTGTAGGAGTGAGTCCAAGAAACCTTGATGTGATGCCAAAAGCCAGAGTGATTCCAGAAATCTTCCAATAAGAAGAAGACAGAAATGATGCCTACCAAATACCCATAAATTCTTCCAAAAATCTCACTCTTGTACACTTCTACTACTAAATCTAGCACAATCATACTTTTTCACCACTGGTATTGTTACCTTTCCATGATTCACTTAGCTACTTTTTATGCACTACTTTCAAGGCATGCAGAAATAATGGAAAAAAAAAAGAGTCAAATAATTGCAGTTGGCTCGTACATATATAATAGTGCGAGTGAAGTCAGCATACGACTAAACTTTGTGAACATGCTCAAACAAAAACTAACCTCTCCAGCATGATGACAAATACTGAAACTGCTGGCTTTTTCTGCTTTGAAGCAAGAATTAGCATTCAAGTGTTGCTTAAATTTATTGGCAAGGGTCAAATCATTTGCCTTGGGGAAGTTCAATTCCTCATCCAACAAGGATAGCAGCCCAAAAGGTTTCTGCACCACAACACAGTAAAAAGTGGATTAACTCTAGAGGCAAATACTATGGTCACTTACTTTAGAAAAATGCCCTTCTTACTTTGCAATGGGAAAGGGCGCCAAATGAATTTTGCAATTAAGAATCAATTAGAAAATTACAAGTGGATAGTTGAGGGGTTTTCCTCCAGTTGAGCTATTGAAGTGTTTCTTTAAAAAAAATACAAAGAGAACGGAAGACTAATACCACCAAACTCTATTAAGATATCATAAGCAGTCAATCAAGGTAAAGCAAACACGTAAAGGCCCAAACCCTAATTATCACAAATTATACAAGTTGATTTGAATGTCATATATTCTATACAGTGGAGATGAATCTAATGAACTTCTGATGAAAACTTAGCAGGTGCACGATATAGAAGGCTTAAATCAATGACATACCTTCTCAAACAGATTCAAGCATTCTCGGTTGTCTTGAAAATCAACTTTAGTCCAATCAACCCCGTCCAATTCACATTCCTGAAGTAAAAGGAATAAGCAGTCACATTACACTTCACAAGTTTAGTCATAGCATGTAGTTTGACACTAAGCAACCTTAATGCTACATTGCACTTGAGATGCTCACCTCCTGCTCAAGCTTAAATAAATGTCGGTTGAAATGTTGTTGCAGCCTTTCATTTGCATAATTAATGCACATCTGTTCAAAGCTGTTCTTCTGAAAAATAGCCCTTAAGATCATTACTAAATACACAAATCTTATTGCAAACATCACCAAAAGTGAAGTACATATTATTACCTGGAATGACTCAAACCCGTGAATATCAAGTATACTGATGGATCTCCCAGTACGGCATTTTCCCACTGCAAGTGACTCGTTAATTTGTTCTACAAGCCAGTCAAACAAGCTGACATAGATAAATTTTGCCAATGCATCTCTTGCATCAATTGCCTGAATATGAGAGGAAGAAAGAATAAGCTTCATCTTTAGACTTTCATTTAAAAAGTGCGTTTAAAAGCTGTCAGGACTCAAGGATGAACAGATAGATTGTTACAGAAATTAACAAACCTGTCGCAGTGTCAATCTTTTGACAATACTATCCTTGCTACCATGGATTTCGGGGGTGGATAAAGAAAGCATCAGCTCCTGGGAACTACAACCCATCAGCATGGCAGCAATGGTTACAGCTGCCCAGAGGAAGAATCAAGAGAAGTTACTCATATGCTCAAGTGTAAGTCTGAAAATAATATACATTTGACTTAACAGAACAAACACATTCTGAGACGGCAGATGGTTGTCATGGAATGAAATCAGACACTGAGGGAAACCTTTGACAACAATGAAACAAAATTTTAAAGGTCTTTTTGGACATATACGTGCACAACATTCTAACACTGCTCAACAATATGACTCTGCAGTTGTAGACCTAAAAATGTCATTCCACTGATCTAGATTATGACCAAACAGAAAACTATAGTAGTTAGAACTATCACCAAAAATTCAAGCCAGGAATGCAACGGCTTACAACCAGCAATGTATGTAAAATATCCCACGGAAAGATCACCAAGTGAATGATCTATATCTTACCTTCATCAGCTAACACTTCCACATGATTCTCATTGTCAATTGATTGAAATGATATGTTTCCCAGCCATAACACTGCAGCCAGCAGTGAAAACGCGTGTTCTTGATCTTCCTTACAAACTCGAACAACATCTAGCGCTTCCTGAGGAGATGCAAAAACAATAAAACAAAGGAGAAAGTGACACTTTGGTTATAGAAGGAAGAACCGGAAAAGAAAGTGTATTAACAGCATAAATGGTGGTATACTATAAACAGCTATTTCTTTACTTACCATGAGCATATGAAACTTCCGCGCATCATCTACACCATCAATTTCCAAGCAATCACTCTGATTAAGATACTTGTACTCACTAGCCCTTTTAAGGTTTAGCCTCTCTGCAACCAAAAACATAGAATGATTCCCTAATACTTGTACAGAAGAACCCTTGAAGGTTCTCGTTTTGTAAAATAACAGAACTCAAAAATAAAAGGCAAATGGTTATCATAGAACTTGTATATGAACCCATTTAATAGGTTTCCTGCCACCTTTTGAAATGCAAGCATGGGTCATTACCGATAACTGATCATTGCTAATTACCATAGCAACCAGGATGTAAAAAGCAATCAGGAAGACTCAAAAGACATGAATCACTCATCCTAGGTAACAAACTGAGATGCCGCAAAAATAAGGTCTGTTACTTTATGTCTAGCTAATTTGTCTAATCACATATAACTTCTGTAGGTTAACTTCCTCTAATATTTTTTGTGGTGCTAGTGGGTCCAAACATTAGGATACATGCCAGCTTTAGTAGATTTTTTCTTTTCTTGCTTAGAAGAGGAATTCAAACTAAGATCTACTCTTCACCTGACCTCAACCCATGCCATCTATGATATGGCCCATGGGTCATACAGCAAGATTTCAGCAAAGTAGAGATTCCCAGGCTTATGATGTGACAATTTCCTAATCACTATAATTTAGAAATCTACGCATCCCATAAAGAAAACCAAAATTGAGAAAAGAGATTCATGGGTTTGAAGTTGCCATTTTGCCACATGCACCTATATGGTGCAACAAACAACTAGAACTGATGATTATAAAAAAAATTCCCTACCTTTTAGCGTTGATGGAGCACCAGCACAGAGTTGATAAAAGACATGGTACGACCTCTCACCATTTTGTAGTTGTGTCACTCTAGACTGCTCAAAGGAGATACTATAGTGTCAGATAAGGCACATTGAGACAACTAAAACTAACCTGATTATGCTCATATAGGGCAACTAATTACCTTGTCCAAAAAAACTGTACACAATCATGATAGCCGCATTGGTGTTGACATGTAAACAAGGTAGTAAAATCAAGTTAGTTACTGTGATTGAATGCTAGTCAGGTAATAGCACACCAGAAAAAGAATATATTAAATTTAAACAACTTACATGTTTGGATAGAAGCACCACATATTCTTCCTGCTGTGCTAAAATGAATGTCAAACAATTTCCCCTGAAGCAAAGTAGAAATCATGTTTAAAGTGCCTATCCCTTGGACCACATTTATGGAATGAAAAATTGAGGATGGCTTTCATTGACAAAATAAAGGACGAATTCAAGGAAATAATTTTGGATAAAACTTTGAAAAGAAGAAAGAAATAAAATAACATACAAATCGACTAGCATTGTGATTTCTGCATGTTTTTGCATTTCCAAACGCTTCTAGTATACAATTGGTCTGAAGGATTGCATTTGCATGCTCTGTGCCACAACTGCCACTACCAAGATCAGCCAAGTATTGCATTGCAACTTTTGCTGTCTCGGTTTTCCCAGCTCCACTTTCCCCACTGTAAAAAAAATTTATTGACTATTATTTGCAAACTACATTCTGATTTAAAGATGAACTTTATGATCTAGTATAGAACAACACTGCACACAAGTACTAAGCATAATCCACAAAGAAGATCCTAATATACGGGAAACCAATTTGAAGAGGTTCTAACCTTATGATTATGGACTGATTTACATCATCTGCAAAATAAAAGTTCCACGCAAAAAAAGGGTAAAAATGAGTTATAGAACAAGTTAAACAATGCCACCATAAAAAGAAAACATTCAGCTCAAAGGAAAATATAGAAATAAAATAGGTGTCATGCACCTGCCATCATCTCATCATAAGCAGCGTCTGCCACAGCATAAACATGAGGTTTGTCTGTTAGTTTCCGCCTATAAGTTGTGACAAAATCTTCTCCATAAATTTGAACATCTTTGAAAGGATTGATTGCAATCAAAACTGGCCCAGCTTTGCTCTACAGAAGAAAGTCACAAGACATGTAAAAGGAGAGGAGAAGAAGACATTAATCTGAAACAAAAGCATCAGCAACAGGAACATGTGATACTTACATAAATCATATCCTGGGAATATCTACATTGAAGATTGCAAAGTACAGAAGGCTCATTCAAATAACTAAGCTGGATAAGATCATCCACACCTTCGAGAACATTTGGGTTTGCAGGTAAAAGATCAACTCTGCAAACTTTGATTACCTACAGTAACAGCACAAGGGCATATAAACAGCCCATCAACATAAGTGCCTTCCGTTGTTAAAATGGGATTTGGGATGAGGCCAACAATTGATGAACTTACATTTCCACTAGAGACTGAAACAAGTGCAGCGTCCCCTGAAGTTGACTGTATCGTTCCTAACTCCCACAGCGCACCAGGTAGCCGACACCAAACATGAAGTTTCTGAAACCAAATACTATCAACATCAACTCATGTTTTACAAATAAACTCCTAAGCTCAAGGAACAAAGATTCAAAATTTACAAGATGATATCGTACAAAAATCGTTGTTTTCTTATGGATCTAAGACAATTTAACAGAATAGGTGCTCATCATAACCAAAATCCAAATTCCACCAAATCATCGCAATCATATAAATGCATGTTCTATCACATATTACCCGAGATTTATCTTATGAACTAATGTTCTTGGATCACCATACTCCAAATAACATTGAAAGTTCAGTTAAGACAACAAAGCAATGCGGAACTGTAAAAACAAAAAACAAAAAGAGATCAGTGAACGAACTGTCACCCTTACCTTCTTGATGAAATAACCAATGTTGTCATCGCAATCCGACTTTGCAATCTTCTCCTCCGGCTTCATTCGACAGTCCTTCAGTGACCTGCCGTATGGCGACTCAACATTTTGATCATTCTCCGTCTTCTTCACGCCAAAATTACTTGTCTTGAACCCCAAGTCCCCGTCTTTTCTCTTGTTCATACTAGGCAAACACTCCAGTGAGCGCTCTGCGCCTTCGACCCTGAAGTTGTTGGGCAAAGAGCGGCGGGCTGATGGCAGCCGAGCCCTGGAAGGCGGCCGAGCTGGCAAAGCCGGCGGCAACTCCTTCGGCTTTTCGCCCTCATCTCTCCGCCGAAGCGAATCCAGCATTTCCTCCAATGAGCTCCTAGCTATCATCGACGGTGACGCGGAAACCATCATTTTCACAACCACAAGCTACAAATTCAGTCTACGCAGACCTCCCCAACCCCCAAATTCACACCTCAAATTGTCAATTCAAACCTTCAGACTTGGACTCCGACCCATTTCAAACCCAGCATTGAAAAAGAAAAAAAAAAGATCCCACAAAACCCTAAGATCCAAGTGTCCAGAATCAGCGACCCAATTCTTCAAATTCTCTCATCAGACTGAAACCCAAAAACCCGAAAACGAAAGCTTGAATTGGGGATTGGAGGAAATGGAAATGGAAATGGAAATGGAAATGTGCAATCTTTTTCTTGTTAGGAACTCCCAAAACTGGGCTGGCTAAATCGAGGGGTTTACGTTATGGGGATTTTGATTGATACTGAAAGCGTAAGTTACGAGGTTTAGAGAGAGAGAGAGAGAGAGAGAGAGAGAGAGAGAGGGGAGGGAGGGAGGAGGAGGACTAGAAGGAAAGGGGAGGTTGAGTTTGTTGAGGGAACAAACCTCTTTTCTAGAGAGAGAGAGAGAGAGAGAGAGGGTGGGAGGAGGAAGACGAAGAAGAAGAATGGAAGAATGGAAGAAAGAAAAAGAAAAAGGAAAAGCTGTTGGTTTATGAAAACGGATGAAGCTCTGTTTCTGTTTTTGAAAATAAAAGAATAAATTGGAAACCAACTTTTGGGTTGGAGCGTAGGAAGAAGTTTAATATATAAAATAATAAATAAATAAATAAAAATAATACAAAAAACAAGTAAAATTAAAGAGTAATACATGTTTGTTTGTTTTGCTTTAAAGCATTGTTTTGTTTGTTATTTTTCTTTGGTTTGAATTTTAAATTTTTTTCTGTCTTCCAGTTGAGAGAGCCGTTTGGAATTCGGATCCCATAAGGATAATAAAATAATATCAGAATTTTGGTATTTAAAAGATGCAAATTTTGAATAAAATGGGACCTACTCTCACCTAAAGGTGTGACATGTTACTGTGGTAGTTGTTAGTTAATTGGAATTTTGGATTAGGATTGGCATGAAGATTTTGATGAAATTACAATAATATAATCATTCTATTTTTGGCTATTTTTAGGTTGGTCATTTTTTATTTGTTACCCAAAAAAAAGATTATTTTTGTTTTGTTGGATAGGTTTTGGTGTATTTCTATTTACGTACAATTTGATAATCACACCCAACAAACTTGAAAATGTCAATTTTGCCATTATTAATCTAAATTTCTAATTTAAAGACATCATTCGTTACCTTAAAGGTACCATGAATTTGGGTTTAATCTATTCCTACTCATTCTCGAGTGGAGTCGCGGCCCCCTAAGTCCTTGATTCAATTCCTTCCTTGTTGGTTATGCTAACACATGTTACTTATTTGACTCGCACAAAGCATGTTCTTAAATGAGTTATGTCAATACACTTGGAGACACTACAATATCTTTGAGGCCAACCAAATAGACCTTAGTTGCTACTTCTTCAAACCATTTTGAGATGCTCGCCCTTCATGAAGCTACGTGAATACTTTTGCTAAGAGCCATTTTTTAGCATATTTGAAACACTTGCGAACTTTTTTTCGTCGTCGATGTTTCTACAATGATTTATGAAGACAATGACGCTTGTATCCATCATATCAAGAAATGATACATCATATGATATAACATCAAGCACATTGCACCAAAGTTTTCCGTTTCACATCAGCAATAAGAGCATCAAAGAATTGAAGTCAAGCAGATCTTTTCCCAGGACAACCCTCATGATTTCTTTAGGTCCTTCTTTCATAAATTTGTTCAAGGAATTGGTATGTGTAAATTGTCTGAGTTACAATGTTTATAGTTCCTAGTTGGAGAGTTTTTTCAAATTCAATGAGAGTATTCTGAAGTATACTTATTTAACCTTAATGTACTTTTTTTCCCTATGATCAGGATCGTTTTGTCTCATTGAGATTTTGTTGCTTGGCGAGGTTTTGATGAGGCACCCAACCCGAGTTGGTCATACCCTTGTGTGCGTCTTACTTGTGTTCTAAAGGTGTTTTGAGTGTTGACATATTGCATTAACTCACTTTCTCTTTAGACTATGAGTTTTGTCTCACCTTAGATTTTACCATAGCTAGGTTTCGTGATACTCATTGTGCCAACTAGACGATACGACTTCATCAACTATTTCTTCATCATCCATGAAGTCTTGATACGCCAACTACTTGAGTATTTACACACTCAAGGTGTCACATCCCATTCCGCATAATAAGATATTGTCCGCTTTAGGCCACACCCTCACAGTTTTGTTCTTGGGCTTCCACCCAAAACGCATCTCACTATAGGGAGGTGAGCATGTACATATAAGGCACATCACCTCCTTTCCCCCGGACGATGTGAGATCATACAATCCACCCTCCTTAGGGGTCCGACATCCTCGTCCACACACTTCCAGCTGGGGAGTGGCTCTGATACCAAATTGTCACATCTCAATCCGCATAGTAAGATATTGTCCGTTTTGGGTCACGCCCTCACGGTTTTGTTCTTGGGCTTCCACACAAAATGCGTCTCACTATAGGGAGGTGAGCATGTACATATAAGGCACATCACCTCATCTCCCCTGGGCGATGTGGGATCTTACACAAAGGGGAGTGTTGCAGTTTTAATTTAATTAGGAGTGTAATTCATACGGCAAGAAAGTCTGTTATGTTTACTATAAATAAATACACAAAGTGGTGAGAAAGATCATCACATAAATTCTCCAATTCTCTTTTCTCTCTCTCCCTGTGCCACACCCTCTCTCTCTCTTTTTCTCACTAAAATACGCCTAACAACAATGTTTTCTTTATTTGTCAAATCTTAAATACTTGCGTTTAATGTGTAGAATACCGTTATTGTAGCACACAACGTGTAGAGTATCACAATCACTAGAATCATGATAGTGATATTTCTCTTCACCCTCTGTAATCAAAATGTTTTAAGTTCGACTTTTATAAATGTAATTTTGATACAAAATTTTTACTAGCCCACCTCCCATACCCACTCTCAATATGTTATATAAAAGAACTCTTAGAATATCGCATGTTTAAAGAAAAGAAAAAATTTGTTTGCTAGTAAAATTATAGAAGCATCTGTTTGGTTCTCTCGGTTAATTTCCTTATATATTTATTTAAATTTAGTATAGAACTCGACATCTACAAAAGTTTCACTTACAAATAAAGAAAACTACAACTATACTCTATCCTAAGTGACAATGATGAATCATTTTTAAAGAAAATGAACTTTGGTTAGCACGGTGCAGTAAAATATTGTGAAATGTTAAGTAATAAACAAATATGAGAACCTTGTACACATGTAATTAGGTGAAAGACTTAAAATCCAAGTATCATAGAATGGCATTTGCTTTCGAAATATACAAGTATACTCTCAAATTTCTCTTTGGTTAAATCATTATTAATTGGACAACCACACTTCACATTATACTTGTCAAATGATGAACCAAACTTCCTTGATATGGTCTCCAACAATATCAAGCTTAAAAGAGCATTATGTGCATGTTTTCTTAGCATATATATAGAATAGAATTGCGCATCTGAAAATAACTTTGAGCACGACATATCGTTTTGAGTATAAGTGCCCATTAATGAATGAGATTAACATTTTTGGGTGAACCCTTAATTTTACCAGTGGTCCAAAATATCACAAAAAAATTAATAATAACAATATAAAACTCATTGTTTGGCTAATTTCTTTCTTGTAAGTTCTTACTAAGAATGCTTAGTAACTCATTTATAAAGTAACCGAATTTTGTTTTATAATTTAAGTAATATCAAGAAAAGATGAAATTCTTTTTTGGAGCGAAGGTAACTGAACAAATTTTAGATTTATGCAGTACTAAAAACAAGCTGCAACTTCTTATTCTAATGCACAAATCAAAATGGCATGTATTTTTTCCAAGATAATTTAATTTATTTTTATTCTTACTATTGATGTTAATGTTTTCTATTCCTGACTTGATTGATAAAGTTGTCTTATTTTGCAAAAAGAAAAAATTAAAACATGAAAACGTTCAAAATAGCTAATAAAGTGGAATATATTATCCACATAAAGGGTACTTGAGTAATTTGACCTTACCAAGTCACACAACAACGAAATCATATTTTAAAAGGAGGAGATTTAATCATAACGGTAACGTGGCTGGCGCTAATTAGGGCAGAAAGGAAACTGATAAAAGTCAAATAAATAAACAAGTCGCAGGATAATAATGTGGCCCAGCAAACTCCAGCATAACCCTATTTCTCCTCATGGGGCAGGGCATTTTGGAACTTAATGCTCGTTGCTTTCCCTTTTTTATTGTCAAATCCTTTCAATGCGATGCATCAATCTAATTTGTGACCCCATTTGCTGCCATTTGGTTGAATTGAGATTCATGCATGCATAACCTAGCACATATGTTTGGAGTCCCTTTTGAAATGTAATTATTTTTCTTTTGGTATATATAATTTCTTGTAGGAGTCCTGTTTTAACGACTAAAATTCATAGTCACGGGTCATTGAATTTGATTTCTACGATTTAATCATCAAAGAAGGAGAATAATGATTGCTTGTTAATATTTGAACCTAAACTATTCGTATTAAATTCAACAATGAGTGAACATGTATTCTTTAGTTATTAGATGACCGGATAAAGTGCATGTGTTCTTCATTTTAATTTATTTTTATTATGGCAAAACAAAAAATATGGAAGAAACTTCAAACCGTTTTGTGGGAGCTTTCTCCTTAATTCAATAGTAAAGTTAGTTTCTATACTATTAAGAAGTTTTCTCCTTCATTCCCTCAAATGCTTAAATAACAAATTTAATAACAATAATTATTGTCATTAGAAGGTCTTGAATTTATTTTCAGTTGTAAGTAGAATATCTTAAATTTGAATATCATGAATGGCAAGTTCCAAATGTGAAGTTAGAAATAATGTCCATGGGGGCACAACTAAGCAATAATGTTCATGGAATTTCAAAAAGAGTGCGCCCAACGCTATTTTTTTTTTCAATTTTAAGTGAGATATTTTGTCGAGTACTTAGCCAACCCATACCCATTGTGTGCTTAGTTTATATCTCTACCCTTTTTGTCATTTTCGCTTCGATCGGGTTGAAACCCCCGGTAAGGTTTTTATCGAGGCCCACTTATCCACTTTATCCTCCTTTTGTACTTTTCCCTCTCAATCAATGAATATCGTATTTGCTTAAAAAAAAAGATAAATTATATATGAATAGGGTTGGGAGGTCAAAAATATTAGACGTATGGGAGGAGGGAATTCTTTTTCGTGAGTTGTCAAAATCAACTCAACAACTAAACAATTTTGTGTTATATCCACCTCCTGGTGGTTTTGGATGAGGAGCGAGTTATAGAGTTGGTGGTGGTGATAAGTTGATTATTATTCATCATAGTTTGATTCGATATCGTATCAAGGGACAGAAGGTAGCTGTAATTTAAGCGAGGCCTTGGTTCTTGCTCAGACCATAATTTTTTCTAGTCCAAAAACTTGGGGGAGGGGCATGTGCCCCCTCTGGCGCTTAATTCACCACCTCTTAGTGAAAATATATTGTTACATAAAAATATAAAAAGCGATACAACGTGTACTATTAATTAAAACGGGAAGTGTTATTGGCACTCCAAAAATCTCATTGTACACTCCTCACAAGTGTATTTTTTTTTCTTTCTAAATATAGAAAGTTTGGAGTGTAGAATAAGAAATTTGGAGTCCCAATAACAATTCCCATTAAAATAACTATATTTGTCAACTTGAATAATGAATATATAAGAAAGGATTAATCTTAGTTTACTACCCTGAAATTTCGTGGTTTTCAACATTTGGTACATGAAGTTTTTTTCATCCCAGAGTCATACCTCAAGTCTTAATTTTGGGACAGTTTCATACATCCGTTAAGTTTTCCGTTAGAAGTTCTGTTAACTGATGATATGGCGCCCACATGGACAATAACTGAGAGCCACGTGTCAATATGGACTCACTCCAATATTAAAAAAATTAAAAAAACACAAAAAAAACCCCACCCATCCCTCACTCCCCGCACCCACACCCTCTCCCTCCCTTCTCTCTTCTGCAACCCTCACCCCTTCCCTCCCTTCTCCATTATCCCTTCTCCATTCTCCCTTCTCTCTTCTCCAATTCCACGCCCCCATTATCCTTGCCCACAACACCCCCGCCATCGTCCTCTCCACTTACACCATTTTGTCCGACTCCAACACTAGGTTCTCCCTCTGCAACACCTTATTCCAGGTTTTCCCTCGCATAGCGTAGCAGCCATTCTCTCCATCCTAATCCTCGCCGAGGTCACCAACCTCTGCCAGAACGTGTCGACGTTGGCCAACGCTGCCGCCTGCAAGCCCAAACCTCAAGCCTTCTTTTGCGGGGTCAAACTCGCTTGACTCAAAAAGCAAATCCCAATCCATAACCCAATACTAAGATGGAAAAGAGAAAATAAGAGCAACTCTGAAAACTTGTTTCATCGTTTCCCCGTCTTGCATCGTTTCCATCGTTCAGGCTCGCTAATCTGTTTCTCTACCCTCTGGACTTTATAAGCTTATCGACGTCATCCCACGTATCAACTAGTGATTAGCCGGCTTAAAAGGAGACTTGGAACTTATATGGATCTGAGCTTTGCACCGTGCAAATACACATATTCGGTTCTATCTCTAATGGTGAATCAGATTGCCATCTGGGTCTTCTCCATTTCCCCTGAAACCTCTAATTCCAACTCCTAGTCCAATTTGGCTCCCAGTCCCAAATGGGTCAAATTGATGAAAAATCGAGAGGTGCTTGGATTTGGGTGGGGTTGTCTGACTTTCACCCCTAGATGCTTTTGGGGATTAGGATTTTTGCAATGGGTGGAGGTGAAGAGGATGGAAGAGGGAGAAAAAAGGGGAGGTGATGAGGGAGGGGGTTGCAGAGGAGAGAAGTGAGGGTGTGGGTTGCAGAGGGAAGAAGAAAGGGAGAGGGTTGGGGGAGGAAGAAAATGAACAGGTTTTTTTTTTTTTTTTTAATTTTTTAATATTGAAGTGGGCCCATATTGACACGTGGCGCTCAGTTATTGTCCACGTGGGTGCCACGTCATCAATTAACAGAAGTTGTAACGGAAAACTTAATGGATGTATGAAACTGTCCCAAAATTAAGACTTGAGGTATGACTCTGGGATGAAAAAAACTTCGTGTACCAAATGTTGAAAACCACAAAATTTCAAGGTGGTAAACTGAGATTAATCTTATAAGAAAATGTCCAGCATGTTATTCATTGTCCATATAACTTTATATCTGCTTAAGTAACAGTAATATGATAATTTTATAGTGAGAAATACTATAAACCTTCTCACTTATGATTGGTTCTAGTTTTTCAATCTCAATTTAGTGCCATTCTTAATAACATTTTAATGATTTTTCGAAGTTCTAAAATATGAAAAGTAATAGTATTATTATTTACCTATTAGCTAGTTATTTGGTGTTAATTTGTTTAATCATTGTTTGAACTAGTACATGCTTGCCACAATGGTTTCGGCAAAAGCCAATCGACTATATATGGAAGATTAAAGACTGTCATTAATCTCTTCAGGCGAGGGGCTCGAAGAATAAATAATTATCATATAGGCCTTTAGGGATTTTAATAGATTTATAAATCCATGGATTTTTATGGAGTTTAATTGATTTGTAGAGATTCCATATAAAATTTTGATTCAATTCCCTCGAAATCTCATAGGAAGATGTGAGATTTGTGGATACTTAAAATACACTATGAAATCTCTCCAATTCCCTCTAATTCCTCAACTTTCTCAAATTCTTTAAAATCAATTTCTAATTGAATACACCTGGAATGTTATAAACTTCTTTAAAATCTTAATTGAATACACCTGGATTTCTAAGGATTTTAATAAACTATTTTAAAATTCTAATTGAATACACCTAGAATTTCAGAGAATCACTTAAAATCCTGATTGAATATCCCTAGATTCATTAAAAGAATTAAAATCCCTTAAAATCCCAATTGAATACACATCCCTTACATTATGTTTGGATGAAGTAATTTAATATTACTAAAGAATTTTAAAATTACGAAAATTGAAATGACGGGATTTTAATTTTTATAATTTGTGAATTTTCTTGTTTGGTTAACCTAAAAGAACAATGGAATTGAATACAAAAATTGTTATTTTTAAACTCTCAATCATAGAAATTGAGAACTGACATATATTTACATAGAATTTAAACTTGAGAATTAGAGGTCTCAAATTCCAAGTTTTTTTTTTCACACAGAAATTCTAAATTTATATGTTTATGAATCCAAACAAGGCAATTGATGCATATCAATTTATAAATTCTGACTTTTACCCAAATTCAAAATTTATTTCTCTCATCCAAACATAGTGTTATCTTGTAGAATATTACATATAAATTTAAAAGAGTAATACTCTCTTAACAAATAGTTCGATCATATGCCACTTAGTATTATGATCTAATAGTAATTTTTTTTACTTGTAAGTAAGAGGTCTTAGGTTTCTTTCTGGCCAAAGGTGAATTTAAACCACATTATTGTCATCCTTTAGTGTAGATAATATCATGTGTTAAAAAAAAAAAAATAGTTCGATCACTATATCATTTAATTTAAGATCATGTCACATCTGTCACTCAGTTCTACGGTCTGGTGGTATTTCTCTTCATTCAGAAGTGAGAGATCTTATGTTCGAATCTCGTAGATGGCGAATTTGATACCAAATTAGGCTTCTTATTATGTGGCTTAACCGAACTCTCCATCCTCTTAGTATAAAAATATTGATGTACTTCAAAAAAAAAAAAAAAAAAAAGATCATGTCACATGTCACTATATAAAATGTTGACGTGACTTAACCATAACCACACAAAACAGGAGGGCATGAAAGGGCACGGAAACAAGGAGGGCAGACAATCCTTGTCCCAAATAAGAATCAACTGTGATGGTTTTTGCACGCATCAGACCTTATGATATATCAGTGTTTTAGTCTTTTGCTTCTGCTTTTCTGACAAAGGATTATAAAATTCAAGAATTCATCTCCACATGTAATGAAGAGTATTAGGTTCAACTAACGGGTTCAGTATTAAATTATTCCTGGTAAACTGTAAGGGTTAACCCAACTCTCTTCTCTAATATTGTTGTGAATAAAATTCAAATATAATTTTCTTATTTAAAATTTATCATCGTCAGTACTAGGGTCTATAGTATTCTTTTTCAGTTACAAATGTGAGTTCTTAAATTCGTTTCATAAATAATAAGTTCGATACACATTATTTTGGCAGTTTCATTGTGTGACTTAGATCAAATCCCTCTAACTTTTTAATGAAAAATATATTTGTATGCAAAATAAAACTAAAAAACTCTTTTTTCACAAACAATTTGGCATTGTACCATATGCATATATACATATAAATATATATGCTTTCTCTGGCAAATGGCATCTCTAAATTTTCTCTGCAAAAGTGAAGAAAGAGAGGAAAAGGGAAAAAATTTTGCTCATTCGATGAATGGTAGTGGTAGTTCCAAAATCTAGAAATTCTTATTGGTTGGTTAGCATCATAGCATGAACCTGATATGGGTTGAGATTGGGCTATATGATGTATGTATGTGTAAAGTGCCGAGTTTGGCCTCTAAAATAACAACAAACCCATTCAATTAATTAAAGAAATCCCAAACCCTAATGAACGTGTCAGTTACTTAATTTCGATGATAGTGTTTCCCAAAGGCAATATACCAAAAAGTTTGTCTGGAATATGATAATTAACTTACCTAACGATGTGGGTGTAAACTGGCACACGGTCTAAAAATAAAATGAAATACTAAGAAGACTCTATCAGAAGTGAGATTTTCTTCACGAATTCTCAATCACTTCATGTTTTTTGCACAATATTTTATGATATTGACATGAGAAATGCTCAAAAATAAAATTTCAATTCTAATTTTACAGGAGGAATGCTAAGGGAAACTCTCAAAAGTACCATGAACTCTCTGTCACCTGACAATTTAACATCAATTCTCATACTAATGTTATAAAATATCGTTCCAAACTTATAAAGTGACAAGGAGTCCCAGTCTCTTTCACATTGCACTTCCTCTTTTTGTGGCAAACCAATAATTAGGGCATGCACCATGTCCACATATTTTGCTTTTTATAATAATCGAATGCCCTTTTATGCATGTCAATTGCACCTAATAGCACTACCGTTTGACAACCAGAAAAAAATTGCACCTAAAAGCTTGAAAGGGCTTGAAAGTTGGTATTGGTAATAATTCAGTCTATAAAAGTCTATGCTCGCTATTTGGAATTAAAAAAAGTTTAGGGTCATCATTTGCTAAGTAAGGTTTCTAGCCAAGGGATTTTAGTGAACCACTCAGGGATTTGGATCATCTCCTAAGCCAATGGAGAGGATCCTCCTGACCAAGTATTGTAGACCGTTGAGTTTTCATCCAACGACTATAATTATTATAACTTTAAAGGGACCTCCCTGTTTGTAGCCGTTGGATAAAAAATTCAACGGCCTACAATACTTGGTTAGGAGGATCCTCTCCATTGGCTCATGAGAGGATCCAAATCCTCCACTCAGTGCTACACACTCGTTTTCTCATTTAGCACGTACATATTTATCTTTGTTATATAATTCTCGTTTCATTTGCTCAATCTAAATCCCAAGAAAAAGTGTACATAATTTTTATTTTTATTTTTGTAAAAATCACATCTTTTTCCTAAACCATATTGACCATAAAAATAAAAATTTAGTAGTAATACTATCAGCCCAACTTTTTCATCAAGTTTAGTTGAGTAATGTTACAGTTACTACATATTTGTACAATCTCTCTAATAGAGGTAGGATCCACCAACATATGTGGGTCTTGTACAATCTCTCTAATAGAGGTAGGACTCACCAACACATGTGCGTCACATCTCTATCAGAGATGATACAAATAATTGTACAAATATGCAGTAAGAGTGCATTTTTAAGTTTATTTACTAAATGACGTGTTTGTATACATGGTAGAGTCTTATTTTGAAAACAAATCAAGTCTAAAATGAGTACTCCACATATGAATAAATACCATACTCACACATCACTTGTGTAACAAAATTTGGTGTGTTTTACATAACTTTTTTTTTTTTAACAACCGATATTGTCTACATTAAGGGGGTGGCCTAAGCCTCACAAAATGCTAGCAATAATGTGATTCAAATTCACCTTTGACAAAAATCAAACTTAAAACTTTTCACTTATAAATAAAGAATAATATCATTAAACCGTAATCAAGGTATTAAATATTGATGATATCGGAAATATCGGTAGTTCAAAAACACGGAAATATCGATGGAAATATCGGGATATTATCGATATCGATAAAAATAATATGGAAACCACAGAAATTGTAAGAAAAACTTGGAAATTTTTATTGAAACTTTGCAGGATGTTTATTTAGTCAATTATCCATTAGTTTATCACAAAAAATTGGAAGGAAATGCATTGCATGATGGATTTAACTGATTTAAGTTGATTATATAGCGAGGCAAACATTGTGAATGTAGAAAATATGTAGTAATTAATGAAAGAAGTTTAAACACACCATAATCATTTATATATAATGAATTAGTACAATATTTTACACTTTATACATTGTATGGTAAGATACATGAGTGACTTAGTACCACGTAGAGTTCCTATGAGGTTCAAAATTTTCACTATCTTCATCATCTCTATTTGTAGAGTAAGTGTATTGTGAAGAGTAGTCAGCAACCATGGCAATGGTTTTTAAGAACCAAAACCCAAAAGTCAATAGGAAACCGAATACTTCGGTATTTTTCGGGATTACCAAACAAATGGGATTTGGAAACCAATCCCATATCGAAAATTTCGGTATTTTTCGGGATGGGATTCCCGAACTTCAGGATGGTTTTGGTTTGGGATTTTTCGGTTTGGGTTTGGGACTTTTTCGGTTTGGTTTGGGATTTTCGGGAATTTTTTCCAGCCCTACCATGTAAGTGACCAAATAAAAAATAGAAAAATAAAAAACCACATGCCATTGACTAAGTAATTAATTGACACAATTTAAAATATAATACCACAAAAAATTTGGAATATGTGCAAATTTGTTTCTTGTAAAAAGAATTCAAAACAAAACCATATATATAAATATAGTAGCATATTATCACAACAACATAAGTGATATAGTGGCTAAGGCATTAATGAGTCAATTGGGAGGGGTTCGAATCCTTCTATGCTCAAAATTGAGACTTTTCAGAAATTTTCAAGAATTTTTTAATGTCATATCGCGATAATCGATATTTTCGATATTTTGGTCCTTGACCATAATACGTAACTTTAAATTAGAGAAAATAGATAGAAAAATGTAGGGATTGCTTTTGCACTAGAGAGCATGTGTCAATGTCATTGGCTACCCCACCCTACCTTCTTTATGTTGTCATGACCATGTATACGTAACTTTAAATTAGAGAAAATAGATAGAAAAATGTAGGGATTGCTTTTGCACTAGAGAGCATGTGTCAATGTCATTGGCTACCCCACCCTACCTTCTTTATGTTGTCATGACCATGTGCTATAGGATAGTAACGGAAATCCCTTTAATCATTATACGTGAAGGTAAGTTCTGACAACAACTGAGATATCCGGTGGGATGGAATGTTGTCAATTTTTGGTCTTTAAATGGTTGCCAACTCTCCATACTTCAATACTTCTCGGCAGCTTTTGTTCCTCTGTTATCTTGCTTGAGTAGTTTCTAAGGCAAAGGACAATGCTGGTACAAATTTAACAGTCTATCACATTGAGAGCTCGTTTGAAAGTACTTTTAGAATGATTGGAAATATTTTTTAATAAAATATTTTTAGATCCAAAAGTATTTAAAGTGTTTTATACAAAAAGCATCACTGCATTAGTTATGTGCTTCTTGTCGGGAGCAAGTGTTTTTCCAAAATTTACTTGTATTTTTACCAACGATTCGACTGACCAATAACGTTTTCAGTTATTTTAAAAACACTTCCAAACGAGTATCAAATTTATTAATATATTAGAAAGCCCTAATAACGCAACGGTACGACAGAGGATCGAAAAATGTCAACTCCGAGAGCAAGAGTCCATAATTAAATGTTCTTGAGTATATTGCAGGGGCCAAAAGTGAGATTTGGCCGTATAAAATTATTTAAGAATATCAAACTTTCCTAAAATCTCCATCAATCGAATGTTAATTATTTAGACAGGAACGTCCACTGCGTTTATTGCAAACTAATGAGTCTTCTAGATCTTATTGTTCCTTTCAAATTCATATAAATTGACACGTCAAACCAAAATTAATTGTGAGTCCGAACAACCTGAAAAGTCGAAAACGTCAATTCATCAATTTATCTGAATCAAAGTCTAATTATATGAGGGAAAAAGAAAAGAAAGGCATGGGAGTCTGATTAAAGTGGGCAACAACTGGCTGGTTACTCTTTGCAACTTTGTTGGTTGATTGTTCTGTTCTTGTTGGCCCTCTTGGGCTTCTTGTTTGGTACAATATGAACCCAATCGATCATTATGTAACAAGTCCTGGCCCATTTGAAATTACAAAATATAAAGTGCCAAAAACCAAAAACTAAAAACCAAAAACCAAACTTGTAGAGCTGGGTACTTCATCGAAGTCAATAATGTGCGGACATATGTGGTGGGGTGAGCATGGATTGAAGACTGATTTGATCTATAAGATTGTTTGGGACAGCATGCCCGAAGGTGATAACATGTTATCAAGTTGCATTATGTCGTTTGTGTTAGGCAATATTATTTCAAGACGCCGTGAATCGCATATTCATTTTCTCCTTTAATACATCTTTGTTTATTTATAGTCTTTCGATTGAACACAATCAAAACAACATTTGAAGGAAAAATATATATATACAAGAGTGTGCAAAAGAAAAAATAAATCGTGTGAGGAAATTTTTTTTCTATATTTTTCAAGTAGTGGCTTTAACTTGACACTTATTTGCATCGGGGCATAAGTAATTAGCTCTTTATTGAATCTTTCGAAATTGTTTGTTAATCAAATATGGATATCAACTAACTCTTGATCTACATATATTTTTCTTCCTATTTCTGGACCTCTTTCCCCTATCATAAACAAACTCGAATACGTTACAAAATACAATCAATGTTTGACACAACAATGAAAACTTTTCGAACGATCATCATCTGGATTATGAGGCTCAAAATGAAAATGATCGACTGATTTTAAGCAAAGGTGCAACTAAAGCCAGAGTTTGGAAAACTCGACCTGATTTTGGCCTTGAGATTAGTGTTGGATTTTTGCTAATAAGATTAGTAATCAAGTGTGCCAAGTGGCAAGAATATATAAAGGAGTATGGTGAGGGGTGATTAATACCGGAAGAGGATCCTCACCGATCTACTTTGTAGGGATCCTATTAATCCTCACATCCTAGCCGTTCATCGTACATCATGTGACTAGTTTTCGTCAGGTACTATTAGTGTTTAATTTTAAATAAAAAATTAAATGATTTTTTACCGCATGATGCACGATGAATGACTAGGATGTGAGGATCCCTAGGTTCATAACAATTTGGATCCGGATGGGATCCAAATCCATTAATACTGGTCCAACCAACTTAGGGGCACGATTAGTGGAACGTATTGTATTTTGGATTGGTTAGGGTTTAATTATTAGCGTGGATAGGTTGAGCTTTTTGTCCATTACTTAGTGTAGATTATCTCAATTGGATTAGGATTGTTGTAGATTTTCTGGTTTAAAATTTCAATGTATATTTCATGTATGTTTGTACAAGAGTGAGTCCGGGTATATATGAGAAAAGAGAGGGGAAAAAGATGGGAAGGATGGCTGCAGCAAGCAGCCAACAAGAAAGAAGAAGGTGTGTTGCCTACCTAATCTAAACCTTACACAAAGACATTACCCCAATCAGTCTCATCCCTTAAATCAAGGGAAATGTGATTTACATACCCTTACCCTAAAGATTACGATGAACTTTACCCTAGAGATTTACCCTAGGGGTCACCTTGGTAGTAGACTCCATATGCAGCAACAGTAGATGCAACATCAATCATATGCAGTATCAGTAGATGCAGCATCACAACACTCCCCCTCAAGCTGGATCGAGGAGGTTAATCGAGCCAAACTTGCCCAGAAAACGATGGAATGGAGCAGAGGCCAGAGCCTTGGTAAAGAGATCTACTAGTTGATCATGGCTTCGCGTGAAGATGGTCCGGATGACTTGAGTTTGCACTTGCGCTCTAACAAAATGACAGTCCTTTAAGAGATATGAGAGACATGAGAGTGGTACTAGTAAACCCTAAGTCTAAAAGAAGCCCTTTAAGGCACATAAGTTCACATGCAATGGCTACCATGGTTCGATATTCAGCCTCTGCGCTGGAACGAGCAATGCCATGTTGCTTCTTGCTCTTCCAAGTGACAAGATTTCCACCAACAAACGTGCAATAGCCCATGGTAGATTTCTTATCAAGTGCATTCTCTGCCCAATCTGCATCAGTGTAGCCACTGATGACAATGGAATTGTTGTTAGGCATGATGATTCATTGTCCTATCGAACCCTTGAGATAACGCAAGACTCTCTTAACCATGTTAAGATGATCAACCATAGGAGAATGCATAAATTGGCTTGCCAAGCTCACTACATATGTGATATCAGGACGTGTGATGGTGAGATATATAAGTTTGCCTACCAATCATTGATAGTAGCTCACATCATGCATGGCTTCTCCATCTGTGTTGAGCTTTAGTTTAGAGTCTACGGGAGTGATGGCAGGTTTGCAATCAAGCATTTTGCTTCCTGAAGAAGATCCAATACATATTTTCGTTGATGTAGAAACAATCCCTTTAAAGAGGTTGCCATTTCAATGCCCAAAAAATACTTCATCTTTCCCAGGTCTTTGATAGCAAATGTTTGGAGTAGTGAGAGTTTTAGTGCCTCAATTTCAGCGGCACTATCTCTTGTGATGATGAGATCATCCACATAGATAAGCACCACCAATTTCCCACTAGTGCCAGTTCTTACAAACAATGAGGAGTCAGCATTACTTCGTAGGAATCCAGCCTTCTCTAGAACTGAGTTGAGCATGGCATACCAAGCTTTTGGGGATTGTTTCAATCCATAGATTGCCTTGTGTAGTTTACAAATCATGTTGCCTTTAATAACATCATAACCTGAAGGAGGCTGCATGTACACTTCTTTTTCTAACTCTCCGTGAAGGAAAGCATTCTTCACATCCATTTAATAAAGAGTCCACCCACAATTGATTGCAACTGAGGGTAGAACCCTCACTGAATTCATCTTGGCCACATGTGCAAATTTTTCCTTGTAATATACCCTAAAGGTTTGAATGAACCCTCGAGCAACAAGCCTGGCCTTGTGTCTCTCGATAAAACGATCAGCCTTGAATTTAATCTTGTAAATCCAACGACTTCCAACAACCTTTTTTCCTGGTGGTAGTTGAACCAAGCTCCAAGTTTTATTTTCTTCTAGAGCATGAAGCTCATCTGCCATGGCTTGATTCCATTGTGGGAGAAGAGATGCCTCTTGAAAGTTTCTAGGTTCACTGTGTTTATCAAATTCACAGAGAAATGCAGCATGAGATGTTGAAAACTCACCAAGGCTAATACTCTCACTGATAGGATACCGTGAGGCATAAGTAACATAGTTTTGCAGCCTAGTTGGAGGTTTTCTGGTTCGAGGAGGATTTCTTCTCAGCCCTTGAGACTCTGTAAGAGATTGTGAATGATTAGAATGAGACTCATCGTCTCCCTCATTGGCAAGGATACGATGATCAGAGATTGAGTCAGGTTGTATTTCTTCAATATCTGGTGTCACAGTAACTGAGATTTCTTCCAACATTGGATTATTAATGACTGGAGGAAGTGGAAACATTTCAAATAGTTCATCCCCCTGACCTGCAGTATTCCCTTTGTGAGTAAAATAAAGGCAATCTTCTTCAAATTTCACATCCCTTGATACAACACATTTCTTAGTGGCTGGATGGTAGCACTTGTATCCCTTTTGGGTGGAAGAATACCCCACAAACACACACTTGGTTGCCCTGGCATCTAATTTGTCATTGTTCAAGGCTTGAATGTGAACAAAGCAAACACATCCAAATACCTTGAGGTGTGTCAAATCAAATTTTCTACCCTTTAGTACTTCATAGGGAGTTTTAAACCCTAGCACATGACTTGGGAGTCAGTTAATAAGGTAAGTGGCAGTGAGGATGGCTAATGACCAAAATTTCTTTGGAACATGCATGTGAAGCATAAGAGCATGAGTCTTCTACAAGAGATCTTTATTTTTTCTCTCGGCTACTCCATTTTGTTGGGGAGGCCCTACACAACTGGTTTAATGTATTATGCCCTGAAAACTTATGTATTGAAGCATGTTGTTGGATAGAAATTCAGTGCCATTATCTGATCTCAACACCTTAATGTTTGATTGAAATTGTGTTTTAACATGCATATGAAAATCTTTGAAAATAGTTTAGACTTCACTCTTTGATTTCATAAGATACACAAAACTCATTCGAGATAAGTCATCAACAAATAAGACAAAGTACCTAAACCCTTCTATTGATTTAGTTGCTGGTCCCCATACATCGGTGTGCACCATTTCAAAAAGTTTGCTTGTCCTAGACATTGAGTTACCAAAAGGTAGTCTAGTAAACTTAGAAAATTGACAAGTATCACAAGTAAAATGTGATTTACAAAAATTTGGAAGCAGTTTAGACAAGATAACTTCAGAGGGGTGAGCTATGCCAAAGTTGGTTTTCATCTATAGATTTTGATTGAGCTTGAAGAGCCTGAGTAAAACAGGCGTTCTTGCACAGGTAGTAAAGTTCATTTATGAAGACCCCATCACCAATCATCTTCATGGTGAGAACATCCTGAAACATCACGTTATTTAGTGAGAAAATGGCACAATAGTTTAAGGTGTTTATGATATTTCCAATTGACAGAAGTTGGAAAGGAAATGTTGGTACATATAAGGCAATGGAAGGTGTTTTTTTTATGAGAGTAAGTTTATTTCTCCTCTTCCCAAAACTAAAACAGTTTTTCCATTTGCAACAGACGCATGTGAGGGATTTTAAAAACGTTTAAAATGATGCAAATTTGTGATTTTGTTTGTCATATGATATGTGGCTCTTGAATCAATTATCCAACAATCATTTTCAATACTAGTTAACAAGGAAGTAGTGAATGCTTTGAGTTTACGTGGTGCTTCATCCAGTGAAGCTTTCTCATTTCCAGCAAGAAAGCCGGCAAACTGTCCCAACATGGCTGCATAATTGTTCTCTTCATTTCCTTGAGCTTGCGAACCTCCTCCATGTCCCTTAACAATAGATTGGCAGTGAACTCCATGGATCCTAGTGAGACAATAAAGGGATGAGCATTAGCAAGTTGGGCTTTGTACTGAGGTTGAAATTGCTGTGAGGACCTTGGTATCATTTTTCCATCTTTGCTGAACTTAGGCTTGAGTTCAGGATGAAGTTCCCAACACTTGTCTTCCACATGACCAACGCCATTGCAATATTTGCATTTCAAGTGTGGATTTCTACCCTTGTACACCTTAGCCTCTGAGGTCTTGTAATTTGAGGCATGTGCACGAGTCTCAGTTAATCTCGAGTTATGCTCAGCATTCATCACTTTCTTCCTTGCTTCTTCTCGTTAGATAGTTGCACAGACATTGTTGAAGGTGGGAAGCTCTTGACTCATCAAGACGTGACTCCTTAGATCCTCGTACTCGGAGTTCAAACTCCCCAACAACTGGCAGATTTTGTCTTCTTTGGCTTGTTTTAGGAGAATGGTAGGATTTGTGGTATGTGGAAGGTATACATCCAACTCATTCCACATAGCCTTGAGGCGTTCAAGGTGTTGAACAAATGCTTTCCCTTCTTGTTGGGCACTGGCAATGTCCTTCTTGTTGGAAATGTGTCCTAAAGCCATTCATATGATGATACTTTACGGATATTTCACATGTTAAACTAATCTAGTTTACATATAAAGGGCAAACATTATTGTTTGAGACGTCTCATATAAATGTTATATGCTTAAACGATAAAGTCCAAGGAATATGTGATTGGGAGAATGCAATCTAATGAAGTTAGATTAATGAGACCATTCTTTCGTAGACACATCCTAAACGTTCCTGATCATAGGATTGCCAATTGGGCATTGACAGTCCGATAAGATCAGTACGTATTATGCCTTCTCTCAGGGAGAGTGACTAGTCTCGAGTCATTGGTGTGTGTGACATCAAGACAAGTACGTAGGTGCTCAATAGAGAATGAGTTTACTGAACACGATCAACGAGGAGTTCTCATACTCATGTCACATGAGAACTCATGTTTGGGATAATGCAAATTAGTCCTTTGACCTGAGGCATCACAGTTGTTGTCTTGTGGTTAAGTCCTTGATCTTTGATTATGTCAAAGTCACCCCATCGGGGTGTCCACGACATCATTGGGGTTAAACCACTTAGTCATGGAGACAAGTGAATGTGCAACAAGGGATCTCTAACCTTCAAAATGGTTTGAGGGAGAATACTCTATGATATGATTAAAATCTCTGGCCAGAGTATGAATGAGATTGGGGAATGCGTTCCAAATCACATTCAAGGTAATCATAAAATGCAAATGAATCACATTGGATAGTAGACATGAATAAATAAACTATCAAACCAAACAATGTGGTCAAGAGTATTAGATTAGAGAAAGACCGTATTGCATTTGTAATCCTAAACTGAATAGGTTCTCTACCTCTTCTGATTAGCTTGGGTAGCCATGATATGCTGCTAGGTGTCACTCATGGTTTGTGGAAGCCCTAAACGTGTGTAATCACTAAAGGGAGAATTGAAAGTAAGTTTCAATTCACAATCGATGTAAAATGGTTTTAATCGCCCACTGCCTCGCTAAAAGGAACCTAATGTATCGTACACCAAATAAGGTGGAGATTGAAGAAACAAAGGAGATGAATTAAATGGTTTAATTATTTATGGCAATGATTAATTAATATGTTAATTAATCAAACGAATAAGTTCGTTAAAGACCTCGGGATAGTTTTGGACCTTAAGGCCCAATGGGCTTCGAACGTCAAAGCCCATTGACTTAAGTTGTATGACAACTTAATGAATAAAGATTCACAAAGGCCCAAAAGCCCATATCCATTTAGTGTTGAATTAGGGTTTTTGGTTCTTTAGGTCATTTAAAGAAGTGACTATATAAAAAACTTTATAACCTAAAATTCATAAGTTGTTGATTTTAGAGAAAATTGGTGAGAACACAAAGCTTCCATTTCTCTCTAAGAGGCCAACCACCTTGGGGGATATTGTCTAGCAATTCTATTTCCTCAAGGTCACTCATTTCCTCTCCAATCCAACCTTGGTGTAGAATCTTTAGAGGTTCTCAATTTTGGGAACTTGGAGAACCTATTCTTCTAACCAAATCCATGGAGCTAAGAAGCAAGGAATGAAGGCCCTATCTCTTGGGTGATTATCCTTTGCATATGCAAAGAGGAATCTACAAAGGTAAATATTTCTCAACTAACAAATTGTTGTTTTTAAGTTGAGTCAAGGTTCACCAATCTACTAGGCTTTGAATTTCATGGTTGATGTTTTGTTTTTGAATGCATGAAAGCATGATTCCGCCTTTAATCTGTTAATTGCATGCTATATGATGTTATTCAAATGAACATGTTTTTCACAAAATTTCCTTCACTTCTTAAGTTGAAAGACACGTGCATAATTGTTTTGATTTCCATACATATCCTGCAAGGCTTTCCAAAGCTCACATGAAGAATTGTAGTAGCTAAAAATCTCAGCAACATGTTTCTCCATGGTGTTGAGCAGCAAGGACATGACAAGTTGATCATTGCAAAGCCATGCACCATATGTAGAGGAAGAAATGTCTAGAGCTTCCACTCTTCCATTTACAAACCCTAATTTCCCTTTGCCTCCGAGAGCAAGAGACACAGTTCGAGACCAAGGGAGATAATTAAACTCGTTCAAGAGAACTGAACACAAACGTTAATTGGTGTTAACCTTGACGTCTGAGAAATTTGAAGGAGAGGTATGCGAGATGTCACCCTCTATGTTTACTGAATCTTCTTCAGCCATGGCTTAAGATTGAAGGAAAGATACAACGGAAAAAAATGGCCAGAGGCAGGTTACAAAACCTGCTCTGATACCATGTAGATTTTTTGGTTTAAAGTTTCAATGTATATTTCATGTATGTTTGTACAAGAGTGAGTCCGGGTATATATGATAAGATAGAGGGAAAAGAGATGGGAAGGATGGCTGTAGCAAGCAGCCGACAAGAAAGAAGAATGCTTGTTGCCTACCTAATCTAAACCTTACACAAAGACATTACCCCAATCAGTCTCCTCCCTTAATCAAGGGAAAGGTGATTTATATACCCTTACCCTAAAGATTACAATGAGCATCACCCTAGAGATTTACCCTAAGGGTCACCTTGGTAGTAGACTCCATATGCAGCATCAGTAGATGTAGCATCACAACAATTGTATTGACATTTGAAAATGTCAAAGAAAACAGAGAATGATCAATGGTGTAATCCGGGAAGGCGAAGCATATCAATTTGATAAATTGTTCCTTCCGTCTCCTTGTTGTCAAATGCTCTGTTAATTTGCCACTTCTGTTAAGTTGTTTTCCAACATTAGTACAATATTTGGAAAGAGATTCAAGATTAAAGTTTACAGAAGGATCATAAAAACAAATCGTGCATGTAAATTAAATGACGGAAACATGAGTTTTTTTTTTGTTTTTTTTTATTTTTTTTATTTTATTTTTTTATGGAAAATCAACTACTAGATCAAAAACAGACGGTGGTTCATGTGCTTTCTTTAGACTTGATTCTTATCTATCGGAGATTGTTCCTGTTAGAAGAAAAGATATCACAGTTAGTCAATAAATCTTGAAAAATTATGGATGATAAAGCTTGATTTTTGGTATGATTGAGAATATTAACTCTTAAATATATCGTATAATCCCAAGAATTTCGTGTGCTAGAGTTCAGCATGAGTCTTCAACCTAGCAAAAGACTCATGCTAGACTTTCGCGTGTCTGGTCCCTTCTGCCTCCCAAGAATTTGGTATGAAATTACAAAAGAGCAAACAGAAAAGAATCTTAGTTCTAATAGATCCTTCGTGAGCTATAGAGCAAATCCCAGAACTTCATCTATAAATACTTTGTAGCAGGTTCATCATACAAGAAATTAAGAACAAGTAGGTAAAGGAAAAAAGTTGCTGTCTACAACCCAGCAGTGTTCCACAATTCAAATATATATTCAATCGATCGAAAGGCATATTATAGCATGCATTACCTTAGCTAGAGCTGGTGGATCAGATGAAGCAGCCTTTATTGTTCTGATTTGAAGCTTTCCTTCCGAAACAATTCGGTGAAATGCCACTGAAACAATATACACCAGTCTAGCTCAATGAAACTGACAATAAAAAGAAAAGAGAGAGAGAGTTGCATGCATGAATTACCTTTATCGCCAGCCCGCCACTGGTAACCGTTTAGTCCTTCTAACACATACATGACGGTCATGCCATTTCTCCAGCAGACGTAGGTGAATCTCCACTCTCGTCCTGTGCTATCCCGCATTGCAGTGGGGAGCCTCTATTTTCTCTTATTGCTGGAAAATGGGCCTGTGTCATTCACACTAACATATATATATTAATCTTAATTTAATTACTAGCAACAGATAAATACTCAAGTACTGGTACTAGAAATCAAATACTGTACTACTTTTGAGAACCGGACTCACCTCTGCCGCTCTCTTTGGTATGATAAGACGTGCATTATTGCGATGAGTATCAGTTGCGGTTATTGTCTTCTCAAACAAAAGAATAACCTCCGAGCTTGAACTTGGATTAGGTCAAGGACTCACAGATTCAAAAATATAAACATCAATTAAATATAAAATGTAGGGCGCTACATTGCGCTATTATTTGGACATACTAAACTAATGCACTTTCTCTAATACAAGTGGGATCTACGTGAAATTGTAGGATCCGCATCATTAGAGAGAACAAGCATGTCAGCTTTGTAAATAGTTATATGGTAATATGTAATGATTGTTGCATGAAGTGATTTCAATTGCAGTTGAAATGAACTCAATGCAATGAAAGAAAAAAAACACTTATAACATACAAATTCATTCATTCAACATCTATACGACATATGACACAAAAAATTAGTGGATACTTTCCAGAGATTTTCGGGAGCTGCTGCTCATTGTTCGTCGTCCTTGGCAGATTTTGAGGATGTAAATGGCTCTCTGTAGAAGCATCCACTCAGGGTATTTGACTGCTTACATCCTCACCATCAGTTGCAGGTGCTGGTGCTGGTGCTGGTGCAGGTGAAGATGCAGATGCAGATGCAGGTGAAGGTGCAGATGCAGGTGTAGGATATCTCCGGTTGCTCGCACCAGCAGCTGAAAAAATAGAGGACTAGCATTTTCCTGAATCATTAACTTTTCCGCTACTTATTCAATTGTTTGGTTTATTGGTTGTTAGCATGCAGCAGGCCATAAACTCTAAGAGATGAACAAATATGCAGAAATTCACAAACTCCTACGCGCCACTTATCACTTCACCTGACTGAATGATAAATGCATTAAAACACTCTGAGCACCCGACTCCTCCGAAATCGAGTTCGGTGTACTAGTGGCGCGATATAACGCACCCACAATGCATTGGCTGAATAAGGAAACAAATTACTAGTTCATTAAAAAAATAAAGGATAAATAAAGAAAAGTATCTGGAGTTGAAGTCCTTAATTATGTACTTAATCAACCTCTAATAAAAATCTTGTTCATCGGCATGAGAAGCAGATGACCAAAAAATAAAAAGTGTGAAGTTTGAAGCTCACCTTGCCACACAGAGTAAAATTTACCCATCCATCCTGGCCAATGTGAAAGGTTTCACAAAATTTTCCATTCAAATAATCAGAACTAGATTTGCAAAGCATCTAGTTAGTAGCCAAAAGCTATGAAGAATACTGAGATACTGATATAATTTACACTTTTAAGATAACCAAGTAAATGCATACTAAAAATTACAATGAAAATGATGTTGATTAAGTGATCGAAGTAACCCAATATACTATATACCTGTTAGAAATTTTAAATGGCTGGTCAAGATACTATATAATGCTCAATGATAACATAACCTAACTGGAAAAGCATATAACACTCAGAAACTCAAACTCACACACAATTCAAACTGTCAAAATTAACCTTGTTAATTAGATTGAGAATCTGATTGCACGATACACACTAGTTACCTATTTTAAACCCCAATAAACCTTATAGAAGTAATTCTTGCACTTAATTATTGACAAAAAAAATTCTTGCACTTAATTGTATCTTCCAAAGAAGTTGTTTAGTGTTCTCCTTGTGATAATGTTTTTCTCGGTAAATATTATGTAAAAGTTGTTCCTAACAATAAAAAACCTTATTAACAAGTGAGGCATTGTTGTCAGAGTATTAGATGGATTAAGCAATTAAGACCTTTATTCTAAGGGGGATCTTGCACCAAACCATTTTGAAATTTTAAAATCAACAACATTGTTTATGGAGACTTTTAGGGGCAATTTGGTAACCATATCGTTTTCAATTTTCACCTTTTTGAAAACTGAAATTTCAAACCTTATTTAATAACTACTTTCAGTTTTCGAAAATTGAAAGTAGTTACCATACAAGATTTCAAATTTCGTTTAAAAAAGAATGAAAACAAAAATTAAAAACAAAATGGTTATTAAAACAATCCTTAAAAAAAACATATATTTTTAAATAAAGCTCAAAAACCTTGTGTGTGATGTTTCCTTGTTGGACTAACAAAGACACAATTGATATGTCGCAAAGACAGTAGATGCTAGATTAGGTCATGATTGTGAAATGCCATATTAGGTCATGATTTCACAATCATGACCTAACCAAAAATAATTAGTAACCTTGGATTACGAGAAGTGTTCAAGTATTCAAGTCAACTTCACTTGGCTTCACGATCATGTAGATTCATGTAAAGACAAGGAAGCAATTCAAGGTTATGGGTCATATTAATGACTTTTCAAATGTCATTTATAGTGACGGAGAGATTTTTTAGTGTATTTAAAACATAAAGTAATACATCACGAGTCATAATATAATTAGAGATACACAACAAAATATTTTTTTTTCTCCACTTATATTATGACAAGTGGTGTATAAGCTTGTATTCCACTAGATACAATAATCTCTTGTAGGGAACAAACAATAAGAGTAAGCATTGAACCATTACAAAAGTTTACAAAATTGATAGTGTAACTAATATCAATGTTTAAAATATCCACGAAATTGTCGATATTTCCATCGAAATATCCCAACATATCTAGCATCAAATCATGTTCAATCTGGAGACCACATATATCACCCTATCAAAAAGCACAGATCCAAAACTTTCAACCCATTCCCCCTCCCCCAAACAAAAAAAATCTAATTTAACGAAACAGAACAAAAAAAGAAGAAGAAAGAAAGCCTTTAGACAAACAGAAATGTAAAAGGAAGAATGGTCTCACCCGCATCTGATGCACAGAGCGGCGGTTGAGGCGTTTCTCAGCCGCCATCCCCTCATGAAATCCTCCGTCCTGCCCATGCAGAAAAAGCACCGACCAGAAAACGACGATGATGCCATTTGAGAGGGAGGGAGAGAGAGAGAGAGAGAGAGAGAGAGAGAGGTAAAGATGCAGTGAGAGCGAGAGTGACAGAAAGAGTGGTGAAAGATAAGGACAGTGAGTATATATATGAGTGAGAGCCATTTTAATGACAACGAGGACGATACGAGGAGAATGGTAGGGGGTGTGGTCGCCCGGACAAGAGACGAAATTAAAGGGGCTTTGGTGTTTCGGGAGCCGTTGATATTCTATAATGAAAAGGTCTAACTTCAAAGGTAGAGACATATAATTGGGAGCTTTTTTAATTCCTTTGTCTTCTGGATACCGTATAGAATTTGTGAATATTTATACTCTTCAAACTGTGTGAAATTAGCTGTTATTTAGCACACCGTGTTACTGCTGATATTTAGTTTATTCATTGCGATTGCATGAACTCTATAAACTTGTTTGTAACTGTGATAGTTTTTTATGATATTTGTTTCAGCTGCAAATTTGATCTTCACAGACATGGCAAAGGCTAGCACGGAGAAAATAACGGTGAGAATGTGCTTAAGTGCAGAATCCTTATAGTTTTTTTAGTTCTGCTGTTTTATGATAATTGTTTAGATTTAACGGTCCAAAAATTAAACATTTGTCTGTGTATTGGTCAAGCTTATTATTAAAATCTGTATAAAAAAAATTCCCAATTTTCCTATCATATATAATCTCAGGAATTAGAATTCTTTTCCGGAGTCTTGAAGGTGCTGTTTCAATGTATACCTTAGCTGATGGAGGCCCTGGAGAATGGTTTGGAGGATTCAGTCCCACATTCACGTCTTCATTCACATTTGTATTTTTGATGATTCAGTGTCTTGGAATATGCACTGTTTCTCATTGCTTGTTCGTCTTTACAGTTTGGCAGTTATTTTTGGGGCTGGGCTTGTGAACAGCCTTTCTCCTTGTACGCTAAGTGTTCTACCGCTGACCCTAGGTTACATAGGTAAGCATATCTTTTATCTCATGGATATGGAGACAAATGAGGGGAAAGGGGTTGTCTTTGCGTGGAGATGGACAGTTGCTCTTTTGCATGTATCATGTGTAATGCTGATATGAATTTATTGGAATCATACCGGAGCATTTGGCTCAGGGAAAAGCAAGGCCGAGGTGATAACTTGCTACTTTTGATTTCCTTTGTTACTCTCTCTCTCTCTCTCTCTCTCTCTCTCTCTGACAGATTGACACACGCACGAACACATTTCTAACAACAGCATGATGTTAATGTTCCTTTTTGGTCAGGTTCTTGGGAATTCAATTGCGTTCTCATTAGGATTGGCAACTACCACTTGCACTCTTAGGCATAGGAGCGTCATTCGCTGGAAAGGCATGGGCAGGGGTTACCTTTGACCGCTTCAGGTTTAGCTATTATTATGGGCTTGAATCTGCTTGAGGTATTCATTCGTGTGCCAACATTGTTCTATTCCGCCTAGAATGTGTATTGGATATTATCTATCACTTTGATTGACCAGGTCTTTCTGATTTTCTGCTAACCCTTATTCTATGCCATCATCTTATGGGTTGACGTTACAGGTAATTGAACTACAGCTCCCCTCTTTTTTTAGCAATTTTGATCCCCGGGCTGCTGCAGCTGCTAATTTCCCTTCAAGTAATTACCCACCATAAATTTTTAGATTTTTGTGGTTTAGATAAAGCTGGTTGTCCAAATGATCTTACAAGTTTCAACTTGGACGTATTAGGCGTGCAAGCATATCTAGCTGGGCTTACATTTGCTTTAGCTGCCTCACCGTGCGGTACGCCAGTGCTGGCCACTCTGCTTGGATATGTTGCTACATCTAAGGTAAACTCAAATGTTTGACATTTCCCTTGAGCTTTCAGTTTTCTTCAGATTACTGATAGCAAATGCAGTATTTTTACCTTCGTGAACGCTCTAATAGCCTGGGATGTAGGAGGGTCATTCTACATTCCTTCAGTGTTGCTTATTGGTCTCAATCAATCATCTCCAGTATTTCATAAATATATATATGTATATTTCTTATTCATTCTGGTATCATCTTACAGCATGTAAATTCAAAACAGTTAGCAAAAATAATAATAATAACAGAGAGCATATTTTTTTTTTTTTTTGTTAACTTGCTCTCAGTACTCTTTGCCAGCTCAAGTTTTCCCCTTCTGTAGTTTGTTTACATTGCAAATGTTATTAATTGAAGTTGGCAAACTTTATTGCAGAACCCCGTTATAGGAGGCAGCTTACTTTTGTTTCAAATATTTTGATTAATCAGAGTGAATGACTATCACATTCCGCTTCAAAGTTTTGTTTTTCGTTTTCCTGAGCAAAACCCTTGTGTATGCAGAGCGTGCTTTCATTTCGCAAAATTTCAGCATGGATCAATCCGATCAGGTAAGTTCTCAATACCTTAGTTTCCGCTTTTTAATTCTTCGAAACTTGTTAGTACATTTCAGTCCCCCGTGGAATAGAAAAGCATTCACCCCCATCATCGGTTATTGACTATTCTGGTTTCTGGTGATAGACAATTAGACATGTATCTTTTACAACTTTGTCTATCATCAATGCCCTTCCTAATGAGCACTTGGCGATTCTCTGGCCATCGCAAGGCAACTAGGACATCGTATGAGCTATTTTCTCATTTCTCAACTACCTGAGAGGTCGCTGCACGGCTTTCACTAACATGTTTGAATTTTGTTGTCTTAACAGCGTGCAGTTTTGTTAGGAGGGGGTGTATATACTTTCTTGGATAGGCTTTTCCCAGTTACAATGGCAATGTAGAGATTTGCTTGATGAAATAAACGTCGAAACGCTTCCAGAATGGCAGCATTACGTTCTTCTTTGAACTCTGTCTGCTCGCAGTTTCACGTGTACAGGACGTAATAGATCTAGTTATGTGTAAATGTAAGATGGCAAGAGTGAAAAGAATGTGAATCTTGTAAGGAAGAGACCATCAGCATTCAACATCATATTTGACCAAACCAGGTTTTTGTGTTTTGGTCGCAATCGACCAAACCAATGTCTCATTCGTTTAACTAACTTTTTGTTGTTATCTTTAGTGGCATTACGGTTAGGTTCTGGATGTTGGCCATTAGGTAGAGATTCTTAGCAATTGCCAAGAGCTCGTGGGTGGAACTTACCCTAAAACCTGTCGTGCAAGGGAAAGGGTTGCCCGGGAACTCCGAAACTCGTATGAATTTTTGTTTTCCTTCCAAAAAAATGGATATTGGCCGATGGTAGCCATTTTCTTTTACTATTGACATAAATGAAAGTAAAAACAATACCTAAATAGTTCAGGTACGAGATAAACATATTTTCTCCAATAACCTTCATATTAGGAATTGGGAAAATGACGTTCTCGAAGTCTTTTTTTAGAGTATCTTCCAAATCCAACCGGCCACAGTTTTCGGACATCATTAAAACTAGCCGTTGGAGTTGATTGCAATTTTCAAAACCCAAGTGTAATTATAAAAGGGAGGCAGATTCTCTGCCCTCCCACTTCCCGTGACCTCCTATTTTGTAATAGTAATATAAAATATTGATTTGACTTAACCGTAATCACACAAAACAGGAGGGTACCGAAAGATGGAGGGCAGAGAATCTGCCTCCTAAGTACCCTAAACGCAGTTTTTACCCAACAAATTAACTCTGTATTTTCACCACCCCTATCACTTTACCCAAACAAAAAATGGATAAATATATAAACAAAAAAAAATTAATTAAACTAGTGAGATAATGGGGGCTGGGCCCCACGGCTAACCATCTCCTGGTACTGATTCAACGACTCCTGCCTCTGCAGCCTCATTTCCTCGTTAAACTTTTTTATGAACGCCTCCACTCGCCGGTTCAACTCGTCCTGACTCAGCGACGGCTCCTTCCTCAGCCGCCCCGACCCGGACGACCGAGCCAGCGACGGCGAGTTCCCGCTGCTCCGCTCCTGGAACGTCTCCGACTTGTTCACCTTCGACTTCGGAGGCGGCGTGTTCTCGTCATTCCTCCTCACGTGCGTCTCCCACGTGTCCGACTTCTTCTGGTGTCTCGTCAACGGCATCGACCGCCCGTCCGTTATCGTCCTCCATGTGCTCTCCAGCGTGTCGTGCCGTTTCGGCTTCGACACTCCCAGCGACTTCCCCCCTGCCAAAACAAACCCATTAATTTGCCATTTTCACCTCGTGTGAAATTATACTTCTGCTCCACGAGACGAGGTCAATTTCGACCTTTCCAACTCCGGAAATAAATTTGAAATTTACACGATAATTAAATAAATAAATAAAAGAAAAATCGGGCGGCGCTTTGACCACCGAAAGGTTAGGGGGTCCGGTCCGGCCACTCCAGTTCTTTCTTCCTATCCGAATATTCAAAAACGTATACGACAAGTCGTACAGTGGGGGAGAGGGGGGGGGGAGAGAGAGAGAGAGAGAGAATGGTACCTTCAGGGCTAGCTTTAACTGATTTTCTGTGACCGATACGAGCGGAAACCGGCGGTTTCTGATTCTCGTTCAACCAGAACTCCATAGAGCCCTTCCTTTGCAAACTCGTCTTTACAGGCGTCGATACCAAGGCGTTCTCATCGCCGCCGTCAATCTCCGCCCTATCTTCTCTGTTCTCCTTCTTCTTCACTGCCTCCGAGACCCAAACCTTCTCTTCCAGCACTACTCCTCCATACGAATCCGAAATCTTTGGTAGCACATTCGCATCGTAACCGTACTCGCTCAGAATCACGCCGTCGTACGCCGCGTAGTCGGATTGTATTTGTGTGGAGATCTTCTCCGTCGTCAGTGGAGGGACCATCACCAGCTCCGGCTCCGTTTCCGGATGAGAATCTTCGGGTTTTGGGTGGAGCTTGGAGGAGGCGACGATGCTGATGATGATACAGTTAATGAGTATGTAGAGATACGGCGGTCTGAGCCAGGAGATGGCGGAGCTCCAGAGAGAAGGAACTTGGGAGGTGACGGCGTCGGCGACCAATGGAGATGAGAGTTTCAGCCCAACGGCCATGGAGACCACGCCAGTGGAGATCAGCGCAACCTTAAGAGTGAGTAACCAGTTGTTGCTCGAGCTCGTCGACATTTTTTTTCCGGCGATTAATGTTGCGAATTGATCAGAATCTTTACCTTTTCCGGCTAGAGTTTTATTTAGGAAGTTTAAAGAATGAGTGAATGGGGGAGGAGGTGGGTTATATATAGCGGCGGAGGGGGGAGTGGGTTTTGCGATAAAACATGAGCCGTTGGATCAAGAGGTAGCGTTACCGTTTTGAAGAAGTGGAAATGATAGGTGACACGTGAATGACCTTTAATCGTATACGTTCATTGTAAATCGTGCAATCAATTTTCATTAAATACTATTTGTTTTTAATTTTAAATAAAAAAATTAAAATGATTTCTGACTACACGATATACGATAAATGAACACAATCAGAGGATCCCTGGAATCCTCACAAAGAGGATTCGAAAAGGATCCTCATTCGTAACACTTAGGCATATTACATGGCGTGTCTTAATTTAATAATATATAACATTAAATGTTGATAATAAAAAAAAAACCAGTTGGACTTTGGAACAATGTAAAATGTTAAGGTTGTAACATTCACAAGGTTGCTCTAGTCACCTAGTGAGGGTAGTATGTGAAGAGATAGAGATGGGAAGCGAAAATAAGATGTAAGTGGTTCATCCTAAGTTGGGCTCCGTCCACGAAGGTAGATGAATTCTCATTAATAGTGAAGAGTTTACATAGTATAAAGTCTTCAAGCATAATCATCATTACGATCTAGTGATATTCATTTTCATTTGTAAGTTAGAAGTCTTTGGTTCGATTATCGTCAAATATGAATTTAACTCCATTATTGCTAGCCTATTGTAAGGTTAAACTCACCCCCTCCCCTCATAGTAGATAATATCGATTCATAATATCATTAGATGTAGGAAAATGGTCTCCTTTTATAGGTGAGGAGAGTCGCACGCTTTCGTCCCCAGTCAATATGAGACTCTAGGAGCTTTTGTTTTGATATTGACATGTGTCACTGTCACGTTGTGATTGGTCTCTTAGTTGGAGAAAAACTCTTGTGCTTCGATAGGTGTGCCTCAACACGAATCCTTCAGCAGGTCCGTGAAGGTATGACCCTCCTCTCTACTGTCCCACTCTCATCTCTCTCGAATATTATTTACAACATAAATAAAATTCATTAAGGCTTCTTAGGGACTATGGTCTAGTTGTATTCCTCTTTATTTGTAAGTGAAATGTTTTATGTTCGATTCTCGTTGTTAGATTATTTAATATCCAAAGTATGGGTGATAGGTATGGGTAGAATATCTAATATCTAAAGTATGGGTTATAGGTATGGGTTACTGTGTAAAGTATGGGTGTTAGAATATCTAATATCCAAAGTATGGGTCTATGCATGGTGTGTGATGTTCACCGGGTGACTCACGACATCTTTCTCCACTTGTATAAGTTCTCTTTCTTGTAACCTTACAGATTCTAATATACAAAACAATTCTTTCAAACTATCACATGGTATCAGAGCAGGCTTCCTAAAGAACCTGTTCTCTGAAATTCTTTGAAATGGAAGAAGAAAATATATTTGCTGCTCCATCCGAGAACATCCTTGGTTCTTCATCAGCTTCTTCAAGTGAAGCTGATAGAAATCCCAATCAACGTCTTTGTTCCATACTCCTAACTGAGTTTAATTATCTTCCTTGGTCAAGAGCTATTACTTTAGCTCTTGGAGGAAGATCTAAGCTTGGTTTCATCAACGGAACTGTCGTACCTCCTAAGGTTGGTGATTCCAAGTATGAAGAATGGTTCTGCAAGGATCAGCTCGTCATGTCCTGGTTGCTCAACTCAATGGGCTCAAAGGTATCAGAAATTTTCAGCTTTTCAGAATCAGCTTTTGATCTGTGGAAGGCTGTCAAGGAGATGTATGGAAATCAAAATAATGCAGCCAGGATATTTGAGCTGCAGAAGAGTCTTTCTGTTCTGAATCAAGATGGAAAGACTTTTATCGAGCACTTGGGAAGACTGAAGTCTATGTGGAATGAGTTGAATCTCTATCGGCCTCACACTACAGACCCATCAATCCTTCTTAAGCAGGCTGAAGAAGACAAGGTCTTTCAGCTCTTATCCAGTCTTGACTCTACCTATGAGGACCTGCGAAGCCACATATTGATGAGTGTTGAACTACCATCTCTCAATACTGTGTGCATTATCGTTCAACGAGAAGAAGCAAGAAGGAAAGTTATGAGTACTAAGGTTAGTGATCCTGAGTCCAGAGCTTTCGTTGCAAGTGACAGAAGGTTTGAAGGAAAAAATTTCAAAGGAAAGAAAGGAGAGATGCAATGCAGTCATTGTGGACAGAAGAATCATCTCAGAGACACTTGTTGGGTGTTGTATCCACACCTTAAGCCTAACTTTGCCAAACAAACCAAACCTGGTCGCAGTGCAAGTCAAGTCTCTCGCTTGCAGACTGCCTCAATTGTTGGGAACTTCACATCTAATCCATCAGCTCTCTTGAGTGAGTTCTCTTCCTTCACTCAGAAGAAAGATGAAAGCAATCTTCATAAGGGAAACAGTGAAGCCAGCACCACTGACTTATTTGAGCAGTTCGCAAAATTTCTTCAGACAAAGGTGTCATCTTCCGTTGATATGTCAGGTATTCTAAACTCATTTAGTGCTGCACTTGCTTCCAGAAAACTTGGAAATGTTTGGATAATAGACTCTGGAGCGACTGATCACATTACAAATATAAAAAGATATATGCATGAGTTTAAAGAGGCAGTTATTCCACAATTTGTCTCTGTTGCTAATGGAACTGGTGTATCAGTTTTGGGTGAAGGGAAAGTCAAGTTAATTGATACTAATGTTGAATCAACTGCTCTATATGTGCCATCCTTTCCATTTCAGCTTCTGTCAGTAGGAAGGTTGACAAATTCCTTAAACTGTGATGTTATATTCTCGCCATTCAATGTGGTTTTCCAGGATCGTATCACGAAGAAGAAGATTGGTGAAGGCATGTATAAAGATGGCCTCTATATGCTTTCATTGCAACCTGTTGAAGCTAGAGGTCTTCAAGTTGGTTTTTTGAAGAATCATCTATTATGGCATAGACGATTAGGGCATCCCTCTAATCTTGTGCAATCACATCTCTTCAAAACTTCAGAGAATGCGATGACTCAAGATTGTGAAGTTTGCCATTTTTCAAAACAGACGAGGTTGCCTTTTGATGTCTCATCAACCAAGTCATGTAAACCTTTTGAGATTGTGCACTCTGATGTTTGGGGACCTGCACCCTTGGTTTCTTTTGATGGTTTTAGATACTTTGTCACCTTTGTTGATGATTTCTCAAGATGTACCTGGTTGTATTTGTTGAAATCAAAAAATGAAGTTATTAATGTGTTCCAAGAATTTCACAGTCTTGTTACAAATCAGTTCTCAACCCAACTTAAAGTCTTAAGGTCAGACAATGGTACTGAGTATATGTCTAATGCTTTTACTCAATATCTAACTTGTCATGGAATAATTCATCAAACGAGCTGTGTTGGTACTCCGCAACAAAACGGAGTAGCAGAAAGGAAGAACCGTGATCTACTGGAGAAAACTCGATCACTTATGCTTCAAATGAGTGTACCCAAGAAATTCTGGTCACATGGGGTTCTTACTGCTGCATATGTAATTAATAGGCTTCCAAGCAAGGTTCTCAAATTCAAGGCACCTCTTGAAACACTTAATGGCAGGAAAATTAACTTGTCTCACCTTCGAGTGTTTGGATGTGTTTGCTTTGTTCATATACAAACCTTGCATCGAGATAAATTGGACCCTAGAGCTGTAAGGTGTTTGTTCTTAGGGTACTCATCTGTTCAAAAGGGATATAAGTGCTATGACCCAAAGCGCAGGAAACTCTTGGTTTCTAGAGATGTGGTTTTTGACGAGAAAACTGCTTTTTTTGCTAGTACCAGGGGTGAAGATCTTCTGGGGGAGGAGGACTTTCTTGATCAAATCCTCACGCCAATTATGGAAATCAATGCACTGCCTCATCATTTTTCAGTTCCAGATCAACCAAGCAACAATGAAATTTCGATTGATCCAGTTGAGTGTAATTCATCATCTGACATACTTGTTGATAATGAATCAACTGAAGACACTGAACAAAATCAAATTTCGTCTGAGGAGAATCTTGCTATTACTCCTGAAGTGATCACTCCAAGGAGAAACCCTAGTAGAAATCGAGGTAAGCCAACTTGGTTTAAAGATTATGTAAGTTATACCTCAAGACATCCTATAGAAAAGTATCTTGAATACTCAAGAGTATCTTCGTCTCATGCTGCTTTCCTAAGCAAAATCTCAGCCTCATCTGAACCAAGCTCATTCCAAGAAGCTAACTCTCAATTGATCTGGCAAACAGCTATGGATGAGGAGCTTAGAGCTCTAAATGAAAACAAAACTTGGAGCATCACCAAGCTACCTAAGGGGATGAGAGCTGTGGGGTGTCGATGGGTTTACAAAACCAAATTTAAGAGTGATGGTTCAGTGGAGAGACACAAAGCTAGATTGGTGGCTAGAGGTTTTACTCAAACTTATGGCATTGATTACAAGGAAACCTTTGCTCCTGTGGCAAAGATGAACTCGGTAAGAGTGCTTCTCTCGGTTGCTGTCAACCATGATTGGCCCCTATTCCAAATGGATGTTAAGAATGCCTTCTTGCATGGAGAACTTAAAGAAGATGTGTACATGCAGTTGCCTCCGGGACATCCACAAGAAGGAGAGGGCATGGTTTGCAAGTTACACAAGGCCATTTATGGCCTCAAACAATCTCCTCGAGCTTGGTATGCCAAGTTAAGTTCTGTGTTAGAGAACATTGGTTTTAAAATGAGCAATGCAGATTCCTCACTATTTGTGCGAGATAGTTCAACTAGTAAACTTGTCGTTCTCATCTATGTCGATGATCTCATTGTGACTGGTGACAGTTTGACAGAAATTCAGCGACTTAAGGGCTTTCTTCACAGAAAGTTTGCAATTAAAGATCTAGGAACTCTGAAGTATTTTCTAGGAATTGAAGTTGCTTCATCTAGTAAAGGCTTGCTCTTGAATCAACGCAAGTACATACTCGATTTACTTCAAGAGTCCAAAATGCTTGAGGCAAAACCAGTGGCAACCCCAATAGCTTGCAAAGAGAAACTTGGATTAGATGGAGAATTGCTGACAGACGTTGGTTTATACCAGAGATTGGTAGGGAAACTTATTTACCTTACCATTACTCGTCCTGATATCATGCATGCCGTGAGCCTAGTCAGTCAGTTCATGCATGCTCCTCGATCAATTCACTTACAAGTTGTTCGAAGGATCTTGCGCTACTTGAAAGGCACCGTTGGAACTGGGATCGTGATGAGGAAGATCGGAAATGCTCACATTGTTGGCTACACAGATGCAGACTGGGGTGGCTCCAAAATTGATCGAAGATCTACTACTGGATATTGTACATTTGTTGGTGGAAATCTGGTGACATGGAAAAGCAAAAAACAAAGTGTGGTGGCTCGATCAAGTGCAGAAGCTGAATACCGTGCCATGGCATCTACTACCTGTGAGTTAATTTGGCTGCAAGGTTTGCTCAACGACTTAGGGTTCAAGAGAACACTGCCTATGCCTCTTTTATGTGATAACCAAGCTGCTATTTACATTGCATCTAATCCTGTATTTCATGAAAGAACCAAACACATTGAAATGGACTGTCATTTTGTTCGAGAAAAAACCCAATCTGATGTCATTCAACCTGTTTTTGTTCGGAGCACAGATCAACTAGCAGACATCTTCACCAAAGGATTGTCTCGTGTTCAATTCAACACTCTTTTGGTCCAACTTGGCTTGATGAATATACTAGCCTTCGTTTGAGGGGGAGTGTTAGATTATTTAATATCCAAAGTATGGGTGATAGGTATGGGTAGAATATCTAATATCTAAAGTATGGGTTATAGGTATGGGTTACTGTGTAAAGTATGGGTGTTAGAATATCTAATATCCAAAGTATGGGTCTATGCATGGTGTGTGATGTTCACCGGGTGACTCACGACATCTTTCTCCACTTGTATAAGTTCTCTTTCTTGTAACCTTACAGATTCTAATATACAAAACAATTCTTTCAAACTATCACACTCGTCAAAGACGAATTTGAACCAATTATTATGGTTAAGCCCAATATGAAGCTTAGCCTACTCTTTCACCCTTTTAATGTAAATAATATCATTTGTTAAACAAAAACAAATTACTTCCAATGACGTTTGGTAGAAAAAGTTCGAAGTATTCTTGAGTTTCTACTAAAAGCACTTATAACTAAAGCACTCATCAGCAGAATATTTCTCAAATAATTAGTTAAGCAAATTAAACTATTGATCTTGGAAATTTAAATGAGATTTTAGCTGCCATTTCTTGGATTAGGAACCTTCTCTCTCTCTTTCTGAAAAGACTCTCATTTCTTGGATGAGAAGCTCAGAAATCTCGTCTGTAAATAACCAGTTTCTACATCTCCGGATCATTCTGGCGTTGGGAGGTCGGACATTGTTCTTTTTTTTTCTGATTTATTTATTTATTTATCTATTTACTTAATTATCATTTAATCATAAAAAGTAAATCACAAAGGTGATTAATTTTTTAATCTTTGTACAACATTAGAGAACTTTAGAGTATCTTCAAATGAGATGTCAAATATAGTATATCAAAATTTTATTTGATGGCTGATGTGGTAAATCGAATACAAGTGCTAAATTCTTTTCTTTTCCAATGGATGTGTCAAATATTTATTTGATTATTTTATTAGGCCTAGAGTTACATTAACTATTAAAAAATAATCAAAAGTAGTTTTAGTTTTTATTCTATTGGTTGTTAATGAGATCCATGCATTAAAAATTAAATTAAATATATTTGACTTCTTCTATGTTTGCTGTCAAAAAATGCAACTAGAAAGCAAGGAGTCAAATGACTCACATGCCACATCATATATGACATATCCATTGGAGAACACTTAAATGTCTTTTAATCTTATTTGACATATTTGACATCTCTTTTGAAGATGATCTTACGTGTTGTCACGGACAGGAAGAATTGAATATTTACAAGGTACCGCTACCCCATCTCAACGGCTATATTTATATGAAAGTGACCGTTAACTCCGGCGGTGTGTTGAACATGCAGGATCCTAAATGTCCGGGCCATTGGGCACTGGGTAATGCCTTTACCCTTTTTTAATTAATCTTGAGCTTCCCTACGTGTTTATCGTCATACTTAATTAACCGACCAAGATTAGGAGCTAATTAAAAAAGATTCATCACTCACTCAATGACAGTAGGTAAATCGTGAGTTTTAATACAAGGGAAGGGTCAAATGTGGTACCATAACCAAATTTAGCATGCAACGAAAGCCAAATTTGGACATATTGTCATGCGATGTTATCAATACTTGTGTTGTAAAATGAGTGAATAGATATTTAGAAGCTTCTTGTATAATATAATTCATGTATTGTTAGAGGCAGATCCAGGACTTTAATCTCGTAGGGTCCCAGTGCAAAAGATTCATTTGTGCACAATACAAAATTTTGTCGTTTAGGTTTTTTTTTTTTTATTGAGACATTTGGGTGAACACTTGGTGAGATGTGTTATGCCTCTATTTATCGACGACTTCCAAGGCCTGATGACAAGGCTTGTCGAGCATCGCTGCTGAAGAGACATCAACGAACAGAGCATTTTCAAGATCCATACAAATGGTTATTACAGGGTCATCCAGCAACTGTGTTCCCCTATATTTTCTGACTTCGATAAGGTCCGGAACTAGGGGACCCCATCTTGGATCGGCCTCTACGCATTGTAATATGTGCTAGTACTTAGTAACACTGTATGACAATGTAGAGATTACGATAAGAAAATTTCTTACGTACGTAGTTTTTCACTCATAGTTCTCATTTATGAAACGATCACTTATCAACATTGTGAGTCACACACAAGTTCTTTCCTACTAAATAAGCCATGACAACACACATGAGTTCTCTTCTCAAAAGAGGGTTTGTTGCCAGACTGTAAATTTAGCAATGATGCCCAAATATACGGAGTAGAATTCTCTCTCATCCTATTCTCATTCCATTCCCTTTCTCCTCTCTCATTTTCCTTTTTATCTTTATCTTTAATAAAAAAATTAATGTAAAATGATGACGTAATTTAATCGTAACCATTTAAATAAAAAGAGAAAGAATGAGAAAAAAATTAAGAGAGAAGAGAATCCTCCTTCTTCATACAGCCCGGGATTAGAATATATGCATAGTCAACGACCGAGTAAAAACAATGAACATGTGATTTGGGTTTACCAAAGCCAAAAAATGAAATGAAATACTAATAAATTAAACGTGGGTTTGCCATGCCACGTTCTTGCGATAACCCAGATTAATTAACAATCAAACTAACCATTTTCTTCAAACCTACACTACCAGTGAGCAACCGCATTCACGTTAAGGATAACGTTAGATAAATCACATTGTACTATAGCAAGTTAATTAGCGGTGGATCTAATTAGCTTATAATAAAACATTAATTCATGTGCTAAGATGGCTGACCAACCAATAAGCACCAAGCTAGCTTAATTATGACACACCTGTGTTAGTCTGAATCTTCTTAGTCTTAATGTTCTTGTTCATTTTTGTTTTTTCATTTGGATGAAAAGTCCAAATAACGAATATAATCTTGAGATGCATGTTTTATTAATTAGATAGGCAATGTGTGTACGTAAAGAGTCTTAATTTGTCTGTGGTCAATATAGGCATGCATGTTTTCCTAACAGAAACTTGCAATGCAATAGTACAACGCAGAATATTTAGCCCTAGCTAGCCAGAGATTTTTCAATGTGTCGAGAAAACAGTCTCGTACATTAAGTGTCATGTTATAAATGGTTAAATACTTCTAAAAAAAATCAAACTCACTTATATTATGACACTTGATGTATTGTGTTCCGGTATATTAAAAAATTTCTCCTAGCTAGCTAGCTATCTATTGCTAGACGCAAGTGAGAGACAATAATCAAGTTGCTTTTTTGAAGTCGACATGCGCGCCCTACATATTAAGGCTGCATCCATATATATCCAAGAAAAATGGTCATAAAAGTCAATTGGATGGTATGATCCAAGAGATTCATGCAAAAGTCGAGATGATTTATTTCGGCAAACTTCGTTGAATGTAATGGAGGAGGACTTTACAAGATGTAGGACGGAGTAGACTATAATAAGATAAGAGCAAATCCCATTGCAAAATGATTTTGAATATCGCGTAAATGTCCTCAAGTCAAAATTGTTTGACAAGTTACGCTAATCGAATCAATACGCTAAATTATCTGGCAAGAGAACATTATTAATTCACAATATCAATACGTTAAATTATTTGGCAAGAAAACATTATTAATTCGTATACATGCCATGATATGATTTCCCTTCAAACTACAAGTCTCCAAATGAACTTTAAATTAGCTAGAGTGAGAAGATATATAAGCGTATAAAGTTTGTTTATGCTAAACCTTTGTAGACCATCTTCATGTTTGTGGCTAGATGACACGTTGAAACATGAACAAAGATTAGAAGGGAAGAAGGGGAGAGTTTGTGGCCCTTATTGGGTGGTTGTGCCCACCTAATAGGCCGAAAGCAAAGTATATGGAGCGCATTTGCATGTCACTTGGCTCATCACCGTGAGTGGGCACCTCAAAACCCATGCTTGCAGTCGACACGTGATGGTTTTGTATTGGTCGATTGTGGCCTGATAAAATTGGACTCCTGGTTGGTACAAGTGAGTGAAAGATGAAGAATATTCGGGAGGGTTTGGAGCTGTAGCTCATGGCCTTGTACTATTACGGTCCCAATCAATCTATATGTGTTCTCGTGCCACCGTCCACTTGTTGGGCAATTGACACGTGTTCGTCATCTACTGGTACTGTATTTCTTGTTGGTTATCCAGTTAGAACAACCACTACTACCATGTCGGAAAAGGATCCTCGCATGATCTGTGATTATGATCGTTCATCGTACATTATACAGTCAATTTTCGTTAGGTACTATTTATATTTAATTTTAAATTTTAAATTTAAAATGATTACTGACTGTACGATGTACGATGAACGATCATGATCACAAGATCCTCCAGATCTCCAGGCGAGGATCCTTTTCCTACAAAGTCTAACAACCATTGCAGGGGACTTCGATTTGGGGTTTTTTCTAAGTCCAAAATTTTGTACCTAATTTTGGTAAGGAAATTTCAAGAAGGTACCCAAAGGAGTAAAGCTGTTGGCTCACTTGGCCAAGTACACAAAAGCTCTTCTGATTGGCAGGGAACAACACATGCTGTCATGTGAATTCTGAGTTATCAGCTCATTTTTTACCACAAATTTTATTTTCGTCTTGTAATGTGTCGTGTGTGATGGAAGAGATAATATGCAAGATAGTCTTGGATCCTAATCAGGCTGCCTATTGAAGTTTCTCTTTAGGGTAACTGAGCGTAAAATAGTGGACTTCAAAAGGAACTTGCTGAGAGTTTGGTTAGAACTTGCTTGGGGCAGGCATCCATCCTTGTTACCCACAAAATAAACAAAAAAACGAAACACACTAATAAAGAAATGGTGGTGCTAATCCATACCCCGTTTTATTTCTCACCCTCTTAATTTTCGACCGTCGGATCGAATGAATTAAAGAATATCAATGGACAAAAATTAACAAGGGTGGTGGGAGATTAAAACTGGTAGCGAAAAAAGGTAGCATTGTTCTTGAGGTTCCTTTAGTTAAAAAAATATTCATCCAAAGAACACAATAAAACTCGAAAGGAAATAGTTTTGATCAATCTACACCCATCTTATTACTCAAATGGCCCTAATCATACAAATGATCACCCATAGAAAAGCTAAAAAGTGGTACTGCCTCTACAAACAGTTTACAACCCCAGTACAGGAGGAACGACGGGAAAAAAAGTATCATCTTTCTGTGATTCGACTGTTTTTGTATGGTATAACAAGGCCGGGATTACCAACCCCAAACACTCTTCACGGTTTTGCGAACATCAATTGTGTTAAAGATGAGAAATCATAATCTTTTCCTGACTGTGCTGAAGTTGAAGATGATACGGGAGATGGTGATTGAGTCTTGTTCGCCCCATCGTTTGTCACGCCATTAACTGGGCTAACTTGAGCCATACTGTAAAAGCTGCAAAAGAAAAGCAGTAGTATGGTGATTTAAGTACATATAAAGACCTGGTAAAAGGTGCATTATTATGCTAATGAAGCTAAACTATAAGTAGCATTAGCATGAAATGATGGATATTTGATGCTTTACATTCCCCTTTCTCCAGTGTAAGCTCGTCCATTTGGTATAATAATCTAAGCCAATGTGTTTTAAGGATAGTGTTTGCAGACACATACATCCGGTATATTCCCCACAAAAAAAGGTATGGTCCTGGATTCATAACGGAAATTGGGAAAAACAATTCGGTAAATCTTAAGGTTTTGAGCTCAATGTTCACATCGTGCTCGTATCTCTTCCTTTATCTGTAGGTGTTGGGTTTTGGAGGGTGGGGTTTGACATGGCAGTTAACGATTCACCACCAATTCAGTTAGAGAGGAGCCTATTGCATAACAGCAGCAATCAAGGTTGTGAAATATGAACCACAAGGACCAAGATGTATACTAATATGTCCAAGAGCTCAATTTGCTTAAAATCCTTTTCCATTTGATTAACCATTTCAAGGCATAAGAAAACACGGCTCAATAACAGCTTAGAAAATCCCATCACATTTGTGCCAACTCAAAATAGATGCTAAATATGGAACAGAGATTTATGACATACCTAGATGCTGAATACGGAACAGAGGTCCCCAGAGGATGTGCCTGTCCCATGGTCTTTGTCTGACTCTGATTCAAAAGGAAATATACAAAATGAATATTTCACTCAACGTTGATCAATGAAATAACATTCATAATGAACCCTTACTATGGACTCTACCTGTGAAACATTCTGTAGATCAGCCTGCCCATCTACAGGCATCACCAATCCAGGAAACTGGTAGCCAACGTTTGGCCAACTTTGGGAGGGTAAATTGCTTCCACTGGACACAGGCTGTTGAATAATACCAGGAAACTTTTGATCCACGCCAGATTTAGCTGCCGCAGCCATGAGAAGAGACTGTTGCTGAGCCAGCATTGCTAGTTGCTGCTGATGCATAGAGAAGGGTGACACCATGTTCGACTGCAGATATTCAAATTGTTAAATAATATAATGTGCATTTACAAACCATGTTATGCAATGGAACAAGAAAACGATAATTCAATTCAGTCAAAAACAAAGTAATATTTTAAAAGACCATTTTAATAATACTTATGGCTCATTTTAAATTAAATAAATCAAACTTGTATAATGGATTATAGAGCAAAAGCCAGAACATTTTTGTCCAACTAACAAAAACAATCCATTTATCAAACCAATGATATATTTTCCAAACAAAAATTCTGATTTGCATGATAATCCAGCACATACCTTCTCAAAAAGACTCATAATATCATTTTTTAAGTCTTTCTGGGGTTTCTCTGAAACGGGTGTTAATGAAGGTGCATCTTTAAATAGATCCTCCATTCCTGATGAAGATTTGACATTGTTCTCTGCTGCCTTTGATGGTCCAGTTTTCTCAGCTGTCGATGCTTTTTCAGCAGCTGCAGATTAAAGGCAACCATATCTCTTAACCCCGATACAATGGAAAAAGGCCAGAACCAATCTTATATAGGACGATCCCAGTACAGGAAAACGTATTAGAATGATGGGAGGGGAGTAAAGACATACACTGAAAACCAGCCCAATCATTATCCTCAGCTGATGCTGCATCCGACCCATTCTCACTTGGACCATCCACTGAAAGCATGTTGAAAAGGTCAGTAGCATAATCAACTTTTGGAGGGGCAGGCGGAGCAGTATCAATGGCTTGTTTTGTTGCTTCAGCTGGCGGAACTGCTGGTTCTATTTTCTGAACATCTTGTGGTCTTGAGACATGTACAACCTGTTAAAATTTGGATACAACATGAATCCAAGCTTTTAGGTCTACGACTCTTTACAAAATAAACAAGGTAACAAATACTAAGGAAACAACTACAAAAAATAGGAAATGAGCCAATAAAAGTAAACTTAAGTGCACAAATTTTTTACAGGAAACATATTGAGAGAGAAGAGGATTAATAAAGACAAAGTGGATCAATTGATACACTTAAATAGAAAAGGTGAAAGCAACAAGGAACCACACAAGAAGCAAATTAAAAATGACCATGTAAAACATTTCACCAAAGAGATAGCAGCCTCACAATCCAAGTTTAGAATGAAGAGAATGACATTTTCTTAATTCAGATGACACCGACGCTCAAACCAAGCGAAAAACATCTCAAAAAATAAAGAATCACCAGAAGGAAAGAAACACCCAACTCATGTAGCCATCTGAAAAGGTTTATACTACATTCTCAACACAGCCCAATGAAGGAAAAGGTGGTTGATACTGTCAAGTGCTCTTTTGCACATAGTACACCGTTGAAGGGAAAACAACCATAAGGCCTTTTTCTCTGGAGGTACATTAGCCTTCCATAGTAATGGGATCAAAAGAGAGGACAGTGTGATAAGAAACTCTTGAGGAATAAATAAATAAATCTACAACAAAAGGTGCCTGACAACTCCAGGAGCCAAGCCATCCTGGCTATTCTCGAAGGGGAAAGGGAAATGCTGCCAATCGAAAAGAAGAGTAGAAATCTTGACAATTTCCTGATCTCTCATATCCCCGAAGAAATTGAAGTTACACCACAAAAGATGAAACAGAGGAAACATCCAAACTAGCTATTAATGTATTATGAGACACGGGAAGCCAGTATGGTCAGGGAAAAGTGACGCAGAAGGAGGAATCCTCATAGCAGAAATATTCGCAGAAATGAATCTTCTCCCTACTACCCAATATGAAACACAGGTTAGAAAATAACTCAATATGTCTCCCTATGACGAATTGCCAATCCGTTATCTCCAACATACCCAATGTTTTTGTCCATTCTAGGACCGATTATCAAACATAAGTTAGTTCAACAATGCTTTTTCTTTTTAAGGAAGATGATTCCATGAAAAGCAGGGTAACATAGTAGCACACCTTCTTAAATGAAACTTTTCATTTTAGTTTCACTATTTCCCTTTTATTTATTTCCCTTTTATTAACTCTCTTATTGAGAATATTTTCTGCCAATCATATCTTTCCTTGTTTCTTAGAAAATATAGTTCATACAAAACAATTGGTAGATCCGATATAAATATCATTAACACAGAGTTTGCCAACCCGAACCACAATTAATCTATGATAAGAAATCAATAAGGCACAACGACATGAAAACAAACAGAAAAAAACATAAGCTATCAGGGAAACACCATATTAATTAAATACCTGTTCAGGACCTTTCGGAGGAACAGGAAGACTAATTCTTGCAGCAGGAACACTTTCTTTTGTACGAGTTGTTTGAATTTTCTTCCTTTCCTCAACCATCTTTTCAGAATTTCCAACATAACCATGCCCACTTTTCTCTCCAGGTTGAGGCCAATGTAAGTTAGTCCTTTCTTCCCATACTTTAGGAGGTGGCTTTGTTTGTCCGTCCCTAGGAATCCATCTCTTATCTTCATACCTGAAGAGAATGTCAGAAGCAATTTTAAAGAGTTTACCTCAATCAATATAATAAAAACTGGCGAAAGACAGTAACTGTATCTCGACAAATAGATACTAGTTCTAAGGGATACCGTCAGACACGCACTTTGCACGAATAAAATTTTCAATTCCAACTCTGTCATAGTTTGGAGGTAGTTCTGCTTCCCAGTAACTATTTGACTTCTCATTTCCCATTGCTGTATAAAATAAAACAAAATTTAAGAAAATCAACACCAATCAACAGAGAAACAAGCTAGAGGCCCAGGTCCCAGGACCAGCTTACATTGAATAAAAGCAACCTGCTCTGGAAGCCATGTGTCCAAAGTAGCAGACCGCACCTGCAGCAAAAGTAAATAACACTCAGATGAGCCCATTGCAACTGCAGTACATGGGTTGTTCTTGGATTTTATATCAAATCCTGTTAATTTAAAAGATTAGTTGTTTAATGTTCTACCCTCATGATATTAAATTATTGTTTATTAGAAATCTTGTTAACCAAGGGGATTTTATGGGTTTTTAAAGGTTTTTTGGAGCCTCTCCATGTAAATATATAGATAAGAATGCAAGGCATGAAAATACATGACGGTGCTGTTTGCCACCAATAGGGGGCAGTTTATGAAATAGAATTTCAGGATATTTTTCAATAAACTAAGAGGTAATATTATGTGGATCCACCCGTTATTGTAATTTGCTGGACCTTAATGTTACTGTCAAAAAATTTTAAAGAGACACACCAAGAGAAATTTTAAACAGCCCTAACATTTAGTTCACCAAATTCTTGTACATGAGTCACATATAAGATGAAAATCACCTTGGATATGTGTACCCCAAGACTTCTGTGGATCCCGGAACACTGCATGCATACAAAAATACCTAAATTCACGCTAGCCCATCTTGGACCCCTGTAAAGAAATCAATTCATCATTCAAAACTCATAATGTGATTAAGAGGCATAGCTGTTAAGAGCTAAATCATTTTTCATTCTCTATGATTGGTTATTCACCATCATGATATGAAAATCATCTCTTTCGGATGCTTACGTACTTGGCTTTGCAGTCAGCGCATTCTCTATTCTCTGGCAATTTAAGAAGTCCTTCCAGTATCTGCATATGTTTAAAAAAAAAAAAAACCACTGAATATAATAAAAAAGGGACAAAGGCAATACAAGATACTGATTCAGGAACTTTGAAATTGAACGCTACTTAAAGTGTCCAAATCACATAAAGAAAGTGTAAATATTTAAAGAGATATCAACGAATAGTAGCACAAATACAGCATTGGGTTTTCATTTTTGACAAACTCAAAGCAGAAAATGATTTTGAAATCACACATAAACAGAAATGACATAGATGCTTCGAAAGGATCTCCTTCAAGACTAATTTATCCAAGCTTCGAAATTTACATATTAACTAATAACCGCATACACGGATAATTATAGATAACTGTCGAGGAAGATTTAGACTAAACACCGTTCGATCATCATATTACCGCCCATTTCGATAGTTCATCACTAAAACCAAATTTCGTACACTTTGGAAGAAAAAAAGTACAGCTATCGGCGAATCGAAACAAATTTAGATAAATCGAATCATGACCCAGAACTATAGATCAAATCCCATCAAAGCCAATCAAATCCAACACATCAAGAATTGCATTTCATATCCACAAATCCAAATTGAAATGTACAAAACTAATTAAATCCAATCAAACTCCGGCCATGCACAAATTCCCAAACATTTTCCTGTCAATTTCTCGGCAACCAAACACCAAAACAAAAATCAAATCCCACAATCGACAGCCAAGAATCCGAAAGAATATTGCACGGAAATGAACAAGATTGGGGACAAATTTCGAATTCTGAAAAATGTACATAAATTGGAAAGGGGAAAAATATGAGACCTTTCTGTGCTTGGCGTTGAGCTCCTTGGTGACGTTGGCCTTTTCGTTCATGGTGACGCGACCGTACAACAGCAAAACTAGCAGACGCGAGGAAAGAAGAAGAGAAAAAGCAGCAGCAGCAGCTCCGCGGGCGGACGAAGGTCAAATTGGTCTTTTTGCGCTCTTTCTCCCTCCCCTGTCTCTCTCTGGATTATTATGCGACCACCGAAGAGAAAAGAAAGAAAGAGAGGAGAGAGATCGAAGCACAGTCGCTCTTGACTTTGTTTTTGTGCCTTTGCTATTATCTCCCTGCTTTTTTGCCCTTTTCACATTTCTTTGTTTTTTCCTTTTCTTTTTATACCCAAAATTACATTGTGACTAGGGGTGGAGGAGACATCAAGTTGGACTAAATCGATCAAAATTGATTTTACACTATTGTAGATCGAATTGACAATGAAAAATGTGTGACAAGTCAAGTAATGTTTTTAGAAATTAACTTGGCTTCTCAACAATGTCACATTTCTGCACAGTCATCGTCAAATCAAACGTCATCGTCACACTTTAACGGAGCCTCTGACGCTTAGGCTACGGAAGAATGAATCTGAGAGCATAACATAACTTTAGATATGGAAGTGAGACGAAAATAACTAAGATCATCTCCAACTGAGGGCTGGCCAGAGGGCTCGTTTTAGCCCTCTGGCCCTCCAAGATATTAATATTTTAATGAACAGTACATGACCACATTTGTCTTCGTCTCCAACCGAGGGTCAAACATAATTTATTATTTAAAAACTACAACTTAAATTCAAATCCAATGGCTACGTGACGTCAACTAGCCGTTGGATTTGAATTTTTTTTTGCTATAAATAGGGTGGATATTGGGCCATAATTCACACAACTTTGAATTCAATCTCTTTCAATTCAATCTTGCAATGAATTCCAACAAATTTTGTGAAAAAGAAATTATAGGAAAAAAATAGAATTTAAAATAAAATGAAACAAATTTTGTGAAATAGAAGTTATAGGAAAAAATGAAATTTTAAAAAAAAATATGAAACAAATTTTGTAAAATAAAAGTTATAGGAAAAAAATAGAATTAAAAAAATGAAAAATAGAAGTTATAGGAAAAATTTTGTAAAAAAAAAAAATCAAATGCAACGGTTAGCTGACGTCAGCTAGCCGTTGCATTTGAATTTTAGCTTAAGCATTCATGTCGGTTATAACCGACATGATTAATGTTTTTTCTGGCCAGTCCTTTGGCCCTTTCAGATTATGTGGGGCCCTTTTAGATTCCACGAGCCCTCTGGCCTAGCCCTCGGTTGGAGACGATTTTCGGGCTATTTTCGGCCCTCTGGCCCTCTACACCATTCGGTTGGAGATGGTCTAAGGGTAGCAAAAATACGAATTTCAAGATATTTGAGAGTAGTAAAATGAGAATTAATGAGCCAACATTCTGCCACATCATCAGTTAATAGAAAATCTAACAGCTACACTAACTAAAGTATTAAAGTGGCAAAAAAATCAGACTTTAGGTATAAAAGTAATACGAAGAAAAGTAAGCGTAGTAAACTGCGATTTTGATAAACTTGATAATAATACAGTGAAAACTATCCCTAAACTCTTGAATGATGAAATTAAAAGAAACAAAGAAAGACACGTTGAAGAAGAGCCAAACCTATTGAATGAGAATGAGGAAGTGAAATTGTTGGCAGACAAAAGAATTTGCAAATGTCAATTGTTATTTGAAAGTGGTCACAAAAGGTGGAAGAATTATTTGGTGGGAATCTATCCATCCATCCCACTAATAAAATCAAGCTGACGATGTGACCGGATTCCTTCCGGTGTACAAGAATTAAAATATCCAATTCTATCTCTATTGACATGTCTTCATCATTGATTTTTATTTAGCTCTGATGTTTCAAGCTTTTCACCTTTTAGCACTGATGTTGAGCCCAAAAGGTTTTTAAACTAAATTTAGGACTCGTTTGGTATCTTACTAAACAATTTTCGTCATCTTTACAATATTTTTTTAAAAGATCAACTGTTAAAAATGATTTTTATTAATACTTGAAAACTTATTTGGTATAAAATTTAAAATTATTTTTAAGTAAAATTATAAAGAAAAAAGAACGCAACCGAGGAGCTAACGAAGGTAAGAAAGAGAAAGAGAAGAGAGGGATAAGAGAATTTGGCGTGAGAGTAGGGAGAGGATATGGCATGAGAGTAAAGAGAGGAGGGAGAGGAGATGGGAATAGATCGGGAGAGAGGGCGAAGAGAAGAGAGAATTGATATTAGAGAGGAGAGATAGGATGGAGAGAAAAAAAGAGAGATAAGATAGAGTGAAGTGGTATTTCTCTTCACTTGTAAGTAGATCTTAGTTTCGATTTTCATCAAAAGCGAAGTTGAACCACATTATTATGGCAAGCTCATCTTAAGACTTGAAACTTAAAAAACAGTTATTAATTGGTTTTGCTCAATTTATGAAATCAGTCATACCACAACTGTTATGGTTTTGTCCTTTATTTTCAAATCGGTGATTTTTTTTTTGTTGAAAAACGAGGCTAAAAACCCAAACAAAATTATTGAACAATAAATTTAGCCGAGACATTCTAAATCGATCTTCACAAACTAATTTAACAGCAGAAATTACTAAAATTCAAATTGCCTAAATCCAAATCATGACTATTAACTTTCAAACCGTTAAATTGAATCAAAAGAGTGAAAAATGAAAACAAAATGAGTACATAACAAGAAAACGGTAAAACGAAAAACATCGTCTAGTGCGAAATTTGCTAAACCTAGCATTTTGCTAATATTTACATACGACGTTTAGCTGATATTAACAAACGACAACGCATTTTGGTCAATCAATAAAATCAAAGGAAGACTAATGAAAATAGATTCAAATCTTTGCATTTTAATAAAAAAAAAACCATTAACTAACTTTATTTAATGATAAGAGACAAAATAATAAATAAAAAAACATAAAAAACACCACATGACACACCCGACCCGAGTCAGGGCGTGCTGGCCGTCACGTGAGGGTGACGTAGCCATGTGCACAGTGCAGAAGCAGTAAAGATAATAGAGAATACGAATAATTAAAAACCAATTCATAAGAGTACTAGCTAAGATAAGTGCTAGAAAGTGTGTGAATACACAATCAGAGCATAAGTAGCTTAAGTTCAGTCCAGAAAATAAGTACTAATTAAACGACACCCAAAGATGTCGTACATTGTGATAGTTTGTCAGAACCTCCGCTCGATCCTCGTGAGCCACCAACAAACAAGCTTACCTAAAACCTAGAGGGGCGCAAAATAGAAAACGTGAGTGGGCAAAAACAAAGGTTTTAAGAATACGTTTAACTTTCAAATGCTCAAACCCCTCACTGTAAAACATGTATAATTTTTCCCAGGATTAGAATATAAACATATACATATATACATATCAATTCAAATCATACTTCACATATTCATAATCGTAAGTATGCCATGCCAAAACATAAAATAGAATAAGTAACTCAGGTGAGAACAAATTCGTGGAAAAATAACATATTAGCTGAAACCCTTGCAGAAGTCTGTACGGCTGAAACCATAGCTCATTAGTCAATCTAGCCGGAGTCACTTCAAATGACCTATACGGCACTACACTGCACACAAGTCAGAACCACTAAAAGGGTCTGTACGACAAGACTAGGTGTAATATAATCATGCTCAATACTACGCTCTCATGATAGCTGGGCGATAAATCGCTAGTCACTTATGAGTCGGAACCACCTATGATGGTTTGTACGACAAGAATGTGCACCTAAATTGGATCCAATGTGAGCATATGGTGCGGGATGTGACATCATAAACAGGCCTGTACTCTATCTCTAGTAATTCACGATCACCTGAGTGCATGTTTATGAGCTCTAAGCTTCTCAATTAATCACAAACGTTAATCACATTCACAATTCATAAACTCACCTGGCTTACCTTAGCGTCCACAACACCACAATTATATTTTATGCATCATATACTAATTCATATACAAAATATAAATTTATATGCATGGCATTTCAAAGCATACTTTCATTTAAACGCATTTTCTAGGAAAAATATCAAGTATATAAGTATACTATTGTTGACCCTAAAAACTACCAAGCCTACGTGGCGCGCAGGTCGAGTAATTAATAAGCTAACTATGTCCTTCGGTTGTGTGCGGGGTGTGCCAACTCGTCGGCCGAGCTCGGCCGAGGAGTAAATTTGTTGATGTTGCGTTGGGTGCGCGGCTGACTTCTGCGTCTTGCGATTGCGGCCGAGGAAGGAACACGTCTCGGCCTCTTGGGTTCTCGAACCTGAAGACAAGGTTATTATTCTTACGAAGTTCACGAATCGCCGTCGTCGGATTCGGTCACAATGATGTTATTCGTCAGAGTAAACTCTCGCCAAATCGACACCAAAGTGTAAGGACACAAATACTCAAAGCGAATATAAGTCTTAATAGTGAACGTGGTTCGGCCATCTGAATGCCGAACTCTAAATCCCACTTGAGAGTATCCAATCATAAAATAACTCGGCGTGCAATGTGCCGAGCTCAGTAAACTGTAACACCTCATTTCGCCGAGAAGGCTAATGAGATGACCTCAATCAATAAGGATTCGAAAATCCTTCTCGACCGAGACTTGGATAGGTAACCGACCGTCCTCGCTGCAGTGCTGTTGATGCCAACGGAAGATACTACGAGACCGGCCGATTCTACGATGACAGAGCTATCTATGCCGACTTAAGATATCACCGGTTGCTTCCACAGTGCTGTTGATTCCAACGGAAGATGTGTCAGCGAAAAGAGAAAATAAAAAATCTCAAAGTTGTTGAGAGAGTTTGCGCAGGGCAGTTGTGTGTTGAATTGGAGCCATTTTCCATTGTTTGTAGCCTTGTATTTATAGGGACGAGCATGCCTGACGTGGCTTGATCTTCAAACGATTGTATTTGATCTGTGGCGTGGTTTGCATGTGCAGATTAAACTCCCATCAGCCCTTATCTCAAATTGGATCATTACCAATTTAAAAAGAACATGAAAAAACATCCATGTTTGACGGGATCAAAACAAATATAATCGCATGAGGTCATCATGCAGTTATCCAACCAAATAAAACTTTGTTTAATTCAAAATCTCCACGTCCTTATTGGTCCTTGGCCGTAGGATTTGATGGAGTCAGACCACCAATTTGCATATATTAGCATATATTTTTATGCTAATAATTATCCCCATCTAGGATATGAGCAGCTCCATTATTTTTGGTGACCATCAGAGATTTCATCTTGGCATCCCACGCATAGAAGAAAACCATGCATCTTGACAATTCTAATCACACCCATCATGTTATCCCAATCTGATAACAAGAATTCCAAGCCCACTTGAACTGTACTGCTTGCTTGAAAATATAATTTGTATCTTTAAGAATATGCCAAGAGTAATTAATATTAACGGATAAATATTACGATAAAAATCATAATATTATCCTTTAAAATTATCTTTACTATGCCAAGAATATGCCATGCTTACCCATCGGGTCCAAACAACTATATACTGAAAACCAAAAGCCCACTCACTGGTATGTCGAAGGGTTGTAGCCCCCGAGTCGCCCTTGACTGCGCTCGTCCTCGGGATATGTCTCCCCTATATACGAAACAACTATAAAAAGGTTAATTTAAAGCACATAACCAATACTAGCTAATAACTTCTCATACATTGCTCAAATGGGATGTTTGAACATACCAATGTGATATAAACAACCTCACAAACATCCCCATATTTTTAGAAAAAATTTCCGATCACCCACGCACCGGCCAAGGCACGGCCAGACGCGCCATCCACGTGCAGACACGTGCCAGGCACACTGACGGTGGCAGTTAACGCCGTCAGGAATATTCAGTCCAAAAGCAAGCATATACCGTTAATTATTAACGGCGTCATCTAACGCCGTTAGCATATTCCGTCAAAACTGACGGAATATGCCCTCATCTTCTCCGACGAGTCGCCGGACGCCGATGACTTCGCCGGTTTCTGCATTTATTTCAAAACCTTATATCTTCTTCATTTCTTAACCAAATTCCATGAAACTTGACCCATTTTGAAGATCTCACCAAGACGAACAAAATCATACCTGAGTCGAGCCTTGAAACCATCGGAAACCCGCCTGAAAAAGCCTCGATATTCCGGCAAATCTTAAAACTCGTAGTTCTCGATAATTCGACGTCCAAATTCTTCCAACGAACCACTCCGAGCCTAGTGATGACATCCTTAAGCTAGCTATAAGCTTGAAATCCCCAAAACACACGATTTTACGATTGCATGAATAGTGACATAAATCGGGTTAGGGTTTTCACGAGTTTTTGGAGAAATTCTTACCTAAAAATGGCACCATTCAACTCGTATGAACCTCAAGAACACGATGGTGTCCTTTAAACCCTCGGTCTGCAAACTTTCCACTAGTTTTGTTGTTAATCCGTACGGGAGAAAGGAGAGAGTGTGAGTTCGAGGGAGAGAGCACGGGAGAGAAGAGAGAGAGAAAGGTATTTTTGTGTGTGTGGTCCAAATTGGGTCACCAACCAAACAACTAAAACTTTAAAATTTTATTTAGTCCAAACCTTAGCCCATTTACACACACCACCACCAACCGCTCAAGGGTATTTTCGTCAATTCACGTTATCAATAACTTTAATTCGGGACGGGCTGTGACACCACATGTGCTGGCGTGCATACACCCCACCCCACTCCCCATTTCCACTATGTTTTCTCTTCATTGTCAGCTATCATTAAGACATTATTATTATTATTTTCTTAGAATAAGAGAAAGACTTCAAATTGAATTACATTTTCCTAGTTTTATTTTTGTGATGTTGTTTCCCAATAGTAGTCAAGATGACGAAAGATTTTTCAATGTGCCCGGAACACAAAGTAATACACCACGTCTCTATATAAGTGGTGAGATTCTTGTGTTAAAGAATAAAATTTCTCACCACTTACATAATAACACGTGATGTAGAAAGTTAAGATTGTAGGTGGAGAAGAAGAGGAAGCTGCAGATGGGCGAAATAGAAGAAAATTAAGTAATTGATGTAGAAAGTTAAGAAATTGAAGAGATACAGAGAAAATTTGATGAGTATCGAAGAAAATTAGAAGAAGAAAATGTGTTTGGAAAGTGAGAATGTGCCAAGAAAATTCAAGAAGAGGAGAGAGAAGAATATAGTATTGTTAAATTTTATAAATAGTGTAGTACCGTTAAGTTTTCTAAACAGTGTACCATCGTTAAATTTCATAAATAGTATAGTACCGTTAAGTTTCATAAACAGTATAATACCGTTAAGTTTCATAAACAGTGTAGTAAGTTTCATAAATAGTGTCGTAGTTTTCATAAATAGTGTAGTAAGTTTCATAAACAGTGTCGTAAGTTTCATAAACAGAATAAAAAATTTCATAAACAGTTTGTGTGAGGACTTGTGTGTGTGCGCGTCGATTTTTTTTTAATATTAAAATTATGTCTTTTTCATTAAAAATTAAAAGTTAAGTTCTTTTGTCATTTTTATTAAAATTAAAAAAATTTATTATTAAAACTTAAATGTTTTTTAATTAAATAAAATTATATTATGATTTTTTATTTAAATAAACTTAACCCAAACGTTTTTCTTTCTCTTCCCCAACGGATCAGGAGTGTCTCCGGATCCTTCCCTAGGGATCCTAGGGATCCCGCAATCTTGTCCGTTCATTTTATATCGTGCGGTCAGTTTTCGTTAGGTACTATTCATATTTGAATTTTAAAATTTAAATTTTAAATGATTTCTGACCGCACGATATACGATGAACGGATAAGATTGCGGGATCCCTAGGATCCCTAGGGAAATGCTCAGGAGACACTCCTGGTCCTTCCCCAACGCGAAAAAGTCTGTCATTGCGTCTTTGTTTTAGGGTTTTGTGTTTTCATCTCGTTGTCCTACATCTTTTCCGAATCGCGATCTTGTTTGGTTCCCGAGATAATCAGTGAAATACGTTTCTAATGTACAGGGCAAACGGTGAGAAATTGGGGGTTTTCGATTGAATTTTCAATTTTGTGGGTTCGCCCAATACCCTAGATTTGCTTTCCGAAGAATATCAATTTCAAGGGTTTTCTTGAAAATTGATCCATCAAAGAGCATGAGTACGCTTGATGTGACCATGGAAGATGGCGGCGGCGCCCAACCGGAATCTCGATGGAAGCAAATGGGGCATGGGGAGAAGGAGGCGTCCGTGCACGAAGAAATGAAGAGAATGCAGAAGTTGCCTGCAAACAGCACTTACGTCACTCACCGGTTGCGGGTTCTCAACAAAATTCTCCAGCTTTTGTCCATTCAGGTGCACAAACATTGAATTTTCAGTACTATATATAGCATAATTTAGCTTTTGTCCGTGCAGCTATCCAATGGGTTTATTGTTTAGGCCAATGAGAATCAACTAAACCGAACACCCACACGAAAAATAATTCATTTAGGGTCCGTTTTATAACCATTTCATTTGGAGTTTTTGGTTTTCATTTTTTGTATTAGAGATTAAATGAAAACTAAAAACGTCGTTTTGGTTTTTAGTTTTGATTTTGTGGGTCAAAAGATGAAAACTAAAAACGATATGGTTATCAAATGGGGCCTTACTTGACTAATTTTTTGGTTAATTACTAGTTTGCTTTGCTTTGCAATATGGAATTTTGTGTTTTCTATATGATTCTGGTTAGAAGACAAATGAATTTGATTTCAGTATTTGATATCATCTTGCTCCATTTTATGCCAGAGAACCACATCACAAGAACAGGAGTTGGAGTTGCTTTTCGCCGGGCTGTCTATGTGAACTCAACCTTTCATGGTAGTGGTCAGTCCAGTTAAAGTTATATCTTGGGGAGTTAGATATTGTAATTACTTTTGCTGTGGAGTATATTATTTGCAGTGTTCTGTTCGAAGCTGGTTGACAAATAGTTTAACTGTTTGTTGTGTTTGATGTGTATAGAATGATGTATACACTGTTAAATCATGACTTTTACTAGCTCCTTATGTATTAAAAGGTCCTTTTGTTTTAAACCATTCACTTGGATCTCATACGTTTCATAGATTTTTTCAGGGAGCCCACGTTCTTCCCAATGAGGGATAGGGGTAAACTCTGCATGAAATTAGAAATGTAATCACGGTCTTGATGTAAAGACTGCTTTAAACAATTGTTTAGGTTGTTTCGGCAAATATATGCTTGACTTTACTTTTTGTTTTAGGCAGAAAACCCTTATTCAAACTAGCAACTTTGGGTAGGAGCACACCCTGTTCTGCCATTGTGCTTTGTCTGGGACCTTCTTATGTTAGTTAGAAGACATCCTCGTATTACGACCTTCCTTGCCTTTTTGGATCGCTTAATACTGTGTCCATATATGCTTATACCAATTGTATTTTATATTTGTTCTCAACCTCATGCAGTATTTGTAGAGCAGTTTCTGTTGATCTTCTAATTTTGTTAATCAACTGCTCTGCAGAATCTCAAATCATGAATATATTATATCTGTGTTTATAAGAAGACATGAGTTCAGGTCTTTTCCGTCACACACTGAAGATTGTACGCTTTTGGGCACGCATACTCTTGACATGGTGGAAGTGTATGTTAGTGATACTGGAGATTATATCATCAGGTTGGCATTTCCATTTCCCATTCTTTTGGAGTTAATTACTTGGAGCAATCTTTGGTTTCATATGGATGCAATTCTCAGAGAGCAGAATCGGCGCGATGAACTATGGACCTCATTTCTTGACGTCCCCGATTTTTGTAACATCATCGTCATTTTTTATGTGTTTCTCATAATATTCATCTTGTTACTTTATCCAGTGGGACTATTCATCAAGGAGGTGATGAGAAAGAATTTAAACTCTTTTTTGTTTTGTTTTGTTTTACGATTCTAAAGAATTGTACTTTCGAATCTCTTCACATCTTAAACCATGCTTTATTTTTGTTTGTTCGGTACATCAAAATAGAAGTGCCTCCCTACTTTGAATAAAGCCAGTGGCCAAAAAGTGTTTTTTGTAAAAGCAGTTTAATCTCTAAGACCAACTCCAATGGTGGGCCAAAAGTCAAACTACCCCCCAAAATTTCCCTCCAAAACCCACTCCAATCCAAGGGGAAAATTTGGGCTAAATGTTAAATGTTAAACCAAGGTCAGATTTTCCCTGAAATGTAGCCCAGAAATCGGAATTTAAAATTTTCAATATTTATCGGAATTTAAATTTTTTTAGATTAAAATGTTCATAAAATTAATTTACGATAGTCTACATATTTATTTAAAAAAATTAATTTAACAAAAAAATAACCTAAGTTCATTCTTTAATAATCCGGGCTAAAATTTTAGACTAGAACGGTTGGAGCAAAAAAGTTGTTTATAGGCTAAAATATTTGGTTTTTAGCCCAACTATTGGAGATGGTCTAAGCTATTTACATGGATGAATATACTGTATCGTTTCATAATAATGATACAAATACTTTGTATTAAGAAAAATTAATGAAAATGATTTAAAAATTTTGAATTTTAATGATAATAATAAAATAAAGAGTAAAATAAATAGTATCAAAATTGATTTTTAATGTAAATATGTGATTTTTCGTTGAAATCACTTTTCGTTAAATTTCCTTTATATTATTCGTATGAAAGGTCGCAAATCTCAAGGTATAATAATGGCTTTAAAACCAAGTCCCAAACTTCCTTCCCCAAAAGTAAGAATTCTTAAAGCGACCGAGACGAAAGGGAAAGCCTGAATATCTGAGCTACAGAAAAAAATGGGGATTTCCGATTACATCTCTGGGACAACCGATTCGCTGAAACGGAACGCTCCGAGTTTAACGGCCGTCAAAAACTTGTACTCCACAGCTTACGGTCACGGGTCGGGTGCCGTTACCCAAATCGACAACGCTGTCAGGGGTAACTTGAACCATTATTTGGGGGACGCGGAAGGCCGGGCCAAGATCGTCCGGTTCAGCTCCAGCATCGCTAAATACGCAGTGTTGGAAAGCCTCAAAACGGTCCCAGGTTTTGTTTCCTCGTCATTTTCAAATTTTTTATTGTTTTGGAAAATTGATTATGTCGATTTCTTAGGTAAGTATCTGAATACTGTTATAGGTTTTGTTTCCGGATGTGCCGCTAAACTGCAGTCATGTATCATTCCTCCCCACCCACTTGGTCATTAGCCATAATTCATTATTTTGGATAATTTTTCATGCACGAGTCCGTTTTGTTTATGTCTTACTATATAGAGTTGTGCCCAGATAAGTAGATAACTTTTGTTCAAACTTTCGGAAGTTTGGGTTTCATGAAGCTTCAGAACTCTGGTGTAACATGTTGATTGGGTTTCTTGACTAGTCTAGCTGCAGTTGTTATCGACTAATTTGCAGGTGGATGTGTAGGTTACGAAATTGTTAAGAGATCAATCAGCGACTTAAATAAGTCCGGTGAACAAGAAGTGAATGTGAAGGCAATGCAGGCTGATCTACGCAGATTGGAGAAAGAACTCAATGAATACAGGAAATCACACGAGCAAGTTCAGCTAGATAGGCCAAGTGCGGATTTGAAGTCGCCAAACACAGCCAACATTCATTCAGTTGCAAATCGGAAACCAGAAGACGTGATCAGAGTCTTTATGATGAAGGAGTTCATGGGCAGGCAATTCTTGGATGATCTAATTGCTTTTCGCGGGGGACCTACAAAGAAGTAGAAAAGTGTCAGGTACTAAGTGGATAATATAAGTGGAGCGATGATCGTTATCTGTCATGAATATTTGCCTTGTTTGAAGCTTTGTGAATAGGTTTGCTTGCTCTGTGTGATGATTCCCTCTGTGTGCTTCTGCATCCGTTTTGTAACTTTTGTTTGGGGTCTCGCCCTAGACGTGAGATGTGGTCCATTGGATGTGGCACATTCGAGTTGATATGTGCTGCTAATGTACTAGTAAGAAAGCAGCCTTTTGCATTGTCAAATCCAGTGGCCTTGTCTTGTTTGTAAATTGAGGGCACTGTCAAGTACCTTCATAAATTGAAGCTAACTGGTTCTATATCGCTGTTCTTGTAAACTCCTACCCCAATAGATGTTTAAAAACCCGACTTGACTCGAACTACGGGGCTAACCAATTGGTGAGGGAGGAGAAATTTTTCATTGTACCGGGAACACGACTCGATACACAAAGTTGCGTAATACAATTGGGCAGAAGTTTTTTTTTTCTTCAAGTTTTCAACCGTTTGTGTTATTAAACTTGGTGTACCGGGCTGTGTTTCTGGCACACTGAAAAATTTCTTGTGAGAAAGGAGTGGAGGTAAATGATTGATAAAAATAGAGAATTACTATTGGCACTCCAAAAATCTCAATTAGCACTCCAAACTTTTTATAATTAGAAAGAAAAATACACTTGTGAGGAGTGTAGAATGAGATTTTTGGAGTGCTAAAAACAATTCCCTAAAAATATCATAAGTGTACCAAAGAAAGAAAAAACGTTCTACTTCTTACAAAAGTAACAGGATTGATAAGTTTTGCATACGTATATAGTACAATTAATAATATGGAATGCAAGAGAGAATCTGCAAAACGAGGTCACAATTTTGTGTTTAAAGACTTAGTTGTTGATTTTGGATCCAAAATATTGTTATCTGAAGATTGGTCTAAAATTTCTGAAAAACTAGCTTTTTATGATTACATCGACAGTAATCCGGCAAGGGGGGTTATTCAGAGTGGGCTCAATAGACAACGGGGATGGAATAGCTGTTGGGTGATTAGGACATCCTATTCTTAGAGATAAAGAGGGGCGCGAACTTTTTGTACGTTGTACGCCTACTTTTTTTTGGAAACATTGCCTCAATTTACAATATTTTTGTTAATGAAAATAAACTTTTGTTAATGGTTAAATAGATATTTCTCCTCACGTCCGAAAGAAAATGTAACCAAATCAATTCATTGCGGTTCGGTTTTTATAAACGTATTTGTAATACAAGGTTCAGTTTTTACAAACATATTTGTTCTTGCCGTTGTTTCAAGAAAAGGCCTAGCATCAGAAAGTGATTTTTTAAAAGCACTTTGAATCTCAGAAAGTGCTTATCCAAGATTATAACAGTGCCATTTCATCCGGTGCTTTGCTTCCCCAAGCACCAAAGCCAGCAGATACTTTGCTTCAGTAACACTCACTGTTTAAGTTTTCAGTTCTCTTATAAAGGGCTTAGCCTTTCAAGGCAATCCTTTGCACATATAAGTTACTTTTAATTGTCACTGGTTTTCGGTTTCTTTTCATAGAGGACGCGACATTTAGCGGAAGAAAGATTTTGGTGTTTTAGCAGTCAGTGAAGCCAGGTACACAATTATTATTTTTTTTTTCTGAAAATTATCTATTAGTTTCTTTTATGTTACAAATTTTTGTACATGTTAGGAAATATTTAACCACAGTAGTTTCATCGAATTGCTTGTTGAAAAATATGTGGATCGAGACACCGTATCTTCAGAGTAAAATTATCTTGCATTGTTCTGGTGATGTGTAGGAAGTAAAAATTCAGCTATGGGATTTCTGACACGGATTTGTGAACGAATAATGTTCACATGGTATCTGATTAGGCGATGGATTAAGTATCAACAAAACTTTGAAGTTATTAATATGAACACTCTCAGAAGAATGTTGGAAGAGCTAATTAGCCAAACTGAATGTATAGTCGAAAAATTAGATGCCGAGCCTCTTGTTCCAGTTATACAACAAAGAGATGAAGTCTATGAGTGGTTAGAGAACGCGGAAAGGATCAAAACTCAAATACTAACTATCGAAAAGCTCGGTGAAAGGAAATTTATCTCGCGTGTACATCTTGCAAAGCTTGTTGATGAAAAAATCGGAGAAGTTGAGGAGTTGCTGAAAAACGGTTGTGTCTGTAATGAGATTTGCACTAAGAAATCGTTTAAGTACGTGATTATCGGTGGTGGAGTTGCAGCTGGATACGCAGCAAGGGAGTTTGTCAAGCAAGGGCTCAAACCAGGTGAGTTAGCGATCATATCCAAAGAAGCCGTGGCACCTTATGAACGTCCGGCACTTAGTAAGGCCTATCTGCTTCCTGAGGGAGCTGCAAGGCTTCCGGGGTTCCATGTCTGCGTCGGAAGTGGAGGTGAGAAGCTGCTTCCAGAGTGGTATGCGGAGAAAGGTATTGAGTTACTTCTCAGCACAGAAATAGTCGAAGCGGACCTTCATTCAAAGATGCTCACTAGTGAAACTGGGGGAATGTTTGAATTCGAAACTTTGATCATTGCAACTGGTTCCAGAGTTCTAAGGCTGACAGAATTCGGCGTGCAAGGAGCTGATGCGAAAAACATTTTCTACTTGAGGGAAATCAGTGACGCTGATAAACTTGTAGAGGCAATTAAAGCCAAAAAAAACGGGAAGGTAGTGATTATTGGAGGAGGATACATTGGTCTTGAAGTCGGAGCAGCTATGAGAATCAACAAATTTGATGTCACCATGGTGTCTCGGGATCCATGGTGCATGCCTCGGCTTTTCACTAAAGAGATAGCCGCTTTCTACGAGGGTTACTACGCCAATAAAGGAGTTAAAATTATCAAGGGCACCCCTGCAGTAAGCTTGGATGCTGACACAAACGGAGACGTAAAGGCAGTGAAACTCAAGGATGGCAGGGTGCTGCAAGCTGACATTGTTGTTGTTGGTGTCGGCGCAAAGCCTCTCACTGATTTGTTCAAAGGCCAAGTTGATGAAGAGAATGATGGGATCCGAACTGATGGAATGTTCGAAACAGATGTCCCTTATGTGTACGCCGTGGGGGACGTTGCTACTTTCCCTATGAAATTGTACAACGACATGAGAAGAGTCGAGCATGTCGACCACGCCAGAAAATCAGCTGAGCATGCTGTGAGAGCTATCAGGGCAAGTGAGGAAGGGAAGTGCATTGACGAGTACGACTATGTTCCGTACTTCTACTCGCGTGCCTTCAATCTTTCTTGGACATTTTACGGAGACAATGTGGGTGATCCGTTGCTGTTTGGAGACCGCGATCCGACGTCAAGAAAACCGAAGTTTGGAGCAGCATGGATCAAGGATGGGAGGATTGTGGGAACGTTTTTGGAGGGAGGGACAGATGAAGAAAATAAGGCTATTGCCAGAGTTGCAAGGGCACAACCTTCAGCTGAGCATTTGGATACGCTGAAAAGGGAGGGCTCTACCCTTGATATTTCCATGTTAACAAATTCCCACTTATAATTTGGGAAGTGAGTTTAATTGGTTACTGGAACTCTATATATTTATGTTATACCCTGTATAAAATTAAAAAGATCGGTAATGTGCGTCCTGGATTTGATATTTTTTTTTTCAATTTCTTCACATTTCATTCTCTGTACATATTCCTTGGATTGAAAAAAAAAAAGTGATTTCATAATTTCATTGCTCTTTTTGTTGCTATTTAATAAATTATGTAGCTTAAACCTAATATTTTTGTTATTGATAACGCGTGTCTGTGACGTAATAAATTGACGAGAAATGCTTTATTCGCTATTAGTACGCATTTTGCCACATCTCAACTAATAACACATTATCAACTGTGTTATACTAAAGATTAACAATCTACGTAGTGTGCAAAAGCTGTTAATTGGGTCCTAACCATGTTATTTGTGAACTCGGATGTGCGAGTGTGTCAACATGCGATCAAAAGGCCAGTTGTATATTTTGATTTGTAGAGTATGGCGTGAACTTTGGTTGGAACAACATTAATAACGTAAAATAATAAGAATGTTTTTTTTTTCAACAAACGATATTATTTACACTAAAAAATGGATGTGCTTAGCTTCATAATGAACTAGCAAATTAGCAATAATGTTATGTACATCAAATTTGTACTTTAATTCAAGTTGAGATTTGATTAATAATTGTAGCAAAAAAAATAACTGGTGTCCATATCTTTTTTTTTTTTTTTTAAAGGGGACAATTGATGGTAAGCTATGGTTATCCACCACTTCTTGGGGCCGGAAAGACTAAGAGAGATATTTCAGCCTCTCCTGGCCACAAGTTTGGACTTAAATTTCAGCCTCCTCTTGGCCACAAGTTTGGCTTCTACACCAGCAGCGGGTTTCGAACCCGAGACCTCAAGTTTTTAGTTTTAAGAAAACCTCATAATTAGTCATTTATCACTGGACTACCAGCTCGTGGTTATCTAGTGTTCATATCATTTAGTATACAAATTTAGTGTAGGTAGCACCAAATCCAAATAATAAATATCAAATAACATTTAAGGACCGGGGATATATTATTTTGGACAAAAAAATGGTTGAATCGTGGAACTTGAGGATAGGGGTGAGTTTTCAATTTTAATAGTTCGAGGGAACTTGGCCAAAATAATAATTTAGGGGAATTGGATCCTCGCCAGATCTAATTCCTGGGGATCCCAGGGATCAAACCAAGTGGGCCGTTGATCAAAAATCGTGCGGTTACAATTAAATGTTTTAAAAGTAAAACAGTCTCGTTTTACGTGAAAAATATAAAAAAGAAAAAAAATTGTGGCCGTACGATTTTTTATCAACAGCCCACGTGGGTTGATCCCTAGGATCCCCATGAATTAGATCCGGCGAGGATCCAATTCCTAATTTAGGGGGCTGTGATATTCACATCTCATTTTACTTTTCACACATCTTTCTAATTTTTAACCATCGGAACGAATGAATTGAAAAAAATCAACAGATAGAAATTAACAAGGATGTGTAAGAAGTAAAATGGGGTATATGGATAACTTTGCAATGGGTAGAAAGTTAAAGGGCTAATCAGAAAAATACTAAAAGTAAAATAATAAAAATGAAAAGATAAAATGCCCTCTTCTTCCTACGGCATTATTTTCAGCTGACAATACTGAAACATAGGTTTTCCGAGAGCTCCATCAATCCGAAACGCATCCGATATATCGTCCATCACAGAAGCGTATCGGGTACCAAACGACACGTCGCTCGCTGCCGAAATGGCCACCATAAGAACTGAGAGACCCTCCTCTAAGCTGGAAGCGCACAAATCCAACTCCAACCGCCAAGAAAAGATTGGCGGCGGGCTTCTGAGCAACATCGCCAAATTCGCCATCGACTCCACCATCAACTACTCTTTCAAAGCCTTCCCTGGTTAGCTTTTCATCTGTCTCATAATTATTGCTTTAATGTAATCTGCAATTCGGGTTAATGAACTTTGTTAATTATTTCAAAAGTACTGAGATTTTACAAGAAGAGATGGTTCTTGTTAAACCCTAGAATCGATCGATTCAGTTTCTTGTTTGAAATGACTGATGCCCATGTAATTAAATTATAACTGCAGTTGCGGAAATGATAAATTTTGAATATTTATCAATTTTAATTTGTGGGTTCTTTGAAAAATTCAATGATAAGTTTGGAAAATTCAGAGAGGGTTGGATTGTTGTTTGGTTGTTGAATGTTGTGTGCAGTAATTTGACATATGGGAACAGCAGTCTAATAACTGAACATGAGTTCCTATGGATGTAAAATCGGGGAAGCTTTGGATTACAAAAACCACAAATGAAATGGTTATCAAACGGGCTGAAATGTAAATACTGTGTACTTTGGTTCCACTAGTCAGTGATTGGACTTGATGTTCGAAACAATGTGAACTATCGAAAATTGAGGGATATCAAAATACAGACTTGATAGCGATTTTAGGGAGCTAGGGAGGCTTATAATTTTGCATAACGGTTGGTATCGGAGATTTTATTTGGAATGGGATGTAAGGGCAATGATGAATTCGGTTTACAGGCTCAGCCTGTACTGCATTGCATCCCATTCCTTGCCTGCAAGGATGCACTGATGCTTTCTGTTAACTGCTATATCTGTTTTCCGTTCAGATTAGTTCTGAGCTATTGTACTTAACTACTATATCTGATGTGAGATAATATATACAACAACAAAGCCTTTTCCCACTAGTGGGTGAGATAATATATGTTGATGAAAAATATTTGTATCTTTTGGACGGCTAATAGAACTGGTTCTTTGTGTTTATACTTCCATGTTTTCAGCTTGGCTAACGTTGTGGACGCATTCATCATTGTTTCTTTCTCCCTCTTTTCATTTCGTTTTCCGCCATTTTGATTGCTGCAGGTAGGAAGCAAGCGCATCAGATTGTGCGGGAAGGATTAAAGGACCATCCACCCCTTTCAGCATCTCTTGACGACAAGAAGAAACCGGAAGATCTTAAGTTAGTGATGGAGGAAATGCACGCGAAAATGGAGCAGATGCAGGAAGACACGAATATTGTAAAGCAGCAACATAAGACATCAGCAGAGCATGTCGAAGGATCAGGGCATCCAAAGAAGATGCCGGATGAAGGTGTTCAGGGTTCGGATCTTCTGCAGAACAAGAAGAAAAAGATCTTCATTCGTTCGCGTCTTTAGAACGTGGTTTGGTGTTAATGATCATAACAGAAAGTAAACAATGTAAGCACTATAAAGTAAAACTAATTGTAAATAAAAAAATGGGGATTTATTGCAAATAAATGAGGTTCAGAGTGAGTATAGCATTACTCAAATTATGGTGCAAAATTTTCGCCCAAAAAGGGGGACGCTAGAGTGACGGTGAATTGAAGCCCCTCTATTTCAATTTGGTTCTAAGCCCTTCCATTCAAATGGATTGCGGTAGATTTTGGAAAACCTAATATTACTGAATAATAATCCAATTTGATAATAATCCAATTTAATGAATAATCCAATCTAATGAAGAATAATCCAATTTGATAATAAAACCTAATATTAATGAATAATAATCCAATTTGATAATTAAAAAAACCTAATATTAATGAATAATAATCCAATTTGATAAAAAAATAATCCTAATATAAAACATGGTGATGAATAATAATACAATTTGATAATAATACAATTTAATGAATAATCCAATTTAATGAAGAATAATCAAATTTGATAATAAAACCTAATATTAATGAATAATAATCCAATTTGATAATAATACAATTTAATGAATAATCCAATTTAATGAAGAATAATTAAATTTGATAATAAAACCTAATATTAATGAATAATAATCCAATTTGATAATAATACAATTTAATGAATAATCCAATTTAATGAAGAATAATCAAATTTGATAATAAAACCTAATATTAATGAATAATAATCCAATTTGATAATTAAAAAAACCTAATATTAATGAATAATAATCCAATTTGATAAAAAAATAATCCTAATATAAAACATGGTGATGAATAATAATACAATTTGATAATAATACAATTTAATGAATAATCCAATTTAATGAAGAATAATCAAATTTGATAATAAAACCTAATATTAATGAATAATAATCCAATTTGATAATAATACAATTTAATGAATAATCCAATTTAATGAAGAATAATCAAATTTGATAATAAAACCTAATATTAATAAAATAATAAATAACATTAAACATATTAAAATTATCCTAGGGAATAATTATACAACATTACTTAATTACTTAAAAAAATTAACATGTAATTGTTAAAATTACTTAATTACTTACAAAAATTAACATGCAAGTATTAATTACTTAAAAAAAATTAACATACGAGTCCACACAAATTTATTTGTTGTTGTATAAATTACAATAATATAAATTTAAGTTTGTAAACTTACCTTAAATATGAAACCGTTTGTGTTCAAGCTTTGGAATGGATCTGGAATAGCTTTGAAAATGGTAAGGGAAATAAAATAATAAATAACATTAAACATATTAAAATTATCCTAGGGAATAATTATACAACATTACTTAATTACTTAAAAAAATTAACATGTAATTGTTAACATTACTTAATTACTTACAAAAATTAACATGCAAGTATTAATTACTTAAAAAAATTAACATACGAGTCCATACAAATTTATTTGTTGTTGTATAAATTACAATAATATAAATTTAAGTTTGTAAACTTACCTTAAATATGGAACCGTTTGTTTTCAAGCTTTGGAATGGATCTGGAATAGCTTTGAAAATGGTAAGGGAAGAAGAAGAAATGAAAATGCTGAATGCCTCTGATACTATCACTCCACCTCTGATAAGGCGTGCCACGTTAAACAATATAATAGACAATGACACACTGTACAGCATGTGAAAGAATATCACGGACTCACGCACACGGACACGGTTTCATTATAAAAGCAGTATTATTTGATGTACATGGTCTGAAACTGCAAAAAGTTATGGACATATTGTAAAATGAGTCAGGCATCTCAGATGAGATGACCCAACCACATAAAAGGGCCACATAAATTTTTTGCAAGTATTGCTAGAATCTAAAACCAAAAAGTAAGAATATTATTGCTGTTACAGGCGCTTTACAGGTTACAAATGCATTATATAATATTTATATGTCTTTTTCTCAGCAGGTCCACAGTCATCCAAACGACACCACACACACACACCGACATGACACCACACACGCACACAACCCACGCACACTCACCTCTCACACGCATACGGTCTTCTCTCAGACTCTCTCGAACCTTCTCCCTTCTCTTCTCTGAGTTCCTTCTCCCCCTCCTCCGTTCTCCGCCACACAACCAACAACAAACACAGATCTCCCAATCCCACCCACGTACGTCTCTCGATCTGTCTCCCCCACACACACACTCACGCACAGAGACCCAAGGTCTCTCGATCCTTCTCCCACTCCCACACACACGCACAGAGACCCACATCGTTGCCGCCGCCGTCGTCTTTCGTTCTAGCTCTCTGCGCCGATGGTCCAAGACCCACATACACACATGCACACCCATCATCATCACCATCGTCTTTCTCCCACTCCCACACACACGCACAGAGACCCACATCGGCAGATCGGAATCTGCTTCTCCCTCGTCGCCGTCGCCGTCGTCTCTCTCCTTTCTCTCTGCGCCGATGGTCCAAGACCCACATACACACACATGCACACCCATCATCATTAGCATCGTCTTTCTCCCTCTCCTTCTCATCTCTGCAACTCGGCGAACTCCGGCGAGGCCGTGTGTGTCGACTCAATTTCCGAACACCTCCGATGGTTTCACGGCAAATTTCATATATACAAATGTTCATCTCCTCTTGTTTTTCATTTTCATACCTAGATCGGAGTCTAGGGTCCTGTTTTACAGTCGGCCGGAGCTTCTACAGCTCCGGCGTTCTTCTCCTAGCGGTCACCCACTGATATTATCCCGAAAACCCATTGGATATAGAAAAAAAAATCGGTACCCCCCAAAACCGATAATATCGGCGATATTTCGCCGATATTATCGGCATTTCGGACCATGCTCTTGACATGGTGGAAGTGTATGTTAGTGATACTGGAGATTATATCATCAGGTTGGCATTTCCATTTCCCATTCTTTTGGAGTTAATTACTTGGAGCAATCTTTGGTTTCATATGGATGCAATTCTCAGAGAGCAGAATCGGCGCGATGAACTTTGGACCTCATTTCTTGACGTCCCCGATTTTTGTAACATCATCGTCATTTTTTATGTGTTTCTCATAATATTCATCTTGTTACTTTATGCAGTGAGACTATTCATCAAGGAGGTGATGAGAAAGAATTTAAACTCTTTTTTGTTTTGTTTTGTTTTACGATTCTAAAGAATTGTACTTTCGAATCTCTTCACATCTTAAACCATGCTTTATTTTTGTTTGTTCGGTACATCAAAATAGAAGTGCCTCCCTACTTTGAATAAAGCCAGTGGCCAAAAAGTGTTTTTTGTAAAAGCAGTTTAATCTCTAAGACCAACTCCAATGGTGGGCCAAAAGTCAAACTACCCCCCAAAATTTCCCTCCAAAACCCACTCCAACCCAAGGGGAAAATTTGGGCTAAATGTTAAATGTTAAACCAAGGTCAGATTTTCCCTGAAATGTAGCCCAGAAATCGGAATTTAAAATTTTCAATATTTATCGGAATTTAAATTTTTTTAGATTAAAATGTTCATAAAATTAATTTACGATAGTCTACATATTTATTTAAAAAAATTAATTTAACAAAAAAATAGCCTAAGTTCATTCTTTAATAATCCCGGGCTAAAATTTTAGACTAAAACGGTTGGAGCAGAAAAGTTGTTTATAGGCTAAAATATTTGGTTTTTAGCCCAACTATTGGAGATGGTCTAAGCTATTTACATGGATGAATATACTGTATCGTTTCATAATAATGATACAAATACTTTGTATTAAGAAAAATTAATGAAAATGATTTAAAAATTTTGAATTTTAACGATAAGAATAAAATAAAGAGTAAAATGAATAGTATCAAAATTGATTTTTAATGTAAAGATGTGATTTTTCGTTGAAGTGACTTTTCGTTAAATTTCCTTTATATTATTCGTATGAAAGGTCGCAAATCTCAAGGTATAATAATGGCTTTAAAACCAAGTCCCAAACTTCCTTCCCCAAAAGTAAGAATTCTTAAAGCGACCGAGACGAAAGGGAAAGCCTGAATATCTGAGCTACAGAAAAAAATGGGGATTTCCGATTACATCTCTGGGACAACCGATTCGCTGAAACGGAACGCTCCGAGTCTAACGGCCGTCAAAAACTTGTACTCCACAGCTTACGGTCACGGGTCGGGTGCCGTTACCCAAATCGACAACGCCGTCAGGGGTAACTTGAACCATTATTTGGGGGACGCGGAAGGCCGGGCCAAGATCGTCCGGTTCAGCTCCAGCATCGCTAAACACGCAGTGTTGGAAAGCCTCAAAACGGTCCCAGGTTTTGTTTCCTCGTCATTTTCAAATTTTTTATTGTTTTGGAAAATTGATTATGTCGATTTCTTAGATATGTTAAAAAATTTATTTATTTTTTGGTCAAACAACAAACTATATTATTTGGATTGTTGAGAGTGACATAACTCTTAACTTTGTTTTTTGAGTTTTAAAATCATTACTTACCTTGTTTATTATCAATCACTTTGGTTATTCGTAAAAAATCTCTGGTAAATTAATGTATTTTGGTCAAATCAACCCCGTCATTTGAGCTGGTGGTTTCTTCAGCCTAAAAGATAATTTTCAAGATGACCAAAATGATTGTCCGTGGACAATCTCAGGATCACTTCTATCGATTTTAAATTTCAGGGAATTTCGGTGACCATTTTGGCTAAGCCTTAAAAAATTGGGGGAAAAATCCATAAAGAATTTGCTGAAATTTACTTGAACGGTTTTCCTTGCGCCAATGTAGTTATGAGAAACCCGAATTCTTGGAAATTTACATATTCGTGCCCTAGTTACTCTACATTGTTGATTTTTGAACACGCTCAATGTTTATGTCGTCTTAAACACGTTGGATGTGCCGCTACAGTCATGTAACATTTCTCCACACTTGTAAGTGGTGGGGAGGTTTTAGGTTTGACTCACTAGGGTGTGCCGCTAAACTGCAATCATGTAGCATTCCTCCCCACCCACTTGGTCATTAGCCATAATTCATTATTTTGGATAATTTTTCATGCACGAGTCCGTTCTGTTTATGTCTTACTATATAGAGTTGTGCCCAGATAAGTAGATGACTTTTGTTCAAACTTTCGGAAGTTTGGGTTTCATGAAGCTTCAGAACTCTGGTGTAACATGTTGATTGGGTTTCTTGACTAGTCTAGCTGCAGTTGTTATCGACTAATTTGCAGGTGGATGTGTAGGTTACGAAATTGTTAAGAGATCAATCAGCGACTTAAATAAGTCCGGTGAACAAGAAGTGAATGTGAAGGCAATGCAGGCTGATCTACGCAGATTGGAGAAAGAACTCAATGAATACAGGAAATCACACGAGCAAGTTCAGCTAGATAGGCCAAGTGCGGATTTGAAGTCGCCAAACACAGCCAACATTCATTCAGTTGCAAATCGGAAACCAGAAGACGTGATCAGAGTCTTTATGATGAAGGAGTTCATGGGCAGGCAATTCTTGGATGATCTAATTGCTTTTCGCGGGGGACCTACAAAGAAGTAGAAAAGTGTCAGGTACTAAGTGGAGCGATGATCGTTATCTGTCATGAATATTTGCCTTGTTTGAAGCTTTGTGACTAGGTTTGCTTGCTCTGTGTGATGATTCCCTCTGTGTGCTTCTGCATCCGTTTTGTAACTTTTGTTTGGGGACTTGAGATGTGGTGCGTTGGATGTGGTGCATTCGAGATGATATGTGCTGCTAATGTACTAGTAAGAAAGCAGCCTTTTGCATTTTCAAATCCAGTGGCCTTGTCTTGTTTGTAAATTGAGGGCACTGTCAAGTACGTTCATAAATTGAAGCTAACTGGTTCTATATCGCTGTTTAACGGTTCTCGTAAACTCCTACCCCAATAGATGTTTAAAAACCCTACTTGACTCGAACCCCAGGGCTAGCCAATTGGTAAGGGAGGAGAGATTTTTCAATGTGCCGGGAACACGACTCAATACACAAAGTTGCGTAATACAATTGGGCAGAAATTTTTGTTTTCTTCAAGTTTTCAACCGTTTGTGTTATTACACTTGGTGTACCGGACTGCGTTTCTGGCACACTGAAAATTTTCTTGTGATAGAGGAGTGGAGGGAAATGATTGATAAAAATAGAGAATTACTATTGGCACTCCAAAAATCTCAATTAGCACTTCAAACTTTCTATAATTAGAAAGAAAAATACACTTGTGAGGAGTGTAGAATGAGATTTTTAGAGTGCTAAAAACAATTCCCTAAAAATATCATAAGTGTACCAAAGAAAGAAAAAATGTTCTACTTCTTACAAAAGTAACAGAATTGATAAGTTGTGCTTACGTATATAGTACAATTAATAATATGGAATGTAAGAGAGAATCTGCAAAACGAGGTCACAATTTTGTGTTTAAAGACTTAGTTGTTGATTTTGGATCCAAAATATTGTTATCTGAAGATTGGTCTAAAATTTCTGAAAAACTAGCTTTTTATGATTACAGCGGCAGTAATCCGGCAAGGGGGTTATTCAGAGTGGGCTCAATAGACAACGGGGATGGAATAGCTGTTGGGTGGTTAGAACATCCTATTTTTAGAGATAAAGGGGGCGCGAACTTTTTGTACTTTGTACGCCTACTTTTTTTGGAAACACTGCCCTCATATTACAATATTTTTGTTAATGAAAATAAACTTTTGTTAATGGTTAAATAGATATTTCTCCTCACGTCCGAAAGAAAATGTAACCAAATCAATTCATTGCGGTTCGGTTTTTATAAACGTATTTTTAATACAAGGTTCAGTTTTTATAAACATATTTGTTCTTGCCGTTGTTTCAAGAAAAGGCCTAGCTAGCATCAGAAAGTAATTTTTTAAAAGCACTTTGAATCTCAGAAAGTGCTTATCCAAGATTATAACAGTGCCATTTCATCCGGTGCTTTGCTTCCCCAAGCACCAAAGCCAGCATATACTTTGCTTCAGTAACACTCACTGTTTAAGTTTTCAGTTCTCTTATAAAGGGCTTAGCCTTTCAAGGCAATCCTTTGCACATATAAGTTACTTTTAATTGTCACTGGTTTTCGGTTTCTTTTCATAGAGGACGCGACATTTAGCGGAAGAAAGATTTTGGTGTTTTAGCAGTCAGTGAAGCCAGGTACACAATTATTATTTTTTTTTCTGAAAATTATCTATTAGTTTCTTTTATGTTACAAATTTTTGTACATGTTAGGAAATATTTAACCACAGTAGTTTCATCGAATTGCTTGTTGAAAAATATGTGGATCGAGACACCGTATCTTCAGAGTAAAATTATCTTGCATTGTTCGGGTGATGTGCAGGAAGTAAAAATTCAGCTATGGGAATTCTGACGCGGATTTGTGAACGAATAATGTTCATATGGTCTCTGATTAGGCGATGGATTAAGTATCAACAAAACTTTGAAGTTATTAATATGAACACTCTCAGAAGAATGTTGGAAGAGCTAATTAGCCAAACTGAATGTATAGTCGAAAAATTAGATGCCGAGCCTCTTGTTCCAGTTATACAACAAAGAGATGAAGTCTATGAGTGGTTAGAGAACGCGGAAAGGATCAAAACTCAAATACTAACTATCGAAAAGCTCGGTGAAAGGAAATTTATCTCGCGTGTACATCTTGCAAAGCTTGTTGATGAAAAAATCGGAGAAGTTGAGGAGTTGCTGAAAAACGGTTGTGTCTGTAATGAGATTTGCACTAAGAAATCGTTTAAGTACGTGATTATCGGTGGTGGAGTTGCAGCTGGATACGCAGCAAGGGAGTTTGTCAAGCAAGGGCTCAAACCAGGTGAGTTAGCGATCATATCCAAAGAAGCCGTGGCACCTTATGAACGTCCGGCACTTAGTAAGGCCTATCTGCTTCCTGAGGGAGCTGCAAGGCTTCCGGGGTTCCATGTCTGCGTCGGAAGTGGAGGTGAGAAGCTGCTTCCAGAGTGGTATGCGGAGAAAGGTATTGAGTTACTTCTCAGCACAGAAATAGTCGAAGCGGACCTTCATTCAAAGATGCTCACTAGTGAAACTGGGGGAATGTTTGAATTCGAAACTTTGATCATTGCAACTGGTTCCAGAGTTCTAAGGCTGACAGAATTCGGCGTGCAAGGAGCTGATGCGAAAAACATTTTCTACTTGAGGGAAATCAGTGACGCTGATAAACTTGTAGAGGCAATTAAAGCCAAAAAAAACGGGAAGGTAGTGATTATTGGAGGAGGATACATTGGTCTTGAAGTCGGAGCAGCTATGAGAATCAACAAATTTGATGTCACCATGGTGTCTCGGGATCCATGGTGCATGCCTCGGCTTTTCACTAAAGAGATAGCCGCTTTCTACGAGGGTTACTACGCCAATAAAGGAGTTAAAATTATCAAGGGCACCCCTGCAGTAAGCTTGGATGCTGACACAAACGGAGACGTAAAGGCAGTGAAACTCAAGGATGGCAGGGTGCTGCAAGCTGACATTGTTGTTGTTGGTGTCGGCGCAAAGCCTCTCACTGATTTGTTCAAAGGCCAAGTTGATGAAGAGAATGATGGGATCCGAACTGATGGAATGTTCGAAACAGATGTCCCTTATGTGTACGCCGTGGGGGACGTTGCTACTTTCCCTATGAAATTGTACAACGACATGAGAAGAGTCGAGCATGTCGACCACGCCAGAAAATCAGCTGAGCATGCTGTGAGAGCTATCAGGGCAAGTGAGGAAGGGAAGTGCATTGACGAGTACGACTATGTTCCGTACTTCTACTCGCGTGCCTTCAATCTTTCTTGGACATTTTACGGAGACAATGTGGGTGATCCGTTGCTGTTTGGAGACCGCGATCCGACGTCAAGAAAACCGAAGTTTGGAGCAGCATGGATCAAGGATGGGAGGATTGTGGGAACGTTTTTGGAGGGAGGGACAGATGAAGAAAATAAGGCTATTGCCAGAGTTGCAAGGGCACAACCTTCAGCTGAGCATTTGGATACGCTGAAAAGGGAGGGCTCTACCCTTGATATTTCCATGTTAACAAATTCCCACTTATAATTTGGGAAGTGAGTTTAATTGGTTACTGGAACTCTATATATTTATGTTATACCCTGTATAAAATTAAAAAGATCGGTAATGTGCGTCCTGGATTTGATATTTTTTTTTTCAATTTCTTCACATTTCATTCTCTGTACATATTCCTTGGATTGAAAAAAAAAAAGTGATTTCATAATTTCATTGCTCTTTTTGTTGCTATTTAATAAATTATGTAGCTTAAACCTAATATTTTTGTTATTGATAACGCGTGTCTGTGACGTAATAAATTGACGAGAAATGTTTTATTCGCTATTAGTACGCATTTTGCCACATCTCAACTAATAACACATTATCAACTGTGTTATACTAAAGATTAACAATCTACGTAGTGTGCAAAAGCTGTTAATTGGGTCCTAACCATGTTATTTGTGAACTCGGATGTGCGAGTGTGTCAACATGCGATCAAAAGGCCAGTTGTATATTTTGATTTGTAGAGTATGGCGTGAACTTTGGTTGGAACAACATTAATAACGTAAAATAATAAGAATGTTTTTTTTTTCAACAAACGATATTATCTACACTAAAAAATGGATGTGCTTAGCTTCATAATGAACTAGCAAATTAGCAATAATGTTATGTACATCAAATTTGTACTTTAATTCAAGTTGAGATTTGATTAATAATTGTAGCAAAAAAAATATCTGGTGTCCATATCTTTTTTTTTTTTTTTAAAGGGGACAATTGATGGTAAGCTATGGTTATCCACCACTTCTTGGGGCCGGAAAGACTAAGAGAGATATTTCAGCCTCTCCTGGCCACAAGTTTGGACTTAAATTTCAGCCTCCTCTTGGCCACAAGTTTGGCTTCTACACCAGCAGCGGGTTTCGAACCCGAGACCTCAAGTTTTTAGTTTTAAGAAAACCTCATAATTAGTCATTTATCACTGGACTACCAGCTCGTGGTTATCTAGTGTTCATATCATTTAGTATACAAATTTAGTGTAGGTAGCACCAAATCCAAATAATAAATATCAAATAACATTTAAGGACCGGGGATATATTATTTTGGACAAAAAAATGGTTGAATCGTGGAACTTGAGGATAGGGGTGAGTTTTCAATTTTAATAGTTCGAGGGAACTTGGCCAAAATAATAATTTAGGGGAATTGGATCCTCGCCAGATCTAATTCCTGGGGATCCCAGGGATCAAACCAAGTGGGCCGTTGATCAAAAATCGTGCGGTTACAATTAAATGTTTTAAAAGTAAAACAGTCTCGTTTTACGTGAAAAATATAAAAAAGAAAAAAAATTGTGGCCGTACGATTTTTTATCAACAGCCCACGTGGGTTGATCCCTAGGATCCCCATGAATTAGATCCGGCGAGGATCCAATTCCTAATTTAGGGGGCTGTGATATTCACATCTCATTTTACTTTTCACACATCTTTCTAATTTTTAACCATCGGAACGAATGAATTGAAAAAAATCAACAGATAGAAATTAACAAGGATGTGTAAGAAGTAAAATGGGGTATATGGATAACTTTGCAATGGGTAGAAAGTTAAAGGGCTAATCAGAAAAATACTAAAAGTAAAATAATAAAAATGAAAAGATAAAATGCCCTCTTCTTCCTACGGCATTATTTTCAGCTGACAATACTGAAACATAGGTTTTCCGAGAGCTCCATCAATCCGAAACGCATCCGATATATCGTCCATCACAGAAGCGTATCGGGTACCAAACGACACGTCGCTCGCTGCCGAAATGGCCACCATAAGAACTGAGAGACCCTCCTCTAAGCTGGAAGCGCACAAATCCAACTCCAACCGCCAAGAAAAGATTGGCGGCGGGCTTCTGAGCAACATCGCCAAATTCGCCATCGACTCCACCATCAACTACTCTTTCAAAGCCTTCCCTGGTTAGCTTTTCATCTGTCTCATAATTATTGCTTTAATGTAATCTGCAATTCGGGTTAATGAACTTTGTTAATTATTTCAAAAGTACTGAGATTTTACAAGAAGAGATGGTTCTTGTTAAACCCTAGAATCGATCGATTCAGTTTCTTGTTTGAAATGACTGATGCCCATGTAATTAAATTATAACTGCAGTTGCGGAAATGATAAATTTTGAATATTTATCAATTTTAATTTGTGGGTTCTTTGAAAAATTCAATGATAAGTTTGGAAAATTCAGAGAGGGTTGGATTGTTGTTTGGTTGTTGAATGTTGTGTGCAGTAATTTGACATATGGGAACAGCAGTCTAATAACTGAACATGAGTTCCTATGGATGTAAAATCGGGGAAGCTTTGGATTACAAAAACCACAAATGAAATGGTTATCAAACGGGCTGAAATGTAAATACTGTGTACTTTGGTTCCACTAGTCAGTGATTGGACTTGATGTTCGAAACAATGTGAACTATCGAAAATTGAGGGATATCAAAATACAGACTTGATAGCGATTTTAGGGAGCTAGGGAGGCTTATAATTTTGCATAACGGTTGGTATCGGAGATTTTATTTGGAATGGGATGTAAGGGCAATGATGAATTCGGTTTACAGGCTCAGCCTGTACTGCATTGCATCCCATTCCTTGCCTGCAAGGATGCACTGATGCTTTCTGTTAACTGCTATATCTGTTTTCCGTTCAGATTAGTTCTGAGCTATTGTACTTAACTACTATATCTGATGTGAGATAATATATACAACAACAAAGCCTTTTCCCACTAGTGGGTGAGATAATATATGTTGATGAAAAATATTTGTATCTTTTGGACGGCTAATAGAACTGGTTCTTTGTGTTTATACTTCCATGTTTTCAGCTTGGCTAACGTTGTGGACGCATTCATCATTGTTTCTTTCTCCCTCTTTTCATTTCGTTTTCCGCCATTTTGATTGCTGCAGGTAGGAAGCAAGCGCATCAGATTGTGCGGGAAGGATTAAAGGACCATCCACCCCTTTCAGCATCTCTTGACGACAAGAAGAAACCGGAAGATCTTAAGTTAGTGATGGAGGAAATGCACGCGAAAATGGAGCAGATGCAGGAAGACACGAATATTGTAAAGCAGCAACATAAGACATCAGCAGAGCATGTCGAAGGATCAGGGCATCCAAAGAAGATGCCGGATGAAGGTGTTCAGGGTTCGGATCTTCTGCAGAACAAGAAGAAAAAGATCTTCATTCGTTCGCGTCTTTAGAACGTGGTTTGGTGTTAATGATCATAACAGAAAGTAAACAATTCGTTCGCGTCTTTAGAACGTGGTTTGGTGTTAATGATCATAACAGAAAGTAAACAATGTAAGCACTATAAAGTAAAACTAATTGTAAATAAAAAAATGGGGATTTATTGCAAATAAATGAGGTTCAGAGTGAGTATAGCATTACTCAAATTATGGTGCAAAATTTTCGCCCAAAAAGGGGGACGCTAGAGTGACGGTGAATTGAAGCCCCTCTATTTCAATTTGGTTCTAAGCCCTTCCATTCAAATGGATTGCGGTAGATTTTGGAAAAGCTGAATTATGCGGTCCACTGTTGTAGTTGTTTTGACTGTGTTGTGCAGATCGTCATGGACCTGGGAAGGTGAACTTTTGGGAGGACCCAATGCACCCATCTAAATGGAAGGAAGAACAGGTGAGTTTTATATGAAGGTTTTGCTTGTTCGCTGTTGAGACTATCGATTACTTGTTTACTTGAGAAGTGTAGTGTTTTCGCACCATCATTCTTGCGGTGTCATGCTACGTGCATTCTCCAGCCTCGTGATTTTGTTTATCATGTTCCGCGGAAGATGTATACAAAGTCGAAAATTCCATGTTTTGTCAATAAAACAGTTGCACCTCCGGGGTGAAATAGAAATCTCGAAACAGCTCTCAGTCGCGTTGTGATGTTGAGGAACAAGTTACTGGTGCTATGCACTATGCTGCGGTCTCAGATTCCACTCTAGGTGGATACGGTGGGGGATGTCGTCAAGTTGTCCGTTGAACTACCCGGTAAAAGGACACAAAATGGACTGGTTCATACGAAAATAACTTTGGATTGCTCACAATAGCGTCGCACGGGAGCGCAAACATATTGTTCATGATAGTTAAGACTCTAACATCTTACGCCTTTGCTTTTTTTCCTTACAGTTTCTGCTCGTCTCTTTAGCTCGATTAAGTGCTTTCTCGTACTCTATTACATGGCTGTATCTAGTATTTAGTGTCTTGGGGCCGCATCTGAACCGTCAATTCTGAACTCTATTCGGTGTTGAGAACTTGGCCATGTAAAATGATTCGCGTTGTATGAGTTGGGCGGATTGTTTATGTATGCTATCTATGCAGTGTATTGATGTTCTTTTCATCCGCTAGCAGTGTTTTCATTTGTTCATCTTCACGGAACAAGGCATTTGATTAGTTGTAGCTCTTGTTGGATAACTTGCATGTTTCTGAAACTTTGAAATAAGTTTGCAAAGAGTTGGAAGTACGAAACGGAGGTTTTTCCTTATCTGCTTCCTTTGCTTGCAGAGAGTTGAACGGCCACGCTAGCTTTTGGGGGATGCACTTTTTGATGTTACAAGACATCATAGTTTTTTAGGCAGTTTCTGTTGTACGTGCAACTTTGTAAGTACATGGAGCCCTTTCACCTTATCAAATGTTGGTTATAGCCAGGTATGAATGCTTCTCTACATTTTAGATTAGTTTAAACTAGAATATCGCTTGTACCGAAAAATAAAATGCTGGTTAATGGCTCATGCATTATCAACGCTACGACATAAAAATGTTCTTTCGGATCTTTCTAAAAACAACTATTTTGTTGTCTATTCTATATCTACTATTTTCAATTATCTAAGAGTAGTACCAAATCATATTCGAAGAATAATTAGCTTTTCTTCCAAGCAACCTCAGTCTGCATCTTTTACTTCTGCTTCGATATCAACGACTGCTGTAGAAGAATCCTTCCCTGTAACCAGTGTCAACACTCAGAAAACATATCGATTTGACGCATACACTACTATTGAAAAAGCCCTACGATTTATGGATTCATCGACGATTAGGAGTCTATTACACCCTTGGCCCTTAATGCAAGATAAAAACGCAAGGCAACGGTGACAAGAAAAATGCAGACGTTTAACGATCATCAAATGCAGGCTCTCAAAATATGATCACGAAGAGAAAATGGCAACAGGGTTTTCAGGGATAACCTCTTGTGGAACGGGTGAAGTCGTTGAATGCCTGCCCAAATGTCGTAGATTGTTTGGAGAATTTTATAGGGTCCATTACGAACTTGTCGTCCACCACTGAAATTAAACCACATCTTACAACATGAGGCAACATCAACACTATTTTTCCATCAAATACTAAAACAAAATTAAGGAGGTTTACAAAGATTTAGTATGAAAGCGCAAGAAAAATGCCCTATATTTTCTATAACCACCAAGTTACTCAGATTTTAGGTATAAAAATCGGCAACACGATGTACACAGTCTACCAACGTAAAAAGACTCCTTAAATGTAGCTACTAGTGGCGCCGTAGTGAAATGGCATTGGTCTACTGACATATAAAGCAGCATGAGGAATTTTTCGGAACTAAAGCAAACATAAACCCAAATTTTTTTTTTTTACAACTACACAGAAAACAGGAGTTCATCAACACGAAAAAACACATAATATTAGTCAGTAATGGTAACGTAAGTAGACGGTCTGCAGAGTGCAGACAGCTGTGAGGAAAAAAGCCGCAAGTGTAATTTGGAATTCAGAGAAGCAAGAAACCAAAATATGAGCGTGTACCGGAAAAAGGTTGACTACAGTAGGGGCAGAGCTGCAAATCATCATTTAAAGTCGACCTGCAAAAGGTCGCATTGCCCAAGTTAGGCCAATTTTCATTTATAACAATCCTTAGAAACCATATAAGTTAGCTGGTCTTACTTGAAAATCTGGAAATCGTTTCCACAGTTTGGGCACTGCAAGTACATGAAGAAAAACAATCATTCGAGGCAGAAGACTGCAGAGTAAGAATCAAAACGTCACATTTGATAAAAAAAAAAATACCCAGGATGTTACTCAAAAAGTACTTGATTAAGAGTCGATAACATTTTGAGTGGTTTTTATATGAACAAGTATCATTCAAGTACTCAAATTTTTTCAATTGTTATACATGTAACATGCATTTCTCTGATACTTCTCCCACAGGGAAGAATGAACTGATTACGATGCTGTATTTTGCATTCAAATCCTTCAAAACCATGTATCCATATCTACTTATACAGCGCCCGCGATACAGTTGTTAGAAATCAAGACATCCAATTACTGCAAATATTACTCGAACTCCTAATGAACTAAATCATAAGGCCTTTCGGGTAAACCATCCATTCTTCATATATCACCCAAATTAAAAGATCCGCAGATTGATAAATGAACTCCAAACACAATCCAAAGCAGTATGTAAGAGTAAGACCTACATATCTATTGATAAAAAATAATAGAAGCAGACAAATTAGCTCCTATCCTCAATTACTAGTCAATGTTTGCAAATGCATAGAGGGAAATGATCAAGTTGAGAACAGGGAAATTAAACCAACAACTTTTGAGTTGCGATTTCACGGCGAAACCCAGCAACAGAAATTCGATACGCAGTCGAAGAAAACTAAAAATTTGAAGTAGCTTACACTGTCTTGAACCATATCCCGCCCTGCCCACCACAGAAAAGCACCCACACCAACAATTGGTACAAGCACTGCAATCAGCTGCATATCAAAACCCATCAATTTCATTAGACATACACAAAACAATAGTAACATACCCAGAAATCTTCAGAAATGTTAGAGAGAGAGGGAGAGAGAGAAAGTACCCAAATGGAAACAATAGCATCCAAAAGCCAGCCAAGCTGCCCAGTAAACGAAAGATAAGTCAATCCAATAGCTACAGCCAAATTACCCAGAAGTCTAGCAGTGGCTCCGTCATCTTTCCCACCACCACCGCCGCCATTAAACCCACCAAACCCCTGATTCAACCTCACCACGACCTCCCTCTTCTTCTTCTTCTTCCTCTTCCACCCCTCATCTGTCACCAAAATCCCATCCCTGTCCCAATAAGCCTGCAACCTGAACTTGCTCTGCTTCAAAAACCCAATCTTTGCCCTCGACAGAGGAAAATATTTGATGGGTTTCTTGCATGTCCTATCGTGCAAACTGCTCAGCCTGAAAGATAGGGAATTTATGGAGATTTGAACGACGGTTGCCATGGAAATGATTGGAAGCTTTTAAGAACAAACGACCCAATATCTCAAAACTCTGGTTTTGTACTTTTCATGGAGGATTTTATGGTGGTATTTGGATTTAGTAAGTGGGGAAAGACAATTTCTCCTTGGATTTGGCTCCTCTACTTTCTCGTGTGTCGATTTGGTATTTCAACTTTCAGCACTGCACTTATTTGAAGTTTGAACAATCATCCTGTTTCTTACTGGATGTGACTTATGTGGCAAACAGCAGTAGCCTGTATTAATCGGACCCGGTTTCTCTGCCCTCCCTCCCAGTTCTCATACACTCTCATCCCTTCCTATTTTGTGCGGTCACTGTTAAACTACGTTAACATTTTATATTAATTTTTTATAAAGATAATAAGACAATAGTGATATAAAATGTTGACGTGTCTTAACCGTGACCGTACAAATAGAAGAGGATACGAATATAGAAACTGGAAGGGCAGAGAAGCCAGATCCGTATTAATTTCCACAATCTTTTTTAATATTTATTTTTAATTGTGCGGAAATTGATTTTCTGGTACATTATAATTTTTGGAAATGATGTAGACATGTCTTCATATTCTAGCATGCAAATATACAATAAAGAATCTTTTACGATGGAATGACTTCTTTAGATTGAGAAGGTTTCTCTTCAAAATACTTGGTGACTGATTCAGAAAATTGGTGTTCATGATCAGAATCGTTTATTTTATAAAATCATTATGTAAAGATTAGTTCTTTAAAAAATTAATTTAGGGGTGTGCTATCCACACACCTCATTTTACTTCTCACACACCCTTGATAATTTATGTCCGTTGATCTTCTTCAATTCATCCGATCTGACGGCTGAAAATTAAAAAGATGTGTGAGAAGTAAAATGAGGTGTGTGGATATCACACCCCTTAATTTAAAATAAGATCGTTTAGTCAATCAAAATATCGTATGTCCACATCTTGACTAATTTTAGCTCGAGCTCGACATTAGCATAGTTCACCGTCACGTAGCATCAGTTTTCAATGTCAGATGACAAACATGGCTGTCGTCGTTCATCGTAAAATAGCACATGATCTTTACCGCTCCCTCTCTCAAATTATGCTTGAGAGAGGGAGCGGCAGGGCTCGGTGAGAACGGCTTAATGAGCAGCTAGAAGCCTAGAACTCGTCCAGGACTATTTTGAAATAATTCTTTTTTTAAACGAGAGTGCAAGTGAAATGTTTAAGAAAGTTTTTGGGTGATCTATAGTAGTACAAACTCTCCAGATCAATTACTTAAAATTACGGTCTAGTATTATTTCTCTTAACTGGTAAATGAGAGGTTTTAGGTTCGATTTTCGCCAAAAACGAATTGAACCACATTATTGCTAGCCCATTGTGAGGCTAAGCCGACCCCCTCCCCTTATGGTAGATAATATCGTTTGTTCTTAAAAAAAAAAAGAAAAAAAAAAAGAGGAAAGCTCTCTAGATCATCGTCACACAGAATAAGGTAGACATGTTTGCCGTCGTTCCTTGTAAAATAACTACCGCAGAATTGAAGAAATATCAGTACATAAGATTGTAAACCACACTCACGCTCATGATCTCCGAGATCAGTCTTTCTTCCTATCATCTGCCTTAGTCGATATTTCAGCATCTCTGTATGGCTCGGCACTGTATGCATGCTTCTGAACAACTGAAAAGAAAACCATCTCCACGCACACTAGTATGTTTTGAAGAGCTTCCTCAATATGCTCCACGTCTAGCCAGATATGATGAGATCGGATTATTTTCAGCGCTGCGAGAATATCGAGGACAATCCCCTGCAAAATCAGGTGAACTGCTTTGTCAAATCATACAAGAACTTTCTTTCTAAAAGAACTCGTATATTTAACTAAGAAATAGCCCTTCTCCCAACTGAATCGATTACACATTAACGAAATTGACATGTTCTTGAAAATACACGTTATGGATGAGTTTTAAAAGCAACCAATCACGGGAATATCAGTTTCGGTAATTGAGCAAAAAACTTAGTTATGTGCATGTTATAGCGAGGCTAGCAGAGAAAACGAATCTACGTATGTCTCAAGATTCAGTGCAGATACAAAGGTATAGAATATGGTGTTGGGCATCTCACGAAACAAAGAGGAAACAGAGCCTTAGACATGGATACCGGTGTTAAAACCGGAGCAAGAATCCCAACAATCAGCATGGAAAAGAAAGTATTCATTCTCCTTAAATCATGACAAACTATATCTGGATAAATTCAAGACGATTTTGCTTGGCAATTGAATGATTTTACTGATCTGCTATATATTTCTGCTAGATAATCTAGAAGGAAGAATGCATATGCGTACTGCAAGAATATTTCTTTAGGAGATTCTACGCAAGAAGCTTATCTGCTCATGATTCATGAGTCATGAACATTAAGACTGATCCAGTGGTAACTTTCATGCCCAACGGCTTCAGGAGTTTAAATTCCTAGTCAGAGTTCACAATATATACAAAACACTATATCCACAATGGCATTCTCAAACTTAACAACCCCCATTTGACATGAAAGGGCAGGCGAAATGATAATTACCTGCCAAAAGCAGAAGAAGACGATCCCTTTGATGCACAAGAATTTGGTGAGCGGTTTGTGTGGTGCCAGCTCTTTAGCAAACACATGGTAGAAGGCGATGAGAGAATACAAAGCCAGTGACACTGAAATGTTCAGAATTATTGTGAATGTCCAGCTAACCCAGCTGGGATACACACCAAGAAGTTGAAGAGTTATCATCAAGATGGAGCACACAGGGCGAATCACAACAAATTGCCATGTCCAGTACTTGAGAAGCTTCAAAGTATGATGGTTCAGACGAACAGTGCGAGGCTGCGTTGTTCGATAGATACAAGTCAACATATACCTCAGTTAGTGAAGGTTAACAAAACTAAGGTAACTACAAATAAATCCAAGGAAAATTAGCTATACACGTGCATTTGCACACACTACAACTGGAAGATGGTGGAAAGACTAAGAATTTGGATATACTGCTAAAGATCCATCCCAAAGAGAATATGAGTTCGTTAAGCATAAAATTGAAGTCGTGGTATCAGAAAACATTCTCAATTATCACTAGTTAAATTAACTAAAACAACGAGAATCCGAGAAGAAAATTCGTTTACCATAAAAAGAGTCATGGGAAATGAATGGTGAATCTCCCGTCCTTTGATTTCATCTGGCACGATGTTTTTACTTATGGATATGTTCAAGTAGCTGTACAGCAAAGCCAAAAACTTGGCTATTACCTGCACATATATGATGAACTCAAGAAACTCAGCACTAATAATATGCTAACACAACCTCAAATCTTACTTTTTTCTTCGTTATACAAGATGAACAACTACATCTCCCAATGTCGAAATATTACCAAAGCCTCGTAGCATTCCTTGATCGAATCCAAGACCGTGAACGAAACTTTGCTTCCCTGGTAATCCAACAAGCCCACAAAGGAATCAATGGCATATAAGGGGGCCATAAGTATGATGATTATGATGGCCTTTTGCTCCTTTGGCTTATTCCAGCATAAAAAATGCTCTGAGAGAAGCTGTAGTGAGAAATGCGTTGTAACCATCATACAGAAAGTGGAACCCAGAAGAACAAGTTGTGCAGGATTTGCCATTTTTCTCTGGTTTTTGGGTCTTTAACCACAAAAGTGCTGATTCAAGAAGCACCTGCAAAAGGATTCGGATTTAAGAAAAGCACAAAATCCATTTCACAAATCACAAAACCCAATTCGAAAATCATAAACTTGTGACGACCCAAGTGATAAAATTTTCAAAATTTTCAGAATCCCAAATTTAATCAGGCGACAAAGAGACAGTGCAACACATAGCACAAAACATATAAAAAAAGTAAGCTAAGTCAACTGTGAAGTAATGCTAAAGGTAGAAGAATGAATGGACTGACTGGCTGTTTGGTTGCAGAGAAAAACGCTTGCTTCTTCCGCTGCGAAATTTTCTAGCGTTTCTGGAGAGCTATGAGAAAATACGCGACTGGTTTGTTGGTAGGTCGGACTGAGATTATTGGGTGCTGAGAGATGGAAGCGATTGGAGCTCTTTGCACTTCCAACGATTGCAGAAATTTAGCTGAAGAAACGAGATGGCACATTTAAATTACAGTTATAAATGTATAACATACGTTTAGACCTCAATCAGCGGGGATAGCTCAGTTGGGAGAGCGTCAGACTGAAGATCTGAAGGTCAGGTGTTCGATCCACCTTCACCGCATTTTAGTCTTCTTTTTAAGTCCATTTCTGCTTTTTATTTTTCCCACTACCATTTTTATATATTCATTTTAATTTTTTTAATATTAGAGATAAATTAAAATCTATTAATGTCATGCATCTTTTGTTTGTATTTTTTAATTCATTTTAATTTTTTTAATATTAGAGATAAATGAAAATCTGTCAATGCCATGCATCTTTTGATTGTATTTTTTAATTTTGAATATTTAAAACTTAGGTGATTTTCGATCTGATATCTTTCGACAAAAAACTAATATAGTAATATAACAATGTAAATAGTGTGTAAAGCGCATTAGATCTTCATGAATGATGTGGAAGCAGTTGATGAAGTCATCTTGTTTAGCCGGCAAAAATATATAACTCATTTTGAAATTCAATGTTATGTCTTCATCATGGTCTCCTAAATCGACTGTATCTCATAATCAAGTCCGTAACTAAACAGAAAATACTACCATAATCAACATAGTTATCAAATCCTTCCGCTTGCAAACATTGCGTCATGGCCATGGCTCATAAGACCATATCCAACCGAAGGAGGGCCAGATGGCTCGTTTTACCCCGCTGGCCCTCCAAGAAATTAAGTCATCTCCAACCGAGGGTTGGCCAGATGGCTCGTTTTAGTTATTTGGCCCTCCAAGATATTAATATTTTAATGAACAGTACATGGTCATATTTGCCTTCATCTCCAACCGAGGGCTAAATGACCATAGGACTTGTTTTAGCCCTGTCACAAAAAACTGTCTCCAATAGAGGGCCAAAGGGCCATAGGGCCAAACATAATTTATTATTTAAATTTAATGTTGTTTCATGTTACTTAATTTAATTTAATGTTGTATAATGACTTAGGAAGTTATAGGAAAAAAATAGAATTAAAAAAAAATATATGAAACAAATTTTGCAAAATAGAAGTTATAGGAAAAAAATGGAATTTAAAAAAAAATATGAAACAAATGTTGTAAAATAGAAGTTATAGGAAAAAAAATAGAATTTTAAAAAAATATGAAACAAATTTTGTAAAATAGAAGTTATAGAAAAAAAATAGAATTAAAATAGAAGTTATAGGAAAAAAAATTGTAAATAAAAATAAATAAATATAACTATAAAAAAAATTCAAAAATTACGGCTAGTTGATGTCAGCTAGCCGTTGCATTTGAAAATTTGGCCTAGCATAACCAACAGGAATATACATATTATTGTCAGTTATATCCAACAGGAATGCTCACATTTCTGGCCAGCCTGGGGCTGGTTGGATTGGGCCAGCCCTTTGGCCATTTCAGATTTCGTGGGCCCTAAGAGCCCTCTGGCCTAGCTCTCGGTTGGAGACGGTTTTCTGGCTATTTTCGGGCCTCTAGCCCTCTGAACCCTTCGGCCATCTCCAACCGAATGGTGCAGAGGGCTGAAAACCGTCTTCAACCAAGGGCTAGGCCAGAAGGCTCGTGGGCCCCACATAATTTGAAAGGGCCAAAGGGCCAACCGACTGGCCCAATCCAACCAGCAAGCCAGCCTCGGGCTGGGCCAGAAATTCTAGCATTCTTGTCGGATATAACCGACATGAATATATATCCGATAGGAATTCTAGGCCAAATGTCAAATGCAACGACTAGCTGATGTCAGCTAGCCGTTATTTTTGAATTTTTTTTTGTTTTACAGTTTTATTTTATTTTACACAATTATTTTTCCTATAATTTCTATTTTTTTTCTATAACTTTCTATAACTTCTATTTTACAAAATTTGTTTTATATTTTTTCTAAATTATATTTTTTTCGTATAACTTCTATTTTACAAATTTTGTTTCATATATTTTTGAAGTTCTACTTTTTTCCTATAACTTCCTACCTAAGCCATTATACAACATTAAATTAAATTACGTAACATGAAACAACATTAAACAATATGAAACAACATTAAGTTGTATTTGAATTTAAGTTGTAGTTTTTAAATAATAAATTATGTTTTGCCCTATGGCCCTTTGGCCATTGGTTGGAGACGATTTTTTGTGACAGGGCTAAAACGAGCCCTATGGCCCTTTGGCCCTTTGTTGGAGATGGAGGCAAATATGGTCATGTACTGTTCATTAAATTATTAATTTCTTGGAGGGCCAGAGGACTAAAACGAGCCACCTGGCCAACCTTCGGTTGGAGATGGCCTAATATTTTAATGAACAGTGCAGGGTCATATTTCTTACCATCTCCAACTAAGGGCCAAAGGGCTCGTTTTAGCCCTGTCACAAAAAAAATCGTCTCCAACTGAGGGCCAAACATAATTTATTATTTAAATTTAAAAACTACAACTAAAATTTTAAAAATACAACTTATATATATTTCAAGTCAAATGTGAGAGGTTTTATTTAGAGTATAAAAAAAATAAAACAAAAAGAGGAAGTGGGTGGGAGAGTCTCACATCGGCTGTGGGAGAGGAAGTATAAAAAAAATGGAAGTGGTGGGAATCCCACATCGGTTGTGGGAGGGATTTGAGCAAGTTCTAAAGCTTATAAAAAGAACACCCAAACATTCAACCAAACATACTTTATGGGTCAATAATGAAATATTTTTAAAAAAATTTGGCCCAAAAAAAATAAAAAAAATTCAAATAACGGTAACTAACGTCAGCTAGCCATTGGTTTCAAATTTATGCCCCGACCAGGGGCTAGCTGGCTGGCTCCTTTGGGCTAGCCGGTTGGCCCTTTGGCCTTTTTTTGTCCAGTAGGGTCAACGAGCCTTTTGGCCTAGTCCTCGGATGGAGACGGTTTTCGGACTATTTTTTACCTTTTGGAGATGGTCTAAATCTCCGAAAGTAGAACAGAAGGCTCTCATTTAGAGGTGCACATTTCGCAGATGAGTGATTATTTGGCAAGAAAATATGGAGCCAGTAGCAGCATAGCCGCTAAATTTGCTAGTATCATTAGCGAGACGTGTCAATTAGACAGTCATTCTTGCACATGATTGCACGTATTGAAAGATTATTCGACGATTTCTGTTTAGATATATGTTCGACGAATTGTACAGTTTTCAAAATTTTAAGTAAAGAATGTAAATGCTTCACCAAATGTAAAATTTTCACTTATCGCTCGGGCATTGTCAATTGATATAACGAGAGACAAAAATCAATGCACAATATAAAGGCCAAAATTTAGTGACTGATTTTCTTCAAGCTAAAAGTGACTGATTTTCTTGCATCGATCCAAATCAAAGAAACCATATGGAGAAGAAACTAATTTCCAAGATGCTGCGTAGTATCTTGATTCCAGGAAGCCAAGCTGACAACAGCAGTAACAGAAATACGCAAAATTTAGTGTCACAATTTTGAAATCAAGTAGTTTGATTTACTTCTGAATTTAGAGGAGAGTGATATTAGTATATTACGGTCATTAGATGCAAGAAACTCCAGCGTATAACATAAAAACAAGGTCTGACATACCTTTATGTAAAAAATTGAAGTGAGATTGATGCCGCTCCGCTTCTTTTGTGTTTTTGAACGACTGCGGTGAGGATATTTCTTGAGACTGCCATAACTGTACAGTTTAAATGTAATTTCTTGTATGGCAAACAGAAATTCTTGGTGTTCCTGGAAACGTTCCACTTTACAACTCTGCTACCGTCATTGCAACGTTTGGTTCTACATTATATGGCTTTTAAAACCTCTCCAAGAACTAGTCCCCACTGAGTCCAATGGGAGCCACCCTGCATTAAAAATCCATCAAAACGAGTATTTAAGAAGCAATAACAGTCTTGATTAAATATACCAGAGTCTGCATTTCTAACGCTTCAAACCTGCCCTTCAAAATTGCAGAATAGAAGGTCAAGTCTCAACAAGAAAAAGAGATGATAAAAAACAATCGCATACCTGGCAAAACACAGCAAATGGCTCTCTCAGTGGTCCATCGCATGAAAGCTCACTTGTACTCCCATCGATGAAGGTTCCATCAGCAAAGATCACCTGGTACATGACAACTAAAGGCGATTGAAAACGAAAGCCTAACTGCGAATTTTCAAGTCACCTTTCAAATTCAAGTTAAATTGAACAGTTGAACTTGTTAATGCAAGATCTGAAACCAATCTCGACATAAGTGCACAGAATGAGACGATGTCACAGTTGATAAAGAATTCAATAATGCTCTTCCGCTCTAATACCATGTTTAAGTTGAGCATCTAATAAAAACCAATTCAGACCAGAAAAGGAAAAAAGAAGAAAGAAAAAACCCAAACCAATTCACAATGGATCATACCCCAAGACTTTTATATACTCGACTATCCTCATTTGCACTTAAGATTAACGAGGCTTTTCATCCACACAATTTTCATTTCATGAAAACCAGACTCATAGGTTTGGTTTAGGATTAGGAGCAGTGCATATTAATAGTAGTTGCTTCTGCTGCCTGCTTCCAGGGTTGTAATGTAAGAGATGCAAAACAAATTCTGAGAAGTTATGTAAATGAAATGTAGGAGTAAATGCGGCCAGACCTCTGATGCATATCCAGGAGTTGCACCAGCCACTGGTTTGGTAAATGAACCCACTGGGGAGTTTCTCTGTACAGCCTCGCAGAAAGCAAGAAGGCGCTCACGGCTTCCAAGCTGTACGGCCTGAAAAGAATTACAAGAGTATCTGAGATGCTCTTGCTTGTAGCAGGGCATATTTCTCAACTAACATTGTCAATCCGCTAATCAAAACTGTACAACCAGAATAACATTATCATCCTACATGTACGAATAACATTCTAGAAATTAGAATAAAAGAAATAAACAGCAGCTTGCAGATACACAACTTTGTTGACCCCAGACGATGTGACTGTTCAGGCAGACCTAAATTTCTTAACCACCAAAATAATGTTTTGAAGGTTTGCTTGGCATTTATAAAGAGGGCAAAATAAGCTCTAAATACCTGGACTGTGTCATGACGAGGAATACGAGGAAGTGGCTGCACCTTATACCCTCTGGCTGCCATAACTTCAGCTACCACTAAAGTGCCCTAAGGTATAGGAAAGCAGGGAAAAGAATTTCAGTTCAAAGTTGAAGTAATGACAAATAAAATGTAAACTAGGAAATGCAGATTCCAATACCTTGATAGCCTCGCCTACCATTTGAGGTGAAAGGAACAAACCCTGGAAAAATGATCGCATAATGTCACCAGGAGTTGCGCCACAATCAACTCCAAGGCCAGGTGCAGACAGACGAGCTGATGCTGCTTTTACCCATTTTTCTCTCCCTGCAACATATCCACCACATGGTGCTATAGTCCCACCAGGATTTTTTATCAAACTGCCCGCAATCAAATCTGCACCCTGAACACCAATAATGACATTTTATTGCCTTTCATCATAAGGAATAGAGAAGGGTATATAAAATATGCACATACCACCATTGGAGGTTCAATGCTTTCCACAAATTCACCATAACAGTTATCCACCATGACCAAGCAGTTAGGATTCTGCGTCTGGAATGGATAAATACAAATGGAACAACAGTAAACTTTCCAATACAAAGGGAAAAATGATTGCCAAGAGTTAACAATAATATGTTTGATATATATCCCTTTCAGGCTACTCCAGAATAATAAATTGAACTCATATATATTAACAACAGTGGAAGTGTAGAAAATCTTTATACACCCCAGTATTCTGGCTACTCAAGGTGAAAACAACACCATTTTGTTAAAATGTCATGCTATCTAATATAGAATGACACCACCTTTAATCTGATCATGATACCTATTGTCACTCAGACCATGATTAATGCAGATATTCACTTCCATGACACACTCTGGTTACAAAGCCAGTTCCATGAAATTCATAATGGGATAGTCAAGAAACTTACCTTAATTATCTTAATTGCTCGCCCTATCTCATCTACACTTAAACTCCGACGCCATGAATAACCACATGACCTCTGTATGAGCGCACATTTTGTTTCAGGTCTCAAAGCATGGATAAGTACATCCCAGTTAAGGCCGCCATCTTCAGCAAGCTAAAATGACATCAGATATGAGATAGTTCAAAAAGCACACCAAGAAATCTAAACAAAAATCTTTCAATGTAACTAGTTACATACTGGAACTTCTCGGTATTTCACTCCAAAATCTGTCAGGGACCCCATTCCATGAGAGTCTCTCTTTCCAATAACTTCCTCCAAGGTGTCATAGGGAGGACCAGCAACTGCCAAAAGCTGACATGTAGATTAGTTGAAAGTCTAAACATATTCCAAGGAAAAAGGTGGACAAAGAACAATTATGTAGCTGCAGATAATTTTTCAACACGGAGTGCATCTGCATCAAATTAACAGCTCACCTCATCCCCTGGCCTTAGAAAAGCAAATAAAGCACATGTTATAGCATGAGTTCCTGAAAAAAACTGAATGTATTGGAGAAGAGGATTAACAAAGCATTGTATAAAACCCCATAAAGCAAACACACCACACTATATATGGCAAACCTGTGAGCGAACTATAGCAGATTCAGCCCCAACAATTTCAGCAAAAGCTCGGTCCAGCGCTTCACGTCCCCCAGCTTCATCATGACCATAACCAGTGCATCCAGCAAAGTGCTGATTATAGACAGATGACAATGGTCAAGATACCATAAACGAGAAAGTTAATCATCTTATAATTATCAGTGAAGGGTAAGAATTTGATGAAGTCAAGAGTTTATTGAGAATTTTTCGACTTTTTTACAGAATTAGCGCATTGGTTACATATGGAAAGAAAACAGTAAGGCACTATTGTTTCAATTCATGTATTATAACAACTACTATAACAAAAAAAGTCTTTTGAACAAAGAACAAATCTAGTCACGCTTCTACTTACAAACATAGGCAGAAAAAAATATGCACATAAACAAACAATGGAATGAGATGTATAGATAGCTGCTGCTAGTAACATGTTGATCCACTCTATGCATTCTTCCTTCTCAACGATTACATGAACCATCTTCGACATTATATCCGAATTAAACAAAAAACTACTTACATGTGATCCAACTCGAGCATTCTGGAAAGCTTTAAGAACACGGGTGGTATTGCGTGCAACCAAATTATCCACGGCTCTGAACTCTGAATACAACGAGTCCACTGCGTCTGAAACCTGCATTGCACAGAAATGAAAGCACTTGGGCTCTTATCACAATGAAGCTTTTAGTGCTTAAACCAAACATCCAGCCTTCCAAGCTCCACATAATTCCGAGCTTGGTAATTGAATCATACACAAGTTAAGAAAGCAATTAAGGGTAATATGTAATTGCAACAGAAATTAAGGAAATATTAATGAATGGAAGATGGGTTAGTTTAGTTGCTCTGAAATTCATGGAAACATAAATAACAGCAAAAATTTAAAAAGGGTTAATCTTTCTCCTACCATTACCAAATTTTCTAAGCAACCAAACAGAAAACTGACAGGCAAAGTAACTGAATTTTTGAGAGAACACGAGCAGCAATAAAAGCTAAATACTTAGAATTTTGATTTCTAATAAATTCCTGCAATGCAGAAAACTACCCATCAAACATGAACTTGAAGCAATATATATACCTCTGGAACAAAAGGAGAGTCTTTCGGATGAAAATGGTGATTGGTAGGGACTGAGAGTGGAGAGCTTGAGCGAGTAGTAGCCCTGGGTACAGAAGCTCTGGGAGTGAGCGTAGGATAAGCAGACGTGGCGCAGGATAAGGCCCACATCGTCAAGTCCTTTGAAGGAGACGCCTGGTACAGTTTCTTTGCGGTCGTTTGGACTTTTGAGCGCTTGTGGATTAATTAATCATCAAATAAAAGGATTTGGATTCCACCCATAAATTATTTTAAAATTTTTATTTAAAATTAAATATAAACAGTACTTGATAATTTATGATCGCACAATGTACATATAAATTCTCACAAAAAGGATCCAAAGGGAAGCCTCATCCCCAATGAAACGTTTTCTGTCTGACCCAAAAAAAGTAAGTGCTTTTTAATAAAAACAAATATTTAAAGTTTAATAGTTGTTTTTATACGATAATAGACGATAAATTAACTACGAACTCGTTATTTTCGATATTCAAAATTCAACACCCATGCTCCAAAAATGGGACGAGAAAACTGCTATGTCCCTTACCATCTCAAAGCGGCCGAACAATGAGAGGTTTCAATTTTCTTCAATTTGTGTGTTATTTTCTTTAGTGGTTCAGTATTTTCTTAAATTACTTGTGTTTTCTTTCCAATCATTTAACTAAATCAATCAAAATATTGTGCATTTTTTTTTGTTTGTTTGAAATGGATTCAAGCTAGTTAGGTTTTGAAGGTTTTTATTGAAAAATCAACACAAGGATGAGATTAAATAAAAGATGTTGGCAGCAGGGCCGTCTCTGATTCAAACTTTAGGACTCATTAATTGTAAGTTTACAAATTTCATTAAATAATAAGTAAAAAGAGTTACAAACATAACTTTCACTAAATACACAAAAGCAGTTCAATCTTAGGCAACCAAATAAGAACAAATTTTTTTTTCAAAAACTTTAAGGTTTCACTTAAATATATATCATTATTATATAATAAAATGAAAAGAAAATCATTTTTAAGGTGTTATTGACACTCCTAATATCTTATTGTGCACCCCAAATTTTTATATTTAGAAAGAAAAAAATTTACACTTATAAGAAGTGCACTATGAGATTTTAAAGTGCCAATAAAAGTAATTTTTTTAATATATAACATTATTACATATAAATATAAGATACCGCTACTTAGTACTACGGTCTAGTGGTATTCCTCTTCACTTGTAAGTAAGAAATCTTAAGTTCGATTCTTGCCAAAGACGAATTTCAACCACATTATTGCTAGCCCATTGTGAGGTTTAGCCCACTCTTTACTCCTGTAGTATAAATAATCATTTGTTCAAAAAATAAATATAAGATACCCAAATTTTTTTGGGGGCTCCGTGCGATTGCACCTTTTGATCCCCATTAAAGCCGCCTCTTGGCAGTGCTGAATATGAAGGTGCTATTGTTACTATTTTATTCTGATATCTACCAATGTTTGATTATTTTTCGTTTCTTCAGAATGATAAACTGGTACCTCTTGTACATTTTTTGTTTGATCTTCAGGTGATATGAAGAAGAAAACATCCTAAGATATAGGAGAACATTTGGTGTCTGAGGCTGTAGTTCATAGTTGTATGTCGCAGGAGGACAGTGAGAGGGAGGGCTGAAGAAACATATAAAGATGCTCCATGCCCATAAGCATTTTCATTTTAGTGCAGTCTGCCAACCAAAATTGTTGCCACTAATATTTTTTTGAATGGAGAAATTGTTGCCACTTTTTTAGTTTATCTTTTTCTTCATGCAAAATTGTTACTTTTTTTTTTGAAAAATTATTGCTACATTTAAATCTGAGCTTAGGATTCATGTTATATTGGCGTGATTTATGTATGTAGGTTTGTTGTTGCTTAAATTAACTACACTCACTTCAATTTTATTTTGCGTTTGAAAGTAAATCCAAACTGAGGCAACAACTGCAACAACTATAAAAGATAAAAAATAAAAACCTAAGAAAACCCACACTAAGAGAACTCAACACTAAATAACGTTTTGAAGTACTTAAAAAATATTTTCAGGAACGTGTAGTGTCCGTGATAAAAGAAATGTCTCTTATTTTAACGGTGGTATGTGTTGATAAAAAATAACTTTGGGTACCCTAGTCGCGATAAATAATGTGAACTCCATATAAATAATTCCCCGTGATGTTAAGATGCAAAAATGCAAAACAACATAACGATTAGGTGGTTAAGGGTAAAACAAATAGCTTAGGTGGTAATCGCACAAAAATGAAAAACTCCATGCATTTTTGTTCAATTTAATAACGAGTGCTAAGAGGTTAGTTATGAAAATAAGTCTCAGCAACCTTAATTTTATGTTGACGAGGTCAATGAGCACATTTTTTTTCCTTGTAGTCAATTTGTGTAACTGGCAATATTACTCAGTGACAAAATTGTTATTGATGAGAAACAAAACATTGTTATTGATGAGTAACAAGACATTGTTATTGATGAGTAACAAGACAATCTTAAATCTGAGTTCTTGTAATTAGTTTCTATCTTCGACTTGCGTATATAAATTTACCATATGCAAACTCATGAATTTTTTGAAAGTTACTAAATATAAATTGTAATACTTGTTAGTAAATAATAGTTATAATTGAGTTTAGTATCGTGGACTTATAATTAAACAAAGTATTAAAGTAATAATTGTACAAAGAAGTTGAGCTTGACCCTAAATCCACAAGACACTCCCTACTCACAATGACTAGATAGCAAGTAAAAGTTATAGTACTTGTTACTAAGTAATAGTAACAATAATAGTTACTGGGTGACATCAACTAAATGGAATTATGAAACACATATATAGTAAACAATTGTTATATATATATATAATAGTGTAACCCTATCCATACCAACACTTAGCGCTTATGCTAAAATCAAATCAAGTAACGTTTCTTTATCTCACTTTAGACGGCCAACCTAGTATACTAGGTAATAGCATATTTCTTTGCATTTTCTTAGTTGGTCAATGATAATTTTTTTTTTCTTTGAAATTCTTCGTCGGCATTGATTACTATTTTATTTTTTACCTTCTATTCTTTGTTTGCAATTAAATTTGAATTTTAATCAGAAGTGCTCAATCGCATAGTACTACTAAGTAAAAGTCACACGTGATGAGAAATGATTGGGAGGTTTTCAATATTTATTTCCATATCACATTTTTCATTTTCTTTAGATGTATTTAATATGTATAACTTAGCCACGTAGCTGGTGTATCAGTCTGTGAGAAGTAGACGAGTGAATCCTCTTTTCATTTGTCCATTAATGCACACTTTGGAAAGTGTGTAAATTTGTTGTACTATTCTGGCCGTGAGAGCAAATATTGGCCAGTCTTGCATGTTGCGGTTTATTCTTAGATTTGAATTTAATTATAATTCTTTATATGTGAAAGGGGGCTTTAGTTCTTCTCTCCATTCATGTATTTAGGCTCTTTTTGAGAATCAACAATAAGTGAGATTTAGAGTGAGGAAAGACAAATATTTTATATAGATTTTTACACCCAAACAACCTTGAAGTGAAGCTTAGACATCAGATATATATGCTCAAAATGGCCCGAGGTAACTGTAATCTATTCAAGATTTTTTAGAATCATTCATGAAGATCAAATGTCATGCATGTTTAATGATATATGCAATCTGCTGTGATATGTTAAGGGAAATGATTTTCATACCCTCATTTTCTTCTTTTGAACATTCTTGTTTATGTATATCCATTAATTTTTTATTTATTCATTCAATCCAATAGTAAAAATAAACTGAGGTGTGTAAGTAAAGCAAAGGGGTGTGAAAAATCGTATCTTTGTTGATCTATGGTCGTCTTTTGATGCACATGCCTTTGAACTGACCAGTTTTTTTTTTTTTTTTTTCCAATTTTTTACTATTTTATAGGATCCGGATTAGATCTAAGAGCTTTATATGAGGTTTATGAATTTATATAACTTTTGTTAAGAAACAGACTTTAATTGATCTATTTTCCTAACCACGATTGTATTTCGTTTAGTTGTGTTTTTTGTCTATATTTTAGTGTTAACTTTCCAAAACCTTACCCAAATAATTCAAACTTAGTGCATTTTAATTGAATAATTATTTGAATTTTTTTTAATAATTATCGTATATGAGATTAGAACTTATGATAAGGCCTGGTTTGATACTGAGGTGATTCTGAAAAAAGATGGGAGCTTTTTTTTGTGTTTGATAAACATTCAGCTTCAGTTTTTTTCCACAGTTTTGGGTGAAAAACGCCAAAAACAAAAGGCTGCAAAACCCAGCTTTGAAAAACCGGCTTTTTTTCACATATGTTTTACATAAAAGTTTACCAAACACTATAATACTGTTTTTTTTCTTTTCAAAAGCATTTTTACAAAAAAGTTTACCAAACACTCTACAGCTTTATTTCACAACCGTTTATTCTCACAGCACAACAGAAGCAGTTTTTTTTTCAAAGCACAGTAATACCAAACCAGCCCTAAATCTAATGGGTTTTACCAATAAAATTTACAACGCAACTTACAACAAAAGCACTTTAATTTTTGATCTGTTTGGGTGGGATAATTAAAAGTGTGTGCTTGTCCTGTTAGATTTTTTTCCCTATAAGTACTTCTGCATAGCTTCGCAGGAATACTTGAGTTTTATGTGCACTTCAAAACATGTCTTTTCTTTATAAGTGCACTTTTCATATACATACCTCATCTATTGGTAGAAAAGAAAAGACATGTCTATAGTATAATGCCACATTTTTGCTCACCACTCTCAAGTGATGGTTATGCTCATCATCCTTTTTAGCATAATTGGATGAGTTTAAATTTTAAAATTTGTGTTTTTTCACTACACAGATCTTCACACTGTAATAAATATGGTGGTAAGAATCACCATTGCTTGAGTGTGATGAGCAAAAATATTTCCATATTATAATTTGAAGTATATACATAAAATTGTCCTAATCCTAATCAATGGTCCTTAATTATTTGCTCTTATTCCTTATTTATTAGTAATTAACTCAAATTGCTTTTGTTTAGACTTCACAGTTCATGATTAGGATAGGCACAATCATTCATAAAAAATTACGTAAGTGACATTGAAGAAACATGCATATTGTTTAGACCTTTAAAATGGAACTTAAAATACATTGAACCTCACATATTGTGGTTATTTTGAGTAGAAAAATATGTGCATATCAACAAAATGCGTATGTGTACGTATATATACCAGAAAAGTTTCGTAATAAATTTTGAAAAGTGTTATTCTTCACACACTTCAATTTTTACTTCTCACACTCTTGAAATGTTTGCCATTGATATTTGTCAATTTATTCGATCCGACAGCCGAAAATTGAGAAGGGTGTGTGAGAAGTAAAAATGAGTGTATGGATAATACTACCCTAAATTATATTCAGGTAATTAGTGGTACCAATCAAGTACTATCAAAGGCTAGTTGATGAATCACCACAAGGTGGCCTAATGGTTGGAAATGAATTTTAGACCCGTATTCCACAAGGTACGTCCTGAGTTTGATTCATGATGCTCGTGAATAGCATGATGGTGGCTAGGGATGACTGAATGCCTTTGTGAGTCTTTTTGACCCCTAAAAGGGTGGACTGCAATGACGAAGCCCCAACTGATCCTTTTTAAGAAGAAAAAAGCTAGCTGATGAAGAAAGCAAACTGCATGTCTAAACAAAAGCGTTCCGTTTTTAGAAAAACCTCGCACTTCTAACGTGGAAACTGATTTTTATACACTCAATTCTACGGTCAAGAAATATAGAGAATGTGTAGGGAGAGAAAATAGTGTGAATAAGTTTTTTGATCAATTGTCAAACATGTATCCACCATAGCCACCCCCACCTTCTCTCTGTCTCATCATTTCCACGTTTTTCTGCCTCTGCATGGTTGTTTAGGTGTCATTGACGAGTGCATTTCGGCTTCATTACAACATAAGAAGGTTTCAAACACATCAAACCCGCGATAAAAATTCTCACTTCATGTCTTTGTGCTATTTCTAATGAGTTTTCATTGATTAAGTTGATTAATTTCGATACGTATTGATCCAGATCATCTTTTCTAATTATTTTCATCGGACTGGTGCTTTTATTTTTTTGAGTCACAGGTGCAACGAGATCCAGAAATTCATCTGCAGCTGCAAGAAGAGGTATCGAGATCAGACATGAAAATACAGAAATCATGTTCACGGACGAAGATATTAAACCAGTCGAGAACTTATATGGACTTGAGCGAGGTCCAAATTATATTGAAGTCGTTTGTGGCTGTACGAGCAAGAAGTACGGCGATTCTGTTGGAAAGCTGAGAATTTCCTCCACAGGACAGTTTTCGATTATTTGCCAATGTCTGTCACCATCTTGCAACGAAGGTACTCACTCTAATTTATCGAATTCCCTGATATGGTATCGGTCCATCGGAGAGGTGCTTGTTTTAAGCCTCAAATCTGCATTTCCCACTTCATTTTTAATTTGTAAGTTGCACACACACACACACACACACACACACACAGCCCTACATTATTTTCGATCAGTTTGCACTTCTCTATCTCTGGACGGGAAACGATGAAGCTGCATGTCATGAAGCTAACTTTGATACACAGTACATTGTTGGCTTATTTCTTGAGAACTAAGTAAGCTTTATGTGCAATTAACGCAGTCGGGGTCTTACAAGAGAGGGGGAAGTTGACACCAGAGGAATTCGAGAAGCATTCTAAAGAAGGGGGACCCAGAAAATGGAAGAGCAACATCTGGGTTACGATGGACGAAGATGGTCAGAAAGTACCACTGTGGAAAACTGGGCTGATGAAATTCTACAGACATGCCTCAAACGAAGGCCAGTTAGGTTCTACCATTCGGCGACGATGGAACATTCACAGGGATGAACTGCTGCGCTGCTTCAAGTGCAAGAAAGAACGCAGGTTTCGCCTGCGGACTAAAGAAGAGTGCAGAGCCTTCCATAACGCCTCAAGGAATAGAAGGTGGAAATGTGCTGATCATCCTTATGACAAGTCAGTTCCTCTCCTGATTTTCCGTTTTAAATTTGTATGAAGTGAACATTCAGTTTAATGTATTGTGTCTTTTGCAGATTCAAAATCTAACATCATAACATGTTTGATTGTCGGTTGTTATATCACTTTTCGGAAACTCTAATCGTGCTGCTAATTAAATTAGGGTTTGCAATATCACTTAGTAAACCTTATTTATTTATTTTGCATGATATAGAATAAAGTGTGGTGATGAGGAAGAGCGTGAAACTCGGAAGAGCTGCAGGAGTTGCCCTCGAGCTTCGGCATGCCAGGGTTGCACTTCGTGCGTGTGTTTAGGGTGTCTCAATTGCCGCTACTCGGACTGCAACTGCCGCACCTGTGTTGATTTCATGCACAACGCCAAACCCTAATTAAACTCATCCCTCCTTGTCTTAGCTTTAATTACCTCCTTTTGCTTCGATTTCAGAACAAGGTTATGGCTTATTTCTTCCTCCTCCTACTATCCATGTTCATTTGATGAGTTTATGTTACATATTATTTTTAGTACTTCTACTGCATGTTTACTTGGAATCGGAAAAGTCGTGAATCATAGAATGCAATGAAAGAACAGATTTTGAGATCAACTAGCCCCCCTATTTGATATGATTTCGTGTATTAGATTAGAGATTTAATTATGTGTATAAATGTCTGCTTAAACACATGAAAGTCAAGAATCAGAATAACTTCGATACTATACTCATGCAAGTAAAATTGTGGATGAAGAGAACCCAATACTTTAAAGTTGGGAGGGTACCACAAGGGTGGTTTGTACTAGTGCCCATGTTTAGAATTAGAAAATAGACACAAATTCCAAGAAAACTTGAGAAACTAGACACAAATTCCTCTAAACTTTGCCACCAATAACAAATTTGCGCCATCGCACTTTTCGAGTAGAACGCACAACGGTTTAGTAACCTCTCAAACACCCGATGAAATAAGAACAAGCTCATCAATGCATCAATACACATGCTATATAGAAACGAGGAAGATAAATAAGAGAGTCTGCATATTCAGGATGAAATATGAACAAAGACAAAGAACTTGACATACAAATATATTCGATTAACTTTCAATGTCTATCGATATTCTGTTCCCTATTAATATGGGAAGGTGTACAAGATCTTCAACCTAATCAAAATTTCATACCCGCATGAATGGTTGATGACTCTTCAGTCAACCCGCTACCTGAATCAAGGTCAGACTAAAACATGTTCTACAAAAATGCATAAAATGAGTTTTCAAAGTTTGACTCCAAGAGATCAATTTCTCTTAAACCAAATGAATTGCCTAAATGGCTCAATGATATACAGAAGTGTGCACCTGAACATGAAACTCCAAACGATGCACAAAAGTCTTTGAAACTGCAAGCAACCTACTGCCGCCCGGCAGACATGCGATTCCTTCCCCTTCCTCTTCGAGCATTGCCAATGCTAACTGCCAAGGAGTTACCTACAGTTCCTATGGCACTAGGTCCCATCAGCTTCAAGCCGAAAACTTTCACCAAGTATGATAGCCTACTTTCATCTCCTCCTGTCACCAGTTCTAACCCACATGCTTGCTCACGAGATATAAATGTGTAAAGTTGCAATGGTATGGTTAAGGCATTTTGGGAGCTGCTTGTTAGCTCTTGTTTATAACTGTTTTCACTACTCCCAACACCAACTCTCATAAATCCTATTGATTTTGGGTCCTCTGTTGAAGGATCAAATACACATGAAAAGTTCCCAAATTCCAAATCGGGCTTCTCAAATAGATCTTCCAGCATATCATTGCTTGATCCAACATTCTTTTGTATGACTTTCCTCAAATAGTTTTGACTACGTCTTGTGGCACGATATATGCACGAAGCCTCTCTTAGGCCACTCAGAAAGGCCCCATGCATGGTAGCTGGATGTTGCCTGGTTGTGGCCTCACCTGCAAAGAACAGCCGGTTTCCCACACTTTCTGCGAGCAAATCATAGTCACTGCCAGATGACTGTACTCTAACATGAGAATATGAACCATAGGAAAGGGGATCACCACCCCACCTTGTACAAATGGTTTGAATTGGATTAGGTACATCAATGCCCTTAGGAGTATATATACCTGAAGTGGGAGTGAAAATTGAAAACTAAAATCTATAAGACACGAAGGAAGATCTAGATGGAAGCTTTGCAAACTTACCCAAAAAATGATGACACAGAAAAATGAAAAGAAGGGAACCACAAATCAATCATTTACTGATAAAAACATACCTCTGAGGACGCTTAAAACTCGATGGAGCAATATTGATGGCTCTGTGCACTCAAATGTCTCTGCAGCTTCTCCCGCCACCAGTGCAATAAGAACTGGACCTCCAGATACAGTATGGTATCCATAGAACAAAAAGAACTCTCCACGTTGATGGCTATGTTCATTGAGACATCCAAAAGTATCTAGTTCTTCACCCCAGAAAACATGAGGAAAAACCATAGCTACTTTGTTCAGCAGACCAAATCCCAACCTTTCAATTGCTGCGAGCTTTCTTTGGGGCAACTCGGGTTCAAATCTGATAGAACCCTTTTTCAGAACTCCAAGAGGAACAGTGCATAGGACCATGTCCCCTCGAAACACTTGGTCCCCTGCAATAACTTCAACCCCTTCATCTCCATACCTAATAGTATTGACAGTCTTTCCATAGAATATGGGAACTCTTTCACACAGTGCTCTGATCAATCTCCCATTACCTCCAGCAAGAAAACAGTGGTCCCCACCCATTTCATAAGGATCATCCTGATCCCAGTAGGCAGCTGAGAGATTTGATAGACATCCAGCATTTGCATATTCCAAATTTGCAAGATGCCAATCAAGAAGTTGCTTCTCGTAAGTGCTTCTAGCAACAGAATACAACTGCCTCAGTTTCTCCAAAACTGAACCCAGAGATATATCATTTCCAAACCCACCCATTGTCTGTCGGAGTTCCATGACTTTGTCAAGCAACTTATTAAAGATGATTTCAATGTTAGAGTCAATGTCCTTATCAACAGGTGCCCCATCAGGTTTGTACAAAGGACACTTATCTCTGACCTTATGAAGCGGAATAGAAAGTTGCCTCGCCAGAACTCCAAGTGGGTTAGCATGGATGCCAGTAATGACACTGCCGCCAAGATCCACAGCAGAAAACTTTCCATCCTTCCCCATCTTTTGGGTGTAGACTCTTCCACCTGGTCGATTCCTACCTTCTAAAACAGCCACCTTGAAACCCAATTGCATAAGCTGCCTTGCAGCCGCTAGTCCAGCAAGTCCCGCACCAACAATGATGACAGACCCTTCAGTTACCTCCTCTGGCATATTAGCCATAAATGCTGGTGCAACCCCAAAATTGATGTATCCATTATACAAAAGAAAATCATAAGCTGAAGATATCAAATGCTCATAATCACCACTCACAGTTTCTTTAATCTGCCCTTTTGAGAGCCACACTCGCACATTACTCCGCCATCTTACTAAAATATGATTTCTCACAACAATGTAATCATTCTGCTGCTTCCCACCCAACTCGGTGACCACCCCAGCTTGTTTTTCCTCCTCAAGCAGCTCATCAATGGGGAACCCGAGGGACAGTGCTATCATGGCCTCTGTTTCAGTCTCTTTCTCCAAATCCACCTTTGTTCCCTTCCTTTTCTTAAAAGTACCACCTAAATGCTTCTCTATTATATCATCCATCAAATTCTCATCATAATTGCGCAAACTTGCTTTCTTCCTCAGAGACCGCTTAGAAACAGAACCATCTGAACCCGGTGTCTCCATTGCCCTAGACCGTGCCCTCTCCACGACAACTTCTTAACCCAAATCAAGTAATCAGCTCAAAAACAAATAAAAAACACAACACCCCATATTGGCATTTCATTTCAAGGAATTCCCTCACGACCCATTAACAGCATGTTTTCGGATTCTCGAATTGAGACATTGATTATCTTTACACACAAATTGAACAGCAAATCCACATATATCGATCCATATCCTCAAATCCCATGTTGTTTCTAACCCCAACTACGGATTTCAACCAAGAAAGTCACTGCTAATATCACTCAGACTGACAGTACGTGCTACAATTAATTTAAATTCGAGTCCTAATTTCCCCAATTTTGTACCCAAAATTCAATTCAGCAGTAGGTGTAAAATACAGTAGAAGTTTGTGTAAATTAGGGAAATTGAAAGTGAAGGGCGACTCACCTGGTTGGACCGAGTTGAATCGGAAACGGGACGATTTGGAAGGGTTTGTCCAGTAGGAGTTAGGGTTTTTTCTGGTGCGAGCATACGAAACGAGTTAACCGAAATGGGGGATTGGAGGGAAATAAAGGGACGGTGGGCTTAGAGAATGATGATCAATGCCGGACTTGCAAAAGAGGAGATCCACTCACGAATCGTTTGGGCCGGAACTTGTAGACAAGATAATTGTTTTAATTAACTTTGTTCAAAAAACCAAAAAATAAAAAAAAAAACATAGTTTTAACCAACTGAAATCCAAGTTACTTTTTATGCTCATTTATTTTCTTTACTGTTGTAGGGTAAAATCCGCCATTTCGGTGTTACAAGCACACCAAAATTTGATTTCCTATAAGTACCTATAAATAAAATTTATTTCTTAAAATAAATTGTTAATTAGTACTATGATGAGGAAAAACATCTGATTAACCCTTTATAATACTATTCTTGTAGTTGTTTCCTTAACGTTAGTGAACCTAACAGATATCCAAGGTTGAAAACGTTAAGTAGTTATTTGTAATGTTTTAGAAGGTTAAGATCAATTTAAAATCACCCTAGTGGTTGGGTAGTTATACGAACTTAATCCTTGAATTTAAAACCTTCTTAGGCCATTCTTTGGGGAAGGACTTATATGAAACGGGTTTACTATGTCACGTACCTAATAATACATTGCCAAGTGCAAGTTTTCTCCACATGGTAATATATTATTGAATTGAGGCGCTAGGTAGCGATGAATCTGTTTCACGTAAGTTGCTCTCTATTTGAAGAATGCCTATCCAGAGATATTAAAAGATGGACTCAATTAGGAGGATCCCTAAATAAACAAATGTTTATGTTGTGACCCTAAATCCGTGAGGTTATTATTGTCAGAATATGTAGTATAGATTCACTGCCAGGTTGCTAACAAAGAACATTACTCTTAACAAATAACATGAACAAGGTGTTAGTTTTAGAGTGTTGAGATTTTACCCATGCGTCTAGGATTCGAAAATTCTTCCTTTCTAAATTATTGTAATAATTTCAAAACCTGCCCCTTCCTTTATTATTAAATAAAATACGAACAAGGTAAAATATTGTTTAAGTTCACAGGATAATTTCCTCATTGAGTTTTTAATTCAGACCAAAATCTCAACTGGGTTAGTCAATTTCCTCGTCGCTGCCTCCCAGCATGGAAGAAATCGTTCAAATTTACAAGCTGGTCAATTTCCTGGTCTTTGAGCAAAATTTGTATTTGGGATTTTGATTTTCGGTTTCTCTGCAACCCATGTATGATTTGCTCTAGAAAGCCATGAATTTTTCAATTATTTTCATACTGCTAAAAGTGATCGTGGTGGCTCGCAGGTGTCAGGTTTTTTTTTTGAAGTAAATTAAAAAAGGCAAAATAAATAGTAGTATGTGGAAGACTTAGTCCGGCACTACATCAAATGTTTTACTGTTTTTGTACTGCTTAGTCTAAACCAAGTCAATCAACTTAGGGTGTGTTTGTTTGACTTCCCTCACTGGACTGAACTACGCTAAAAATTAGGATAATCCTGTGTTTGTTCCCTACCCGGACTAGTTTTAATGGTATTAAGAGGGACTCACCTCGACAAAACAGCTCACTAGCTGGTCTTAGCGAATCTCCCCCCGCAAAGCATAGGATTGCTAAGACCGTCTCGACTGGGTTCGCGTTCATATGTTTCGCTTCGTCAAGCGACTTCTCGATCTGACTACATAGCTTAGATTTACGTTTCACAATCTGGGTATCTTCCAAAGGCACTGCCTTGGGCTCATCGACCTCGATTCCAGACGACATGGCCTTAGGGTGAGACTTTACCTTTGCTCAATGATTAATTGGGGTTTTAAATCCTTTTAAACTGTTTTGATTAGTTTTAGTTTGTGGGTTTCCTGTTCTTTGATCGATGGTGTTTTTACTTTTCTGGGTTTTCAATTTTGTGCAGTGGCTATTTATCTGAGAGCTACTAGTGATGCTCTTGTACTCTAGCAAGCCAAATTCAAGTTTTGCCTTTTGTGGTTACATACTTACAGTATGTATATAAATCTTGCAATTATCTTGCTACTTAGAATTCGAACAAGTTTAGAATTTTGATTGTAATTGATGGAGCTGTGTGAAAATATTAGCCCTTTAAAATTTGATTATATTCTTCAGATGGTTGGCTGTTCATTATGTAGATCCTCGAGAAATTTGTTGTTTATTTGTAGTTTTGAATCCTTGGGGGTAATTGGAATTAATTTGGAAGGCTAGGAATTGAACTAGAAATAGAAGTTAGTCCAGCTTCTTAGTCCGATACTGCACCAAAAGCTTCACTAAGTTAATCCGGCTTAGTCTAGTCTAAGCCAGTCCAACTTAATCCCTGAAGCTAGTCAAGTGCAACAAACACACCCTTAGTTCCTAAAGCTAGTCAAGTGCAACAAACACACCCTTAGTTCCTAAAGCTAGTTCAATCCAAAATAATTTGGTGCAACAAACACTCCTTAATGGGTTATGTAAGTAACAGATAAAGAAAGGTTGAATAGGCATTTGATTCCTGGTCAGTTTGAAATTTGTATTCATGCATTTGTGTATCTTTTGTGACAAATTTTTGAGTAGAAATATCTTATACATTGTCCTACATTGGTCACCACCAAAAGATTCCCTGATTTTATAAGGCTTTGTCCTTATTAGAAAGTGATTGGAGTAATTGATCTTGGAGAGTAAAATTGAGTTCAACCTTGAGTTTTGAGCTTTGGTGGGGTATGCTAATTAATTGATAATTAATATATATTTAATATATAATTAATTATAAAAAATGAGCTCTTGGGCTCGGGCTCTAATAATTAAATTCCTTAATTAATTATTTTTAATGAATTTCAAATTTAATTAATTAATTTTTATACCAACAGACTCATCTTTTCAGCTGAAGTTTGAAGCGATGAAAGAACGCCAAAGAGCAAAACACTCATTTGAGAAGATGTCTCCCAAAAGACACATCTCATATTCATACCTGTCGCGAACATGCATAAATAAATTATATATACATCCATCTGCATGACATTTAGAACACAGAAAAATCAAATTCTTCTTTTACAATCCCAAACCTTCTTACTAAGAGAACCACAAAGAAATTCGCCAGAAGTGTAGTTTTTCAGTGCCAGAATATTGATTTAGATCGTTGAATCCTGGTGAAGCAGACGTCCATAGAAATACAAGCACAGAGTAGGGACGAAATTCTATTTCAAGGACATTGAGGTACACAAGCCTCGATCTTTAATTTGTCTGTTTAATATTATTTCGTTTTGTTCATACTCTGTTAAATTATTTATTTGCATTTATTATTTATTAGCATATATAAATTTATCATTGATGTTGATATTTATCCAACATCTTCGAAGTAAAAGAGATAGAAAATTTCATACATTTGACGAGCATTCAAAGTATTATCAAAGTTTCCAACAAAAGAAATAATTTTTTTTTCTTTCTCAAAGTTACAAGATGTTGGTTTACATGTAACAACATTGGCAGGAGCGAATGTGCTCCTCACTATGCGTTCAATGGTGGAGGCAGCATGGAGTCTGTTGTCCACGAACAACTTTAAAACTCCTATATATATTTGTACGTGTATTGCATTTGACTCTATAAATATCTAGGGCAAACTAAATTACAACTTCTTCTTACTACTTTTTTTTGTCATCCATACCTTTTTTTTTTTCTTCTTATGTGCGACTCTATTGTGCGCACCAAATGCTCAATGAAATGCCTCAGTTGACAAGCATTTACATATCATAGTAGTTGTTGACATATGTTTCCATAAGCCTTTAGCAGATGTCGGAAAGAATTGACAAGTACCCCATTATTTAAAAATCATATCTCTGCCTATATGCGTCAGAATTCAAATATCTATTCTCGTAATTTAAATTAGCTTAAAACTTTACACCATCATTGGTAAAAAAAAATTAAAAATAAATAAAAATAAAAAATAAAAAACTTTTCTCAAAGTCTTACAGCTCTGGTCCTAGCCTACTACATTTCTCTGACACTCTGCAATCATCCTTGATAATTTTCTTTACGATTAAGTTGTAGCTGTTAGCTCGGCTAAGTTGTACTCGTTGATTTAAGGGATGCTGGCACCATAGACCAGTCACTACTAGGAATCTGAATATAGGACACGGTTTAATCCGTGCCTAATATCCATTAAAAGATTGCTAAATTAAAATACAATGGAAAGAAATTATTATATAAACAGAAGTAGTGAGGTTGCACAACACAATAATTCAAGAAACTTCCACCGTCTACAACTTTGCATCGTCCAAAACTAAAATCTTATTGATAGCACAATTTTTTATTTTAAAGAAAAAAAGGGGATGCAACACGAGAACTTCCCATGAGGTTGCCACTAACACAATCAATTGGAATTAATTGACAAAACACAATAAATAACACATTCTAATTAAGATTCCAGCAAATATTTCTCCAGAAGTTGAACGTAAGAAGTTACAGGCTGCATTGCAATCTCGCTGCTATTAACTTCTTCTTTCTCAGTCTCGTATACCACTTTCATATCAACCAATGTCTCCTGCTCTCCGATTTTCTTCAGTTGGAAAAATGTTGTCAATGCCGAAAAATTGCGCAGTGTTAGCGCCGGGCCTTTTATGACTTGTAAAGCATATCGATAATGAGACTCATCAAGTTCCACAATCTTTTCTGTCTGTGCTCCATCGGACCCTACACGATCTGACATTTTTTTTTTTGAATTAACATCAGGGTGTCAATTTGAAAACCTACGCCAACTTTTCCTTAGCCACAAGGCCAAAAAGAGTTGGAAAACCTATATACGATTGTTCGATTTAATTAGGGTACTTAGGGTACTCATGGACGGAGTGTTAAATGACAAACTAAGTGTGCGAATGACAATTATTGGAAATTATATATTATAATATTTAATTTTTATATGAATGAAAAATAAAAGTCATGTGTCATAGTTGAATTCAAATTCATGAGTTGTGTCTGTTCGTTGGAACTTTAGGCAATGGTCACAATGTTTCAAAAGGAGGTGGCTTGAGTTCTATGTAAACTCAAACATCCCACATATCTAATAAATCGATGAGAAGAGTTTTTCTCTAAGGTCTTTTATTCTTGGTTAGTCAAATTCCAAGTATTGTCTTGAGAGTACGGAATATATGAAGTTCGCCAGAGTCCGAAAATTGAAGTGCTTTGACTTCGGATTATAGATTGTTGAAATTGAAGTGCTTTGACTTCGGATTATAGATTGTTGAATCCTAGAAGACGGACGCCTACCGAACTACAAGTACAAGAGTAGGGGTGGAATTTTGTCTTTAGGACATTGCATTTATGCAAGCCTCAATCTCCATGTTTGTCAGTTTTTCTAATTTTCTCTCTAGTTGTTTATATTAATCTCATATATAATTGATGTTGTAAATTTCTTTATGATTATTTTGATTGGAATTATATTGTTATTTTTCATATTTTCTAATATTGCTCCAACACAATTTCAAACTGAGTGTGTGAATGACAATTTCCGGTTATTAACGAATAAAAGGAATGAATAGATGCATCAATAAGAAATTCTATAGGACCATGTATTTGTGGTTTTGCACTCAATTATATATAAAAGTGTTAAGCTGGAGTACTCACAAGTGGCAAGGTTGAAGCGCAGAACGGAACCAAGGCCACCATCTCCTTCAATCACATCGATACTGCGGACAGTAGACATTATCTTTGGTATGACAGTAACTGCATCCAAAGCCATAGCTTTCCACAGGGCTTCAACTGCAACGCCAACTGTCATCTGATCTTGTTTCGTTTTGACAACCATTGCTAAGCTCACCGATCGAACCCGGAAATTTTCAGATATGGAGCAATTTGAAATATAATGTGATCGAGGTTCATGGTAAGATTAATTATTTATAAAAGTTGAAAGGCATCGTTTATTCAACAAGTCCAAACAATTGCCCCTTGTTTGGACAAAAAAAAAAAAAAAAAAAAAAAAAAAAGGTCCAAACAATTCAAGAGCTGAGGGACAACTTTCATTCATTTTTTTTTATACAATAAAGAGCGGAGAATTTTGGCTAAGTGACACAATATCAATATCAACTTATCGTCTATGAGAGTTTAATTTAATAAGATATTGTAAAAAAATTATAATTGGAAAGAAATATGCTAAATGACATTTGGTTCAAGCTAAACTACAGATATTGAACGAAAATGGTCCCAACTGCTCAGTGAATCCTATTGGTTTCACTAATATTAAACATAAACATTCGGAGGGTTAGACTATGATATTGCAATTATTGTACCATGCTGATGTTATGATATTGTAATGATTATACCATTCAAATGTTACGATAGAGTAATGATTGTACCACAACTGTTATGATATTGTAATTATTGTACCAAGTCGGGATTTACATCATTTTTATCTTTTTGTCTTTCTGTTAGTATGATGTCTATAATAATATATTCATAAAAAATGTAAAGGTTACACCATAAAACCAATTGGTAATATAGAAAATAGTCAAACCTCTTATAAGTCATTGCAAGGTTTCTCTTTTTACCGATATAGGACTCTTTTACCTTCATATACTCATACGCCCCCTCATGTAAGACAAAATTTTAAACCAAACAAGTGGACAACATGAATGGGATGATGTGGAGCCGGTGGCATAGTCAGAGTTTTTAAATAATGGGGTCATAATATCAACCAAAAAAGCTTTATTGGGCTATTTCGTCAAGCACCTAGTAGACACCTGTCTGTCTACATATGCCGAAAGTTTATGCCAACATATGTCGACTACTGTTATTTGTAGAGGCTTGTCAAGGATGAATGCATGATACTATGGAGAATCTTGAAGACTGCCAAGGTTTTCAACTAAGGTATTTCACCGAGCACATGATGTGCACAATAGAGTCGCACACAAGAAGAGAGAAAACGAAGACAAATATGATAGAAGAGATTAAAAGAAGTAGGAGGAGATTGTAATTTAGTTTGTCTTAACTGTTTATAGGGGTCAAATACAATGTACAACCAATGACCCCATGCTAGCTAGCCACTGTGTGAAGCATGTGTGACTATTGGGCTACACACGTGGATCAACCTGCTTTGATATCCAATAACCAAGGTCGCTCACTCCCTCATGCTTGAATTGATGGTTTTTCTCCTTTACATATCTGCAACAACAACTGCTTCCCTTCTCCATCGCACATCAGATGCTCCCCTTATCCTGTCACCGAATTAGTCAATTTCCTTGTTGGATTTTTAATCCAAACCAAAATCTCAATCGGATTAGTCAATTTCCTCGTCGCCACAACCCAGCGTGGAGGAAATCTTGCAAATTTACGAGCTGGTCAATTTCCTGGTCTTGGAGCAAAATTTGTATTTGGGATATTGATTTTTAGTTTCTGTACAACCTAGGTATGACTTGCCCGAAAGCCATGAATTTTTCAATCATCTTCATACTGCTAAAAGTGATCGTGGTGGCTGCGATTTGTGTGAGAGAAAAGTGATCATGGTGGATGGTAGATTTCAGTTTTTTTTTTTTAAAGTAAAAGGCAAAATAAATTATAGTATGTGACTTAGTCCAGCACTGCACCATACGCTTCACTATTTTTATATTACTTAATTCAAGCCAAACTAGTCTAACTTAGGGCTGGTTTGGTATTGCTATGCTTTGAAAAAAAATTGTTTCTGCTGTGCTGTGAGAATAAGCTCATTTTTACTGCTTTACGTTTTCAGCTTTTTGTTTTTTCACCCCAAAATTGTGAAAATAAGCTGTTTTTAAGTGTTTACCAAATACCTTTTTGAGCTCAGTTTTTTTTATACCCACTTTATATAGAAGCACCTTAGTACCAAACCAGTACTTAGTCCCTAAAGCTAGTCCAGTTTAAAATAATCTGGTTGAATAAACACACTCTTATGGGTTATGTAATAAGTAACAAATAAAGAAAGGTTGAATATGCATTTGATTCCTGGTCTTTTCAGTTTGAAATTTGTATGCATGCATTTGTGTATCTTTGAAGTAAAAGAGATGAAATTTCCTCCATTTGTCGAGCATTCAAAGTTTTCTCAAAGTTTCCAACAAAAGGAAAAAATAAATAAAAAAATGTTTTCTCAAAGTTAATTAGTGTACATGTAACAACATTGGCGAGATGGAATGCGCTCCTCATTAGGCATTCAGTGGCGGAGGCAGTATGAGGTCTTGTCCATGACCCAACAACTTCAAATATTCTTATATTTGTATATGTATTGTATTTGACTTGATTAATATCTAGGACAAACTAAATTATAACTTCATCCTACTTTTTCTCTTTGTTTTTGTGTCATCCCTCCTTTTCTCTCATATTACGTGACACTCTATTATGCGTACCAAATGCTCGATGAAATGTCTCAGGTGACAAGCCTTAGCAATCTTCAACATTGCAGTTTCTTGTAGCCACCTTTGACAAGCCCTTACATGTTATAGTAGTTGTTGACATATGTTGTCATAAGCCTTTAATAGATGTCGACAAGAATCGACATATTTCTACTAGGTGCTCGACGAAATGGTCCAATAAAAATCTTTTTAGTCGAAATTATGACTCTATTATTTGAAAATCCTGGCTCCACCACTATATATATGCGCCTAAGTTCAAATATTTATTATCGTAATTTAAATTAGCTTAAAACTTTACAGTATCACTGGTATAAAAAAATAAAAATAAAAACTTTTCTCGGAGTCTTACAACTCTGGTTCCTAGCCTTCTACATTTCTTTGATACTCTGTAATCATCCCTGACAAAAAACTTTAGGGGCGCTTTGATAGAGGCGCCTCATTTTTCGATTTTGTTGATTAACATATGTTCCTTAATTTTAAGAATTTGATTAAACATTTTTTTGTACATTTTTATTAGAGGTACGTTTGATTACCTATAATATTGGTACATTTGGATAGAGGTACGTTTGATTTTCCATAATTTTTTTTTGACGATATTATTTACACTGGGAGGGGAGGGGTGGACTTAGCCTCATAATAGGCTAGCAATAATATGGTTCAAATTTCCCTCTCTCATTTATAAGTGAAAAGGAATACCAGTAGACCGTAGTACTAAATGACAAATTTACCATAAGTTTTAAATATATATATTTTTAATAACTATATGTAAAATTTTAACAAATTAATGAAAGTTTCTTATGAAAGTATTAATCACTTTTCTTAATGAAGGAAAAGACGAATTAAATTTAATAACATAAATAAAAAGTTAGATAACGAGGAATTAGTTAAATTAATATTTTAATAAAGCCACAAATTACAATTCCTAGGTTGTAGGAAATTAGTTGTTAGCTGGCTTAAATGGTAATGTTAAATAAATAGAAAATGCTGAGTTAGCAACTTAGCAAAGCATTTTAATCAAATTTTCTAAAGAAACAAATGTTTAGTCTAAACAAGTTGAAAAAATGTAGGAGATTCTAATTACTCTTTTTCTTTATGATTAAGTTGTAGCTGTTGGCTCGGCTAAGTTGTACTATTGATTTAAGGGATGCTGGCACCATAAACCAGTCACTACTAGGAATCTGAATACGGGACATGGTTTAATCCGTGCCTAATATCCATCAAAAGATTAAATTTAAATTCCGTGAAAAGAAATTATTATATAAACAGAAGCAGTGAGGTTGCACAACACAATAATTCAAGAAACTTCCCCTGTCTATTATTTTTCATCGTCCAAAATTAAAACCTTATTGCTAACACAATTTTTTTTTTTTTTTTGTAAAGAAAAGGAGAGGATGTAACATGAGGACTTCTCAAGAGATCACCGCTAGCACAATTAATTGGGATTAATTGGCAAAACACAATAGTGATAACATTGTAATTAAGATTCTAACAAATATTTCTCCAGAAGTTGAATGTAAGAAGTTACAGGCTGCATTGCAATCTCGCCGGTATTAGCTTCTTCTTTTTCAGTCTCGTATTCCACTTTCATATCAACCAATGTCTCCTGCTCTCCCATTTTCCTCAGTTGGAAAAATGATGTCAATGCCGAAAAATTGCGCAGTGTTAGCGCCGGGCCTTTCACGACTTGTAAAGCATATCGATACTGAGACTCATCAAGTTCCACAATCTTTTCCGTCTGTACTCGATTGGACTCTACACTATCTGACATTTTGTTTCGAATCAATAACATCAGGGTGTCAATTTAAAAACATACGCCAACTTTTCCTTAGCCACAAGGCCAAAAAGAGTTGAAAATCAATATGCGACTGTTCAATTTAATTGGGCACTCATGGACGGAGTGTCAAACAACAAACTGAGCGTGTGAATAACATTTTTTGTTTGTTAACGAATAAAAGGATTGAATAGATGCATCAATAAGAAATTCTGTAGGATCATGTATTTGTGGTTTTGCACTCAATTATATATAAAAGTGAAAAGTGATTAAACTGGAGTACTCACAAGTGGCAAGGTTGAAGAGCAGAACGGAACCAAGGCCACCATCTCCTTCAATCACATCAATACTGCGGACTATACTAGACATTATCTTTGGTATGACAATAACTGCATCCAAAGCCATAGCTTTCCACAGGGCTTCAACTGCAACACCAACTGTTATCTGATCTTGTTTCGTTTTGACAACCATGGCTAAGCTCTCCGATGGAACCCGGAATTTTTCAGATATGGAGCGATTTGAAATATTATGTGATCGAGGTAAATGAGTGAGATTACTTATTTATAGGAGTTGAGAGGCATATTTGATTCAATAAGTCCAAACAATTCAGGAGCTGAGGAGCAATTTTATTCATTTTTAATACAATAATGTATTTACACGAAAGAGCAGGGAATTTTAGCTAAGTGATACAATATCAACTCGTTGTCCAAGAGAACTGAATATAATATTATATTGTAATGAAAATTATAAGTGGAGAGAAATAACACTACACTTGTTGAGTGGTTTTTTTTTTTTTTTTTTTTTTGGTAACAAAAGGTTTAGGGGGAGGGAAGCCTACCCCATCTCAGTGTCAGAGCATTAACACAAGCCAGACTTACAAAGGGGTTCTTAGCACTTGTAGTTTTTACAGATTGCTCATCAAGAAGGATTGTTGGCAGCAGGACTCAAATATAGACTTGATTTAACAAAGAGAACGATTATTACCAACTTAACCAACTCTCGTTGGCATTCAGTTCAAGCTAAACTACACATATTGTACGAAAACGGTCCAACTTCTTAGTGAATGATTTCACTAATATCAAACATAAACATTCGGGGGGTTAGATTAGATATTGCAATTATTGTACCATGTAAATGTTATGATATTGTGATGATTGTACCACAAAGGTTATGATATTGCCAAGTTTATATATATATACTCATATTCGACTTATTTGAATTATCTGATGTCCTTAATTATGGTCGTTGGCATTTGGCAGCATATGGGTGCAGTTAGGATTTACATCATTTTTATCTTCTTTTTTTTTTCTTGTATGTTCGTGCTTCGTTAATTGGAGAGAATGGAAAAATAGGAAAATTAAAAAACAGTTAACATCTCTAATCTTTAATCTCTAATTTCTAATCTCTAATATTAGAAAGTCAGAAGACTACTTTGGTGTCTCAAGGCTTCACCAAAAAAATTTAGACTAAAACACCCCTAAAACAAAAAACAATCTAAAATTGATAGAATTTGATACATATAAAAGCGCAAGGGCAATTTTGTTAGAAAAATTAAAATTTGTTAATAAAAGATAATAAAGAGAGAAAAAGGGAAACGTGCTGATCAAACTCCTCCATTTTAGGAGAGAGATAATAAAAAACCAACATAGGAAAAGAGGGGTAGAGAAAACTGTTTGCAGTTGCCGGCAGTTTTAAACTCTCCACTTTGAATCAAATTTGTTGTTTAGCAGATCTCACTCCCATATTTGTCTGCAACTAAACCTTAAGCCGACCTCCGCTCCCGCTGATCCACCGCCACCTCCACCTCCACCTCCGATCCTTCTTCCTCCCTTTCAATTCTAACCCTACCCTAATTTAAATTATTTAACGTGTTGTGTTGTTAACATAATTTTGATTTAGTTTAAGTTTTGTCTTCCGGGTTTTGTCAAGAACCTTGCTGGCTATGGCACGAATTTACAACAAGACTGTTCTACAATGGGCTGCTAGGAGATTCCTTAATTTTCTTTTCTTAATCACGGTTTCGTTTAATTTGTATTGGTTTTTTTCTTAATTTTAAGTTTACTTCTAAATCCAAAAGTTAATAATTTATTTTTATTTTTGTTTTGGTTCTCCCAATCGCCCCTAAAGTGGGTAGTTATGCTTGCAGATTTATGACGAAGGAGAAGATGGACGTGGTGTCATTTTTGAAACTGATATGAGTCGTTACCATTTGGTTTTTCTCTTTCTCCACCACTCATAAACAAAGTTGTCTTAGTCTCTCAGGTATTTTGTATTCTGTTTTTAACTTTTTTTTTTCTTCTCTTTTGTCTTCTTAGTGTTTGATTTCTTTTCCCCTTTTATCTTGCGGTACTAGGGAGTTGATTCATTTTGTTAATCCATTTTTTTATTAACCTTTTCTCTTATATCTTGCATTTTGATTTTGAAACAGATACAAACATATTGCAGGAAGCGGGTGCAAAGGTTAATGAAGACGAGCACGACCTAACTTGCGAAAAGTGGAGGAAGAGATAGGCGAAGCGGCATATTCTTGCTTGATTAGCGGATTTAACAGGTAGCTTTTTATATTTGTCTTACTTTGTTTATCAAAGTTTTGCTTCCATTTGGATTAATTGTATGTTTCTTGCTAAATTTTAACTATGTTTTAATTTTTTTTAATATAGACAAATTTATTGAATTAAATGATATATTATGTAATGCAAACTGCCAACCAGATTAAAAGGAAATTCATCGCTCTCCTAGAATTATCACAAAGTTTTAATCCATAATGTGTAATTTCTTTACCGATTTCTTTTTCCTCCTTCACATATTCAAAAATGGCTTCAAATGTCTCCCGTTGGGGAAGCCCTGAATCGGAGTTCTTTGTAGGGTTTTGTTTCAAGCAATTGGACGGTTAATGTATTTTATTTTGTAGGGTTTTGTTTCAAGCATCTGGATTGTTAGATGCATTGGGGTAGAAGCACGAAAAACAAACCATGAAGCACGAAGCAATTCTTGAATAGACTAACGTATGTAATTATATTTGAAAAGAATTTGTAGTTTGATTGCAAACAATGTGAAGCAGCAAAAAAGAATTTGTAGTTTCATGAGGAACCATTACACTATGTTTGGATGAGAGAAATAAACTTGGAATTTGGTAAAAGTCGGAATTTATAAATTGACATGCATCAATTTCTTTGTTTGTAAACATAGAAATTTAGAATTTCCGCGTGAAAAAAAAAACTTGGAATTTGGGACCTCCAATTAAGTTTAAATTCCATGAAAATATGTGTCATTTTCCAATTTCTATGATTAAGAGTTTAAAAATAACAAATTCCGTATTCAATTCCATTGTTCTTTAGGTTAACCAAACAAGAAAATTCACAAATTCTAAAAAATAAAATCCCGTCATTTCAATTTTCATCATTTTAAATTTCTTCATCCAAACATAGTATTAATTCACCAAGGATTTGAAGCAGCAAAAAAAGGATACGGAATGCACCAAAGCATCTCGAGGACTTTTATTGCAAACAATGTGAGCTTTTCTTTGTTGGTTGATTTATATTATTTTTTATATGCTAGCTTTTTCATGTAATTTTGTTGTTCTATGTATTCAATTGGGGTGGTTTTTCCTTTTATTTACAAGCTATATGATTTGGTTTGTATCATCGTTAGTTTTAATAGGCGCAAGAGACCTATGACTGGCGTTCTACCATTTTTTTTAATAATCTTAATTATGCTTTTACGTGTAGAATATAATATGAGAGGAAGATAAATGTGAAAAATTGCTACCAGTAGAAAATAAAAGAAGAAATCAATAGAGAAATTTCACATTATGTAATAATCTAAAGTAAAAATAGAGGGACCTAGAGCTAGATTACAAATAAGCATCGGATATTTAAAAGATTTTAGGGCCACGCAGCGCCAATAATAAATAAAAGCCTAACAAAGGAATAAATCAGTAGATAAATTACACATTATGTATTAATCTAAAGTAAAAGATAGAGGGATTTTGAGCAAGAAACTTTGTATGTCACGCGTAGCGCGTGTGATATAAAAAAGGACTTTCGCACAAGCAAGACATGAAGAATACGTATGAATTGTTTTTGTAGTAAAGATGTCCTTACGTATGCATAGATGTGAAAGGAAAAAAAAAACCATGAATGCCGCGCATAGCGCGCCGTGATGTAAAAAAGGCTTTTCGCACGCGCAAAGCGCGTGCAGAAAAGCTAGTAAACAATAACGGGTGAGAAAAAAATATATTGTTGGATTCACAAGAAAATATGTATTCATACATATATATCAGTGGTTATGTGAATCATTGAATACATTTCCTTTTAATGTTATATATTCCTTGCATGGTGAATACAAATGCTAATTGATATGTGATCAATATTTTAGCAATAATGCCATCAATTTTTTTATTTAATTAACTAAAAACAAAGAAATACTACAGAATCACTAAGAATGCTACATAACTCGAGAAAATTACATCTTGTCAGACTTATTACCATAATTAAATTACAACTATCATATTCATACAGAACTAACCCTAATCTAATAGGCAAGGAATCCAAAACTTTAACTTACTAGAAAAACCTAAATACAAATATCCTTAAATTATTAAACTAACAGGCTAAGTAATTAAAATTTCCAACTCCTCCTCGTCAAACTCATGGTGATCATGAGTTTGCCAACAATAAAATCAATCGGCAAATACGTGCGGATTCCGTTAGGCGGAAAGAGAACACGAACAACAACCAATCACGCAATTCTAGCGAGCAAACGAGTTATCAATCTACAGCAACCAGCAAGTGTGCAAGATGATTCCATACGGCGGACAAATGGACAACAATCAATGTCAGATAACAAATAAGCAGCAGATTCAGTAGACAAATCTTGGGAGTATGGAAAGAAAGCACATGAATGTTCTTCATCACTAAACAAACGAGATTCAAATATACCAACTGCAATAACAAACAAACAAACAAACAGACGATCCAATTATATCTGCGTAAACATTGTCAGGAATACTAGCAACATCACTCGAGCTGTCACTAGTCCAAGCGCGAGCGATCGTTGTTGTGATGAGCAGCAGACTTCATCCTGAATTCACCTATGTGGGCCTAAAGCTAAACATGGGCTTAACAAAAAACGAAGGCCCAACACCTTGTAAATCATTTTTTTTTCTTTCACAACACTGTTGACAAAGCTCTAAGAGAACCTCGTCCATAACATGTGATGGATGAACCAACACTTAAATCACTTTAATAATGATAGACTTATAGTCAGTGCTAACAGCAAAGCACCTAAAAAAGCTCCCCTGTGACTGTGTACTACGCGTACGACACACAAATCATCACATAACCCTTCTTTCATTTGGTTGTCATAGCATTTATTTAACAATGAGCTTTCAAATCCTTGCGTCTAAGCTGGATGAAGGTCGCTGTCCTTGATTTCCAGCTACTAGCAACGGCAGCATCATCACTATCATGTAGCATTGCAAGAACTTCAACAATATAATGATCAAGAAACGGTCTTCACCGCATCATCGTCTATCACAAAAGTCATTACAAAGAAGTCGAATAAATTTGTTTCAGTTGAATACATTTGCATAACTTGCTCTTACAAAAATGGTTTTCAATGTGTGACATAGGAATTGTAACATTCCGCCACGCTTGCATATCCAATCCCATTGTAGCACACACACTATTGACACTGGCTCGATCGATAGCCCGAGGGAAGGTTTCCTTCATTTGACTTTGGTTATTCTTGACCTAAGTTTAATGCTAACACTTTTTTTCACGCACCGTTATCCCTTGAACTAACCTAAAGGTGATAAATTTTTCAGTGTACCCGGAACATGGAATAGTGTACAACACGGGTTATTATATAAGTGGAGGGAAATTTTATTTTTCAAGTGTCCCTCCACTTATATAATAACATGTGATGTACCACTCTGTGTTCCAGACACATTGAAAAATCTCTCCCCAAAGGCTAAAGCTCCCTTGACCTATATGTTCAAATTTTCCGTTTTTCTAGACACGCTTCTTGGAATTTTATCAACATTCTATAATCTATCACGACTTGTTCTCCATGTATTCTCAATACATTAGCAACTACCAGGAGACATCACAATATTCTCCTATTAAGTACACAAAAGTTTGTTAATTTTGATTCATGAACTGTTTACCAGGTTCAGCATATGCCTAATTGTCCCATTATTTAATTTTAAACCCATACAAAGTAGCATTCAGTTGAGAGCATGTCGTGTGCTTGACTTCACGAACAAATCATATTCTAATGTGAAATTGGCAAATCGGGCAAGTTGCAAGAACATATATAACTCCATTGATGGTTGTACACCGAAAGTACTAGCAATTAACAAATAAACAAATAAGCTAGAGGCAGACAATGCAGTATTCACGGCCATTTTATCGGGTACAAAAATATGTACATTATGAACCAAACCGTGTCATTATCGTGAGAGACCTTTTCCAGTTGACATTGATTCACTAAAAAAACTTGTTGTGTGACGGGTTCTCAAGAGTCCACTACTGCATTTAAATCAAGATTGATATTGTATCAACAATTAGGTCCCGTACCCTAATGAATTATTAACTTTTCAATTGTAATTAAGTTATTATTGTACTCTTTTGACATGAGATTCTTTGCACCATTCTTTTGACTAGCATTGGGGCAAACTTCACCAAAAATTCATATATAACCAGATCCGAAAACAAAAGGGAAAAGAACAAAAAAACTCGTAAAGTCAATAGCTGTTTCTCTAATTCACAATCACCAACCCCAAAGCATTGACCAAGATTAACAATTCCGCAAAGCATTGAAGGGAACCACGTTCATATCACTAAACTTTAGAATTTATAATACTAAAAAATAATAGTAAACTCCCACTTGATAGATTCTGTAATTATATAACAAGATCAACCAGAAAAGGAGAAGTTAAGCTGGCTATATATATCAACATTTCATTGGTGAGTTGAAGGAGAAAGAAAAGAAGCAATGGAGTCCTTAGGCAGCAAAAGTGTTTTGATCGTTCTGGTAATCCTAGTATCCGCTGCTGTTCTGGTACAATGTAAGACAGATCTTAAGGTTTGCTACAGCAAGAAAAGCCCGTGCTTTCTCAAGCAGGTATACTGCCCGAAGGAATGTCCATCCTCTTCACCAACAGACAAAACGGCTAAAATATGTTATCTGAACTGTGACTCACCTATATGCAAAGCTGAGTGCAAAGGTAAGCCTACTACTTTAATGTGTTTACATACCTACGTTAAAATTGTTGCTGACAAGGGTTTTTCTTTGTTGTTGCTGGTAACCGTAGGTCGCAAGCCTAATTGTGAAGGCCCCGGATCAGCATGCATGGACCCTCGCTTCATTGGTGGAGATGGCATTGTCTTTTACTTCCACGGCAAGAAAAATGAGTATTTCAGCTTAGTTTCTGACCCCAACCTCCAAATCAACGCCCGGTTCATTGGTCTTCGCCCTGAAGGCAGAACCAGGGACTACACTTGGATTCAGGCCCTTGGACTCCTCTTTGACTCTAACAGCTTCTCCCTAGAGGCCAGCCAAGCATCGGCATGGGATAATCAAATCGACCACTTGAAATTTACTTACAATGGAGAGGAGCTAATCATCCCAGAGTCTCAGCTCTCCATGTGGCAATCTCCGGAAAATGCCATTAGAGTAGAGAGAACATCGAGCAAGAACAGTGTTCTGGTCACTCTCCCGGAAGTTGCTGAAATTTCAGTAAATGTGGTGCCTGTGACAAAGGAAGATGATAGGATCCACAATTATCAGATACCATCAGATGACTGTTTTGCACATCTGCAAGTACAGTTCAGATTCTATGGCTTATCCTCAAACGTTGAGGGAGTGCTTGGAAGGACTTACCAGCCAGATTTCAAGAACCCGGCAAAGCCAGGAGTAGCTATGCCAGTTGTGGGAGGGGAAAACAAGTACAGAACAACATCACTTGTCTCCGCAGATTGCGCTGCTTGTGTTTTCACTAAATCCGGGAAGATGGATCAAACACGTTTAAGGGTGATGGATTACGGAAATCTTGACTGCACTGGTAATTCCTTCGGTGGGAATGGAATAGTTTGCAGGAAGTAATTGATATTATCACAAGCTCATGGAATAAGTGAAGATATTAACTTCTCAGATGATAATTTAAACTTGTGTATCAACTCATATGTTAATTATACACATAATGCTGATAATATCTATAATGCCAATCTTCTTGCACTCCTAACATTTGACGATGCGCTTTACAAACCTTGCGCCCAAGCTGGATGAAAGTGTCTTTTATCCTTGTTATCCTGCTACTAGCATTAGCATCATCGTAATGTAGCATTACAATAATTTCATCGCAAGCTATTGGAATTGTAACATTCCACCACGCTTTTATACCCAAAGCCTGATAACACTAGTGCAGTAAGCTGAAGAATTGCAGAAAGATCAAACTCAAAAGAAAGATGAACTCAGATGAAAAGAAAGAAAGAGAATTATGAAAGCTTGTTATATTTCAAACAACTCAATTACACTGTTCTCTTACACGGTTTATATAGCTCAGTGAGCTTTCTTACACTCTTAAGAAAGTAGTTATAACCACTCTAACAGACTACCACATCAGCTAATACTGTTAGCTAATATCCTAACTAACAGATAAAGCCACATCAGCCGATTGATCTTCAGTGCGAATGTAACTGACTTCCAAGTCTCCTTCTTGGACTCTCTCTTTGACAAAGTGATAGCAGTGTCTAGGCGCTTAATTCGAGAATGGAACACAGGATTGGCACTCAAGACAATGGCTGACATGTTATCACAGTGAATGATAGAAGGATTGGGTAAGAACAGCTCCAAATCCTTCAACATATACCTAATCCAAGCAATGTCAGCTGTAGTGTGAGCTAAAGCCTTGTATTTTGCTTCAGTGGAACTTCTAGAAATAGAACTTTGTTTCTTTGATTGCCAGGAAATGGGATTATTACCGAGGAATACTATATAACCAGTCACATACCTCCTTGTATTTAAGTCTGTTGCCCAATCAGAATCTGAAAATGCATTAAGACTAAATTCTGCACTTGCTGAATACACAACTCCACACTGCATTGTACCTTGAAGGTGCCTAAGCATCATTTTCACTGCCTCAGATGAATATCAGTTGGTGATGTCATGAATTGACAAACAGAGTTTACTGCAAAAGCAATATCTAGCTAGCCTAGTGAAGGTCAGGTATTGTAAAGAACCAACTATGCTTCTGTAAAATGTTGGATCAGTCAACGGAGTCCTCTCTATCACTAGTAATGAATTGTGAGGCTTACAAGGGGTATTGGTAGGTTTACAGGAGTCCATCCTTGCCTTATGAATGAGATCTTTTATGCTTTTTGATTGATTAACAAAAATATCGCCATTCATAGGGTGCAAACCCTAGAAATAGGTAAGTTTTCCAAGGTCCTTTTAAGTCAAACACTCCAAACAGCTCTTGAATAACTTATGAACTTTTACAAAATTTGATCCTGTCAATATGGTATGATCATCTAGTAGAAAATTAGAAGAATAATATCTGTCCCATCCTTCTTCATGAACAAACTTGTATCAGACATGGAAGCATGAAACCCCATAGCACACATATGACTTGTAAACTTGGAGTTCCAATTTGTTGAAATAGAAAATAGCACTCAACCTCACAGAAGAGGTGATGTTGCATACTAAAAAAGAGCTTTAAAACTCTCTACAATATTGTTCACTAGTGAAACAGCCGGTGAGCAACATATGCAACGGATTTGTAGTTAGTGGTTAACCGTGCTTACTCTTGCACCTAAGATTTTGTGTTTGAATCATCTTTGGGTAGAATGGCTTCCGCTGTGGATTATCAACCTTCATTACTGAAATGGGTACTCTACAAGAATGAATTACTTCTACCAAAGAGGGGTCTATAACTTCTATTCAAGCAGTTTATGTACCTGCGGACAATTTGACCAATCCTACTCCGGCCACAACATTTTCACATTTAGATGCTACTACCGTACCATCAAGAGGATTAGCTGCCAAAAATATCTATCCAACAGTAAATCCTTTGGATTCAACATATATCAAAAAATGGTGAGCACCCTATGAATGTTTAGCCATGTCGGTTTCTGGTCTAATACCTCAAGCTTTTGACTTATAAAGTACAAAAAAGTATGCTAGATTCAGTGTTTTAAAAGACGCGTCTCGGGGCGCCTAGGCGGCCTTGGAGGCTGGGCTTCGGCAATTTTGCCTCTGTTTTCTTGGATTGGGTGGAAACTCGCCTAGGCTTTGTCAGGGCGTGCCTGAGGCGTTGACTGGGCATTCCTGTGATCCAAAATCTTGCTTGAAATCTGAAATTTTCTGGAAAACTCTATGCTCTGTAACTATGTTGCAGTGGCGTCTTCACGAAGAAGACGACCACGCGAGGAAGAAGAAAGGTTTTTTATTTTTTTATAAAGACTTGGCTCAAAATGACGTCGTTTTGGCCGAGTTTAATTTTTTATTATTTTTTATAATCACTGTAGTCCTTCTTCTCTGCCAATTCTATGTTACCCAATATCCCATTTTCTTTGTATATTTCACCAACCAATACCCGATTCTCTTTGCTATATTTCACCCCATTCCCAATTCCACGATTCCCTTTGCTCAATTTGTTTCAAAATTCTCCAAACCACCATAATTTGTTTCAAAATTCAAGTTTTTTAGTATTCTAATCTTAATATATAATTATATATACAATATATATTAAATTATTTAGATCCCATGAGGCTTTGCCTCACACCTCACGCCTAGGCGGGACTATCCATGGAACGCCTCGCCTACACCTCTGCCTTTTAATACATTGGCTAGATTTGAATGCATGTGTTTTGCTTGATTTCGTGAACAAATTATATTCTAGAAAGCAGCTGGCCAATGAGGCAAGTTTGAAGAATATACGACTCCATCTCCATTGATGGTTGTACGCAGAGAATGCAGTTTGCACAGCCATTTTATCGGGTGCAAAATAGGTGGATTACTTCACATGAGTGAACCAAAACATGTTATTGTCATGAGAACATTCTAGTCCTCCACACCACACAACCTATTTATTTCAGGAATTATTCATTAAAAATAGTCTATCTATTTGTTGTAATTAATTGACTAAACAATCTTGGTTTTAACTGATGTTTTTGTAGAGATTTCTTTACATAATGATTTATAATATGAACGATTCAGATTATAAACACGAAATTCTATGAATCGGCCACTAAGTGAATTGAAGAGGAACTCCTCATTAATCTTGAGGAGCCAAGCATTGTTTTTTAATTCGTAGCTTAGATCATTCAATCACTAGAAAACTTATTGTATCACGGATTCAACAAGTATTCAATACTAAGTTTAAACCATGCACCCAAGACCGGTCTTGAAGATATGAAAGTGGTGCTACCACACAGAACCCTGAAAATTCGTTTGGTGCATGTATATATGATATGACTAAGCATATTAGCACAAAACAGCAACTTGATAGTTGTTTTTTTTCCTCTCAAAACTTATTTTGTTGTCAGTCGAATATTAGGCACTAATGGAAGATAATTTAGTATAATAAGGTTTGAATGGTTTAGTTGTTTTAATTTGACCAATTTAGGCCCTTAATTTGGAACCACAGCCGTATTATTGTATGCTTTTTTCCCTTCATTATTTACTTTGCAAAGCATCAAAGTTTTTGAATGTTATGTTAAACTACTTTAACATGTAAAGATCATAAACCTCAAATTTGTTAACTGATAAAGTTTGATTATTATGTTTTCATGTTTATGACCATGTCTTCCAGGGATTGACAAAACTTGTCTTTTTTCTTTGTATTTATATGTAGTACGGTTCACTTTTATATCTTTGCACACGATTTCTTAAAACTCAGGGTCTTATACGCACCGACATTGTTCTCAAATTAACCATAAACCTGATATGTGAGGTTTTATCATAAAACGCCTTTGAAAAATTAATGAATCATTGAAACTGTGAATTATTGGTGTGCAATTTGAATGTTGGATCATGCGCAATATTCCCTTTGGCTTGCATTGAGCCAAACTTCACCAGCAATGCTTGTATCAGCTTCAAAACAGTTCGGAAAAACAAAAGCAAAAAGCAAAAAGAATCAAAAACTCATATTGTCATTAGCTATATCTTTAATCACAATCATATAACCAAACTTATCCAAAGCATTTGAAGAGAATCACGTTTAAATCACCAAACTTAGAACGAATTAATGTATACTTGAACAGGATAATATACCAAAACTCCCACTTGATAGCATCTGTAATTATAAACAAAGAAATTCTTGGGCTATATATGCATCAACCTTTCATTGCTGAGGCATTGAAGGGGAAAGAAAAGAAGCCATGGTTTTCTTAGGTAGCAAAAGGGTTTTGATCCTTCACGTAGTCCTTGTATCTGCTGCTGTTCTGGTGCAGAGTATGCAACCTCCAAACCGTAACCAACCTTTGAAACCTTCAGACGCAAATCAACCTCTGAATCCTCCAAATAGTAAGCAACCTCTGAATCCTCCACATGGTAATCAACATTTGAATCCTCCAAATGCTAAGCAACCTCCAAATCCTCCAAATGCTAAGCAACCTCCAAATCCTCCAAACGCTAACCAACCTCCAAATCCTCCAAATGCTAAGCAACCTCCAAATCCTCCAAACGTTAAGCAACCTCCAAATTCTCCAAACGCTAAGCAACCTCCAAATCCTCCAAATGCTAAGCCAAACCCTCCAAACGCTAAGCAACCTCCAAATCCTCCAAACGCTAACCAACCTCCAAATCCTCCAAATGCTAAGCCAAACCCTCCAAATGCTAAGCAACCTCCAAATCCTCCAAACGCTAACCAACCTCCAAATCCTCCAAATGCTAAGCCAAATCCTCCAAATGCTAAGCAACCTCCAAATCCTCCAAATGCTAACCATCCCCCAGATGTTAAAGTTTGCTCCGGCAAGAAAAGTCCGTGCTTTGGGAAGCAAGTACATTGCCCAAAGGAATGTCCATCCACTTCACCGACAGACAAAATGGCTAAAATGTGCTATCTCAACTGTGACTCTCCTATATGCAAAGCTGAGTGCAAAAGTAAGGCTACTATAGTTATGTGTTTACAATGTTTTCACTCTGTTTTCTTTTATTTAGAACGCACCTAGGTAACTTAAAATCATTGCTGACAATGCTCTTTTATTGTTGATGGTAATCGCAGGTCCCAAGCCCAACTGCAAAGGCCCCGGATCAGCATGCCTGGACCCTCGCTTCATTGGTGGAGACGGCATTGTCTTTTACTTCCATGGCAAGAAAAATGAGTACTTCAACTTAGTTTCTGATCCCAACCTCCAAATCAACTCCCGCTTCATTGGTGTGCGCCCTGAAGGCCGAACCAGGGACAACACTTGGATTCAGGCCCTTGGACTCCTCTTTGACTCTAACAGCTTCTCCCTAGAGGCCAGCAAAGCATCAGTATGGGATGATGAAATCGACCACTTGAAATTCACTTACAATGGAGAGGAGCTAGTCATCCCAGAATACCATCTCTCCACGTGGGAATCTCCGGAATATGACATTATAGTGAAGAGAACATCGAGCAAGAACAGTGTTCTGGTCACTCTCCCGGAAGTTGCTGAAATTTCAGTAAATGTGGTTCCTGTGACAAAGGAAGATGATAGGATCCACAATTATCAGATACCGTCAGATGACTGTTTTGCTCACCTGGAAGTACAGTTCAGATTCTATGACTTATCCTCAAACGTTGAAGGAGTGCTCGGAAGGACTTACCAGCCAGATTTCAAGAACCCGGCAAAGCCAGGAGTAGCTATGCCAGTGGTGGGAGGTGAAGACAAGTACAGAACAACATCACTCTTCTCTGCAGATTGCGCTGCTTGTGTTTTCACTCAACCCGGTAAGCTGGATCAGACAGATTCAAGGGTGATGGATTACGGAATGCTTGACTGCACTGGTAATTCCTTCGGTGGGAATGGAATAGTTTGCAGGAAATAATTGATATTGTCACAAGCTCATGGAATAAGTGAATGTTTTAAACTTCTCGGATGATAATTTAAAGTTGTGTGGTCAAGAGTTTTGGAACATAATCCACCTCTAAGTTTTAATTTCGTTTTTCGTTTGTGTGAACTGTGAATTTCCAGAATTTCTTTCTTCAGACAATTTGGCTAAATGTAGCCGTTTAATTTAAATTTTGTACTCGCGTAACAATGAAAGTGTGCAGTTTATCGAATAAGTGAAACTCACTCGCAATCTCATATCATGTATGCTAATTCAGATGCAGCAATGCAGATGAAAAGCGTTCATAGATTCTAATGAGGTATCGCTAACTTGCTACCCAAGGCTGCTCTTGCAGATCTCTAATTCTCTATTCCAAGAACTCAAATCTTAAGGGAAAATCCGAAAATGTACCTGAACGGTTTAGAAGGTATTCTACTCGTGGACAATTAGTGCACAACTAGCTAGAGGTCTCGAGCAAAGAGACGTTCAAAAATGTCAAGGAATGAACTCAGGCACAACTCAAGCCAGTGGCTTTTAACATTTGTTTCCAAACATAAAAATTTCATTTTCTATACCACTATATTAACAAAGTCCTGCCTCTCAAGACCTAAAACAAGATTATTTGAATTGTTTTCTTCCCCCTTTTAGATCTGATCAGCAAACGCAACAAAAAATCCTTGTCCATTACATAACTAGAAGAATTTAACCACATTTCCCAACAGTCTGATGTGAGTATTGCATATCGTTTTGTGGCCATTTCATAGATAATCTTTCAGGATGGGTTCAGTGTTTTCTCCAGGAACAAGATTCCGATAACAATGTGGAAATAAGTAACAGAATATCAGAAAGACTAATCCAAGGAAAGGAAATATTTACGAGGGTTGTAACTTATTAAAAGCGTGAGGCGTGGGCGAGGTGTTCGAGGGATAGCCCAACCTAGGCGTAAGGTGTGAGGCGAAGCCTCACGCGACCTAAATTTTTTAATATATACACTAAGCGTACACATATATTATATTAAAAAAAAAAGATTATTAACCAATAATCACCTTGAGCACACACATATATTATATATATATATATACACACATATATAGACATATATTATATTATATTATATATATATATATATATAATAGAGGATGAAAAACACAATGAGCACACATATAACAATGCATGCAGACAGCACACACATCCATTATATAAAAATTAAAAATCAGAAAAAGAAAAAAAAAGAAGCAAAGGGACGATAGTGCAAAGAAGATGTATGAGACGATTAAAACCCTACCCAAAATTTGGATTTGGGAGTTTAAAAATAAAAAAAGCCCTAAGGCGCACCTTCCGACGAAGCCTTACGCCCACTCCCTCAAAACAAAGGCGGCAACCCTCAAGCCCAGCCTCAGAGGGCGTCTAGGCGCGCCCTGAGGCGAGCCTTTTGAAACATTGCTTACGAGTGAGAAATAGGCTACAGATGTCACAAACTCTTCTTATTTTCTTTTTCTTATGAACAATGAGAATATATGCGAATACAATGACATCAATTATACTTTAGAAGCATGGGAAGCTCTGAAAACCCAGATGCATTTATATATCAAGACAACAACAAAATCCTTTGGCACCTCACCTGCAATTTCTGATGGATTCTGATTGGCATCCACCATAACTATATTACAAATAAATCGTGATAGAAATATTGAGGTAGTAAACTAGAATAATGAACTACGAAAGAACTTTTTCCCTCACTGTGGCCAGGATGACCGATATCTTTTAAGGGGAAATTAGGGAACAAGATTCAGATAGGCAAAGGATCTGTCACCTCATCTTCCGCGAGGATTAACAAGCTGAGAAAACACAGCACTTGTGGCAGCATTTTCTGTGTCATCTGTGCCGGAGTGTCCCCCGTCAATCATGCTCACACTGTTATCAAATGGCTCTCCTTGGGTTAATTGGATACCAGGTATGTGGTTTGTGCTGTTATCGTCAGGTTCCATGAGTGCAGATGATGTCTCCTCGAGCTGAAGAGCATATTCAAGATTCCACAAGACATCTCCCATTGATGGCCTGTCAACACCATACTCAGCAAGGCACTTCTCAGCTGTCTCCCCGAACTTCTTAAGAGAAGCTGGATTTACCTTCCCCGCCAGATTTGGGTCCATGATTTGGTCTAGCATGCCCTTCTTCTGCCATGTCATCGCCCACTCTGCTATGTTGACCTGCTCCCTTGGAAGAACAGGATTTAAAGCTGGTCTTGTGCACAGAACTTCCATTAGAACTACCCCGAACGAATACACATCAGATTTCTCCGTGAGCTGTTGCCTTCGGAAGTATTCAGGATCAAGGTAACCAAAACTACCCTTCACAGCTGTACTGACATGGGTCTGATCTAGAGCTGGACCTGCTTTTGAAAGGCCAAAATCAGCAACTTTGGCTACAAAGTTCTCATCCAAGAGAATGTTGGTTGTCTTCACATCTCGGTGAATTATGCTTTGAGCTGCACCAGTGTGGAGATAATGGAGCCCTCTTGCAGCCCCAATGCAAATTTCAAGGCGTAGCTTCCATGAGAGTGTTGGCAGGTCTGTTCCATACAAATGGCTCCTGAGGGGTCCATTGGCCATGTATTCATAGACAAGAATCATTTCTGACCTTTCATCACAGTAGCCAATAAGAGACACAAGGTGGCGGTGGCGGAGCTTGGATAACATTTCAATCTCAGTTCGGAATTCAGCAAGACCTTGTTCAGATCTGGGGTTTCCCCTTTTGACAGCTACTTTAGTCCCATCTTCAAGTGTTCCCTTGTAAACCCTGCCAAAACCACCAACCCCAAGAAGTGCCTTCTCATCAAACTTATTGGTTGCATCCAGGATTTCCTGGAACATGAAGATTTTGCCAAGATTGGAGGAAGCTAATGAAATGCAGCTAGCTGTTCCACTCTTTTGTGAAGTTGTAGACATTTTTGTCATGGTCTGAGAATTTCCGTACAAGGGCAAGGGCAGCCATGTTGCTTGGCTAGTTGTCTTCGGCTTGCGGGATGCCAAGCAGCAATAAAGGAAACCAATAATTGCCACAACAGCAACAGATCCCACAACAGAGCCAACTATGATTCCTATATTATTCTTCTTTGAGGATGGACTAGGAAGAAGATTCCCCACGGATAAAGACCCGTCCAAGCTCCCCAACTCATTGCTGATCTTCATAATCTCCAACCCATTCAGAATTGCATTGGTAATATCAGCTGATGAATCTGGACCAACACTGATAGTCAAAGTACCTGCATCTTCTGTGGAGTTGGAAATGAAGTCTTTGTAATATGGCACGCCCAAGTCACCAGTAATCGAAGAGAGATCAAGACTCCCAAGCACATTGTCAGAATTTATGAAAACATTGAAAACGAGATTATTCAGAGCCTTGCTGACAATATCACAAAAGTGTACCCGAACAAGATACATAAAATTTGGATCTACTGTAAAGACCCAAGTTATGTTGAAGTTCACATTGGGCACGTTTGCATTTCCCATGGCTTCAGCTGTGGCATAGACCCAATTTGGGGCAATTTCAGGTGTGACAGTCGGCGGATATTTTATGCTTGCAAGGTTCACCGATACATTCACTGCAGAACTGTCCACATGGAGGTACTTCACGTCATTCTCCCAAGTTCTTCCAAGGGTATCATTTTGAGATGTGAGCAAAGGGCCCCCCATGTTTAACCGGTAAACTGTTTGAAGGGCAAGCTCAGAAAGTCCGCTAAAAGGAGCAGATGGATTCACAGCATATGCCTGGTCAGGGAGCAGCGCATCCGGGATAGAAACAACTTCAATTGCATTAACAAAAGCAACTGAATTGTTTGAAGGAATGAAATTAAGAGTCAAAGTATCCGAAGTTACATTAATTGCATACTCCTTGAACAGATAAGAACCGTTAAAGTTCTTGAAAGTGAAGTTGTTCAAGAGTACAAAATTTTCAGTAACTACAGTCATTTGAGCAGAATTCAATTTTTGGCCAGGGCTTGTAAGAGGGAAAAAATAAAGGCGGACCCAATGCCGGCCTTCTTGCTGGACTTTGAATTTGTAAGAAGCTGTTGCCTGGAAAACTCGAGCAGATTGGTAAATTGGAGAAGGGGCATTAGCATTGGGGCTGGCAACTAAAGAATTTGCACTTTTTAGTACAAGGGAAGATTGTTGTGTATCGGGAACAAAGGTTCGACCTTGGAATGTGACATTTTTCGGAGAACCGCAGGCAATTAAGTAGTTATCGACAGGAGTGAATGAAGCGCATGATCTATAACTCATGAACACAACAACAGCAAGAAACAAAGCTACCCAAGTTACAAGTTTCATCTTCACCGTGTCTGAAAAACCAGATCTTCAACGGCAAATGAGACCAAATCAATCAACTCAACAAAACCCAGTTCACCAAAAATAGGTACTTACAGTCCCAAATGTCAAAACTCAAAACCCCAATTCTCCAATGAATCAAAACCCAAAATCCAAAATTTCAACTACCCCAGATCTATCCAACTCAGTACACAAAAACCCAATTGAAAACCAAGTAGTAAAATCCCAGCATTATCAAACAAGGCAAAAACATAAACATTGCTCGTATGCAGAGGAAAGTACCACTTGAACCACCAACTTCTCCAACACAAAAATACACACAGATTTGAGCTTTTACCTCAATGGAAGTGAAAAATGGGAACAATCCGCAGCAGAGTGAATTGGGTCAGCGCCAAGAGAAAACCCAGTTGACACAGAGACTACGTGAATACCACCATGAAAACCCATCAAGCTTCTGCCTTTTTAGTGCGGTTGTAACCATTAACAACCCTTTCCAGGCTGTTGATTTAGGCTGTCATATGCGGAGCTCAAACATAAAGAGGACCCCACAAAGAAGAAAAAGAATTGGACATGGGGAGTTGGAAAGTTGGAAAGTTGGAAACTTGAAAAATTCAAATATTTATGTCCCTCCCATGAAACCAGTTGATTTAATAGATATTTTGGTTTGATTTGGATGCTCAAATCTTTGGGAAGTTGGAATATAATATAACAGAAAAAGCCATGAAAGCTCTGTAACTGAGGGTGAGAGGCTTGGTATTGTTACTATTATAATTTTTTGTTTTTGCTTTTGGATTTTGTAGGGTTCGTAAATATGGAAGGGATTAGACACCTATTTTCTGTTTTTGTTTTTGATTAACGTAATACTCCATAAGATTTGAACAGAATGGTTGATGTGCTGGAACCAACGGGTTCTGGGACCCCATTTACGCGGCTTTGAATTGAAGAGGTGGCGAGGGGGTGTGTGGTGTTCATAGAATTTCACTGGACTGTTTGGTGGAGATATTGGTAGTTGTCAGATATGAAATATGAGAGGGTTATTTTAGATTGTTTACCCTCCTAATCTCTCTACTCTTTAATCCCTTCATATTTGAACAGTCACGGTTAAACCACGTCAACATTTTATATTGATTTCTTTTATAGAGATAATAAGACAAAAAGTAATGTGTGAGAGGAGGGGATGAAAGGGGATGAGAATAGGAGGTCCATCCCCTCCTCCTTATTTTACTACGTGCTCTAAAACTTTATTTTGATCTCATTTTACTCTTCGTAACTCAAAAATCACTATTTTATTATCTGAAACTTAAAATTCATTTCAATTTGACATGTAGACTCTTTCTTCTCTCTGAAATGTGCCACATGTGCAATAAAATTTGGTTATAAATCTCTGTTATACGTTAATATTCAACAATAAAAAAATATTAAGTTTAATAGAAATTGAAGAGATAATAAAAAGCAAAAAAAAAAAAAAAAAAAACATGTATACACAGGAGTCTACCTATATAATGCTAGCATCTGCTAGTCATCCATCACACTAGCGTCCAGTGAATCTAGATTCTATTAGAAAACATAACACACGTAATTATCCGACTGCTGCAAATAAACTATACTCTATGTATAACAGACCATGAAGTAAAAATAAATCATAATATAAACAAATATCATTTAAATGTCGTCTAATTATTGCAATCCCAAGTCCTCATCTAAAACCAATATCGAGGCATACTCAATTATCAAAAACATGTTTATCAAAACATTAGTAATGGATCCACTCATAAGAGTTCAGGTCGATCCTCCTCAACCAGTGCCCTTCATTTCCTTAGTTTAGGCAAACTCGCACCTGTACCAATAACCTTAGTCACTTTAATACTCAATAAAGTTCCTAAATGTTATATGTGTCAAATGCCTCTAAATTAGCGAAAAAGAAGTGCACCATGTGATCCAGGATGTCAGGAACCCTTAGTTAGGGATTAGCTGCGGTGACAACTCACCTCCTAGTGCCTAGGCGGCCACCTTTTAGAATAATGGTATATACATGTAAAATTACGGATTTATAAAATGATAGTGTTATTCATACACTAATTTTTACCTTTCAGACACTCTTATTAATTTTTTGCCATTGCTTTAGCTTATTCAATTCGACGATCGAAAGTTAAAATGATGTGTGAAAAGTAAAAATGAGTGGTAGATAGCACTACCCTCTGCAAAGGACAAGAATTGTCTGCCCTCCCACTTCCGGTGTCCTCCCGTGCCCTCCTGTTTATGTGGTCACGGTTAAGCCACTTCAACATTTTATATTACTATTCATTTTTGTCTTATTATATCTATAAAAAAATAATATAAAATGTTGACGTGACTTAACCTTGACCACACAAAACAGAAGGGCATGGGAGGGCACCAGAAGTGGGAGGGCAGACAATCCTTGTCCCTTTGCAAAATCCTCACATGCATTTGTAGTACACATGTGATGCATTTCTAATTTCTCATATCTGCTTGTTCTGATCAGTTCCATACTAATTTAGCCTAAACTCCTTGAGAACTGGAAGGCTCTTACCCAAACATAATCCAAAGGGTTGACACCAAAAAGTTGGGGATTTTTAAGTATGTGAATATATGATTGGGAATACCTATCACTTCTTTTAATAAATCTAAATTATTATTTTCAAACTGAAATAATATTACAGAAAGGATCCTCGTTGGATACTATAACCATACTAATTAAACTTTAACCTACGCAAGATTAGAAATGAAAATTATTAAATTAAATACAAGAGTAATCTTTCTTATGATTTAAAGAAATAGTCATCTACCTTTTTTTTTTTATGAACAAATAATATTATCGACATTAAAAGAAGAGGGTGGGCTTAGCTTCACAATGAGCTAGCAATAATGTGGTTCAAATTTGCATTTGGCGAGAATGGAACCTAAGACCTCTCACTTACAAGTGAAGAGTAATATGATTAGACCGCAATACTAAGTGATGTCATCTACCTCATATTAGCCTCTTAAAAAAATAAAAATCATGGGTATAATTTAGAATTTGTTAAAAAACTACCAAATATCTAGTAAAACAATAGTGATGTAAAAATGTCAGATTGGAAATATCCAGCAACTATATGATTAAGATCTAAAGCAAGGAGGGAAACAAGGGCACCTATGAATCCATTTTTAAAATATTGTGGACGACATCATCTGAGTGTTATATGTGTGTGAGATGGTCACATATTTCACATACAGATATAGTGGTGGTAATTGGTAAACGACACCTCTAGTGATTAAGTAGTGTAGATAGTGAAGAATCGAGTCCAGAGTTAACGGGAACAAGCCCTTCTTTTAAGCTAATTAAATTATAATCAGTTTCCAAAAAAAAAAAAAAAATTAAATTAAATTAAATTATAATCCGCCGCATTCAAGCACATGGCCATGATCACTGATCACCGCGTCCCTTTCTCTTTTATCTTTATAAGCAACTTTTTGACTGCACTTTTGTAGCAACTTTACCATTTATTTATCTGGATATATAGTTAATATTATTAAACTTCTTACTCTTTTAGAATAGATGAAGGGATTAGCAACTTAGCACGTATGATATTAAGCTGGATCCCTCTTGGCCCTCACTCAAGAAAAGAACATAGTCATGGCATAAACTTTTTGAATCTTTTTCTTAGCTATGGGAAAATTAAAAAGAAAAAGAAACACTGTCTCAAATATTTAGTATAAGCTTTTCAATATATTCAGAATATAAGTCAGTATATCACGTGTTATAATATATAAGTTGAAGGACATTAAAAAATATATCATCTCTCTACTTATATTATGACACTTAATATATCTGCTTGTGCTCTGAATACATGAAAAATCTCTCCTAATTAACGACCTCTTCAGTTAGTAGTCTAGCGAGTAGTGCAGTTTCATTGGACGACATATAGACGTGAACGTGAACAATCATCATATTACCCTAAAAACTTTTATAATTTGTTTTTGAATTCATTTAACATCAAAATGACGACATTGTTATAAATATATTGACTGCTTGATGTGGTTCAATAAAAAATTGTCATGTGTTTCTTGTTTTTTAAACAATAAAACACGTGTTAAAATATAATTGGACCAAATAACAAGGTCAATATATTGGGTAGTGACCCAAGTATTATCCAATTGAAAATGGAGTTTTCTTAATATATTTCATGAGAAAACTTAACCATTTCATCAAGAGGGAGAGTTTGACACAGTAGATTGAAGAAGGTCCTAAGCACCAAAACAATTCATCACTTGGCATGTATACTTAACTTTAAACACCACATCTCCAACGTGTTGACCACCCACCCACGTCTTTTTGGTTTGCAATTTTCTTTTTCTTGTCTTTTAAATTCAAGGATTAAGCTTCAGGAAGATAAAACTCCAATTATGAATGTCGAGGTAAAGCTCGATCCAACAAATATTTTTCATATTATATCGCTATAAAATGTTTGACTAATGAAAAATTAACATAAAGAGTGCTTGCAAGTTGTGATCACTAAGCTCCATCCCAAAAGTAGTTCAAGTGTAATTTTCGTGCATGTACTATTTAAAGTCAAAACTTGTTCGTAACTTGGTGGGAGCTTAAGAGCTGGTTTGGAAGTAGTTTTAAAATAACTGAAAATACTTTTGGAGAAAATATTTTTGAATTTTAAAAGTACTTGAAGTGCTTATTTTTATGATGTACTTGTGTTTTTATTAAGAATTTATTTTAAAAATATTTTCATAAAAAACGCTTTCAATTATTTAAAAACACTTCTAAACTAGTGGAAGTGATTTTAAAATGAGTGAAAGACGATTTAATGATTAATAAACAGTAGTCCTAAACGTGTTTTCAGTTGAAAAGATACGAAGATTTCGAGACACCGGCATTCATGTTACCGGGTTGTCCGTGAGTAGAGGCGAACGGTGCGTATTGGAATCCACTTTCTTTTCAATTTCATTGAAAAGACATTGATCAATTATCAAACAATCAAACGACACTCTGTCTGCCTTCTAAATTTGTCAATGTCAATGTCAAGCCAACAACTCAGGCCACGTTTAATGGTTAAGTAGTAATATGAGATTATATAAGCTGCTCAAGTTAGTTTTGGTATTCAATAACTTATATATGCTCATCACCATGTGGATTTTTTTTGTAGGATTACTTATACTATAATACTTGTGTTCTCTCATGAGGAATGAGGAATGTACATATCTTACTTTTTTTTTAATAACGTATGTTCATCGTACAAATTTCGTAATGAAAAAATTAAGATGCGGCCCTAGCAACTAATGAACATTGGTTGAAATTTTATTGATTTTCAAGTTTTGATCGAAGTCCTTTGACTTTTGTCTACGTCAACAATTTAACTTTGAACAACTTTTTCTATTATTCTGTTACCTTCGTGGAGATCTCATCCCTTCCTAAATTTAAGCAACGAATTCTTGCCAAAATTATGAAATATATTTGTTTCTTGGCTATTCACTCATCCATGTTCAACGCCCAACGTTTCCTTCCTAACTCTCTTTTATGTTTAGTTTATATATTTTGTGTTTTTTTAATTTGTAACTCCTTGTGGATACTACATATTCAAAGAGGCAGACATTTTTTTCCACTCTTCTTATTGTGAATAAATATCACATATTCATATGGTACAATATCATTTGCTTGTTGCATTTGCATACTAATCATATGCCATAGTTGAATATATGCATATATGTTTCTTTTGTTCCTATCGTATAATATACCAATATCAGCATGTGTATATTTATAGGTATTCTCAGCATTTTTTCTTATGACATTGAGATTGGTACACTCCATTTCATAATTAGAACAATTCAACTTCTCAATCTTCATTTATAGATCATCTTTACAAAAAATCATTCTAATAGAAAATCGTTTAGTCATTCAAATATATGAAAAAAATCGATGGTGTGAGTACCAAATAACATGTTCATGACGTTGATTTGATATATTTGGATGACTAAACGATCTTCAATGAAAACTAAATCATTGCTTTTATTGATTCACATTTCAATGCTTAATGTAAGACAACTAAGCTATTGTATAACTGACAAATCTCCACTAATCAAGGCAGATTTTGTTTACTCCTAACTAATACAATTTTTTTTTACTCCTAACTAATACTGTCTGGCTGTATAACTAAAATATGAGCTGACGAATCTTGTATCCTTTGGTTTCAATTTATAATACCAAAAAGTTTAGATACTTAGTCTCACTTCTTCGATTCAAAGACACGAACATGCATAGGACATAAGACGTAGCCCACGGACGCAACGTAAGGGCTTAGCCTGAGGACCTCGACACGTGGACAAGAGAAATTTTTTAATGTGATTAGAACACGCCGCTTATTTTTATTTAAGTGGTGGAAAATTTTATTTTTTAAGTTATTAACTTTTTAACACACATATCCCACTATTTGTATAATGACACATAGTGCATCATTCCGTATCCCGGCCACATTAAAAAATCTCTATGTGGACAGGGCTTAGCATATTTCAATAATTCTACTAAGCACTAGGCACATCCCTGTATTATTAGTGTTGTCTTCTCCGAACCAGGATCCTCGCCGGATCTTTCCCTAGGGATCCTGCAATCTTGTCCGTTCATTTTATATCGTGCGGTCAGTTTTCGTTGGGTACTATTTATATTTGAATTTTAAATTTCAAATTTTAAATAATTTTTTACCGCACGATAAATGATGAACGGACAAGATTGTGGGATCCCTAGGATCCCTAGGGAATGGATCCGGCGAGGATCCTGGTTCGTCTTCTCCAACCCTAATGTAATATATTCAGTTCCAGTCATCAAACATGAGAGAGGATCCGGCGAGGATCCCGGAGATCCTTAAATCACATCCATTTATTGTACCTCGTGTGGTTAGAAATCATTGTATTTTTTTTGATTTAAAATTGAATATAAACAGTACCAGGCGAAAACTGACCGCACGATGTATGATGAACAGATGTGATTGGAGGATCTTTGGAATCCTCACAAAGAGGATTCGGTGAGGATGTTCTCTCATCAAACATGGTCCTAGATTTTGTAGATATATGTAAGGGAACGACTCACGCGTCAGACCCTTTTGTTTTGGCAAATTCTTGCCCTTTAACAACTCTTAGACCATCTTTAACCCTTGGGCTAAAAGCCAAAATTTTTAGCCCAGAAAATTTATCTTTTAGCCCATAAACAGTTTTTCTGCTCCAACTCTTCTAGCCTAAAATTTTAGCCATAGATTATTAAAGAATTAACTTAGGCTAATTTGTTTTCTTAAATTAACTTTAAAAAAAATTATGTAGACTATCGTAAATTAATTTTATGAACATTTTAATCTAAAAATATTTAAATTTCGATAAATATTGAACAACCACTAAATTGATGATGTTGGTGTATTAATGTGTTCTTGTGTTAAATTAAAGTGTGCTATGTTATTGTTTTATGTAATAATTTTAAGTGTACTATGTTGGTATTGTCTAATAATAAATTGAAGTGTCTTCTTCTGCAAAGTCTTTTGTCTAATACGTTGTCAAAATTATTGAATGCCGTTTGAATTATATATTGAAGACACCTATTGTACATCAAAGTGTGCAATACTAAGTACAATAATTATTGAAGGCATCTAGATTAATAGAAACAATAATTAACAATAATTAATAAGCCATAAATTTAATACACACGACAATTAATAAACTACATAAACTTAATACAAACTACAATTCATAAACCACATAAACTTAATAAATCGATAATTCATACACTACATAAACTTAATAATGATATCCACCATCTTGACTTGGTGGTGGACTTGGGATATAAGGTTGAGATGATTCATCATCTTCAAATATATTCCTTGTGGCATACTTTCGCAAAATTTCCTTTTGTTTTCCACGTAAGAACTTATTCCTCTCTGAAGTGTATTTATTGAGGTCCTCCCTCATGAAATTAATTCCGAACCTATCTTGCTCCCTATCCCCTTCTTCCTTCATTTGCAAACGCATTCGGGCCGCTTCTTCTTGGCGAGCACTATCGGTTTCGCTCAATCTTGCAAATCCGGTAGCAATGTGTGCACTCATCAGATCTTGGGACTTCCCTTTTCTCTTTGCTTCCTTTTGCTTATCTCTTCCTGGGGGCCTTGCAAAAGAAGGAGTTAGGGTCATTTCATCGACACCTTCATTAACACCTCATCTCCATCATTTGTCGATGCGGCTTCACGTTGAAATAATCTTCCCCATTGTTGGTCCGCATAGGTTGCCCACCTCGGACAATCCTTGAGGATGTCCCAAGCATGATGCAACTTAAAAGGTTGATTTTTTTGTGTTACTCTTGTCTTGTAAATTTCCATTGCTTTGTCACCCTATGCAAAAAATACATAAAAACAATTAGTTGCAAAATAATATTATGTACATGACAAATAAAATATCAACAAAAAAACTCTCTGCGGCGCTCCTTCCACTAGCCATGCCAACCATGGCTCTCTCCAAGCATCTCTTCCATAAAGTGCATGCTTTGTTGATAGTCTTCCACTGATCGTAAACACCACCACCTTCCATCCCGCCGTTGTTGCAGTTTTCATGGAACTTTTCAATGATTTTATCCCACAAATTTTTTTTATTTTGATTTGTGTCAACTGCACAATCTTCGTTAACAGAAACTCATGCCAAGCATAAAGCAACATCTTCCTCACAGGTCGAATTACGACCTTTAATATGCTCTCTTGCCATCTTGAAAATTTTGGAAATGGGAAGAAATGGTAGAAAGAAAATTTGGAAGAATTGTAGGAGAAACATGAGTTTTGTGTGAATGTTTGAACAAATACATAAGTATTTATAGAGTTTTTGGGTGAATTTGAGTTAAATATTTTTTTTAAATTATTTTAGCCGTTGGATTTAAATTTGGACCGCTAGATCTTTTTTTTACTGTTAGATTTGATTATATTCGATCTCAGCAGCTGGATTCAATAATATATAAATATAATAAAAAAATTGAATCTAGGTCGTTGGATCAACCAGCAGCCTCACGACCGTTGGATCAAACTAGCTGTTGGGGCGCCTGGAAAACAGGGCCGACAAGCCCACTTTTGTTTGAGGGTGCATCAGGCATGCAGATGCAGCAGCAACAAAACGACACAAGGTTTGTGGGCTGCATGACTCTCCTCTCCGATCTCCAGTCTCCACTGTCATGCAAAAGCCACGTGGCTGACGTCACCATTCATCTTTCTCATGCATCCACATCTTTGACAGATTTTTTAATGTGCCCGGAACACGAGGTGGTACATTACGTATCTTTACACAATGATGAGATTCTAGTGTTAAAAAATTAACAACATAAATAAATAATTCCACCATATAATAACACGTGGTACGTGATGTATCATTTGTATTACGAGCACAAAAAAAAAACATTTTAAGTACTATATCACTCTGGTAAGGATTCGATTCCCATCAAACCCTTTCTTTAATATTTAATAATTTAACCTACATGAACTATCGTCAAAACAAACGGAAAAAGCACATTTCCAATTAGGGTTTCTATTGCGTGGGCTCCTTCCCTTATATTTCTCTCCCGACGCAGAACAAGTGCTGCCAAGTGGCAAGTGGGCTAATATACAAGCTTGTCTCTCTTCAAGTTTGGTTAGGGTTTCCATTCCTCGCTCGACTTGAACACATTACTTTAAGCTAAGACCACCCTTGTACCCTCCAGTCTCCAGCCCCAGCTGAAATTGAAAAGTGAAATTAAGTTGGACAAACGATACAAGAAGTTAGTATGTAAAATGTAAAGTAGTATCAATCAGTTTTTAGTAGTGTGCATTTGAAAGGAAGCCATCCTATTACCTATTATATAGCGGGTAATTGTGCATTTGCAGTACCATTCTCTGCATTGTAGCACCATTATATTGATCAGAAAGACATGGCTCTTCAAAGATTAAGGAGGAACTCCTTCTTAAAGTACTTCGTGGCATATTTATAGAATTTCTTAGTTATGATCGGAAACGCTCATATTGTAATAATTCACTCTGTACAGATCATTTTTACAAAAAATTAATTAAAATAAAATCGTTTAGTCATCAAAATGTATAAAAACAGATGGACATATTTGGTAAAAACATTATGAACCGTCTATTTATTTGCTAAAATTGATTTACTAAACGATCTTAATTTTAGTTATTTTTTTTCAAAGATGATCTTCTTAAAGTGATTTATAATATAAATGGATCATAATCACGAAATTTTATGAATAAGGCGATAAATATTTTGAGAAGGAGCTCCTCCTTAACTTTGAGGAGCCAAACTCTTCTATATAATGACACTCTGTGAACGTGTTTGGTCCGACAACTTTAATGTCATTTCTATAGTCTCATTTTATTTGTTACATAAATGGTAAAAATTGCACAATGTATATAAATTGATTAATTTGATTTCACTTTTTGTTCTAATAAAGTTGGATTTTTTTTTTCTATCATAAATGAGGTGAAAAAATTCTAACTTGAGAACTATTTATATTTTAAGAGAAATCAAAATGACTAAAAAACCTATAAAAAAAAAAAAACAAACACACACACAAGGTCAACTTGCCCAATCTAGTACCCATTATATTGGCAGATGTGTGGCCGTGACAAGCACAAGAAGCAACAAAGGAATGCAACCAGCACCCCAAATCCTAAAAAACATCTTGACAAACTAGAAATTTAATCACTTCATAACCCGCCACATGGGAGAGTTTTCGCACAAACCGCCAATATAACTAGGAACTCTTTGAACACAAGCAGTGCCAACTCTGAAGAGGAAATTTGTGCACAAATCACCCATGAAGCTACTAGTTGTATCATAATAGACAATGCCAACTTTACCATAAGACGTAAACAAAAGACACAAGTCCAAAAGGGCAAATCTAATAAGAGGCACACAAACATCTAAAAAACCAGCATCTCAACAGTCCAATCTCCTGCCAAGCCCATACTATCCTAATTCTAAACAACCTAATTAAACCCTCAACGAACACCATAAATCATGAGTATCACCTCCACCATTTAAATAAATGTCATCATCAAACCACACACATCTAGTTAAGAATCAATTGTAGAACAAGGAGTGGATCTTGAGAAGGCTCGACCTCTAGTGATCCAACTTTATAAGTGGGGAGACGTTCAATTGAGAGGAAAGGATAAAATTTAGAGGAAATTTTTGGGAGAATTATTGGATAGAAAAGGAACACAAAAGAAGTGATGGAAACTTAGATCTAAGCATGGTTAATTTAGACAAGGACTAAATCACCATATAAATGACTATTATTCACACCAAATAGATTAGAAAATGAAAAAAAGGAAGTGGACGGGAGGAGAGGAGGAAGAGCCAAGGTGCATGCTTCTCCCTCCTCCTGCCGCTATGGTGACCTTTGCTCTTGGTTCTCTCTGTAGGCTAGGGTTTTCAAATAATAGACATCATTTTTTAGTTTTAATTCATTAAAGGCTAATTACCTTAAAAAACACAAATACGACTAATAAAGTAGTATTAAGCTAGGTTTATAATAAGTATATAAGTAACAAAAAATAAAACAATCCAAATCCAGAAGTAGTCTTTCATATAAATTTTCGAAATTATTGGGGTGATAATTAAGTGGCAACATCATATGCCTCGGAGACTTGCCAAACCCTATATAATTGGGTGTCTAATAATTTAGCAGCAGCAGATTGTTTTGTCAAGACAGCACGAGGCGTTTGCCATGTTGTGTTGTTGACAATATCCTGATTTCGTAAAAATATACAGTTTGTAAACACGCCCATCGACATTTAATTATCAACGGCCATCTAGATTCTACGTAGAAAATGCAACCGATTTTGATGGAACGATGCCATATACTGGTGTGATCGAGTCAACATTCAGAAAATTTCAAGATTTTATCAGTTAATGCAGGATGAGCAGGATAACATAGATGCCTACAGCTCCTTGCTGAATTCTTAAACCTGAATTATTAGGTGATATCATAGCATGACCATCTACAGCGCGGTGGAGTCGCAGTTTCATATTTGGAGGGTTCTTTAGGAAAGGCCAAAAAAACCTTACAAACTCAAGTCCCGGCCAATTTTTAAAGAGATAAGAAAGAGAAATTAGAAATTAAGGGCCCGTTTTCGTTTTTAAATCTTTAGTTTTTATATTTTTTGCTTGAGATAAGACTTTATTGGGTGAAATGAAATGAGGGATGATAAGTGCGAAAGAGGAGGGGAATAAACAAAGAAGAATGAGTGAGAACAGAATCTTGAAAGTGAAAATCACTCAAAATAGATTTTTTTTTTTAAATTTTATTTGTGCACTATTCTTTATTCATTTCTTCTATATCTACATTCTATTCGACCATCATTCCTCATACTCTTTTATATTCCTTATTTCTAATTTTCCCTCCCATACATCTACTCCTTCTTCCAAACAGAAAAATGAGAACTAAAATCTGAAAATGAATTGGTCATTGAACAAGCCCTAATAAATATAGTAAGGACCTGTATTTAGGAGTACGAAGGACCAATTTTAGAGCAGTTATGTAGGAAGGACTCATAATACGATTTTCTGAGTGTTTAGAAGCATGTCGAAATCTTTATTAAAAGATCATCAAATGCTTAAAAAACACTTAGAAGTGCGTTAGGTACATGTTCATGTTAACGTGAGTGGTATTAAAAAGGGTATGTAAATATATTGTAAATATTAAAATTCTTTATTAGGAAGGATAGTTGTGTGTCCTTTATTGTTTCCTTATAGAACAAGGATTGTATCTTGTATATATTGACTTTTATGCAATACAATGAAAATTAAGCTGTAAAATTCTATTTGGTATCAGAGCCAAGCAACCCTAAACTTCCCACCGTGCCGCTGCTACCATAAAACTGGAAAAATGTCTCGGCAAGTCTCTGATCTCTGCCACATCTCTGCAGCGGGTCAAGACTGCCCGTGTGTATTCGTGCTGTCGTGGGAAAGGAAAGGAATCACAATACCCTGCATTTTTTGTCGCTGCCTCCTTCTATACGTGTGTGTAATATACTGTGCCGATAAGGTTTTTCTGCCAGTTGCTGTTTGAATTGCAGCGACAACGTGTTGCTGCCAGTTGCTGTCTGAATTGCAGCTTGACAACTTGCTGCTGCCTTTTTTTTTTATTTTGTTGTCGTGTGCTCTGGTTTTCTAGTTGTCGTGCATCAACAATCACAGAAGCTTTCAGTGGCGTGCTACTGTTATAGTGCTGTTATTGTCCGTATGTTATTATATTGGTTTTGCTGAGTATCTACAAGTTTTATCCGTGGAGTCTACTGCTTGTTTTTCCCTTGCAGTGTGTGATTCTATAATTGGTGTGGTATTGTGATTGTCGTGTATTACTGTCTTGTGAGTTATTACAATGACGAATGCAGGTTGGATTCTAGACTCGAGTGCAACCGATCACATGACTTTTGATAAGAATTTATTTACTAGTATGACAACCAGTTCACGGAAATGTATTGCAACTACTACCAGAACAACATCACCGGTTTTAGGGGCCGGCACTGTGAACCTCACGCCAGCCCTTCCCCTCCATCACTGCTTGCTTGTTCCCTCGTTGTCTCATAATTTGTTATCTATTCCTCAAGTTACTGAGCAATTAGACTGTGTTGTACTTATGTATCCACTGTTTTGTTTGCTTCAGGATATTCACACCAAGGAGATCATTGGGCGTGGCACTAAGAGAGAGGAGTTATATTATGTGGATGACGTCGTTCCTGGCAGAGCTAATGCAGTTCGAGCATCTCGTACCAATAATTTACATGAAGTTTGGTTATTGCATCGTCGGTTAGGACATGCTTCGTTTGGGTATTTGAGGCGTATGTTGCCTAGTTTATTTCATGAAATAAAAGAATCAGACTTACATTGTGAGGTATGTATTCTCACGAAGAGTCATCGCGTTTCGTTTCCTCCTAGTATGAATAAAAGATTGTTTCCTTTTGAACTTGTGCACTCTGATGTTTGGGGTCCCTCTCCTGTTAGTACTTTGTCTGGAATTAAATGGTTTGTTACCTTCGTTGATGATTGCACTCGTATGCTTAGATTTATGCGATGAAGAATAAAAGTGATGTGGGTATGGTGTTTCGATCATTCTTTCAAATGGTTGCAACACAATATTCCTCTGTTATTAAGGTTCTTCGCTCTGATAATGGAGATGAGTATATTGGTTCCGAGTTGTCCAGCTTTCTTCGGGATCAAGGAATTCTACATGAGACTACTTGCCCTCATACCCCACAACAAAATGGGGTTGCTGAAAGAAAGAACCGTCATATCCTAGAAACTGCCCGTGCCTTGCTCATTGGTGCATATGTACCTAAACGGTTCTGGCTTGAAGCTGTCACTTATGCCGTGTATGTGATTAACCGTATGCCATCCCGGGTTGTGGATTTTCGTACACCTCTCCAAGTATTGACAGAATTTGTTTCAGTAGTGTCAACAATACTCTTTCTCCTCGTGTATTTAGGTGTGTAGCCTATGTTCATATTCACAAGATTCATCGTAGTAAGCTCGATCCATGTGCTCACTGGTGTGTTTTTCTGGGATTTGCTCCCCAACAGAAAGGGTATAAGTGCTACCACCCTGAAACTCGTCATATGTATGTAACTATGAATGTTACCTTTTCCGAATCTGAGTTCTTTTATGCTTCGACTCCATCACCTTCCGATCACCCGGGGGAGAATATGAGTGGTGATCTTGGGTGGTTGGAAATATGTAGCTCAGAGGGAGTATTTATTGACAAAATTTTTTTTGAAAGCTCTCGGCAAGACACTGCCGAGAATGGAGACAGTGAATCTCGGCAAGACACTGCCGAGAATGGAGACAGTGAATCTCGGCAAGACACTACCGAGAATGTGAGTATCATTCAGCCAAGTAGCACTGAACCAGTTGAGTCTTCTAGGCAATGTGTTGCCGAGTGTGATGCAGAGTGTCAACAGGGAGTTGCCGAACCAGTTTCACTGATCCAGCAACCATTAGCTACCGAACATGCAACCCCCTCTCTCTCAAGCTCAATAGTGCCACCCAATATGTCTTCTCTGAATATTCCTGAGGTAAGTACTACTGATACTCATGTACCTAATCCAGATAATGTTATGAGTACATATAAGTTGCTGCCAAGGCAAAATCGTGGTGTTCCTCCTGACAGGTTTTCTCCTGAAGGAAAAGTGAAGTATCCAATAGCTAATTATGTGTCATGCTCAAACCTTGCACCAGAACGTCAAGTCTGGGTAAACAATGTGGAAGCAATCCAAGCACCAACCCGAGTTGAGGAGGCCTTGAAGGATCCTAAATGGGCTACTGCGATGGATGAGGAAATGATGGCACTACATAAAAATGATACATGGGAGGTAACGGAGCTACCTTTAGGAAAGAAACCAGTTGGGTGTAGATGGGTCTTTACGATCAAATACAAGGCAGACGGATCGGTAGACAGGTATAAAGCAAGGTTAGTAGCAAAAGGTTATACTCAAACTTATGGTGTTGATTATCAAGAGACATTTTCTCCAGTAGCGAAGATGAATACAGCACGAGTTCTGATTTCTTTAGCTGCAAATTTGAATTGGCCACTAAAACAGTTTGATGTGAAAAATGCTTTTCTTCATGGGCACTTGGAAGAAGAGGTATATATGGATTTTCCTCCGGGGTACGATGCCGGAGGGAAAACCGGAGTATGTAGGTTGCGAAAGTCACTTTATGGACTTAAGCAATCGCCTCGTGCGTGGTTTGGTAAATTTACCCCAAGTTATGAGGCGAATTGGGTATTATCAAAGTCACTCAGATCATATATTATTTGTGAAACGAGGAAGTGGTAAAGTGACAGCCTTAATTATTTATGTGGATGACATGATAATAACAGGTGATGATTCAGAAGAGATGATGAAGCTAGAACAAAACCTTGCCACCGAGTTCGAGATGAAGAATTTGGGAGATTTGAAATATTTTCTTGGTGTGGAAGTTGCTCGGTCATCTAGAGGTATTTTCTTGTCTCAATGTAAATATGTTCTGGATTTATTGAAGGAAACAGGGATGCTTGGGTGTAAACCCGTGGATACTCCCATTGTGGAGAAACATTACTTGGGAATTTATCCGGATCAAGAACCAGTGGATAAAGGTAGATATCAGAGACTGGTAGGAAGACTAATTTATTTAGCTCATACCCGTCCAGATATAGCCTATGCAGTGAGTGTGGTGAGTCAGTTTATGCACTCGCCAAGCGTGGATCATATGGCAGCTGTTATGCGGATTTTAGCTTATTTGAAGTCAGCTCCAGGAAAAGGAATTTTGTATAAAAATTCTGGTCATCTAAGGATTGATGTTGATTGGGCAGGTGATGTAACTGATAGACGCTCTACTTCTAGATACTTTACGTTTGTTGGGGGAAATCTAGTTACTTGGAGGAGTAAGAAGCAAAACGTGGTGTCAAGATCGTCAGCTGAGGCCGAATTCAGAGGTATGGCACATGGAATATGTGAAATCCTTTGGTTACGTAAGTTACTTGATGGTCTAGGTTTCAAAGCAAAAGAGGCGACAAGTTTGTATTGTGATAATAAATCCGCACGGGAGATTGCAGAGAATCCAGTACAACATGACAGAACAAAGCATGTGCAGGTTGATCGTCATTTTATTAAGGAGAAGCTGGAGAAGAAAATTGTTTCGATACCGTTTGTGAACTCGGAAGAGCAACTTGCGGATATCCTCACACATGCCGTGTGTAGTAGATCTTTTGGTGACTAACTTGTCAAGTTGGGCATGTGTGATATCTATGCTCCAACTTGAGGGGGAATGTTAACGTGAGTGGTATTAAAAAGGGTATGTAAATATATTGTAAATATTAAAATTCTTTATTAGGAAGGATAGTTGTGTGTCCTTTATTGTTTCCTTATAGAACAAGGATTGTATCTTGTATATATTGACTTTTATGTAATACAATGAAAATTAAGCCGTAAAATTCTATTGTTCATAGATAAAAGTGGAGTTCAGTGATCCTGTGATAGGGTTGGGTTGTTGGTGGAGATCTTGGATGCCAACCCGCCCTGCAGGCTGCTGATCGGGTGTCACTATACTTAAAACCGGTCGCGTAAATGCAGACTCTCATAAGCTGCAGAATGCAAACTCTCACCCACAATTTAGCTATTACTTTTATTGTCCAAAATTTTTGCCAAATCAGAGATTCTTTTGATGATCTAAAAAGAGGTTTGTAGCTCTGAAAGTACTTCCAAAACAATAGCTTGAACTGTAGCTATGATTATTTAATTACAAGGTGAATTTTCTTAACATACTTATGAGATAAATTAACTTTCTCTTGGAAGTATATTTTCTCTAATATCTTGGTGGGTAAGGTGTTGGCTTTCTTTTCGTGCATTATGAGTTCAAAGCTCCTCCATCCCTAAAGTATTGTAATAGATTCGAACTCTTTCATTTCCCCATAATAATAGTAAACATTCAAAATAAATAAATCATGGGATGGATGGCAATCTATACTAGTGCTAGCTAGCTAACTACAATGTTGGCAGTCGTTGTTGATCATTCATTGCTGAAGGAGTAGCATAGCAAATAATACATTATACATGGTTGATTATGGAGGGTGAGCCTTAGCTCAACAGAAAGTTACTCTTTTGTGATCCAAAGGTCACAATATCGAAACAACTTTTTTACAAAGCAAGAATAAAGCTGTGTACAATAGACGTTCTTTCAACCGTCGCAAAGCGGAGCCTTGTTGGCTTGGATCACCCTTTCTTATGGTTGATTATGGATACAATATTCATACAAACCTAAAACTCCATGAGAAAGCGAGCAGCACATTAATCCTGGAGATGTGGACGATTAATGAGACAACTCTAAGATCGGTCTAAGCATATTCTAACTTCTTTCTTAACATATTCTTTGTATTTTGTAATATTTAAGTTAAATTTTAAGCTAAAAATCTTTTATACAGATAAAAATACTGAAAGAAAAGAGATCAGATTGGTAATATTTTCATCTGTTTTCTTTTGGTTCTTTCTAATTAGAAAAGGAGAACTGGATGGAGAAGGTGAGTAGCAGGCAAGGGAGAGGAAGAAGGAAAATATTAAAATAATAGTTGTTAAAATACAAACTAAAGCTTAACAACCAGTTCATGGTAATTGGAGTTAATTATAATTAATTATCCACTTCTTTTCAATACTTTCTCAACAGAGTAAAATTTATATACTTAGAGTAAAATCCTCGTCTCCATATTCCACTCCATGACTAACCAACAGAAAGCCGCCTATATTTACAGTTCCACACACCTTTACTCATCACATCAAAATATTCTGCAAAATTTAAATACAAAAAAACAGTCGAAAGCTCAAACTAATCCAGAAAGGCCAGAAAAACAAAGATAATAAAGAAGCAAGAGCCAACCTGTGAAGCTAACTATACACACACACATATATCTGCAGAAATTTTATCTATAAGATTTCAGAATGGCTCCACAAAAAGTACACATGATTGCTTTCCAAGATTTCCAGTAAACTGGAATATAGCAAAACCTAGTCGAAGTCTTTATGTCAGCGACGCTTGCTCCACACCCACATCTTGAACATGTCCCAGCCACCGGCTTGCTCCGCCACACCTTCCTCCTCTGGTCTACCAGGAAACAAAAGCAAACCATTTCAGAAACTTGAGACTTCGCTTTCAATGTATTTAATCCTAGGTTGTATATATATATTGTATCAATAAATAAGAGAGCATGTCAGATTATTTATAGAAGTTTGATGAGCTGTGCACACGAACATTAGCATTAGTTTGATAAGTTTTTAGTACGACAGTCGCACGATCAAATGACGATATTAATTTATTTATTATAATATGCATTAATAAATACTAATTTAATATATTATATCTAGAATATAGTATGAATAAATAGAATGAGGATCCTCTCTAGATTCTGTTTTTGATAATTCTATAGAACCTCTAATCACGTCCGTTTATCCTAAATCGTACGGTCAGCTTTCATGCACACGATATACAATAAATGAACGTAATTGGAGGATCCTCAAAATCCTTACAAAAAGAATTCGGAGAGGATCCTTTTCGAATAAATATATGTAGACAAAGTAATAACACGACTACCATACCAAAAACCTCTTACATGCAGTAGCTGGAATTTTTGGTCATGTAATTGGGAATAGGATTCTATTCATAATCTCTTTGTGAGGATCCTAATTCTTAGTTCATTTTATCTGTTCATCAGTTATTTTGTGATAATAAATCATTAAAAAAAATTATTTAAAATGAAACACAAACAATACTTATCAAAAATTAATTATATAATATATGATGAAGGACTAAAATGTAATTATCCCTAAACTCCTCACAAAAATGATATGGAGAGGATTCTCGTCGTCCATGTAATTGGAATTGAAAACCAGCTTAGTAGCTAAGGAATCACGTATAATCGTGTGGATGACCAATGACTGCCACGTGAGGAAGGGTAGTTGGGGTGTTTAATTGTGATAGTTATGGTTCCTTAGTGGTGGAGTAAAACTTTTCAACTGTCAAATTGTACTTTGCGTTTGTCCATTCAGTTGCATAATTAATGGTCATATTGATGTTTCATTTTTTTTTTTTAGGAACTTAAACAAAAGTTTCAATTACTGTTTATTTTAATAAAAAAATTATATTTATATACTAAAATATCAATCATGATACTATTTATTTTATCTTTTATTTTGTCGTTAAAATTCAAAATTTTCAAATTATTTTTATTATTATTATTATTATTATTATGTCAAGTACTCCTTTAAATCATAAGGGGAAAATTATCTTTGAGCTCAGCAACTTCATTTCAGTTTTCAACTCTATGATATATATGGTCATCCACGTGTATATCATCCCATATATATGGTTGTCCAAATTAGGGCTAGGCATTGAACCGGTCAAACAAGGGCTGCCACTTTCTTCCTTAAAATCCGAAGTAATAATTGTGAATTTTATAGGTTTGGTAACCGACTTTTACAATCCGAAAAAAAAAAATGTTAGAAAGATCACATCCAAATTATATCTTTAATAATGATGAAAACTATTTGTATTATAGATCTTATTTATATTAAAAAGACGGTTTCAATATAATTTACAAAATGTATTTTCTCTAACAACACTCATCTAAAAATTGAAAGATTCCGAAAAAATCATCACAACAAAATGGTTTAGTCTTGGTATACACCGAGAGTTTTGATATTCTTCGACTACCAACCAATTATTACCAAATCGATTATTATAACTAACCAGATCAAAATATTTAACGAATTACATTCTTACATAAAATGTTGGTACTTAGCGAAGACAGAAATTATCGGGAAATGAGCGAAATTTAAAAGAGTTAAAGGTCCTAAACAAATTTAAATAACCAAATCCTTTTAAATAGTAGACGTTTCATGGAGAGCTTGGCTGCCAATGTGTTTGTCGTTGACGTTGCAGTAATATTAGGGTTATTCCCACAACGGCACAGCAGCAGCGACATGTCTTCATTCAGGCGTTTCGTCGAACTTTCCGTGCAGGTTCAGAGGGTCAGATTCCTCACTCTTCATGACCTACTTGTGCTGTTCCGGCTTTGCCACTGTTCACCGTTATGTCCTCGTCTATACTATGAATGATGATAAAATATCACAAATAGACATCATAGAGGACATGGAATGCATAAGTTTTTTTCTTTCTCTAATCCTATTATTTATATTTTGGGGAAGATTGGAATGCATAAGTTTTATTCTTGATTATTCTAGCTATCTCTTACTTTCTAGTTGATCATAATTTCTTTATTTCTTCCTCCACGTACCTCAAAAATAATGTCTCGTCCATTTAAATCCAATTATTATACCATATAATTAAATACACTAAATTTGCAAATAGAAAGATTTTGTTATTGTAAATAAAAATTTTAAAACAAAATATTGTAAATGTAATCTCGATACACAAAATTAGGTATAAGCATAAGATCCGAAGTATGTTTCGTTGTGCCCCATATTTTGTTGAACTGATGGTATTCATAAGTCGGCGAGTTAAAGACCCATACACATGCATGCCCGGCATCAGCAATTGACTTCACACCACTATTGTCGAAAATAGAAATGAACAAATCTTCTGCACTTATTTTGTATGTGGTTTTTTTTTTTTTTTTTTTTTTTTTTTGTTGTTGTGGCATCTATTAATAATTGATACGTGTTAAGTTATGACAACAAAGTTAAGAAAGGTTAAGTTTATTAACACGTGTCAATCAATGATAGTGGCCATAGACAAGCAACACCAAAATGGATGTAGAAGATTTGAACTCAACTTGTATGATAATGGTACGTCATTATGGTAGCTCATTATACAAAATCATATGCCAATTCCCTTCACATGTCCTTATATTATTAACATGAGACGCCACTGTAGTTATGTATTTATGTCACTCATCTCTCAACGAGGGTGTAAACGTAGAGAGCTAGTGAGTACGCTTTTACTAATCGCACCTTCTTTGCCATTCAATGAGAGATTGAAATTGAATACGAGTTCTACTTGAACACTCTTCCCCGAATGGAAATTAAGTAGTCGGCAATTCCTGCCTGTACATGTCTCTCATTTTTCTTCTTTTCTCACCATACATGTTCAGTCTTTAATCAGAATGGACCTGTTGTTATCATACACTTCAAATTCTAATCTAAATACAAATGAACTTTAGAAAAATTATTAAATCAGATACAAGATTGATTATAAAAATAGTCAATATTAACGGATCCATCAATTGTCATACTTGCTTCTCGATCGATATAGCTACTAACAGTATTCGACCTTCGATCTTAAGTGTATGTTTCAACTACTACAAATCTGTATGAACTGTATAAGTTGATATATACTTTCAACTTGGACTACAAAGTGTCTAGATAGTATATCTGATGACTGCTAGTCTGCTTAGGTGGCAGCACAATGCATGCACATGACATGCAGAACGATTACATTTGTTTCCAGGTGAAATAATAAGGCAATGAGTATATATTGTCTTTTTGCCAATTGCCATAAAAGTTGGCGGTCCTAATTGTTTCATATTTATAAGTTGGAAGTTATTGTCTATCAATCTACCCTCTCCAAAAGTTTTAACGCTATGTGATTTTGTTGCTGGGAGTATTCGTTATGCACATAAATATGGCCACTGTGTAGAGAGACAACTTGTATATGGGATAGATGTGAAACAAGAAAGCATGCCTTTTTTTTTTTATGGTGCGTGCTGATTCGAATAATTAACAGTTCGATATATATTGCATATAAAGAACCAGTAAATTTTTACAACAATTAGATCTTGCTTAAAATACGTATCACTGAGTGGTAATTAAGTATTATTCTAACCGGACCCGAAAGCATGACCTATAATTTATAAGTGAGAAAATTGTAGAAATAGCTCCTCAACTTTAACCCAATTGGAGCAATGGTCCATCAACTAAAAATTCATGACTATTGGTCCCTAACTCATCAAAATGTGTAGCTATGGTCATTTTCGTCAACTCCGTTAAAACTTCTGTCAAAATGAGTCATGTGTCATGCACGTGAGGTCATAATCAAAGGGAAAATATGGAAAACTGAATGAGAAAATTGTAGAAATGGTCCGTCAGCTTTAACCCAATTGGAGAAATGGTCCCACAACTTTCATTCAATTGAGCAATGATCCCTCAACTTTCACCCAATTGGAGCAATGATCCCTCAACTTTAGCCCAACTGGAGCAATGGTCCCTCAACTTTAGCCCAACTGGAGCAACAATTCTTCTAACATGACTCGTTCTGACGGAGTTGATTAAAAGAACCGTAGTTGCACATTTTGAAGAGTTAAGGGACTATTAGTCATAGAGTTTTAATTGAGGAACCATTGCTCCAATTAGGTTAAATTTGAAGAACTATTGCTACAATTTCCTCTTTATAGGTTATAGGTGATACATATTTATAACATGGAAGCATGACCTATAAATGCAATTGGTTTTCAAGTGGCGTAGTTGTAAATGTTGATTGAGATAGATTTGATATATAGCGTGGAAAGGGTAGTATAGGGAGGGCAACCCAGATTTAGGGTAATAGTATTTCACTAGTAAATTGTTTTTCTTTTTTGGTCAATATTTCACTGTAAATTAGTAAAGGTTATGCAAGAGGATGCAGTTATTGTTGGAGAATGGAGGAAAATGTAGTGAGAGAAAACATTGGTGACTTTTATCTATGTTGTAGTAAATAATATTTGAGAGAGGAGAGAGGGACGGCAGAGAGATGAGGGAATCGAAAATTATTCGATGTAAATTCTTTGGCATTATTCTAGTCCTGTAGACATTATTAGATAATCAAAGTGGCGAATCTGTAACCTAATAATTGGTGTCAGAAGACTAGCAGTATTGGCATGTGGATAGACATGTGACCATTTGTGTCGATACATCAACCAAAACCAATAAACCTTTATATGATCCCCCGAATAAGTCCACACATATTCCCTTGAGTCTACTATAGAGAAGAGGGTTTTTGATATCTTTATGGGGGATGGTCTAAGAATCAACTTTCCCAAAGAGCAAGTTTGGAATGTACGTTTGAATGAACAATTTTCCTATGAGTAAGATGATGCCAGTAGAGCATCATATCTCGATAAGAGTGTTCCTAATGGTCGTGCCAAAACAAGGAAATGCTCGAATCATGCGGCCTTCGGCCAGCCGCATAATGCGCTCCATTCGGGCCTGCGAACTATGGTTTCAAAAATAAGCTTCGTGCATATTCATTGGAGGTGATGCAAACATATTCCACTTGATTTTCTAAGTGGTTTCAACATGATCATTGTTCTATCAAATATTCTTGAAATATCACCAACATTATTTTGGAATGAGAGAACATAAGGGCCTCTCCATAAGGTTCTAACTCTACTGGCTTTATGTTTATGATGATGCTTACTGCTCAAAGCAACTACTTCAAAGGTGGTTAGCATAATCCTTCATATGAGATTATGCGATATGTTGACAATTTCTCCAATCATTTTTCACATTACTAAAATAAAATTACCAAAATTGTGATCAAAGATGTAAAACGTCTTAACCATATACAGGTTCGTGCATCTACAGGTACATGTATATAACATCAATTACAAAATTGTAGCAGATTCTTTGATATGTGCACCTGCAAGAAATCATCTGACCCCTTCTTTCCGAGAGCGGGAAGTGTGAGCCTCTTCAATGTATCGAGTAAGAAGTGAAATCCCGTAATGTGAGGCACTTGAGGTAGCATAATAGGATGTCACGGTCAGTTGAGCAAACTTGGGAAGTGAATAACCTGCAAAACCCCATATCAACGGGGAATTGAAAAATATGTATCCAAAACTTAGAAACACCGGGAAAGAAATTCCAACTGAATCTCAGGTTTTGAGCAAGAATGTATTATATACATAGACGGAACATGGCTTAGGGCTTGTTTGGTACGTGGGATTGGATTGGAATGGATATATCTCTAATTGCAAGGCACGTTGTTGAGGGGAGAAATGAAACAATAATGACCAACTAGAGGGTAGAAGATGGATTATTCATTAAGGAAACTTATGTAATCCAATCCTCTCCAAAATGGTAAGAATAGAATGGATGAGTTTTCTTCCTGAGCAACCCTCTTCTAATACCCTCGAAATGAAAACTCATTCATTTCTACCTTCAATTTGCCTTGAAATTTGAAGGTTATCCATTCCAATCCAATCCTTCTTACCAACAAGGCCTTAGTCTACATACACTTAGTACAGCTGATACAAATCAGTTCAACACCCAAGTAAGGAAATGAAGAATCCGATTGCTGGAGTCTTCTAGATGGTTTTATAACTTACGTTGTGCTGGGCTGGGCTGTCTTTTAGTTTTTCTAGAACATATGTCCTTGTTCTTCTCAGTCAATAAAAATTATACCCTTAGGATTCCTATAAATCTTTAACTGGGTCTTTAATTCTAGTCTTGTATGGCTTATGTAGCTCTATATAAGAGCTTTGACGTACTTTTGCAATTCAGTCAATGAATAATATTATATTACATTGAGTGATTCTTGAGAATTCTTGGTGATTCCAAGAACCCTTGCTGGGTCATTAATTCACCTCCTCCCTACCGCCGCAAACTACAACCTTCCGTCCACCAATCAGCCTTGCCTAAGTACCCATTTTAATCTATTGTTGTGGATCCAAACGATTGCACGAGAACCCAGTTCAAGGCCTGGAACATTCCTTAAGGAATGAAGCAGAATCTTTACAGTTAAAGTCACCTTGCCAGTAAATCTTTTCTGAATTTCCAGAATTGTGTGCTACATTTGTTAAGTTTTCTAATTTTCTTTGTTGTTGCATTATATAATACATCCATTCGGTAGTGTTTAATTTATTTTCCATAAGTCTAATAATCTGCCTTGTTAGTAATTTTCTGCAACTAAATTAAGTTTTAGGTTGTCCTGCATCAACAACCAGACAAATCAAGAATCACATCTATTTTTAAGTAAACTAGTCATTCTACGGCTGCTAAACAAGTGATCTGTTTAATAAAAATAAAAAACAGAAGAGTAACAGCAAAGAGAAATGCAAAGAACTTATCATGTTTTAAAATAACCCGGTGGAGAAAAGCAGGATATTTACCTCCAAATGCAGCACTGGCACCCGAAAAAAGTAGCAGTGGAGGAAGCTAAGATTAAAAAAATACAAAAGTGAGCCAAATTGAGGCACATATAAATATAACTTTCTCATGAATCATGATAATGCCGAAATAACTGGAAGTGCATTGCAGGGTAAACAAAATCGGAAAGCAAGCACCAAGCATAAGAGATGTACCCCAACTAAGAAAGGCAACCACTTTGGTCCCTTCAACCGATTCTGAAGGTATGGGATCCCTGCAACCAAGTAACACTAAACAATCTGCATATGAAAGCATGTTCATTGTAAAGACAAAGGAAACATGTATACCTGTATTGAAGCTATGAATTGCACTAAGCATTCCTCCAATACCTGAGCCAGTCTATTCATACAAACAATAGCGGAGAGGTTTAATCACTCGCATAACAAGCCATGTCCATATCATTATCATAAACATACACTCAAACATGACCTTTGTACATACACCTAGACCCTAACAACACAACTGATATCGGGTTTTACTTCTATCCTATGAATCAACAATTAACAGGGGATTTATGCCCAATACTTCATGATCGACAACATTTTGTGATGCAGATGTTATTATCCGAATTTGAATCTACCAATTACATAATAACTAACAAAGGATCATAGTTAAGATATAAGAGTTCAATCTACAAATGACGTAAACATACACTCAAACACGATCCCCATACATACACCTAGACCAATGAATCAATGACCCTACCAACGCAACTGACGTTGGGTTCTACTTCAACCAGATGAACCAACTATTAGCAGGGGATTTATGCCCAATTCTTAAAAAAATTGGCCCCTCGCATGCAGAGAAATTAAATCATTATCCAAAACAACAGTAATGCAGATTATTATACGATTTCTGAGGTAATAACAACCAAGTACACATTAACTAACAAAGGATCATACTTAAGATCTAAGAGTTCAATACATGTAAATCTTACATGCTCAGAATTCATCTACCACGAAGAAATATCTTTAGAAAAAGCATTCTACTCCAAATTCCCAGATCAAAACCATGAAAATTCACAACTAAAACACAACTGCTACACAAAGAAACAAAATTTTGCGCAAATTGGTAGCTGAAAAAAAAAGAGAGAAACTTACAACAGCAGTGGCGTCGTGAAGAACAGGAGTGATGGTCCATTCACCTTTGTCCTGAACAACAAACAAAACAAAATTTCAATCAGTTTCCGACTGTAAACCCCACAGAATCAAATCATCAAAAAAGTAGGGTCATGCGTGTTGGTACGGAATCGTGGGCGAGGAGAGAGAGGCAGCGAGGGCAGCGAGGAGTTCCGAGGCCGGGATTCATGGTGGGATCGTGGTGCAGATTCCCACTCCTCAGCTTCTGTTCGTACACCTCTCGAGTCCCCATCGCCGGCTTCTAATGTAAATGCTAACAACTATGAGAAATCAGTTGACGGTGGCAATGGTGACTCAATTGGCGGAGACGACGACAGTCATGGTGTATATGGAACCACCGGGGAGGGAAGGGGTGGAAAATTTTTAGGTTAAACGACAGCGTTTTAAGCTATGGGCTTGGTTGGCATCGAGGACGTAAAGTGGGCAATACCGCGGGTTGGGCTGTGTTTTAGTTTTATGCCACGGAAAAAACCGAAGGTTCTCTCAAACATTTTGTGACAAAAAAGTTTAAGGAGTTTTAACGAAACACTTCCGGTATTGTTTACTTTTAATGAAAAACTATATTTTTACCTTTCCCTGGTACAATTCACTACACTTTTATTTGTCCTTTTTTATTAAAATTAAAGTTTTTTTTGGACATTTCGTTAGTTTTCCTAGAGAGTTTTAACGAAACACTCCCGGTACTATTTACTTTTAATGAAAAACCACATTTTTTACACTAAATTTTTTTATTAAATGAATGTGTTTTTAGTATTTTAATTTTTAATATTAAATATATTTACAAAGTAAATAATTTTACAAAAAGTTTATATTTAAACTTTTTATTATAATAATAAAAGGCTCAACATGCTGACAACTCGCTCTACATCTTTTGCTTTTGGAAATACTTTTTTGTACAGATGCGATAATTTATTTTTAAACAACAATGCGGGAAATTTAGATCTACAAGTACACTAGTTAAACCAACTAACTTAAGGCATATTTATTTAAATTTATTTTTTGTTGGGACAAATCAAACTATTCCTTGAAACTTGGTGGGCTTACTGCCCAATATCTTAAATTTTTCGTCCTTAAGGCCAGAAGCCCAACACCTCCTCTTGAGGAAACATGTGATATTTCTTAAGGTAGCTTTTGATTTGATGGACCACAATTACAAAACCTGAGTCAAATCCAAAAAGGCAAAGAAGATAAAAATACCACCTGAGAGATCAACTACGTGGCAAATTAAGAGTGGCTGGAGATGAGCCCAAAAGGATATACGTGTGCCATCCTATTATGTGGAAATTTATCTACACATTATATTACCTCGATAAACCGAAAGCGTTATAATATTCCTAATGTTATAAATATGTAAAAGTTAGAGAGATAACTTTTACTAGTGACAGGAGCGAAGCAGAGTGAAAATATCACACTGTAACTATAGCACCAGGGGATGACAAATAAAAGACGGAGGAATAGATGATGTTATTGATCTTTCTTTTTTTCTGTGTGTTTTTATTGCAGTCGAGTGCTCTATTTATAGAGCAACTCGCATTATTACATTTTGAAATTTACATCACATGACTTTGAAAATACGATCCTATTGTTTCCAAAGTCTACGTCACATTTGTGGCCATTGGAAATCTGTGTGTGGGCATTCATAACAATGCCAATGTTTTCAACTGTTAATGTTTTCAACACTTCCACTTGGATGGCGACATATCAACATGAATTGTCTCGTTAAAACCTTGCTTGGAAAACCTAGTGGGAAAAAACCATAGCGAAGGAAAAAGAGTACAACTTGTCCTGGATTGTTGATATAGTATTAAATATGCTTATGTTGCCTCGTTAAAACCTTGATAGGAAAAACTAGTGGGAAAAATCCTAGTCGAAGGAAAAAGAGAACAACATGCATGTATCATGGATGCTCCCCCTGATATATATCCCCCCTGATTCCGCATTCTCCAAATTTAGATGTTTGGTAAGTCAACGCAATCCGATACTTTGCACTAACTTTTGAAATGTGCATTTTGGTAGGGACTTGGTGAACAAGTCTGCCAGATTTTCATTGGAACGGATTTGTCTGACTTCAATAACTTTAGCCTTCTGAAGCTCATGTGCACTGAAAAACTTTGGAGATATGTGTTTAGTTTTATCGCCCTTGATGAATCCTTCATTCATTTGGGCAACACAGGCTGCACTATCTTCATGAATAACAGTTGGATTGTCTGTCTTCGAAGTTAGACCACATGAATTCCGGATATGATGAATCATTGATCTTAACCAAGAACGTTCACGACTTGCTTCATGTAAAGCAAGTATTTCTGAATGATTTGAAGATGTAGCAACTAGTGTTTGCTTTGTTGAACGCCATGAGATTGTTGTATTTCCATTCTTGAACACATATCCAGTTTGTGAGTAGGCTTTATGCGGATCAGAGAGAAAACCAGCATCTACAGATTCAACAAAGACCTGGTCATTTGTGGATTTTTCTGAGTAGAAAAGACCCATGTATGTTGTCCCATGAAGGTATCGCAATACATCTTTGACACCCTTCCAATGACGAATTTTTGGAGCAGAGCTATACCTTGCTAACAAGTTGACTGAAAAAGCTATATCTGGTCTAGTACATTGTGCTAAATATAACAAAGCACATATTGCACTCAAATATGATACTTCTGAACCAAGGACCGGTTCATCATCTTCTTTTGGACAGAATGAATCTTTCTTAATGTACATAGAACGAATGACCATTGGCGTGCTGAGTGGATAAGCCGTGTGCATACCAAATTGCTTTAGGATTTTTTCAATGTAAGCTGATTGGTGGACCAAAATTCCACTAGCACAATGCTCGATCTGTAGGTCGAGACAAAATTTCATTTTTTCAAGGTCTTTCATTTTATTGAGATCTTCAAGGGTTCCAACTAGGTTCATATCATCGACATATACTACCACTATAGCAAATCCAGAGTTGGATTTCTTAATGAACACACAAGGGCAAATGACATTGTTGATATACCATTCTTTGATCAAATACTCACTGAGACGATTATACCACAATCGTCCAGATTATTTCAGCCCATACAATGATCGCCTTAATTTGATCGAGAGCATACCTCGTGATTTGTTAATTGTTTCAGGCGACTTAAGTCCTTCTGGGACTTTCATATATATGTCAGTATCTAATTCTCCATAATGATACGCGGTGATGACATCCATAAGTCGCATGTCAAGTTTTTCTAAAACCACTAAACTTATTAAGTAACGGAACGTAATTGTATCCATTACATGAGAATATGTCTCCTCATAATCAATTCCAGGTCTTTGCGAAAAACCTTGTGCAGCGAGTCATGCTTTATATCTTGCAATCTCGTTTTTCTCATTGCGTTTCCTTGTGAATACCCATTTGTAACCCACGAGGTTTACACCAGGCGGAGTTTAGACTACTGGTCCAAAAACATTTCGCATTTCCAAGGAATTTAATTATGCCTGGATTACATCTTTCCACTTAGGCCAATCTTATCTCTGTTTACATTCATCAATAGAGCGGGGCTCAATATCATCACTTAATATGATTTCAGTGGCTATTGTGAATGCGAACATATCGTCGATGATTATTTCATTCTGATCCCACAATTCATTAGTACATGCATAATTTATGGAGATTTCTTTGCTCTCATGTACTGCTGTCTCTTCAAGGACATTTTCTTTTTCTGGAAGTCCAGAATCATGAATTGTAGATTTGTCATTCATTCTTTCTTCCTGAATGATTTCTTTGGATTCAATTGTGCCCTTATCTTTCTCTTTCGAGAGGTTGAATCTTTTGAACCTGGGGGTTTACCACGCTTCAGGCGTGCACCAATTGAATCATTCGCTACCACTTTATTTTGTCCAACAGGGACATCAATTCTTGCAGGTGCATTTGCAGCTGGTATATGTGATTTTGTCACTTTCATAGCATCATTAAATGCATCTGGCATTTGATTGGCAATGCTTTGAAGATGAATGATCCTTTTCACTTCATTTTCACATTGAGTGCTACGTGGATCAAAATGAGACAATGTGGGAACAACCCATGTTAGCTCTTTCCGTTCTTCTGGAACGGTATTTTCTCCCCCTAACGATGGGAAGACCGTTTCATCAAAGTGACAATCAGAAAAACGAGCTGTAAACATATCACCTGTCAAGGGTTCCAAATATCTAATGATAGATGGTGAATCAAAACCCACATAAATTCCCAGTCTACATTGAGGTCCCATTTTAGTGCGTTGCGAGGGTGCAATAGGCACATAAACAACACAACCAAAAACTCGTAAATGTGAAATGTTTGGTTGATGTCTAAACATGAGTTGTACTGAAGAGTATTGGTGGTTGGCTATAGGTCTCAATCGAACCAATGATGTAGCATGTAAGATGGCATGGCCCCATGCAGAAACTTGCAATTTTGTTTTCATGAGCAGAGTGCGAGCTATTAACTGAAGCCGCTTGATCAATGCTTCTGCTAAACCATTTTGAGTATGGACATGATGAACAAGGTGTTCAACATCAATACCTAAAGTCATGCAGTAATCATCAAATGTTTGAGACGTAAATTCACCAACATTATCAAGTTGGATTGACTTAATGGGGTAATATGGGAACTATGCTCGTAACTTAATTATCTGAGCAAGAAGTCTCGCAAAAGCTACATTTCGAGTAGACAAGAGACAAACATGTGACAATCTGGTAGATGCATCAACCAAAACCATAATATATCAAAATGGTCCACATGATGGTTGAATAGGCCCACAAATATCCCCTTGAATTCTTTGCAGAAATGATGGGGATTCAGCATCAACCTTTAGTTGTGATGATCTAATTACCAACTTCCATTGAAAACAAGCCTTGCAAGGGTTATTATTTGAGATAGCAATGTGTCTGCTCAATAATGGATGTCCATTAGAGTTGGTAATGATCATACGCATCATGGTAGATCCTAGGTGACCCAGACGGTCATGCCAAAACATGTAAACTTTTGAATCAATGAACTTCTGGTTCATGACAGTATGTGATTCAACTGTCTTTATGTATGTATAATACAATCCACTCAACAAGCCATGCAATTTCTCCAATATACGATTATGGGTATCATTGGAGGTAATGCATAGATACTCCACATTTTCTGCACTTTTCGTTTCAATGTGGTATCCATTTAAACGTATGTATTTGAAACTTAACAAATTTCGAGTAGATCGAGTAGCATACAACGCATTCTGTATGGACAATATTGTTCCATTTGGTAACATAATATGGGCTTTTCCTGAGCCTTTAATTACATCTGAAGGTCCTGATATTGTTGTTACCTTTACTTTTGTAAGCATCAATCTTGAGAAATACTTTCAATCTCGAAGTATTGTATGCGTAGTTGCGCAATCTGCAAGACAAATATCTTCGCCATTTCTCATGTTTTGAGAATGACCATAGTTTTTATCCATGCTTTCTGAGTAGGGGAATCAGAGTTAGAAGCAAGTTGTAACAGGAATTTTACATGCCATTTTTATTGAATCTGAAATGCTAGTTTCAGACTACAAGTTCAGCATAATAAAAATACATCAAACATAAATGATTCAGTCAAACCGATACACTTCATTCCACCTTTACACAATGAAGTCCGAAACATCTAGGTGAGTTGTGTTCAACTGCCCTGATAAGTCGCACACTAGATCAGGTATATCCATTGGTTTAGCATGGTCGAGAAAATTAGTCTCGACATCCTTCTCCTTGAGAGAGGCTTGATATAGATATACCAGATGTTTTGGGGTACGACAAGTATGCGCCCAATGCCCATTGCCACCACATATATGGTAGGCTCCTTCAGAGTTTCTGGGAGCATTGTTCATGTGAGCTTTGCCTTTGTGGCGATTCACATTTTTAAAACTCTGGCTTGAATTATGCATTGGAACTTGGTTGTGAAACTGACCACCATGGTTCTTGCCTTTCCTGTTACACTGACCTTGCTTATGGCCACGTCCTCGTTTATGATTATCGCCACCAGAGGATGTGACGTTCACTTCGAGGGAAGCAACATTCACTTCTGGGAATGGTGCAGATCCAGTAGGTTGGGATTGATGATTTTTCATCAAGAGTTCATTGTTTTGTTCAGCTACCAAGAGCATAGATATCAATTAGTTGTATTCAGTGAAGCCTCGCGCTCTATATTGCTGCTGCATGAGCACGTTAGATGCATGAAATGTGCTGAAAGTCTTTTCCAGCAAATCTTCATCAGTAATAGTATCCCTCACAGAGCTTAATCTGAGATGTAATTATGAACAATGCAGAATTGTATTCTGCCACTGACTTGAAATTCTGGATCCTTAGGTGAGTCCACTCATAGCGAGCCCTTGGAAGAATCATTATTGTCTGATGATTGTATATGTTTCTCAATGCCTTCCAGAGGGCTAACGGATCTTCAACCGTTAAGTACTCGCTCTTTAGTCCCTTATCAGATAAATATCATGATTTTCGCTCGATTTTGAGAGAATGAGTTGTTCTCTTCCCTGACGGTATCTCCAAGATTCCCTGCTTCCAGATGAATCTTGGTATCCAGTACCCAAGTAAGGTAATTGTTCCCAATAATGTCTAGGACAGCAAAATAAAGTTTCGCCATTTTCTTTTCTGAAAGAAAATGAGATGTGTAAGAACTTGCAATAATATGTATTCCTAGAGTAATATAGTGTTAGAACTTCTGATTCTTACAAATTTTTCATTTTGATCTTCAGGCCAAAATGATAAGCACTCGAAACTTCAGGCTCGAGATTTTCAAGATGAATGAGGAGGGTGATTGTACCGCATCATTCTCATTGAAATAATATAACATAGGATGAGCGATTATTCCGCACCACTCCAATAGCAGGAAAAATTTAAATACGCATAACAGGGTGGGCGATTATACCGCACCACCTAAAATTGCAATGAAATTAAACAGCAAGCAAATTTAAATATGCAAGGTAGGGTGGGTGATTATACCGCATCACCTAAAATTGCAGTAAAATTAGATCTGCAGTCCAAGATAGGAGATGATACCGCACCATCTTGGATTGCAGTAAATCAACATGAATAAATATTGGGTTAGTAATCAAGATCTACACCAAACAAGAAATCAAAGATATATGTAACTGTTAGGTTAAGAGCTAGAAGCAGGCATGGAGCAAACAGTTCGTCGCGAGGGTATATCGCGCAGTTGAAGCAGAGAAAGAAGATGAACAGTAAAAACCTTAGAGGAAACATTTTTTCCTTTCTTTCGTTCGGCGAAGAGAAATGAGAAAATGGTTAGGTTTTAGAGACTCGTGCTGATAACGTGTTATAAATATGTAAAAGTTAGAGAGATAATATTTACTAGTGACATGAGCGAAGCAGAGGTAAAATATCACACTGTAACTATAGCACTAGGGGATGACAAATAAAAGAGGGAGGAATAGATGATGTTATTGATCTTTCTTTTTTTTTTCGTGTTTTGATTGCAGTCAAATGCTCTATTTATAGAGCAACTCACATTATTACATTTCGAAATTTACATTACATAACTTTGAAAATACAATCCGTTATTTCCAAAGTCTACATCACATTTGTGGGCATTGAAAATCTGTGTGTGGGCATTCATAACAATGTCAATATTTTCAACTGCTAATGTTTTCAACTGTTAATATTTTCAACACCTAACTCATTTTGTATAAGTTACTCGCCCGTTCAAACACTATTCTCCACATATACTCAAAAGAAAGAAAAAGAAATAAAGCTAGCGACAGGGACACCTGTGGTCACATTAAACCCGGCAGAGTGTGGACACTGAAAAACGAACTTTTTGACCACATGTTTTGACCACATGTGCTTTTCTTCCAAACTTTCCTTCCACCCAAACACATAAAATCCCACAAAATACAAATGCCACCAGAGGAAATTCCACAACCCAATAAAAAATCCCCAAATGTTTTAGTCGCACAAAAAGTTACTGCATCGCCGAACGCCATTGCCATTGCAAAGCAGAAAGCACTGCAAAAAAAACCCCTCAAAAATCAGCAACCCAAGAATGTAGGAACCTTAATCTGCACGAATCCCGAGGTGACTACCTCAAAGATTGATGCTTTCTCCTCGTTTGTGAATTCAATCCATCTGGGTGTCGTCGGAAGTTGTTGAGATTGAGGTATGGAGGGCGGGAGATACGGTGAGGAGCTGGATGTGGCGGTGAGAGTGGTTCACATGGCGTGTGCTCTGTGTCAGAGGCTGCAGGAGGGGTTGGTGTCAGGTGTCAGTGGCCTCGTTAAGTCCAAGGACGATGATTCTCCTGTGACTGTCGCAGGTACTATGAATTGAAACATTGCTCTCCGGTTGTGTTTTCTTTGATATCGGAGGTTTTTTATTTGAGAAATGTTCTGCTGTTTTTCTGTTTGTGGTTTCCTTAATTTTGGCAAACTTGTGCAATGTAGTACCTTCGATAGATAGTTTTGAGATGAATACATCGCTACGGGTTCCTCAATACAGGGTCGTATGTTTAGTAGTTCTTGAATTGATTTGCCTTTTAGTTAAGGTGATACTCTTAACAAATTATGATGGACAATGTAAGTTTAATTTTTGAAAATGATAACAAATATACGCCGTTTATGAATTTAGGTACTTGATATTAGGTGCATTGTCTTCAGAGGTTTTCTTTCGTCACTATGGAGTAGGTTTTTCGCTTCGTATGGGACCAGAATCTTCTTTTGTAAGTGCTTTTTAAGTAAAAGGGACTGACCAGCAGATGAACATTGTTGGGGTATTGTCCGATGGTATGCCATTCTTGTAGAATGATCTTTAAAAGTGAATATGGGGGTGGGAGTGGAGCATTTTTCAAGTAGAAGTTATAGAACCTGTGAGAGCATTATGTGAAAACACAAACACCTTTTAGTGGCTTTTGTGTCTGGCATTAAATTTGAAATACTGTTTCATTGTTGTGAAGCTTAATAAAAAAACAGTACCTACACGTATGAGCCACAGAAGTTTATGTCCATCATTTTATGATCTTAGTTAGAGAATTTGTAAGCTTTCAACAAGGGATTTCGTTTTATCTTACCTTTTTTTTATGAGGGTTTTCTTTGTTTACCGTAAGTTGCCTGGTGCTCTTCTTCAATTATAAATTTTCAGAAAATGAAAGCAATTGGAGCTGGAGAGGAAAGAGCCAGTTTCTGGAGAATCTAGTTTTTATGTTTATAGCAACTGAAAAGAGCAGGCTCTCCAACTCATATTGATTCCTCTTTGTATATCATATAAACTTTGGCTAATTCCATTGACGTTGTGAGTGAACAGATTGGAGTGTGCAAGCAACCGTTAGCTGGATACTGTCTGAGCTCTTTGGGAGTCAAAATGTATCCGTTATTGCTGAAGAAGATGTACAAACGCTCTCTCAGGCGGACTCAGCGGGTTTGCTGGAAGCTGTTGTAAACACTGTTAATGAATGCTTAGCTGGAGCACCCAAGTATGGTCTTAAAAGTCCACCAAAATCCCTCAACACCGCTCAAGTTCTTGAGGCTATCAGCCGATGCAACTCAGAGGGAGGCCCCAAAGGTAGACATTGGGTACTTGATCCTATTGACGGAACATTAGGGTTTGTGCGTGGGGATCAATATGCTGTAGCTTTAGCATTGATTGAGGATGGGAAAGTTGTTATTGGAGTACTTGGGTGCCCTAATTACCCAATGAAGAAGGAATTGCTCAGTTATCATTATCAGTACCATGAAAACATGTCAAGGTTGTCTCCACCTTCTGACGATATGTGGGAAAGAGGTTGTGTGATGTATGCGAGGAGAGGCAGTGGTGAGGCATGGATGCAGCCACCAATCCGTGGGGATAAGAAGTTTGTGTGGCCGAATTCTGCAAGACTTGTTCGGGTTTCTTCCATCGATGACCCCTCACTGGCCACTTGTTGTGAACCTGTTGAGAAAGCAAATTCAGACCACTCCTTCACAGCAGGACTTGCTCACAGCGTAGGGCTTAGGTACATAGTTACTTAATTATTTCTATACATCAACGTGCATGGTTGTCAGTCTAACAAATGAAACCGGCTCATAAGGAAAAAGGCAAAGAGTAATGGGAGGAGAAAACTGCAAATAGAAGAGTGAAATGAGTTATTAAGTAGAGGAGCACTTCCCTTTTCTAGTTTCTTTTTTATTACATATAAGAGGTAAAATAAAAAGATATTTCCAGTTTGACGACAATGCTTTATAAAAACCGAGCACACTGTTTAATGATATGAGTGATTTTCCATCACATGTATTGCCTAGGTTGTTGTCCTGCTGTTGTTTGTTTCTTCTGTTTCTAGGTCCTATTTTTCAAGTTCTGAGAAATTAGATAGAGAGAAGTAAGAGATTATATTAACAAGTATGTCTATTGTCTGTTATTTGGAATTTTTTAACAGCTACCCTGCTTTTCTTCAAGGCAATTGCTTAATGATATGTTTTTTTTACAAGTACAAGGCAATGTGATCGATGGTCAATTAAGGTTAAAAATGAGTTTACCGGAAACTATCCTAGTTTTTTTCTTTTTGTTGTAATCAATTGTACCTTCTCCAATGAGTTTCTTATCTTTCTCTGGTTGGCAAATGATGTGAATCTCAAAGCCACCTTGCCACCTCGCATGTCTTTTTTACTGGGGTAGGAAGATATTGGCAACTATAGTTTTACTTGTGCTCTAATTGATATTTTCCTTTCATATCATATTGGTAGAAATCAACCCCTCCGTGTCTATAGCATGGTGAAATATGCAGCCATAGCTCGAGGAGATGCTGAGCTATTCATGAAGTTTGCAAGGACTGGATACAAGGAGAAGATATGGGATCACGCTGCTGGTGTTGTCATTGTAGAAGAGGCTGGAGGTGTCGTAACTGATGCTGGAGGGCGTTCCCTGGACTTTTCAAAAGGACCTTACTTAGAAGGACTTGACAGGGGCATAGTTGTTTGTTCTGGGGCAACACTGCATGAGAAAATCATTGATGCCGTGTATGCCAGCTGGGACTCTTCTAATTTATGAGGCTTTCTGTTCCATGCCAACGGACCACAGTGGCACTAAATTTTGCAATTTTGGTAAGGTAAGGTCATTAGTAGTATGTGTTTTACATTACAAAAGAACTTCATCACAGTTTGATCCACTTTCCAATATAACTTACTGAGTCAGTGGCTTATGAGTGAGCTAGTTGTATGACTCGGTGTTTTTTTGGGATTGTCTGATGTAGTATGTCTACCCTGTTTGCTTCATGGATGGAAACAGAAGGGAAGTGAATAATTCCAGACCTCTTTTAACAAATTTAGTGGGAGCTATTCAAACTTATGGAAGCGAGAAATCCTCTTTGTTTCTACTTATGCATCACATAAGTGAATCTTGCCAAATTAGGTTCATTGTACATCTCGTTTCCATCTCTCACGTATTTCAACACCCTCAGATTTCCCATTATTTCTCTTTTCATAATAAATTTGAGACTCAAATCTCCTGCTTCCGATGTCATCTACCTTTCTCTCCCCAGTTGGACAATTGTTTGACAGGGCTGACTTAATAAGTAGTTATTTGTAAATGCTGGAACTCAAAAGTCCCAACAGTTTGGATACCGAAGAGAATTCCTTGTAAATTTGAAAAAGGTTCCGTTTGGTAAACTTGGTTGCATTGCACACACTCACTAACCTGGTTGCTCATTTGTATCCTTTACTGAGCTTTGTGCAAAGAAATATTTACGCCTCTTTGAAATCTTTCAGGGCAAGCAGTTTGCTGAGAAGGATTCTTGACGACATTCATATGCTAACGCCAAGGTCAAGTTTATAGAAGGAAGTATTTCGTCTGGTGACTGAGTTCAGGAAAATGGCACTGTTATACTGCTGCTCAATAGTCAAATATTTATCAGTAAGATCTTCAAAGTAAATTTTTTTGCAACAGCAGTCGCATTTCAATAAAATGTCAGTGCATATAAATCACTTTCACTGCATAGCTGCACCCAGTTGATGGCTGCTAGGGGTGTAGCAATTTGGGTTCACAGTTTTGTCTAGCAATCAGTCTACTGAAATCAGGTGATGACCATTTTGTTGAGCCAAAAAAGAAATAGAAACAATTTTTTACCAAAATACTCCTTTTTTTTTATGGCATTACCTTCTATTGATGTTTAAGCTACGATTTTGCTTATCCGGTGAACCCATGAGATCGCTGTTCATAGTTAATCAACTTAGTTGTTTCGGTTTACCCAAACTGTGATGTCTGCGAGCTGATTGGCGCCTAAACTGGTAAGCTGTATATTATGCGCTGGTTTTTTTATCGTAATTTTCGCTACAGGATAGAGTATCAGTTAGCCTCAGTTGTTAAATTGATCTAGCACCTGTTGTTTCCTCCAAAAGCCAGGGAGTGCTGGGTGGCTGTAGCTTGATGGTCTTGCTAAAGAGCTTAGGCATAGTCCTCCGGAGTGGAGGCCTTCCTAGTTTTGTTTGTTAGTGTCATTTTCCGCTCCTCTCCATGGAAGTAAATATATTAGTTCAAAACACAATCACGGAACTATTTTTCCTTTTTTCTGTTTCAGTTTGTTTTGTTACCCTTATCACAATATTAATGGAAAATTTAAGTTTGATTGGAAAGATCAGGTGTTAGATACAGCGCTGGAAGAACTAACTTGTTAATAAGGCGTTATTCATTTGTTTATGAAAGCAAGTGGCCCTTTAGCACAGTGGTGGAGAGAAGTGTTGTCCTTGCACCACATCGTGAGTTCAAACCTCATCAACTCTCTAATCTAACAAATATATCGTTTGACCCAAAAAAAAATGTTTATGGGAAGTTTTTGTAATTTAATCTCGTGTGTAAACAGTCTTCATTCAAAGATTAATTTTACAAATTCTCATCCAAATTGAAGTTGTTTGGTCATTTGATTATTGTCATGAACATTTTATTGTTTATCCACAATATTGTGCATGTCAGTTACAATTAGATACACTTTTTCAATAGGAGTGAATTTTTGTAGAGATATATTTGAAGGATGACCTCAAAGAATTATCAATGGTTATCTTGTGAACTAGTGTTGCGTGAAACCAAACGAGTGAGCAACCATCACGGGTGGTTCAGTGGTTGGGGACGAACTACATGCCCGTATACTGCGCGGCATGTCTTGTGTTCAATTTTTTACGCTTGTGAATGCATGATGGTGGTCAAGGAAGGCTGAAATGCCTATGTGAATCTTCTAGGCCCTCGAAATAGTGGATTACCGTAACAAAGTCATCAGCTGGTCCTATTTTTATAAAAATTAAAAATTAAAAAAAAAAGAAAAAAAAAATCAAACGAGTGATCTGTCTTATTATCTTACTGATTGATTAGCTTTTGAAAACCACTAATATACCTTGTATACACAGTTGGGTCTCTTTTTTTTTTTACAGATGATTGGTTTGGATATGAGAATGAGGATCCTCTCCGGATCCTATTTGTGAGGATTCCGCGGATTCTTAAATCGTATCCGTTCATCGTATATCTTGCGGTCATTTTTCATTAGATACTATTCAAGTTTAATTTTAAATAAAAGTATTTAAAATGATTTATGACTGCACGATGAACGGACACGATTTGAAGATTCCTATAATCCTCACAAAGAGGATCCGGAGAGAATCCTCATTCTAGATATGATTATATTAAGGGTCCCACTTCTAGGGTGTTTAATGAAAACAAATGTAAGTTTTATAATTCTGGCTAAATAGTAATGTGATGTGACCTTGTTCCGTATTCACAAACTAATCACTCGTAAGTTTAAATTTCCATTAAAGCTAATATAAAAAAAAAAAAAAGCACTTTGAATTAACATGCCACATGTAATTTCTAAGTGATTGTCTGTATTCAAACATCAGAAACCAAAGAAAATACAATTTGTTTGAAGATTTCAACATGAGAGAAAACTTCCAACTCTAAATCCACAGAAAGAGGGAAGAAAGAAATAGCCTTACCAGATTACCAGTGGGCTGCCGGCTGCGAGTGCAGTTGGCACCCAAACTCCATGGCATGGGATGCATCAGTTTGCCGGAATTGACTTTACTTTCCATTCCAAATCCACCGAGACTGAGAGATACTTGTAATTCAATCAATGTTTGGCTGGATTCCATATATATGTTTTCATTAACTTTTTTATTCTTTGCGCGCCTGCATAGTTCATATATATGTTCACAAAATATACATATATCCTCATTTCTTTTTTTTTTTGAAAAAATGGGGATTAGTTGTGAGACCCATCCTATAACAAACTTCAACGATCCGAATCGTTTATTTTATAAGTCTCGATTCATGATCATCCTTGCAAAAATTCAATTCAATTGAACCATTTGCCTATTTAATTAAGACAATGAAATTTCATTGTTTTTTATAGAACAAAGTTTTCGTCAAGTTCTTTGAACTCAATTATATGCCTCAAATATTTTCAAGTTGGCTAATATTTTTCAATGATGATCTAAGAGGTGAAACTTGAAAAAATAGACGGCTCTAATATTTGAAGTTCGATGCGGTGTGGGCTCCACAACTAATGAAAATCCCTTCCCTTAAAGGCCTCCTATATATGTATATTTTTTTTACCGAATCCTATATATGTATATTCGTTGACAGATTTAGGACTCATTTGGATGTGATTTTAAAATGACTGAAAGCACTTTTAGAGAAAAAAAATTTGGGTCCAAAAGGACTTAAAGTGTTTTCTGCAAGAAGCATCAGTTATGTGCTTTTTCCAGGAAGCACTTTAAGTGTTTTTCCAGGATTTACTTGCATCTTTACTAAAGATTGGTTCTAAAAATATTTTCACCAAAAACTCTTTCAATCATTTTAAAAGTACATCTAAACAAGTTTTAAATTAATGGCAAACTTAAAAATTGAAATATGAAACTTGGATTAAAGGATATAAAGAAATTAGTGAACACAAGTCAATGTTAGGTCAGATCTCATGAGTCCAATGTGTTAGGCAGCCGTAGCTCTTAACAAAGAAACAAGTACATGACGGTCGCGGTCTATGTTTTCCTTATTAATTTGAAGTTTATTACTATTGGTTGTGGACAAAAAAATCACACTAAGAGCCTCATCATCGTCTTCATCTTGTTAAGTACAATTTGGTATTCTTCCATTGTTGCGACTATAAGTACAATAAATTAATTGTCACTTGGTACTACAGTCGAATGGTATTGTCACATTATTATAACTCGTCTATTGTAAAGCTTAATTCACTCTCACACCTTCTTAATGTAGATACTATCATTTGTTAAAACAAAACAAAATACAATAAATTAGTTAAAAAGTAAAGCAAACATGTCGATCATAATCTGATTTTGTCCTATTTCGTACAGAAAAGAAAATTTGAATTTGAATTCAAAACGCAATGAATTAAAGATAAATGTCTTATTTAATTAAAGTAACCCACCATTTGCTAATTTTTTTTTTCTTTTAACTTAAATATGTTTTTTTTTTAATTACACCAACTTATAATTACTGTTTTTTTTTTAATTTGAATATAAGACGGTGGAAACACTACCTAGCCACCTAGCTTAATCCCCTCTGCTAAAAACTCAATAATCAAAGTAATTTTAATTTGCAAGTAGCCCTCTACAATAATGGTAGAAAGAAATATTACTCTTACATCTTGGCGTGAGATCGAACCCCGCTCCCTAATCTAATCTATTGTTTGACCAAAAAAATTTCAATTTTCATTTCTTGCATGTTAATATGCTCTACATTTTAAATAATTAATTAATTAGCAATTCATAATTTATATTTTATGTATGTATGTAAATTATATTGTAACAACACAATCATGTCTATGCATTCTGATGGGTTCGACTTTCATCGATTTTTCTTTTTCCTAACAACTAACTATATAACTTATTAACATTATCGTTGTACTAAAACAAACAATCCTAAAAACGCGTAAATAGAATTTTATTCTATCTAGTGATTTACGCTTGAGAATATAATACATAGTACGGCTTTGAGACAAAAGAAAGGAACACAACGGTGGTTTTGCCCGATGCAAATACAGTCGAATCTTTATGGATTTGAGAGATGCACTCCAATCTAGGGAAGGGCATAACTCTTATGGGTTGGCGGATTAGAAGGCCTATCTGCACTGACTATATATAAAGATATTCATTTGAATCTCAAATTCCAATTCAATTAATTAATCCAACGAGTTGGGATAGGAGGTGGATTGTATGCCCTCCCATTTTTATACTTTTTTCATCTCTTTCTGTTTTGGGTGATCATGGTTAAACCTTGTCAATTTTTTATATTCCTATTACTTTTTGTTTTATTATTTTTATAAAAAAAATTAATATAAAATGTTGACGTGGCTTAATCGTGACCACACAAACATGAGGGAATGAGAAAAGTATGGAAATGGGAGGGTAGACAATCCACCTCCGTTGGGATAACCTCAATTCAGAGAACCTGAGAAGAAACAATGTTGTATTAAGGGTAGAAGGATTACAAAATAGTTGAAGGCAAGATTCTAAAAGGTGTTAAGCGGCAGACATGGTCAAGTGCTTAGACGAGGATTAGAAAGAAGCTTAAGTGGTGTTTTTTAATTCTAATTAAATTATTTATGAATATAAATAAATATTTAGTTATACTTAATAAAAGTTAAAGGGTATAAGAGGAAAGCTAAGCTTAACTGAACCTCGTTATATATGCTCTAAACTTTTAATTTTCTTTTTAACAAAGCTCTTAGCTTTAAGTTTTAGTTAATTAATTGTTGAATTTTCATTCAATTAATTAAATAAAACAGTCATTTAGTATTATGGTTTAGTGATCTCTTCATTGGTAATTGAGAGGTTTCAGCTTCGATTTTTGCTAAAGGCGAGTTTGAACCATATTATTGCTAGTTCATTGTAAGGCTTAACATACTCTCCCACCCTCTTAATATAGATAATATCGTTTGTTAAAAAAAATAAAAGACATATTTTCAAAATACTAATTGATAAATGTCTTCCTTTTATTTCAAGATTCCTACTTGGTAAACCAATATATGATTAATCATAGAATAACTAAATCAAATGGATAAGATGAAGAAGAAGCTAGCTAGCTAGCCATATCTACGTAGACCAAATCAAGATCAACCTAATAAGACCAATATTAAGTTTTGACGGTGTAACCAAATTTGCCTAATGCACTACCATATTTCTTTATAAAAGTCGTTGACGGGGTGTGACCGACGGAGTGCGTGCATTCCTATATCGCATGTCTGACAATTTTTTACACAATTTGTATACTCAACATAAAATGATACGAAAATAATAAGTTTTGCGTCAAACCATTACCGAGGTGGATTGCTACCGAGTCACTGGTTATAAACTCCGTAAGATATCATTTGCCAGATTTAGACATTAAGCATGACAATTTCTTACTTGTTAACTTGACACGAAACGAAACAAACTGTAAATAAATCGGTTCGTTATCAGATTACCTGTTAAAAACCCATTAAATAATCGATTTGAGACGATAATACCTTTAAGATAACGAATTAACACAAAAATAATACGAGTACAAAGGTCTACTTGACCCTACGTTACATATGCGTACGTAGTCGCTTTCTGTGATTCCCGCGTTTCCAGCGTTTTCAGGGGCCAGCAACTCCCTCTCTAGTATTTAATTTGCAATGACTTTCTTCTTTTTCCGTATTGTTCTTTCAACTATTTGCTTTAATAAGTATGCCTTTAAGCTCTTTCTTTACGACTGCCTTTGAATCTTTGGAGGAAAATGACAATGGTATGAGTAGACTAGTGTCATCTTTTGACAATTCTGTCATTTATCCCTTGTGTTTCTTCCCAAAATCCTTCAAACGAGTATGGATGTATCCATTTTTCTTATAAAGTGATCTTTACACTATTATTATTTACGTACAGGAGGGTGATTGAAATTTGAGTGCCAATATGACGACACGAGCACACTGTCCTAACTAATTGGTATGATTTACATTTATAGGTGTAATTATATACAACAAATAAATAATACTCTCTAATCCGAAGAGCAAAAGTCCGTGAATTTTAAATTGGAGTAGCAAATAGAAATACAATTTAGTGCTCATCTTTCAAAGTAATGCATTTAACTGAGAATTGTTCTTGGTGGAGCTTTTGAAAAAGTAAACAAAAATGCATGAAGGAGCGCCAACATTTACCCAAAATTAAAAAGTTTTTAATATGACTGTAACACTATTATATGATAATAGCAACCCACTCCTCTTACGATGTACTAGTGTAAATCTATAGAAACCATATTATAACATGTAAAATAATAAAACAACATGACGTTATTATAATACGAAGAATCAATAAAGAAAAAAAGGAGGAAAGAAAATAAACCATAATAAGATAAAGAAAAGGGAGGGGACCAATGTGACAATTATGTCCATGCAATGACGAATGGAGAAGCGAGAAGATATCCCATAAGACTTTGCGGTATGGCCTGTTATCCTTGGATGGAAGGGATAGAAAGAGGATTGTATTGGTTGGTTGCTGTGGCAGTAAACTTGTCAATTTATACCACAATTTGCTAACCTGATACAAAATGATACGAAAATAATGAATTCGGATCAATTTATTATCGAGTCGAGTGGTTATTAAATAACCTTTTAAGAATCCTTTAACGTTTAGAGTAACCAACCGGCCACATCCAAACTTGAATTGGTGATGGCTGTGGCCTGCGGTTGGTCGCTCTCTCATCTCTGGCTGGCTGGTGAAAGTGAGTTTTGGGTCAAATTTCAAATATCATCCGTTGGTTTCCCCATGATTTGCGGATCCTAATTAAGTAGTAATAATCAAACTTGTCGAACCTTTTAACGGCTGCAAAATTCTTGTTTGTGTAATAGGACAAGGCACTAATTAATTTGCTTTTGCCTCCTAATTGTTTTTAAATTTTCGATTAGCCAACCTTTAGGCATTGGTTTTGGCTTCAACGGTTCCAAGGAAAGGAATATTATTGGCGGAATCCGTCATCATTTGAACTTGCCGGAGTTTAAAGAAACAAGTTGCCGATACCAAAGACTATGAGCTCGTTTGGATATGCTTTTAAAATGATTGAAATCATTTTTGGTAAAAATATTTTTAGAACCAATCATTAATAAAAATGTAAATAAATCCTGAAAAAGCACTTAAAGTGCTTCCTAAAAGAAGCACATAATTGGTGCTTCTTGCAAAAAGCACTTTAAGTGCTTTTGAAACCCAAAAACATTTTCTTTAAAAGTGTTTTCAATCTTTTTAAAAGCACATCCAAACAAGCCCATTTCCTAGATATATATGGAGAGATTTTTTTATTATGTTCGGAACTTGAGGCGGTATGCTATATATTACATGTGGTGTACTGCTCATTTTTTTACGGACACACTGAAAAATCTCTCGTATATATGTGAGGACACATAAATACATAGAGTACGTCTTGGCTCTCATGTATAAAACTTACCGATGATAATTGGAGCTCTTAACTAGGGTTAAACACTTAAACTCAAAGTTCTAACACGGACTTAACTAAACATGAAGTTAGCGGTTTTAGAGATGGTAAGGGTATACTCATCCCTTGTGTGTGTGGTTGATTCAAATGCGTCTCACATTACATCAACGATAAACAATTAGACAGTTACTCAACGACAATTACTTGAGATGAATCTATGAATTACATGACCTGCTAACTCAAATGATAAGAAATAAAATAGATGTTCTTAGATAACTACATCTACGTGCATATTGTGGTTGGTTCATGCACGTAAGAGATGTTTTGAATTTGAAGTTTTTTGAAAAGTATACGTCGTTTGTTTTTTTTTGGGTAATTGGTGCTTCCTTTTTACCATAAGAATTTGGTTTTGATTCCTAGTTAATGAATTGCATTTCCTGCCACTTAATATTGCAGTCTAGTGATATTTCTCTTACTGATGAGTGAGAGGTCTTAGGTGCGATTCTCAACAAAGGTGAATTTAAACCTCATTATTGCTAGTCCCTTGTAAGGTTAAGCCCGCCCTCCATCCCTCTTAGTGTAATAATATTATTTGCTAAGAAAAAATTGCATTTCCTGAGTCAATTTAAATTTCTAAATTCTAATTCTTAGTAGAAAAAGGGAGAAAGAGATCATTTCCGGATCTCTTCCACCAAGGCCACATGATCAAGTGATCCGGGCCCTTGAAATTTGATCCAACGGCTAAAAACAAGGGTTCCTTTTAAAGTTGGATAATTTCAAGGATTCGAATCACTTGATCCAGTGATTTTGGTAGAAGAGATTCGAAATGGATCTCTTTCCCAAGAAGGGTTCTATACCTTATATAAACTATAAAGCATGTAAACCCAATTACAATGTTGTTTTGTTTTATAAGCACAGGATATAAACATCACTTAAAGTGAAAGATCCAATTTACCAAAAAAAAAAAGAAAGAAAAAAAGCTAGATTTGTATTCCCCTACTTCCATCAAGTGACCTGCTAAGCCGGTTTGCCGGCAACAAATTATCCTATATCTACTTTTTCCCACTTTCACAATCTTCCCAAACTCCTCACACACCTCTCTCTCATCTCTCTCTCTCTCAACAATCCGTACTACACGACCCACTCAATCTCTCTTCCTTTTTTTCCCCTTTCTTTTCTTTTAAAATTTGAAAAAAAATACAGAGAAGCCGACGAAATGAAAAGCGCGTTACATCTTGCCGCCATGGTCATCCTCCATTTATGATCCTCTTTGTTCTTTCTCCAACTTCCCCGACCCTCACTTCCCCATGATTTCTCCCTACGAATGACTTCCTGATTATTTGTTCACCATCTTTACTGTGCGATCTACTACTTTCTCAGTAGCCAAACGCCCTGAGATTTCTCAACTGTTTCGAGGTCTTGGAGATTTGATGCCTTCTGGAAACATGTTCAGAGAGAGGAAGATGGGGAAACCATCAGGTGCGGCGCCAGGCAGCAGAGACTGGACTCAGATCTACGCAATCTACGGTCTCGACCAGTTGCATACCATTCTCTTCCTTCTCTTCAACGCTGTCCTATTTACCGTTCTGTCACTCCTCTACCTCACTTATTTCAACCCCATCACCCTCTTTTTCCACCGCCTCCTCCCCATCGACACCGCCCGTTTTGCCGCCGGGTTCACTGGCTCCGTCACCGCCCTTTCCGCCCTCTGCCTCTTCTTCGCATCCGGACACTTCCTATACTCCTCACTCCCCCTCCACTACGACGTCGCCCAGCGCATGGTCGGCTCAGTCAACGAATGGTCGACCGTCAAGCACGCCCTCGACCTCGGCTGCGGCCGCGGCATACTCTTAAACGCGGTGGCGACCCAGATGAAGAAAGAGGGGAGTTCGGGTCGGGTTGTGGGCCTGGACCGGTCCAAGATGACGAGCCTCTCGTCGACGCTGCGGACGGCGAAGATTGAAGGTGTGGGGGAGTACGTGACTTGCCGCGAGGGCGACCCCAGGAGATTGCCGTTCGGGGACGGGTACTTCGACGTCGTGGTGTCTGCTGTGTTCGTCCACACCGTCGGAAAAGAGTACGGCCATCGGACGGTGGAGGCGTCGGCGGAGCGGATGAGGGTTGTCGGCGAGATGGTGAGGGTTCTGAAGCCCGGTGGGGTGGGGGTGGTGTGGGACCTACTGCACGTGCCGGAGTACGTGCGGCGGCTGCAGGAGCTGAAGATGGAGGACATTCGGGTGTCGGAGCGGGTCACGGCGTTTATGGCAAGCAGCCAGATCGTGTCGTTTCGCAAGCCCAGTCAGCACGTTATTGGGCCCGGTGAGGTCCGACTCGACTGGAGATGCTGAATAGCAGTCCGACCCGACCCACATACAGACGAAATAAATAGTCAGCGAAAATAGTATAAATACATAACGACACTGAAGACTTTGCAGTAATGATAATTAATTAATTAATCAAAAATCAAGAAATGAATGGATTTCTTTCTGTGTTTTTATGGAGTTTTGTGTTCTGGAGAAGCGAAGCTGACCCAGATCAGATGGGGAGAGAGATGATCATACATGTAATAATCTTACTTTAATTATCTATCATATTTTGTTATCTATATTTTGTAATATTTTAATGAAATTAGATTCATACTGGATCTGTATGCGCCTAACTCCCTCTGTGTTTAATGCAGCATTACCTATCAAAATTCATAAATATATAAATTTATCAAAATTTCAATTCAATCTATCTTCTTTAATTTCTACAAAGGACCATTTTTTATCCATTAACCGTGAGTAAGTTGCCACATGAAGACATTATGATGGAAGACTCATTTGCACCATAATTTCATATAAAGACGCATTGTTATATGTTTGAATTTTCTCATATGACAAACTGAGACCTACTCTAATGTGTGATATTATCAGTCGCATCTTTTTTGCGTATTATTTTCTCTTCTCCCACTGGAATGAGAATTCTGACATCCGAGTAAACAGTAATAAGACAAGACAAGGGGAATTGGATCCTCTCCGAGGCAAAGCCTTGAGATCCTCCTGACCAACTAACACGGGTTGTTAGATTTTGATCCAACGGCTACAATTATTATAACTTTTAGAGGGCCCCATGTGTGTAGTCGTTGGATCAAAATCCAACGGCCCGTGTTATTGGGTCAGGAGGATCCCGAGGATTTGCCTCGGAGAGGATCCAATTCAGGGTTTGGCTTGTTAATTGTTATGTCCAATGTCTTCTCCCTTATTTTATTGGCTTTTTAGTCGAAATGATCATTGAAATTTGCATAACTTATCAATTTGATCTTGAGATTTGAAATCCATATAAGTGGTCCCTGAGTTTGTCCATCATCAATCATTTTGGTCATTCCATGAAAAATTATATCAAATAAAGACCAAAATGACAAAAATACTCTCAATTTATTAAACAATAGGCCAAATGATTTGACAAATATTGAGGGTATTTTTATCATTTTAACCTTATTCAATGGAGATTTTTCATGGAATAACCAAAATGATTGAAGGTGGACAAACTCAAGCACTACTTTTATTGATTTTAAATCTCAAAGACCAAAGTGAGGAGTCATGCAAATCTGAAGAACTATTTTGGCTAAAAAGCCTATTTTATTTTAGCAAATAAACATCCGTTCGATTTGGCAAAAAGTTTGACATGAAAATTATAAGGTTCAAGTTAAACCATTAACGATTCGAGTTACTTGTTAAGAACACGTCAACGAATCAGGTCATTATCAGGTCACCGGTAACTTAACAGGTGTGACAAGCAAACGACACGGTCACGACCTGTTTGCAATGTTTAGACATTAAACATGACAACTTCTTGCATGACCCATTAACTCGACTCGTTAACGAGTCGGGTTGTTATCGGATAACTTGTTAAGAATCCATTAAGATAATGAATTTAATACGATACGATCCATTAAAATAACGGATATGACACGACAACGAGACGAACACCACAAACACGACCTGTTGTCCAGGTCTAAGCGGTGGGGTTTAGGGTTTTTAGTTTTACTGGTGTTGTTATGGGTCACAAAAACAACAAAAGTTTATTCAACTTCATTAAACTAACAACCATCATGGGGTGGCCTAGTGGGATGAATTTTAGGCACGTATTTCACACGATGCATTCTGGGTTCAATTCTAGAGCTAGTGAATCGTACGATGGTGCCCAAAGAGAGGCTGAAATGCTCTTGTAAGCCTGAAAAAAAGACGTTGATATTTTTTTGTGGAGGGTTGTGTGAGTAAGTGATTGTAGGGTTTTGGTGCTGCTGTGAAGTCGCAATCGTACATCCATCGGACATCTTCTGATCGTGAAAGCATGCAAATGTTGTTGATTTGAGAATTAAAAACCCTAATTGATTTTGGCATATCCATATATTTCTCTAAAACTATAAAGGAGAATGCTAATAACTTTTATACTAACTTTTGCATTTGGATTTTTTCACTTCTTCAGTTGAGACGTGTCACTTTTTTAACTTTTAATGCTTTTGGTTAAGAATTAATGATGAAACATAGAAAATGTCTTTATCTGTGTAAAATATAACAAGCGTTATCTGAAGAAGAAGTAAAAAGATCCAAATGCAAAAGTTAGTGTAAAATTTGCTAGCACTTCTTAAGTATGTATGATTCCGTACGAGTCCGTCATATTTTCTTCATATAGAATCTCGTGATGTCTATGAAGGTTAAAAATAGCAAACGACCTTCCATCCTCCAACTTCAACTATGGTGGTAATGTTTATTAATTATGCATCGCCTTTACTTTATAAATTTATGTCTTACCACACTGTGCTCAATAAGGGTTTTTTTTTTTTTATTTTTATTTTTTTTTTATTTATTTTTATTTATTTTTTAATATTACTATTACTAAGAGGAGGTGGAGAGTTTTGAAATATATTATAATAATTTAAGAGGGGATTCGAACTCAGAATGCATGGAGAAAAATCCAACCCTATCTGCTAAGATATTGGACCACATGCATTGTGCTCAATAAGGTGAGATGCAATATATTGTATATTATGTGTTTGACAATTTCACTTTTATAAAACGTAGAATTACGGTCAAACTCTATTGTGTTTGAGTCTCATTCTCCCCAATCATAAGTGACAATTTTTGCACTCATCTTTTGGTTATCCGCAAAAAAAAATTTACATGCAGGTTCACAAGAATTTTCTAAACAGGCGATATCGGGTGCATATGAGGAATATGCAGCGTCATCATTTTTAGTAAGCTTGTGGCTTTCGTTTTTCAAATCTTCTTATTTCTTAGGTTGAAATAACAATATTTTCTTATTCAAGTTACATTCTAATATAATTCAGATTCTAAAGATGAGAATTCATACAAAGATGTTGAGAATGAGACACATTATTTTAACCAACTTAGCTACGGTCTAGTCTACTGTTGAGATCACAATTTTAATTTGGATGTACTTTATACTACCTTCTTCACCTTTTAACTTTCCTTTTGAGTCCATAATACCTTCTTCACTTTTTATTTTTCCTGCTGGTTGACTCCATAGTACCTTCTTCACTTTTTATTTTTTCTGTTGATAGAAGCGATACTGGAGAGGAAGAAATGTAACTCTAGACTCCGACAGTAATAGTGAATGTTATTATTTCTCTTTTTGATAGAAATAATACTTGAGAGAAAGAAACGTAAATCTAAACCCCGACTCTAATAGTGAATATTGTTAACCAATTAAATTATAAGCTTTTGACTATTTCACCTTACAAATAATAGAAAATTCTCAAACATGTTAATTGCGACATGTGTCTATCGTGGGGCTCGTTGCCTTCCCTACAAGGCATATAATGCAGCATGTGGCACTGTTCAATTATTTCTGGGCATCCATCTTCAATGGCATCATCCCTTTTGTTCGTTTGGGACCATGACATTAATGTCCCCATCCATCTACCCTCAGTGTTTTGCATTTGCATGAGTTGAGCTCCTTGGACTGGTACGTGCATGGCCAAGTATTAATTTGTTTCCAGGTACAACAAAACTTGACAAGATTGGCATATGAACTACATTTTTAATGCGCATACTTGGTGGGGACTTGTAGAATTTATGATTAACGATTGTGATTTGATTACGATGAGAATATTGAGTAAAATATTTCATTATCGATTTTAATAACTGAAGCAGTTAAGAGTATTTATTCTCGATTTTCATGTCCTGTTCAATTATTTTCACTCTAGGACTTTAGCTAGGATGATACCCGTTTTTTCTTCACTCTTTTTGTAGGTTCGCAATGAACTTAAACTCAAGTGATTAAGAACAATTATTTCTGCTTTCGAGACTTTAGGTTTGATTATGTCTTGCCATTGTCGCTTGTATAGAAAAAGATACTCAACACCTAAACTTATAGTGATGGGATGGTTGGGATGACAATATGTATTGAAGGTGCGGGTTTCTAGCTTGGACCCTCAACAAATTACAAAGAAAGAAACTCTCCCTATCGATCTGCCATTGGCATCTTCTTGATAATTTACAGATTCCTTTTAGTTAAAAACTAATAATTTCTTAATAAGACGTAAGTTTGTTAAGAATATTGGTGTTTGTCAAGTTGATAAAGTAGATAACTACTTATGTTGTTGTCTAGTCACAATCCTAGAGCAAATGACGGAGAAACAAACTGGGAAGTGAGTGAGAGTGTAAACTAATTGAGTGAGTTGGGCACAGTTCTTGAATAAGATTACATCAACTTTCTCTGGTATGTGAGGTCTATGAAAAATAATTGTGGTGCTTTAGTAGGTGAAAACGATATATATCTGCATTTCAAAAGTAATTTCTAACTTTATTATATGCATTTTTGAAGTGCACAAGGATATTTGATCTCGTTTTAAACATAGTTTTTTGGTTGGGGGTGAAGGGTGATGGAAAATTTAATAGAAAACTTCATTTTAATCCCTAAATAAGATTGCTTTTTCAATAATACCGTATGTAAGATTAAAAACTAAAAATAGTCCTCCATGTCAGATTATAGTATTCCATGTCACATTTAATCATTTTTTAAATAAATTTATTGCATTTTTAGTTTCCCTATTTACCCTTATTACTCTCTTAAAACCAATTAGAGAAACAAATATATAATTAATTTTTCAAGAATGCTTAATTAACTAGATCCATAATTAACATGTTTGTTATAACATAAATCTCCATGTGTTATTCCAATCAAAGAACCCAGAAAACTCAGAAACCATGATCAAACAAAAACAGCCATAAAACTTACAAACCAAAAATCTCGTTGTATTCGGAAGAAAGAAGAAAAAAGGGGCTTTTAGATGCCAAATTGACGGTGAATCCAGAGATAAATGAAAAAACAAATACAAATTGAGAAAATAGAATGTGAAATCACAACTTAATTGACCGTACCAAATTAATCGGACATACACTATATAGTACCTAACCGACCATACCGAATGGATAAGACCTAATTGATAGTACCTAAATGATTAAGGTGCATTCATATAGGTACTATGATTTAGGTGCATTCATATAGGTACCATGATTTAGGTGCATTCATATAGGTACCATGGTTTATGTGCATTCATATAAGTACCATGGTTTAGGTGCATTTGACTTGGTACTATGATTTATGTGCATTCGACTAGGTTCTATGATTTAAGCACATTAGGACATGGTTTAAGTGCATTCGATTATGTAAAATATATGATTTGACTATTTATATTTCCTCTATGCTTTGAATGGTGATAATGAATAATTTGAATTAGGTATTTGTTAATTCTTGTAACGTATCACTAATATTTTTTTGAATTATGTTTATCATTTTAGAAAGTCAGACAATAATCAATGCCAAAAAATATGGAGCAAATTAAAATCAAATATTTAATAGGGGCATTATAGGAACAAAAAAAAACGCATTAAATATTTAAAAACAAGAAAATATAAATTTTAATATTTATGCTGACATGGAAATTTAATCAAAGGACTATAATGAATATATAATCTAACATAAGGTTTTAATTGAATTTCAATCTTTATTAAGGATTAAAATGGAGAAACCCCAAAATTTAATTTCTATCACGCTCCACCCCGTTGTTATTGGTAACTTAGGCATGAAACAAAGTTTAAGTGAGTGCGCATTTATATAAATTTTCACCTCAAACTACGCAATTCTATCCTTGGAGAAGATGGCCTCACAAATTTGTAGAAAATTACGAGCTAACTTCTCAATATTAGATGTCCTAACTTCAAATACTCTTCCCTCATCGATAAATAATGATAGATAAATTTCATTTTAAAAATTTACAATCAAAACTAAATATTGGATGAGTGTTCAAGAATGCAAAGTAAAACATAGTTACTCAAGAGAAAACTTGATGTGAGAATAGATATTTTCGGGTCCTTCAAAAATAATTTTTGAGAAGTAAGACACCATCTTCATTACTTAAGTTAGCATTTGCTTAATAATAAGATTGTACTATGTATACTTTCATTCTTTGCACACTATATTAGGCTCTGAGTACATATATCACTTAATTATATTTCTTAGTTCATGTCAAAAGTTAAATTAATTTAGATTTGACCGTAAAATCACAAAACACAACAATGTATCGTGATTGCAGTTCCACTCCTTAAATTTAAAACATGAAAGGTAGTTTGTTACTTGAGGCGTAGCTGAAGATGTGATCAAGTTCTTGAGCTAGATGAAGCAAAGATCTTGTGGAAGGTCATTTGCTTGATGAGGCCGACGGTTCTTCGTTCTATTTGGAATTTGGGTAAATTACATAGTAGCCCCTCAAGTTTGAGGTCTATTGCAATCTTATACAACATCTTTCAAACATTTCACTTTCATACCTCAAGTACTATTTTATTTCAATTTCATACAACCGTTACATTTTCCATCTATGGATCTGTTAAATGCTGACGTGGCTGCCAAATGTCTGCCACGTGGCAAATAAAATAATTTTTTATTTTTTTTTTAAAAACCTGTCTGCCACTTTTTTTTTTCCTTCTTCTTCTTCCTCCTCCTCCTCCTTCCTCCTCCTCCTCCTCCTCCTTCTTCTTCCTTCTTCTTCCTTCTTCTTCTTCCTTCTTCTTCTTCCTCCTTCTTCTTCTGGGTTGCAGGGGGTTCGATCATTTTTTTTTTTTCTTCTTCTTCTTCTTCTTCTTCCCCCTCCTCCTCTTTCTTCTTATCTTCTTCTTCTTCCTCCTTCTGGTTCGGTCCTTTTGTTTTTTTTTTTTTCTTCTTCTTCTTCTTCTTCTTCCTCCTCCTCCTCTTTCTTCTTCTCTTCTTCTTCTTCCTCCTTCTGGTTCGGTCCTTTTGTTTTTGTTTTTCTTCTTCTTCTTCTTCTTCTTCTTCCTCTTTCTTCTTCTCTTCTTCTTCTCTTCTTCTTCTTCTTATTCCTCCTTCTGGTTCGGTCCTTTTGTTTGTTTTTTTTTTCTTCTTCTTCCTCCTCATCCTCTTTCTTCTTCTCTTCTTCTTCTTCCTCCTTCTGGTTCGGTCCTTTTTTTTTTCTTCTTCTTCTTCTTCCTCCTCATCCTCTTTCTTCTTCTCTTCTTCTTCTTCCTTCTTCTTCTTCCTCCTTCTTCTCTTCTTCTTCTTCCTTCTTCTTCTTCCTCCTTCTTCTCTTCTTCTTCTTCCTTCTTCTTCTTCCTCCTTCTTCTTCTGGGTTGCATGGTGTTCGGTCCTTTCTTCTTTTTTTTTTTTTTTTTTTCTTCTTCTTCTTCTTCCTCCTCCTCCTCTTTCTTCTTCTCTTCTTCTTCTTCCTCCTTCTGGTTCGGTCCTTTTTTTTTCTTCTTCTTCTTCTTCCTCCTCTCATCTTTCTTCTTCTCTTCTTCTTCTTCCTCCTTCTTCTGGGTTCGGTCCCTTTCTTTCTTTTTTTTTTTTTTTTTTTTTCTTTTTCTTCTTCTTCTTCATCCTCCTCCTCCTCTTTCTTCTTCTCTTCTTCTTCTTCCTTCTTCTTCTTCCTTCTTCTTCTTCCTCCTTCTTCTTCTGGGTTGCAGGGTGTTCGGTCCTTTCTTCTTTTTCTTTTTTTTTCTTCTTCTTCTTCTTCCTCCTCCTCCTCCTCTTTCTTCTTCTCTTCTTCTTCTTCCTCCTTCTTCTTCTGGGTTGCAGGGGTTCGGTCCCTTTTATTTTTATTTTTTTTCAATTTCAGGTTTTAAAAAAAAAAATTAAAAATTATTTTATTTGCCACGTGGCAGACATTTGGCAGCCACATGGCATATATGTGGCAGCCACGTCAGCATTTAACAGATCCATGGATGAAAAATGTAACGGTTGTATGAAATTGAAATAAAATAGTAATTGAGGTATGAAAGTGAAATGTTTGAAAGATGTTGTATAATATTGCAATAAACCTCAAACCTGATGGGCTACTATGTAATTTACTCTTGTTTAATTTTTAATATGTTGAGTTTTCGGATGGTCCTAAAACGTGGGGTCTTTCTTCAAAAGAGGGCCCAAATTGAAGGCCTTGTAGGCTTCCGATTGGGCCACATCTAGAATATTTGTTAAAATGATTAGCATTATTTTCCCACAAATATCTGCCCAAAAAAATCTTGTTTTGGCATCGTAATTTAATAAAAATACAAAATCATGGGTTCTCAATTAAAAAAAAAAAATTTGAAGCATACAGCCCATGCACTTGCAAATACTCAAACGTGCATTATCCCCAAAATTTATCCCTTTTGTGGTGATTTATTAAGCAAAGAGCATTGAACAAATATTCTATTTGATCTGCTATCGCATGTGACTTCTAACTCAAGTGATGTGTTTGTTCATACATTCTTGGTGATGTGTTAAATTTACCTCCTTCCTAATCTTGTTTCTGTTTTAAAGATGTAAAGATACATGACAAAAATAAAGCATTAGGTCTTCTTTAGTTTCAAAATAATTGTAAATGTGAATTTACTTAGGAATTGGCTAATTTCCTAGACTTGTAATTGTGTCCTCGTTTCATAGACTTAGGCACAGTTTTTCGGCAAATTAATTTGGGGCACAAGACTTATCCAGATTGAGCAGATCAAGGGTTGACTATGTCTACAAGGTAATTTGCATTTGCATATCATATTAGGAAAACTATATTTTTGTGATTAAGTTTTATTAGGAATGAAATTCATAATAAAATCAATCAGCATAATTGTTTTCCTATTTTTTCACGTTAAAACCAATTCTACTTTTTCCTACTCTTTTTGGAACGTGATTTCTCGTGATTAAAAAACAAAGCTTGAACACCTTTGTTACTCACTTCTGCAAAAACGGATTTGAGAGATTTGTATTGAGAGAAGACACTAGTAGAAAAACATGTTTGCGCGACGGAATCTTGCGCGACGCAGCAAATTTCGTCGCGCAAAGTCTTTTTGCGCGACGCCAAACACAAAACGTCGCGCAAATGGCCTTCGCGCAACGGCACTTTGCGCGACGAAGGCCGACGTCGCGCAAAGCTGTTTTGCGCGACGTAGGTGCACGTACGTCGCTCAAAACAGTTTTGCGCGACGTCGGCCTTTGTCGCGCAAAGTTTTGGCGCCAAACCTGCAATGTTTTACCCTTTTTTCCTAACTTTGCGCGACGTAGGTGCACCTACGTCGCGCAAAGTGGTTTTGCACGACGCAGATGCACCTACGCCGCGCAAAGTTTTTTGTTTTATTATTTTTGCTTTTCTTTTGGGGTTCTTTCATTGCCTTTTTCTTTTGTGGTATCCACTTGTGTAAATGTTTTAAATTGACGATCGAATTAGTTCATTGTATTCATATAGGTTTAAAGAGTGTAGCTGTAAAAAATCATCAAAATCGGAGTTAAAATAACCGTTAAATCGTGATTTTTCGTTTATAGCCGTCGAAAAGGTTTGTCCCGTACTTAGTCTCTAGATGTTTGTTTTTTTCGATTTTTGGCGTATGCGATCTCGAAGCATATACAAACATGTTTGACGGTTGGATCATTGAAATTAGTTTCGTAAAATGCGTATCTCATCAAAACTATAGATTCCCTAACATTTAAAGTTTATTTATACTTTCATTAAGTATAACATAAGATTTTGTGGTATCCACTAGTGTAAATATATTAAATTGAAGATCAAATTAGTTCATTGTATTCATATAGGGTCAAGGAGTGTAGCTGTAAAAAATCATCAAAATCGGAGTTAAAACTACCGTTAAATCGTGATTTTTCGTTTAAACCGTCAAAAAGTTTTGTCCCGTTACATCATCTCTGCATGTTTGTTTTTTGCGATTTTTGGCGTATGCGATCTCGAAGTATATACAAACAAGTTTGACGGTTGGATCGTTGAAACTAGTTTCGTAGAATGCGTATCTCATCAAAACAATAGATTCACTAACACTTGGGAGTTTATTTATACTTTCATTAAGTATAACATAAGATTTTGTGGTATCCACTAGTGTAAATATATTAAATTGAAGATCAAATTAGTTCATTGTATTCATATTGGGTCAAGGAGTGTAGCTGTAAAAAATCATCAAAATCGGAGTTAAAACTACCGTTAAATCGTGATTTTTCGTTTAAACCGTCGAAAAGTTTTGTCGCGTTACATCATCTCTGCATGTTTGTTTTTTGCGATTTTTGGCGTATGCGATCTCGAAGTATATACAAACAAGTTTGACGGTTAGATCGTTGAAACTAGTTTCGTAGAATGCGCGTAGTTTATAAATTTGTAAATGGATAAAACCAATTTATATTGTTAGACTGTAAATTTCATCCATTTTGTGAATAGCATTGTCCATTGCACACCATACCTGGATGTTTAATGTTCTTTGTACAAATATTTCTTAGTTCGTACATACGTTTGTGGATGTTTTAGGGGCTACAGGGAACTACGCTACGCGGTTTCCATCATGGTGAATGGTAACCACTGTTTCTACTCTGCAAGCTCCTTACTTTCCTTCTGCTTTTGTGTTAAATATTGCTCTCATACCATCTTAACTGTCATATGAATATACAAATCATTCTGTTTTATTAACATGTGAAAATTATGTAAATTCGTGTTGTGTAGGCTGTTTATTTAATAGGTCAGATTGATTAAGTTAAAAAACCTTGTGGGTTTAAGAACTTTGCTACATTAATGCTTATAAGAATAACACATGATTTTTCTTTTTTATATGAAGTTTATGAAAAGTGGATTGTGGCTGAAGCTGGATGCTTCACAGTATCGTAAGAAGAGTCTGATGATAGTCATGTCAAATAGTCAAATATGTTTTGTATTGATCTGTCTTCTGCAGGGATTGGATGTCTTATCATATATGCATACGTGTTTTAATCTCCATTCATGTGCTACCCTTGGATCTCTTTCCAGATAAGTTATGAGATTGTTCTCTCGTCGTTTGCTTGTATTGAGTTTGGGCATTAGTGAACCTATTTCTCTTTGTATGAGAGTCAAATTTCTTAATGCAGGTTCAATCGTTGCCGAGGATGATTATCATGGATGAGAATGGGAAGCAGGTAACTTATCCAGCTTTCCTTTTCTTACACTTGTGCTTCTAATCTTTTTCTTACACATGTCTACGGGGTTTGTTGCCAACACTTTGCTTGTATGGACACTTATTTAAGATTGATAAATGATTTCTAACACGATGATTGTTCTCACATTTGTAGTTACAGTTTTTCTTGATGCCACTTTTGATTTGTGCATAAGGACTGTGTATGTTTGTTGACTGATGAAGTCATGCTTCCCATGCTGTATAATTAGGTGCATAAGGACTGTCTATGTTTGATGATTGATTTGTCCATGTCAGATAGGCCATGATAATTAAAGCTTTCTTAGTTAGATTGCAGGAATAGAATTTAATAACTGCACTAAGAATATTGTCAATGTGTTTGAAGATAGCTTTTGGATAAACATCAAGTATATATCTACTTAGAATTGCTTTCTTACATGTATTTTACGACAAATAAAAATACGACATATTAACTTGCGACCAAAATAATCAAGATACACATAAACGGAACATCTGATCCTATTGGTTTAAAGTATAGTTGACATCGTTAATTAGTATTAATGTTTCTACCATTGCACTACTGCTTTATATATATATATGTGTGTGTGTGTGTGTGTGTGTGTGTGTGTGTGTGTGTGTGAACAAATGCAAGAAAGGATATGATATTACTTTGGTTGCTAATTGATTAGTTTCAAATGCAAGAAAGGACTAGTTTCTAATGTTATATTTTTATTGTTCGGTGTATGGGGAAGGCGCGGGTTCGTGAGACGGGTGCCTCCTCTTCCAGATCGACCACAGGAGAGGTCAATGCCTTGAAGGAGGAAGTGACAACCCTAAAAGGTTAACTTGCAGCCCAGGGCGAGCATATGAGGGCCTAGGGCGAGCAGATGAGTATTATTGTACGGGCCTTACAGATGTCCGGCCTCTAAATCCCGATGCCAGCACCTAATCTTGCTCCACCTTCAACCTCCCAGCCACTTCGCCCAGCCGATACCCAGTAGTCTGATGTATCAAACATAGAAGACTACTTGTTGCAGTTTTTTCTTTTTTGTTCGGACATCTTGTATGTACATTTTCATATATTTTATAATTAAATATTTTTTTTTGTTTATTAATTATTGTTTAGAATTTACAATATTTATTAAAAATTAAATAAAAATATTTTTGCCAAAAAAAAAAAAAGTGGTTTGCGCGACGAATAAGTAACATACGTCGCGCAAAGATACTTTGCACGACGTAGGATCTGCGTCGCGCAAAGTGTCTTTGCGCGACGTATGTACTTTGTGCGACGCATATTATACGTCGCGCAACGCAGTTTTGCGCGACGTAGAGAATTGCGTCGCGCAAAATACCTTTGCGCGACGTAGGGCCTACGTCGCGCAAAACTGCTTTGCGCGACGTAGTTCTCTTCTTCATCGCGCAAACCCTTCTGTCACGGCCTTGGCGCGATGGTTGGTGCGCGACGAAGGTTCGTTGCGCTAATTTTTGCGCGACGTTTTTTTTACTTTGCGCGACGAAGGACCTGCGTCGCGCAAAGTGTTTTTTTTACTAGTGAGAAAAGGTGAGTTCATGAAAAATTAGAATGATAAAGCAACTTTGTGAAGCTTTTTATTTCTAGTTTGCATCTTCATATTCCATATTCCATATTGGAAGTTGTGTGCTGGCATGCTTGTTCGTGAGGATCATCGATTCGAGAGAATTCAAGCAAGGACCGAGTAAGGCAAGACAAAAGTATTGGGTAGATTCTTGTGTAGAGTTTATCTTCTTGAGTCTTGTAATAATCCATTCTTAGTGGATTTCTAGAGGTTTTTCCCGGTTGGTTTTTTTCCTCGTACCATTGGGTACAAAAATCCTTGTGTTAATTTACTTTTGCTGCAAGGTTTTATTAGTTTGATTTGGGATTGAAATCCTTGTTCAATCATATTCCGGTTATCTGTTTACTCTACCTGAGGCACGATTTCAATAATAATTATGAATAGTCATCGACTCTTGAAAAATGATAGAAGAATGAGAATTATTATGAGACATACAATGCTTTACATGCTTCTAATCATTACGCTTTAATCGGGTTATTCTATTATGGCGATGCATTTATACAAAACTTCTACCCCGTGATTTTGTTACTCATCTTTAGTAGCAAGAAATGGTGGGTTCCGTAACCTAATTTTCGCTGGTGGAGAAGTGTTGAACTGTGGGGCCTTGTATATGAAATTAAACCAAATCGAACGCAACTTGTTCACAAACTGGTCCCATGGTCTAGTGGTTAGGACATTGGACTCTGAATCCAGTAACCCGAGTTCAAATCTCGGTGGGACCTTTTTGCCCTCTTGTTGCTTTTTTGCTTAACAATCGATGATTGCTGGAATTGGTAAAACCCCAGAGAAAGCTTCTCTGCAAGATCTGTCCTAGACGATGACAGTTTCTTTTTATTTCTTATAGTTTTATTTCTTTATTAATTTTTATCACTTTATTTTTAAATATATATATATATATTTTTATAGTAATCCATATGTCACTACATGATTGGATTTGTGCAAAGCCGGTCAAAGAGAGCGCATGAGGTGCACACGCACAAGGCCCTTGATTTTGAAGGGCCCTGAATTTTTTAACGTGATAACACACACACACACATATATATATATATATATATGGATAAGAACAAAAGACAAACATTTTAACAAATATTTTTACATTCTTTTTAAGCCTTTATGTGTTTGTGGGCAGTGAATATGCAGTGGACGCGCGCTTTGGAGCGCGTGACATGTTGCACGGCTTTTGACGTGCCAAAGAGACTTGGATTGTCTGCCCTTCCATTTTGGTGCCCTCCTGGTGCTCTCCTATTTGTGTGGTCACGGTTAAGTCACGTCAACATTTTATATTACTATTTCTTTTTATTTTATTATTTTTATAAAAAAATAATATAAAATGTTGACGTAGCTTAACCGTGACCACACAAAACATGAGGGCACGGAAAGGGCATCGAAATGGGAGGGCAGACAATCCAAGTCCGTGCCAAAGACCGTTCTGGGATGCCACACATTTGTGATGGGATAGGATATATTATGCCTGCAGCCTACCGCCATTGTCATGGAATGGAAGGAGAAGGTGAAGGCTCCAATTTAACCAAACCTTCTCTCCTTTTTAATTCAATTAATTTTTTTTTTAATAACTTGATATACTCCTTAAACTTTTTTTAATTGTATGATAAATAGACAGATTTTTATTAACTTGATATATTCCTTAAAGTTTTTCTAATAACTTTTTATAAAAAAACCGGACCAGTAGGTGATTTCGCCTTGGCAGTCCCCTTTCTTGGGGTCGGTAAGACTTACATAGGCATTTCAGCCTTCTTCTGACCACCGTCGTGCAATTTAAGTGTAATTTTGCACATAAAAAGATGATAAATAGGCAGTTTTTTAGCCCCAAACATACTTATATTTATTTATTTCTATTATTTTTGTTTGATTTATTTGCTGATAACAAAATTAAATAAAACTATGTGAGAAACCAAAAGGCTGTATAGGTGATCACTGAACATATAGTTTTTATACATAAAATGCTACAGAGATCGTATTATTATTGACTTATAGAAGACTTGAGTTTTTTTTTTTTTTTTTTTAAAAAAACGAGGACAACTGGTGGCGAACCATGCGCAGTTATTTACTCTTTCGGGCTCGAAAGAGGCGAGTTGGAATTGCACCCTACCCGTGGCCACAATCAGCTGATTCATAGCTTACAAAGTATCGAACACATGACCTCCTTTTATTTTTAGAGAACTATTGTTTGCACTTTTCCACTAGGCCACTTGTCGTGATTGAAGGAGTTTTTTTACAACGACAACAAATGCATGTGGCATATGGTGTAAAAAATACGTTAACTAATAAAAAAATAAAAAGGAAAAAGAAAACTCTAATGTAATTTTTATTTTATTTTTAACAAACGGTATTATCTATATTAAAGAGAATGTGGTAGATTAGCCTCACAATGAGCTAGCAATAATGTGGTTCAAATTCATATTTGACGAGAATCGAACCTAAGACTTCTAACTTACAAGCGAAAAGGAATACCACTAGACCGTATTACTAAGTTAATAGGGATATTTTAGTTCAATAGTGTTGAAAAATTAGTTATTATTTATGGTTTTCTTGTAGGTCAAGGATATTACAGTTTTTCACTAGTTAAAGATTAGGATTTTGCTTTAATTTTCACTATATAATAATACATAGTAGTGCTTGTATTAGTTTATTTCAACTAGTGATTCACAATGTAGTCTTTAAAGTTATGTAGCCGTTTCGACAATCTATTTTAATAAAATAATGTTTGCCGTTGTATTTCGTTTGTTTATTTTCAAATAAACATATTTTTTTTAAATAACAATATAATAAAGAAGACATGAAAGTATAGATATTCAGATTGGAATGATAAGGCTAACGTTGGCTTGGGGGTTGCAGCAAAGAAAAGTGCAAGCTTTGAATCCAGAAGGGCACTTGAGAGAGAGAGAGCATTTAATGCCAGTGTACAAGCACAACAACAAAACCTAAAGGAGTTGTTGTGCATCAGTTTTACTATTTTTAGCACACAAATGAGGCATGCTTGAAGATATATAAACTCCAAAATCTCAAAGGTTGCAATGAGCCTGCTGCAATATGCGAAAAATAATAATTAATTATAAATATTTTGAAAAGCAGTGGCATTAACATTGTCTTCTCTGTCCTTCTAAAAACCATTTGGAAATAATTTCTTAAATGTCACTTCTCCTTGTTAGAGGTGAAGCCAGAGAGAGAGCCATGGTTGTACTTGTACCCACCACCTCCTTCTCCTCAAAGGTATACTTCTTTCCTGCAAATTGTGAAAATTATACTTGATGTTTCCTTGTCTGATATTTATACTTGTTTGGAATATGGTTTATCTCAGATTTTGATGGCCAATGGTATTCCGGGCTCCACCTCCAAGGGCAAGGTTCCCATCTCCTCTTCCAAGGGCGACAGAGTCCCACCAGGAGGCGGTGGTCGAGTCACACTAGGCGGAGGCGACAGAGTCCCACCAGGAGGAGGTGGTGGTGATGTTGGAGGCTGAGAACGAAGGATGGTCGACATTGTTCGAAGAGTGAGACGGACCGGCCAAATAGAAGAGGAAGAACTTATGATGTCAATTAATATCATGTCTACCTCCTTCGGTCAGTTTCAAGGTATTCTGCGTGATTTTATTCGTGTACTTAACATGCCAGAGGACACTTGGCGGGAATACTGGTGTGATCATGAGTTATACTCTTAAGCTTGGATTTCGACTTACATGGCTATTGGAGAAGCACGTGATAGGTTGAGTCGGATTGTGCTTGACAGAGCTGGTGCACACTATCTCCGAGTGTTTGATGTAACTATAGGAGAGTTTGTTTTACTGTTTGAATTACGAAGAAGTGAACTCGGTGGAATGACAGCGCTGGAGAATACACTTCAAGCAATGATTGGTGAATTATACCTCGGTCTCGTAGATGTCGACGACTATGAACTCTACTTTGTTAATGGCGCTCACACCTGGTTTAGGAGCTTGTTTGTGGATCACATGCGTGTTCGAGGTTGGCAACCAGCACCATGCGTGCGTCTCTCTAGATCGTGGAGTGCTGGTTGCCAATCTCGAACACGCATTTGATCCACACACAAGCTCCTAGACCAGGTGTGAGCGCCATTAACAAAGTAGAGTTCATAGTCTTCGACATCTACGAGACCGAGGTATAATTCACCAATCCTTGCTTGAAGTGTATTCTCCAGCGCTGTCATTCCACTGAGTTCACTTCTTCGTAATTCAAACAGTAAAACAAACTCTCCTATAGTTACATCAAACACTCGGAGATAGCGTGCGACAGCTCTGTCAAGCACAATCCAACTCAACCTATCACACGCTTCTCCAATAGTCATGTAAGTCGAAATCCAAGCTTAAGAGTATAACTCATGATCACACTAGTATTCCTGCCAAGTGTCCTCCGACATGTTCAGTACACGAATAAAATCACGCAGAATGCCTTGAAACTGACTGAAGCAGGTAGACATGATATTAATTGACATCAGAAGTTCTTCCTCTTCTATTTGGCCGGTCCGTCTCACTTTTCGAACAATGTCGACCATCCTTCGTTCTCGGCCTCAAACATCACCACCACCTCCTCATGTTGGGACTCCGTCGCCACCGCCTGGTGTGACTCCGTTGCCACCACCGCCTCCTGGTGGGACTCCGTCGCCACCACCGCCTCCTGGTGGGACTCCGTTGCCAACACCGTCGCCCTTGGAAGAGGACGAGGAGATGTGAATCTTGGCCTTGCCCTTGGAGGTGGAGCCCAGAATACCACTGACCATCAAAATAAACCACATTACAGACAATGGAAAACCAAGTATAAATATCAAACAAGAAAACATAAGTATAAACTATAGAGAAACGAGAGTGGCAAAAATAGAGATAGTGCAGGAAGAGGCAAGTCTGTATTATGAGTGAATTAGGGTACTATTTTGCTTCCTTCCTTCCTTGACCATGTCTGGAATTATGTCACTCCTTGCAGCAACATTGTCCACAATCCTCTGCATGAAGGCGCAAATTAGAAGAGAATACGTCCACTGAACCACTGGGAAGCAAGCGTATTGAACTGACCGTAATTCTTACCGGGGACATATTTCCTAATCCATAGACCCTACATTCTCCACTGTAGGTCATGCGAAGAAATCCATACTTATCAATATTGTTAGCATAAACCTGATACATGAGGAAATCTGGAAAAGTAGAAGAATTATAGTTTATTACTGCCACAACAAATTGGGGAACAAGATGGAGATCATTATGCAGAAAACAAAACATGAGTTGCATTTTAGCTCACCAGTTTCAGGTTCTCTGTCATTGACATAGACAAACAGACTTCCACGGTGCTTGATCTGCTTCCGAATAAAATCCACAAAATCTCCAGAACGCACACTGCTGTCGACACAGTATCTGCAGTCAAGAAACAAAGGATAGGAGACAGAAATATGTGAAACATCCTTCTTCAAAGACAAGATATGGAAAGTTTTATGTAATGATACGGGACAATGGGAGTAGGAACATATATATATCTTCGTTCTTTCTCTTTGCTTTTCTTTTCTTTCTTATTTATTTATTTACTGGTGTATTTGAGGACGTATACCAAAAGCCATAAATGAAAGGGAGTCAATCCTATTCAATTGTAGCAATATAAATCAAGATAACTAAAGAAAAAGGCAATTGAAGACTAACTTCTTGGTTTCAATGTCCGGAATGCAACTCCTTGCATCCTTCTCGAGGCTCACCTACACGGAGGCTAAAATTAGAACATGAAATTTGCATACACTAAATGCATAAGTCGGGGGGGGGGGGGGGGGGGGGGAGTGCGGGGGAGCATAGAAATCAGGAACTTCAGTGAAATCGGGATCAGATCGTTCAGACTTTCTCCCGAAAGACGAGCAACAAGACCACGAACACATATGAAAAGCAAAAATAACATTGAAAAGGGAACTGGTTCGGTTGTAGGAAAGAAAACCAAGATAATAATTAAAAGCACTGAAAGAAAAGGGTATCGATCGGCAACTAACTCGCTAAAGGTGACCGTGCCATGAGTTGCAGAAGCAATGTCCTCCTCCTCCTCCCCGAATCGATATCATCCTCTTCTGAAATTCACATCAGACAGAATCCCGAGTTCAGAAAAGAAAACAATCAACCAAAAAGAATTTTTATGCAGAAAGCAGCCTTCAATTCTCAAAAGGGTTGAAGAATCAATCAAACATCCAAAATATTTGCTCAAAACTAAACAATTAAGCAGCAAGCAGCCTCCCAAAGAAATAAAAAGATAAACACAAACAGAAACAAACAGACCTCGGATTCTTCATGAGGGCATGCGTCGAAGCTTTCTACCATGGAAATACTCCCGATAGGGCTCTTTCTCTTTGTCTGCAAAATTTCAAACAATGAATAAATTTACATGTTGGTAATTCAAGAATTGATTGGCTGAGATCAATCAATCAGGGAGGGCGCAAACATCAAACAGATTACATATCGTTAACACACCTGACGTTTTAGAATTCTTTCCGATTCCATGATTCCAGCACGAAGTTCGTTGTCTATCTTCGTTTTAGTCTTCTCTCTATTTACCAAGGTTCTAAAAGGCTAGACGCTGCTCGGCGGCGGGTAGGGTTTAGGTGGAGTCACAATCAAATATATTAATGGGATATTTGAAAAAATAACCAAAATTTTGTTCCAATATAAAATGATAGCCACACTTTTAAGTTTATCATAATTATAACAAAAAATTGATATGAAAATACTAGTACACCCTTATACACTTAAATAGCTGCCGTTGTATTAAGACCAAGGTTTTAAATATTGATATTATCGGCGATATTTCGTCGATAATATTGTTTTTTTTGGAGGACGATATTTTCATACTCATCAACTTCATTATCGTCAACATATCGACACTTTCGTCGATATTATCGCGATAATATCAAAAAACGTTATTATCAGCATTTTAATGCATTATTTGGGCAATATATCCCGATATTATCGATAATATATCGATAATATCGCGAGATAAAACTAAAAATACTTAAAAATGCTGAGAAGTCTCAACACATACTACACTTGATCATAGCCAAAGGCCAAGCAAGACATGCTTTTCTCAGCTTGGGAATGTGGTTTTTATAAGCCTTCTTGCTTGCTCACTGCCCTCGCGTGGGCGATGTGGGACTAGCAAAAGACTTGCTTTTCTCAGCTTGGGAATGTGGCTTTTATAGGCCTTCTTGCTTGCTCACTGCCCTCGCGTGGGCAATGTGGGACTAACAGAAGACATGCTTTTCTCAGCTTGGGAATGTGGCTTTTATAGGCCTTCTTGCTTGCTCACTGCCCTCGCGTGGGCGATGTGGGACTCTAGCAATAACAGAAACCAAAACGTTTTGCCGCAAGGGCTGGTACATGTGAACTTGTGACTCCAACTAGGTAAAAGCCAGATCTAATTTGGGGCCTTCTATCCTATATTTGTGGACAACCATCAAATGCTAAAGATTAAACAAATATAATATGTTCTACTGCTTAGCAAAAAAAGCTACAAACCCTTTGCTTATCAACAAAAAAAGACAAGTCCTTACACTAGATATACTTTCAAATTACGTTGAGTAGCAACCTGATATATGTATTCGGACGAATTATAAAACAATTGACACACTCCTGGCTTCCAAAATTCAATTCTTTTACTTTATATAAACTTGAAAAAACATAATCGGCATCCAAATTAAAGTTTAGTCTTATTCAACGTATTGATTTTCAATTGTTAATTGATATACTATAATTTGGAACTTCAACGCCTAGACGCATGCTTATGCGTAAGAAATTTAAAGTGTCAAATTCGGCACATTATTCTTCATCATTTTATTCACTTCCTTTTTTTTTTTTAATATCCTAAATAAAACCTCTCAATATTGTACTAATTCATTATATATAAATGATTATGGTGTGTTTAAACTTCTTTCATTAATTACTACATATTTTCTACATTCACAATGTTTGCCAGCTCGCTATATAATCAACTTAAATCAGTTAAATCCATCATGCAATGCATTTCCTTCCAATTTTTTGTGATAAACTAATAGATAATTGACTAAATAAACATCCTGCAAAGTTTCAATAAAAATTTCCAAGTTTTTCTTACAATTTCCGTGGTTTCCATGTAATTTTTATCGATATCGATATTATCCCGATATTTCCATCGATATTTCCGTGTTTTCGGACTACCGATATTTCTGATATTACCGATATTTTCTTCCATGATTAAGACTGCCTCCAAATCATAGAAAAATGGGTGTCCTGGGGTTTGAATGTAGATTCGCTAAGGCATGGTTGGGAGTGCATGGGTAGTTTTCACTTTGAACGCCATGGTTTGGAGTTGAGGTTGAGTGTGACGGTGGTATTAGATCCCTTCAACGGTATTGATTTCAGACCTCATCGGAGTTGTTGAAGTCAGACCCAACCGGCGTCGTCTTCATTCTTTCCTTCAGACATTGGGTCCAGAGGACCTAAGCAATTAAATTAAAGCGAGTTTTAACGAAAAGTCAAATGTACTGTTCATTTTAACGAAAAACCACATTTTTACACTAAAAAGTCAAACCTGGTACTATTCATTTTACCATTTATTTTGTTCTTATCGTTAAAACTCAAAATTTTCAAACCATTTTTGACACACCCCGTCCCGAAGGAGGGCATGCTGGCCGTCACGTGAGAGTGACGTAACCATTTACACAGTTCAGAAGCTTTAAAAAAAATTACAATTACTAAGAGGAAACCCCCGAGGGTGAGTCATACTTTTGTGAATTCTGTCAGAACACCGTTGGATTCCTCGTGGCCACCAAAGCTCTGCTATTTAGGACCTGGAGGGGCGCAAAACAAAATTGAGTGGGTCAGCAAAACAAAGCTTTTCGAAAATCTTTCATTTAAAACATTTCTAACCCCTCGCTGTAAAACCTGTATACTTTCCCGGAAAATAGCATATATAAGCATACATATAAGCAAATATCTCAATTCACTATCCTTTAACACTTTTTAGAAAAATATGTCATGCCAAGTGTCCAAAATCATAATATAGATGCTTTCATAAATCTCAAATCATCAATTTTTCTTTCTCAAAACCCAGAAAGTATGTTATGTTATAAAAACTTTCAAAAACCGAAAGAATGATGCATCAATATAATTCAGGTGAAAATAAATCAACCGGAGACCCTGAAATGGTCCTGTACGGCTGATTCTAAAGCTCAACATCCAATCCAACCAGAGTCACCTCGGTGACCTGTACGGTCCAACTCTGCACGTCACTCGGAACTACATATAGTAGTATGTACGATGACAGGTGTATAAATACGCTCTAGTGCTTCTCTCATCAATCATCAGCGCGCATAACTAAGGTCACCCACTAGTCGGAATCACATCTAGTGATCTGTACGACTAGCATGTCAGAACCCTCACATGGTCTGTACGACATCCACCTACTTGGATCCAAGACGAGCGTGCGGTGTGGTGAATAATATAAGCACTAACACCTAGGGTGCAGGTTATGAGCTTAAACGTTTCAACATCAATAATTCAATGAATAATGAACTCACCTGACTTACCTGTGCCTCCACAGCACCATGCACATGTATGCATCATATATCAATTCATGTTTTTCATATCATTCATCACATGCATATCATTTCTATCATGGCATTTCATTCATATCATGCATCTCATTCAAGCATGGCATTTTAGAAACATACTTTCATTAAAAACTCAGTTTCTGGGAAATTCAATAGTATATAGGTAAATACAGAAAATACTGCCCACTCACCTGGAGTTCGCCCTACAACTCCCTAGCACAATACGCCAAGGCGTCATGACGATCGGCGCCTAAAACAATAATCAACCCAACCTCAGAATTCATATCGATAGAATATATAACTTATATAAAACACGTCACTACGCAGTTTGATCTGGAAGATCTGCAACTCAGATTTCCAATCCATAACTTCCAGAGGTCCACAATATACTTCTAGGACAACATCCTAAAATTTCATTACCATCCAACGGTCGGATCTCCGTAAATTTCCAAAACTAAGTGACGGTTAACATTCTATTTTATGGACTTACAACTCCAATTCCGGAAGATCCGTAAATCGGATTCCCAATCAGTAAGTTCCTATAATCCTCAAATATTGCGTATTACAACGCATCGAAGTTTGGTGACGATCCAACGGTCGGATCGTCAATTCACATTTTCACCTATATGCGAAATAACTATAAAACGTTATTTAAAGCACCTAACCAACAATTCTTAATAACTTCTCATACGGTGCTCAAATTGGGTATATGAATATACCACATCGACCTACTCGACGTCGAGAAATTTTTAGAAAAATTTTCTGATGTGGCACGCGCCCCCACGCGCCGTGGGTGGCACGGACACACGCGCGCCCACGCGCGCTTCTTCTTCCTCGCGTCGCCGGCACAGTGTCGCCGGCGCCGGAAACCTGCAACTCGGGTTTTCTCGGCCATTTCTTCACCATTTTGACTCAAATTTCTTCCTACATGCTCTAAATCAAGAGAGGAAGAAGTCCATACCTTCAAAAACCTTTAAAAACGTCTGAAATTTCGTCGGGAAAATCCTCCAATTCGGCCAACTTCGTACCCGACGATCCTGACGTCCAAAACCTTCAAACGAAGCACTCCGAGCTTCCTTAGGACCTCACTAAGCTCACTGTGAGCTTGGATTGTCCTAAAAATCAACCAACAAAAAGTTCATGAATAGTGCCAAACTCGGACCTCGAGTTTTCAATGTGAAAACGAAGGATTTCTTACCTGAAAGTGGTACAGATGAATTCGTAGGGTCCTTACGAACACAATGGTACCCTTGGCACCTTCGATCCGTGAAGTTTCAGGGTTTGGGGGTGTTGGTCCGTACGGTTTGAGAGTGAGGGAGAGTGAGAGACTGAGAGAGAGTGTGCACGGGGGAAGGAGAGAGGGATAGGTCCTGCGTGTGTGGTCCAACCAAAACCACACACCAAACTTAATCCCTAACCACAAAATACAAATAACCTTACTTAATCAACTTATGTGATTTTTCCAAAAGTTTAGGAAATGTGTATTTAATCCAAATATATCACACACACACGTACCTTAACACCCGTCGAGGGTACTTCCATCACTTCACATTCCCGTCAAAAATACCTCCGGGACGGGCTGTGACAATTTTAATTAGTTTTCCTTAAATTAAAATTAGTTATGAAAATGAAAACTGATATATCAATCAACAATCGTGGCAAGGTAAATAACGGAAGAGGACGGAGGGGAAGGTGCGGGGTGACGACTAACTAGGGAGGAGGGGATGGATAGGAGGCTTTGGAGCAATCGGAGATGCGGGAACATCTTCAGCAGATTGTTTTTTAGTTTTTTTTTTTTTTTTTTTTTTTTTTTTTGGAAAACCACATTTTATACGAGGGTATATTAGTACTTTCATGTCAACTTTTTGTTATAATTATCATAAATTTAAAATAGTGGCTATTTTTATTTGTGTTCAAAATTTTGGTTATTTTTCCAAATTTCCTTATTTTAATCTTACCTTAATTGACAAAACAAAAAGAAAAGGAAATTACATAAGAATATCACAAAACTACGAGACTTCAGTTATATTTGCAATAGTAACCGATGACAAGAAGTAAGAGTTTGCTAATAAAAGACTTGACCCAAACTGCATGACAAATTCAAACGAGCTAAATCATCATGAACAAAATTCTTTTTACGATAGATATGATGAATTTCACAAGACCAGCTTTGGTGTATAAGGGCACGACAATTCACTACTAAATTTCACAGATGGTGATTATCCACTTTTGCATTTGAAATTAATTGAACCGTAAGAGCATAATCCGATTCTACCATAATCTTTTTAATTCCATTATTCCATCTAAGTTGCAACCCAATAAAAACACCACAAACTTCAGCACATAATATCTCACCTCTTCCAAGATTGGCACAAAAACAAGAAACTCATGTCCTTGATGAGTTTTTTAGGACACCGCCAGCACCACTGAAATAGCCTCCCCCTTGCGACACCCATTCACGATAAGCCTTATCCAACTCTCAGGAGGGGTTTCCCAATGACAAAAAGCTTGTGTTTGAAAGGGTTTTATGGAGGAAACCATCTATTGCCCCGAAGCCAATCTTTGAAGCAGATAATGACACAAATTTGGGATCATTTGAGAGAGTAAAATCTTGTTAAAAAATATTTTGGTTCTGCCACGCCACAAGAACCAGCTATAAAAAGGAGCTATCAACTATTTTTTCTTAATTATTTGTGGGTGCGTTGTAACAAAGGTCCCTATATTTTATTCCATGCTTAATTTTCGTTTTCGAATGTTTATATTAGTTTTTTCCACAATCCAACTTAACTCTATGTTGCACAACTGACCATTCGTCAAATATGTTATCTTTCCTGCCAAAATAGGGCCTATTGTGATATGCTTTTACCCAAAAAAAAAAATGTCCAACAGTAATATCTAATATGCAATATTCCTGTATAATTCAATTGTTTATCACATGAGTTTTTTTTGGAAACTGAAAATGAATTACCAGGGCCAACAAGCCAAAGAAAGTACAAAGAAAGCCTACAAAGAGACTAACACGCTAGACAGCAACAAAACGTGAAGTAGTGTGGGGATAAGAGTAAAGATAGTCGAACCAAGTTCGAATGTCGCCCCTACAACTACCAACCCAAAATCAATGGGGACAAGGTAAGCCATTTTTGTTGAGAACATACACCAACGAAGAGCATGCTTTTTTGCTTTCGCATGTTGCATTTACATGTTGGCATATCTGGAAAGCGAGATGCCAGTTTATGTACAATCACTCTCATATTAATCATTCCCAGGTTCATCATGCCATTTCTCTTTCAGCTGCTGTGTACCTTTGTGTCAATGGTGTTCCCTCGTCTTCTCGGCTGGATCGAGCTCCGGTGGCAGTACCGACGGCTCGCTGGTCTTCTCCTTCATTTCCCTTCCTCAAAGTGAATGTGGATGCTAACTGGTCTGCTTTAAATAGGCAAGGTTTTGTTGGGGTTGTTGAGAGGTTAGCAGGCAGAGTTTGTGGCTGTTTATCACATGAGTTAAGCAATCTAGTGTTGCCTTCTAATTAAGACTCTTGTCTTTTATTGATGTATAATCTAACTTTTTTTTTAACAAACGATATTATCTATACTAAAGGGAAGGGGGTGAGTGTTTGGGATAAAACTTGAACTTTGGGTTAGAAAGAGGTTAGCCCAAAAGAAGGTTTAGAAGAAAGAAAAGTCCAAGGCCCAGCCGAAGCCCAGAAGAAAGAAGGGGCTTGTTTCCCGACCAAGTGCAGATCATTCAAACCACCTGCTGACCTACCTAGAGGTCAAGTGGTGTAGACCAGCTAGCTAATCAGTCCAAAAGTACTTTGCAATGGCAGTACAAGTAAATAGTTGATGAGTCACTGCCCTTCAGATGCATTCGGGCAGAATCAACACTACAGGCAGCCAAGTCAAATCGTCTATAAAAGGAGGAAGGAAAATCAGAGACAAAGACACTCAATCAAACAAACAAATACAAGCACAAACTCTGCTCAAACCATATTTGCCTTCACGAAGCTGTAGTCAGCCCCCAAACCTTCATCCATTTCGGGATCAACCCTCACCAGAAATCCTTTGTAAAAGCTCTGCTACCCTGTTTAAATCTTGTTGTAATATCGATTCCCTCATATACACTCATCTTCCAATCTCCCATTCTAGCATTCGAACACTTTGTAAATCACAAAGAGAGGAAGTTGCAAGAAGATCAGCCTTGCCCGACAAGGTGAAACCTTGCCTGACCTCCTTTGGTTTTGTCTTTTATTCATATATCTAGTAATATGATGTATGTTTCCATCTGCATCCAAGTTATTGCTAGCCAGTTTATGATTAGAAGACTTCTAAGTTCTAACCATTCGGGCAGACAAGATTGATCAATTAAAAGTCATTGGTCTCAAGGCATAAAAAGAACCTTATGTGGACTTAACCCATCCACGACAATCCTTGATAACGAGAAGTCTGAAGTTACTTGGGGCGCAAGTAATTAGCTTATTCTCTGTTTTACTTCTGTTATATCATAATTCCCACAGAACGCTTGAGTATATAATTAACTCTGATAGGAAGCCTCAAGGCCTATACCTAAGGCCCGACAAGACACTTATTTGAATTCATTCTGCTCTGCGGGCACGGGCAATTAAAGTATAATGTGTGTGATACTTCTACAACAATGAAACAACCAAGATGTGTTCAAGTATTCGGTTAGTTTTGACAGGAAGCCTCAAGGCCTACAACTAAGGCCCCACAAAGGCATCTTTCATAACTAACTGGGTCTCTCGGGTATATACAATAAGCTTAAACATCAGTTTTACATCTGTCATGCTAAAGATGGCAGTGGCACGCATGAGTACTTAAAGTTAATTTTGATTGTGAGCCTCAAGGCCTACACCTAAGGCCCTACAAAGGCACCTTTCAGAATTAACTATGTCATTCTCTTACAGCCCGCCAATAAGCAGAAGCCCGACAGACGATATCAACCGGTGCCAACCTCTCGGGGAGCTGTGTGCTCGTTGGCCAGGAAACGTCCTCACTGGATATTCCTTTAGGCCGAACAGTGAGCTTAATCTCACAATAGACTAGCAATAATGTAGTTCAAATTCCCGTTTGGCAAGAGTCGAACCTAAAATCTCTTACTTACAAGTGAAGATGAATACTACTAAACCATAGTACTAACAATAATAATAATAATAATAATAATAATAATAATAATAATAATAATAATAATAATAATGATAATGATAATAATAATAATAAATCAGTACTAAAACAACCAAGTGTGCCAAAGATCACCAAAAGTCATCAAAAATATCATTACATAACAACTTCATCAAAAGTACTATGTAAATTTATTATAATACTTTGATAGTTGATACTGAACTAGTTGGTCTTCCGTACTATGTACGTCTTAAAGTAGTGACAAGGTCTTTATGAGGTTTAGGTGTCAACTAAATCATTCTTTATCTATTTACATAGTACTATTAATTAATGGGAATATTTTTACCCTCCACCATAACTATTGTGTATATTCACCATATATCTAATCATTTGTCACTTGTCATTTTACCTAACTCTAGTTAATTTTCACATTAAATGTTACTTTTTCATTTTTGAAAAATTTAACTAAGGTTAAATGAGAGGACACGTGGCAGATGATTAGGCGTATGATGAGCATACACTATAGTTTATTGTGGAGAGCAAAAATTTAAAAATTTAAGCCATAACCAAACCAATTTTCTCCTCCAACCCTTATGGCTTAAAATTTTTGCCCAAGATTATTAAATAATGATTTTAGCTTTTTTTTTTCTCTGTAACTTTTTTTAAAATAAAATTTATGTAGATTATCTTAATTTATTTTTATGAACATTTTAATCTAAAAATATTTAAATTCTGATAAGTAATTAAAAATCATACAAATACTAAGTATTTATAAAGTCTTAAGTTAAATTTGATTTAAATAATTTTCTTATATTATTTTAGACGTTAGATTTAATTTTGGGTCATCAAATCTCCTTTTTACTATTAGATTTGATTTCATTTTATCATAGCTATTATATTATAAGTAAAAAAACAAAAAAAAAGTTTGAAATATGACAGTTTGGTGGATTTAGAATAATTTAAGCCGGCTTAAATTTTGGGGGGAATTTAACCTAGAGATATATTTTTTTTTCCCAGGGTTTATTTTAGCCCAATGGTTGGAGATGGTTTTTTTTGGGGGGGGGGGGTTGGGTTGGTGATGGTTTTAGTGTAAAAATATCAATGTACTAAAAAAAAAAATTCCTCTCATTCATTAATACTAAAGACTTTGTCAGCATTTCTTTTTTTTTTTTTTTTTTTGCAGGTTTTCGGCCAATCCTTCCACTGTTTATGGAATTTTGGTTTCAACAATTGGTGTTTTTATTGAGAGTCGCAAAACAATTTCTTGGCAAACGGCAGAAGCAACGATGTTTCAAGCAACCTATTTCTTGGTTTTTATTCTTGAATACTTAGGGAGCTGCTTCATAGAGATGGAAGTAGAGTGATTGAATGAGAGATCATCCGGGTACTGTATATCAAGTTTGATGGACTTTTTATAGAGTTTTGCTCATGTAAAATTATGTGGTGAGATAATACGTGATTTAGAAAAAAAGACAATTACAGTATTAACGACGAAATAAATAAACAAAAAGAACAAGTATTTGGCGTCTGCAAAAGAAAAAAAGAAAGTATTGAATAAGTTGTTAACCGCACAAGATGACATCTCAATGATCATATTTGAAAATAAAAATACATTACCCAGCCTTTTTTCTGTTCACTTATATTTTTTTTGAACAAACGATATTATTTACCTAGATTATAAAACACTCTTGTCAATGATTTCAAGTAATTCTGGCCAACCTTTAGCCATCAACAGAATTCAAACAAGACTGTATGTAGTGCCGCCGCTCCACTCTTGAAGCGTTTCGCTCCTTATTTCATTGGCAAGCCTCTACATTGCCATTGGAAATGGAAAAAGCCTGTGGCTATCAAATAAAATATAAACAATCCCTCGTAACGGAACTGCACCGCTGCTAAGACGATACAATTCAAAGATGTTATTGCAAAGCCATACAACGAAATGTCAAGTATTTCAGAACTGAGCAAATCGCTCATAAGACATCCTAGTTGCCTTGTGATGGCCATAGAATGACTGAGTCCTAATTAGGAAGCCGGTTGACACTAGACAGAGTTGTAAACACATACATGCTTACCACCGCAACAGTCAATAGCTGACGATGGAGATGAAAGCTGAAATCGCTATCAAGTTTCAAAGGATTAAAAGAGAGAAATTCCGGTATTAAGTACCTATTGGATTGATCCATGCTGAAAACTTGCGAAATGAAAGCAGTTCAGCATATAAAAAATGCGTTTTGATCAGGAGAGACATATAAAGAACGTTGAAGTAGTGGAATGTGATAATCATCCCCTCTATTAATCAGACTCTTTGAATGCACTGGTTCACACAGAAACAACTACAATCCAAAGCCGGAATTTCTAAGCAGACTTTCCACGTTACATTCACACACAACTATCAAATCTTTAATGCGAGACCAGCCATAGGAGGGCAGATGAACACAATTAGAAAGAAACATGGTAGAAAAGATATCACTTTCCGTTCTTTTTTAACAGAACTTGCTACTAACACAAAGAGTGACAGTAAGTAATCAAACTTCAGGTGACGGAGATCAACTACCGAAGGCTATGGGCGTTCTATCAGAAATTTAGGGGGCAATTATGTTAGACAAGTAGGAAAATAGTTAGAATTAAATTATGATTGTATTCCTAACTTGTAGGAATAGTCCTTGCTATGCAAGGAATGTAATTGTATATATACTTATTCATGTATCAATGAAACATACTTTTCAGCCCATATATCTTTTTCTACATGGTATACAGAGTAGGTTTCAAACCCTAGCTTCTTTTTTTTCTATTTTTTTCTCGGCAACCTTCTCTGCCTTTCCTTTTCTTCCACCATGGGAGACTTTGATAGCAATACCCCTTTTTATCTTCACCATTCTAATCACCCTAACCTTGTTCTTGTTTCCAAAAAATTGAATGGAGATAATTATACAACTTGGGCGCAAGGTTTGCAAATTTCCTTGAGTGCCAAGAACAAGCTGGGTTTTATTAATGGCAATGTTGAGGAGCCTTCATCCTCCGAGGATCCTAATGCTGCAACGACATGATCCTTTCTTGGCTTCTTCACTCTTTGGAGCCCGATCTTGTCGAGTCTGTACTCTTTTACACCACTGCCAAGGCCGTATGGGACGACTTTCGCGAATGGTTTTCCCAAAGCAACGCCCCCCCCCCCCCCCCCCGTATCTTCCTACTCAATCGTGAACTTGCCACCATCTCTCAAGGTACTTCATCTGTCTCTGCCTATTTCACTCACCTCAAAGGCCTTTGGGACGAACTTGCCTCGGATAACGAGCATTGCAATTGTTCTTGTGGCACAAAGCATGAATGGCAGCAGCTTATGCAATTTCTCATGGGGCTTAATGAGTCTTTCTCCGCCATTCGGGGCCAAATTTTCTTGATGAAACCTCTACTCACTGTTCGCCAAGCTTGCTCCTCGGTTTCTCAGGCTGAAAAACAGCGCTCATTGGGCTCACTTAGTTCTACAGACCAACCTACAACCATGGCGGTTCGTGGTTTTTCCCGTACTTCCTTCGATTGTCCTTCTCTCTACTGTACTTATTGTAATTACAACTTGTCACAAACTTCACGATTACCCTGTTGGCCATCCCCTTCATGAACAAATGTGGAGGCCACCCCGTCGTTCCTCAACGTCCGCTGCTTCTAATGCTTATGCTAGTTACTCACGCAACAACAGTGCTGCTGGTCCAACAGCCACCAGGCCCGCACTACTACCTCTGTCCCTCGATCAGCCCATCACGTGCAAGGCCAGCCCACTTTGCATGACCTGCAGGTTGCGATGCCTCACTTTTTAGCCTAGTAGGAGTCACGTGTTTTTGCTGCCTTAAATGACAATGCATAATCTTCTTCGTCTTCTCAGGCCCATGCCGTTTTCAGTGATGACTTTGCCAAAGGTTTGTTACCCATCACTTCTCGTTATGGTCAATGGATTATTGACAACGGCGCTACAAATTATATCACTTTTTCCGCTTCATGTTTGGTTAATACTTTTGTTTCACATTTGCCACCTGTTTCTTTGCCTAGTGATGCCTCAACTCCCATTACCTTAACTGGCACTCTTCGTTTAAATTCCTCAATTGATTTGAAAGATGTTTTATGTGTCCCTAATTTTAAAGTGGACCTTTTATCGGTTGGTAAGCTTACAAATGGATTATCGTGTTCCGTAACCTTTTTTCCCTTCTTGGTGTGTTTTGCAGAACTTGGTTTCGAAGGCAATGATTGGTGTGGGTAAGCGACATGGCGATCTATATTACCTTGTGGCCCTTGCCTCCTCTATCCCCACCTGTCAACCTTTATGCAACATCATCACCATACCATCCTCCTTATGGCATAGGCGTCTTGGTCACCCTTCTTCTACCCGTTTGCAAGTTTTAGCATGTAATTTTTTTTAATTGTTCATTTGATTCTAGTCATATTTGTGATGTTTGTCCTTTGGCGAAACAAACTTGCCAACCTTTTGGTTTAAGTTCAATTTCAATGACTTCTCCTTTTTCTTTAATTCATTGTGATATTTGGGGTCCGAATTGTCAATCTTCCCTTACTGGATCAACGACAGAGCTAGGTAGAGGGCTACACTGGGCTCCAGCCTAGGGGAGTTTTATGCTCTAATTCATTTTACCTCATGTAATTTTTCATTTTTTTCCAGTTTAGCAACCTCTAGCCCGCCCATATTCACATTGAAAAGCTCAATGCCATTGATCATACAACAAACTTCCTTGATCCAAATGAGTCCAATGTTATATTTTTTTGGTTTTTATTATCATAAGTTGGTTAAATACTGTTATTCTTTTTAAATTGCTTCCTAGTTGTTTTTTCTCATTAATTGGACATCAATAACATCTCGTTTGATCATTCATTAGTCTCCTTATAGAAGTTAACTTATGCAGTATAAATAAATAAAATTATTAGCCCATCTGGAAAAAAATTCCTGGCTCCGCCCTTGTACTGGAGCTCATTATTTTTTCACTATTGTGGATGATTTTTTTCCGTTTTACGTGGGTCTTTCTCATGAAACATAAGTATCATACTCAACAACTAATCAAAGAATTTGCACTTTTTTATTAGCCGTTAATCAAAGAATTAGCAAGGAAAAAGAGACTTGATCTTGAAGATGAATTAGCACGTTGTCTCCACATGCTTCAAGGTATCATTTTCACTTGCCTTATCTGTTCTCCGGGCAGATGTGGCATCTTCTTCGGAAGTACATCAGCAGTTGAAGATGAGCACTCGAGAGCAATGCTAGGTAAGCAATCAGGAAGGAGTTCCAGGCAGTCGGTTCTTAGATCGGAAGATTGACACCAAGTGCTGGCTGATTGCTCGCTTTCTCCTTGTCACAAAGACAAGGAAAATGACAGGGAGAAAGCATGATATGAGATACTCTTGCTTTCCACCTTCATGATATGAAATACTTTTGCTCTTGATGACTTGGTTGCAGAGGTACCCTAGGGGATGAGGAACACTGAGTGACTCGAGAGGCTTCGTTGGGAATGCATTCTCGGAGATGAAGAAAAGTTGAGTGAGGTTGCCTTGCTATGGAGGGTGAAGGTTAACATTTATCGGAATTTCTTAATAGCTGGTAGAGGCACTATTCTTTTATTCGTGTCGGCAACCGTTGGATGATTGAACAGTAAGATTCATGTGCTTTCTACTTCACCAGAAATCTTCGACAGATTACCCGTAATTTTCGCAAAGCTGAGTGTGCATGTGACATGTGCTGACACGTCTGGAAAAGCAGGTGCCTTTTCGATATCTGAAATCGGCGTTTCGACAAATTGCCCGTGATTTCCACAAAGCTGAGTGTGCATGTGACAGGTGCTGACACGTCTGGAAAAGCAAGTGACTCTTCGATTTCTTAGATCGGCCAGTGGGTTCTGAGCAGCCCAGCTTTTGAGAAAGCAGGCGTCTCTTCGATTTCTGAGCTCACCTCTTCGATTTCTGAACTCACCTCTTCGATTTCTGAAGCTCCGTCGAGTGCTGATTTTTATAGAGTCACGCATTACGTTCCAAAACACACTTGAATTTCCGCCTATAGAAGCTCCCTTCTTGCACTTCTAAGATCTTGATTTGTCCGACCTATTCTTTTTCTTCACACCTTCGAAAATATCTTGCCCTTCCGACCGTCGTCTTAACTTGAATGTCGGGGAAGATATTGATATGTCTTCTCCAAACAACATTTGGCAACCGTCCTGCTTATCCCCCAATGGTTCTTTTACAGATGGGGATTCTATGATGATGAATGATACAACCGCTTCGGTGGTGGCCAGAAATCTTCTCACTCCTAGAGACAGTAGGATACTTTCCAGGCGGTCCGACGAGCTGGCTGTTCAGGACTCTCTGGCCTACAACGTCCGATATGCAGGCTCAGTATCAAACATGGGCCAACGCCTTCTTGCTCGATCTCGTCAGGTTGAGTCTTTGATGGCTGAGGTGGCTAGTCTTCGGCAAGAGGTCATAGTGCTTAGGCATGAGAATAAAGAGTTGCACATGCTCGCAACTAATTACTCAACAAGTATGAAGATGAAGCTTGACCAACTGCAGGAGTCCGAAGTTCGGATTCAGAGTGATCATCAAAGGTTTGTGGCGTTACTCCAGAGGCAACTTCTGCCTTCGTCTTCTGGTGCTTCACCAAGTGTTGAGGCTCCAGAAAATCAAACTCTGGCGCTTCGTCTTTTTGGAGCTCCGTTGAATGCTGAGGCACCACCTGACCAATGAAGGCTCTTTCTTGTATTTTTCTACCTTTCTACCTAATGTTCCTCTTCCACGAAAATTAATGTAAAAATACTTTGTTTACCTATCAATGTTTCAAACATAAACCCACACAAAAAACAATCAAACAAGCAACAAATAAATATGACAAACATGGCAAAATAAATACAGTAAAATGAAGGTTTTTAGGAACGCAAAACTAATTGTGGAACGATTCAAAGATCTTCTTTATTTGAGTACATGGGTTGCCTCCCAAGAAGCGCTTGCTTTAACGTCTTCCAGCCGGACGATACCTCTCTTTAAGCTCCCCTAGGTCCCATAGCATGGAATTGATCCTTGAATGGAAGGTGATACTTGACGTGATTCGGCAATGGTTTAAATTCTAGATTGGGTGCCTGAATTACAGAAGGAAGAGTTTTCTCGTTAAAAGTAGGAAGAGAAATTAAATAGGAATAAGACTTACCACGAATTGGTGAAAGAGACTCAAGGTCTGCCACTGTTTGGATTAATTCTTCTTCAATGTCCTCAAAATAATTAAGTTTTCCATGTGTAAGGCTTTGCACTAACACCTTTTCTAAATTATCTTGTCCCACACCATCATTAAAACAATTCTGCACAAAATAGTCAAACGCATCAATATAAAGACAAGATTCAAAATCACTAGGGTACCTCATAGCATTGAAGATTCTGAACTTGACGATTTCTCCATCGATTTCCATGGTTAATGTACCATCGTAGACATCAATCTTCGTACGCGCCGTTCTAAGGAATGGTCTTCCCAAAATAAGAGGAAGCGCGGTAGGCATAGGGTCATGTTCCATCTCAAGAACAAAAAAATCAGCGGGAAAAATGAGCTCATTCACTTGCACAAGTACATCCTCCAATAGGCCTTTGGGATATCTATTTGAACGATCTGCCAACTGGATTACTACCTTTGTTTCCTTCAACTCTCCAAGGTTCAATGATTCATACACTGAATATGGCATCAGATTGATGGATGCCCCCAAATCACACAATGCTCTCCCAAACTCTTTCCCTCCAATTACACATGGAATGGTAAAGCTTCCAACATCCTTCAACTTCGGTGGCAGCTTTCTCTGCAAAACAACTGATACTTCCTCGCTTAATGCCACAGTTTCTTGATCACTGAATCTCATTTTGTTCGTACAAAGCTCTTTAAGGACTTTGCATACTTGGGCACTTGTTTTATGGCATCTAAAAGAGGTAAGTTCACTTGGACTTTCCGGAAAGTATCCATGATTTCCTTATCAGTTTGCTCTTTCTTAGACTTCATAAACCTACGAGGGAAAGGAACAGGGACACATGAGTTAAATGAACTTTGAACTTCTTTACTTACCTTATCAAAAAATTTTTTGTTCAATTATGTAGCTTTATGAGACTTTTCAGTTTCTATTGAAGCTTCATTTTGCTCAAGATTTTTGGTTTGTAGCTCCCCTTGCTCATTTGTATCTTTTGTAGTCTTCTTTTGCATCCTCGGCTGCTCAAAAACTTCTTTTCCACTCCTTAAAGTCACAACATTCATCTGCTTCGCGTTTGGATTCACCACGGTTTGGCTAGGCAACCTTCCTGGTTGGTGTTGTTACCCTATCAAACTTGCTAACTGACTCATTTGGCGCTCAAGGTTTTCAATTGCTTTATCTGTTTTCTGTTGATGAGTTTGAGTAGAGTTAACTAAAGAAGCAATTAAATCCTCAAGAGACTTACTTGGAGCTTGCTGTTGTTGAGGCTGAAATGGTGCTTGCGATCTTGTTTGAAAGAAGCCAGGTGGACGATTATAGTTGTTAGGACATTGTTGTCCGTTGTCTTGATTGTTCCACTTTAAGTGTGGATGATCACGCCACCCCGCGTTATAGTTGTTGGAGTATGAATCATACTTTTGCCTTTGTTGCCCCTGAAACCCTCCTAACGCATTAGCTTGCTCAAGACCACCTTGATCCATCAATGAAGGGCACATGTCAGTGGCATGTCCCTTTATTGAACATACACCGCACACCTGTTTTGGAGCCACCATAACCTGTTGCACAAGATTAGTCAAGTTAGCTAATTGTAATTCAATACTAGAATTAACACTTACCTCGTTAACTTTCTTAAGAGGTAGCTCATCTCTCCCTCCAAATTGTCTTGTGTTACCAGCAATGTTCTTTAGCAATGCCTTAGCATTAGTAGGCGTCTTGTCCATGAATGCTCCTCCACTTGCTGCATCAAGCATTACACGATCAGTACCACACAATCCCTCGTAAAAGTACTGTATTAGTAAATGCTCTGAAATCTGATGGTTAGGACAAGATGCAACCAAATGCGTGAACCGCTCATAGTAATCTCCAAAGGGCTCTCCATGTTGTTGTCGGATTGCACATATGTCTTTCCTTATGCTTGCAGCTTTTGTGGCCGGAAAATATTGCTCCAAGAATGCTTGCTTTACCTGGTTCCATGTGTTCATTGATCCCGAAGGTAAATTGTAAAGCCACTCCTTTGCCTTAGCTTCTAATGTAAATGGGAATGCCCTCAACTTGACTTGCTCATCATCCACATTTGCTGGTCTCGTTCCAGAGCATACCACGTGACACTCCATGAGATGCTTGTTGGCATCCTCTGTTGAGAAGCCATGGAACTTAGGCAAATAGTGAATCATGCCGGACTTAAGCTCAAATCCTCCTTCTGCATTTGGATATGTGATGCACAATGGTTGTTGATCCGTATTTGGCATTGCCAACTCCCTCAAAGTACGGTTATCAGCCATGTCTTCTTGTGGTTCCTCCTCTTCCGAACTCAAATGTGGTGGAGAGTGGTAAAGACACCGATGCACGCTTCTGCTTGATTTTTCTCTGAAGCTTTCGAAGTGTTTGTTCAATCTCCGGATTGTAGGAAGCTAGATCAATGCACTTAGACTTTCGAGTATGCATGTACTACAAAGAGTACCTGAGATAAAAACAAAAACACTAATTGGATAAAAAAAAACAATAGAAAAATAAGTAATTTAGAAATAACAATCCCCGGCGACACGGTGCCAAAACTTTGGTAGGCATAAAAGCACACCACAAAGTAGCACACAAATATCCTATTAATTTTCCTTATTAACACTAAGATTTGTCAATTGTAGCATATGAAAATAAGGGTCTTTCCCGCAGAATATTGTTTTATCTAACCACTTAAAATGTCACAAAAACTGGTTGCTGTCCCTACTGACCAGCCACCAAAAAATAATTATTAGACTGACTTACACTTATCTAAAGTCTATGAAATTTTTTATGCAAATACTAGACACACAGCACGAGACTCTCACAAAATTTTGGGATTTTTGGAGTTGATTTTCTATTTGAATTAAATCGTACAAAAACAGTACAGAAACAGATTTTGAGTAGATCACAAGTTTAAGAAAAACGAGTTAGGAGAATTGTTATCCACCACCAAATAATCATGCAAACATGTTATGTTTCATTCAAATTCCTTTTATTTCCGGATGAAGATGCTCAAGTTGGCTCAATGTTAGAACACAACATATTACTCTTTCTTACGTAGTATGTTAAGAGAATGGCGTTTTCAACTTAACGTATGCCCTAGCATGCAATCTAGAATGGCGTGTTCATAGATTTAACAAGTAGAAATCATTAAGAACGAAAAGAGTTTGAGTCATCACAAGGCATGGTAAGTACTGGCGTTGTCTTACTTATCCTAGAAATTGGTTCACATGTTAATCGCAATTAACAAGTACTACTCTAGAACATATGTAGGTCCTCATTTAACAAGGGCAGGCATACATATATTCATAGCATTTGAATCCTAGATATGCTTACTAAGTATGCATCCATAGAAAACATATAAAGAATTCATCACTGACATAAGTAGTAAACCAATTTTCATCCATTCATAAAAGCAATTCAACGAAATGTCATAACAAACTTGCAATCATATTCGGGGCTTCAAAACAGCCCCTAACTACTAAAAATTTAGTTACACATAATTCTCAAATTAAACCAAAAGTAAAACATGGGTTTGAGAAGATAAAACCAAGATAAATTGAGTGAAGCCTCTTCTTCTTTCCTTCCTCCTTTTCTGTTTGCTCTCTGCCGTATGTTTTTCCTTCCTTGGTCTTTTGCTGTGTGTTCTTCTTCTCTGCTGTGCCTTTGTTGATGTCTTATATGATTCTTTTTCTTTGCCAAAGCCACAAAAACCAAGTGGAAGACCAGCTAATTCCATATTCTCCACCCATTTGTGTTCATGATTGCTGTTGGAATTTGCTGACAAAGGAAAAGTTCCACTTTTTCCTTTGTTTTCTGTTGCATCGTTGGCTGCCAACTATTTCCACTTAATCCTCTTTTCTAGCTGTGCATTTCCACTTGCTCCAAAGGCAAATGAGTGCAATCATAACCCCATTTGCTGCTGAGTGTCGATGACAAAGCAAAACACAAAACATGTGCCTTTACTTTCTCATTTTATAAGCCAAATCTGCTTAGCCTTTTTCTAAACCTTTCAGTGTTACAATGCCCATAACTTCTTTTAGAAAAATGATATTAACAATCCGTGAATTGCCCCAGAAAATAGACATCCTTAGCTTTCCAAGCATATAAGGCTCATTCTCTCATTCATTCTGAGTTGTTCGCAACATGCTTCCAAAGTCAGCTAATCTGCACAGGCAGTTTTGACGAATTTATTACTTAATATCCTACTTGTGCTACTTTTCTTTTCTTTGCTTGACAAATCACACAAAACACAAAAACAAAGTAAATAGCTCAAAAATATAAGGAACTAACTAAGAAAAGACAAGTGAATTTGATGTAAAATATATATAAATATGAGCTTATCACTCAAGCAGACTTTTCGCCAATGGTTTGCCAAGTTCACTAGTGCCATTCTTTCTGCATGGTTTCAACAATCCAAAGCTGACTATTCACTGTTTACCAAAAAGTCAAGTACTTCTTTCACAACCTTGCCCATTTATGTGTATGATATTGTGATTACAATCAACTGAATTATTTTCTTCGTGATCATTTTCAAATTAAAGACCTTGGTATTTAAAATATTTTTTGGGTATTGAGGTTTCTCGATCCAAACGTGGGATTTACATTTCTCAGCGTAAGTATGCATTGGAGATTCTCAAGGATTATGGTTTTTTGGGACCATGGCCAATTGCATTTCCTATGGACGATACAAAATTATCTGATAAATGAGAACTTCTCAAGGATCCTGAAAAGTATCTACATTTAATAGGACGGTTTTTCTACCTCATTATAACCCTGCCGGATATTACCTATCATGTACATGTTCTAAGTCGTTGCATGCATGAGCCACATATACCTCATATGGATGATGCACTTCGAGTTGTTCGTTATTTGAAGTCTACTCCAGTTGAAGGCTTATTATTTTGTTCTGACAACAAGATCAAGTTAATTGCATTTTGTGACTCTGATTGGGCGGGTTGTCCTATCACTCGCCGTTCAACTACTGGGTATTGTGTATTCTTGGGAAATTCTTTGATTTCGTGGCAGACAAAGCGATATAAAACTGTTTCACTCTCTTCAGCTGAAGCGGAATATATGGCTATGGAAGTTCTCCTTGACAAAGCGATATAAAACTGTTTCACTCTCTTCAACTGATACTTTTTCGAATCCTTGAGAAGTTCTCCTTTATTAGATAATTTTGTATTGTCCATAGGAAATACAATTGGCCGTGCTCCCAAAAAACCATAATCCTTGAGAATCTCTAATGCATACTTACACTGAGAAATGTAAATCCCACGTTTGGATCGAGAAGCTTCAATACCCAAAAAATATTTTAAATCACCAAGGTCTTTAATCCAAAAATAATCATGGAGAAAAGATTTTAGTTGCCTATAATCACGATATCATTCACAAAAATGAGCAAGGCTGTGAAATAAGTACCTGACTTTTTGGTAAATGGTGAATAGTCAGCTTTGGATTGTTGAAACCCAGTAGAAAGAATGGCACTAGTGAACTTGGCAAACCATTGGCGAGAAGCCTGCTTGAGATCGTAAAGGGACTTGTGAAGGCGACCCACAAGATTTTCCCCATGTCACTGAAGACCAAGAGGAGGAGACATATAAATTTCCTCATTCAAGTCACCATGCAAGAAAGCATTATTAACATTGAGCTGAAAAAGAGACCAAGACTGACTAGCAGTAAGGGCAAGAAGACAACGCACCGTAATCATCTTAGCAGTAGGGGAAAAAGTGTCATGGTAATCAATACCTTTAGCCTGTGTGAAACCCTTAACAACCAAGCGAGCTTTGTAACGCTCAATGGAACCATCGAAATTGATCATAGGATGGGGTTTTATTATCGAGAACCTCAAAAGGTGATTTATTATGGAGAAGGCATGTAGGGAGACGGTTGATTGTATAAGCAGCTGTAAGAACACATTCACCCCAAAATTTTAGAGGAAGGTGTGATTGGAATCGAAGGGCGCAAGCATTTTCAAGAAGGTGCCTATGTTTTCGTTCAGCAATGCCATTTTGTTGAGGGGTGTAAAAACATGAAGTTTGAAAAAGTACCCCATTGTCAGAAAAAAAAAATTGCGAAGAGATAAAAATTCTCTTCCATTATCAGTACGAATGCATTGGATTTTAGTATGAAATTGGGTATTGACATAGGCAAAAAAATCTTTGATTAGTTGTTGAGTATCATATTTATGTTTCATGAGAAAGACCCACGTAAACCGGGAAAAATCATCCACAATAGTTAAAAAATGGCCAATTTGTTAAAGTGGTCTAATTCCTGAAAAATCTCTATCAATTCTCCAAAGTAGCTAGCCAAAGGCCACCCATTCTGCCTGAGACGTGAAGCTTTCCGATTTAATGAATAAATTCTAGCCTCATCATTCTCATCAAAATAAGCAGTCATAAGAGCATCCCAGATCTCTTTAGAAGTTGACAATCAAATATAACGTTTCATGATCTCTGACTTCATTGTCGACAAGAGCCAACTCTTAATTCTCTAATTTTCAGAGAACCAATCATCATATTTGGGATCATCCTCTGCTGGGGCCTTAATAGACCCACGAAGATATCCCATCTTCTTCCTTCCAACAATATGAATTTGAATCAGAGGAACCCATAAATCATTGTTCTTCTCATCCAAAACCATCCCAATGTTGAAGCTTGAATTATCCGACTGAATCATGACCGGACTAGTAGCAGAGACGATTTGGTTGTACTCGGCAGACATCTTTCACGAAGAATAGGAAACCTATGCAACGACAAAGGTACTCGGGGCAACAACAACACATGTTGCTCACCGTAATTCGGGGTAAAAGATTGGGACACAACAACAATTTCACGTTGTTCGCTGTTCGCTGTTCGTCGGAGACAAGACGGTGGTGCTAGGCACGGCACGGTAACAAACCCTAGTAGCGTTCAAAACTTTCTTTCCTTTTTTAAACCTGGCTCTGGTGCCAAGAAGAGAATGCTTTGAATGTGTTAATTGTATTCTTCTCATTCTAAGGTATATATAATCATGTACAACCCTACTACAATAAGGAAAGAATAATTACAATCAATCTACAACCTAAACTAGGAAACCCAATAATAAGAATCCCATAATTAATGGGAAATATTATACAAGTCAACATCACTCTTCGAAGAATGTCGACCATCCTTCGTTCTCAGCCTTCAACACCGCCACCACCACTTCTTCTTGGTGGGATTCCGTCGCCACCACTGCCTGCTGGAGAGACTCCGTCACCACCACCGCCTGCTGGAGGGATTCTGTCGCCACCACTATCACCCTTGGAAGAGGAAGAGGAGATGGGAATCTTGGCCTTGCCCTTGGAGGTGGAGCCCAGGAATACCACTGGCCATCAAAATCTGACATACAAACCACATTCCAGGAAAATCAATATACCCATGCCAATAATATATGGCAACATGGTGAAACATCATACACATCAGAACAAAGTTGAAATAATATATGGCAGTATAAGGACACATAAAGTATAAACATCGGACAAGGAAGACACATAAAGTATAAACATCAGACAAGGAAAATCAAGTATGATTTGCACAATTTGTAGGAAAGAAGTATACCTTTGAGGAGGAGGAGGAGGTGGTGGGTACAAGTACAACTGTGGGTCTCTCTGTTTCTTTCTCTCTTTTTCTTTCTCTGGCTTCACCTTTGAGGAGAAGTGACATTTTAAAAATTATTTCCAAATGGCTTTTAGAAAGATAGAGAAAATTGGAAAATACAGTGAAGACAATGTTTTTAGATCATAATTTTTAAACAATGAGTTAATGATTAAATTAATTTTTTTAATGATTTAAAAAAAATTAAATTATTAAATGTCACTACTTCACAAAATATTATATAATTAATTATTATTTTTGGCATATTGCAGCAGGCTTAGTGCAGCCTTTTGGAGCTTAAAAATCTTCGAGCATGCCTCATTTGTGTGCTAAAAAAATAGTAAAACTAATGCACAACAACTCCTTCAGGTTTTGTTGCTGTGATTGGAAATTCAGATACCAATTGTAGCACACAAATGAGACATGCTCGAAGATTTTTAAGCTCCAAAAGGTTGCAGTGAGCCTGCTGCAATATGCCAAAAATAATAATTAATTATATAATATTTTGTGAAGCAGTGGCATTTAATATTTTTTTTAATCATTAAAAATAATTTAATCATTAACTCATTGTTTAAAAATTATGATCTAAAAACATTATCTTCTGTGTATTTTCCAATTTTCTCTATCTTTCTAAAAGCCATTTGGAAATAATTTTTAAAATGTCACTTCTCCTCAAAGGTGAAGTTAGAGAGCTCCTCCTCCTCAAAGGTATACTTCTTTCCTGCAAATTGTGCAAATCGTACTTGCTTTTCCTTGTCTGATGTTTATACTTGATGTGTTTTCCTTGTCTGATGTTTATACTTGATGCGTCCTTATGCTGCCATATATTATTTCGACTTTGTTCTGATGTGAATGATGTTTCAACATGTTGCCTTATATTATTATCATGGGTACATTGATTTTCCTGGAATGTGGTTTGTATGTCAGATTTTGATGGCCAATTGTATTCCGGGCTCCAACTCCAAGGGTAAGGCCAAGATTCTCATCTCCTCTTCCTCTTCCAAGGGTGACGGTGGTGGCGACGGAGTCCCTTCAGCAGGCGGTATTGGCGACGGAGTCCCACCAGCAGCCAATTTATTAACACTGGACGATATTGAGCATCAGATAAAAAAGAAAAGGAAAAACGAGATACATATTTACAAATTCCCTGAATATAAAAAAGGAAACCTAAATGTTTCTCTGTAAGCATGTCCAACCATCTAGAGTGGAAATTATAATGATCTTAGACGACTTGAATCCAGGAGAGGAAATTGGTTTGACAACAATCATGCCAGAATACAAACCAGATGAGGCCCTGCAGGACTGCAACTTATATTCGATTCACCAACATCCGGCAGACCAAGTTGAGGGGGCCAAACGTATCCTGTGACTAGAGGGCACACATAATATTGAGGTTTCTATCCTTGTACCTGCCATTGCAAGATTTTTGGTTCAACTGATGTTTGCAAATAACAAAGAGACAATAGCTATGAGACCGAAGATATTTTTCCTCAACAAAAACAAATACTTGGAGTTTAAGTAGTTCACTAAACTTTGTTTTGCAGAAGAGATTCATGCCCTCTTTCCCTCCCAGTTATCATCCAATTCTCAGTATTTGCACCGACTTCATATAACTCCTCATCCTGGTGCACGATCACTAAAAATTATTAATATGCTCAAGTTGTAGTCATCGAATTCATATAACACCTTAACAAATGACAGTTGAAACATATGCGCTAATTCGTCGATTGGACATGCTATAGAGCACTCGAAGAGAATATTGGTGTGTGAAATTTGAACCTGCCTCGGGAAGTAGCGTGCAGTGGATTGAGCCGAGTTGTGTTGGATAGGAGTGGTGCACAATATCTTCGAGTCTATGAAAGACTTGTAAGTGTAACTCGGACAAAGTGTTACTATCTGAATTCCGGAAGAGCGAAATCAGTGGATTGCCGGCCTTGGAGAGTATGGAGAATTTCGGAAGAGCAAAATCAGTGGATTCCTGAAGCGCTTGTTTCACCATATTCTCCAAGGCTAGCAGACCATTGATTTCACTTCTCCGTATCCAACACACTAGCACGTAACTTGCTTGTACGTTTCTTTCTTACACCTGGAGATTGTTAGAAGTCGATAAGCAAGGGAAAAAATTGTTAGACGTCGAGGAGCGAGAAAATGAGTCTCTAAGATGGCTCTCCTTCCGAAATCCTGCCCACGATTACTATCATGCCTTGTGGGTTTACAACTTTTTCTCAAGCTCTTTACCTTTTTTTCACAAAAATGTCAAACTTTCTCGGGCAAAATATTGCTGCAGAAGATTCCATCATTTCCAAACATAGGTACGAATTTGCTCGACCTTTTAGCTTTTGGGTTTTGTTTTTGAACTACTTTGGCGATCTGGTTTGCCAAAAGGTCGGCCAAATTCGTACCTATCTTGGAAATGATGGAATCCTCAAATGCGGCAATGTTTTCCCGAGAAAGTTTGACATTTTTGTGAAAAAAGGTAAAAAGCCGGAGAAAAAGTTGTAAACCCAGAAGGCATGATAATAAACGTGGGGCAATTTTATAAGGAGAAACTCATCTCAGAGAATCATTTTGTCGCTCCTCGAGATTGAACAATTTTTTCTCTCGCTTATTGACTTCTAACAATCTTATCGACTTCTAACAATCTTCTTGAAGAAGACAGTGTAAGAACTCAATATTTACAAACTATGAACAATGATTATGAGAGATTTTGATTTTGGTGTGTGACCTTATGATGCATGTTGGGTTTATATGGAGAAAAAAAGAAAGAATGAGGTTGTAGATATTGCCAAGTGGCACGCCGTGATTAATTAAAAATCTTATCGAAATATATCCACATGGATTCTAAACATATAGTGACATGTGGCGCGACAAGATTGGTTAAAAATCTTATTGAAATCTATCCAAAATGATTCTAATCAGATAGTGACACGTGCGCGCAACATGATTGGTTAAAAATATATCCACAAAGTTCTTATATAATCATGACATGTGGCGCTTCAGGGTTGGTTAAAAATCTACTCGAAATCTATTCACAAAAATTGTACTTTCCGATAATGACAAGTGGCGTGACGAGATTGGTTAAAAATCCTATCCAAAATTAACATAAAAGTATCTTTATTATTTTATATAAAAAAAAAATATGTTAATACCAATAGCATGGGTAATTCAGTTTAGGGAAATTTTATTTAAATCCATGTAACATCTTTCTACACCCAACTTAAATTTTAAATGTTAATTGTTTATTTTACCCTATTGCATAATTACTATTAAGTACAAAATGAAATTAATAATAAAACTCAAATTTCTCAATAAACCCAGACACTATAATTAAACCCTAGCATCACCCTTTGTTTATCCTACGTCCATTCCGGCTAAAACCCTAATGGTTCTGATAGAGAAAAACAAGCTTTTTTTTATTGATGGATAGTGATTTTGAAGTTTTGAATCCTCCAACTAAGGTATGACTCGATTTATGGATATTTTGTTTGTTTGCTTCTTCTTTGGATTAAATTTCATACTTATTATATTATATTGTATTTGTTTTTCTATGCCGTCTGTCTGCCCCTAAAACACCATTGCAATGACTTTTGATTAGTAGTGCAAATACATATAACTTGATTCTTGGTGCAAATAACGATTGCCCAACCTCATAAACCTTGACCACTCACTAGCGGGTGGCATGTCTCCATCCAAATCCAAAGCATCAAGGTCAAATGTTTTTTTGGCAAAGTGATGGACTGAACTAGAGCTTGCATTGCATTCTCCGGCAAATTCAAATTATACAGGGGCAAATGACGCCTCTTTGAAGAAAAAAACATTCAGTTAGAGATGTTATTTTATAAAGGGAATGGGTGTAAAGATAACTTTACATTTTGAATTGGGTTTGAGATGGTAGTTTAGGTAATAAATTTGGGTTTAAAGAGATATTAATTCTTTAATTAAAAGAAATATGGATGAAGAGAGTAAGTTGGGTGTACAAAGAGTTTATAAGTATAGATATACGTGAACAATTACTGTTCACTAAGGCAGTAATTGCTTTAGCTTAATCTACTGAACGGTAATTGGTTGGGATGGGGTTGCACTAAAAGACTCCAGCTTAGCTGTACTAAACTGATACTTGGGAGGGATTGGGATCTCTCAGCAAACAATGGGCAGCTTTCACAACTACAATATTGTAGGTTTCATTGTCATATCTTCTTCTGGCCGAATCACTTCAAAACTCTCTACATATTGGAACGCTTGCTGTTGATGTCTGTTCCTCCATGATATCTGTTTCTGTTATTGGAAAATTTTCCCTATCCTTCCACTCGTTATTATAACGCGTAAAGTACCAGCTTAGATCCAGGTTACCTGGTAAAATTTCTTCTCCGATTGGGAGCAGCTGATGCTTTGAGAATATGGTAGAGAAAGACGAGACTGGCGAGACTGGCGTGTAGTTTGAGGATTGCCGGCATTTTTTCGACGAGAAGTTGGTGGCGGGAAGAAATGGCCTTTTGATGATTAAAGCAAAATGATGGAAACCGATCGGAAAAAGTTTTACAACTCAGGAATCATCAGACGCCAGCGCAGCACAGGCTTCAACCAAACAAACTTTATCCACTCGAACAAACAATGAATTTTACGACAATGAACCAAAAATTGGCCGTCCTCGGCGGATCTCTAAGCCGAATTGTACACATTGGACACGATGAACACTTGAAAAACCTACCTATTGCATACTAATCCCAACTAAGCTGATTTTTTAACCATCAGATAAAAAAGAAAAGGAAAAACGAAATACAGATTTACAAATTCCATGGAAATGGAAGGGGGAAACCTAAAATTTTCCCTACAAGCATATCCAACCATTAGAGCGGAAATTATAATGATCTAGACGACATGAATCCAGGAGAGGAAATTGGGTTGACAACAATCATGCCGGAATACAAAAGGATGAGCTCAGAACCGGAGGCAAGATACAAACCAGATGAGGCCCAGCCGGACTGCAACTTATATTCGATTCACCAACATCTGGCAGACCAAGTTGAGGGGGGCGAACGTATCCCGCCACTAGAGGCACACATAATATTGAGATTTCTATCCTTGAACCTGCCATTGCAAGAATTATTTGTTCAAATGAAAATTGCTAATAACAAAGAGGCAATGGCTATGAGCCAGAAGATATTTTCCTAGATAAAAACAAATACGTGGAGTTTAAGTAGTTCACAAAACCTTGCTTTGCGGAGAGAGAAACATGCCCTCTTTTCCTCCCAGCAATCATCCAATTCTCAGTATTTGCACCGACTTCATATAACACCTCATCCTGGTGCACAATCACTAAAAATTATTAATATGCTCAAGTTGTAGTGTCACCGAATTCATATAACGCCTTAACAAATGACAGTTGAAACACAACCCTAATTCCACATCTACCAAAGTTAGTGGGATAAACTAAAAATTACACTCGAAGATACAGACAGAAGTCAGTTCATGCAGTGATGAGCAATTCTGATGGTGATTCATAAGTCTACATAAATTTTATTATTTCCTTTCAAGTGAAACTCAACAACATACACCTTACCCCCTCAGGTTTTAGGCGAAACAACCGACTAAGTACGCTGCAATTACATGAAATTCTTGTACACTTAAAAACGGTTGAACACTGACATGACTGCTCATTCAGAAATAAAAAGTGAACCAGAAAAGTCGTAAATTATCAGCATTATAAGATTGAGGATCATTCTGTGACTTACATTGTTAGGAGAAACTTCATTTCCCTCAAAATCCTTCAATCTTTCAACCCTCCATTTCATGGTAACTAGCTGGCCAACCCTAAGGTCACCAGAAGAGAGAGTAAGAAAACCAACAGCCAGGACTGGATCAAGCACAGGCCTTTGTAAAGCAAGAGTGCTTCTGAAAATTAAGTCCTGTCTAGCACCCTCAGACCCAGAAGATTCTGCAGACACAGGTGGGTGTGCTCCACTGGTTCTATCACCAGAAATTCCATATCTAATATTTAGTATACTATCCGACTGAAGAGCCTTAGCTTCATCTGCAGGAAAAACGAAATTCGCATCATCAGTTCTGTCAAATGTACGAAAATCTTAAGTATGAAAAGATTCACAACCAAATCCATATTTGCAGCAACGAAGACATGACAGTGACTTATTAGCGCTTGTTTACTTAAAGATAGGAGCTTAGAAACATGCAAATATGTATAACAGAAAGGAACAATACCTTCAACATTAGGCTTCCCTAAGCATATACTAAATAGCATTCCTGCTTTAGAATTTGGAGAAACCACTAGTGGAAAGTAGGCTGAAGTTGGTCTCCCATCACCTTGTCCAGTATTAACAAACCCATCTTGAAGATCAAGCCAAGCATCAAAGATGGTCACTGTGGCTTTCACTTCAGAGTGTAGAATGACCTGGAAGTAATCAAGTCAAAGAGGAACTAAATACTCATGAAGGAATTGATATTTATCACAAGCACACCAGAATATGAAGGGCCAACCCCCAAGGACTCTGCAGATATTTCATACAAATAAACTCTCCTGTTTCATGGATTTTTAAGCATTTATTTTGGTAATTGCAAGAAATATCTTTGTCTAACATGGTAGAATGCAATGTGAAATCATATCCAGCCAATGCACAAAAGCATCATTCATGCTAAGATAGTGGTTACAATAACTGTTTGTGGAAACAGACACATGTTTCAACACATAGGATGTCACACATGACACGTCGTATTATCTAATCACCTAGCCAGGGATGCATAAGTAAACTTACATACCTGCAGAAGCAAAGTGCCATCATTGCATTTATCTGTTACTCGCGTGCTCACATGGAAAGGATCAGTAAAATGCACAGCTAGGGTCCTGCACAAATTAATAATCAATAAAAGACATCTACAAATTTGAAAGCTAAGAACAAAAAGTAGACCAAAATCAAAGAAATATCAGCAAGGATGATGTAAAACGAGAAATACCTCTCAAATATCTGATTGTAAGATGCACCAAATTCAAGTTTGAGTGCTATCATCCTCATTCCATCCACAATGCTCTCTCTCTGGGGAACCACTGCAATAAGACATGATGCATTACGTACAGGTAAGCAGTTGGACTCAATAAAGAGTATTTACACGTATAACACATATATCCACAACCTGAAGATGATCCTACTGTAAGCTTTTCACTGATAGCACGAACTGGAATCCATAAAATAGACGTTGAATTGCTTGCCCAATGTGGAAACTCTACTCTATCATCACACAGAGTCAACTTCTCAAAACTTTTATCGACAGCCAAAGAACCATCCTTTAGAGTATCATTACAGTCAGTCACACCAACTGAACTCTTTGATGCATCAGCATAGCTCTCCATCTCAATGAAATGTGAATCTTCAATTTTAAGACCAGGTCCAGTATCAACATACAAGACAGCACCTTTGAGAGAGTAGTTAATGGGTCTTACAATAATGCCTACCCACTGAGGTTCATTTATCAGCAAACCAGAGGAAACAGCTGCAACAAGATCAACCAGAGGTCTTGGTTTGAATACCTGAAAAAGAAAAGGTCATTTAGAAGGTACAATACCATAAGTAAATCTTAGAAATCAACTGAAAAAATTCATCTCGAAGTTACGTACCGCTTTTATTTACAATAGAATTAAAGTAACAGGGATAAACTAATAATTTGGGATATGATGGATAACGACAAGCTATAAGTTCATAAGTTGCACCTTCAAGATAGGTCTAGGAGGCTTTTCATAACTCATGAAATCCACGCTGTCTTCAGGGCCACCCTTGGAAAAGCTATGAGATCTGAATCTTAATTGCCCAATTTGCCCGGTAAGAACCCCCAAAACATATGAACCTGGTTTCTGTGGGGGTAAATCCAGGGTAATGGTATTCCAACCAGGCTTTAATACAATTGCAGTCGAGCTCATTAATGCCTGAAATATCAGATGAAATAATCATGTATAATGTTCATACAACATTTAGACCTGAAACAGTGAGATGAAAATGCATTGTAAGTCCAAGAAAGCTTACCTTAGCAACCTCATCAGTATTAAATATTGCATTCAAAGTGAGACTTAGTGAATCAAGAGTTATATCATCAGGAAAGCCACTCCAAAATGTTACTGATAGAGTACCAGAATCTCCATCACATAATTCTAATGGAGGCCCAGGATTGCCAGAAAATGTAATTAAAGATGACACGTCTAGGGGCACCGGTTGCTCCATTTCGCCATGTGCAAGACGAACCACCTCTGACTGAAAAGCCTGGCGTTCCTTTGTCAAAAACAAGCCTTTATCCAATGAAAGCAATCTCACACAAGATGATAGATAGCCAGCTTGATCATTGAGTATTTTCTGACACTCTGCTAAATTGGGGAGGACTTCTGCCAATAAATCCTGCCATCCTTCACCAGCGTAAAGTGCACAAACCTTTTCATATGACTTTGCTGCCAGATCAAAGTTTGCGTGCTTAAAAAAGACAGATGCTATTTCTCCATCAAGAACAACTCCATGTCTTTTCCACCAGGATCGATGATAATTGTCAGCAGCGCCTTTAGTTAGTTCAAGATATTTTTGCTGTCAAAACAAGACATTTGTGAACAAGACAAAAAGATCAACCAAAAATTATATAGCATGTATAGAGGAACTACTGATTTGAACAATCCTGCATGGATAGTAAACTAAAAATGAGCAAGTGTTCATACCTCAAACTCCTCTGTAGATGACAAAGACTTCAACAGATTAGGATTAGAAACTGTATTGTGCAGAGCATATTCAGCAGCAACATAAATTTCAGCAAGCCTCATGGGTCGATCAATTGAGCTCTCAGAAATTCCTGGTGAAGAGTTAGTACGTGACATAACACTTGCTTGCACTTTTTGTAATGATGGCATCTTAAATGATGCATCTGAACCTGAACTGCCATCATACATTGTGACTCCGTTACCACTCAAACATGCCATTTTTAATACATAAAAACAATAAATGAAATGAGAATATTTAGTAAGAATATTAAAAAACAAAGAACGATTAGAAACAGATGGCACCACATTTGCTAAAATTCTTGAATTTGCATTACCCGTCACTAAAATTTTGGCGGCCATCAAACATTTCAACCATATTCCCAGCAGAAAGGGAAGCTCTCCTCCGATTAGCCTCGCGTAATAGTAGAGAAGGTTCAAGAGGCAATGGTTTTCTCTGAATACCAAAGTGCTTTACTGATGGAGTTGACTGTAGAATTATCTGCAAAAGATAAACGAATAACTTTTTTCATCAAAAAGAGAAGCAAAAGAAATGAATAACTTAGGTGGCAGAAAATGCTTTTGCATGAAAATCAAAAGCCAACTGAACAGTAATAACAATACTAATGGCAACTTTAGAAGATAATCATCATTAATCAATAATTCAAGGTCTAATTTCCTATACACCACCATCGTTTACCCCATGTAATAAGGATGGGACAACACTAATACCCCCTTGTATTGGTTTGATAAAGGTGCTAAATAATGAAATCCACTAACTATTTATATAACCTCACAATTACAAACATATACTAAACCCTAAACCCTAAACCATTTGAAAATTGAGAAATTTGAGGGATTAGAAGATTATTATGAAATTTTCATAAAATGGGTCAAATCTTCTGCTTTTGAAGGTGTAAAAAGATAATCATCACTTGAAAGTTAACTCTGATGTTTTTTGGTATAAAAGCACATCAACGTACTGGAAAATATAAGGGAGTAAGATGTCACAAATCTGTAACAAGGAGTGGTTGCATAAAGCCTTTTAACATGACCAAAACTTCCAACCACAAGACACATCAAATAGGAAGAGGAAATGAATGAACAATAAACAATAAACCTTCCAAGATTAAAAGTTTATGCTGATTTATACTAATGTAGGCTAGACGGACATAAATTGATGTAGTCTCAATTTAATAAGTTTACATCTACATATGTTATCCGGAATTGAATTAAAATATTAGCTTAATATTAACTGAAGAAGTTGGGGTTCCACCATAAAACCAATTGGCAATATGGGGAGTAGCCCAACTACTTATAAGCACATGCAAGGTCCCTCCTCTCATAAATGTGGGATTTATTCTCAACATTAGCTAGTCCTATTCAAAAATAAAAACTTCAGCTAGTCCGATGCCAACATTTACTGTATTAAGAACTTACCTTTTCTTTTGCCAGCACCTCAGATGAAGCATCTGGTGGAACAGAGGGCCAAACTGCAGGCTTGGGCCAGGGAAGCATGCTGAGTGAAGCACTGTTAATTGAGTTAAAAGTAAAGGACAACTAGTTTAGAAAAACATTTGCAACTTTTAGGTACTTTAAAGCTAATTGCAATGATTACATGTTCAAGCTTGTATCTAGAATGCTATAAGTTGTTTTCATCTTCAAATATTCAATTGGTACCTATTTCCAGGACTCCTTTCTATATTCGTCCCATATCCGATTAAATATGCAAGCCTCATGAACTGCATGAACATACATTACAGTAAGTAAAGTGCAAGCATATTAAAAACGAAATTTCTAGTCAATGTTGACTGCCGGTTGAACAACGGATAACATTCACTTGTATCAATGCACTCCAATAAAGGTATATCAATGGATTAAAGAACAAAACAAAATGATATTTTAAGTTCCTCTATTGCATATGAAACACAAAGTACTCTTACCTTAACCCTGCATAATGAATAAAGGTCACCTTGAAGGCGGTAGAACTCCTTTTCTATATCAGGTGCTGCAAGTCCTTCCTTATAATGTGAATCAGTTTCATTGACTAAGGACATGCACGCCGTTATCACCCAAACTTCACGCATACAAAAAGGTAGAATACTCTGAGAACAACTCCAAAAAGAGAAAACAGGAAAGGTGAGGATAAAAAAAATAAATAAATAGAAAAGTCAGATATGATCATTCAGAATCATACAAACTTCAAGATATGAAAAACACCTTTAAACAAAATGAATACCAGATACCTCATGTACAGCCAGAGACTTTGAGAAGCTTATAATGAATGAGTATCCCCTTGATGCTACTTCAAACGCGCGATTCAGCTTGAATAAAAGCTACAGTTAACCATCTATTAGATATGCAGTTCAAATTTTGTTTCAGCAAATTAGGACGTCAATTTCTGCATAAACTAGAATCTGAAGGCATGACCTCTCTCTCAAAGTTGTTTTTCTGAATGGTCGTTATTTTTCTATATTAAGTAAATGGTCACGGAACCTTCTTTTATGTCCACGGTAAACTTGTATTCATCACTTAAACCACCGTCCAGTCAATGTAATTGTATACTTAAGTTCTCATTCTTCATTTTTATCAATATAATAGGCACAAGTTTGAGTATGGAGTAATTTACATCTTATGAAAGTAAAGCCACAGTATTCCATGAATTACAACATTAGGCTGTTGATGTTGAAAAAAAAACAAAGATGGAAATCATTTTAGTGACATAACAGGATAATTTTAATTCATTTTTTTAACTGATTTAAAGTCATAGGCTTGAATTGAACGAATGTCTCACATACCTTTGATTGGCAGGCAAACAGATACTGTCTAAATTCAAATTCTCTAAATGAGTCATCTTGAACAATTTGTGTCAATGATTTGTTTCCAGAATTGAGCAATGCTGCCTGATCATCACCATGGTCAACTCCTCCGAAGTCCTTCCGTGTTCCATTCATTTCAACTGCATCAGATGAAAATGATACATTATTGGTCTTGTATCTAGGGCAAAAAACAAAGAGAAAATGTCCATTATTGATCGAAATCTTATAATTTAAAAGCACTAAGCTTATAATGGAATGACGATTTTCCAATTTTTAGTTTCATTAAGTGGCGGGAGAACTTAAAAGCTCACATTCATGATCTCCCGCTCACTGCTCAGCAGACAATCATCCTCACCAATCATTGGATCAAAATCAAAATGCTGACACTTATTCAAGAAGAAAAAGTCTTTATTGAGATTTGTATATTAGGCGATGGAATTTAAAAAAATGAATTATGAGCATGGCTCCCATAGAATATGGATCAAAATAGCATGCATGTTTGTGTGTGCGTTAATGATGTAGATTCTTGTTTCCTTTGAGGAGATATGAACAACTACAGGATTGCAATAAGCAATTCAATGAATCATTTCTACCCGATTTGACTGCACAAGAATTAAGACATGAAGAGAAGATTAAAAAAAAAAAAAAAAACTGGTGTAGTGTAAAGAAGATAGACTCGTTAAGGAATTCTTCTTTTACAGGAAACAAATATTTTATGAACATCTGGCAGTCATAGAATGAAAATAATGAATTGTCTCAATATCACAAGTACATTGACTAGTACAGCAGTCCATGGTTACTCATATCTACGATACAAGGCCCCCAATTCATGAAGATCGCTATACCTTCACAAAGTAAGTTTCAAAATAAAGTGAGTGTGTCATAAAGTAACACTAACTATACTTGCTGATCAAGTATTAAGGACTTATAAAAATGTAGACAAATAAAAGTTGAAAAGATCCCCCATGCATGTACTTGAAGGTGGCATATGCAGTTCCATGTCAAAATAGGATTCTCATTAGAAAACATATGTAGAAGCCATAACATGTATGTCAACACCAAAAGTGATAAATCAGATATATGTGTAACGCACCTGTTTCCAAATAACAAATTTCTAGTTCATCATATTCACGTAAAGAATCTTCATGAAGATGAACCATCTCAAACATAAAAGCCAAGCTTTCCTGAAAAGAGAATCAATTATGGTAAGACGCCAGAAGATGATCAGTAACATAAATTATATGGATCTAAAAACACAAAGGTTTGTGGTTCTTGAGCCTCATAATTGCCAAAAGTAGGATTTGAAATGTACTTTTATAAGACCAAAAAGTATTCACTATTCAGTAAGCTTTTGAATACAATTGATGTATGCAAGAAATCTACATTTGAATCAACAATCTTTTAAATCCTCTTTTTTGCCCAAAGCGGCCTTAATCAAATTCTTCATATCCAAAAATTGAGAAAAATGGAACTACCTTCAGAAAAAAAAAATTGCAGAAGTTCCAAACTGGCATGAAGCGTTGTTCACTGAGCTTGCGTATCTCGTCCTCATAAAATTGTACACGCCTATCTAATGTATTTCTGATGCACTCCATTATCTTGGATTCCAAATCTTCCCAAAAGTTTGCTTCAGGTGAATATAGATCGAACTTGCAGCACCTGAGCAAAGCACATGTTGATAAAGTAACATGATATTAGGTGAACTAAACTTTAAACAACAACAACAACAACAAAGCCTTTTCCCACTAAGTGGGGTCGGCTAAACTTTAAACAAATACATCGAAATATCATTCAACTTTATATTATAACCTGACACTTATATTTGATAGTCAACTCATGTTTTATGGTCGACATGATACCAGATGCAACTTACCGAAAAGAAATGAAAGAAAATATTATACGTATAGGTATTTTTAAAACTCAACCCGACCCAATTATAAATATGCTGGTGATGTGATCAGTCTACAATACTGAAAGAAAACAAGATGCTAGCCAAGTCCATCTTAACAACCATGAAGGAAACAGATGAAATCGACAAAAAAAAAAACATTCTTTACCCTTCTCCGCATTTTGCCTAAAAGGTGTAAGTATATGTTATCAATGTAATACCAACGTTGTGAATTTGTATTGTTTAATCTGTTATAGATGAAAAATTCTCAATATCGCATGTTGACTTAAATAACAACAAAGCAGATGATGTAAAGGTTAAGTATTGTCAAAAAATACCGACTAATCTTCTTATTAGAATTTTGAATGCAATTTGGAAATGCGCTCTCTGGAACACCTTAATAGAGGGGAAGAAACTAGGAAAAGCTCAATGCTCACCAATATTTTGAGTATAAAATAATCACATCACTCACCTCTCAATACTACTCAGTCCATCAATTAAAAAAGCAATATGATTACAAAAGCAATAAACTCACCTTTCTCTCTTCTTGGAACTGAAATCAACTTCAAGTTTGGCATAAACTTTACTTGCCAATTTGGTGGCTTGATCATTATTCGGGTGAGCCTTGGATATAAAAACAATAAACCATTCCCGTTCATCATTCTGGACAATTAACTTTAGGCGCGGTTTAAGGATGGTCTTGAACTCATCAAGATCCTAATGAATAAAGACAAAAAACTGTTAGTTAACTATGAGATTAGCAGCATAAAATCAAACAGATCATGGTTTGGTCTTATGATAACGATAATACTACCAGCACATGGAAATATTGATAGAAATATGTTTTACCAAACACTTAAATGATACAAGTTTTATTCCTACATTTTCTATCAAAACCTGACAAATGCTCAAAGACACAGAGCTAGCTACTTTCCCAATCTGCATAAGTTAGTAAGCAAAGTACCTTTACAACCATCTAGTACGAAAGATGTATACAAATCTGACTTCAGACATTTAATAGCATAATAGTTGTTGTCTTCGGAACACAATAGTCATGCATATATTTTATCAAAAATGGATGGCTAAATGGTTCCCCATTTGACAGATTTTTCTACAGATGATTTTAAAGTAGATCTAAAATAATGGAAGCTTTTGGATCACTGAACCATGTTTCTCATTGAGCTCCACGTGTTCTTTGTACACACAAAAACATATATCCATCCATATAGAAATACACACACTAGGACAACTCCTCAGCTTTAAAATAATTCAGCAACACAGCAAGTAAAAAAATTGAGTAAACCAGCCATTTTATTCAACATGACAAAGTATGTGGAAAAGAACTACAATTGCATTTATAAAAGAAATTGCCGGAATTGTTTAATGTAATAGAAGTACAGTTGGCATATATAAATAAATAAATATATATATATATATATAATCTTTTTTAGAAAGAGACAAATTTTTTATTTTCTTTTTATTGATAACTTGAGGTATCAAGATCTTCAATCAAAGGAACGTGTAGACCCTACAACCAGAATGGCTGGGACTAACAATTGGAGGTTTCCCCATAGGAGTGTATGCATCCGAGGGAATTGAACCAGAGACCTTTGTTTACTAAGCTTCTTATCTTGGCCCTTACTGAGACTGGACTAACCCATGGTGTTTATAGATACAGATATTATACATTGGTTAGGAGATAATACATCAAGATAAGTGAAGTGAAGGAGATTGTATCTTACCTCACAAGTGACGAGGACCGCAGTTGCATATGGCTCCCGGAACCAAAATAATGATTGCTCTTGTGGGAACCGGCTACGAAGCCTCGAGTCTGTGGTTAGTATGAATTCAGCAGGAAGATTCTCTACAAATATGGGATTACGTGTCTTGTTATTTAAGCAAGCTCTTTTAAATGGCAAGTGCTCCTCAAACCCATTCTTGACAGTAGGCCACAAGTCGCTTACGTCTTCAACTGCAAATGAGCTCATGGTTAAACTGTTAGATGGGAACATGAAGCAAGGCCAGTGACATAAACCATTACCGCAAAAAACACATATTAGCTATCTGTTTCACATGCTGTAAACTCAATACAGACTAAGAACATGACTGGAATATTGGCAGAAATTGTCAAGGGATTGGTAGAGTAGCAATTAGGCTGCTAATGGGTTCCCACATTAAGCATAATCATATACTTTTATAAGATAAGCATAACCATACATGGCTGAGAACACAACAATGATCACAAATAACTAAACATAACTTGTCATTAAACAAATGGCAAATGCCGCATAAGCTGTTCAATAAAATACAAAAAGCTAATAAATGATTTCTAGTACTGGAACACCGAAACAACAAACTTTGCGCATTGTGCAAATAATCGTTCCCATTTATGGAAATTCAATTGAAGAACTACTAGTTCCCGAAAACACTCCGAAACTGACCAGCTAAAGGCATCATTTTACAAACAGTAGGACGAAAACTTTGCATTTTCTGCGTCACTTTAATTGCTAATTAGCTATCCCCGTACTTAAACAAATACGCATTTTTTGTTCTACTAACAAATAGCCCAAATTAACACCTTTAATTACTTACAGAGCCCCCAAATCTCAATCAAGAAGATCAGTAACTTCAAATGAGTAATTGATGAACAAAAAGCAGAACAAGAACGGTTAAGCTCGAACTTGAAATTACAGAAGAAAATGGAACCCAGAAATTGAATAGTATTGTCGAATTTGGAGATTTACCTGCAATCACGAGATGATCGAGGGAATTCTTGATCGTCTGGAACTGAGCAAGATAGTTCGCCATGCTAGACCTCGATCTATACCAGACGTATGAAATTGTTCATGATCGATATATATATATAGAGAGAGAGAGAGAGAGAGAGAGAGAGAGAGAGAGAGAGAGAACGAGATCTATGCATACATATACATATACATGTAGAGAGGGAGAGTGAGGTGGTGGTTGGAAGTGTGGGTTTGCTCTCTCACTTTGCAATGGGGAATTGGATCGAAAACTCTGCAGTGCAACTACTGTGCAACCCGCTCCTGCACCGGTAGTTCCGTTTATTCTCAACGGTTAGATTTGGATGCTTTGATCTAGCGGTTCATAATAAACTTGAAAAGAAACTTTCTTTGTTTTTGTTGCAAGTACTGTGTTTATTTGAGAATGTGACTATAATTTAAATAGAATTTCAAAACAATTTGGAGAACAAGTTTTTATGGGCTTTGTATTATTTGTAAGGCAAGAAAATGCGTTACAGTTATTATAAATAAAGATATTAGGCATGAAAAATAACACCTACAATTTAGCAGGTCCTCTGTCATTTCTCATCTCTTCTCTTTGTCACATCCTTTATAATTTTTCTCAAATAGTTAATTTCACAACATGTTATTAGCATGAATAGCTTTCGATGTTGCACTTAGAGTTAGAGACGAATTATTCTGGAGCTCGGTCATCTTAAATTAAGTGGGAAGTTTAGTTTCATGTTGTTGTTGTTTTGATTAACTTGTTACTTTTATTGAGTTGACATAGTTGATAATGGATGCGTCTTGCATATTCTTTAAGAAGTATTCTGAATTTGGTAAAGTTGCAATCTATGTTGATGACATGAATCTCACTAATCTTGGAAGAGCATAAGAAAATTAATTCGAGATAAAGGATACCACAACTTGAAGTTTGAGTGTTATTTATGACGGTAATCTGCTCTGCCTGTCGAACCATACCCAAAAGGTGTTGCTCTTTTAGTGTGCCTATGATTACCCAAATACTAGATGCAAATGAGACCCTTGAAGATGTTTAGAACCCCAAGTTCCATATCTAAATTCAATTTGCGTTTCATTGTACTTAGCTTATTACATTAGGCATGACATGTCTTTCGCTGTTGATCTGTTGGTAAATATAGAATACTGTTTTTTCTAAGTATATTCATCAATTGCTAGTTAGATTCGTTTGTGGTTAACTCTTTTTTCCTCTTACAACACATATTGTCGGACAATGATTGTAAGTACTTACAAGCTTTATAGTCAATATTTAAAAGAAATTTGGTTTTTTTTTCTTTCTTGTTTACGAGACAAAATTCGGGTTAATTATACAAACACCTCTTGAGATTTTTCGTGTTTTCACAAAATGTTCTTTATGTATAAATCATTACACTAACACCCTACGCGGTTTTATTTCACTTCTACATAACCCCTTCAAGGACATATTTACCATTTTAATTAATTAGCTAAAAATTAAAAAAAATCATATTTATAACAGAAAAAGATTAATATTACATTAAACATTTAAAGAAACAAAATAAACCCTATGCATCTCCTGCATCTTCTTCTTCCCCTCCCTCCCGTATTTGTTTTCCAGCAACCATCTCTCTCTCAAGTTCTTTATTTGGTTTTCGACCATCTGCTGTTGTGGCTTTTGTGTGTGTGACCATAATGGATTAATTTTTTTTTTTTTGAGTCGAGCGATAGCGTTAGTAAGTTAGACGGGATTCGAACCCACACCATTATGCAAAAGTATAACAACTTTCTACTACTGTGATAAAGAGCCACTTGTGTGATCGTAATGGATTTGACATTCTTGAAACATAATCTATTATGTTAATTAGGATTGTTAATCACTCTCTCTTTTCCGATTTCAGCCTTTTCAAATCGCCAACCAACCGAAAACAATTATAAAAAAAAAAAAAAAACTGAAATTTCTAGCCTTTTCAATTCTCGTCAAATAAAAAAAACAATTGAAAACAATGAAGCTGAGATTATGGCCTTCTTTTCCCTTTTTTTATGTTTAACTTAAAATATTAAATTTTTTTATATTTATTTATAAAAATTGTTTTTTATTTTTAAATAATGAATTAAAAGGGTAAATTTGTCCATGTGGAAGTGATTAAAACCTCGGAAGTGTTAGTGTAATATTTTAAAACTGAAGTGCTTTTGTTAAAAACACAAAAACCTCAAGAAGTGTTTGTGTAATTAACCTGATAAAATTCACATCAACAAAGAATATGGGTCTTTTTTCATATTATCATTGTTTAGCGTTTGCACGAATAACATAAAAATAATTTGTCTCGCTGAGCATGAGGATTAAAAAATGTCTAACATTCGTTTGTAAATCACTGAATGCGTGTCAAGAGACTAGTTTATTTAATCTCCCAAATTGTCGTTAAACGACAATAGAAAACTGCACTTAATTTACATATTTGCCCAAATATTTCATACCCCCCTCCCTAATCCCTTGTATTATCTTGGGGGCATTGTAGAAACTTCCCATTCGCAACCATACAAAATGCCCATCGAAGTAATTCCAGATAGGCTTTAGCGGATGAGGCGCGCCAAAACGTCTCTGCAACTCCCAACTTCAAGCTCCAGCCATGGCATTCCCTCTATCCTCCACCATCGTCTCTCACAAGCTATCTCTCAATGTTTCCATTGCTCCCTCTACTCGACGGCAGAATCTGAAGCCAACCCATTTCATATTTTGCTTTAATCGGAAAACTCCAGAAAGATCAGGCCTCTCCAGGGTTCATTGCATGTCCAATAACAATCACCCAAAGGTTGGTCTTGATCCTAGTCATACAGTTGATCTTTTGAAATTTTCGTTTTTGGATTTTCTAAACCTCTGAAATTTTTGTGAAATTGTGAGTTTTTATGTGAATTGTGATGCCTACATTGTTGGAATCATTGTAGTAATGTAGGTCTTTTATGTAGTTTTATTATATTTTTGGTAGTTTTGGTTAGTTTGAATTTGGGTTTTGCGAAGGCGATATATGAAAGAGAAAGTCTACATTTGTAGTTCTTGGCCTCGTTTGTTTGAGAGGATTAGCTTGGATAGAACTATAAGGCATTTTGAAAGAAGAATGGGTGAAAAAGTTTCATATTTTGTCCAGGTTGAAGGGTACTCATGAAGAAAAGATATTTCTAGTTCCCCACTAATCTACACAAAATGATAGGTTTAAAAATGACAACTTTTCTTCATGAGTAACCTTCAACTTGGACAAAATAGGACGACGTCATCCATTTCTTCCTTCAAAATGCCTTATATATAGTGAAGAGTCATATCCAATCTAATCCCTAATCCTCTCTAACAAACGAGGACCTTTGGTATTAAAATGTTCTGTTCTTCTCCTCTTTAGTGTTTTTATTATATTCAGATTCTTTGAATTCATGCTGAACTAATGGCGGTTATGTAAGGGCTGCTAGAATTTAGGACTTTGAAATTTATTGAGGCAAATTTGCTCTTAATACAATTGGAAATACTTTTTAATTGGTCGCCTTAACTAGATTATAATGTAAGTTGTACTTGTAGCACATGCATTCAGGTATGTAGTTTCACTAGTGGCAGGGGCTGTAGACTTCATGCCGGCTCAGTTTCCCTTATTTGTCCCGTGACAGCTCTTGTGAGTCATCGCATCCACCACTTGAATTTAGGATATGGGGTTGGCTCAAGTACTAGAATGTTACCACAGATTCTTGGCGTGTGGAACATGCCAATTCCTTTTCTCTTATATACTATTTTTTGTATGAATTTTTTTTTTCATTGGATCTGTTATGATGTTTGGTATCAATGATTACTGCATGGACATAACTGAAGTAAGTTTTTGCCGCATCATATTTACTTTGTTTGATATAAGATGGTCATAAGTTCAATAGTTATGGTGAAGAACACAATGCAGTAAACTAACGTTCGTTTCTTTTTACTGGGGTATGCTTTATAAATATAAATTTTTTATTTGTTTCTGTCCATTCTTGTAATTATTATATTTTCAAAAGTTAGTGTTATGCTACTATACTGACTTTTACTTGCCACGACAAGGGAGTCAAATGTAGCTCAGTGACTTACCTTTCTCAGTGGCTTAAGACTTTTAAGTCCTCGTTTGTTAGGAATATATAAAACTATTTCTATTTGTGAGGTCTTTCTTTCTTTGACACGGGCTTTCAGTCATGCAGGAACTCAAAGATCAGCATAGTACTCTTACCAATTCCTCCACATCAACTTCTCCACTTAAAAACAAATTTGAAAGTCTAATTGCTGTGATCCTTGTGTTTGTCCAAATATCTTCTCCACTTCCTTTGGTTGGTTGGGACGTTTTGCCCATTTCATCACCTGCAAATGCAGTTCTTTATTCACCAGACACCAAGGTTCCTAGAACAGGAGAACTGGCTTTAAGGAGGGCTATCCCTGCAAACACGAACATGAAAACCATACAGGTAGGTTCTTGTTGATTATTGATTTAAAAAAATGATCTCTGACCTTTGACATCTGTTTTGGATCATCTTACTTCCATTTCTAGGACTCTCTGGAAGAGATTTTGTACCTGCTAAGAATTCCACAGAGAAAGCCTTATGGAACCATGGAGGGAAATGTGAAGAAAGCTTTAAAGGTATCTACATAATACATATTTATAATTTAAAAGAAACTTTTTTAGATGGAATGCATATGATGCGTTAATTACAAAGGGAAGTAAGTGTTAATGAAGGATAGGTTATAGTTTCTTTCTATAGATTGGATTGTTATCGAAATTAGTGTTATTTAAGAGATTTTTCCTTCTTTTCTAGCTGTCACGGCTCTTCTCTCTCATTTTATTTAAAACGTTGTCATATTTTGAGATGTCCGATCCACCAAAGGCCTCAAGCATGCCCACGGGCCAGAAAACTATGTACTGCTTACTCAAATTTTCCCCTATATTGATTGTATTGTGAAGAGCTTTAAAATATAGAAACCATGTTCTCTTTTCAGTGGTTCTATTCTGCAATTTGTAAGTTGAACTTTTGTAACATGCTACATGGCAATGTCTGATGTGCATGTGCCACTTTCTATCATGCATCTACTGGTATCTGTTCAGTTATTACTTATATATTACATGTATCTATGCTTTTAGCAGTTGGACTTTACAATTTCTGAATTATATTTCCGTATATTAGATAGCAACAGACGAAAAGGATACAATTCTGGCAAGTGTACCAACAAACTTGAGGGAGAAGGGTTCCACATTATATGCATCTCTTATTGATGGAAAGGTATGCGAATGTCCCTTTGCAAGAAAGAAAAAAATCATTACAAGGCTATTATCAAAATATCAACTTCTCCTGTGTCTCATGCGCACGTATGATATCTAACTGAAATAATAGAAGAAGAAAAGCATTGAAATGATTGTTATAAGGGTTTCATTGTTAAGTTTAACAATTTATCTTTTTGGTTTTTTTTTTTTTTTTTTTTTTTTGGAATTGTAATATTTCACTTGACAATTGTTTTTATGTGATATACTGTCATTTTTGAGGAATTGGTCAGGTGCCAAATTCTAATTTTGTAAGGAAAAGCTTGTTTGCATTGCTCTAATATATGTTAGATTATTACTCTTTCTGCATTCTTGCTGCTCATAATAAACTATGGAGAAGAAAAGAAATAGGATGGTTCTGCATTTTAGTTCACATAACTAGGACAACTTGGTCATTATCCAAAACTATAAGAATGTTTTTTAATTTGCCTTAGTTTGCCAGAACGGATTGCAAGCTCTTCTTCAATGTATAAAGGATAAGGACCCAGATAAAGTATCAGTATACCTTGCATCTTCACTGGATACAATTGCAGAGCTAGAGTTATTGCAGGTACCTACAACCAATCAATAACATAAGATTCAGTTGTTTTCCTGATCTTTTTTTGTTGGTCTTATTGGACCCTGGTGTTTTTCGTTCTTTCGGTTTTGCCCTCTTTTGGTTAATTTCTTTTGATTATGAAAACAAAACATTAGATCCTCCTTTTCATGCTAGATAACTATATATCTGAATCAACAAATGGAAGCCTCATCTGAAGCTACGGGAATAATTCCTAAAAGTTATTTTAGGAAACATGCAATTTATATTATATTTGGAAACATGCAATTTTTATTATATTTTGCCCATGTTACATGGAAGAGATAGTTATTTTATTCAGACAATATGACATGCCTAAAATTACAATTTGATATTGTTCACAACAGGCTCCAGGCTTGTCATTTTTGCTGCCCGAGCAGTACCAGAGATACCCAAGGTCGCTCTTGTCTCAACAGTGTTTTCCTTTTTATGTATCGTTGTCTGTTTGGGGAATGATATTTTAGTCAAATGAAAATTCAAAATTAAACTTTTTAGCACTTACCAATTCAAACACCTTTTTACAAGACATGTGGGTATATTATTTAGTTTTGATAAATTCGTCATCATAAAAGTCATGCTGAAATTAGTTGATGTATCTTATATGAGTTTCTACTAAGCCAAATAAATTGATGTTAGTTTTGTTAGCTTGATATCTTGGTCCAATCTTTACTAACTTAAATTAAGATTCCGGTTGGATTATAAGACTCTAACATGGTATTAGATCTCTGATTGTAGGAGATGGAGAGCCTAGGCTGAAACTTTCAATCCCCCTTTCCCCACTTCTTTGTTGATTTGTAAGGTGCAGGATGGGGCTGCACCTGTGTTTATGTCTGTATTTTTCTGCCTTTCCGTGTGCAGTATGGGGTTGTACCTGAAGGAGGGTTATCTTGCAATATATTGTTGGCCCATTCCTGAGTTCCTCAGTAACAACTTAAGTTTTGGGGGCGGAGTGCTTGTCTAACACTTTTGAAGCAGGTTCTTTAGAGCTTGTTGTTTCATATGTAGTATAGGTCCCTATAATAAGGATATAATGATGCTAAGTGACAAAACTTAAAATATATGAGTTTCCCAGGAAGTCCACAGGAATTTCATTGGTCTGCTTTACAAAAGTTAAAATATTATTTATACGTCGCAAAAGTATGCTTGAAAGACCTCCAAATGTGTGGTAATTTCGTAAATAGACTTTGCAATGACATCATCTGTGCTGTAAGTAGAATATCAATATTTTGGTTTAAGACATGTAGGCTTACAGGGAGAGGAACTGTTGAACTTACAATTGAGAAAGGTGATGGTTCGACATTTTCTCCAGAAGCTGGTGGTGAACCAAGAAAGACTGCTACAATTCAGGTATAACATATCGCATATTTGGGTAACGGATCTAATATTATTCTTTCTTATTTTTTTGTTTTGCATAAGTTCTGGTTGTTGATGTTATTGCAGTTTCTTGGTGAATGAGACAAAATATTCTGCTAATAATGTTAATTTGAAAACGATTTTCACTCCATCGAGACTTGATACACTTTATATACAGTATACTTGATATAATATTTGGTTGTGGATGTTGATGCCTATTAGTTGGCCAGAATTCATTGACAACTGTTATAAAATCTGGAAATATGAGGAATGTCATATTTGGCTTGTTGTGTCCATTTAGTTTCATGTTTATCTGTTGAATTTGATTACCATTACTTTTAGCATTATAATTTATACAAAGGTAACTTATATGCATCTTATAACAAATTTTGTTAGTCAGTGTATTAGAATATGAATCAGTTTTCATTTATCCTAGGATTTCAAGTCAAATACATTTATGTTACATACTTACATTACATGCTTGATAACAACGACTTAATGGGGCTGGGATTAACAGTAGGAAGCAATAAGTATTCATCTGATCAGTAAACCTTTGTACAGGTTGTTATAGATGGATATTCAGCACCACTAACAGCTGGGAATTTCGCAAAACTGGTAAGGTATTTGAACCTCCCATTGGCTAGTTTATTGTTTACACCACTAACACCTGAGCCAACAAGGCTCCCCGCATTGCGAGGGCGTTTATCCTACGCCTTGCCCTTGCTTTGCAAAGAGTCTGTTTCCACAACTCGTACCTGTGATCTTTCGAGGTCATAAAGGAGCAACTTTTCCGTTGCGCCAAGGCTCACCCTCATTGTAATTCTTGCTAAATCTTGTATTATCTTACCACATGATATTACGTGCTGTGGAACTGTCTTATTTTTCTTTTTTTATGCTATAAACTATCAATGAAAGTCTAATTATATCAAGGCATTTTACAATCCCTATTAGAGTTGAGCTGGCTGATTATAATTTTGGTACCGAGCAGTTCAGTTGATGCCATCTAAATTTAAGTCTTCGTTTGCAATAGTGGCATAGTGCTTATGTATTTGTATTGAGTTTCATATGATTTTACCCAGATGAAGCATGCATAAACAATCTAAATTTCATCAGGTAATTGATGAGGCATACGATGGGACAAAGCTCAGCTCTACCGACCAAGCTATTCTCTCATACAATGGCCTTGACAAGAAAAGTGGTAACAGTGTTCCTCTAGAGATAAAGCCATCTGGGCAATTTGAGCCCTTGTACAAAACAAAATTAGACGTGCAGGTATCTTTATCCCTTGTACTATTACAGCTCCGTCAATTTCGATCAACAAAATGATTTTCCTGTATGCAATTGTCTACATTAGTTGATTCACGTGTACTTTGTTTTTGTTTGTTCTTTTTCTCTCATGGAAGGATGGGGAGTTGCCAGTTCTTCCACTATCTGTCTACGGAGCAGTTGCAATGGCACATAGTGAAGTCTCTGATGAGTACTCATCACCATATCAGTTTTTCTTCTATCTGTATGATAAACGAAATGTAAGTGCAATGCAAACACCAATGTTTAAATTAATTAAACAACGAACTTGGGTTTTGACAAGCTTTAGAGTAACCATAGTGTTTTGAACGACGAATCCATCAGTTGTTTCAAAATTATTCCATCTGAAAGTGACCTTGTTGTTTCTTCATATCCTATAGGCTGGCTTGGGAGGATTATCATTTGATGAAGGAGAATTCTCAGTTTTCGGGTATGTTTTTTTACTACTAAACTGTTGTTGCAGGTAACCAAACTTGGGTTTTAAAAAAAATGATTCTGGGTTCTTTACTTTTCCGTCATTAGTCATTAGTCATTACATACATTTTTAATAGGCCTTTTTAATGTGTAGATACACAACTGTTGGGAAGGGTATTCTTTCACAGATAAAAACCGGAGATGTGATCCGATCTGCAAAACTGGTCGAAGGTCAAGATCGTCTTGTATTGCCCGAATGACAAGTGATTATTGTTGTCTTATCAAACCAGGAATCTCCTTCATTCTTTGTATTTGATGTATTTCAGAAGGTAGCAGACTGATTTTCTTGCTGCAGATTGTGCTGTCAAAGTTTGTGTAATCTGTTTTTTTTTCTTCCATCTGAAGTTGAAGGTTCTCTTGTTAACATTGGAAAAACTTGCCCAGGGGTTTGACATCTTTCTTTGTTTATTCTTCACCCGAACCTCCAATTTTTTCTTCCTTTTAATTTTTCCCCTTTTATCTAGTAAATTTTCATTTTCTTCCCTCTGTAAGGATTTGGAAAATTAATTTTAGTTGTTTTTTCTTCTTTAACGTCATTTACCTTATGTCTCGTTTGTTGTCTAGGATTGGATTAGATTGGATAATTTGGACAGTTCACTAGATTCATCCTATATTGAATGAAGAAATGGAAGCCGGCTTTTAAATTTTTGTATAAAGAGAAAAAAATTGAAGGTTTGTTTAAGTTGAAGGTAGTAGATGAACGAACCATGAAGGAAGCTTATTTGTCCCAATCAAATTATTAGGCAAGACTTTAATTCTTGGAATGATCTGCACCTTCAACATGCCGCGTCATAATTGGGTCATTTAAGCCGAATACATATGAGGAAATACATTTTGGTTGACAATTGCATTATTACAGCATCCGACATCGATTATATTAGCAATAGATAAAGACGCTCAAGATTGTTTAAACTATTAAAACTCTGATTCCTTAGCGTGTGGTTCACACTCATTCGACGAGACAAAACTGAACCAATCATATTCCATGAATGAGATAACAAAAACTTTGAGAAACAACAAAACAAGACTATACATTTGTGTTAAGGAGGACCATGGAAACTTGAATGGCATACAAAATTGCAGCCAAAAATATGTGTTGCAAAGTTATCTGGAATCTATCTGGAATCGGTTGACTGGTATCAGATTTTTGAGAGGGACAAGGATTGTCTGCCCTCCTTGTTCCCGTGCCCTCCTGTTTGTGTGGTCACGGTTAAACCACGTCAACATTTTATATTACTATTCATTTTTGTATTATTATCTTTATAAAAAAACAATATAAAATGTTGACGTGACTTAACCGTGACCACAAAAAACAGGAGAGCACGGGAAGACACGAGAACAAGGAGAGCAGACAATCCTTGTCCTTTTGAGAGATGTCGCTTTCATTTCCTGAGTGTGCATGGGCTGAGTTCATGGGTCCAAAGGGCCAACAACCATGTGGATAATCAATTTGGAGGCGTACGTTGGGTCCCACAAAAATTACGTTGGGTGAGTTTCTGGGAGACTCATGTTGTCCAAGGATCTCGCAGGAACCACGAAGCTAAGGCTGATTGTGGCCTTTGAGTCCAATGAATTCCGTATTACAAAAAATAAAATAAAGGCCTAATTACTTTTTGGGAAGTTCTGTTTACGCCCAAAAATTGTCTCTGGGCACCAATTTTTTAAAAGAACTGTTATTAGCATTCTAAAAATTTCAATTTGAACTCCTTACAAGTGAATTTTTCTTTCTAAATATAGAAAGTTTGGAGTGCCAAATGAGAATTTTGGAATGCTAATAACAATTCCCTTTTTTATTAGTGTTATAGCAGTAATGAGTTAGATAGTTAGTGGTTAAATGGGATGAGTCGGTGGGGATCGAACTTGCACTAGGGACATAGAAAAAATTATTTTCCTACGGTAAAGCATCATCTGCATAAATATAGAAGATTTTAAAACAAAGATTTGACTGAGTTTTTTGTGCTTGAAACTTGGAATCGGAAATAACTCAAAACAAATAGATATGTTAAGGAACGAAGTATTAAACCCTCAAAGCTTGTGATGCTCTATTCATACATTACAACTTCAATATTTGGCATCACAAGTGTAGCGCTTATTAAAAAAACTCTTCTATCGAAAGTGAAAGGAAACTAGAGTTTTCACCATAAATTTCTAGAAATGATCAGCACCGAAAATCACACCAGAATTATAATCTAGGCTACTTTGAGGGGGTAGGCCTGAAATCGGCCGGACGAGTCTTGGGTTTTGAATCTCTTCGCTTTCGAGGCAAATTCGAGCATGCAAAGCTCAAATCTCGATATAAGGATGATGATATCGTCAACTTATATGATGAGATATTAGAAAAATATACGTTAAAATATGACATACCAATTATATCGTCGTCAACTTATATGATGAGATATTAGAAAAATATACGTTAAAATATGACATATCAATTATATCGTCAACTTATATGGCTTACTTGTATCAGAACACCAAACTGTACTACTCATTCACTCTATCGCTGCCGACATTGTATAACTTACACCGTATGCCAATTTAACTTTCTGTTTTGACAAATCAGGCCGGCATTGTATACGAACCACTAGCAACGTTATGAGTAAAAGAGCAGCACGACGTCGTTCTCTTAGGAATATTCAGGTCAACGTCCAATTTTTTGCATCTCTCAAATTTGTTAATTTATCCATTTTTTCTGGTTTAACAAACAATCATCTTTTTCATGTGGCCTGCATTTCATCACCATATTCTCCCTAAAAAAAAATCAACATCCTCAACACAGCACCTCACCATAAAAATCTACACCACCCTCTTTTCGCCCAATTAAAATCCTACACGATTGCACCCCTCTTCAAGATCAACCTCAAAACCTCCATCCACCGTTCATCTCAGAACGCCTACAAAACCCAACGGTTCCCCAAACTGAAATTATACTCCCCAACGCACTTGATCGCATCTCCCGCCACAGCTACCATATCAAAACCAATCGCATTTCCCCCGTTCCAACGCGGCGAGATACAATTTTCAGACTTGAACTCGGTGCCCCTCCCGACTCTGTCCCAACCGTCAGCCATGGCCGCCATCCACTCCATAGCAGCTCAGAGCTTCCTCTCTCTCCCGAACCCCAAGCCCAGAAAACCCATTGCCGCTCACCCAAAACCCATCTTGACCTCCAAACTCCCAAAAAACCCAACTTTCCCCAGAAACAAACAGAAAAGCAGGTGGGTTTTGAACTCGGCGGTCGAGCGAGAAGAGTGCGATGTGATTCCGGTTCAGAGCTCCGACCGTACGGACCAGCAGGAAGGGGTGGTGGCCAGCAGGGTGGAGAGCGAAGGCGGGGATCAGGGGGAGTTGGTGAGTCAGGTGGGCGGGTTCGGAGCGAGTGAGGGGAGGCTTTCGTTTGAAGGGGCTGGTGGGTTTGGGTCTTCTGGGGTTGGAAGTGAGAGGGAGAGTGAGGAATTCGAGAGGCTGGTGGATAGGACTATCAATGCCGCTATTGTGCTTGCAGCTGGTACTTTTGCTCTCACTAAGTTGGTCACCGTCGACCAGGATTACTGGCATGTAAGTCCATCTATCTAGTACTTGATTGCTGTTTAATTATATTCAAATAGATTAATTGCCATTTTATTTGTTTTCATGTGTTTGTATGTGAGAACTTGATGTGAATTATGTTAAGGAAGATGTGTTTTGGAGTTGGTTCTTAGTAAAGTTTAGTTCGATTTCGTTTTTCCTTCTAGTTCTCTAAAGTTGCTTAATTCTCTCTGGTAACTAACATTGGGCACTTTTACACTCAAGTTTTATCAATTGCCTGTAGTGCTTTTTTTTACTTTGAGTCTAAGGATTTAGAATTTGCAGTTTACTTGGTGGATTAGAGTTGAGCTGTATCAGCTAATAGCTATGTCTTTGTGGAGCAGGTTGTCTGTCTTATGATAAGTTGTGAATGTGTTGGATTGATGATGTATGTTTAGATTACCTTTTGTTGTCGTTATATGACCATCATGAGGAGGCAAGAGTGAGGGGATGCTCTTTTGAAGGACCACAATTATTCAAACTTGTTAAATCCAAAAGGAAACATGATCTGAAAATGTTACGTCGTATCAGGGTTGATTTTTCACTATAGAATGACAATCATGGGGAGAAACTAGGTTACTAGGTCACAGAATAGTGGAGATGGAACAAGCATGGTGAGATAAATGAGTTGCTTGTGAGGATGGAGAAGAAAAAGAAAACAGAATTAGATGTACATGATTGATGGGGGACATGGAGATTACTGCCATTTCTGAAGTTGAATTTGGTGAAGAGGACCTGTCTCTTATGGTTAGAGCTGTATTAAGTATGAAGCAATTGGCTCTGTCCGATTAGTTTGAAGTTATCTTTAGAAAATTTCGTCATAGGTTGTGATTTGTGATTGAATGTCTCAAACCATTTATTTATATAGGGTTCACTCTGCTTCATTTTATAATTTTCGTTTCTATGTCCACTGCGCTTTTAGCAATTTTTCTGATGGGATTTATGTGTTGGTACTCTTTTCAGGGTTGGACTCTATATGAGATCCTCAGATACGCACCTCAACACAACTGGAGCGCTTATGAGGACGCTCTCAAGACTAACCCAGTTTTAGCCAAAATGGTGATTAGTGGTGTGGTGTACTCTGTAGGGGACTGGATTGCACAGGTGTGTTGCTGTTGTGAAGTAAAAATTTTAATTCCTACTGCTGGTGAAGTTAGTTCTTGACAGTACATAATGCTTGTTTTATTTTTTTATTTTTTTGTCAAAGCATAATGCTTGTTTTATGATTTTTGTAGTGCTTTGAAGGAAAACCTCTATTTGAGTTCGACCGTTCACGAATGCTCAGGTCAGGTCTTGTTGGATTTACTCTCCATGGTTCCCTCTCTCACTACTATTACCAGTTTTGCGAGGTAAAGTTCTTCTGCAGTTGTTTGACAATTTTTATTGTAGAAATTCCTATGGTTCCTTGAACAACTGAAACTTATTTCAGGAGCTTTTTCCCTTCCATGACTGGTGGGTGGTTCCTGCCAAAGTAGCCTTCGACCAAACTGTATGGGCAGCAATTTGGAACAGCATTTACTTTACAGTAGTGGGATTTTTGCGTTTTGAATCTCCCATCAGTATTTTTAGTGAACTGACAGCGACATTTTGGCCAATGCTAACAGTAAGAGAACCTTCTGCCTTTTTGGTTTTAAGAATTACTATCTTTTCATGCTCTCTTTAGTGTTTAGAGTCAAACAACTTGAAATTTAGTTTATTCTATATGTCCTCTATCTTGTGGACATTTGAAAGTCGGGATCGTCCAAAGTCTTTGATCAATTTGAACCTGAATCGTTGGTTTTATACTATAATTATATCAAGGTTCTGTCAGTTGTCAATCAAAAAATGTTTGTGTATTCAACTATATATTGGCATGCATATTTGTGTCAGCTGTTTCCTGTCCATGCAGTGTTAACACTTTTTCCGTTGTGATGTAGTTTTAATCTTGGAATAAGAGTTGTGTGCCATTTATCTTGTCAATAGGCCTAGCCTTTAACTATGATCTTTGACCTTACCTTGGGTTGTTAGAAATGTTGTCCAAATGAACGTTAATCTATTTTGTCCTAATGTTTTATCTAGTGGGTATTGTTTTAAAGAAAATTAGAATTTTATCTTTTACAGAATTACATATATTGAGTTTTTATCTTTAAACAATAGTGTTTGCCTTCACTGGCCGTGGCTTAGAATCAGGCAGTGTGCATATATGGTAAAACTTTGTTGACCGTAAACTCCAAAAGGTGCTTTTTCATTCCAAAACATGCATTTTCCTTCCTGATATCCAAAACACAAGAGGAAAAGCATGGATATTCAGAGAAATAAAAAGTGTGTCTTTTATGGTCTGAGTCATGTCACATGGTCAAGAGAAATGTAATTGTTCGACCATTGACATATTATGGAATGATTTGTTTTGCAGGCAGGGTGGAAGCTTTGGCCATTTGCGCATCTTGTTACCTATGGTGTGATACCTGTCGAACAAAGGCTCTTATGGGTGGACTGTGTAGAGTTAGTCTGGGTGACTATACTCTCAACGTAAGTACCTAGTATTGATTCTTTTTGTATTTACACTAGTAAGAGGAAAAGATCAGTGATCATGACTTACTTTCGTCCTCAAAGACAGCTAAATAAGTACCCTTGCTAAAATTATTCATGCTTTCTTGCTTAATTAGTGTATATATGATATGCATGTTTCTACGTGAATAATGGTTATCTGGCTGAACTGAATTGTGCACTGTATTTTGATGTTTTCTTCACAAATTTGAGGTATATGGCAGATAAAGTGTCTACCTTTTTATTTAGTTTAGAGCGAGTCTGGTTTCGAAGGGTCGAGCCTAACAGTTACCTTTTTTTCCTATTCAATGGGGGGGCGGGGCGAGGGTGTATTATGTGTCGCTCTTTAGAGGAGACATGCTACGTCCAGTCCACATTTTGTTTTGCTCTCAAATAATATAGGAAACATTTAAGCATGAAATTCTTTTTGAATTCAGAACCCTAGGTTTTTGTTGGGTAGTTACGAAGTTCGTTTTGAGAACTTGTGTTCCTAATGTCATGCTGCAGCAACTTTTTTCATGTCTTGGGTGGGTTTCATGTCTAACATAGCTTATAATTTCTGTTTGCTAGTTACTCAAATGAAAAATCAGAAGCAAGGATTTCTGAGGCACCAGCTGAAGATATTTCCAGTTCGTCGAACACAAGTCCTCTTGAGGTACCATACAAGCTCTTTTACACTGATTTTCTTGTGTATATAAGAGCTGCAGATTACACTAGTTGCTACAATATTTTGATTTCTTCCCCCTACATCAGGAGTAAACAAGTTGAAAACGGCCAGAAGATCAGAGACGGATACTTACATGAGGGAAATTGCTCAGTGAGTGTGAAAAACGAAAGATCGACTCCATGAGGACCGTGACGTTGAAGGTGAAGTACCTAGCAATGTGGAAATGTGCCTGGGCAGGTTGATTATATATATCACGTGTATACGTTAAGTGTCCCCAGTTTCGTTTATATATGCATCGAGTTCCTCGTATATAACTTTAGATCATTTAATTAATGTATCTCCCAGAAAAACAAATTAGTATAAACAGAACATTATATGTATAGTTTGGGAAAGATGGATGGAAATGTTCCCAATTTAGATGCGTTTCCATGTTCTTGATGCGTCTTCTGACTTGACGGTATTGGTTTTTTCTGTTACTAGCCTATCAACACGAGCCTCGTTGTGAGATAGAAGGTTTTACTACTGAACAGTTGTGGAAAAAAAATTGTGGAAGAAGTGGATGCTAGGGCTAACGTTCCCCATTGAATTGAACACTATGTGTCGCAATTAGCTTCGGGGGAGGATCATTTAACTTCCCCGTACAGCAGTTTTACAAAATAATGCACCATGCGTCGCTGCACAATCTGTTGCATCTATGGAAGGTGACTATTCAAGCAAAATCGTCATATTTCAAGTGGAATGCCTTATTAAAAAGGGTTGATTTGTGAAAAATCAATAATAAGTTACAATATTAACAATAGAACAACAATATTTATGTTAAATATAAATAGGTCAATCGCGTATTGTGATATATAAATGCATTTAAAATAAACAAAAATTACAAAATTTGCCATAACAGTTACATCCACTTCAACAAACACTCCCTTTCTCATAGTTTTAGATTTGAAATAAGTCATTACAGAACAGACACTGCAGTGTCCATTTACTGGTTTTGTTTTTTCCATCAGTCACGTGCCTCCTACATGTTCCTTTGTACATTTGGATTCAGACACTGCAATGCAGTGTCTGTTTCCTGGTTCTATTTTTTACTTTTGGATTCAAACGCTGTGTTGTAGTGTTCGTTTCCTGGTTCTATTTTTTCCATCACTCACACGTCTCCTACACTTCACACCTCATGCAACTCCTGATTTTTACATTTAAATTCAGACACTGTAATGCAGTGCCCGTTTCCTGGCTTTGTTTTTTACATTTAGATTCATACATTGTAATGAAGCGTTCATTTCCTAGTTCTGTTTTTTATTTTTATTTTTTTTTACATTTGAATTCGAACACTGCAGTGGAGTGTTCGTTTCCTAGTTCTATTTTTTACATTTTGCAGTGTCCGTTTCCTAGTTTCCTTTATTTTAGTTGAGCAGACTCCTCCATGTAAACAAAGGACGAGAAAGAGAGAAAGTGATAGAATATACATGTTCTAACTATTTATAGGATTCAAATCCTCTCAAGATCAGTTTCATAAGAATAGAAATCCAAAGGCCAAAGCCTCTTCCTCCGCCTCTCTTCCTCCTCAAGTTCTCTTTCTCCCTCGCACCCCCACACCCCACTGTTGTTAACAAACCCCAAATTCAATTGCAAGTCATTTGTGCTCTAAGTCTGATTTATTTTTTCGCTATCCCTTATTCTTCCATAGTTATGAAAAAGATCTCTGCAACCAAAAGACATTGGTTTGCACAACCTCTTTCTTTGTTGTTTCGTTAACATCGGCTGAGATATTAAGGTTGAGGGATTTGCAATTGAGGGATGTGGCGGTGCTGAGGCTTATTTTGGAGAGGGTAAGGTGAGAGACCTACAATTGGGGGTTGTGGGTAGGGTGGGTTATGGTGGTGTTGGGCTGATTTTGAGGTGGGGTTAATTTGGAATTTGGGGAGTTGGTGGTTCGAGGTTGAGAGCTTCAAAGTGAGGGAGAGAGAGAAGAGTTAAGGGGAAAAGAGGAAGGATAAGGGATTTTGACCGTTGAATTTGTATCAATGGAAGAGATCCATCGGTCCAGAGGATCTCTCCAAAATTGATGCGGAGAGGATCTAAATCCGTATCTATAATAGCTTAAGCCCATATGACATTCATAGAGAGAGAAAGAGAGAGAAGGATAGAAGAGTCAAATTCTAACTATATTATAATGACTTAAAGCCTATGTTGCATTCATCATTGACATATGCCTAATTAAGAAAAATATATCATTGATTAAGTCCAAAACAAAAATATGTCATTGACATATGACTTAATAGTAAAGTTTTTATTGACTTTTGGCTAAATTACCTATTAAAAAGTGGTAGGGTATTTGATTATAGAAATTGAGTTTCTAACATATCGGGAGAGCTCTCGTTTTATAAGAGTAATATTATTTGTATTAATTCAACTCACCCGCATATTTTAAGTATCATGTGAGTAGATTCATCTCTATTAGAAAGATAATACGAATAAATTATTATTTGTGGCTACAACAGCCCACGTGATAAGCTAATGTAGTGTCATGAGTCTACTAAAATTATAACATGTTATGTACCCTCATATTATTTAAATTTAACCAAAGTTACCAACTCTAAGTCTCTAAACCCAACATATATGTTGTAATTCGGATGGATGTATAACAATTTCCTTAGCAGGTTGTGTGACGTTACTGTCACACACTATTTCTTTCATTATGTATGATTATTATATTTTTTTCAAAATAATTATGATTATTTGAGATGATTCAAATAGTTCGATTTTTTTCAACATGCATGTCCAGTTAAATTTTATAAAGTATAACTACTTGCCAAAACAAAGCCAATTATCATATTTGCAGGAGAGATGCATTGAGTGAACAAGAATCTTTCACAGTCAAAACTAATATAGACAGATTGGTGAATAATTAATCATCCTCTATGGAACAAAAAACAGCAATTAATTAATAAATTAATTACAACATGCCGAGCCAAATCGGTTTGAATAGTAAAATAAAGGTTTAGCGAGCTCCTCCTTTAAGCCATTGACATGTTAGAAAGCCGACTGGGCATCGGTTGGAAATTCCACCACCGAAGACTTAAGCTACGATTTGGTGTAGGTCTCAACGCCCTCCTCAAAACCTCCTTGTTTGCATAGTTCCTCCTCCACTTTTCGCCACCCGGAGGCATTGCATATCCGTGCCGGCTACACCTGTTCAATCTGGGACGATTCGAGCACGTACATACCTGTTTCCGAGGCCTTGGGGATAATGATGATGAGGGTGGCGCTACCATACAACTCTTGTTTTGAGCAGTGAGTGTTTGTAGCCTCTCTCCAATGTACCTGTAGTGAGGGTTGTTCTTTTGCATTTTGTGAAATTGTAAAGCCAAAGGAGAAGAGAAGAATTGTGCTCTGTGTAATATGATCCTTTGTATATGATATATTTATGTGAATATAACACGAGTAATGTGCCTGGCCTGTGGAGATATATATGATGCTTATACGGTTGTATATGGGTCACTATATTTATAGGGGGAAGACATTTTCCCAGTTCAAAATGGTTGTGCTCAGACTGTTTGACCAGTCGATTATTTATATTTCTAGTAATTCCTCCTTGGCTTGGTACCAAATGAAGGATAGGGATCCTCTCCGGATCCCTTTCCACCTAATCCATCTAGTTTGAGATTCAAACAGTTGAAATTTGATCAAACGGCTACAAACAGGTGACCCCTTTAAAAGTGATAATAACTGTAGCCGTTAGATCAAATTTCAACGACCCGGATCTCAGACTAGATGGATTAGGTGGAAAGGAATCAGGAGAGGATCACTTTCCCCAAATGAAGACTTGGTCTAGAATATTGGACTTTTTATATTTTTTTTAGTTTTAATGTGTAGGAGGACCAGAAACATTTGAACAGCGAAGTCTTGTCAAAGTTTGATGAATGTTCATAGCATGTATGGGACATATCAAACACCTTACATGTAGCACACATGGGGTCCAAGAAGTTGGCTCTGCTCTGCCTGTTATGACCAAACCTATTTGCCAGCTTAGTATTGGTGTGGTTCTAGTTTCTCCCAACATTTCCACTAAAATAATATTAGCATCGTATTATTTTTAACTTGTTTGGGCATGATTACTTTACACATTGGACTATCATATAAGAAATAATTTACACACATTATTTTTTCATCTTTTGTACATTTTTTTAGTCATTAGATTGAACAAATTGAAAAGGAATTAAAGATTTGAATTAAAAAAATTGGGCATGAAATGAAAAATGATGTATAAAAATCACTCCACATATTAAAATAATCAAGAGTTGCATTCCCGTTGAGGGAATACACAAAATAACGTATCGTCACCGTATAAATTTCATAATTAGAAGTGTTCAATTTTAAAATTTTTGTTTTTATGATTATTTTTACAAAAAATCAATCGATTTGAAGATCGTTAGTCGTCCACATGTATCAAATAAAAAAATGGTTCATCATGGCTAGACGATCTCTGATCCGAATGTTTATATTTTATAAAAATGATAGTCAAACAAAGGTTAAGAAATTAAATGATTTCAATTATGAAATTTAAACGGTGAAGAAACATTATTCGCAATAATAATATATGTGCATTTCCACATGAAGAGATGCAAATATCATCCTTTAAAAATTATCGTTCATGCGTGTGTGAGTGCTTATTGGTTGGCGATTGAGAAAAACCTCAAAATAAATCAATGACTAACAACCATCTACAAACGTGTGAACGGCTGTCACGATTACTACTCCATAATCATGAAACATGCATGCATGATATAAACAAGTTTTGTACCATATGCATTACATAGAACATGGGACTGAATCATTGCCTTCTAATTCGTCTAGCCTATAGGGTATTTTTCTGCCTAGAACAACTTCGAAATCAACTGTCAAATGTCGTTGGAAGTTGGACTTTTTATGCCATATTTTTCTAACTTTGTGCATGCCCATTATCCAAACAGCATAAAACATAAAGAAAATGATTTCAATGTGTCGCTTAACCATGGATTTTTTACTATTCAATCATGTCCTAAATATGGTTTAAAATTAGTTATGATTGGCTGAGCACCAACTCATTCATTTGAAGCCCCATATTCTTTGGCTGTGAGGACCCTATTCTTAACCTCTTTAGTAGGAGTGTAATTAATTTATCTGGTACGAAGATTCGGACCAAATGATAATTTTGGGTTGGTTGGGTTTGAGTTTGTGAGGTGCTAATTCGGTTGTGTCGTTCTTAGCTAAAATACAAGTAAAAAAAGGATTTGGCGATATAAAAACCAATCCAAATGCTGCAATGTAAACTAAACTATAACAAACACAGCAATTTTAATAAGACACATATCATGTTTTAGTTATTAGATCGGTAAAAATCGGACAGTTGAATAATAAACAGTTTCTTCACATTAAGTAAATTAGCATTATATGTTTACTCTTATATCCAATGAGGCCTTAATAATCTGGTATGTATCTTGTAATTTAAGATACTTATATTCCCCTCTACATATTATAGACTAGCATATGTGCGTAGTTAATTAGTATTTGAGATATTGGCTCATACCCCTCAACTAGTAAAAGATTACTCTTATATTTGTTTTTTATATAAGCGATATTCTCCACTATATATTAATCTAAACTACGAAGGGGAGGATTCGAAACCGAGTGGAGAGAGAAAAACACAATGTGCTCTAGCCAATTAGCTAAGCCTCAAGTTTGCATTCTTATTGTAGTTTGAAATGTTAAGTTATGTGATTGTTATATGGTGCCTATCTAATTGACTTATTCCCATAGTACCTTTGATAGACCCTTGATCAACCTTGACTCTTAAGCTGCCATAGAAGTCGAGAGAGAATGTGAACAATAAGGAAACAATACTATTTTCGTCATATCTTTTTGTATCTTACAATTCCTGCTATATAGCTACTGACCACAACAACCTTGACCAATTACTACAAACTAACATCTTTTACAACTAATACAATCTTATTCACTAATATGATGACACTTGGCACCATCTCAATTGTCCTACAACAACCATCTATCCCCAGATTCCTATCAATTACTCCCCACTTTGAAATTAGCCTTGTCCTCAAGGCTGGAAGTCAGGAAATCGAGCTTCGAAATCATCCAAACACTCCCAAGATGCATTTGCAACATGATGATTCTGCCAATGCACCAAGACTTCAGTGAATGGAGTCGACCCTCGTTGAATGACCCGGCGATCCAAAATAGATGATGGTTCATCCTGAATCAAACCTGCATCATGAACTAATGGTAGTGGTAGAGTAGTAGAGACTGACGTGCCCAGTTGTTTCTTGAGACACGAAACATGGAAAACTGGGTGAATCTTAGAATGAGGTGGCAACTTCAATTTGTAAGCCATAGGTCCGACCTTTGCAAGTATCTCAAAGGGTCCATAAAACCGAGGATGCAATTTATGGTAAGGATGTAGAGCCATTGACTTTTGTTGGTAAGGAACCAACCGAAGGTACACAAAGTCTCTAACTTCAAAAGACCTCTCAGTTCGATGTTTGTCCGCCTGACTTTTCATTCTTACTTGAGCTGCTTCCAGATTGGTCTTTAGAAGAGATAAAATCCGAGTCCGATCTTGTAAGCACTGATCCACCGAGTCAATTTTCGTAGTCCCAGATTCATAGAGTGGAACATGTGGAGGAGGCTGCCCATACACGACCTCATAGGGTGTAAGCTTAGTTGCAGTGTGATAAGATGTATTGTAACTCCACTCTGCCCATGGAAGCCATTTCAGCCATTGCTTGGGCTACAAACTACAAAAACACCTTAAGTATGTTTCTAAACACCAATTTAAAACCTCTGTTTGCTCATCTGTTTGAGGATGAAATCCGGAACTAAGACACAATTTGGAGCCTTGAAGTTTAAATAATTCTTTCCAAAACGAGCTGATGAAAATGAGATCTCTATCTGAGACAATGAAGGTTGGCATCCCATGTAATTTAAACACTTGATTAATGAAAAGCTGAGATACGGAGTGGGCAGTATAAGGATAAGATATTGACAGAAAGTGTGCAGCTTTTGAAAATCGGTCAACCACTACAAATATGACAGATTTGCCTCTACAAGGAGGAAGACCAGTGATGAAATCCATGGATATGTCAGTCCACACCATTTGAGGAATAGGTAAAGGATTAAGAAGTCATGTGGGAGCAAGTGACACATACTTGTTTTTCTGACAAATATCACAACCATCAACCATGTCCTTGATGTGATTCTTCATACTTTCCCAATAAAATGACTTAGAGATTCGTTTGTAAGTCTTGAGAAAAACTCCATGACATGCACTAGGTGAGCAGTGATGCTCGTCAAACAATTTCGCCCTCCAAGGACTTGTAGGACTTAAGACAATCCTATTTTTGTATCGCAAAAACCCATTAGCAAAGTGATATCTCAGAAATTTCAACGGAACATAATCTAAAGTTGTATTCAAAACTGATTGTGATTTGGCTAAGATCCAATCATCTTGCTCAACATGCCTGCGAAGGTTATTGAGCCAAGACATATAGGGATAAGATATGGCAGTAAGTTCACTACCGAGTACTCCAGGCATCATTGAAATAGTAGCAACACTACTTGTATCAGAAACATCAAGACTGGTTGAAGTAGTGTCAGGTGTAGTTGTCGAATCTAAAAACATTCGAGACAGAGCATCCGCTGCTTTGTTATCACTACCATTTTTGTATTGAATTTCGTAATCAAAGCCAAGTAATTTCAAAACCCATTTCTGCTGAAAAGGAGAATTAACACGATTCTGTAGAAAATACTTCAGGCTGTGGTGATCTGTTCGTTTAATGAAATGGTTCCCAAGGAGATATGATTGCCATTTCTTAACGGCATGAATTACTGCTAACATTTCCTTTTCATAAGTCGATAAAGCTTGATTTTTTGGTCCTAAAGACTGACTTGTAAATGCAATCGGCCTACCCTCTTGCTGCAACACTGTTTCTATACCCGTACCTGAAACATCACTCTCAATAATGAAAGGTTTTGAAAAATCTGGGAGAGCCAATACTATGGGAGACATCATGGCACTCTTGAGTTCCTGAAATGCGGCCGTGGCTGCATGGCTCCAATGAAATCCATCCTTTTTGGTGAGTTGAGTCAAAGGACCGCATATTCTGCCATAATGGGGAATAAAATTTCTGTAATATCCAGTGAGGCCTAAAAAACCCCTTAAAGCTTTCACAGAGACTGGTAGAGGCCATTCTGCAATTGCTTTTAATTTCGAAGCGTCAATAACAACTCATTTTTCAGAAACTGTATGCCCCAAATACTCAATTTGCATTTTCCCAAATGCACACTTAGAAAGCTTGACAAATAGGTGATTATCTCACAGTAAACTCAAAACAAGATTCAAGTGATGGAGGTGTAATTCCCAAGAAGCACTATATATCAAAATATCATCAAAAAATACCAAGATGAACTTCCTCAAATAAGGTTTGAAAATCTCATTCATTAGACCTTGAAAGGAGGCCGGGGTGTTGGTCAAGCCAAAAGGCATAACAAGGAATTCATAATGGCCTTCATGAGTTCGAAATGCCGTTTTATCAATATCCTCGGGATGCATATGAATTTGATGATATCCCGATCTAAGATACAACTTTGAAAAATATTTGGCACCAAAGAGTTCATCTAAGAGCTCATCAATCAATGGTATTGGGTATTTGTCTTTAATTGTCAACAGATTGAGTGCCCTATAATCCATGCACATTCTCCAAGTACCCTCTTTTTTCTTTACTAACAAAACTGGAGAGGAAAATGGACTATGGCTTGACCTTATAAAACCCGAATCTAGTAATTATTTGACACATTTTTTGATTTCAGTCTTTTGGAAATGACCATACTTGTAGGGTCTTGCACTAGGAGGCTTGGACCCTTCTATTAAAGGTATCATGTGATCATGGTACCGTGATGGAGGCAATCCTGATGGTGGTTGAAATATAGATTGAAATTTATCCAACAAAACCTGCAGATCCGTTTCTTGTGTGGAAGGCAGCTGTGAAAGGTTGGAATGAAGTATGTGCTCCTTACTGACTTGTAAAACAAATAGTGCAGCTCCCAAACAATGATCATGAGTGAGTAATCTATCAATTTGCAAAGAAGATATTGACTGAGGATCTTGAACCAGAGGACTTGTGATAGAGAATGTAGTATTGCCAACCACAAATTGCATAACCATTTTATCGAAATCCCACAAAACCGATCCCAATATTCTTAACCACTGTACTCCAAGAACAATATCACACTCTCCCAAGGGAAGAGCATAGAAATCCAACACAGTTGCATAATTTTGAATTCTAACAAAGACTTGTGCTAAATAACCAGGACTGGTGAGAGAACCTCCATTTGCAATCTTAACAGAAAATGGATGTGTAGTATCTAAGTGACTCTTCAACTGTTTGACTAAGGCAATGTCAATGAAATTGTGTGAGCTACCTGAATCTATCAAAAAAAAAAAAATAGCAGGATAATTTAACACCAATCCATTGACTTTCATGGTTCTGATAGATTTCGGAGCAGGCATACCATAAATGACACAAGCCGTGACCTCAACTTCATCATTATCATCAAATTCATGCTCAGTCAGATGGCCATTTTCATACACATTCATAAGTAAAATTTGACGTTTTGGACCAGTACACACATGTTCTTTAGAAAATTTCTCATCACAATTGAAACACAATCGATTTTTTCTTCGAAATTCAATTTCTACAGCTGTTAATCTTCGAAAACTATCATTCCGTGTTGAAGATTCAGGTTTTGGTATATTGGTAGTGTTAGGCAGATGAGTAGGCTTGAATTGTGATGCATGAAATGAATTTCGTGAAAAAGATTTTACCTCGAGTTCTGCCAATTTAGCATCCACTTGTTGCGAATAGGCGATAGCTTCATGAACATCGAAATGGCGAAGGATCTTGACATCATGACGAATTTCCGGTTTCAAACCACCAATGAAACAGCTTTTCAAGATTCCTGGAGTCATTTCCGCAGTACGATTCGCTAATCGTCGAAAATCCATGGTATAATCCCTGAGTAACCCAGTTTGGCGAAACTTCACTAAATTCTCAGTACAATCCACAAGACCAGATGATCCAAATTCGCGACAAAAAATCTTTGTGAAATCTTCCCATTTAGGGTAATTCTTGACATAATTCACCCATTGAAACCACTGAAGTGCTTCATTCTCCATATGGAAAGAGGTCATTCGAACCTTCTTATCCACCAGAATGTCGAAGTAATCAAAGCAGTGCTCTGCTTTATAAACCCAACCGAGAGGATCATCACCGTCGTTAAATCGAGGAAAATCCAATTTCACCAATGAAGGTCTTGGGTGAAAACCTGAATCGTGGCGATTGAATTGATGATTTCTTGCATCTTCATGCAAATTAAGATCTGAAGGGGTCGCATCTGAGGAATCCACATGAAAACCCATATCACATTTTGCCACAAAATCGTTATGAAATTTCTCAAATCGAGCGTCGGATGAATCTTGGCGCTCTTCCATGGCATCAAACCTCTGAAGCAGGATGTTGAGAGTGTTGTTAATCGCATCAAGTTGATTCTGAGAGTCCATGGCTTTCTTTGTAGAAGAACGAGTCATACGGCACAGAGAAGGGATGAAAAATCGTGACTGGCTCGATACCAATGATAGACCCTTAATCAACCTTGACTCTTAAGCTGCCATAGAAGTCGAGAGAGAATATGAACAAGAAGGAAACAATACTATTTTCGTCATATTTTTTGTATCTTACAATTCCTGCTATATAGCTACTGACCACAACAACCTTTACCAATTACAACAAACTAACATCTTTTACAACTAATACAATCTTATTCACTAATATGATGACACTTGGCACCATCTCAATTGTCCTACAACAACCATTTATCCCCAGATTCCTATCAACCTTAGATGATATGATTCAAAATAATTAAGTCATTTTGACTGTGTTGACCAAATTGTATAGACTCTAAGTTGCCCTAACATTATTTAATGCAAATGGCATAACTTTGCAGCAGTAGGTTCTGTGATCTACCACAAATGCATTCTTCTTCACATCGGACTCGTGCATTTTGATTTGAATTGAACCCGCTGTATGCATCCATGAAACTCAAAATCACTTGATTACATTGAGTATTGAAGAAGTTATGAACGTTTAAAGTTTACCCAGTTTCCGACGAGTTTTTCAATTTTCCCTCGGATCAGTCAACTTTGAGGCTATTTTCCGACCATCTCCGGCAACCATTGGGCTTCTAAATAGGTATAATATTATTCTACAGTTTCCTATCTTCATTTTGATATATTATGGGTCGAATTTGGTTAAGAAACGATTGAGTTATGAAGCTTTGAAAATTGCACAAACTTCCGACCAAGAGCTTCGGGACACTTAACGGAGTTTTTAACGGAAGGACCAAAATGATGGATGGTGGACAATCTTAGGGATCACTTCTATTGATTTGAAATCTCAGGGACCAAAGTGAAGAGTTATGCAAATCTCAGAGACCATTTTGGCTAAAAAGCCAATACGCTAAGAAGGGTCCAGGGTAATTTTCGTAAAAAGTCAATGAAAAGTCAATGGTCAACCCTAAAAAGTCAATCGAGACGCCGAGCCGGTCAACTACATTAAATCTTCAGAATTTCACTAAACAGATGTCAAAAATGGACTCGGGCATTGAAATTAGCCTATGAGGGTTTTCGAGAAAATTTCAAAAAAGTCAACAAAAGCCAACTAACGGTCAACAATTAACTTTAACATAATATTCCATCCTCAGATGGAATATTCTACTAAAGTTAACGAAATATTCCCTCTAATTTTGGAAATGGACCTGGGTCGGTCTTGTGGATCTGGATCGGATCTGGCCCATAGATCCAGGTTTGGATATATTTATATTTTTATTTTTTTTTCCAGTTATCGCTGCAACTATCAGAATCGGGAGATTTGGCTGCGAAACTTCCCAAGCTCCGATTAGCTTCCAAAGTCAACCAAAACTCACCATTTAAAAACCAAAATAAAGTTAGAAAGACAAAGATTCAAAATATACCTAAATGAGACTAAGCTGTGGCCGGAGTTGGCCGGAAAAGGGCTCGAAGACGAAAGATCTCAGCTAGAAAACTGGGGAACTTCCCCCTGAGTTGCTTCATGCGTCAAAACGTCACCAAAATCCCTCAAATTTACCCTAATCATACTAAAAACATGATCTATGAAGATCTTGGAGGTTTTCGAGGCTCACCTTGTCGAAAAAGTCAATAACTCGCTAGATTTCGTTTGAGAACAATAATGAACAGTGGCGTAAGCCACTATAGGGTGTGAGGCCTCAGGCCTGGGTTCATGTTCCTGGTAATAAAGCGAGATGGTGGTCAAGGTGGTTCACCGTGAAACATGGCGCTAAGGGTCGTCGTTATCGTCTCCGAGCAGTAAACATAGTGGGTGAGGGAGATAGAAGGTCCAAGTGATGGTGTGACTCTAGGGTTCCTTTGTGTCTTCGTAGAGGAGAGAGTTGAGGGTGTTGATCTGGTGAGTGGTCGGTCTTGTTGGAACGACAAGTTGAAAAAAAAGAAAGAATGGGACTCCGCCGGTTTTCTAGAGAAGAAAGTTAGAGAGGAGATAGAGAGTTAGAGAGTTGAGTGAGTGAGGGAGAAGATAGGCCAAAAAGGTGGGAGAAAAAGAGACACGTGGCAGAGATGGAGAGATGTGGTCCCCACAAAACAGAAATCTGAAAACAAAAACAATAAAATAATAAGAAAGAAAATATCTAGTATAGTGAATTTCCTAAATTGACCTTCGCTTCGTACTGTACTTCAAGAATACGGTAAAATAATCGCTCATAACCGTCCCTAATTTTACGATTTTATTAATTTTTAAAAAGCGAATAGACGAAAATGCCCCTAAAGACGAGATTATTGACTTTTGTTTTGGTGACGAAGCCAGCACAACTCGATTCGGAGTCCAGGTGGACATTCCGGGTCGAGGTGTGTTATTTTCTTTCTCGATCCCACTTTGTATCAACTTTCTTTGCTTGGTCCTTCACATACTCCCAACAATAGCCTTGATCAATTAAGTCCTCAATGTGGTTCTAGAGCGTCATACATTTCTTTGTATTGTGCCCTATGTTTTGGTGGAAGGCGCAATACTTATTGGGGTGTCTACAAGTGATATGTGGTGGGATTGGTTGAGGCCTTACATGGTATGGGTTGTCTTCGATTTCATGAAGGATAATAGTGATAAAAGTGTTGAGGGGTGTGTATTGACGAGGTTGGGATTTAGCTTCCTTAGTTGGTCGATAGTTTCTCCGAGATGCGGGCAGAGTATTTTCCTTCCAATCTTGCCTCTTATGAGTTTTGTTAGCCCTTGGATACGTTTCGACTTCCTTCTTCTTCTTTTAGAACTCATCATTCTAAGTGGTAATATCATCTGCCATCTCGAGGCATTCCGCTAAGGTGATGTTTATCGTATTTCTTTTTCCCAAGTTTCTTGCTCGATTTCGACTTATCTTCTCTTGAAGGTTGTAGTAGATATCTTATCATCCGATTTTTCTATGTCAGCTAGCTCCGTCTGGAACCATTTTATGTAAGTTCTCAAGCTCTCGTCTTTCCTCTAGTTCATATGGTACAACACGTCATGGCATTTGTGAACATAATGATAAAATAAGAAGTCATTAGCAAAGATGTCTGCCAATATCGTAAGGTTTTTTTCATAGATCGTGGGGAAAGCTGCGCGTACCAGTGCATTGCACTTCTCTCAAGCATCGAGGGGAAGATTTTGCACTTAGTAGCTTCATCATGACTATAGAGGGCCATGACATTCCGATATTCCATGATGTGATTGTCTTGATCAAAGTTCTATTTTTAGGATTTCATCTATGGAGGGATAAATTTATTCGGAGGCAGAATGGCTGCAATTTCATCAGATAACGGATCAGATATCCTCTATGTGATTTAACTGAGGATTCTTGCTTGAGATGCCTCTCGATCTTCCCTGCGATCCGAGTTGTTGGCCATGTTTTGGAAGCGGGTTCCTTGAGGGCTAAATAGGAAATCTGGTAGGATATGTCCTTCCAATTAAGTGTGTGATTACTTGGAGCACAAGCTAATTCTCATAATATCAGGATTTCCCAAGTTCTCTCCTAATCTAGATGGGTTTAAAAGATCCATTTCTTGAGGGCTAAGCAAGTCATTCCCAACAAAGGCAGACCTTGTCTACCTGTCCCGGTACACGTCAGAGTGACTTGCTCAAAGAAGGAACAGGAGTGTCTCCTGAGCATTTCCCTAGGGATCCTAGGGATCCCGCAATCTTGTCCGTTCATCGTATATCGTGCGGTCAGTTTTCGTTAGGTACTATTCATATTTGAATTTTAAAATTTAAATTTTAAATGATTTCTGACCGCACGATATACGATGAACGGACAAGATTGCGTGATCCCTAGGATCCCTAGGGAAATGCTCAGGAGACACTCCTGTTCCCTCAAAGAATACCATAAAATCTAATCGATATCATATAGGTCATTTTGACGGTGTACATTTAATCATATAGACTTAAGGGTCCAAGGTCTGATTTAAGATGATTCGTTCGTCCGGATCCGGAGATTCGGTCTTTACTACTTCATCCATCTTGATCTGATGGTTCGAAAATCAGAACCACAATTAAGAATCTAGTACATGATATCTATAATAATTGCATATGGCGCTTTGTCGCAATGGTGGAAATAGATGATGCATATGCATCGTGGTGTAAGTTTGATTCCCACCGATCCTCCTTCTCCTAGCATATAACACATACAACATTTATTTGGTCGAATAATTTAATATGCTATTTATATTGTCAGAAAATCAATACTAGTAATCTTAATTTAATGGGCTAACTACATTTTACACCATTCAAGTTTGGAATGATTTTCAAATTAGGCAATGAGGTTTTAACCTTTTCACATTGCATCTTGAAATTTTAAATTAAAATTGTATCAATCTTGCCTTTTTTCTAACAAATTATTTGAATATTCATTAAACTGATAATATGGTGAATGTGTAACTCGCAATTGGGTTGACATGTAACCCACACTTGTACCAAATTGACTAAAAATTCATCACTTTAATGGAGAATTAAACTTTCAAATAGACAGAAGGTGTTAATTAATACAACTACAAAACATTGGGAGTGCAATGTAAGAAAATTAAAACCTTATGACTCATTTTAAAAATCACTTCAAACCTTAATAGTGTAAAATATGGTTAGCCCTAATTGAATTTATAGTAAATATCTTTCTTTTTTTAAGAGTCTGACATTATAACTCATCACATTGATTGGTAATAGATCACTACCACCATATAAGTCCAAGTAATTTGGTAAACTATAGTAGCATGCTAAATTGCAATCCTCAAAATTAAAAACCGTTCGAATTAGGTCATTTCGGTTATCATCAACACTCAATCTACGAGCCAAAACAAATAAATTCCGGTTGCAACCCACCTTTTAGCATCAGATCTTCTATTGGGAGATAGAGGCCTAGGCAATGTAAGATCAATCAAGAACTACCCCACACAATAAATTTCAATCAAAACTGGTGTTCTCTCTTTATCTGTCCGATTGATTTGTTCAACTTCATTTTGGTTTTTTGTCTTCTATCATGAAAAAGTCTAGAAAACGAAGACCAATAATTAACTTTAATCATACAGCTTTTAAATCCTGGATCTGCTTGCTTTTAAAAACAAGGAGGAACAAAGATCTGCTCTCTTCAATTTCTTATGAATATTTTTCTAAGGTTTTTTTTGTTTTTGTTTTTAAAGATATAAATATTTGCATATAATAATGTCACACAAGAGTATTGATTTACCCTTGCATAGAGGTCATAGTTAGGTTCGATTCCCCCTGTTGTATATATATATAAAAAGGTCATGCTATTCACATACCCCTTTTTACTTCCTACACACTCTTATTAATTTTTGTCATAATATTCTTGAATTTATTCAATCCAAAGGCCAAAAACTGAAAAAAGTGTGTGAGATAAAAATAGTTGTTTGAATAAAACCGCCTAAAAGAAATTGTCAAATAAGTATATATATCCGACAAAGCAAATGAGAAAGGATGCTAGGGGGAGAATTGGAAATGGAAACTATCGATGGCATTGTCTTCAATGTAATTTAGATAGCCAAACATATGGAGCCAGTTGAGTATTCCTATGCAGCTATGCTTCTTTGTAATGCAATAGAGCAGCTCACTCGGTGGTTTAATTTGTTATCATAATGGCGTATCTCTATTGATTAAGTGCGTCCTAATTGGTTATTTAATATTCTTGCGAAGAATGTTAATGTTTCTTTATGAAATCTACAAAGTCAGTTGAGTATTCATATGCTCCTTGTTAAATGCAATGGAGCTACTCACTAGATAACTTCGTTTGTCATTTGAAATGGCATATCTCATAGATGGGGATTTAGTGCGTCCTAGCCAATTGATTATTTAATATTCTTGTGAAGAATGTTAATGTTTCTTTATGGAATCTTTACAACAACAACAAAGCCTTACGAATTCTCTACGAAATCTTTGAAGAAGAAAAAATAAGCATGGGAGAAAATATTAATATTTCAATTAAAAAAAATGTAAAATTGTAATGTATGGGGCAAAATTTGTGGTTGGTTTCTAGGCTTTGGGAAAGCATCTTCCACAATGGGATCAAAGAAGATAACAGCGCATTTTCATGATCGCAATGATCTATACCAAATTAAGCAGCAATGATGCGAAATTTAACAATGGTGTTTTGTGCTCTTTCCTTAGAGAGGTATGTAATTAAAGGGTGTTTAATTTGTGTGGTTTGAAGATAATGATTCCTTTAGATGATTGCAAGAATGGTCCCATATGCAGTCAGCAAAAACGAAAAGCCATTTGCGAGGTAGCCTCTTGTTGTCAATTTGTGTGACCTCAAGGTCATGGAATATACTTAACTACGTCTTATCAGTCCAATGAAAGAAAATGACACTCACTCTCTCGAATATCTTCAAAATCTTTTTGTGGAGATAAAGTAGGATTTTTTTTTAGGGGTCCTTAAACTTTACTTCATATTTAGTTTCGTCTGAACTCTCATATTAGTTTTTCTAGTTCTCTAACTTAGCTATGTGTTGTATGATTGGTCATTTCATTACACTTGTCTTCTTTTCCGTCAAATTTAAAAGTATAGTGATCTTTTCATACAGAAAAAAAATTTAATTTATTCAAAAAGAGACGTTGCTCCTATATAAGGTTAAGAGGAGTTTCTCTTCAAAATAGTCCATGGCCTATTTACAGAATTTCGTGTTTATGATTGGAACTGTTTATATAGTAAATCAATATTATAGATCATTTCTGCAAAAAAGCAATTGAAACTAAAATCATTTAATCAAATCTTTAAAGAGTTCCAATCATAAGTACGAAGTTTTGTAAATATGTCACGAGGTATTTTAAGGTGTTCCTCCTCTATTCTTGAAAAGCCAAGTCTTTATGTTTAAAATTTTTTTTTTCTTACTTTCTAGATGAAATTCCTATGTTACCCCTCAACTTAACGGAAAGGTTGACGGAGTTAATAAAAATGATTACTAGTGCAACTAATGACATACTTTGAGGATGAGAGAAATTATTATTAGAGTTCAGGGACGAAAACTACTCATGGTATAGATAATAAACCTTTGCTACTATTTAACCTTTTTTTAATATTTAATCAAAGGTTTTGTGTGAGGAAATTGAGGTAAAAGCAAACTCACCTTTTTCTACAAACCCATATACTTGAAATTTCAGGCTTCTTCTTGTGCAGCTTACTTTTTATGGGGTATCTCTCTCAAGATGTGGATTACAAACACAAACAAGCTCTTATTTTTTATACAAGTAACGATAATGATTTTTCATTATTAAATAAGAACAGTTACAAGGGTTGTCACATGAGTACAATTTCTAGTGACAATATCTTTGATTTGGAAGTAATTCGCACAATCATCAAAAATAATTTTAATTAAATAAAATTATGCTTAACCTAGCGTTTAGAAAGAAAAAACAAACTTAACAAAAATCACATCTACAATTTTCCTCAATTTCTATACTCAATGCCTTTCTCCTCCAAAGGAGACATGAAAAATATTTAAAATCTACTTTGTAAGAAAAATCTGTTCAGTTCATTTCTGAAAATGTCACACCACTTATATTAAACGCTAATTTCACCATAATAAATTGGTATTCCAATATGTTTCCTTTAAATTATCGTATTTTTCTGATGCTTATATGTATTTCTTATTTTCAAATGAGTGATGTCGTGTAATTAATTACTTAATTTCATAAAATGGATACAGTAGAAGCATGTTTTGGAGCCAGGGATAATAAGAGAAATTGGATAAAAAGATTTAGACTAGCGAGGAAGCTAATACAGATACTTAGTGCTGAAATTCTCTCAAAACCAATAGGAAGTTGACAGATCACAATTCATAGTCTAATCACCATTGAACTTGAACCACTCAACGGTGAAGGTGCAGAAACTAATAGACAATTGAAGGACAAGAAATTCATGATTAACCTTAGTACCGACATGATAATATCATCTGATGACGATAATTTAGATTAATTTAACAATTATGCGTGATTTTGACAAAAAAAAAAAAACAAGGGGTGTGCTATCCACACACCCCAAATTACTTCCCACACACCCCTTGTTAATTTCTGTTCATTGATCTTCTTCAATTCATCCGATCCGACGGCCGAAAATTAGAAGGGTGTGTGAGAAGTAAAATGGGGTGTGTGGATATCACAACCCAAAAACAATTATGCGTGATGAATGGCAATGGGACCCCATATTCTTACTTCAAATTAACGACATGTTTATATTCTTTTCCAGCCAACAGTAAAATTTCCGTAAAGTCGTAAAGTAGGGATCAACTCTATTTTATAATTTTGGAGAGGTTATTACTTAATAGATATGTAGTTAAAGAAATGTTACTTATTGACTTATTTATCCTAATGAATGTTGTATTTTTTAAATAACTTTTTTTCGGCTATAGTATTTTATTTCTTACACATATGTTGCCACAAACTCAAGAACTGGTATTAACTCTAAAAATTAAAGCATTATCCCAAAAACTTTAGAGAAACATTTTAGTTCATCTTGAACTTTTGTTTGTGATATTCATATTTTTGTACTCATTAACAATTATTACTATGTTGATGCGTGTTTTCTTAAGATGGAACCAAGAAATTTTATAATTTATTATTATGTGAAGTTTATTCCTAGACCAAAATTTTTTGTGACTTTAAAGAAGTTATTTATTTATGGAATATTACAATATTAAATTTTTTTATTGTGATATTATCTAGTGGTGATAATTTTTTTTAATTTTTAATATTACCCTAAAATCTAAATTGAAAGTATGCCACTTAGTACTACTATTTAGTGATATTCCTCTTCACTTGTAAGTGAGACGTCTTGCCTTGGTTCGATTTTCGTCAAAGACAAATTTGAACCACATTATTGCAAACTCATTATGAGATTAAGTTCATCCCCTCTCCTTAGTACATAGATAATATCATTTGTTAAAAAAATAAAAATCTAACTTAGAAAGGCACATACATTTTTTATCGCTTGAAAGTTTTGAAACATGATACAAACCGTACATGCAAAATACAAAGCGTACATGTGAAATTTTACACAGAGAACTGTTATTGCGTCAACTCAAAAAAATCATTTGAAAGTTTGGAAAAATGAAAAGGGAAAATAATATCACAAAGGACATCACTTTCAGATTGCATGTTCTTTCTTTTTACAATTTACTTAAATAGATGAAATGAAAAGATCCTTACCTTGTAGGGGTTCATGGTGTTGAATGGGAGAGAAAACCAAAACCAAGCAAGCACTACTACCTAGCTAATTTTTCTGCTCATAACTTCAAGCACATATATGATGTTCATGATCAAGATGAAAATTTAAAAGTATAAATATGTCAAAGAAATAAAACGCAGTAGTACAATTGTTGCTTTCTTCAATTTATAAATATAGTTGGGAAGATATAGAAGTTCTACAATAAGATCTAATAGACAAGTATATATTTTTTTTTCAACAACAAAAGGACCTCATCATCTCTACATAAGAAAAAAATAAAAAAACTAAAAGGAGCAAAAATAAGTAGAGATTATATTTTTATCAGCTGAAGATATCCATGGCCTCACCTGAATTTATAGCAGCTACATGTTTTGTCAAAGGAATTTGATGAGGCCACTCTTCATCATCATCTGGACCGTTTGATTAATATCCTAAGAAGCAAAATCTCAATCCCCCCTAATTATCCAAAATCTATACAAACTATTTATATCCTCTATCATCCCCCAATTAACAAGAGCATAACTATATAACATGATCATCGTAATCTCCAAACCTTTGTCAATCGATCCATCGATCTCAAGCGCTAAATGATACGTGCCATAAATCATCAAATTCATCAACCCTCTATCCCAAATTGGACTCAGAATACCAATTCATTCCAGGCAGTTGATATGGCGTCCGGAATATACCGTCGCCAAGTGACCCCAGAACTGCATGTTGGTGCAATGGTGGAGTCTCTGGAAGCTGGGAAAGTAGATTGGCAATAGAACTAGAATTGTTATTTGTAGAACCACCATTAATCCCATCACCATTAGAATTAGTACCATTGTCCAATTGGTGCAGTTGTATTCTCTTGCTTGATGAAGGATCAGCAGCCGTCTGATCATCTTCCTGATTATTCCAGTACCAAGATGGAACTATTGGCCGTTTTAGTTGCAGCTGATGAGTAGAAGCTGATCCGTCGGTGCTGCTCATTATCCCATCAAAAAATATTTGGTCATTTTCCATGAAAGGCGGTCCATAACTCGAATTAGATTTTGGAAAGTGCAGCTTCATATTCTGATGGTGGCCCACATGACTTATGGATGGTGGCATCAATGGTCCCATTATGTCCTCCATGGAATCCTCCCTCTCATGATCCATCGGCCTATGCGTGTTGTTCTTCTTGTAAATTCTACACAGCACCCAATCATCAAGCTACATGCACACAAACATATTAATCAATTTACTAATCTTCAAATTAAATTAACAAATAAAAGGTAAGAACCAATTATACCATGGGGTACAAAAAACCAATTTAAATATCATCAATCAATTAATCAGTTAATTATACACGTGCTTAGTGTTGGATTACCCTCAAGGAGTTCTTTTTGTTGCCCAAGTCACACCCAGGTGGCTTGTTGTTGGGCTTGTTATCAGCAAGCCTGTACTCGTGCATAATCCAATTGGTTTTAATTCCTTTTGGGGGTTTTCCTCCATAGAACACAAGTGCTTTTTTCACACCAACTTTCTGAGTATCGCCGGAAGTCAGCACCGGCTTATCAGTCCCCGTCGCTTTCCAATACCCGGAAGTCGCTGCCCTATTGGGTCTCGCTCCGTTCGGGTACTTCCGGTCCCTAGGACTGAAAAAATACCACTCTTGCTCTCCAAACGTAGCCTTAGCTGCACAAATAAAGAAAAAAAGAAAAAAGAAGAAAACAAATAATATAATCAGTTTATTGTTGTCGATAATATTATACACACTTGTTGTATGCAATAATTTTATACACATGTTGAATACAAGAATTATAATTTCACGCATACCTGGGAGCTCCCAGGGGTCGAACTTGTAAAGGTCGACTTCAGCGATGATAGCAACCGGGAGGGGAGCGGAGGTGGCCTTTTTCTTGAGATAGTGGACGACTAGCTCTTCGTCCGTCGGGTGGAAGCGGAACCCGGGCGGCAGGTTTGGCTGCGGTGGTGGCGGCTCCCGCTGCGGCTGCGGCTGCTGGTGCTGTTGCTGTTGTGAGCCCGCGGACGAGTCGGTGCTCTCCATCTTTGGTTATTGGGTTCGGAGGGTTTCTGTGCAGCCAAGCACATATTACATATAGACCTTCAATGTCGTTTGGAGGTGGCAGACTGGCAGGGCCCCTGTTTTAAGTATGTGAGGGGGCAATATTCCGCTGCAGTTGCCTGCATGGTTTTTAAACTAGGGAACCAATGGTAAAGGCCACGTAATGGGATCAGGGTAGATTAGCCATTTTATATGATGTGTAATTACTTCGTTAACCATGATTAAGGCGGGGGCCTAATTTTGTGCATGGGATTGAGAGTGACTGTGTGGTGGTTAGCATAGGGACAGGTAGGGAAAGGGGATATGGAGGTGCTGGAAAACCCTAGGACGAAGCGAACTGAAAAGTGGGCCGTTGATAGGCCGACACGTGTAATTCGAAAACGAGAGAAAGGTCGACACGTGTGGCGGACGTTCCGTGGGGCCCACGGACCACACAAGGCAACAAAATTATTTAGACGGATAAGCCTGGGGTGGGAACAAGCATTACGCTTCAGATGTCATGCTTCTTTTTTTTTTTTTTTTTTGACAGAAACGATAAAAAAAAGTTGTCATGCTTTTATTGCGCAAAAATACCACCAATTTTGCCAAGGACCCCACCAACAAACCATTGGAGAGACTACATGATGAATTGGACGAGAGATTTTTGGCCGGAATACGAATCAGGACATTGTATGTCATAATTTAATTGGAGAAAAGTTTTTTTAAGTGTTGGAATACGAATCAGAACATTGTATGTCATAATTTAATTGGAGAACAGTTTTTTTAAGTGTTCTTTTAATAATATAATGATATATGGTGTTATGCTCTGTGTTCCTGTCACATTGAAAAATTTCTCTAATTGAACATAATCCTGTCTTTGTTGTAATTAATTCTCCATTTGCTCTTCACTCCAATCTTCATCTCTTTGTAAAAGGGGGACAACTGGTGGCAAGTCATGGTTATCCACCTCTTACAGGGGTCGGAAGATTCACATAGGCATTTCAAACTCTCTCTGACCACAAGTCTGACTTTCACACCAATAACGAGTTTCGAACCCAAGACCTCCAATTTTCATCACTTAGCTAGGGTTTGGATTAAGATTTTTGTTTTACAATCTAATATATAAAAAGCTATCACGTGCCCGAAATATACGTGAGTAAGGAGATAGCATATAACATATTAATAAAAAAATACGACGCTCTGAAATAAAAGTGAACAAATTGAAAAAGTCGGATGTTGAAATTACAATAACAAACATGATTTTTAATAAAACTGTTTAGTTTAATAGGATATGACATTCATAAACAAATTGCATCAAGATGACATGGATTGCTATATGTATACAATGATTATATTGTATGAATACTTTTCAATCTTGTAGATTTAGTTGGGGACTAATAAATTAATAGAACGTGACCCACATGCTAATTACATGAAAATGTGGATTAAATGATAGGTACAATATTGGCGTCATGTAAACAATTGTGGTCTTGTGATGTGCTCATGAGGACATGACAATCCCTGTATACCCTAATGATAATTGGTATGTATCATGGGGTCAGTTGGTGTTAAGATGTCATATATCAAACCCTAGGAGTCTCTTTTCCCTGATGTATTTTCTGGAAAAAAAAGTTTAGAAAATTATTGGCTTTCAGAGTATTAATTGGAATATTATAAATTTAGTACTACCAATTGACTTCTAGGTGTAATGTTACATAACGGGTGTGGTAGTTAAGCACTTAATTTTTTAGACCAAAAAAGTGAAATTAAATATATCATCCATTCAACATTTGATGAGTTATATATATATATATATATTTTTTTTTTAACAAACGATATTATCTATACTAAAGAAGAGGAGGGCGGACTTAGCTTCATAAAGGACTAACAATAATATAGTTCAAACTCGCATTTGACGAAAATCGAACCTAAGACCTCTTACTTACATTTGAAGAGGAATACTAAATCGTATATAAGTGGCAGTTATATTAGTATTTTGTAGTGATTCGGAATTGATCAGAAACTCATGGTACCAGTAGCATCAGTTGCAGGGGTTTTCACACCAAGAAATATTATGGGGCTGTTTCAATGTTTGTTGTGGAGACAAATTAATGCTCATCAGGAGGTGAAAATTTGTGTGAGGTTGTTTAATCACATGATCGTTTAAGTGGCAAAGTACTACAATTACATAACCGAAACATTTTATTATTCAACGCTGGCACGTGATAAGAATATAACCCTACACAAGTTCTGACCTGCTTCACCATCCAGCGCAAACAAGAAGAGAGAGCTGAGAACTTACCATGGATTGGCTGCTGGGAGAGCCATAGTTGGGTTCGAAGCACACCTGTGAGAGTATTTGACCACGTACCAACCAAGTAGCGATGGCTCAAGAACTATATTGGGTAGAGGCCAAAATCATGATGGATGACTAAGGAGGTGGGGTCTGAGTGCTGGTTCCATCGACAACAAAAGGGACCCAATGGGTGTCACTTCTTGCTCTCCAATATTACTTATCATCATCAGAAGGGGCAAATCCTAACATCACAAAATCACATCTTTGCATCTTAATTAATTCTCACACCTCCACTCATTCATTCACACTCACACAACACACACAAAATGTAGACACAGTCTCACACTTTCAAAAGATCAGGTCCTTTAAGAGAAGGGAGATATCATTTGTGAGATCCATTTCACATTGAATTTTAATGATTTGAACGGTATATTTCATAAGTCTCGATTCATTGATCATCTTTCCAAAAATTCCGTTCAATTCGAAATTTTTTATTTATTTAATTGTCATGATGAAATTTCAAAGTTTCTTAAAAAATAGTATTCGTCGATTTCTTTAAACTCAATTAGATGCCTCAAGTATGAGGTGCAACTTCAAAAATAGACGGTTCGAATCGTTGAAGTTCGATTTGGTGTGAGCACGCGATAACCAATTCCCATTTTATGATAAAAAAAAAATCCCTTCCCTTAAAAAAATTGTTTAATGTTATAAACTTCTTATTTAAGTGTGAATGTGTAAATCCTAGATTAGATTTGATTCTAGTTATTCTTCCATATTAGGACTTGTATTCCTTGGAGGAGAAGGATTTCTTCTCTCTCTTATTACTATAAATAAAGGCACTGTGTAGGGCGAATAACACATCATCTACACAACCCTACAAACATATATATATATATATATATTTATATTCTCTCTGTGCCGCCGACCCCCTCTCCCTGTCAGCTAAATATAGGCCACAACACGTACTCCTACCGCTGCGCTTAGAAATTTGACATGGAAGTTTTCTGCAAACCAGTTCATCAATATCATAACGCAATCAGGTTTTTCAAAACAACGGTTTTTATCTCGATATTTTTGCAGCCCTGATAGCATGAACATTCACCATAATGCATGACCCAACTTTACGTTTTTCGAATTTTAGATTCTACATAAATTGTGTATACATTATATCCATAATTATTGAATTATGTGAATTTGATATTGCCATGAATTGCATCAAATTATATGTCCATGCATTGAATTATTTAATTAAATATGTATGCAATTGAATTAATTTATAATATGGAATTAAGAAAAAAATTATTAAAATTAGAGTTTCTCAAAACCCATCCCATCACCACCGCAAGCCTTCGGCTTCCGAGCCGCGCCGCTCCGCGTCAAGCCACCAGCCCTAGGAATGCAGCCTGAATGGTTGAGCCGAGCCGCGAGACCATAGAGCAGGATTTATGGGCTCCTGGTTTTGAAACCCAAAAAAACCCGACGCCTTCAATGGAGTCTTTATCATCACAGATGGGCCTACAACCTAACCTTGACTTTGGGTCACTGTCCTGACGGCTTGAAGCTCGTTCACCGATGTAGATTTATTGAGATTCCTTCGAATCTTGTCGGATTTTTTGAAATTTTGATTCGAATTTCTAGGGTTTTGGTTGAAACGTTGAGATTTCTTTATCTTCGTTCATATTCGTGATCCCCATTGACTCACGAACTGGCCCCGAGAATTTTTGTCCCAAAACACAGCCGCCTGAAGCGACGACGCTGGTCTTCTTCCCTAGCAAACGCACCCTGCTACGGCTAGGTTGTTTTTGGTCCCAGCCAGAGCCCAATTGGACCTTGATTTTGTCGGCCTAAAACTATTTTTTCCTTTTTGGGCTCGCCTGTAGCAGCCCAAACCATTAGCTCGGCCCAATTCAACACCAGCCCGTAGGGCTATGGTGTCCCCGTGCATAACAACCGCACTAGATCCCAGCCCGTAGCTGGTGAGTCGGTGCACCTGCACCGTGACACACCTGATCACATCTTCTCATAGCTATGAAGCTCCCATGTACCGCGATGCACATGATTGCGTCACCCAGTACATGTGTTCGGAACGCACCAAATCAGAACTTTTTTTTGGGTCTCTGTTTTTGGGCCTGATCAACCCATGCCCAACCCAGCCCAATTTCCTTGGGCCTGGAACTCATGGTTCCATTTTTCCCTAGCCCACCCGTGGGCTTTGGTCTATGTTTTTGGACCCCGAGGTTTAATTTCCTATTTTTTTAGACAATTAGGGTTTTATAATTTTTTCACCCACACTTATTTGGCCCGAAGTCCAAATAATTAATTCAATTATAATTCTAGACCTGAAGTTCTATTTGCATATTTCTGTATATATATTTGTGTTTGTCTGCAGGAACATATGAACTTGAAGTTCATAATTATTTTGAAACCCGAAGTTTCTAGAAACATGCCTTGTTTGAAAACCTGAAATTTTCCTTAAAAACATCACCCATGAAAACCTCAAGTTTTTTCATGAAAATTTAAACCAATACATGTCTATTAAAACCTGAATGTTCTACTCCTATGTGAATAGATTGATTTTTTTCTCCATTACACTAACCACATCTTGTCCATTTATTTTCTGATAGGAACATGTCGAATTTGAACAAACTCGACTTCACCGTTTTAGAGGTCTCTGGAAGAAACTACCTTAAGTGGGTCCAAGATGTGAAGCTCCACCTCTACGCAAAGAATTTGTGTCCTGCCATTGAAGATGAGACGGACAACCCGGTTGGCGAAGCTGAGAAAGCCATTGTCATGATCTTCATCCAAAGACATATTCATGATGCACTGCAAACCGAGTACCTTACTGAGGATGATCCACGAGCACTATGGGTTGCTTTGGTTGTTCGCTTTGATCACCAAAATGATATCTTCTTGCCTGAAGCAAGACATGACTGGCAACATTTGCGCTTAGAAGTTTGTCGAATGAATATAATTCTAACGTTTGTCGAATTTGATCACTTCTTAAGTTCTATAACGAGACATTGACCGAAGATGATCTTCTGGAGAATACCTATTTGACCTTCTCTGCTACTAATATTGTCATGCATCAACAATATAGGGCTTAGAAGTTCACTAAGTTTTCAGATTTTATCTCTGTTTTACTTCTCGCTGAAAAGCAGAATCAGCTGTTAATGAAAAATCATTAAGCTCCACCTACTGGGGCGATTGATGTGCCTCAAGCACATTATAGCACCAACAAATGCCCAAAACGCCAAAATAGGCGTGGTAGGGGCGGCCAAAAGCCACCCTATCAAGGTTAAAGGAGCCAAGGCTCATCTAAGGGAATCATGCAATATTGCACACAGCCATGTTGGTCCGCCTGAGGCCTGTTGCGACCCAACCTTATAGCGCATTTCAGTTGGTTACTGGATACGAACCCGACATATCGCATCTGCACGTTTTTGGTTATGCGGTCTATGTGCCAATTTCATCGCCCTTACATACAAAAATGGGGCCTCAGCGAAGGATGGGAATTTATGTCGGATATGATTCTCCTTTAATCATTCGTTACTTAGAACTTTTGACAGGTGATATGTTTACTGCTTATTTTGCGGATTGTCACTTCTATGAGACAGTCTTCCCGTTGTTAGGGGGATATAAGAACGTCAACGGTCCTGAAGAATGACGTGAATTATCGTGGACAACTCCCACTTTGTATCATTTAGATCCCCGCACCGCACATTCCGAGACTAAAATGTAACACATATTAGATCTTCAGAGCATAACTTAGAGCATGCCAGATGCTTTCACCGATCTAGTGCGAGTGACAAGATCACATATTCCAGCTGCGAATGTGCCTGCAAAGATGTATCTACCAAATGTACGACGAACTTCCCTCTTGGAGGCCCGGGACACCACTTTGGCCAAGCCACGTACATTAGCGTAGCCAATCATTTTCCCCTACACAAAAGCATGGCAGACCATTTGGTTCAAAGGATTTACACCCCCGGAAGAGGAAATACACGGCACAGGCACCTGAAGAGTCTACCGTGAGTCCGACTGTTACTTACTCAATCTATCAAACTCATGAGAAAATTCTAGATTATGGAACCGTCCTTGAAGAGACCAATCCACCTCCCGAGAATTGTGAGATTTCGATTCATTATGTTAGCTTAGATGATGTTTGGTGTAGAAATGAGGTGATCGTCGATGATGTATTAGCATATGCAGTAGTTACTGAGATCATGTTGTGCAATGACATTGAACCTCGTTTTGTTGATGAATGTTGACGTAGAACTGTCAAGCAGTCCAAGTAGAACTTGATTTGTTTGCGAAACATAAGGTGTTTGGACCTGTAGCTCATACTCTTCCACATATGAAGCCCGTTGGCTACAAGTGGGTTTTCGTTCAGAAACGTAATGAGAAAAATGAAATTATGCTTTACAAAGCTCGTCTTGTTGCGTAAGGCTTCTCACAACGCCCCAAGATTGACTATGACGAAACTTATTGACCCGTTATAGATGTGATTACTTTTCACTACCTTATCAGTTTGGTAATTTCTGAAAAATTGAGTATGCATCTAATGGACGTAGTAACTGCATATCTCTATGGGGATCTTGATATGAAAATTTATATGAAAATTCTCGAATGACTTATATTGACTGGATCAAATATTTCCAAACTCCGGAACATGCTCTCAATTCGACTGAGGCGTTCATTCTACAGTTTCAAGCAATCTAGAAGAATGTGGTATAACCGTATGAGTGAATATTTGACTAGTCAGGGATATGTGAACAACGAACTATGCTCTTGTGTGTTCATTAAGAAGTCATATTCTGATTTTAGGATTGTCGCAGTATATGTCGATGACATGAATCTCATCAGAACTCTTAAAGAGCTCACGATAACTGCTGCGCACCTGAAGTCGAAATTTGAGATGAAAGATCTAGGATATACTTGATATTGTCTCAGTCTCGAGACAGAGCACCGTTCGGATGTAATCTTAGTATATCAATCGAACTACACCTATAAGGTGTTGCGCCAGTTTAACGAGGATAAAACGAAGCCTTCAAGTACTCATTTGGTCGTTCGATCGCTAGATGCAAAACGAGATCCCTTCCATCCGAAGAAGGATGATGAAGAGATTTTGGAGCCTGAAGTTCCTTATCTAAGTACGATAGGCGCTTTGTTGTACTTAGCTCAATACACTAGACCTGACATTTCCTTCGATGTTAATCTTTTGGCAAGATACAGTAATACACCAACACGCAGACATTTGACTGGTATTAAAGACATTTTCCGTTACCTTAAGAGTACTACGGATCTGGGCTTGTTCTATCCCTACATATCCTCGAGTGATGTCGCACCCTCTTATCTCTAGTCAATTCTCGCCTTGTTGGTTATGCCGATGCAGGATACTTATCTAATCCGCACAATACGCGCTCTCAAACGGGTTATGTCTTTACCGTTAGAGGCATCACAATCTCTTGGAGGTCAACTAAACAGACCTTAGTTGCCACTTCGTTTAACCATGCTTAAATTCTCGCCCTACACAAAGAACCTCGGAAATGATTTTGGCTGAGAGCTGTTGTGGGCCATATTCAAAGCTCATGTGATCTTTACTCGGTCTTTGACATCCCAACGACGATCTATGAAGACAACGCAACATGCATCGAACAACTCAAGAAGGGTTACATCAAAGGAGACAACACCAAGCACATTACGCCGAAGTTCTCCTTCTCACATTAACAACAAGAGCATTAGAAGATTGAAGTTACTCAAATCCGTTCACAAGACAATCTGGCCAACCTCTTAACCAAAGCACTACCGAAGACGATGTTTCAGAAGCTTGTTCAAGGAATTGGTATGCGTAAACTTTCTAAGTTGTAACATTGCTAGTGCTTTTTGGAATTATGTGAAACTTAGGGGAGTATCCTGAAGTATACTTGGTTGATCTTAATGTACTCTTTTTCCCTACAATTAGGAGCATTTTTCCAACTAGATTTTTGCTACCTAACGAGGTTTTGACGAGGCACACACCTTGGGTTGATTATATCCCTAATGACTTCCCTTAGACGTTTCATTTGACTTTGCATTACTCACGCATTTTTCCTTAGCCTATGGATTTTGTCCCTACTTGGGTTTTTACCATAACCATAGGGTTTTTTGTGTGACTTACTTCCTTATGCAAGTTCCTACCTTATTTGAGAATAACGTATTCCCAGAATCAGTGCCGACGAGTCGACTTCCTCAACCTCTACATGATGCCAAATCTACTTGAGTATTTACACACTCAAGAGGGAGTGTTATAAACTTCTTATTTAAGTGTGATTGTGTAAATCCTATATTAGATTTGATTCTAGTTATTCTTCCCTATTAGGACTTGTATTCCTTGGAGGATAAGGAATTCTTCTATTTCTCTCTGTGCTGATGGCCCCCTCTAGGGGGAATAACATATCATCTACACAACCCTACAAATAGATCTCTCTTTCTATATCTCTCTGTGCCGCCGGCCCCCTCTCCCTGTCAATTAAATATAGGCCACAACATTTAAAGATTAGTTTGAATAATCAGTGATATTAATCACATTTCTGGCACGTACGGTGCCACATCTAACACATTCTCAATTTTGATCATCTTAATCATCTAATTAATCACACAACAACTTGATTCTCAATTGATGTGAAATAACTAAATTTATGTGGGTCCTTAACTAACATACATTATGTTCTAACTATTTTTATTTATTTTTGTTGGTGGGGAGCTTGATCCATGAAAATTAAGGAGGGAAAGTCAGTTATCCCATATTTGTCAATGCAAAATTCCCAATCAGAAGAATTTTCGTGAGTGCATGTCCTCGATTGTGTTAGTGATTAAAGATTCTTATTAATTTTATTGCACTCGAATTCATACATTTGTTCTCTCTTTAATGTAAAAACGAAAAAAAAAAATACTACTACTACTTGTAATCAAAGTATAGCAATCCTTAAAAAAAAAAGTTTTGGATATATTGCCTAAATATTTTCTTTTAGTGACATACGAATGAAAGATTGACAAGTGTCAAATTCGAAAGCATAAAATAAAATTCATCAGCGATCCGAAATCCAACAAAGAATAAAGAAAACTCAAAATTTTTATTGTGTTGTGGCGTATATTTAACTGAGGGGTGTGGCATGGAGAGAAAGTGAGTGGAGAATGGATAATAAGGAGAGAAACTTGCTTTCTAAGTAATACAAAGTCTATTAGGAAAGATCTTCTAGATCCCAAAGGATTCCTAATCTATCTCTACTTAGGATTTACACAATCACAATATGTATTAGAACATATGTCACAACACTCCCCTTTAGTGTGCAAATACTCAAGTAGATGGCGCATCTGATCTTCGGGTAAATGTAGAAGTAGTTTATGAAGTCATCTCGTCTAGTCAGCATAAGTAGCGAATGCTAGTCTCAAAACAAACGGAAGAATGCATGGGTGGTAAAACTCACAAAACCTCGCTATGGCAAAACCCAAGGTGGGACAAAAACCCTTAGCTAAAGGAGAAAAGTGAGAAGTTGCATTAAGTCAAAACTATACGTCATTGAGACGCAAGTAGAATGTACACAAGGGTATGACCAACCCAGGATGGGTGCCTCATCAAAACCTAGTCAAGTAGCAAAAACCCAGTGGGAAAAATGCTCACAATTGTAGGGAAAAAGAGTACATTAAAGTCAAGTGAGTATACTTCTGGATACTTCCCCTTAGTTTGACAGAACTTCCAAATGAAACTACAAGCATCGTAAATGAGAAAGTTACGTATACCAATTCCTCAGACAAGCTTCTGGAAAGTAGACTTCGACAATGAAGTCGTGTAGAGGTCGGCAAGGTTGTCTGGGATCGGACTACTTGACTTCAATCTTCTGATGCTCATGCTGATGTAAACATAATATGCTTGGCGTTGACCTGTTGGATGTATCATGATCTGGTCGATACATACGGCGTTGTCTTCATGGATCGTTGTTGGGACTCAACGATGAATGAAAATCGTATGGAGTTTGAATATGCTCAACAAGAGTTCTCAACCATATCTCTCACACGATGAGATACAGTGAGTCTTAGAATGATTCAAAGGTTTCGCAACAAAAGGTCTATATGGTTGACCTTCAAGATATTGCGGTGTTCCTTAATGGTAAAGGCATAACCATTCGGGAACTTACCTTGTGCGGTTAGATAGATAATCTAATTCAGCAAATCCCACAAGATAGGCATCATTTCGAAAATCAAGAGGGTGTGATATATTCCAAGATGCATAAGGATAGATAAGCCCAAATTCGTAGTAGCAGAAAAACGTCATTAACACCAAATTTGGTGGTGGCTTGTAGGCGTCATGCTGCTTTATGCCAAAAGATTATTAGTACATAAGATGTTTGATCTAGTGCATTGAGCTAAGTACAACAAACGCCAATTGTACTTAGATATTGTTGCCTCAGGTTCTAATATGGAACCTTATGCTCCATATCCTCTGTAAAGGTCTCATTTACATCTAGCGTACAGACGATCAGGGTATACTCGGACATCACACCTTATGGGTCTAGTTTACCATTAGAACTAGCTCAAAAATTTCAGGTGAAGGTAATGTTGAGTTTTTCCGAGATCATTTATCTTAAAGTCAAACTTTAGGTGTGAGTCAGTTTTCTCAACTCTAGCAATTTCAAATTTTGTACACGCAGGGGCATATATTCTAACTAATCAAATATTCACTTAGACATGTATACCACATTGCCCGGATAGTTCTGCATCCGTAAAGTGAAGGCCTCAATAGAACCAAGAGGGTGTTCTTATGATCTAGAACTATTTGAATTAGTGTATGTAAGTATTTTGGACACTCCATGTAGGTTTCGTATTAGGATCCCAGAGATACTACAACCACATTTGTAATGCTGCAATCAATCACATGGCATATGAGAGAAGCTTTGCACCACAATACGTCATATCGCACTATTTCATTCATCTCATTCACCATGGATTGATTCTTCTAGTTGACCAATCAGTTCTATGTTGACATTAATCAACGGAACGCGGTTCGTTATCTCCGTTTTATATCTGTAGTAACCATATAAATGAAGCATCATCTATGATAATCTCATTCCAATTCCATATCTCATCCAAACTAGTATACTGGACCAAGAAATTCAGGTCTCGGGAGTAATCCAGATTTAATCTCATGAGATGAAAAAGATTTGAGACAGTGATCGAGGGGGAGCATTCGTTCGTGCCACGTTGCTCCACTTTTGGGGAGGTGAATCCTTTGAACCGAGTTATCTGCCACGATTTTGGCGTATGACAGATTGATTGGCTAGCCGACAATGTACGAAGGTCAGCCACAGTAGTGGCATTCCTGTTTTCAGGACGAAGGTTCGTCGTACATGTGGTACATATTTTTGTAGGCACATTTTCAGCTGGTATATGTGATCTCATCACTTTTGCTATATCAAAGGAAGTGTCTGGTTATACTGTGACGATCTAGATTGGGATCGAAATGAGACATAGTGGGGACGTCTATGATAATTCGCGTCGTTCTTTAGGAACGTTACGTTCTTATCTCCCCTAACGACGGGAAGACTGTCTCCTAAAAGTGACAATCCGTAAAACGAGCGGTAAAGAGATCGTCTGTCAAAGGTTCTAAGTAACGAATATTAGAAGGAGAATCATAACCGACATAGATTTTCATCCTTCCCTGAAGACCTATTTTTTGTTGTACGTAAAGGCGGCACAAATGGCACATAGACTGCACAACCAAAGACGCACATATACAATTTGTCGGGTTCATATATAGTAACCAACTGACACGTGCTTTATAAGGTTAGGTCGTGACTGGCCTCAGGCGGACCAACATGGTTGCTTGCAATATTGCATAGCCTCAAGCAGAGATCGAGAATTTGGTACGTATGACCAATAATTGCGCAATCATTTGAAGGCATTTAATGAATGCTTCTGCTCGTTCGTTTTGGGTATGAACATGAGCAACTGGATGTTCAACTTCAAAACCCAACCGACATGCAATATCCATCGAAAGTTTTCAATGTAAATTCTCCAACTTATCTAATCAAATAGATTTGATTAGATAATCTGGGTGGTGAGCCCTGAGTTTATTAATCTGAGCCACTAGTGTGGAGAAGGCAGCTTATGAACAAGAGCCACACGTGTGACTGACGTGTATAAGCATCCACCAATACCATAAAGTATATAAATGGTCCACAAGGTGATTGAATTAGTCCACAAATGTCCCCTTGAATCCTTTGTAGAAAAGATAGAGATTGCTAAGGCATGATACGCTTCCAGGTATGATATCTTTACTTTTGGTAAGAAGATGCCTAAAAAGGTGCATCACAGATCATCCTAGATATCCTAAACGTACATCCACAATGAAAATTCCTTTGGGATCTCAGACTTCTGGCCAGCCACATAGTGGGCCTGAATAGGTATAATTCACTCGTTAGGCGTTCCATTTTCTCTAGAATACGCTTCTGGCTATATTTGTAGAAAGTGCAAGGGAGTTTTTACTCCATTTTCTACATTGGTTTCAATATGGTAATAGTGCTCTCGAATACCCTTAAAACTCAAAAAGGCGTTATGCCGGAGCGAAGTGAGTATAAGGCTTCCCTTTATAGTAAAATTAGTACCATTGGAGAATATAGAGCAGTGCCATGCCCCATAATTAGGTTGGATAAGCCTGAAAGGTTGTCAGGGGGTGATTAGGTGTGAAGTTAACATAAAACCAGACAGCTAACTTCCTCACAAAACATACCTAAGTATGAGTTAATCGTATTAGTCACATGTAGTAATTTTCGTTAATTAACTATTATTCGAGAATAATAGTGTCATCCAAACACCAATCTTAAATCCGAGAACAAATAAATTGTTCACAAAATAAGCCAAATACACAAAGGGGGTTCGGCCAATATGGTTTTCCATGTCAAAATTTCGCTCACCAAATGTGTTGGATGGAGCAAAATTAGTCTCACATATTGACTAAGGGAATGGTACTCCTTAATAACATTGGTAGGAGCACAAAAAAGTGCATGACCAATGATCTATTCCATCAAAATAGAATTAGATTCTGCAGGGTTGAGGTTCGGGAATATTATCCCTTATTCTTGAAGTTTTATGTCTTAGGTGCTAAGGATCATGCTTCGGGCGTGATACCACCTCTTGGCCTTAATTCTACCATATGTTGTAAAACAAACTAAAAATGAGATTGTGAGAGACATATAGATAGACCCAAACTTGGGTTCGGTAGGGTTTGTTCGGGAGCCCTCTGCCAAAGCAGAGCAATACCATTCGGTGCACCTATGTCGAAGCAGAGCATGCCTTTCTGTGTATCTCTATTAAAGCAGATCATGCATGTCGATGTGTTTGTACCATACTTGACCAATCCCGAAACTACCAAGCACCGGTCAACGTCATACCTTCAAAGACCCACTGAAGGGTTCATACTGAGCCACCCCTACCGAAGCACAAGAATTTCCCTCCAACCAGGAGATCAGTCATAGCACAACACATGTCAACATCAGAATAAAGCTTATAGAGCCCCACATCGACCGTAGAAAAAAGCTAGAGACTCTCCTCAACCATAAAAGAACACCATTTTCCTACAATTAATCCCTAATATTATTACTGTACTTAAGCTTGTCATTAGAACTCACTAATGATGATTATGCTTGAACCTATGTATTTGTGTAAACCCTTCACTATTAATGAGAACTCCTCTACTCCGTGGACGTAGCCAAACTTAGGGTGAACCATGTACATCTTGTGTTTGCTTCCATATCTTTATCTCTTTACATATTTATCCTCACTAGTGACCGGAGCAACCGAGCGAAGGTCACAAACTTGACACTTAATGTTGTTCCAAAGTCTTCATCGATTTTGTGCATCAATATTTAGCGCCATATGTGGGGAGAGACACTTATTCCTATTATCTTCAGCTTTATCAAGCTAGTTTCCATTGTTCGTACACTCTTATTTGACCAGGCATCCCTCTCCAACATGGGGAGCGAAGAAAGCCACAACACACAAATTAACACTCCCCTCGTGCCTAGTGTAAAGAAGCGAAGGAAAGAACGAAAAAAGTTTGCTTTTCAAGCTAAAGTCGAAAAGTTGGAAGCTCTTAACAACAAGATAGCAATGAAGAATGAAATCCTCTAGGAGCAGTATAAGAAGCTCTTCGAAATGCTCCATGAGGCTATGTATACTCAGTCACACGAACCCATTGCCCATATGGACATCAACCATCACCTGGGCCCCCCTAATATGGAGGGTCAGCGGCCTTTAACATGGATATTCCTGATGAGGAGAAACTTACTCATCAATGTATTGATCAACGTAAGACTTATCTCAACCTAACTGCTTCGACCCAAAGTAAGGGAAGTAGAAGGAGACACCTCATTGCAGAGGGAATGGAAGGATTAAATGCTGTTTATAGCGACTGTTGAGACTTCCTGAGGCAACATCGAGAAAACCCCATCCACATAAGCTCAAAGATCAATGACCTAAGGGTTTCCAAAATACTAGTTCATTTACCACATTTCATACTAGCTACCAATCCAGGGAAGGAATGACAAGTTCTGGAGGAACATAAGAATGTAAAAGACTCAAATGGCTACCAACAAGCATGCCCTAGAAGCCGGTATGGTAAGTCTATGGAAAAACCACCTGGCCTTGATCAAACTTCCCTACTTCCAAGAGGTGATGGAAACTTACAAAGGAAGGCTCCAGTAGTACATGACTTTAGTCAGGACCCCTTTATCTTGCAGCTCATTGAGGAAGTAAACAAGTTGAAGGCTGAACGTCAGGCCAAGATACCTGACTGGAATAAACCAAGGCCAATCCCTGAAGGAAATTTTATGAAAAACATGTTCATTTGAATAACATCATATAGCATGCAATTAACAATTAAAGGCGGAATCATGCTTTCATGCATTAAAAAACAAAACATCTACCATGAAATTCAAAGCCTAGTAGATTGGTGAACCTTGACTCAACTTAAAAACAACAATTTGTTAGTTGAGAAATATTTACCTTTGTAGATTCCTCTTTTCATATGCAAAGGATAATCACCCAAGAGATAGTGCCTTCATTCCTTGCTTCTTAGCTCCATGGATTTGGTTAGAAGAATAGGTTCTCCAAGTTCCCAAAATTGAGAACCTCTAAAGATTCTACACCAAGGTTGGATTGGAGAGTAAATGAGTGACCTTGAGGAAATAGAATTGCTAGACAATATCCCCCAAGGTGGTTGGCCTCTTAGAGAGAAATGGAAGCTTTGTGTTCTCACCAATTTTCTCTAAAATCAACAACTTTTGAATTTTAGGTTATAAAGTTCTTTATATAGTCACTTCTTTAAATGACCTAAAGAACCAAAAACCCTAATTCAACTTAAATGGATATGGGCTTTTGGGCCTTTGTGAATCTTTATTCATTAAGTTGTCATACAACTTAAGTCAATGGGCTTTGACGTTCGAAGCCCATTGGGCCTTAAGGTCCAAAACTATCCCGAGGTCTTTAACGAACTTATTCGTTTGATTAATTAACATATTAATTAATCCTTGCCATAAATAATTAAACCATTTAATTCATCTCATTTGTTTCTTCAATCTCCACCTTACTCGGTGTACGATACATTAGGTTCCTTTTAGCGAGGCAGTGGGCGATTAAAACCATTTTACATCGATTGTGAATTGAAACTTACTTTCAATTCTCCCTTTAGTGATTACACACGTTTAGGGCTTCCACAAACCATGAGTGACACCTAGCAGCATATCATGGCTACCCAAGCTAATCAGAAAAGGTACAGAACCTATTCAGTTTAGGATTACAAATGCAATACGGTCTTTCTCTAATCTAATACTCTTGACCACATTGTTTGGTTTGATAGTTTATTTATTCATGTCTACTATCAAATGTGATTCATTTGCATTTTATGATTACCTTGAATGTGATTTGGAACGCATTCCCCAATCTCATTCATACTCTGGCCAGAGATTTTAATCATATCATAGAGTATTCTCCCTCAAGCCAATTGAAGGTTAGAGATCCCTTGTTGCGCATTCACTTGTCTCCATGACTAAGTGGCTTAACCCCAATGATGCCGTGGACACCCCGATGGGGTGACTTTGACATAATCAAAGATCAAGGACTTAACCACAAGACAACAACTGTGATGCCTCAGGTCAAAGGACTAATTTGCATTATCCCAAACATGAGTTCTCATGTGACATGAGTATGAGAACTCCTCGTTGATCGTGTTCAGTGAACTCATTCTCTATTGAGCACCTACGTACTTGTCTTGATGTCACACACACCAATGACTCGAGACTAGTCACTCTCACTGAGAGAAGACATAGCACGTACTGATCTTAACGGACTGTCAATGCCCAATTGGCAATCCTATGATCAGGAATGTTTAGGATGTGTCTACGAAAGAATGGCCTTATTAATCTAACTTCATTAGATTGCATTCTCCCAATCACATATTCCTTGGACTTTATCGTTTAAGCATATAACATTTATATGAGACGTCTCAAACAATAATGTTTGCCCTTTATATGTAAACTACAGTAGTTTAACATGTGAAATATCCGTAAAGTATCATCATATGAATGGCTTTAGGGCACATTTCCAACAATCCCTCTAACAAGGAGGATCATTTGCACCGCACTACAACGAAAAACTAAATATAAGCTTGGGTTACAATCATATACTGGGAAGGAAGATCCAATTGAGCATATCCACGTCTTTGAATCTACCATGGCATACCGAAGACACAATGATAAGGAACGATGTCTTATATTCCCCTCAACTCTATATGGTGAAGCTCTCAATTAGTATTGTTGTCTTCAACCTAATATTGTGGATTCCTTTGCTAAGCTAAGAAGATTCTTCATGGCTCAACACATTTTCCAAGCTGATCGCTTACACTCCGCGGATGAGTTATACACCATTCGTCAAAAGTCGAACGAGTCATTGTGTGAAAATGTTGGTCACTTCAGTCACGAGTACTTTCGTTGTGCTGAGGCAGATGATAAAACTTCACTCAGAGCCTTTACGGTATGCATGCGTGAATGCTTCTTCAAGTACATAATCAATGTTAACACTGGGAAGACTTACTCTGAGGTGATGATACAATCTTACAATCATGCCTGTGTTGAGGCAATGACATACCAAGGGAACCCTCCTATGATTAACCCCTACCAACAAGTAGGGAGTGGAAGTCAAGTTCTACCAAGTGAGAGGTTTTGGCCATCCAGACACCCATTGTATCATCTCCTGCCTCACTTAGCTACCCATTAAGTCACCAAATGTATTCGTCTCTTGGCAAGAGAAAATATTTTTACTCTCAACAAGCTCATTACAACAAGAGGGATAAAGGTTCGTATCAAGACAACCATGGGTGAACGTACCTTCAATTATTATGACCATGGGGTCAAGCCTCACTCTTTCAAAATGAGGGACTAGGTGCTGAAGGAAATGCTTTTACACGAAGGCATACGCATTACAAATATTTTGACCTTCAACCGTTTGAGATCATTTGTAACACAAGCCATTCGGCAAATATTTAATGAAGAGGGAATTTAGACAACTTCGTCTGAGTCTTTTACATTCCTAGCATTGGAACACTTGGTCTATGCTGACCTACCTCTATACTCTAACTCAGAGCTTCAGCATGCATGTTTGACACAAAGTAAGTGAAACTAAGTGTTACAACCAACATGGTTCACATATCCAAACAATGGATTCCTTCATGCATAGCAAAACATTCATAAGCATCACTCATGTCAATCAACATAAACATCATACATTTCAATATATTAATACATAAGCTAACTAAGCTTCGAATGGGTGTTAACATGCATTTTTCCATTCGACACTTGCTACAATGTGCCTCGGCAACTTACCCTTATTCTCACCAACCAGGTGATGAAGGAACTCACCTTCGTATCACCAACCAAGTGATGAAGAGTACAACCCATACTCTAATATCCTTTGACAACTTGCCACTATTTCCACCAACCAAGTGATGAAGGCACTCATCTTTGTATCACCAACTAGGTGATGAAGAGTACAACCGGTACTCTAAGAAACAATTTTGAGTTTCAGCAACTTGCCACTCTTCTTATCAATCAGGTTATGAAGGAACTCACATTCGTATCACCAACCAGATGATGAAGAGCACAACCAGTGCTCTAATAAACAATGCTGAGATTCGACAACTTGCCATTCTTCTTACCAACCAGGTGGTGGAAGATACAACTAGTACTTTAATAAACATTTTTGCCTCGGCAACTCATCACTGTTTTCACAAAACGGATGATGAAAGAACTTACCTTCTTTTCACCAACTAGGGAATAACAGTACATCCTGCACATGTGGATTCTTAACATTCATAAGCAGTTGAAAATTTTCAAGCCTTACAACTCGGAAAAGGCATATACAAACTCAACAAAGCCTTCCACACTCTTGCTCAATAATGTGGAAGCAAAATTGTATTATATGGTTTAATAAACCTTCAACAACTACAACACATAGATTGTCTTCTACACTATTGCTCAAGAGTGTGGAAGCAAAATCGTATTATATGGTTTAACAAACCTCTAACAAATACAACATGTAAAATGCCTTCTACACTCTTGCTCAAGAGTGGGGAAGCAAAATCTATTTATATGGTTCCTCCGAACTTTCAACTACTACAACATGTAGATTGCTGCCTTCCACACTCTTGCTCAAGAGTGTGGAAGCAAAATTTATATATGTGGTCTCTCCCACATTTTCTTGTCCCTAGTTCAAAAATAAAAAATAAAAAATAACTGCAAAAAATAAAAATCTGCCAAAAATAAAAAGTACGCCAAAAATAAAAAAAAAATCAGAAATTATTTCGATAATTAATAATTATTTAATTAATTGTTAATTGTTAATTAAGCAAATAATTAATTATTAATTATGACATGTGGAGAAGGCCAACAAAGCTTCGAACCATAAGAGATAACTACAACATGTAGATTGTCTTCCATACTCTTTCTCAAGAGTGTGGAAGCAAAATCAACTTATGAAGTCCTATAAAGAGCTTCCCACACCCTTGAAGGGAGAGAGCTTCCCACACCTAAGGGAGAGAGCTTCCCACACCCAAGGGTATGAGCTTCCCACACCTAAGGGTACGAACTTCCCACACACTTGAAGGGAGAGAGCTTCCCATACCCAAGGGAGAGAGCTTCTCACACCCAAGGGAGAGAGCTTCCCACACCCTTGAAGGGAGAGAGCTTCCCACACCCAAAGGTATGAGCTTCCCACACCCAAGGGAGAGAGATTCCCATACCCTTGAAGGGAGAAAGCTTCCCACACCCAAAGGTATGAGCTTCCCACACCCTTGAAGGGAGAGAGCTTTCCACACCTAAGGGAGATATCTTCCCTCACCCAAGGGTATGAGCTCCCCATACACTTGAAGGGAGAAAGATTCACACTTTGCGAGCTACACAAAAATTCAAAAAGCCTTCAAGAGTGTGGAAGCAAAATCTATTTATGTGCTTCAAAAAAGCTTTAACCGAATGCTTTAACAAAAAAATTCAAAAAGCCTTCCACACTCTTCTTCAATAGTGTGGAAGCAAAATCTATTTGTGCTTTAAAAAAGCTTCAACCAAAAAGCTTTAACAAAAAATTCAAAAAGCCTTCCACACTCTTGAAGAAGAGTGTGGAAGCAAAATCTATTTATGTGCTTTTAACTGAAAGCTTCAACAAATAATTTCAACAAAGCCTTCCACATTATTCCTAAAGAGTGTGGAAGCAAAACCTATTTATATAGTTTGTCTCACATTAGATCACTCAAGCTATACCCATACAGAAGAAAAATCTATTTATGGACTGTAGGTCTAACTAGAAAAAAAAATAGGCTGAAAGCCCAAAAAAAATTGGAGAATGAGCCCAAGCCCATAATTGGTTGCTAGGCAGGCTGTTGATGCAGCATGACTAAAAAAAATAAAAACGGCCTGCGAGGTCCTAAGCCCAAAATTGGAGCTGAGGACATTTGTTGTTGTTGTTGTTGGTTTTTTTTTTTTTTTTTTTTTGAAATAAAACAAATGGCCCAAAACAGAGGCCCAAAAACTGAAGGACACTCTGTTTAAGCCTAAGACAGTGCGTTGGGCACCGAGATGAGGCCCAAGTCCTCGGGTCGGATTATGGACATCCCAGCAAAACCTGGGTGTGTTGTTGTCGATGAAACCATGCACATCGCTATAGGCGGCGACGAGTTCCGAGCAAAATCGAACAGGTTTTCGATGGGGAAGGTTCCAAATATCTGAGGAGTGAGAAATCTCAAACTCCGCGGAGATTTCGAAGGAAAACTTGAAGCTCTCGGAGAGGAGATCGAACAAGATCTAGCCATCGGCTTTCACCACTGTGACGACTTCAGGTCATCAGAAAATCATGAGTCTCACTTGGAAAAGACTGCAGGTCGTCTATGTTGTCAGAGATCATATATCTTGACAAAAAATTGCACAAAGACGATGAGGTCGACGGAGAAGACGACATGAACGACATGTGGTTCAGGACCTTTGTGTATGGCTTAGCGCTAGCTTCGGCTCAGCGGCTCTAGCACAAGCTGCATGCTCAAGCTAGGGATTTGTAGATCAGGCCCAGTCTAAAGTAGACTAGGGCATCTAAGCCCATTACGAGGTCTAGGGTTTCAACATCCCTTTTTTTCTTTATTCACACATATTTAATTCACATAATAGCAATATTATGATTATAATGCATATACAATTTAAGTAGAATCTAAAATTCGTAAAACGTAAAGTTGGTTCATGCATTATGGTGAAGGTTCATGCAATCAAGGTTGAAAAAATATCGAGATAAACACTGTTGTTTTAGAAGAACCTGGATTACGTGATGCATATTGTGAACGAGTTTGTAGGAGTTCTTTCTTCGGGTTTCAGCTTTCCATCTTCAAAGTTTGTATCACGTTCAACACAAACAAAATTTAAAATTGAATCAATAAAAGTATATAAATTCAATAAAATCAAAATTTAATTAATTAAGAATAATTGAAACGTAATACTCCCCTGAATGAAGAATAAGCACGTCATATTCCTTAGCACAGCAGAGGAGCGTGCTGATAACGTGTTGTGACCTATATTTAACTGAGGGGTGCGGCATGGAGAGAAAGAGAGTGGAGAATGGACTTGAGGAATTGTGGGTTAATTCCCCAGTCCTTGTGCCTTTATTTATAGTAATAAAAATGAAAGAAACTTGCTCTCCAAGTAATACAAAGTCTATTAGGAAAGATCTTCTAGATCCCAAAGGATTCCTAATCTATCTCTACTTAGGATTTACACAATCACAATATGTATTAGAACATATATCACAACATATTGATAATATGCAAACTGATAAATACATTTATATAAGTTGGCTAAAATAGAAAACATAAAACCCCTAATTCCCATCACATTCATATACAACAACTAACCTTATAACCTGTGAATTACCAATTCTTTAATTATTTTTCTTAATTAAACGTAATTTCCCCCTGTAATTTTTATGCATCTCAAATAATCAAATCTTAAGCTACATCATTAACGCCTTTGAACACTCTCTATGTAAGATAGCTTAGTTCTCCCCTCTTTTTTTAATATTTTTTTAAGGGGAACAATTAGTGGCAAGTCACGATTATTCACCATTTCAGGCCCGGAGGTCTCCCCTCAGTATTTCTATTTTGGTTTTGAATCTTTTTTAGTACAAATTATATTCTACACTGATTTACATTGAAATGAAAGAGAAAAGTTAAAAAACAGAACACAATAAAGTCATAATAACCAAGTAAATTCACCACTTTATATTTATAACATAAAACCACATAAATCTATCACACGCATCAACATGCCAGACTTAATATTTCCATAACCCCAACAAAAAAGAAAAAGAAAATCATTATTCACTCTTTAATTAAACTCAACTTTATACCCTTAGTTTGCTCATGTCCACGTAATTTGAGCGTCCTCAAGAGATGTGCCTGCAAATGAACTAATCTTCTTCATTGACTTTTCCTCCTTTGTTCAATATGTCAAAAAAACTACCAGATATGTACCCTATGTATAAGAAAAATAACAATCTCTTTAAAATTAAGAGAATAAAATATGCAACTGTTGCTTATTTAGTTATTTAACCGTTAGTTGCAAACTTACAAAATGTAAAATTAATCAACACACACACACACACACTTTCTTTGTGAAGTACATGAGACTCCACTTGTAATTTGGTAGCAAAAATGATATCCAATTCATATTTTCCTTTGCAATTACAAGGAACAGGACTAGAGATAATCTAGAGATCTAGACTAAAATCCAATCAACTAATCTCTGTTGCTTGCAAAGTTGTTGCAGACAACGACCCAACAAAATTTCTCAACGTTGAAGCATGGATTACTATACAAGGCAATATTTCCTGCCGGCAAGCACCATATTTTTGTCCAGAATTGCTAAAAGTTTAGCAAACCTTGTGACTACCCAAAACCATCATCCTAAAATATCTCACAATTTCTAGCTAGATTTGTCAATTGAGGCCCCCATATGATAGATGTTCAGCACCTTACCATAAAATTTAATTTTCTTGGTTTTTCTGAATAATTTATTGAATCCCACAACCACTCATGTAATATTTTTCTAAGTATCAATTAAAGAATTTATTAAATGCCATTGCCGCTCCAAAAAAGTCATCCTCAAAATATGATGTACTTCGACTCATCAATGCACAATTAATTTTTTTTAATTAAATACGTCGTATATATAGGGCATCATACCATCATTGTATTTGTCACTGCGATTTGTAGAATATGAAAGCCATGGAACATGGAGGGTACTTGGTTATTATTGTTCTCCATGTGACTGTTAGAAGATGTATAGCTAGCTAGGGTACGTTGAGTCAATGGCAAAGAGATGATGTTACCATGCATATATGTATATACAAATAGTGGTATATCAAGTCAATTTTTCCTCTCTTGGTTAGGGTAAGCCTAACTTGACCTTTATCCTTTGTAAGTGGAAAAAGAGTAAACTTACATGTGCACATAGTACTTTCATGTCTGACCCGTGATCGTCAGGCTATCTCTTATTTTGATATGAATGACTAGTGCAAGAAGCTTAAACAAAATAAGCTACAATCACCCTTCAGACAATACTTAGCTAGCTAACCTATCTATTTCGATGTTTGCATATACTTTTCTTCGCTGTAGTATGATTGAATCATGAGTATGCTTGCATATACTCTTTTTTCGACCAAAAAAAAAATTGTACGAATTAGTAGGTATTTAATTAAATAATAAAGATCATTAATTGGTTTCAATTGAAATTTTACTATTAGCGGCAATACTTAACTTCAGGATAATGTAGTAATCACAAAATTATGCTTTCACATATCCCTTGACCATGTAGGAAACGTCTTGCCGCTAATAGTAAAATTTCAATTGAAACCAATTAATGGAAGTTTTGATTGAAAGTATAGGGAGAGGAAAGTTACAATTAATGGTGCACATGTTATGGAAGTTACTACAATGTGATGAAAGTTACAATAGGGAGAGGAAAAGTAGGATGTGCAGAAGACATAAACTGAATGAGTATGTAGAGTTTTGATTCATGTATCACCCATGTAGTGCAATGTTACAAGCCATAAAACATATATATCTTTAGTATAGGGGCGTAAGTTGGATTAGAAGTTTTGATTCCAAACTAAAACATATTGATTTTGAAGCAGCAAAGACCAGATCAAGAGAAGCGATTAGACTCGGATCTCTGGATAAGAGAAGCATTAATCTCGGATCAAAACTCGGACCTTATAGTCTATACAGTTTGATCAACACGGTCAAAATGACCTACATGATCTGGATCAGATCGTCTAAGGTACTATCAGAATAAGTCAATCTAATAGCACCTGAACGGTAGACAAGATGTCCACAAAGATCTGTTGCGACAAAAAAGAATTTGAGGCGTCGTCATCATCATCATCTGATCTTGCTAGGTTTGGTAGGTTTATAGGATAATTATATTTTTGTCCCCTCACGTGCGAGGTACATGTGTTTTTTAACAATCTTTTACTAATTGTCTTGAATTGGCAAACGAATGTAAACACAAATATCAATTTGGCCAAATTGAAAACACGAAGACTTAAATTAACACAGAAACTATTTTGACATTTAAGTCTTTATTCTTTATTAATATAAATTAAAAGTGGAACATAAATTAGTCATCCACCTTTATTATAAGGGAACTTTAACGAAAAACTCTTCACTTTAACGAAAAACCATATTTTTACACTAAAAATTCAATCTTGGTACTATTCAGTTTACCCTTTATTTTGTCCTTATCGTTAAAACTTAAAGTTTTCAAACTATTTTCATTAGTTTTCCTTTATTATAATTCTATAAAAAATTCTCCCAAAACTCAAGTGTATAAAAATGTCTCCCAAAAATCAGGGTCCAATACTAAATCATAGATAGTGACTATATATGATCTAGTTAAAACTATTTTATGTATAAAAAAAATTGTACAAACACGCATATGGTCCAATATTCTAGTGGATATGATGTTGAGTTTCTACTCATACGTCCTGAGTTCAAAATTCCCCCCCTTTCCCTAAATTATTGTAATAGTTTCATGCCCTTCCCCCTTCCCTTAATATATTAAATTTAACACAATTGGTGTTCCATATATTATACAAAGTTTATCACCATCATTTGGAGTTTTTCAATTGGGTAGCTTAAAGAGATCATCAATATTCGGGACAACCTATTAAGTTAGAATGTGACCATCTACCCAATTGATAGTGGGTAAACAAGAACTTAATATAAGAATATATATGTATTCTTTGTGGGATATCCCAACACATCTTTTTATGTGTAGCATTTATTGTGACTAGCGTGTGGACATATAACCTGACCATGATACATTTTAGCATCTGAAGGTGTCCAAAATAAATTGGTAATACGTGAAAAGTCAAGATCTTATAAGAGGCAATAGAGGACTAGGTTGGCCCTTTTAGACAGATAGAGATAACATTGATTTACTGATCTAATGAAAGACTTGCATCTCTAACGTGTGATGCTCTCAACATGAAGGTGTATGATGATGAAGATATAAAGCTTTTTACATGATTATAAATGTGAGGATAAGGGTTGCCGGTGCCAAACATGTTTATACTATTACGATGATGAGATCGGGCATAATTCCACATTAAAGGCCTAATTTCCTCCTTCCCCTCTAACAGACTTGGGCAAAGTCACAATTGCATGACCTCTCACATGTGAAACAAAAGTGGCTAGCCTCTGTTAGTTAGCATATTATAACTCATATCACACGTAATCGCATAAGTTGGGTAGAGCATACCAAATTCTGCAAAGTGCATGCGTGAGAGAGCTCCACACAACATGCAAAAACATTGGCCCTTAAGAATTGATCTTAATCACATTTTCTTTTGTAACACATCATTATCAAACTGAAATTAAAATGATGGATTTATCTAGCTAGCTAGCTTGTGGGTTTGCGTTTCTAAGTTGGTCACATACGAAAGCATGGAATGGATATGGATTCGTAGCTTTCTTTGATTACAAGATTCCTCTGTGCACTGCATTCATGCATCAGCCTTTACCTGGCCTAAGTGACTTGTAGTGACCAACTTTCGACCACCTTTCACAAACCTTCTATAAATTCTCATGAATTACAACATTTTTAACCATGGGGTTGGATTTTTTTACTTGGTTGATTTGTGACGTGCACTTTGTCATCTTTAAATTGCTTGTCACACTCACATACATAAATGCAAATGCAAGCAAGCTAGATAGTGTAATTGTGATTGAACTGGAACCATCAAATTATAGTCAAAGATATACATGTGGTCGATGTCAGTAAAACTATATAGATCGACCAAAAGTATCATGAATCTCCAAACCAGAACGAAAGGTCATGAATGTTTATCCGATTTGTATATACATAGCTGGGTTTTCTCTGCACGAGATTATAGCCACCAAATGAAGCTTACGCAAAAGATAATTGTCATAGACAGAGATATAATTGCATTTATATTCTATGAACCTAAATAGTAATGATAAAATATAGGGATGTTTAGTCACTATTTTGTCTCGTCGATCAGGTGTTGGAGATTGGTACCCCGTACCATCCAGTCACTCCCGGTTAAAAATCAACAATATGTACGTTTAATTTCTAGAAATAGCCTGCAATATTGGAAGCTCACAAAAACCCCAAGTTCTCTCAAGATTTATCAGTATAATTTAGCATTCACCATGCAACGACAGAAATTATGGCTGCCCTAATTTTTTAAAAAATTTTGAGCCAGCAGGAAATTAATGTCCTGATGATTTCTTATGATCTAAGCGATACAAGTATCTCGCAGATTTCGGTTTAGTGTGCTCCGGATCTGCTTTGCACCTAAGTTCTAATCCACTTTTATAATTTAGATTAACGTAGTGTTAAACAACCGTTTGCATTAAAGAAAAAACCGGTAGAAGTATTTTTGGAAATATAGCTGGCACTTCCAGCACTGTGATCTTAGAATAAAAGACATATATGCGTTCATTCTTACAAACCCTTGTGGACTGGAATTTTACTTTGCGTTTTCTTTTTTGCTCCATAAAATCTGTCAATCTGAAGAGGAGAAACAAAAGAGAAAGAATATACATATTGGAAAAAATCAAAAAAATGCATAACCAAAAGACTCTTGTCAAGATTCCATCTTCTACTAATTAGTGATGTATTTATAAAAACCTAACTCTGAACAAACAAGAAAACAATTGCAAACCCTAAAAAATAAAAATAAAATAATTATTAATATTTATCCTAGTTGCTATAAAACCTTAAGCCATTAAATACTAGAAATAGTCAAACATAAAAATCAACCAAATTACTAATTTGATCACTTTTCCAACAATGTGTGTGTGTGTATATATATATATATATATTTCACACAAGGAGGGTGTGTGTGGTAATAATAAGTCAAGAAGCATAGCTTAACAAAACTAATCAAGGTTGTGTTAGGTGGCTAGATCTTGCTTAGCCTCATACGTAGTATGAGACAAATTATGAGTTAGGGCCGGGTTGCTTTCCCTAATTGTCATTTTTAAGCCAAATTGAAAATATTGGTTGCGAAGTACAATCACTTGCCAAATTTTCTATGAGGACAGCATGATAGGCCACTTTCATGAGCAAAGATAGTATGATCAAATAGATGTGAAAAGCCTCTCCACGTTGAACGTCATCGATGTACCTTTCAAGCTGATCCTAAATGTTATCTTCTTATGCATACAAATTTAGTCAGCATTTTCCTTCTCTCTGTGAATGTGAAACTTTTGAATTGCTTGTGGTTTGAGTACTTTACTTTCATCAAAGATCTATATATCCGGTTCCTCGGCCTTAAAAAGTACAAATACAAACATCTCATATAACGAAATAGAGGATTAATTAAAGTTTATTTTTGTTAATTTTTCACCCATCTATCCATATTTGTTTAGGGCAAAGATGTGTTATAATACTGATATACATATATCAAAATAAATTGGGAGTATTTGCAAATTCCGTTTAAGGCCTTGCCACCAAATGAGAATTGAAAAAGAAATAAACATGGTTAATGTTAAATTAGTATCTTCAAGGTTCATAAAACATATACAAAGAAATGAAAAAAATTGATCACTTTCTTCATGTAATACCCGTTAATAGTTTAATTAATCGTATCAAAATCAAATCACTTATGTTTAACATTAACATTTGCAACATCAAAAAACACTAACATGACCTATTTGCTATATATTGGTGTTAGCAGCTGGCCGTGTCGTAGACAAGTTCGTGCTAGTCATTGTCTACACTAAACAGCTAATTAACGTTTTGAGTTTGAGCTACGATATCATGCCATCCATGTGAATGATTGTTCTCCTAATTTAAACTATAACATCAAGTGGAGGGTGGAGTGCGTCACCAATAACACATTTTAGTGCTTGAGTGTGTAAAGATTAAGTGTATCAACACTAAAGATAGAGTCAAGAAGAAAGTCAAGATGGTCATAAGTATTTCGAAGTCTAAGTTAGCAGAACAAGTTTCTTGACCCAAGCTTACAAGTAGTTTGAATCTGGTGTGCCAAAGATATGGTTTAGAACATATCTAGGAAGATCACTGAATATGATTAGAACTCAATTAGACATAAGTTGCAAGGGGAAGCACCAAGACAGACAAAGTCCATGCATGACTAGGATGAATAGCTGCTTAGGGGATAAAAATACGTCCAATTGACAGAAACCTCCAATAAAACTGGATATAACTTGGGATATAACTTGGTTTTCCGGTCGAAGATAGAGACCTATCTACCAAGGTTATCCACCACTTGCATTATTTCTTTCCAAAGAACAATTTTCATTTCTGTAATTAAAATATGGTGGAATTCTCGCTTATACTAGTCTACTCTTTTCCCTTGCGGCCCACGCGTGTACATGTCCCTCAAGCTGGAGTGGGCTACTCTTGCCTTTTTCTACCGTTTCGGTGGGCTAACAATGAGTGACAAATAATCAAGCGGATCCATAATAATTCAGGATCTGGGCCCAAAATGATAATGAGGTGAGGGCATCAAGGCTTAGCCCACATGACAAGCCCTAGTTATTAGGTTATGAAATAATTTCAAGTAATTGCTGGCGAACTCAGATGAGTGTGGAGTTTTAACAGAAAACCCTGGCAATACTCTTTTCTTAATATAGAAAAAGTGTCGTGGTAAGAATTATAGCACAAGTGTGATTTTATAGTTTCGGGTAGATTGTATTTAGGATTCCTATGTCATATAGAAGATTTTGGGCTTTCTTACTTGTAGGGAAAATAAGCATGTAACATTTCATACATCTCTCTTTTCTCTCTCTGTGCCACCGCACTCTCTCTCTCTCATTCAGTTAAATTTAGGCCACAACAAAAATAATATTGTTATCAAAGCATGAAATTCAGTATCTTCAATAGCTTAGAAATATTATAACAAGGTGGATCTGGAGAAAGTGTCATCAACGTGTTTATAAGTAGTAATGGACTGAAGTGCTTCTAAATGAGCAATTCCAAACAGGCCCTTAAACTTTCAACTAAGTTTCTTCATGAAGCATTGTGCCGTTTAAAATAATATTTTGTATTTTTAATGAATAAATTCAACGTATTTATAACAAAAGCACTTCTAGCATAAGCACTAATAGACAATAGTGTCTTTTGAAAAACTTTTGAAATTACAAAAATACCTCATACCACTCCTCTAGTCGTAGACTAATTATGTCTTGGTCGACATTGATTTTTAAGGCAACAACTCTATCGTCTTAGACCTAAATAAACTAAGTGATGGATTGTCATGGTACACTAGAAGAAAAAAGGTCATCTACCACGGTGGATGCCCATTGTAGATCGAAATCCACCAGGGAGAGTCTGCCCGTTAGTATTCTGGATCCGATAATTATGCATGTTTTCAACTCATTACCTCCCAAGTCCAGATCCTCCTTCAATAGTTTAAATGAATCTAGAGTAGATTATACCATCATTTGAAAAGATAAATTTCCAAAAAATGTATATGACTTGATCCAACCGATAAAATCATTAGAAACACTTCTTCTTTTGGGAGGACCATAACACTTCTATTCATTTGGGAGGACCATATATAGGTTAACTTTTCTAAATGCTTTGGGACTTTAAGGTCGCGATCAAATGAGTCTGCTTGAATCAATACCCTTCTTTCCATACGAACATAGAAAGACACAAAAGCATATGCGTACAATGCATTTTTTAAACTTATTTAATTTTTGTATATTTGTAAGATGCATGGAGAGCAAATTAGGGAGAGATTTTTCAGCCTGATCAAAACAGAGTTGTACGTTAAATGTTATTATATAACTAGAAGAAAATTTTATTTTTTCAAATGATCATCCATTTAAGGAAAACTAATGAAAAGGGTTTGAAAACTTTGAGTTTTAACGATAAAGACAAAATAAAGGGTAAAGTGAATAGTACCATGTTTGACTTTTTAGTGTAAAAATATGATTTTTCATTAAATTGAACAGTACGCGGACTTTTCGTTAAATCCCCCTTTATATAATAACATATGATGTACAACTTCGTATTCCGAGCACATTGAAAAATCTTTCGCAAAGCAGGGCCGAGTCATCTTTTCCATGCAACGTACGAACACGCCACCAAGTTCCTCTATATTGTAGAAACTTGCACGATTAAAACTGTTCTACTCATAGCTTTGAATCAAAAGCATTAAAGGAAAAAGGTATACAGAAAAGTCAAGGTGTCACATTGACCACACGTGCAAGCAAAGAATCAAATAATCAACGGTCAAATGGTCAATACAAATCTAAAGAGTGGACACCTTTTTTTGGAAGAGGAATATGATTGGCATCTGATGGGAATGATCCCAAAGTAATTAAGTACAGTTGTTCTTGGAAGATATCCAACCTTTCAAAGTAATTAAGGATTTAGCCAATAGCCATGCCCTAGAACTTGACGAATGGAAGTTTCTCTCCTTTCTTTTGATTCATCATCACTTTCATGCGAATCTCCCATAATTTCACAAGTTAGTCCATCTTTGTTCAATAGCAGGCAAACTAATTCAATGGGTCACATAAGTAAAATCATGATCTATAGATATTTGAGTAGGCAAACTTTATCTACTCTCAACATAAATAATGTTGCCTATTTCAAAGTGAATGGGTATATCGAGCTCACATCACTTTTAAAAATAAATAAAAAATTCTATGTGGTTCCTAAATAACGTTAGGTGGACAAAGAAGTCAACTGGTGTAGAATGTCCACAAAACATAGCTATGCGTCCTTGAGCTTGTGCGTTTTTTGCACATGCATTGCAGAAAATACATCCTTAATTAAAAAAAAACATTTATATTACAAAAAGTTGACAACTACTTCTCATGGTAGTCTCTCAGTTCCAACATTGATCAACGTGTTCCATGCATTAATGTTGTCCTTCCATTTGAATTCCATCCAAATCTTTGTTAGGTTCAAATGTTTGTTAGTTTGCTAATATAGCTCATGAGTGGAGCCGACTAATCCAATTTGTTTTTCGCCATGTGGATTCTAAAGAAAAAATCAATTTTTCTAAGGACTAGACGAGGAAGAGAGATGGGGGTGGGGTGGGCGTAAAAGGTTCGAAGGGTTGCAAGGGTGACGGGTCAAAAGTTTGAAGGGTTGATGAGGAGGGGGTGGAGGGATGAGGATCCTCTTTGTGGGGATCTTAAGGATCCTCACATCATGACCGTTCATCGTACATCGTGCAGTCAGTTTTCGTTAAATACTATTTGTGTTTAATTTTAAATAAATAAATTCAAAATGATTTCTGACCGCACGATGTACGATAAACGATTAGGATGTAAGGATCCCTAAAATCCCCACAACTTGGATCCGGATGGGATCCATCTCCGGGGTGGAGGATCAAAGGGTCCAACAGGAGGGCGTGGGTCGACTAGTTGAACGATCGATGGGGTGGCTGCCTGGCTGGGTGGCGCGGATCTGGAGCATAGGTAGTGGCTAAGAGGCTTGGCCCTTGGATTAGGTGGGAAAGATGGTGCGAAAGAAACTCCTTTTTGCAGTGCGTATTCTTTATCATTAGCGTCCGAGTTTGGTAAAGAATACGCACTGCGAAAAAGAGTTTCTTTCTTCTGATGAGGAACTACTTGCCCTACAACTTTCCCTCATTCAATGAAGGGGTGGTCCCTCAAGTCTCAACGTGGCAAATTACACCAGAGCAAATTAGAGGGTTCACTTGGCCTTCTTATTGTTTGTACACGTTTTACCTTTTGCAATCTGCAAGAAGCTTTATTTGAAGTGCCACCTGTATGCATGTTCTACAAGACAATAAGTTCTAGCTAGGTAACAGGTTGAGATCTAGAGAGCAGACGAATTAAGTAAATCTATTATGTTATATAAATAAATGCCTATTACAATTAAAATTATAATTCAAAAGTCTCATAATTCTAATTCAATAACCAATTAATTCGTTAATTAAAAAAACTTAATTACCTAATTAATTAATTTTAAAAAAATATACTTGCGCCTAGTGTGCTACCTAAACCGTCTAAAACCAACTAGACCGCCTAGTAGGACACTGCCTATATGTAACTTGCATGTCTCGTCTAGTGCATACAAGAAAAACTCAATGCATATGAATAACTAGCCAACTTTTAGAAGCAATTCCAAATTGGTCTTAATCATTTAAAACATTTCAAATAACTGCCGAATGTTTTAAAAGTTGGACATCCGATAGGTCATCAATGCTAAATGATAACTAGAACAAGTATTAGAGTGGGATTTCACTCTCATGTCTTTATAGAGCTCCAAATCAATTGCTTTTAACTAGAGAGACAGTTAGTGTTTAAAACTTGGTGAAGAGGGTCCATTATGGGAATTATTATTTTATTATTTTATTTTTTGAAATCGGTCCATTATGGGATTTAATCTGTATAGATGACGTATTAGTGAAAATTATATTCAGTATTAGTTCACACCATGATTTAACATTAATGACATCATCAGTTAACAGTAATAACATCATCACTTAATGATGGTAACCTAACAAGTGTTCAATTTTCAAAACGTAAGATAGTTATTTGGAATGTTTCAAAAGGTTATGAACAATTAAGAATGACCTCTAAAGGTTGGGCAGTTACTTGTACTTAACCCTATACAATAAGCTTTTTAACCAAATATTTTTATTAAATTTATATAAACTACAGAGACGAATATTGAAATTTGAATGTACATTAAACTGTTTGTGATGGAAATGCATTAAAAAGTTCAATCCACAATTATCTTTTAAGCCTTGTGTTAATCGCATTATGCATAGTCTTTTTTAAGGTACAGTCTAATCCATCTTGTCCTCACTTGAGATTTGGAAAGGATGTAATTTATTCAAAGATAAGAGATAAGGGTCATCACTCACAGAATTGAATGGTAAGTAGCCAGTTTTTTTCAGACAGGTGGCAAACATTCTAAATCTAACGGCAGTGGATTTGTTGCCAAAACAAGCAAACAAGAAGGGGCAGTAGTCATCCTTTAATTTGATGCTATCCATTTCTCTGGACTGCTATTCGTTAAGAACAAAAAGAATTCCTTCAGCATATTGTTAGACCTAAATCTCCATTGAAGCGACGAATGTCAATGTCATCACTTAATCAGAGTTGGAGACCTAAATGCTCTTTGAACAATGATTCCAAATGTACCATTCTAGCCCCCTTTGACGAATATACCTTTAAATTATTGTTAATGTTATCAATATATATACTTTGATATTGTATCAATTTACATCTTAATGTTACAAATCAATGTTGTGTTTATATATTATCGATATAGTATCAATATACAATTAAAAAAAAAAATCAAGATGGTCATCAAATTTGACAGCAAGAGGGAGAGATGTCATTCCATGTCATAAAAAATCAAATTTGGCTTCTCGGTTAGAAACATTGTTGTTTATTTTTTATTTTTTATTTACTGTTATTGCTAATTTGGACATATTAACATGTCCTTTGGAGATGCTTTAAAGCCACTTATCCTTAACATACATAATAATTGGACGATTTTGTAATATTAGCGTTCATTTCTTATGTTACAAATGGTATTTCTGCTCCAAGATAGACTAAGCTAAGACTAAATTAGTAAAAGCAAAATTAAATTAAATGGTAAGTAGCTAGTTCATTTCTTATGTTACAATGATTCCAAATGTACTATGGAACCAAACCATTTGGTTTTGGTTCAGCTTGATTCAAACGGTGTTGGTTTTGGTTTGTGCCTCATTTGTAGGCCTATTAAAAGATTGACATTAATATAAGTATTCAACATTCAAAATAACTCAAGAGTTCAAAACTAGTAGTTTGCAAACTAAAATGCTTTCTGTCTACCCAATTGAAAAATATTCAAGATGGTCATCAAATTCGACAGCAAGAGGGAAAATATATCATTCCATGTCATGAAAAATCAAATTTGGCTTCTCGGTTAGAAACATTGCTGTTTTTTTTTTTTTTACTGTTATTGCTAATTTGGACATATTAACATCTCATTTGGAGATGCTTTAAGGCTACTTATCCTTAACATACATAATAATTGGACAATTTTGTAATATTAGCGCTCAATTTTTATGTTACAAACGGTATTTCTGCTTCAAGATAGACTAAGCTAAGATTAAATTAATAAAAGCAAAATTAAATTAAGCTAGACTAAAAAAAGACTCTTTAGGACGAGGATTGAGTGGAAAGTTAAAAAGAATAGGATGACGCAATTATAATTTGATTTGGTGACAAATCAACAATCACCGTTAGAATTTGACTTTTCAATATTACATGAATGGCAGCAGCTGCAAATTTTGACCGGTTTTTCTCTGACAACTGGATATTACATTCTAACTGCCGTAATTTGTTATACAAAGATTCTTTGTTTCGAGTTCGTTGAATCTGCGGCTTAAACTAGCAAAAACCAAAGGACAAATCTCCATGCCCTTTCCATGCCACCCCCTCCCAGACTTTTTTTTTTATAATCTAACCCCAAAATGTTAGCCCAAAGAATCCAAAGTATTTACAGAAATGCACTCCTACGTGATTTTTCTACCCAAATGCACTCCCTCGGGCCTCGGTCCTTTCCTGCTTCCATTTATTTTCGACTTCTGGCTTTTGACTTTACTGCCAAAGACCGAACCCGCTGGGCCGGACCGGGTAACAAACGTTCTGAGAGTGTTGCTGGAAGAAGTTGGAGTTATCCACCCGCTGAGTTCTGAGTCCGCTCTGCACCTCCTCCTCCGCCGTCTTCCCAAACTCTCCGGCGGCCATTCCACGTGGCAGAGAGGTGGGGTTGAAGGGAGGCACGTCATTGTTATTGAAATTGAAATTCAATTGTCCTTGGCCTTGCTGAGTCTGATTATTGAGATTGAGTTCTGGCGCCGAGTTGAGCCCGGCGAGAGTCGCCCAGTCGAAATTCCCGGAACCGGCGTTCTGAAAATTAATCTTGCTGTCCTCCTGCTGCTGCAGCAGCGTCTTGAGCGAGTTTATCCGGGGCAGGGTGAAGTTCCGATCGTCAATATCCGGCAACCACTCGAGCACGTCGTCGAGCTGAGAAGAGCACGATGACGACGAGCCGTTGCTGTGCTCTTTGCTCGAAACGCTCGTAACGGGCTTCTGTGCTGCCGCTGCCGCTGCCGCTGCTGAGCTGCTGCTCTTCTTGTAAATACGACACAAAACCCATTCATCCAACTGTAATCCAAAATTTAGATTAGAATATCAATCGAAATAAATTTTAAAAAGCAATCGCTTGAATAATTTAACAAAATACAACAAAACACGAATTAAATTAAATATTTACCTTGGAGCTGCCATTTTTGCGAGAGGGCTCGATGAGGCGATACTCGTGCATAATCCAGTTGGTCTTGGTGCCTTTTGGGGCTTTTCCCACATAGAAAACAAGTGCTTTTTTAATCCCAACTTTTCTACCTTCAGTTGTAATAACCTTATCAGTTCCAGTTGCCTTCCAGTACCCGGTCCCAGCAACCCGATTGGGTCGCGACCCATTTGGGTATTTCCGGTCCCTCGGACTGAAAAAGTACCATTCTTTTTCCCCAAATATCGCTTTGCCTGCAAAACCAACATCGAATTTAGTTCAATTTACCACCACGTTAAACATTTCAAAAGTGGGTGCTCATAAAATAGTAAAATTAAAAATTGGATTCTGGTTCTTACTTGGTAAAACCCAAGGATCAAACTTGTAAAGATCGATTTCAGCAATTATTTGCAGATTGAATTGGTACCCAGCAACCTTGCGGCAGAGGTACTGAACCAGAAGCTCCTCGTCCGTCGGATAGAATCGAAACCCCGGCGGCAGGCTCAGCTGAGAAAGAGGGTCGGTTTCCGGCACACCCATTATTCCGATGACAAATTTCCGAGCTCGAAACTGAATCGGGAAGATTCGAGAGAGAGAAGTTGAACAGAGGGGAGAGAGAGATTTGAAATTTCTGAAGTTTCCAAATCCCCAAATATTATTTCTTTTTTTTTTTTTCGATTTCCGAGATATGGCGGTTATATATATAGCGGAGCAGGGAAAGGGGATAAATACGTTCCATTTGTCGTGCTGCAGGATGGTTGGGGCCCACTAGAGTTTCTCACCGTTTAAAGGCTGCCACGCGCCCCCTTTTAAAGTTCGACATTATCCTGCGGCCGACCTTATCCGATAACGAGTAAGGTTCCGGGAGGTTTCGGTGCATGAACCGTCACAATATTACTGTGGTAACTCATCCCGTAACCGGACGCGTGTCAGAAGAAGGCGAAATGAAAAAAAAAATTTGGCGCGAAAGGCGGAGGTTCGCAGCTCTTTTGAAAGTCTGTGAGGCGTTTTCCATGCGTGCTTTAACCCCCCCAGGTCGGCGTAGGAAGCAAGGGACACGTGCCGACACGTGGACAGATTGGAGCCAAGTTAGGCAGGTATTTTGTCAAAAGATGGAAGGGTTAATAGGAGAAATTTTTCATTATGATCGGAATATATACCACATATTTTTATATAAGTGATGAAAATTTTTATTTTTAAAATTATTAACTTTTTGACACATATATCTTATCATTTGTATAATAATAATACATAATGGACTATTCTGTATTCCGATCACAACGAAAAAAGAGGCGTGATGGTGTCGTCGAGGTGGCATAAGAAATTTGGGTTACGTTGGGAATTTTATTGGTATACTATTCCTTTTTAACCGTTAAATTTTAGTAAATTATTATATTTACTAAAAATCTAAGGAGTAAAATATTGAGAATTACACCTGCTAGAGAGACTCTTTGTAGGTGAGATTCCTTATAAATTATCCGGCATTTCACAGTTTAATTTAATTTACATATAAATATTACAAAATATTGTGTAAAAGAGTTTATGAAGAGTCTCACTTTTTAGAGAGTGTCATTAAATTTCTCAGAATTCTAACTGAAATAAAATTTTCTGTATAATCTAAGTTTTTTAGCCATTAAAGTACTGTAACTTAGTACTATTGTCTAGTGGTATTTCTCTTCACTTGTAAATGAGAAGTTTTAGGTTTGCTTCTCACCAAATGTAAATTTGAATCATATTATTACTAGCTTATTTAGAGAATTAGCACACTTCTTCACCCTTTACAATAGATAATATCTGACTTGTTAAAAAAAACCATTAAAGTATTGTATTTGTTGTTCAGATTATTGCTTTCTTTTTAAGGAAAACTAATGAAAAGGGCTTGAAAACTTTGAGTTTTAACGAAAATAAAAAAAATGTATTGTAAGTGAATAGTACCATGATTGACTTTTTAGAGTAAAAATATGATTTTTCGTTAAAATAAACAGTATCAAGAACTTTTCGTTAAAATTCTCTTCTTTTTAATAATGTTCTTTTGGATGTGCGTGTGCGTGTGCATGTGTGGTGGGTGAGGAATTAGGGTTTCTTTCACTCATCAACCACTAAGAGCTAGCTTTCAAGTATGATATGACGGCATTTTTTAATACATAGGTTATGACTTTTTATTATGTGATTTATTTAATTTGAATTATATTGGGAATTTGTTAAAATTGATGATGTGGCCTGGTCAAGATTTGAGAGGTGGAAAGGACTGCAGAAAGTTCTTGATATATTTCGAATTTCTACTTACTGCAAACGTGGCCATCTAACAACAATATATTTCGTGGGTCAAATGGGGGCACGTAGAGGAGGTTTAAGATTAATATATCACATGTGGTGTCTGCGGGAATCCAGTTTTGACAAGTACAAGTAGGAATCGATGTTTTTTGTGTAAAATAAAATGGCAAGTTTACAAGGCTACCAGCAAATGTGGGTCAATTGGGTGTTAAGTTAGATTTGAAGTTTGGGGACTTTGATTTCTGCCACGTGCGGGTGCTAGATGGCGGCAGCTGAATGGTTTGGACGGCTTTGGCTTTGAAAAAAGGCATAAAACTTGTCATGCGAACCAAAGATTCGGTACCTACTTTTTAGTTTTTGCTTCAAAGACTTGAACTTGAGCTTTGAAGCACAATGCTTAATAATTGTTCGCTTCAAAATTTGGTTTTGATAGATTTGACCAAAACTTTTTTGTTTATGGCATATTTCCATCTTAATGTTGTGACATTGACACACTTGCAAAATTGTAATTTCAAGCATAATCATATATCAAAATATGATAATCTTTTACGGCGGAATAATTCGTTATTTGAAATGATAAACTTATCATTTTTAGTTTTTTACATAATTAGACCTTCTCTAACTCAAGCGTCTAAACTCCCATAATTGAGCCCCCTATTTTTAACTATTCATAAGTTTGAAGTTAGTTAGTTTTTTCCTCAGAAGGTAAGCGACCTATAATTTCTATTCCCAATTTTATAATTTGTTAATTTTTTTTATTTTGTTAAATTCTTTTTTTGCTAATAATTTTAGATTTAGTTTTTGTATAAGCTATCTTGTTTTATTTTTACAAACATTTTGATGTAAAAAAAAAAAAAAATTCCGAAAAAAAAATTTGTTGAGAAAATATAGCAATTAGTGAACAAATGAGTACTTATAGAGTTTCAAAATATTTTTGGTGTTGATCTGATTTGGATTAATTAATATTATTATTTGACTGTTAGATTTAAATTTAAGCTTACGTTAAAATTGATTAAATTGGATTTGAGTCTTTGGATCACAACCGTTGGAAACTGATGTAGCTAGTCGTGTCACAATGGATCAAAACCAGGAGCTTGTGCAAGCCATTGGCAACAACTCTATAATTTGGATCATAAAAGGAATGAGTTTTGTGCGTTCACCCGCAAACAATGTATCTAGTCTATTGCATCTGTTGCGTGAGGCCCACGTGGAAAATACATCCTTTGGAGATGTTTTTGGCCTAAATTTTGGGTTTTTGTTTTCCACCCCCCTGAGATAGCCTTATGTTTAACTATGTTCATTGCTTTTGTTTGATTTAATTAATCCGATGATCATAAATAAAAAAAAAGGGTGCAAAATGCTTAAGAAACGTGTGATTTATGAAAATCTTTATTAAGCATTATCTTAATAGTTATTTTTTTTCCTTTTAAGTTATTGAACACCCCATTCTAAATGCCACGCATATATGATTTATAAAAATATGAGTCGTATATTCTTTACCACTTTTAGTTATTTTGGCTACTAATCAAGAGAGGACACATACATAGACTTGATTTGTAGATACGAAACCAAATGGTCCTAGCCAATAGAAAATGTACAAATACACACGGGTAGATATTTTGTTAAAGATAAAAGGATTAAAGCGTAGTAAGATGTGACAACAAGTCCAATACACGATTACCATATGTTAATTTGTCAAAAATGGTATTTATAGAATCCAGCTCCATAGTAGTGCTTGGAAAAATATCATCCTATTGTGGCCTACTTTACTGAAAGGGATTAGAGTGGAGAAGATTTTCTCATGTCTAATCCCCACCTCATGTCGATCTAATCCCCATTTTCTCAATATACCTTGAATTGAGAAGGTTATCCATTCCAATCCAATCCTCTAGACAAAACGAGGCTATAGCATGCAATCATTTTAAAGGTTGATTGTTCCAAACAAGCTACCTTGACGACTAAAATTAATAGATTTTGAATTTAGATCCCATCATTAAGAGAGAGAGAGAAAAAAAAAACTGTTCAATTAGTTCGTACCTTCGCTTAAATATTTAACTTCAAAAACTTAACCAGATTAGACATACAGTTTCATACTGCTTTGGGATTTTATTGACATCCAAAGTTCAAATCCAGATCAATGACTCCATTTCGGCCCTGAAGATATTATCAGTAAAACGATCCACCCTTCTCCGTCAAAGGGGGATTTTAGTAAATAACTGTTTCGGTATTCTAAGTGGTTGTTCTATTCTAGGTAATGAAGAACTCATACATATGTAGACTTTTTTAGCCAATCTTATCCGTTTTCTAGCTATATGCATCCTTTAACACCAACATTTTGACTCTCTAATTCAACACTGTAATAGTTCATAAGGGGAGTACTAGTAAACATTTTAATTTGACGATTTTCTTAATTTTCAAATTGATGATTAATTGGGATCGATCGATGATTACATCGTTGCTTAACTCTACATGCTCAGTCTGTACCTGAAGATTTTCAACTCCATATGTAAATGCAAGCTAGCTCATCCGCATCACTTCATTTCGCTGCTATAAACGTGAATATTGTGAGGCATACATAGAAGACAGCTACTTTCAACTTGACCATAGCAATACCTGTCTTCGTCTTCATTTTAATTTTTTTTGGTATTAATTATTATGAATTTGGGTTATTTTTCTTTTGCATTGGTAAATCTTTATTTTAATTAAAAATTTTGGACCTGGTGCATAAGTAAATCACAACATTGAATCGTTTCTATATAAAAAAAGGGCATCATGTTTTAAGGATTAATTTTTTTTTTTAATTTTTTAATTTTTAAGAAACGATATTTCATTAGATAGGTTTTAATCATACATCAAGACGTCTATAGAAATTTACGATGCCAAGTAATACCCAAAAAAGAAAACTACGCACATGACAACATTAAAGCGAAACCCTAATGAAACTTATAACGCTAAACCTTGACTGCCACCAAGAATCAAAGTTGTGCCCTTGTAGAACTTATTAATAAGGGTAAAATTGTAAATGAATGAGTTTGTTATAAGGTGGTTAAAACAACCCTTATAATTAGCTGATGTTTAGTTAGTTATTGTTGTGATTAGTTTAATTGATGATGGAATTAGTTGGTAGCACAGGTGGGTGTGTTATTAGTATATATACACCTAGGATGTAATCTTATTGTTTTGTGAAATTAAAATATATCATTTCTATCATGGTATCAACCACCTAAAGTCTCACGACAAATTTTTTATCCCCTTTTCCCGCTTCTCTCTGCACCGCCTTATCTTCTTCATCTTCTCTGATCACCGCTTCAGCTTCTTCATCTTCTCCAATCAATCGATCGCTTCCAAGCTCTTGATCGTGAGATCTGCTTCTTCTTCCAGCTATGGCAACCTCTGCATCTCATTCTTCATAATCGGATTCTTCTATTCATCCAATTCATGATACAATTTCTAACCCTAATTCTGCGATTTCTGCTTTCATTACGATCCAGAACATTGGATCTATGGTTTCGATTAAGCTCACAACGACAAACTACCTGACCTTGAGTGCCTTGTTAGCTCCGATTTTCCGTCAGTATAATCTCATTGGAATCATTGACGGCACGATGTCTGCTTTGTCAAAATTTCTTCTTGACTCATCTGGAAATCGCATCGCCACTCTGAATTTGCAGTACGTTACGTGGTATGAGAATGATAAGAACATCTTGATCTGGATCAATTATACGCTCTCAGATGCTCTCATTCCTTACATTGTTGGTGTTAATTCAGCCCGGGAGCTATGGTCGAAACTGGAATCGCGTTTGGCTACTGCATCACAATTGCACATACATGAGCTTCGTTCTCGTCTTCGCACCATCACGAAGGGCGATTCTACGACTGCTATCTATCTTTAACAGATTGAAGAAATTGCTAATGCCCTAGCCAATGCTGGAGCTCAAATTGAAGACTCTGAGTTGATCTATGTAATTCTACATGGTCTGCCCTCTGAGTATGAATCATTCATTAATGTTGTTCAATTTAGAATTGGTTCCACCACCATTGATGAACTCTATGGCCTACTCTTGAGTAAGGAATTGCAGTTGACTGCTTGCAAGAAAACATCTCCGCCAGCATCAATTCAAGCTTTTAATTATTCTACTGGTCTTCTTCCCACACCAATTGGTGATTTTGGTTCTCATGCTTTCTTTACTCAGAATGGATTCAACTCGAATTCCTATAGTTCTCAGCATCGTGGCAATTTCTTCAACCCTCGGAATTCCAACAATCATGGCACTCAGAGGAATTACCAAGGGTCTCAGGGTAATCAAAGATTCAATCGTGGAAATCAACGATACAATCGTGGTTCTCATTCTCACTACAACAATTCAAACAGAAAGATCTCTTGCCAAATTTGCTGTCAAATGGACCATGAAGCTGCAGAGTGTCCACAACGCATGAATCCGCATTTTAGTACCAAGAATTCTCAAAATGCATACAATGCAACTACTTCTCCCACATGGTTGCTTGATTCTGTTGCTAGCTCGCACATGACTAACTCTTACACGAATCTGCAAAATCATGAGCCCTACAATGGACCTGAACAAGTTTATGTTGGTGATGGAAAGGTTTACCTATACTTAACTCTGGCTCTTCTACATTTAACACTGCCTCTTATTGTTTTTCTCTCAAGAATGTTCTACATGTTTCTCATCTTAAGCAAGATTTGATTCCTGCAAATTAGTTCATACTTGATAACTGGTGCTCTATTCACTTGTACCATTTTCACTTCATTGTGAATGACCTTTCTTCGGAGAAAACGCTCTTTAAAGGTCCTGTGAGAGCTGTATTTTATCATTTTCATGCTTCTCCATTTACCAGCCGTCAACAGGCATTTGCATCATATACTAAAGCTTCACAGGATACCTGGCATCAACGATTGGGCTATCCTGCATTCAAAATACTAAATAAGCTAGCATCTAAGTCTTGTATTTCAGTTTCCAACTCTTTACCTAAATCTGTGTGTTCTGGTTGTGCTCTAGGCAAATGTTCCAAGTTGTCATTTGCTCTGTATCTAGTACTTCAAGCAAGTCCCTTGAGCTTCTGCACACTGATGTATGGGGTCCTATACCACTTCTATCTGTCAATGGATATCGATAGTACATCATATTTGTTGATGACATACAAAATATACTTGGTTCTTTACTCTTAAATCCAAGTTTGATGTGTTTTATACTTTTGTCACCTTTAAAGCTTTGGTTGAAAATTTCCTTAGTTCTAAAATTGTAACTCTACGATCTGATTCTGGTGGGGAATTTCTGAGTTCCAAATTGATTATTTATCTTCAACAGCATGGCATATCACATCAGAACAAAATGGTTGTGTTGAGCGCAAACACATGCACCTTGTTGAAACTGCTCACATTCTTCTAGCAGCATCCAAGGTCCCTCAATCTTATTGGGATGATGCATTTGCTACAGCCATCTATCTTATCAACAGAACACTAACAACAACTAAATCATCTCATTGGGAATTGTTATTTGGTAGAGTACCAGACTACACATCTCTGAAAATATTTGGTTGTAGGTGCTTTCCATGGTTGAAGCCTTATACCAGTTCCAAGCTTGATCCCAAAAGCAAGGCATGCATCTTCTTGGGTTATAGCTTGAATCATAAAGGTTATAAGTGTCTTCATACTCTCACCGGTCATTTATACCTCTCGAGACATGTGATCTTTGATGAAGCCACTTTTCCTTTTTCTCAGAAGGAATTCATTCAACAATCTCAGTCCAGTACTTGTTCCCCTACATTACAACACCATAACGGCATTCCCAATACCTTAACCTTTTCTCCTATCACTCATTCTCTTAATCCTCCACCTCCTACTACATCTCCACCCTCATCCTCACCTATCCTTACATATTCCTCATCACCAAATCCACCTCCAGTTCCTCCTACTATTTATGTTCCTCCTATCATTACTCAACCTACATTGCCTATCAATATTCATTCTATGCAAACCAGATCAAAATCTGGTATCTTCAAACCCAAAACTCTTTTGGCAACCAAACATCATTTCCCTTCTAATCTATTCCCAGATTACACACCAACAACTTACCTTCAGGCCCTTAAATTCCCTCATTGGAGGAAAGCTATGCAGGAGGAATTCAATGCTCTCATTCAAATAGGAACCTGGTCTCTTGTTCCTGCTAAGTCTTCTCAAAACTTCGTTGGTGCAAAATGGGTATTTCGGATTAAGCGCAAACATGATGGTACCATTGACAAGTACAAAGCCAGGCTTGTTGCAAAAGGTTTTCATCAGCAACAAGGTATTGACTGCACTGAGACTTTTAGTCCAGTTGCTAAGCCTGTCACTATAAGGCTGTTCCTCACCATGGCTGCTAAATTTGATTGGTTTCTCAACCAACTTGATGTTAGTAATGCATTTTTGCATGGCAACTTAACTGAATATGTGTTCATGATACAACCACCTGGGTTTGAAGATCCTACAAAACCTTATCATGTCTATTTTCTACACAAATCATTACATGGGTTGAAGCAAGCCCCCAGGGCCTGGTATGAGAAGTTGACCACTGCCTTACAGTGCTGATGACATTATTATCATTGACCCTAATGCTCAACTATGTCAAGCTCTTATTTCTCAGCTCAGTGGTTTATTTCATGTTAAGGATCTTGGTCCACTTTATTACTTTCTCGGTATTGAAGTTCATCGATCCTCATCTGGTATATTCCTATCCCAGCAAAAATATATCTTAGATCTTCTCACCAAGACTCACATGGAAGATTCCAAGCCTTGTGTTACACCTCTTAGCACCATGAAACTGGATCATAAGTCTCTCCTGCATGCTAATTCTATAGAGTATAGGTCCTTGGTTAGTGCACTTCAGTATTTAACTTGGATCAGGCCAGATTTATCATTTGTTGTGAATTTGGTATGTCAATTCATGTAGCATCCACGACAATCTCACTTTCAGGCTATCAAGCATATTCTTCGATATCTCAAAGGCATAGTGTCTCTTGGTTTATGGTTTCCAAAGTGCTCCAAACCTCTCACTCTCACTGCTTTCTCAGATGCCGATTGGGCATGATGCATTATTGATCGTCGATCTACTGGTGGTTTTTGTATCTACCTAGGTGACTATCGTTAGCTGGAGTGCAAAGAAGCAACCAACTATGGCTCACTCATCCACATAAGCTGAATACCGATCTCTTGCCAACACTGCAACTGAGTTGACATGGATCTGCAAGCTCTTAATTGATGTTGGCCTTGTTCTTCCTTCTTGTCCACAGCTTTGGTGTGATAATATTTCAGCCATTTCATTAGCTAGAAATCCAGTTTTTCATGCACGGACTAAGCATGTGCCCATTGATTTTCATTACATCCATGAACAAGTGCTTGCCAACCAAGTCAAGGTCCTGTTTGTTTGCATGCAAGATCAAGTTGTTGATATATGTACTAAGGCATTGTCCAAGCAAAGATTTATGTTCCTCAAAAGCAAACTTTCTCTTCAGCTACCTTCGCTCGGTTTGAAGGGGGATAATAAAGGTAAAATTGTAAATGAATGAGTTTGTTATAATGTGGTTAAAATAGCCCTTATAATTAGCTGATGTTTAGTTAGTTATTGTTGTGATTAGGTTAATTGATGATGTAATTAGTTGGCAGCACAAGTGGGTGTGTTATTAGTATATATACACCTAGGATGTAATCTTATTGTTTTGTGAAATGAAAATATAGCATTTCTATCCCTTATTGCCTCTCGTCATATAAAGAACATCTGAAATAATTGACATATCTGTGATCAGTTGCATAAATTGATTGACTTAGGCAAAAAACATGTTAGCATGTCGCAACGAAGTCTTTAAATCGGTGATAGATTGATGTTTAAACCAATTTTTTGCTGAATATACTCATGCTAATTACATGTATTTATTTTATGTTTTAAAATATTTAAGCAATTATTTCTTAAAATATATTAATAAATACGTGGGTATATTATTTTTGGGGAGTTTTATATAGAGAGATAAAAACTGTCACTATATTTCAAGGAACTTCATTAGTTTTTAAATATGTCAATGAGAGACAAAAACATAAAAAAACAACTAAAGCCCAACCCAAAAACATGGAAACAATGTTTTAAAATACCAGCTATATCTCTAAGGCTCATAGAACCCAAGCCTGTCCAACAAAATTAATGTGTCATAAGCTACTCATTCTGGACTATGCAGAATCAGTTCTGAAACTATATGCAAAATCAGTTTGTATCATTTATTACTAGAATCAATTCAACTCGTCCTCGACAATTTTTGCAGAATCAGTTCAATTCGTCATCGACCATTTTTGCAGAATCAGTTCAACCCGTCTTCACCCATTTTTGCAGAATCAGTTCAACCTATCATCGACCATTTTCGCAAAATCAATTAAATTAATCATCGACCATTTTTGCAGAATCAGTTCAATCTGAATTCAACCATTTTAATTTGCAATCAGTTTAATCCTTCTTCGACTATTTTTGCATAACCAATTCACCCATTCCTCGACCATTTTTGCAAAATTAGTTTAACCGGTCTTCGACCATTTTTGCAGAATCAGTTCAACCCGTCCTTGACCATTTTTGCATAATTAGTTCAACCTGTATTTGACTATTTTTGTAGAATCAGTTCAATCAGTCCTTGATCACTTTTGTAAAATCAGTTCAACCTATCTTCGATCATTTTTGTAGAATCAATTCAACCAGTTTTCGACCATTATTGCAGAATCAGTTCAATCTGTCCTCGACTATTTTTGCAGAATCAGTTTATCTCGTCCTTGATCATTTTTGCCGAATCAGTTCAACCAGTTTTCGATCATTTTTGGAGAATCAGTTTAATTCATCCTCGACCATTTTTGTAAAATCAATTCGACCAGTCTTCGACAATTTTTGCAGAATTAATTCAACCCGTCATCGACCATTTTTGCAGAATCAGTTTAATCAATCCTCGACTATTTTTGCAAATATTTATTTATTATTTAGAAGACAACCACGAAGTATCTCATAACGTAAAGATAAAAAATACACGTTTCAAATGATCTAACTTCGCAAACAAGTACGAAGAATTCAAAAAAGACAATCTTTTCCTCAATCATTAAATGAAACAATCCTATAAACTAGAATTCTCAAAAGAGACAACTTTTTTTCTCAACCATTAAATGAATGGAACAACCCTATACGAAAAACTAAAGTATATATGAAAAACTAACCTACATATGGAAGGTTTTGAGATCACTTGTACCACTTTTAAATTACCCGTGCATAAAGTACTCCTTAGTATTTCTATCCTCCACCTTATCATTCTTCTCATGAATTTCTTCTGATACTTCTTATACTTCTCATGAGATTATTTTGGCAATAGTTCCCTCTATGAAAAAAGACAACTCAAACATTGCAGAGGTCATATGGCCTTTCCCTTCTGACCTGAAAAATTAAGGTGGACTTCATATAATTAATTAACTAGTTATTAATGTAATTACATGTATATATGAAAAGGCTAACTAATTACATAGGTTTGAGATCACTTGTCTATAAATACATAATACTATATCACTTTTAAATTACCTGTGCATAGAGCATTCTCCAGGATTTCCATCGTCCACCCTATCCTTTTTTCTCATGAATTTCTTTCAATTTTGTATTGCTCCAGAATTGGCTCACTACAATCTTTATCAGCTCGGACGCTGCCTACACCACCAATTAGAAACCCATCTAAAAAAAACTTCAAAATTTAACAGTCATAAAATATTGAAAAAAAAAAAAAAAAAACTCAGATGAATTTTTACCTCATTGATATAAAGCCACACTTTTCAAGGTGAAAAGCCATCCCAACTGAAAATTCAAAGAAAACGCATGAGTTTTAGGAGAGTGCTACTTTCTCTCCAACCTGTATCGCTTCATTCGGAATCGATTTCAACACATCCTGCCCCTCCTAGGTCCATTTGATCTCCAACTCTATCTCCTTGGAAGTAGGACGATGACGATCTCAGCAACGGGTTGGTGTTGCGGCAACACACCCTTGCCCAGGACCTTGAAGAAGTCGTACTGCGTCCCATCGATGAGCAGCGCATTGTCCTTAGCCTCCTAGGGGAGGAGCGACCAGAGCTTGTCGACGTTGATGATGGGGCAGTAAAAACTTTCAGCAGAGATTGTGAAAGTATGGCATACCAATTTTATTGAAATACCCTGGATCTGGTGATGGTGCATGCCTCCGGTGTTACTGTGACCTTCGAGATGTTTACGGTACTTACCTATACCATGATCGGCGATGACGCCTCTCTTCTTGCGGTTCTTCTCAAATTGGATCGTCTTTTCTCTATCTCTTCTCTAAGTTTGCGCCTCCTCCACTCGCTCACCTAGCTAAGGTTTATGCGCCTCCACCTTTTCAAATATAAGGGTATTTTTGTAACTTACACTTTATAAAACAAAATGCACTAATAATGTCATCTTACATATGTATTAACTTTTGTCTCTCTTTAAAATGTTTAAAAAGTGTTGTCTCAATATATAATTAAGTATTAAAAGTATACTCTATGTGTAATTTCTCCTTATTTTTATGCTAGAATTACGTGACGAACAATATTGCCCCATTATTATTTTTTAAATAAACACATGGTATCTGCAACATAGGATTATTCCTAGCATTCAATCAAAGAGAAATAATGAGATCATTTAAAGTGATTTTAAAAATATTATTTGAATTTGTTTAAATTTTATAATATGTGAGATATTGAATGCGTATGCAGGAGTTAAATCTCTTAAAATGATGCTAGGAATTGAAACCAAAATGAGCCTTTCCAAAAACAAGCAAACTTCATGGCTAAAGAGTAACGCTAGTAGTATTATGTCTTGATACATAGTATGGGAGGGGATATCTTTAATCATACTACGAATGCCTAATTCTAATAACTCTTTGCTTATGAGGGTGTAAGAGTTTAAGCTAATGGGTTTGTTTAATGTCAATAGGCTCAAGAGAGTGCTTCTGTACGCATGTTATCTCTGAGTTCCACAGTACATTCATCCCAAACCAAACGACTTTATTAGATAATATTCTTGCAACCTTTTTGTCGGTTTATTGTTTGAAAAGGAAAGGTAAATCAGGCAGAAAAAAATGGTTTTCAAGCTGGATATATGCGAAGGGCTATGAAATATTTGAATGATCTTTTTTTCGGAGAAAATGATGTAAATTATAGGGTTCGCTTTACGAAGTTAAGAGGTGGCTTTAGAGGTTATAGATAACATTGGAGCTATTAGAGGTGTTGTAAAAATGAGAGTTCCAAGTTTGATCTCTGTGTTAGCTATTGAACTTTACGCGATTGTTGGAATTGGCAATAAATATATATTCTTCATTGTTGCCTCTGATCGTGGAATTGGATTCAGCTATGGCTATGCAGATGTAATCTGGAAAATGAGTGCTTTGCAAAAGGGATGTATGAGGACGAAGTTTGTCTTTGCATTCTAGAACACCACATTCTTGTGACTCATATTTCATGAGGGGCTAATGCAGTGGCGTTTCAAAGTGCTCGTTTAGCCTTCGGAAGTAGGGTTTCTCAGTCTGAATGGATGTCGACCCTCTATGGTTTATGGATAGTGTAATGAAGGATTACATTGTAGTGGAGCCATAAGTTTTGTTTGTTCTCATTTGCTTGAATGTGCTATGTTCCCTTTACTGAAAATTTTCCAATGTGGTTTTCTTTAATGATATGTACAATGTGGGATAATCTATATACTTGTGGGGACAAAAATTAAGCATCAAAGAAACCACTTCCCATGCATCCTAAACTCTAGAAAGTGTAACTAAAATGAAGTAATATATAGTTACTTATCACTACCATGTATCGTAGAGAAAATTTTGGAACATCAAAACTTAGAACCTAAACAAACTCACAAAAAATAGGGATGGAAGTTATGAGATCCTACTTGAATGAGGGATTATTTTCTTGCAAGTAGCAAGGAAAGATGGTATCTTGCTTTTCTAGATGGACAAAGGATTATTAACTAGAGGATACGAAAATTTCTACAACCGTTGATTTATAGTATGTGTTCTGAGTCTAGTATATATAAATGGAGAAGCCCAAATAGGTGAAGCATTTCAAAATGCCAAAAAAGTCCCTTTAATTTCTTCACAATCAAATACCAAAAAATATCAGAAAATAAGGACAAACTGGTAAAAAAACAAAAACTCATATCCCAAAGGGTAGTTTGATACAAGCAGTTATCGAGTTGAGTTGAGACATAATCTGAAACACAGTATAACACGCTCCCACTCTTTCACAAATGCTACAACACGTTCCCACTCTTTCACAACTGCCCATGCCAGTTTGAATCAAACTCCACTCCTCCCTCTTAACCTTTGGCCAGCTTAAAACTCATTCATTTTCTTCCTCCATTAGTTCTTCAATCATCTCATGTATTCAAATATTATTTTTGTTTCCTTTTTTTTTTTTTTTGTAGTTTTAATTTATTTGGGATTTTTTTTTAGTCCACTAGATTCTTCTATTGCTACTCAATTCCGAGATTTGATCGTGCTTTTGAATCGCAGCATAAAGAGGTAATGAGGCTTTCAACCCATTTACAAAGGATCCCAATGCCATTGGGTGTTTGAGTGGTATTTTCGTTTCTATTGTCTGTCTTTTTTATCATATATTCTTTTGTGTGATTATTTTGGAATATTTTGTATGTTGTCACCGGATTCAGCATAACAAGGTTTGTCACACTCAAAATTGCAGGTTAGTATTCATATGTAAACCAATAAACTCCATGTTTGTCCTTTTGCAAAGCAATATTGCATAAGTTTGGATTTATTTCCAACTCAAATTTTCATAAACGGTTGTTACTCATAACTGCCCCTCATATTCATCTACCAGACTACCACACAGGAATACGAACTCATGAAGAGAACAAAGGCTTTCAATTTCTAAATCCATACTGTTGGTTTCTTAAGTTATTTATTTTGGATTTTTATTTTTATATTTCTCTCCCTTTCCCACTCCTTCATTGTTTGGCTTTGATGTTGGCATAATCAATCATAATGCTACTCTCTATGTTTTTTTGTTATTGTTGTTCAATGCAGATTCTGGTTGGAACGCAAAGCAAGCATGCATGGACAATCATCGATAGGTTTTGATTATGATTTAATTCTTTATTGCTTTTGGCTAATTTTGTGTTTTAAATGATTTTGCTAATTCTGTTTAGAGAGATTATTTCTCTCTATTTTTAATAGCTAATTGTTTACATGTATTATTTCTCTATGTTTTATGTACTTTTGATATTCATACTGTTCTCAAACACAACATTAGAAAAGAAATGAGCAGTTTTGCAAGGAGAAGATGGAATTGAAAGAATTGCAATGGGTAATTCCTACAGATATATCTCAAATTTTCCTCCCGATATTTCTTGAAACTTTCGATTATTGGACAAAAAGAAGAAGGCCAGTCATGGTTAGTCAATAGCGATTTTCCTTTTGGGATCAAATTGGGAAGGTGATTTTGATGTTTAACTTTTCATTCAGATTTTGGTAAGCCTTTTCTCTTTCTAAGTTGCTGATTGTTTTCAATCTTTCTCTCACAACCCAATGAAAACCCTTAAAATGTTGGTACTTCTTCACGATTCCTAGACAAGCATTAAACGTAACCAATTCCACTTCAGCAGGATCGGCTACAAAGGTAGAGTTCTCTTCCACAAAGGTTAGCATTCCTAGGAACTTGACACCAAGGCTCCTATATGGCAGGATCCATTATACTTCCCCGATAGCCCACGTCCCTCTCCTCTTACTAGGCCATTAAAATCGAGGGCTCAATACATTAACTTTCAGCCTGACAACAGGATTCTGCCATCTGAAACTGTGAATAATTCCCCTTCCAAAGAGTTTCCAACCTTATAAATCCCACAGCTACATTACCATCACGAGTAATGGAATGAAGAATACCTACTGGTGAGTGATACTTTCTTCAAGCGTACCTGTTGACCCTAAAAACTATCAAGCCTACGTGGCGCGCAGACCGAGTAACTAATGAGCTAACTACGTCATTCGGTTGATGCGGGGCGTGCCAACTCGTCGGCCGAGGAGTAAAATGTGTTGATATTGCATTGAGCGCGCTGCTGACTTGTCGATCTTGCGATTGTGACTGTGGCTGACTTGTCGATCTTGTCAATCATAAAACAACTCGGCGTTCAATGTGTTGAGCCTTAGTAACACCTCACTTCACCAAGAAGGCTGATGAGATGACCTCTGCCAATAAGGATTCAAAAATCCTTCTCGACCGAGACTTGGATAGACAACCAGTCGGCCATGTCGCAGTGCTGTTTATCCAAACTGAAGATGCTTCACGGTCGGCTGATTCTACGGCAACAGCGCTGTTTATCCAAACTGAAGATGTTCGCCGGTTGCCTCCACAGTGCTGTTTATCCAAACTGAAGATGTGTCGACGGAAAAAGAAAGTAAAAATCTCAAGGTTGTTGAGAGGTTTCGCGTAGAGCGAGAATTTGCGCAGGGCAGTTTGTATGTTGAATTGGAGGGGGCTTTAATGATGTCCTCCTCCCTCTATTTATAGTAGTCAACCTGCTTCCGATCGAATCACAACCATAGTCGGACTAGAACTCCTTCCCCTGATCTAACCTTATCTCGGCCAGTCCTACTCTTACTAGAACTTTGAACTCAGCCCCCATATCAGGCCGTATTCGATCCCAAACTTCTACATCCTTATCCTGTCGAAACTCCTTCTCGTATCAGGATTCAACCACCTATGGATTCCTAATAGGACACAGCCGGCCTTGGCTATGTGGCCCATAAGCCGGATGCCCCCCAACGACTCTTAAGCACGGCCTCTGGGCCGAGAATAATTCTAAACTCGGCCCAAACCAATATTTTGGGCCCAAACATTGCCCCCTCGCTTCTGAGGTCGTCGACCTACACTTCTTGGTTCGAGCATCGACCTTGAAGAAGTGAAACTGACCTAAAGACAATCATTGAATCCTTTTGAGAAATACCACCATGCGCATTTATGAAACATAACCCAACGATCTCGATTTCCCAACTGTCCTGCCACATGTCGGTCCCCTGGTTAACCTAGCAGCCCTCAGTCATGACCCTCGAAAACATGTGACCGCCGAAACGTCTCTCTTGCACTAAACCCGCCGCAACACGCAATCGTGTGTCCTCAAACCGCGAAAACCTCGGTCTTTTCACCCAGATTCTCTGAGTATGTACAATGATTAGCAACTTTCCCGCTCGATTCTATCCTTAATTTTGAAAATCAAACGTTTAGCCTTCCTTCCCAAATGCATATAAATACCCGAATCCCTTCCATTCGTACCTTACGCTTTCCAAAACCCTTGAAATTTTCTCGTCACTTTGCTTTCAAAACTTTCAAAAACCAGAAAATCCCAAGCTTTCATCTCAGAAATCTTTGAGCCTTCATCAATGGCCTCATTCATCTCCCAGCTCTCCAACGAGTGCAACAAGTGCAATGACTTCATTGATCGGAACGCCATCAAGACTTTGCATTTCGAGATTAACCTAAACACTACTTACCAAATCCTGGGCCCACTCTTTAGGGACACAGTACCATCGTCCATCACCAACCTATTCAAAGAACACTGTCTGGCACATTTGCTGCAAGGACTTGATTGGTCAAAGTGGTACCTGACAAAGCCTCAAGGAGCCTGACCCTCGACCAACGCAAACTGGGCGGCCTGGGTCGTATGAATGGAAAAATTCTTTGGTAAAGAATGAGAGGCTCTCAGCATCCATGACGCCATTAAGCTCTCGACCATGGAGATTACCATGGATAAAGAACTCCTTATGGCATTTTTAAGCCTCTGGTGCTCGGCCACTAACACCATGGTCCTTTCGTTCAACCCTATAACCCCCACCATCCTCGACGTCTAGGCTATTCTCATGACTTCTCATTCTGGCATTCTAATAGACGTCGCTCTTATTGGATGCCCATCAAACCTCGACCTCGGGGCGTTGTTTGACGAACGGGTTGTCGAGACGTTGAGCCAAGAAGGTCAAGAGCCTTCAAAAGAGGAAGTTCAGAAGTTGCATAAGAATTTTCTGAACTACAACACCCTCATCCTCAATTTTTCCAGTCGAGGGGAGATGAGTCTGCGGAGGGGCGAACACGAGGCCTTCCTATTTTACTAGTACAACAAGTTTATCTGTTGTACCAAGTCGAATAAGTGTTTGGTCGAAAATATGCCGGTGGCGGAAGCCCTTGCTAGTGGTCACTCTTTGGCGCTCAGTCCGGCTATCCTTGTTAACCTTCTGCGCTGCCTGGCTGAGATGACCGCCAATAAGATCGACCCACACCAGAATAGACCTATATGTGTGTTCCAACTCTGGCTGTAGGTTTATTTCTCCACACTTCGACCATAAATCTCCAACCTTCAGTCCACTGCAGCATTCGGCCTTCAGTTGGCTCCTCGACCAGTGCCTCCTCACCGAGCTGAAGAAGTCTTCAAACACTTCTTCAGCCTAGACGTCATTTTTTATGATGAATTTTTGATATGTCGTCGTTAGGAATACCCACACTCAATCAGACTTCCTACATCAACCTGGAATGAAAGCGGAGATGCTGGTTTTCGTCAAAACTGGGGATCGTTCGTGTTAACTCGCGACCTTCCCCTCGGTTGCGATGCCCGCCGAGCAAGTTAGGAAGTCTACCACCCCTACTTTGCTGCCCGATAGCTTGGCTATCGCCAAGGTTGCCCAATGCCTCTATTTACTTCTCGCTCCCTTCTAAGCCGAGGACGCCTATCTGGTTCCTCAGAAAGGGAGTGCAGAGACACCGAGAAGGAGTTTCAGAAACGGTGTAAGAAATTCCACCTTCGACCAATTATTCCTGAATCTCTCGGCACCGACACCTTCGGTGATTGGTGGGAAGAATATACCCATGACTTTTTTGGCGCTTTGGTCGAGGACGTAATCAACAAAATTTTTGGTGACTATCTCTAGAGAGATGCCCTAAGGTATATGACTATCTCTACCTTTATTCTTCAAATACTTAAACGATTTTACTAATTAGATTTCGCTTTCTCAGGTGGTCGAGTATTGAAACAAGCAGACGTGGTCACCCCAGATGCGGCCAAGAAAAAATTGGCCCCTTATTCCAAGAAATCCAAAACCGCCTCGCAAAACACACCGAGCAAACGACCTCGCCCGGACATCGAGACGGTAGATGAAGCCCCTCGTCCCACAAAACACGTCAAGAAATTGGCGAAGAAGAGAGCACGAGAGATTCACGTTATCTTCAGCCACACCACCGGAACGACCGCTCCGAGTGCATCTCATTCTGCTTCTGTTGTCCAGGCTTCAACGGAGAAATGGCCAACTCCAACTAGCACGGCGCCCCAAGTTCACCCGGCCCCTGAGGTGCTCGAGGTCACGGTCGAACCAGTTGTTGTACCGCTGGTTGAGACGCCTGCAACTCCGGGGTCGACCGTAGCACCTGTCCTGAAGGAGGCAACTCATTTCGTCTGGAAAAATCTCCCCAAGAATCCAAAACCATAAACAATCATCTTGGAAGAGGTATGATTATGCTGTTGATAACTTCATTTTCTTATTAAATTCAAAAGTATTACCAGCTCTTTTGTTCCAAGATGACGAGAGTGATGAGATTCCGCCAGCGACTCATCCTCGACCATCTGAACCTCCTTCCATCGAGCGATTGATCAGGTTAATCTTCCAGTAGCCGATCGTGGAAAACAACCTCTCGTCGAGCCTGAAACGACGCCAGAAACCCTAGTTCACCCGCAGTATCAAAACCTCGACATCCCCTTTCAAGAAACGACTTCAGCTTTTGTAAGGCTTGACTACTTTCTCTTGTTAATTTTGCTATAACGAGTCTGAATCGAGAAAAATATTAAATGTCAGGTGCCCAGTTATTCATTTCACCAAAAATTCTACGCGCCGAAAGGTGTTATCTATATTTCCTGGCCACCTCAGTGGCCGTCGAACATAGATAGCCTTCATCGGCCGCGTGAATTAAGAAGTTGTCTAAAACACTAGGCTCGGCCATTAAGCTCTCTTGGTTCTAGCAATGAACCAGGAGACATGGCCGAAGTCTCATCTCGGCAGGTCTAAAACAAATTCTCTTTGCTATGTTCTATTATGATTTTCCTTTTGCTTAAATTCTTTTTGTGTGCCGTCTTAATGGGAAGTCGAGTTCGATGCTCTCCTATCGAGTACTTCGGGAGCGGTTGGCCCTTCGGCAGCTACAACTAAGCTGGCTTAATCGACTATTCTTGTTAGGTTGTAGGAGCTCTTATCTCTTTCATCTTCACAAGTTCTCGGATGCCAGAGCCTTGATTCGGTGGGTGTATGTCTGAATGATCTCGCAGCTGATGGTCAATTGAGCACCGAGGCTATCACTCAAGCGTCTTCTACCTTGGAACGGACCCGAGAATATTTCGGTATTTTCGAGAAAGCTCTTCGGGCTGAAGACGACTTAAAAGCTGCAACAGTCGTTCGAGACACTCTTCGTCCAAAAGTCGAAGTTTTAAAGGCAAAAAAAAGGCCCTAGTCGACCTTGATCGCCAAATTGCCGAACTTCACAATCGAAGGTCGGTAATTGCTTCCGAGCTTGCAAAGGATTTTGAGTCGAGTGACAAATATTGCTTGACCGAATACATGGCTAGCGTGAGGCGAGTCGAGCAGCTGAAGATGGACAAAAGGAATCGGCAAGCTGAAGTCACGATATGCGAGGTGCGGTGGTTGGAGTTGAAGGCCGTTCTTGAATCTCTCCTACCTTCATCACCCTAGCATTATCTGACTGTAACTGATTGATCCACTCTAGTTGTACACATTTTGCGATTTTAATGAAATGAACTTTTATTCCCGCATTTCCCATGTGACTGGATAGTATTTCTTTAAAAACCTCCCATTGATTGGCAACTTGTGAACTACACCAGTTTGATCCCTAAGACGGTATGCTCCATTACCGAGAACTTTATGAATAACGAATGGCCCTTCCTAATTTGGTGACCACTTGCTGAACCTGGGGTCTTTAATTCCTACGGGTAGTACGGTTTACCAAACCAACTCTCTTTCGCCAAACGTTTTTTGTCTGACTCGTTGATTATAAGCTCGTTCGGCGATCTTCTTTTGTTCCACTAATAAGTTATAAGCATCGAGCCGAGCTTCTTCTAAATCCTCTAACTTTTGCCTCATGGCCCAATCGTATTCGGCGCTGAACAAACTACTTTGTTCAATGACTCGTAATGAGTTTATACATAGCTCGACTGGCAACATTTTCTCGGTGTGTCACACTTGCAGCCTCAGGGGTTACATCAATGAGAGGATTTCGTGCATGTGACATCTTGTCCAGGACTCTGAATTGGTGGTCGATCGCTGATTTTCCCATGGTTGTTTTCTTTTGACTGATCGTGTCTCGATGGTCATGAACTTCGTAGTTTTAGCACTGGGTCCCACTGGGCGTGCCAAAATGTTGACCCTAAAAACTACCAAGCCTACGTGATGCGCAGGCCAAGTAACTAATGAGCTAACTACGTCTTTCGGTTGATGCAGGGCGTGCCAACTCGTTGGCCAAGTTTAGCCGAGGAGTAAAATGTGTTGATATTGAATTGAGCGCGCGGCTGACTTCTCGATCTTGCGACTGCGACCGAGGAAGGAACACGTCTCGGCCTTTGGGTTCTAGAGCCTGAAGACAAGGCTACTAGCTCTATAAAGTTCACAAATCGTCGGCGCCAGATTCGGTCACAGTGATTATATTCGTAAGAGTATAAGCACGCTGAATCGACACTAGAGTATAGGGGCACAGATACTCAAAACAGATATATATCTTGATGGTAAATGTGGTTCGACCGTCAGAATGCCGAACTTTAAAGCCTACTTGTGAGTATCCAATCATAAAACAACTCGGCGTTCAATGTGCCGAGCCCTAGTAACACCTCACTTCGCCGAGAATGCTGATGAGATGACCTCTGCCAATAAGGATTCGAAAATCCTTCTCGACTGAGACTTGGATAGACAACCAGTCGGCCCTGTCGCAGTGCTGTTTATCCAAACTGAAGATGCTTCACGGTCGGCTGATTCTACGGTAACAGTGTTGTTTATCCAAACTGAAGATGTTCGCCGGTTACCTCCACAGTGCTGTTTATCCAAACTGAAGATGTGTTGACGGAAAAAGAAAGTAAAAATCTCAAGGTTGTTGAAAGGTTTCGCGTAGAGCAAGAGTTTGCACATGGCAGTTTGTGTGTTGAATTGGAGGGGGCTTTAATGATGTCCTCCTCCCTCTATTTATAGTAGTCAACCTGCTTCCGATCGAATCACAACCATACTCGGACTAGAACTCCTTCTCGTATCAGGATTCAACCACCCATGGATTCCTAATAGGACACAGCCGGCCTTGGCTATGTGGCCCATAAGCTGGATGCCTCCCAATGACTCCTAAGCACGGACTCTGGGCCGAGAACAATTCTAAACTCGGCCCAAACCAATATTTTAGGCCCAAACAGTACCCAATCACCAGCTTCCAAGCCAAAAGTGACCTGCTTAATATTCCTTAATTTTCCTTAATTTGATATATATAGTACCTGCTTTATTTTCCTTAATTTTCTTGCTAATTCTTTGGTTTAATTTTCATTTCTTGATAACTTTTCACTTTTGGTTTGCAGCATCCTCAAAGTCTCAGTGATAATATCAATCATGCTTTTATTTAAAGACTTTGTAAAATATGTTTTGTTTTGTTCTGTTCGGGTTTCATTCCTTTAAATTTTTTGTTCATTTGTTATTGAATGATGAAAATAGGACGTCATACATGTTTGGTATTCATTTCACAACTTCGTTGATGTTCACTGAACTATTTTTCTATACATGCTTCATGTTTTTTTAAGAACATAAGTATGAACAGTAGACGAGAGGTCTGTTGTAACTGTAATTGCTGCTCATAGTATGTGTTTTTGCTACCTCTGATTCATGTTACTCGATTTCTCTCCCAAAACATGTAATTATGTAATGTTGTAATACAATAACATATTTATTCTATTATTGTTTTCACTAATATGGTTATGTGGCTTATGCTTTTTCCTTTGCATATTTATGAAGAAGGATTGAGACGATGAGGGATCACATGAGGCTCTAGAAGTATTACTTCAATATATTCCTAGGAAAAGATAGTGAATCTCATTTCATAATTTCATTTTGGAAATAAATTTATCTTTGTAGACTATTTAATGACTAAAGTTGTTCATTGTAGCTTGAATTTGTTACAATTAAAATCAAGTTCATTTGCAAAAATAAATTCAGTATATACTTATACAAGCTTTGCATTACAAAGAAATATTCAATGAGATAACTCCAAACAAATATTGGGATAAATTCCATAACTTTTATTATCATTCACCTTCTTTCATTTAGGAAGACATGTTATCACAAACCATTTGTACATATGTGATAGAAGTGAGTTGTACTGTGTGGTAGTGTAACAAAGAGATGATACATATGTATTCTTACTCTTCAACTTAATGTGGCATATTAATTGTTTAATATGTTCTCTTACACTATTATTTGATTCGTTATTGTATTTCTTCGTTTATTATTTACTAACATCTTCGAACATGCTTTCTAGGCATACGTGCAATGATTATTTCTTTTATCACACATTTATACACGACTTAATTATATTTGATTTGCAGATGTATGTTGCATTTTGTTTTTATGACGCGGTAAATAAAACATCTAACACAACACATTTTAAGGGGCGCGAGCGCCCATGATTAAAAAAATTGCCTCTCTTTCAATATGTTTCTGTGCTTACAAGGAAACCTTTCTTTTATCACGCATTTTACACCCGACTTAATATATTCTATTTCCTTTTATTTGCAACTGTATGTTGTATTTTATTTTTAGAACACGGTATGATAAAAAAAAAAAAAACTAACACAACACATCTTAAGGGGCACGTAGCGCCCGTAATTAAAATATGTCTCTCGCATGCGCGTGAGCGCGTGCGGAGAGGCTAGTAGATGTAAGTTCAGAGTTGCCCACCAAATTTTACATGTTCTGTACCCCGGCTAATTAAATGCTCTTATAGAAACTTTATATCTCACATGTCTCCCTATTTAGGATACAATCAAACCAAACAGGACTTCAACTTCGGAAGCAAATATTATCCAAACGATCGAACTGGATATATAATCTAGAAGTTGTAATCATTTGTAAACCTCTTCTGTCTTCCCCACAAACCAAATTAACTAGCTTGTAATATTTAATCCTCTTATTAACTAAGAGTCTAAGGGTACTTCTTCTTTGTAACACCAATCCTCATGAGGGCTAAATAACCGATGAACCTGTAACCCACAAGCATAATGACCAAAGCAACCACAGCACTCGATTGTCCATTGAGACCAGCAGATTTTATAGTTGGGAAATCTCCAACTGAGCAAACCCTACCATCACATGGGTAGGTATCACTTTTCTTGTACTGAGAACTCAGCAAGAGCCTGTAGGAGTAGTTGCTTAGTGATATATATTTGATCCAAGAGATAAAAACAGGAACATGTTGAACATAGTAGCCACCAGCTAGATTGAATGACAACATGATGATTGATGCGAGAACCGTTGCCTTTTTCTGGTCCATAACCAAAGCCCCAATAGCAAGCCCCATACCTTGAGCTACTAAAACACTGAGGAGCAGAGCGAACAAGGTGTGGAAAAAGTTTCCGGCCGACGGTTTGAGGCCTGCCATCCAGTATGCTACGGTGACAAATAGGGTTGGAAGAGCAAGTTCCATTGGGAGGTCAGCAACAATCCTTGACACGAAATAGGAGGAGAGTCTGTATGTGCCTGAAGCTCTTTCTTTTTCTAGCATCTTGCGCTCCGGTGGAAAGGTGAAGAGCGCTTGGAACAGTGGGAAGAAACCCCAAAATCCAGTCATAAAGAAGAGAAGCCCAATCTGCACGCATACACGGCAACAAAAGATTATCAAGTTGCTAAAAATGGTTATAATGCTTAAGCATTGGTTTAAGTGATAATTTATGTCATGCTATATGCATAAATCCAAATTTTGTTAGAGATTTCAATAATAAATATATAAATATATAAATTATTATTATTATATTATATATATATACATATATATATATATATATATATATATTGGTGCAGTGCACCAGCAATGTTTGACAGGATGGGATGGGATTCGACCCAACCCTTTGAGATTGAAGCAGTACACCTTTTTGTAATTAGCTAAAAGACATAATGCATCATGCATCCCGTACATATGCATTCTTTTTAACGCTTCTTGCATCAGACATATCCATTAGAAACATTGCTGCAATGTTCAGTTGTATCTCATGGTGAGAGGACACACCCAAAACCAAAGGATATGTCTAAAGGTGCAGTTCTCTCTATATATATTGGTAACATTAGTAGAAGAGATTAATTCAGAAATTTGTTGTCTACATAATTTCTTTGCTCTCTTTTCTCTCTTCATCACATTCATACAATTTCTTTCTAGTTATTTCTAAGGGAATATAATTCGGTTTTGCTAATCGAATATTCCATACTTTGTTGTATCCTGGAAGTGATTTGCCAAGAACCCTTTAGCAAACTCATTCGAGTGGGGGCAAATAACAGTTTAAGGAAACGATTCAAGTCGTACCTCAAAGTCATCATTCTGATTATTCTCTATATTTCTATATTTACTCTAACAATCTTAAAGTGTTATTTGCCCCCACTCGAATGAGTTTGCTAAAGGGTTCTTGGCAAATCACTTCCAGGATACAACAAAGTATGGAATATTCGATTAGCAAAATCGAATTATATGTCTACATGGATAACATGTGTTATTTTCGTCATGGATAACAAATCTGATAACATGGCTTTGAAGATTATCAATCAAGATGTCTACAAGTTACACAAATTTGATGGATCAAATTTCACCCGATGGAAGGACAAGATGCGTTTCATGCTTACTGTTCTAAATGTCATATATGTGTTGGACCCGAAATTGGAGTCTATTTGTGAACCAAGTGATAAAGACTCGGACAATATAGTTGTCAATCGAAAGAAGTGTGAAGAAGATGAATTGGTATGTCGAGGAAACATCTTGGGCACATTATCTGATCGTTTATATGACCTGTATGCACACATTCAATCTCCAAAGGAAATTTGGGAAGCACTTGAACACAAGTACACAACGGAAAAAAGAGGTACCGATAAATTTTTAATGTTCAAATATTATGAATTCACTATGTTTGATAACAAACCCATCCTAGACCAAGTTCACTATATTATGATAGTTGGGGCTATTATGGCAAAATTACCCCAAACATGGAATAACTATAGAAAGAAACTTCTACACATGGTGGAAGATATTAGTTTGGAGGATTTGCAAAAGGGTATTCAAATTGAAGAGGAAACTTGAAATCATGATAAGAATTTTGCAAATCAAGATTTCTCTAAAGTTCACATTGTCGAATGAAACAAATATAAAAAGAACTTCAAAGTCAAAATTGACAAAGGGAAGTTTAAGAAGACCAATTCCAACAACAATCAAAAGAATGCAAATGGTGTCTGCTACCATTGTGGAAAGAAAGGCCATTACATTCGTGATTGTAGACACAGGAAAGCAAATGAGGAATATGTCAATAAAACCAATAGCGCAAATATGGTGGAAAACTCTGGAATTAATAACATTGTTGCAATGGTATCAATGATGCATATTGGTATGATTACCGAACTGAATATGGCAGCAGCAATAAAATCCTCTGATTGGTGGCTCGACTCAGGAGCTACTATACATGTGTGCAATGACAAGGCACAATTCAAGACATATGAAGCATCATCGGACAATCAAGAAGTTTTAATGGGGAATTATAATTCCGCCAAAGTTCTAGGAAAAGGAACCATTGAATTTCAATTTACTTCTGGGAAGAAATTGACATTGCTTAATGTACTGCATGTTCCAGAAATTAGAAAGAATCTTGTGTCTGCAAATTTATTATGTAAGAACGGTATAAAGACTGTTCTAGAGTCCGACAAGTTAATAATGTCGAAAAATGGGATGTTTGTTGGGAATGGGTATTCTTGTGATGGGATGTTCAAACTAAGAATTAATAATAAAGTGAATTCTTCTGCTTATATTGTTGAATCTTCCTCTCATTTATGGCATTTACGTTTAGCACATATAAATTTTAGATCTTTAAAATACATGCGCACACTTGGTTTTATTGCTTGCAATGATGATTATAATGATAAATGTGAAACGTGTATTCAAGCGAAAATGACTAAGAAACCTTTTCCAACTACCGAAAGAAATACAAATCTATTAGACTTAATACATTCTGACATATGTGAATTTAATGGTGTTTTAACAAGAGGAGGAAAAAGATATTTTATCACACTTATAGATGATTGTTCTAAGTTTACTTATGTTTATTTATTGTCTAATAAAGATGAAGATTTTGAGTGTTTTAAGCGCTATAAGGCTGAAGTTGAAAACCAAAAGGGAAAGAAAATTAAATGCATTCGTAGTGATAGAGGTGGTGAATATTTTTCACATGAATTTGATATTTTTTGTGAAGAGCATGGTGTTGTACATCAAAGAACTGCACCTTATACACCACAACAAAATGGTTTGGCAGAAAGAAAAAATAGGACACTCGCTGAAATGATTAATTCTATGATGATTAATGCTAATACTCCAAAATATTTATGGGGTGAAGCATTGTTTACTGCATGCCATATACACAATAGAATTACATCTATGAAGACACATGTGTCACCATATGAAATTTGGAAAGGAAGAAAACCAAATTTGTCATATTTGAGAGTATGGGGTTGTGTAGCTTTTTATAAGGCACTCGATCCTAAGAGATCCAAGTTGGGTCCAAGAGGAATTAAAAGCATATTTGTAGGATATGCATAAAATTCAAAGGCATATAGGTTGCTTAATTTAGACTCAAACACAATAGTTGAGTCTAGAGATGTCGAATTTATAGAAAATAAATTCTATAATGACTACTCAGTGTCTGGAAAAGAGAATGATCAAACACCTTTCTCTAATCTGTCTACTAGTCATTCTCAAGGTGAGAAAAGAAAACAGTCTAAAACTGTTAATGCACCAAGGAAAAGCCAAATGGTAAGAAAAGAAAAGACTCTAGGCTCTGATTTTATTTCATCTCAATCTATTGTATTTTTAGTCGAAGGAAATAGAACAAAGGTTCTTAAAAAAATACCCATATTGTTGAATGTTGAGGATGATCCTAAAAGTCTAAGCGAAGCATTGACTTCAAGAGATGCATCCTTTTGGAAATAGGCTATAGATGATGAATTTGAATCATTAATATCTAATCAGACATGGGTTTTAGTAGACTTGCCCCAAGGATCAAAAGCAATAGGTTGTAAGTGGGTATTTAGAAGAAAATACAATACAAACGGGTCTATTCAAACATTTAAAGCCAGGCTAGTTGCCAAAGGTTTTAAGCAGAAAAAAGGAATAGACTATTTCGATACATATGCACCAGTAGCTAGGCTCACATCAATTAGAATATTGTTTGCATTGGCATCTTTATATAATTTGCATGTGCATCAAATGGATGTAAAAACGGCCTTTTTAAATGGTGATTTAGATGAAGAAGTCTATATGGAACAACCAGAAGGGTTTGTTCTCTCTGGGAATGAAAAGAAGGTTTGTAAATTAGTAAAGTCATTGTATGGTTTGAAGCAAGCACCAAAACAATGGTATGAAAAGTTTGATTTTGTCATTTTATCGTATGGATTTAGACATAACAGTGCTGATAAATGCATATACTCTAAATTCACAAATGATTATGGTGTTGTTATATGTTTATATGTCGACGACTTGCTAATCTTTTGTACAAACATGAAAGGTGTATCTGAAACTAAAGAGTATCTAAATTCAAAATTCAAGATGAAGGACTTGAATGAAGTAGATACTATCTTGGGAATTAAAGTAAAGAAGCATATTGGGGGTTACGCTTTGTGTCAGTCACATTATATAGAAAAAATTGCTTCTTAAGTTTAAGCATCTACAAATAAAAGAAGCAAACACCCCTTATGACCCTAGTGAAACTTTGCTTAATAATTCTGGTAGGTCTGTTGCACAGCTTGAGTATGCTAGTGTAATCGGAAGTTTAATGTATGTCATGCATTGTACCAGGCCAGATATCGCATTTGCAGTAAGCAAACTTTCTAGATACACTAGTCATCCAGGTACTGCTCATTGGAAAGCAATAAATAGAATTTTTTGTTATCTTAAAAGAACTATTAACCTAAGTATAACTTACTCTGAGTTTCCAGCAGTACTTGAAGGATATTCAGATGCAAGTTGGATAACAAGTGCTAATGATAATAAGTCTACATCAGGATGGATTTTTACAATTGCCGGAGGAGCAATTTCTTGGGCTTCGAAGAAGCAAACATGTATAGCACATTCAACTATGGAATCTGAATTTATAGCATTAGCAGCAGCAGGTAAAGAAGCGGAATGGATTAGAAATTTGTTATTGGAAATAGAGTTGTGGCCACAACCAATGCCATCCATTTCTTTATACTGTGATAGTAAGGCTACTTTGTCTAGAGCATACAATAAGGTATACAATGGAAAGTCTAGACATATTAGCTTGAGACATGAATATGTCAAGCAATTAATAACTGATGGAGTTATTAATATTGTTTATGTTAAATCAAGTAATAACTTGGCGGATCCGTTAACGAAAGCACTTTCAAGAGCTTTGGTAGTTAGTACATCTAGTGGAATGGGGCTAAAAACCTTTACTGAAAATTAGCCACCAATAATGGTAACCCGACTTTGTCTAGAACATCACTAGTTTAAAAGTTTAATGGGTAATAACAGGTTATTGTTAAGTGGTTGTGAAAGCACTGAAAATTATTATATAGCTCATTCCAGGATGATCAGTGCAAGACTGCTACGTTTAGGAGGATGAGTTTTATCTTTTAATGAGGTTATTTGTAGTTATGTCTATAGCAAGGTTCTAAAAAACGCTAGGCGCTAGTCGGGCGGCGGGCTAGCGCCTAGCGCCTAGGCGGCTAGGCGGCGCCTAGGCGGGTGCCTAGGCGGCCTAGGCGGATTTAGGTAAATTTCTTGTATATCTTGTAAATAAGTGCATATTGACACCTAAAAAAAAACTATACTTGTATGGATAATAAAATAATGATAAAATGCAAATTAGGTACACTATTTCCATAAGTATTGGATGAACTTGTAGTAAATCCATCATTTGCAAATTAGATACACCATTTCCATAAATATACCACCTTGAAATTAAAAATGAAAAAAGCACGCAATTAATAAAAAATAAAAAAAAAAAACCTCCTAGGACCGCCTAGGACCGCCTAGGGCCGCCTAGGACCGCCTAGGACCGCCTAGCCCGCCTAACCCGCCTAGCCGCCCAGCCCGCCTAGACCGCCTAGGCGGCCGCCTAGGCCCAACCCAATTTTTCCTCCCGATTTGCCCAAAAACGCCTCGGTTGCTAGGCGCCCAGCGCCTAGGCGGCGCCTAGGCCGTTTTTTAGAACACTGGTCTATAGTAGCAGGGACATGGGAAGGAACGTCACCTATATGAACATAAGAAGTGGTGCCGCTTCTGCCAAGAGTTGGGTTTTCTCTTGTAAATGTTTATGAAACCAGGATGAAGCACAAGGCCATAATACTGCTTAATTGGTTTAGGAATTTCTTTAAGAAAATAAGACATAGTCATATGTGTAGTGATTCCGGTTTTAACATAAGAATAGTTGATTTAAACTTAGGTCACCATCGCATTCGTTATAACTTTGAATTACTTACACTAATTAAAGGCTTAATTTGAAAGACACCTTTATTGTATGCATGATTATATTGGTACGCTTGTGATAATTATAAAGAGAGAATTATTGTAATATCATTTATTATATATTATTGAAATTGGGAAGGATTGTTAGAGATTTCAATAATAAATATATAAATTATTATTATTATATTTTATATATATATATATTGGTGCAGTGCAGCAGCAATGTTTGACAGGATGGGATGGGATTCGACCCAACCCTTTGAGATTGAAGCAGTACACCTTTTTTGTAATTAGCTAAAAGACATAATGCATCATGCATCCCGTACATATGCATTCTTTTTAACGCTTCTTGCATCAGACATATCCATTAGAAACATTGCTGCAATGTTCAGTTGTATCTCATGGTGAGAGGACACACCCAAAACCAAAGGATATGTCTAAAGGTGCAATTCTCTCTATATATATTGGTAACATTAGTAGAAGAGATTAATTCAGAAATTTGTTGTCTACATAATTTCTTTACTCTCTTTTCTCTCTTCATCACATTCATACAATTTCTTTCTAGTTATTTCTAAGGGAATATAATTCGGTTTTGCTAATCGAATATTCCATACTCTGTTGTATCCTGGAAGTGATTTGCCAAGAACCCTTTAGCAAACTCATTCGAGTGGGGGCAAATAACACTTTAAGGAAACGATTCAAGTCGTACCTCAAAGTCATCATTCTGATTATTCTCTATATTTCTATATTTACTCTAACAAATTTCAAAGTTATTGACATCTATATAAAACAAGTTAGTTGTAGAGATTTAGTATTATTTTTGTTTGGGTTTAATATGCAACCTATATTTTCCACAATTGTCCCAAACCCAGAAAAGGAACCACGTTGTTTTAACATTTTGAAGGATTTTGATCAAAATAAAGGAAAAAAAAAACAATGTTAGTAAATCACAGTAACGGAATCACATTATATATGTGACAGGTAAGGTTCTAAAAGACACTAGGCGCTAGTTGGGCGGCGGGATGGGACCTAGCGCCTAAGCAACTAGGCAGACACCTAAACGGACTAGGCGGATTTAAATAAATCTACTATATTTCATATAAATAAGTGTCTGTTTATACTTAAAATATATGTAATTTCATCAAAAATTACAAAATAGAATGACATATATATTATGGATTATTGGAACATAATGAAAACATGGGGAACAAGCATATAATGTGTGTTTATTTAAGTATTCAACAAGTCTCTTACAATTTATTGAAAAAAAATAAAATGCAAATGAAAGTTATCTAATTATTGTATGTGGAAGTTACGTTGAGGCACAAACAGTTCATAATTATTGCATTATGTGGTCTCCCTACTTTTACTGGAACATTATTAACACTAAATCTTGACCTAAAAATCCTATGAAACTAGATACTGCAAATCCTAGAAAAATGAGATGACAAAAGTTTTAGTATACCTGATCCTCCAAGTGTGCAATATCAGATTGCCACCATAGTAGGCCAACAAGAAGAGCCACAGCCAACACCTGACCAATCTTGAGACGAGAAAGGGCCTCATGCCTCCTCTCTTTCATTCCTCTCCTCAGCAACACAGAGCATTGCTGCCACCAAGTTGTGGACCATTTTCCAAACTTCTTGTCTTCTGCAGATCCATCTTGAAATTGACTGGAGTTATTGGGTTCTTGAAGTTCAGTTTTCAATCTATCTAAAAGATTGCTTTTGTAGGCCAAGGTCAGACTCTGCTTCACCTTGCTCTTATTTTCATGTGATCCATCAGGTGCCAGACCTGCAGAAAATGTAATATTTATTACTCTCACAAAATTTCAGAAACATGAGATATCCACTTGTAACACTATTGTGGGCCAAAATCTAAGAGTAAACTCTCATGGTGAGAGTATACTACTAATTAATGTAACATTCTATGTCACTATATAGACTACGTATGCAGAAAAAAACTTACAAATGGCATTGTATGATTGACCAAAAGGCTACACAGTTTACCTGTGCCACAGAAGTCTTTCTCCCCAAACCTACATATATAGTTTGTAAACTTGCACACACGTGCACTTATAAACACACCTGCATGCATGCTCACTTGTAGGGTTGCAAACACGAGATTAACTTATGGGGATGACAATAATTGCATTTTCTCATGAAATTTAATAATCAGACTTTGTTCCCCTAGCATATGTGACAATGTTACAGACATTTCCAAGACATTTTATAGGTTTTTATGAGGATCTCTCCGATCAACCCTAATGGACTTCCTAGAAATTTACCTTAATTTGGAAGTTTACATGACAGCTGAAATAAGTAATTAAACAGCTACTCAATCAAATATGAAACATACCATTAGCAAGGTCCAATAGAAAATCCGCAGGATTCATAGCGATCACGGGGACGTACCCAATGCCCGAAAAATAGTCCATAACCTCCCCTGCCTTCCCAAAATACAAACAGTTCCCTTCCGATAACAGCATCACCTTATGAAACATGTAGAACACCCTACTTGAAGGTTGATGTATAGTCATCACGATCGTCCTCCCACCACTTGCCAAATCCCATAGTGCCGATACAATTCGCTGCGCTGTTGTCGAATCGAGCCCCGACGTCGGTTCATCCAAGAAGAGCAAGCTAGGATTTACGAGTAATTCTTGTCCTATACTAACCCTTCTTCTCTCCCCTCCCGAAATACCCCTCATGAACTGATCACCAACGGCGCTGTTCTTGCATTTGGTTAATTCGAGCTGTGTAATCACCGCATAGGCTTGCATGACCTTGTCTCGCTTGGATAGCGTGTTGGGCAAGCGAAGAAGTGCCGTGAAGATTAGGGTTTCGGTCACGGTTAAATGCGGGTAGAGAAAATCGTCTTGGGTTACAAAGCCAGTGTTTCTTTTCATTGTGTTTGTGAAGGGTTTGTTGTTGTAGGTTATGGAACCACCAAGTTGGCCGCCAAGTCTACCTCCGAGTGCGGTTAGGAGGGTTGTTTTGCCACTTCCAGAGGGGCCGAGCATGGCTAGGATTTCGCTGGGTTTAACTAGGCCGTTGATGCTGTTTAAGATCACTTTCTCTTCGGACTTAGTGCTCTTTTTGGCTTTGATCTTGTAAACCACGTCTTCAAACTGTGATTTTGATCGAAATTCGAATACCCATTAGCTTAATTATAAAAAGGATAATGCTACGGCAACCAAATATTTTAACCCAAATTTGTAAACCAAATGATGCAGTTTTTATGATTAGATTGTTACTTAAACGTTGATTAATGTGCTTATTTTCTATTGATGACACATTATTTGGTTTGCAAGTTTAGTTTAAATTTTTATTTAACCTTATGAAAATGCTATTAGGGGTTTTCAAGAAGAAAAAAAAATGAAAATGGGATCTTGATCATCAATCTTGAGCTATTCAAATAAAAAAAGAAAATGCTTGATTTTTTTTTTTTGTCCCAAACCATATCTCCTATATTTATTTACCTTCACAGTGACTGGTCGAATGGCTTTCTTGAAGATACCTGGGGTTTCACTGTCGGGCCTTCTATTAGTTTGAGACTCTGTATCCATCACCATCTCTTGCTCCATGGTTGTGTATCTCAAGATCAACGAGCTCTCCCTCCCTAAAACCCTAATCAAACCACTAACCTTTTTTTTTTTGAGTTACAAAATTAAAGAGAAGATCAAATCAATAGCAGCTGATCCATCTCTCTCTTTCTCTCACACTATTAGAGACTATAAATTTTTTGCAAGCTATAGATAGAGTGCATATATAATTAACTATTGGGAAAGAAATGAGAAAAATAATTAAATTAAGAGTGCCGATCAAGTCATGCGAGAGAGATGAGAAATAACAGACGAGCCAGACGGGACCAGTTTGATGGGTTCCGTGTTAACAGTTATGTACTCTCTTGTTTTCTGTTACACTGAGCCAGCACATGTTTATATATTGCATCAGATACCAGACCAATCTCCGCAACCCCACTACAACTCTACTTCTTATACCTCTACGACTTCTATTTATCATTTTAATTTCCCAAAACATACGGTCGGAAATTTACCAATGAGGATTGCACAAAAATGGCTAACTTAACCACAATGCGTAGCAAATAAAGAACCCTTTACTTACTTTGTGTAAATATTCTCTCTCCGTAGAAATTTAGTGGAAAAATAAAGATATCATAGGGACTTGTGTGGAGCAAAATGGCTAGCTAGGCTAAAAGAAAGCTAGGCTAAAAGAATGGCGTATAATACATATGTGCATGTGTGACCACTTTTGCCTAGAATATTCTTCAAATCAACAAATTTTGACCATGGTGGGTATATAATTGTAGAAGTTTACTGGATTTGCCTGGTTACCTCAGGAAGTGAATCATTGGCCATTGTTTTTCAGCTTACTTATCACTGAGCATGTTACCATTACCCACACTCAAATTAATGCTTAAAGATACTTCCACCATTGAGCTTTTATCAAACTTTATGGTCAGATAAATCACTTTCTTAATCAAAAGAAAAAGTAGTCGGAGACGATTTTGTATTACAGTAAATAAAAGCACATAGGATTTCAATTTGGATAGTAATTATAAATAACACAGTATTATAAGCATGGATAGTAATTATAAAACACAGTAATAAAAGCAAGATTGTCTTATACTCATTAATTTAGTTAATGAAATGCTAGTTGCTATATTAGATGTTAATGGTCATTGGGACAGGATATTAATTTGTTTCCAAAATTCTTTGCATGGCAGTTTCCCATATCTTTTTCTACCGTGCGCGTTTATTAAGAGTGATTATTCTAATTGTCTTATGAAAAGAAAAAGATGTTAGAGCAAAGGAAATGTCAAAACTGCCACATAAGAATAATACCCGTTAAACCCTACAATCGTGGATAATCTTTTAAATGGAGTGGATTTGAGGATGAAATTTCGTTTATTTTTTAGATATGGGGAAAAACTGTGAATATTAATCGGTTACGGTTTTAGATATGGTTATAGCGGTTCCTAATCCCTATTTGGCCCCGAATCCGTCCCAAATAATTTAATAATATAATATACTCACAAGTATTGAAATTATTTGATAATTTGTTATATTTGATTTTGTCATCTTTTTCTTCTTTTTTCATGGAACCAATTTGTCTTAATTTGCTATCTTATTTGGCTTATCATGAACATCTATTTTATTTTTATTATTTTTATAATTTGGATGTGGATATTCAATGACGGAATTAGTATCAATTAAATTATAATTTGTTAGTTGAACACATAATTTTTTTGCATTGACGAAGATGGATGTAACCAGTAATTGATGGAGAATCTGTTACCCGGTGGATATGATCATGGATAATCCCGATGGTTAATTTGTGGTTATGGATATTGTTAATTTTTCGTAGTTATGGGGATGAATATGGAATTTACGTCCCCAAACGGAATCGTTTGCATCCTTATGTAGAAATATAACAGTAGAAAATGGCAACAACTCTCTCCAACCGAGCGTTCAGTTTCTAACATGGAGCAAAGTCGCCTTTTTCTTTCAAATTTGATAGCTGCTATCAAATTAATTTAATAATTTTTTAATAGGGGTGATGCAATTCATAATAAATGATGTTATGTGTTTCAAATATTTGATTGGTTGTCTCAATAATTAGACCGCACAAAGAGATTAAACACATTATAGAATGATATTTTTATTTAACATATCGCTTGGAGCAAAAAATTATACAAAATATCAAATTAACACATAAACTATCAAATATTATTTTAATGTTTACATTTGATTTCTATTTTAAAGATGCTCTTATTCTGCCTTTTGTCTATTGTGGACTTGTGTCTTTTGTCCATATCTTATGGTGGCGCTGGTGCAATCTTATGATGAAATTGGTAGTTTTTTTGGTGACTTTATTCCCACAGTCTCTAGTTTACTCGTTATTATTAATTTGGTTCGGTTCCTCTTCAAAGCCATAACTTCTTGTATTCAAAGGGTGTCCCGTACTAGTTGTGTTAATGATTTTGTGTAGAATCTCCCATGCAGCGAATTATAAAAAGGTGCGCCTATTTTGTCTAGGTAGCTTGGGATAGATAATGAGCTTGGGATAGATAATAAACAAGCGATTCATAACATATAATTATAATAGGCTGGTTTAGATCGATCTTAACCGGGTTATTATGATTTAATGTAAAAATGTAGTTTTTTATTAAAGTGAATATTATCGGAAACTTTTCGTTATAGTTCCCTTTTATGGGAAAACTAATGAAAAGAGCTTGAAAACTTTGAGTTTTAAAGATAAGGACAAAATAAAGGGTAAAGTGAATAGTACCAAGATTGACTTTTTAGTGTTAAAATATGGTTTTTCGTTAAAATGAACAGTATCGGAAATTTTTTTGTTAAAGTTCCCTTGTTTTATTTCTATATTCATTCATAGATTAATGAATTAATTGATTGAAGTTTTTAGCTTTGGAGTGTTGCCACTAACACCCCTTGAGGTTTATCAAATTTTTACAAAACCACCTCACGTTCGAGACATTACACTAACACCCCTTCAAGTTTAAATTCTCTTTCACATAACCCCTTGAATAAATAAAAAAAATCTTCTAATTTACCCTTATAATTAAAAAAAAAAACTCAATTTTTTTATTGAACAAAAAATCTTTATAAATATATTAAAAAAATATCAAATTAAAACATAGACAAAAACAAATTAAGAAAAAAAATTTTAATTAATACATTGAAAAAATATTTTATTTAAAATAAAGAAGCTGTTTTTTTCTTCCCCTCCCACCTCCATCTCCATCTCCTCCTTCTATCTTCATCACCTCCTTCTTTCTCCATCATCACCACCGTTTCAAACTTTGAGCAACCACCTCCATCCGACCCTAGCTAACATTCTCATATTCTTCCCATCAGAAACCACCTCCATCACCCACCCATCACAGTCACCTGACTACCTTTCACCCCACAATCCGCAAAGGTATCCCCAATCCAGCAACATAAAGAACCAGTAGTGGTGGAGATGAAATCTGGAAGCTATGGCAGAACCCGAGCCCACTTCCTGTAAATTGGATTCCTAGCACCACCACCAAAACCCCAATTCCCCAAAATCCCCACCATCTTCCACCGCATCCGCCATTTCCACCCAACCTGATTTCAGTACCAAATTATAGTTTTATTAGACAGAGATCGTTTATTGGTTTGTTCAAGTTTGAAAGGGTGGTGGTAATGGAGAAAGAAGGAGAAGATGGAGGTGGTTGCTCGAGTGGGAGGGGAAGAAGAAGATGAACAGGTTTTTTTCAATAAAATATTTCTCTCTGATGACTCAATTCCTTTGGAAACTCTATTTCTATGGTAATTTCTGACACGATCCGTTAACTCGACACTAAATTAACAGGTTTTCGGGTTGACACGATAACAAATCGGATCGTTATTGGCTAACCTAATAAACATATATTAAGCTAACAGGTCGGTCCAGGTATACATGCAAGTAACTTGTTACATGATATGAAAAATATTAATTTAACAATTTTATACCACTAAAAAGAAATACTATAATTAACAACAGTATGATTTAATCCCGAATTGAACTGAAAGTTAAAATATATATATATAAATTAAAAAAATTGATGACCGTTGGATCGGCTCAGATTTAATTTTTGGTCGTCCAATGTTTTTTTATCCCTAAATCAGACTCTCTCTAATTCTCAAAGGCTCGAATTGAAGTAGCCGCTCTCTTTCTTGAACTGAACTCTTGAATCTCAGTCTCGAACCTCAACTCCGGTCAGCCACAAATTCATGACCACCCTCTCCAGTCTCCCTCCACTAGACCATTGTCACCGCATAATGGCCTAGTAACCCACCACCAGTCAATCTGCTATTTTTGAATCTGATTCTCTCTCTGGATCGAGTGAATCTCGAGTTCTAATCGAGGTAATTGTTGATTATTTCAAATTACTTTTAAAAAAATAGGGTATTGTTTCGAATTAGTTTTCAAATTAAGATTGGTTTCGTTTATTCAATTTGGGGTTTTTGGTTTCGAAATAGTTTTCGAAGTAATATTTATGGGGCAACGTGGTATGTGCAAATTTAGGGAAAAAAAATATTTTTCTTAACATATCATAATGAGTCAGGTCATTTTACATGTTGGGTAATATGACCTGACCTGTTAATAACGCGTTAAGATAATGAGTGTGACATGATACAATCTGTTAAGATAATAGGTGTTATACGAAAACGACACGAACACAACAAACATAATCTGTTTGTCAAGCCTTTTCGACCATTTTCTTTCCAAGCCTGTCTGCTTACACCACTTTCTTCTTTCTTCTTTCGTACTGTTCAAATCATCAATTCCATCATTTCTTGTTCGTTGTTTTCAAAGTAGAAATTAATTTCTTTTCTTAATTTTTTTTTTTGTTCACATGGTCTTCTTCTGGTTTTTTGTTTTTTTTAAATGTTTAATGTTTAATAAAATTTTATATATAATATAATATTTTTCTTTATTAGTTTAAAGAAGTCAATAAGGATAAATTAGTAAATTTATACGCAATTTTTTTACTCAAGGAGTTATATAAAAAGGATTTAAAATATGAGGAGTGTTAGTGTAATATCTTAAACGTGAAGAGGTTTTGTGAAAACTTGATAAACCTCAAGGGGTGTTTGATGTAATTAACCCCATTTCTTTACCTCTTTTCATGCTAATCACGCCACATATCCACTAATATAGTGGTTGTCCCAATTAGCATTATTTTTTGCTTTTGAGTCTTTTTTATTTGAAAACGGCTCGATTTTTTAATTTAGAATGTCTTCTTTAAAGTTTGTACCTTTTTTTAGTGTTGCAATTAAACCTTTATTACTTCACCTAAAAAAATAAAACAAAAGAGAGAGTAAGAAGAATGATGACATCAGGTACCCTAGGAATTTGTCAAAAGTAAAAATAGCCATATGAATCTTTTTTTAATAACAATATGACTCAATATTAATTTTGTTTTCTATACAAGCGGCGTTGGGGTAGAAAAATGATACATGGTCATAAGATGCTAAGCAAATATTTTTAACCATTTGAGTTACATAATGTATGACTAAAAATTTAACTGGCCAACTTTAAATAAAAGTCAAATTTTCAACCAAGCTTGAACGTTTCTAAACTCAAACCTCTCTACATTTAAATATTTTGACATTAGACTTTAGAATTCTTATAATAATTAAAATTTACCTTGCTCCTAATTTCAACCTATATAGAGAGAGGAAAAAAACTTACATAAACCGGGTATAAAGTCATTGCGCCGTCCCATGCTAATGATATGTGGAGAGAAACTTACAAATGTCATGATATTATTAGCATGGAAGACCACTCTGGCAATGCATCGTTCTACGTAAGTTGCTCTTTATAGAGAGGGGAGAAACTGGTATGCAATTGGAGGCAAGATGACATATTCCAAGCCTATTACGCGGACTATTTAATTGAACTTGTTCGCTTGACATTTCGTGATTGGTTTGGAATATCATATAATTGACAAGGGAAAAGTTATTTGTAAGAGTGCAAGATGGAATAGTGTTTTCAATTTCGACAGTAAAAATTTTTAATTCGTAATCCGAATATTTTTCAAAAATTTGGAATGGAAATTGGATTGCATCTTAGAATTCCAAGATCCGTATTTTGGATCCTAATTTTCCATTCCAAACTTATTTCAATAAAAAAAATTTCTGAAATATTCTAATTTGTAGAATTAGTTAATCAAATTATGTATATTGTAATCAACTTTTGTATTTTATCGTTAGTTTTGGGTACATGTTGTTTAGTTTTTTTCTCTGATATTAAACATGCACTTATATATTAAAAGCATAAGCAACCTGTTACATCCCGGCCCGGGCCCCCACCACATCTCGGGCTCGACTCCTCCGCAGCACAATATTGTCCGTTTTGGGCCCCGACCACGTCCTCACGATTTTGTTTCTGGGAACTCACACGAGAACATCCCAGTGGGTCACCCATCATGGGATTGCTCTCGCGCGAACTCGCTTAACTTCGGAGTTCCGATTGAAGGAAATTTTGTGAAAAACATGTTTATTTGAGCAACATCAATAGCATGCAATTAACAAATTAAAGGCGGAATCATGCTTGCATGCACTCAAAAACAAAACATCAACCATGAAATTCAAAGCCTAGTAGATTGGTGAACCTTGACTCAACTTTTAAATCAACATTTATTAGTTGAGAAATATTTACCTTTGTAGATTCCTCTTTGCATATACAAAGGATAATCACCCAAGAGATAGGGCCTTAATTCCTTGCTTCTTAGCTCCATGGATTTGGTTGAAAGAATTAGATTCTCCAAGTTCCCAAAATAGAGAACCTCTAAAGATTCTACACCAAGGTTAGATTGAAGAAGAAATGAGTGACCTTGAGGAAGTAAAATTGCTAGATAATTTCCTCTAGGGTGGCTGAATTTTAGAGAGCAAAGAGAGCTTTTGTTCTCATCTTTTCTCCACAAAAACCCTTAGGATGAAATGGCTATAAAGTTGCCTTTATACCACCTCACAATGGAGTGGCAAACTTGCAATTAAGCCAAGTTCACTACCCTCCTTAATTATGGCCGGCCTTAGGGTATTTATTGGGCTATTTGGGCCTTTGTGAATCATTATTCATTAAGTTGTCATACAACTTAAGTCAATGGGCTTTGACGTTCGAAGCCCATTGGGCCTTAAGGTCCAAAACTATCCCGAGGTCTTTAACGAACTTATTCGTTTGATTAATTAACATATTAATTCATCCTTGCCATAAATAATTAAACCATTTAATTATTCTTACTCATCTCCTTTGTTTCTTCAATCTCCACCTTACACGGTGTACGATACATTAGGTTCCTTTTAGCGAGGCAGTGGGCGATTAAAACCATTTTACATCGATTGTGAATTGAAACTTACTTTCAATTCTCCCTTTAGTGATTATACACGTTTAGGGCTTCCACAAACCATGAGTGACACCTAGCAGCATATCATGGCTACCCAAGCTAATCAGAAGAGGTAGAGAACCTATTCAGTTTAGGATTACAAATGCAATACGGTCTTTCTCTAATCTAATACTCTTGACCACATTGTTTGGTTTGATAGTTTATTTATTCATGTCTACTATCCAATGTGATTCGTTTGCTTATATGATTACCTTGAATGTGATTTGGAACGCATTCCCTAATCTCATTCATACTCTGGCCAGAGATTTTAATCATATCATAGAGTATTCTCCCTCAAATCATTTGAAGGTTAGAGATCCCTTGTTGCACATTCACTTGTCTCCATAACTAAGTGGCTTAACCCCAATGATGTCGTGGACACCCCGATGGGGTGACTTTGACATAATCAAAGATCAAGGACTTAACCACAAGACAACTGTGATGCCTCAGGTCAAAGGACTAATTTGCATTATCCCAACCATGAGTTCTCATGTGACATGAGTATGAGAACTCCTCGTTGATCGTGTTCAGTGGACTCATTCTCTATTGAGCACCTACGTACTTGTCTTGATGTCACACACACCAATGACTCGAGACTAGTCACTCTCCCTGAGAGAAGACATAGCACGTACTGATCTTAACGGACTGTCAATGCCTAATTGGCAATCCTATGATCAGGAACGTTTAGGATGTGTCTACGAAAGAATGGTCTCATTAATCTAACTTCATTAGATTGCATTCTTCCAATCACATATTCCTTGGACTTTATCGTTTAAGCATATAACATTTATATGAGACGGCTCAAACAATAATTTTTACCCTTTATATGTAAACTAGATTAGTTTAACATGTGAAATATCCGTAAAGTATCATCATATGATTGGCTTTAGGGCACATTTCCAACAATCTCCCACTTGCACTAGAGCCAATCAGCTTGGTCATCTGTTATGATTCCTCTTCTGTAGTCATTTCATAAATGGCTGAGTAGTAGGCCTAGGCAATGGATATCTATATGTTATCCATAGAAGCAACCTTTAGAATATCGACGTCACCATTATACATGATTCCCAATCATGTGGTTCAGTCTCTCATATGAGTTCGGATCTTGATGAGACCTTTATTCCCTGGCTTGAGCTATCGCCCCATTAGTGTCGTAGTGTCAGTACACTAGATACACTTTTTGGTTGGAACCGAATAGAGAGTTCATAAATGAACTTTCCCATCCAAACAACATTGTTGTAAACTTCTATATGGCAATATATTTTGCTTTCATAATGGAACACACTAAAGTCATTACTTTAATGTTTCCATCCAAATATCTCTTTAGTCATAATAAAGAGATATCTGTTTATCTCTTCATTCATAATGAAGAAACATCCAATGATGGATTAGATTCACAATCTAATACATTTACGCTTCCATTACGTTACTCTAATCCTTCCTCATTCTTCGAGAAACCTATCCTTTAGTATTTCTTAAATACTTAAGGACTCACTTGACAGTTGCCATGGTTCTGATCTTGGGCTTGCATTGATATCGCCTTGTACCTTTCTAGGTACAACTCATATCAATGTTTTTCATACAATATGAAATACATAAATCACCTTTCTGCGTATGCATAAAGGATTCGATTTACGCATTTATTTCTTTGGGAGTCAAAGGGTACGTTCCCTTTGAGAAGAGCTACCTCCTAGTCTCACTAGAGTTGTTCTTCTTATTGAAGTTTATCATCATATGAGAAACTTCCTAGCATCATTTTGTCTATTATTAGGGCATGATATAATCCAATTATATCCTAAAATCTATCATTATAGATTTCCATCCCATGTAAATAGACTATGTCTCCCATATACATTCTATCGTTATAGAAAGTTTAAAGTCATAACTTTAACGAAGAATTGTTCTTTTCATTTCCAAAATTAATATATCATATATGTGCATATATATATATATATATATTGAATTTTAGGAACATGATTAACTCCCACTAATCTTTTGTAAACCTAGTAAACAAAAGATTCATTTACATCTTTATGAGAAATCAAACAATTTGATCTTTCCCTCATAAGACGCTTATGGCTCCCACTAGCTTGCTAAGATCCATGATGGTTGGATCTCTACAACTTACATGTCTTGTGATTCATAGTTTTAGACATAAATTATCAAGACTATCTTAATAATGGTTTCGGAAACCTATATCATGTCCAAACATTGAATCACCATTTAGTTGTAGCTAGCAATCTTCGAATTAATTGAAACTAAGACTACGTCAAAGATGGTTCCTTCAAAGTCAACCATTCTCTTTGATTGTAGTCTCCTTAAGCTACCAATTAGCTATGAAGGTTTCATTATTTCGGGTCAAATGGTACTTTACCATTTCCTTGAGTATATATTGTATATACACTCAATGTAGTCATAAAGTTCAAACCATTCAACTGAGACGGTTTATAAATCCTTCTTGACTACCTTGGAGCTTGTGGTATAGGAACTAGGTTGTTATATTTGTTGATTATCATCTTGTCTCTCAAAGAACCCATTCTTTTGAGTTCTATTCCTAGTTCATTTGCTCTAAGGCAAATCACATTGTAGGATTACAATGAACTACTCAACAAACAACATTTGTTGGTTGGTTTATAGAAGTGATATCCAAAGGTTAATTTAAGGATATCCACAAGATAATTTTTAAACAAATATTGCTTATTAGCACACAACCCCAAATCTTAACATGATTAAGATTTGTCTTTCTTTCCAACTACATCCTATGGAGTTATGAAAATTTTGGAAGATCTTCTAATTGACAATCATATTGTTTTAGAAGTATATATCCTATATATATGGGTAATTGATAACATCCAACGAACTAAATCTTATTCGAGTTCGTTCTTCTCCCAATGGAGAAAATCATTATCTTATGATGCTAATTTCCTTGATATGTTTCAAGGAAACTCATCTAAAGTGTTACCTTTCCTTGGATCAAATCTAAGGAGGTAAGTACTTTAGACGTCTTACTCATCAACTTACATTTCTTGAATTCTTTGAAACCTTTTGCAAAGTATTCGGACTTGTGTTTATTCATAATAAACTATAGTCCAACCGAGAGTGATCTTCGGTGAATGTCAAACAACATGAGTAGTATTATGTTGTGGACAAGTGCCACTAACATCTAAGTGAATTAACCTCAATAACTTTGTGATTCTTTCTTCTTTCCAAAAGAATAAAGATTCGAACATTTCGCCTCTATACAATTTTGACAAGAAGGTATTGGATCCGGATCTAACGATCCAAAGCATCCATCTATGACCAACTCGTAATTTATGTTTTAGAGGTATCACAACTCAGTTGGGATTAGTCACTATCTTGCAACCTTTTGGGTTTTAAGCATCATTATATTCTAAACAGTTAACGCTACCATATCATCTCTACTATAGAGACAATCAATTAGATTACTATAATCCAATCAGTGATTAATAAAGAACAATGTTTTGTCAAACAAAACATTCATACATCTCTACTATAGTGACGGAATTAAGTTCCTTAAAATTGGAATGTAAAGACAATCTTTGGTTTTTCCAATTTCTTTGGTAGTTCATATGAGGAAGTTAGTACCATCTGCTTTCGCAGAGATCTATATTTTATTCACGTTCCGAATGTGAAGTACTTTCTCTTCTCTCATTAATCTTCTACTTCTTATTAGCCACACTTTTACAACGATTGTAAAACATAGTTACTAATACGGAATCATGTATTCAAGTAGAAGAACCAACTGTTTTGAACTATTCAAGAACAATTTACAACACCTTCGAAAGGTGTGTTCTTGACACTTGCAAGACATTTCTTGCAAATACCCCTTCCAATGTCCATCCTTTCATAAAGAAAGTTTGTTCCCTTGGAGTTAATTTTATCTTCTTCATTTGACTTCTCCTTTGACTACAATAGTCATGGTCCCTAAACTCCCACTATCTCTCTTGAAACCTTTTTCAATTGTGTTATACACATCAAATATTTTGGAGAGTGTGTGGTTATTGTTCACTACATAGTTTACAATAAACTTAGTGAACCATTAGGATAGGGACATAAAGGTGAAATCCTAGCCTAGTTTCCGTCTCGTTAAGTGGTTTATCACTTCAACACTCAATGATTCAAAATCATCATAAGTCCATGTTGATGGACTATTTTTGTCAACCAACCATTATGTTCTAAACATAATTACAAACTTTCAAGAGTTGTTCAAGGCAACTCTTATTTCTTCATACAACAATTTGTAAGTGAAGAATCATGGCACTAAAAGTGTCCTTGTCTTTATGCTAATCTTCGTAAGTTCCTTTGTTCATATAACAAAGGAATAAGCATTGGTTGTTTGTGTTGTCCTCTTCATGATAGACATTTCTAACATGTTCTTCCAATGATACATTATCAATAGGAAGATTGTGAGGATGAAACTTCTTAGGTACATGCACAATCCATTTAAGACAATCTTTGGGATTGTAGTACCAAGTCCGGAAACTAAAGCATTCGGCTTTTCTTTGTCAAGTTTTGGATAGCGTTTGCAAATATATTGGTAATCAAATACATAACGAATATAAATTGATTGATTTTAAGCCATTTGATTCGGGTCTTTAAATCAAATAGCACCACCCACTATTTTTGGCAAATTCCATATCCCTCATTGGAATTCGAGAGTTTTGGAGGAAACTCTTAGTAGGTTATGGGAGACTCACTATTACCAAGCCCACCTCACAATAATATGATATTGGCTAGCATTAATAATAATGAGAGAGTACGCTTACTCATTTGCAACTAATGCAAGTACCCATCAATTTGGCCTCTAGAGAATGTTGCCTCACAATAATATGATATTGGCGCCATTGCACTTAGTTAAGTCATTCCCACCATGCTTAGTTCGTGAAGGGGTTCAAGAATAGCCTCACGATGATACAATATTGGCCATCCTCGTTGCCTACACTCACCTCATCAAGTATGTATATAGACTCCTCCTGAGTATAAGCATGCACTTTGTACTCCCCCATGATAGGGTGAAGCCGGTGTACAAGTCATAAACGATTGGAGCTACCACGGTGGAAGGCCACGAAAGAGTGTTCTAAGCACTCTCACGCTTTTCAACTTAATAATGGTTTGGTTGAGGGTTTTAAGTCTCATCACATAAACATATTCATTTTAATCTTTACCTCAGCCTTCGTGTTGTGATTTCATTGCATAGTTTGATATTAGGGTTTATGACTATTTTACCAGATTATTATTGATTTACACTAGTAGTGGGAGGATAAATGGTCCTGATCTATCACAACTAAGATATTCTTTCTGGTTACAACTTACTACCAATAAGATATTTTTTATAGTCATATATCAGCATATTGTGTAAAATCCGTATAGTTCATATGCAGACTACTTTCCTTTACGGACTGAAGACCCTTTATATGTACATAGTCGAGCTCAAACGGTACCACATCATGTTATATTCTGCCGTTAAAGAAAAATTAAATTAAGGAAAATTAAAATGGTATATAGTATTGTCCAATCTAAAACGGTGATGATATGATGGTCCTTGCAGTTTAGATAAGGTTTCATTTTACTCCATGTATTTTAAGTTTCACAATGTAACCTTTTTAATTATTATTGTTGTCTGAACAAACTATTAGTCTGTAGTATCGTTTTTTAGTGGTGACTTTATGTAGTATCGCTCTTCATATGACTTTTTAATTATTATTGTCGTCCATCGTTCTTGTGACATTGTATTGGTTCACCTGTACTTGTAGTGGCCGTGTATGAGTTTTTAATTAATCGCTTATTTGTGCAAATTCATTGCAGATCAATGTGTTGGTCACTGGAGCAATGTACTCAATTGGCACCCTTGTATTTGTTTGTGATGATGAATGACATGTTGCTATTGTTTCTTGTAAAAAAAAAATGAAAAAAGACATATATATATACACCTTAATTTCATTAAAAAACTTCTACACAATTAGCATGTGAGTGACACACCAAAGGTAAATTAGACGTTTGCAAGGTGTACATCTCTCATTTCAGAACACTAGAGATGGCGACTCAATGAGAAGATTTCAAAACAAGGGAGATGGTGATGTCGTTAACGGCACTGCAAAACATGGATAGAAGGAGACGGACAGATTGTGATATCTAGTTTCGTCAACAAAATCGATGCTTTTTCGTCTTCTCTTCCTCTATTTAATTTCTCGTTACACGTAAAGTTACTATCCTATTTGTTTTCTTAGAAGAATTCAAAAGAAAACTAACAAAAAGTTTAAAAAAACTTATCTTTTAACGAAAAGTTTTTTTTAAAGGTATAGTGAATAGTGTCAGTTAAAGGTAAAAATGTGGTTTTTCGTTAAATGTGAACAGTACCGGGAGTATTTTGTTAAAAATCCCTTCAAAAAATTGAAATAGGCGAAACAATTTGTTTTTGCAGTCAACAAAACAATGCCAACGAAGAAAAAAATAAGGGATTCCATCAAATATTTTTAATGTTTAATTTGATTTTGTTTTTATGTTAATTTATAAAAGTTTTTTTGTTTTCTTAAGTAATTAACTGTAAGGGTAAAATTCTCATTTTATGATAGATTTTTTATCACATGAGTTTATACGAAAGTGAATTAAAAAAAAATGTTAGGGAGATCACATTTGGTGTACCACATGATGTGACAAGTGATTTGTACATATCATGTCAATTAATAAGTACATAGTCTAATCTAGCATTATTCGTGAATTAAAACTTTAAGAGATTCTAGTGCAATTTTTATAAGACAACAAATTTCAGGATTGTTAGTGAAACTAAAATAATAACAGTAATATCAAAGAATGGTGGTTAAAAGTTGGCCAATGTGGAGCTGAGCTGCCACCCCTCTACTTGAAGACTGTTAGTTCAAAGAATGGCGGATGGAGGTTGGTTCCACACTTTCCACGTACCCAGTCGAAGAGAATTGTGTTGAATGACTGCCACCTTTTGAATGAAACTTCAGCTTTATTTAATAACAAAATCAACGTACACAGCAATAAACAACCTGAAAAAGGAAAAAGATTATAGCATAGCACAAGGAATCCAGGACAACTTGCATATTCAGAAAGCCTTGAGCAAAAGATCACAGTACAATCGTATCCAGAAAATAGAAAGCCAAGTTATATGCAGGAGATCGTAGGGAGGAAAGACAGATTACTACTATGGTGGTGGGTTTGGGAGTAGAAGTAATGGTGGCATTGGTGGGGCTCTGGGCAGTCTGTTTGCGGCCATTTCTATTTGCATTTGCAGGAGAGATGGTGGATGTCATGAAGTTCCATGTACGCGAGCTAATTAGGAGACGTACCCGTAGGCGCTCTCTTTCATCCTTCCAATAGTCACAGTCGGGCGATATAACAAGCGCTGATGCTCACCAGAAAAAGTGGACTTCTGGAGGACTTCAGCAACTCATCAAGTGAATAAATAAGGGATGTACTTTTAGCTGCTCTATAATCCCCATTCTCTTCAACATGTTTCACTTATATTGTATCGAAGAGGAAGTGGCCAATGAATTGATAACTTGATATACACGAGGGTGTAATTTTTGCAATGTTTAGATTTAATTAAGGAACAACGTAGTAGTTTTGACATGTATTGTGCTTGTACAGTATATGGATATATGCATTGTTAATTAGTTAATTTTATTGCGAGGTTTTATTTAACATGAGTAGTTTTCAGCGCCCATGAGATTAGAACGGAACTTCTTCGCATGGCTAGCTCAGAATCCCAATCTCAGTATTGCCATTTCTGGTTTGACTTGTTATTGATTAATTGTTTTGTCATCAGAGGTTTCCCTTTAGGTATTTTGATAAGAGAATTGAATTATTGACTTGTCATTTAGCTTTAATTTTTGGGTTATTTACACAATTTACAGAAAGACATTCTATAACTCCAACTAATTTAAGTGTCATACAAAGTTCAAACACCATACATTTATATAGTTGGGTTTTTTTTCTTTCTATAATTCAATTTTTTTTCTTGAATTTCAACCTTAAATAGAGTGGTTATTACTAAGAGTGGTATTCTTAATTGGATTATTTTTATAGGCAGACGTCATTAATCTTTGAATACGATCAATTTCCATTGGAGTTGCTCATAAACAACCTTAAATGTGTTTAAAAAGTTGGCCTGGCATGAGTTTTCTAAAATATCTCAAAATTTGAGGAGTTTATCAGCGATGCAATCTGAGCGGGCCGCAAGTTAACAAGACTGCAGATACTCTCTCTGTCTCTGTCTCTCCATACTCGGTCTATCCACCACGCACCCCAACCCCCATTCCCAGTCAACTATCAATGCCCACTTCCTTGACTCGTACATAAATCTCATCTAGATTCTCTTTTGAGATCGACCAGGATAGTACTTTGATTACCAAACATTCAGAGCCTGTATTCTTCCAACGATAATATAGCATGTGTCATAAGTCCCGTTTGATGCCACTCGTATTAAATAGCACCGAACTATATAACCGGTCGCACAATATCGTCCAAAAGACGTGTATTATTATTCGGCCGTCTTCTCTTTCCTCTCTCTCGTGAACTCGTCTGCCCATCTGAATTGAAGAATTGGTATGCCGTTCTTCCTTTTGCTCTCCAACCCAACAACAACTCTCTAGCTTTGATAGTGTTTTATATGGTTTGTCTGTTTGATTGATTTGTGGGGAAGGATATGCAAACGAAATGAAGAATTATCACAGAGAGAATTTCAGAGAAATGACAACTAAGAGGCTGTACATTGCAGCGGCTCCAAACAAACAAACTATTAACTTTCGACAAAAAAAAAAACAAAAAAACAAAAACCAAAAGCTATTAACTCTTTTGGACAAACACAATCTCAGCCTTACATTGAGGCTTTTAATCTAGACCCTACATTTGTCGCTTGACTATTCATCACCACCATCATCACAACAACAACAGCTAGCAACAAAAAGCTAACGACTCTTTTGAACATACACAATCTCAGCCTTTATTGAGGCTCTTAATCTAGACCCTACATCTATCACTTGACTATTCAACACCACAACAACAACAATGACTATTCAACACCACAACTACAACAACAACTAGCAACAAAATGCTAACAACTCTTTTGGACAAACACAATCTCAACCTTACATTGAGGCTCTTAATCTAGACCCTACATCTGTCACTTAACTATTCGACACAACGACAACAACAAAATACTAACTGTTAGATTTTAAATGAGAAAAACTAGCCGTTTGACTCTTGTAGCTGTTGATTCTTCTTCTTTTAGGAATCCATAAACCATTTAAGTTCCAACACTCATTTCTAAATTCTTTATGGTTTTGACTCCAAGCTGATCTCTGAGGTAGGTGAATCTTTCCTTTGGCAGTGTCTTAGTAGCCAATTGGTTTCATTTCTGCAATATAGTAACTCAATGATATTCTCCTGCAATGCATCTCTAATGAAGTGATACTTCCTTTAATGTGTCTTGGCTTCTGATGAAACACATGATTCTTAGTCATTGCTATGGTTGAGGTACAATCACACATCAATGGTGTTGGATCGACTTGCAGTTCACCAAAATCCTTGAGAACAAACTTTAACCAGATTGCCTGTGATGTTGCTTCTATAACACTTAAATACTCAACTTCTTGTGGACAGTGCAACACTTTGTTGCTTGACTGAGACCTAAGAGAATGCACTAGAACCAAAACTAAATGCATAAGCTGATGTGTTCTTCATGTCACCTTCAATTTCTCCCCAGTCACTATCATAGAAGCCAACTAGAATTGCAGACCGGCCTTTTTCATATCTGATTCCAAAATCAAGTGTTCATTGCACATACCATTTTACTGTAGAGACTTGAATCAACTGGCTCGCTACCATCATCATTTTTTAGTTTCTCAATTGCAATCAGAGGGGTACTCACTATTTTACACCTATTGGGGCCAAATTTTTCCAACAATGTTTTAGCATACTTCTTCTCATGAATGAAGATGTTGTAGATTCTTGCACAACTCCAAGTCCCAGAAAATAATGTAGATGCACCAAATATGTCATCTTATACTTCTTCATCATTTCTTCCTTGAATTCATTTACCATTTTCTCATAGTTTCTTGTGCCACATCATCAACATAGATTGATTAAATGAGTGTATTTGATCTATTTTTTGTCGTGGTATAGGGTGTTGTCCATTAGGATTCTTCTTGAAGTCGCACTTAGTGAAAGGAGAGTCAATTTCACTATACCAAGCTTTTGAAGCTTGTTTCAAGCCATAGAGTGCTTTCTTGAGTTTGTAGACCTTGCTTTCAGAATTTTCAACTTCAAAACCTTGTGGCTGGTTCACATACACTTCATCTTCTAGAACACCATTTAGAAAAGTTGATTTCACATTCAATTGATAGAAATTCCAGCCTTTTTGTGCAACCAATGCAATTAGTGTCCTAATGGTACTCAACTTTGTCACATGTGCAAATGTCTCATCAAAGTTAATTTTAGGCTTTTGTGAGTAACCTTTAGCCTCTAACCTTGCTTTGTTCTTCTACATAAATCCAACCAAATTCAACTTGGCCTAATAGACCTATTTTCCACCAATCACTGGTTTATCACTTGGTATGTCAACTAAATCCCAAGTTTCATTCTTCTTTATTATTAAATCTATTCTTTTATAACTTTCTGCCATGCTTTGTCTTTCTCTGCTTCCTAGAAGATCTCTGTTTCAAGCACATTGTAATTGCAAATAGCATAGATGTTCAAGCTACTTATTCTGATCATTGGAGTTGAACTTGGGCTTGAGCTTTGTGGTTCTTCAATCTAAGGGCTTAATCTTGTAGATTGAGTTTAAAGTGGAGTACTAGTTCTCACATCTTCATCACTTTCATTTGTTCCATTCTTGTTAGCTACCAACTAAATGAGTTCAACTTAGAGAGAAATTTTGTCATGTTTTTCTGCATTTATCTCCCAATTCTATAATGCCTCTTCATCAAAGATCACATCTCTTGAAAAATTATCTTTTGTGTTTTCCTGTTGAATAACCTATCACCTTTCTCACTGATTCCATACCGCACAAGTATACATTTTTTGTTGGATTCCTACAACTTGTGTCTTAATTGCGATAGCACATGAGCATAGCACACTGAGCCAAAAACTCTCAGATGCTTAATGACATAGTTTTAACCATTGTATACTTCAAATGGAGTTAAATTGTCCACAACTTTAGTGGGACATCTATTCAAGAGATACACTGCAGTTTTAATAGCTTCTCCCAAAAATAGATAAGGCATTTTTTTTTCTCATGTGATGTAGACTTAATTAGCCATCTCAACTATAATCATGTTCTTCCTTTCTGCAATATCATTTTGTTGTGGTGAATATGCAACTGTGAGTTTCTTTTCTAGGCCCAAATCTTCATAAAATGTATTGAATTTCACTTTAGGTATATTCATTGTCCCTATCACTACCTTATCTTCTTAATTTGGTGTCCACTTTGCAGCTCCACCATTGCTTCAAACTTCTTGAAAATGTTGAATACTTCTACTTAACTATCATGAAATACACACAACACATCCTAGAGTAGTCATCAATGAAAATTAGGAAGTATTTGTTCCCACTAACTGTTGTAATCTGAACTAATTCTAGTGGTTTTGAAGCTCTCCATGCCTTTCTTGCATCAAGTATATCTCTGTGATGTTTTCCAAATACACATGATTCGCAAGTTTCACTGCAGTCTTTCATTTGAGGCAGACCTTGAACCATTGCATATTTTTGCAAATTCTTCAAACCCTGCTTATTGAAATGGCCAATCTTTGGTGCAATAGTTTTCCAAACTAAACCACATTTTCCTTTCTTGCCATCTCTTCAAAGTACCTCAAGAGTAGTAAGAAATTTTTGTTCTTCACTTCAACTTTTGTAACCAAGTTTGGCAGTGATCTATAATCAAATATTTCAACCATTTTACCACCAAATCATAGAAAATATCAATGCTCCATCATTTGACCAACACTAAGCAAATTCTCATCTAATCCAGGCACAATGATTACTTCTTTTATATGTTTCCTCTTCTTTTGGTTTCAACGATGAGAGTACCTCTGCCACTGCTTTTACATGTTTTTGGAGCCAAAAACTTTTCGAGTTTATCCCTACATCAATTACAATTCAAATGCCAATATACATGTTACAAGCAATAAAACATATTTGCATTTAATTCCTATATTAACATACAAAATGCAATAATGGATTCTACTTAGGTAAAATATTAAATGTGTCACACAAGCTTAATTAGGTAAAATGCTTACTTGGATTCTACTTATCGGGTTTTAGTAACAAAAATAAATTATGTCAGGTTTTAATTAAAAAAATTGAATTTCAAGAAATAAAGTCATATTCAAATCAAAAAACTAATAACTATCTATTTATAAATATATTGTTGTGGCCTATTTTATCTGACAAGGGGAAGGGGGCCGGCGGCAAAGAGAAAAGAGAGAGAGATATGTTTGTAGAATTGTGTAGAGGAATATGTGTGCTATTCCCCCCTGCATAGTGCATTTATTTATAATAATAAGAGGTAGAAGAAATCCTTCATCCCTAAGGAATACAAGTCCATATAGGAAAAAATAACTAGAATCAAATCTAATCTAGGATTTACACAATCACACTTAAACTAGAAAGTTTACAACGCTCCCCCTTAAGTCTGTAAATACTCAAGGTAGATTCGGCATCATGTGGAAATTGAGGAAGTCGACTCGTTTACACTGATTATGGGAACCCGTTATTCTTAATAGGGTAGGAACTTGCATAAGGAAGTAAGTCTTACTAAAAAAACCCTATGGCTATGGTAAAAACCTAAGAATGGACAAAACTCATAGTCTAAGGGAAAAAGCATGAGTAATGCAAAGTCAAATGAAACGTCTACGAGACGTCATCAGGGATATGATCAACCCAAGGTGGGTGCCTAGTTAGGTAGCAAAAACCCAATGGGAAAAATGCTCCTAATCCTAGGGAAAAAGTGTACATTAAGATCAAACAAGTATTCTTCAGGATACTGCCCCTCAGTTTGACACAATTCCAAAGAGAACTAGCAATGTTACAATTTAGAAAGTTTACGCATACCAATTCCATGAACAAGCTTCTGAAACGTCCCATTTGGTAGTGATTTGGTGAAGAGGTCGGCCAAATTGTCTTGTGAACGGATTTGCTTAACTTCAATCTTCTGATGCTCTTGTTGTTGATATGAGAATAAGAACTTCGGCGCAATGTGTTTGGTGTTCTTGGTGTTGTCTCCTTTGATGTAACCCTTCTTGAGCAGTTTGATGCATGCTGTGTTGTCTTCATAGATCGTCGTTGGGACATCAACGAAGGGGAAAAGATTGCAGAAGATTCGAATATGGCCAACAAATGCTCTCAACCAAAAGCATTCCCGAGTTGCTTTATGTAAGGTGAGAATTTCAGCATTGTTAGACGAAGTGGCAACTAAGGTCTATTTAGTTGACCTCCAAAAGATTGTGGTGCCTTCAACGATAAAGACATGACCTTAAGAGCGCGCCTTGTGCGAATCAGATAAGTATCCTATATCGGCATAACCAACAAGGCAAGAATCGACTCGAGATAAGAAGGGTGCAACATCACTCAAGGATCCGTATGGATAGAACAAGCCCAAATCTGTAGTACCCTTAAGGTAGCGGAAAATGTCTTTAACACCAATCCAGTGTATGCATGTGGGTGCATTATTATATCTTGCCAAAAGATTAACAAGGAAGGAGATGTCGGGTCTATTGCATTAAGCTAAGTACAATAAAGCGCCTATCATACTTAGATAAGGAACTTCAGGCCCCAAAATCTCTTCATCGTCCTCTTTCGGACGGATGGGATCTCGTTTTGCATCTAGCGATCGAATGACTATAAGAGTACTCGAAGGCTTCGCTTTATCCTAGTTAAAGTTGCACAACACCTTCTGGGTGTAGTTCGTTTGATGTACTAAGATTTCATCTGAACAATTCTTTATCTTGAAACTAAGACAGTATCGAGTCTTTCCTAGATCTTTCATCTCAAATTCCGACTTCAGGTGTGCGGCAGTTCTCGGGAGCTCTTCAAAAGTTCCGATAATATTCATGTCATTGACATATACTACAACAATCGCAAAACCGGAATGTAACTACTTAATGAACACACAAGGGCATAGTTCGTTGTTCATATATCCTTGACTAGTCAAATACTCACTTAGATGGTTATACCACATTCTTCCGGATTGCTTCAAATCGTAGAGTAAACGCTTCAGCCAAATTGAGAGCGTGTTCTGGGGTCTGGAAATATTTGATCTAGTCAATGTAAGTCATTTGGGAACTTTCATGTAAATTTTCGTATCAAGATCCCCATAGAGATACGCAGTTACTAAGTCCATCAGCTGCATACTCAATTTTTCAGAAACTACCAAACTAATAAGGTAGCGAAAAGTAATCACAACCATAACGGGTGAATAAGTTTCATCATAGTCAATCTCGGGGCATTGTGAGAAGCCTTGAGCAACAAGACGAGCTTTGTAACGTACAATTTCGTTCTTCTCATAACGCATCTGAACAAAAACCCATTTGTAGCCAACGAGCTTCACATGTGGAGGAGTAGGAGCTACAGGTCCAAACACCTTACGTTTCGCAAGTGAATCGAGTTTGACTTGGATTGCTTGTTTCCAGTTTGACCAATCGATTTTATGTCAACATTCATTAAACATGATCTTAGTAGCTACTACATATGCTAATGAATCGTCGATGATCATCTCATTTCTACACCACACATCATCTAAGCTAGCATAATAAACTGAAATATCACGATTCTCGGAGGTGGATTCGTCTCTTTAAGGATGCTTCCGTAATCTAGAATTTCCTCATGAGTTGGATAGAATGAGTAAGCGATAGTCGAATTCACGGTAGGCTCTTTAGGTGTCTGTGTCATGGGTTTCCTATTCCAAGGATGTGAATCATTTGAATCAAGAGGTCTATCATGCTTATGTGTAGGGGTAAATGATCAGTTAGCCTCTAATGTACGTGGATCAGCCAAAATGGTGTCCCGGGCCTCTAGGAGGGAAGTCTGTCGTACATTTGGTACATCCATCTTTGCAAGCACATTCGCAGCTAGAATATGTGATCTTGTCACTCGCACTGTATCGGTGAAAGCATCTGGCATGCTCTGAGCTATGCTCTGGAGATCTAATATGCGATGCACTTCAGTTTCAGACAGAGCGGTGTGGGGATCTAAATGAGACAAAGTGGGAGTCGTCCACGATAATTTGCATCGTTCTTCAGGAACGTTGACGTTCTTATCTCCCTTTACCGACTGGAAAATTGTCTCATAGAAGCGACCATCCACGAAACGAGCAGTAAACAGAGTGCCTGTCAAAGCTTCTAATTAACGAATGATCGAAAAAGAATCATATTCGACATAGATTCCCATCCTTCGCTGATGACCCAGTTTTATATGTAAAGGTGGCGAAATCGGCACATAGATCGCACAACAAAAAACGCGCATATGCGATATGTCGGGTTTGTATCCGGTAACTAATTGAAGGGTGCTATATGGTTGGGTCGCAACAGGCCTCAGGCAGACCAACATGGCTACGTGCAATATTGCATTGCCCCGAGCAGCGATCGGGAGCTTGGTACGTATGACCAACGATCGAGCAATCATTTGTAAGTGTTTAATGAATGCCTCTAACAGGCCTTTCTGGGTGTGATGTTCAACTTCAACAACAACCGACATGCAATAGTCATCAAAAATTTTAGACGTGAATTCTCCAACATTATCCAATCGAATAAGTTTGATTGGATAATCAGGGTGGTGAGCCCTGATCTTTATAACCTGAGCCAACAGCTTGGAGAATGCAGCATTTCTTGTGGACAACAAGCATACGTGTGACCAACGTGTTAAGGCATTAACCAAAACCATAAAATATCTAAATGTTTCGCATAAAGGGTGAATTGGTCCACAAATGTCCCCCTGAATCCTTAGTAGAAAAATAAGAGGATTCGAACGAATCTTGTTATAAGAAGGCTTAGTAATAAGCTTTCCCATTGAACATGTTTGACATGTGATTCCTTGAATCGATCCTAAACTTCGGGTTAGTGGATGCTCGTGTGATGATTTTAGGATACGGCGCATCCTTATTCGTCCAAAGTGTCCCAAACGATCATGCCAAAGTGTAATTTTATGCGCGGTCCCAAAGGTAGGGCCAACCACATAATGGTTCTCTATGGGGCGTAAGGTCGTAGTATATAGACCATTCGGGATACGCTACATCTTCTCTAGATAAGCTTCTGGCCATATTCGTAGGAAGTTATGCACAAAAATTCAACTTCATTTTTTACATAGGGTTCAGCGTGGTAATTATGATCTTTAGGCCTCGTTTGGCAGATCGGATTGTACTGATTATTTCTGTCGGATAAGATAAATAGCCATTCGATAGTACTGACTAAATTAGTCGGGCATTTGGTGTAGTATGAGACTAATGACCATATTATTTATACTATGTTTGGTACTGAACTGGATAAGAAAAATGAAGAGGGATTTTACTGAGCTTCTACTGAGATGGGCCTGGCCGCATGGCTGAGATGCTCCCATAGAAAAGAGGGATTCTGAGCATCCGCAGATGCTACTAATTTGCTGAGAGTCATTGCATGTACAATAACAAGGAATGCATCTTAAGGGCTTCAAGTTTGTAATCAGAAGGGATTAGAAGAACCCAGAAAATAGTATTGAGAAATAAAGGTCAAGGAGATGAAGCAAGTCAATAAGGTCAAGAAGGACGAAGCCCAAAGCCCGTGCCATCGAAAATTAAGGTCCAGGAGGACGGATAAGCGATTGATGACCTTGTCTAATCTGAGTCGGAGGTGAATTAGACAACGTAGCTTATGGATTCTCCTATTAAGACTCAAATTTGAGGTCTTGTTAGTTTATGGTTCTGGGTTCAGGGCAAGGAGGAAGGGAAATGACGTGAGAGATAATGGTGCAGGGAGCGAAGCGAGGAGGACAAAGCAAGTTCTTAGGTAGTCTCGTGGTATGCGGGGGGCCTCATCTGGAGAGAGCAAAGCAGAGAGAGCGTCTGGAGAGGACCGTGTGTCTGGAGAGGAATGAGAAAGTGTCTGGAGCGGAAGAAGAGAACCCGACTAAATTGTACCATGTTTTTGGATGGTATAAGCAAGCAGGTGTATACCTAATAAAGTTGGTGGGCCCAGATTATTTAATCCGGTGGTTATTTAATACAAACGGACACCAAACACCATATTCCGTATTATTAGTATTATCCGGTGTCTTATACGGTGTGCCAAACGAGGCCTTAATGTCCTTGAAACTTAACAACGTTCTTCCGGAACGCGGAGAATAAAGTGCCTTATCAATGGTCAAAATTGTACCATTGGACAACATTATATGTGTCTTACCGTATCCTTCAATCAGGTTGGATGGGCCTGAGAGGGTTATCAGAGGTTCATGCAAAACGGTATGCGTTGTTGCACTATCTGCCAGACAACTAACTTCCCCACTAGTCATACCTAGAGTGAAAAATTAATTTGAATCGGTCACATGCATAAAAGTTCTAAAAACAAATATCCATTCAAAATAATGTTAACTATTCAAGGATGGAAATTAATTAAAAACTTAATATCCAAAAAATAAATCACCAACAAATAATCTAAATATAAAGGGAAATTGTTCAAAATTAAACAAAAACACAAGAAGGATTCGGCCACCAGGTGGAATTCGGCCCCAATGTCTAAATTTCAACTAGAAAAATAGTTATGTCTAAGATTCTAATCTTCCATAGGGGTAACGGCCTCTTGAAAGTCAGAAACCTCCATCTTGGTATTCTCCGGTTCGTCCACTTGCACACAGTTTGATTCAAATTTCTTGCAACGAGAATGATATTTAGCTACAACCTTCTATGGAGCTCGGCAAATACGGGACCGGTGGTCCTTGGAACCACAATGATAGCACATATCTGCATCCATGGTTTCAGGTGCTTTGCCCTTATTCTTGAAGTTTGGGACCTTAAGAGCGAAGTTGGGGCATTTTTGGGCTTTGTTTCCTCCCTTAGATGGGCCTTGGCTCGGTTGACCTTGTCGGGGTGGCTTCTGGCTGCCCCTACCATGCCTCTTTTGGCGTTTCAGGCATTGGTTCGTGCTATAATGTGCTTTAGGCACAACGGTCGCCCCAGTAAGTCTAGCTTGATCATTCTTCATCAGTAGCTGATTCTGCTTTTCAGCGAGAAGTAAAACAGAGATCGAATCCAAAAACTTAGTGAAGTTCTTAGCTCTATATTGTTGTTACAGGACAATATTAGTAGCAAAGAAGGTCGAATAGGTATTCTCCAAGAGATCCTGTTCGTTCAAAGTTTTGTTACAAAACTTGAGAAGTGATCGGATTCAACAAACTTCAGAATTATATTCATTCATAGACTTAAAGTCTTAGAAGCGCAAATGCTGCCAGTCATGTCTTGCTTCAGGCAAGAAGATGTCCTTGTGGTGATCAAAACGATCAGCCAAAGCGACCCATAGTGCTTATGGATCCTCCTCACCAAAGTACTCAGTTTGCAATGCGTCATAATTATGTCTTCATATGGAGATCATGGCAGTGGCTTTCTCAGCTTCGCCAACCGGGTTGTCCATCTAATCTTCAATGGCGGGACGCAAATTCTTCGGGTTTTCATCGGTGATGTTTTTAAGGAAAGCTTCAGGTTTTCAAACAATGCATGTTTATAGAAACTTCAGGTTTCGAAATAATTATGAATTTCAGGTTCATTTGTTCCTGCAGACAAACACAAATATATATACAGAAATATGCAAATAGAACTTTTGGTTTGTAATTATAATTGAATTAATTATTTGGACTTCAGGCCAAATTTAAAGTGTGGGTGAAACCATTGGGCCTAAAATAATTAGGCAATTAAACTTGGGGCCCAAAATACTTGGACCAAAGCCCTCAAATGGGCTGAGTAAAACTAGTGTCGTGAGGTCCAAGCCTTAAATTGGGTTGGGGTAGGCATAGGCCTAGCTTCACAGAAAACGGGCTGCAGGTGCAAGCCCAAAAACAAAGGCCCAAACAATCTCTGTTACACATGTACCCGTGGGGGACGCAATCTTGTGCGTTGCGGTACATGGCAGCCATAATAGCCACACGGGCTGTGATCCTCTGTGGTGCGAGACACGGGAACACCGTGGCCTAGGAAGGCTGGTGTTTTAGGTCGAGGAGACCTCCAAAGCCCAGCGGGCTGGTGCTCACCGAGATCGGGCCAAGCCCACGTAGGCTTAGGTTTTGAACCAAACACCCCAACGTGCACTGGGTGAACTTCGTCATAGAAGACGACCGGCGCCACCGCTTCAAACAGTCATGTCTAGGTGCAATAATCACGGCAAAAAATCGTGGGTTCGACGACAACCCATAAAAGTAAACGGATAGTGGAGACTCTCAACGTTTGTGTTAGAAACCCTAGGAAAATTAATCAAAATTTCGAAGAAAAATCGATGAGATTCAAAACGAATCTCAGCCAAAAACTCGTCGGGGAAGGGGAAGATGATCTGCAGGTCGTCAAGATGAGGACCCAAGATTAGGATTGGGTTGTAGGCCCATCTGCAAGGGAATGCGACGCCATGGATGATGTTGGGTGTGTTCTGGGTTTCAAACCAGAAGCCTATGGCTCCAGCATATGGTCTCGTGGATCGGCGCAGCTCGGCCATACAGGTTGCAGGCCTGGGCGAGTGGCTCGAGTTGCAGCTCAAGGTCATGGGTTTGAAGAACCCTAGTGTGTTCCGATTTCTGTTTTTTCTTTTCTTTTCTTTTCTTTTTTTCAATTAATTCAAAGCATATATAATTTGAATGAATGAACATATATTTGATGCAATTCATGGCAATATCAAATTCACATAATTCAACAATTATGAATATAATGCATACACAATTTATGTAAAATCTAAAATTCGAAAAACGTAAAGTTGGGTCATGCATTATGGTGAATGTTCATGCTATCACATTTGCAAAAATATTGAGATAAAACTGTTGTTATGGAAGAACCTGATTGCGTGATGATATGGATGAACTGGTTTGATGCAGAAAGCTTCCGCGTCAAATTCCTAAGCGCAACGGTAGAAGTGTGTTAATAATGTGTTATGGCCTATTTTATCTGACAAGGGGAATGGGGCCGGCGGCAAAGAGAGAAGAGAGAGATATGTTTGTAGAATTGTGTAGAGGAATGTGTGTGTTATTCCCCCCTACGTAGTGCCTTTATTTATAGTAATAAGAGGGAGAAGAAATCCTTCATCCCTAAAGAATACAAGTCCATAGAGGAATGAATAACTAGAATCAAATCTAATCTAGGATTTACACAATCACACTTAAACTTTCTAGTTTACAACATATAATTAATTATAGAGAAAAACACTAATAACAAAAAAAAAAAAAAAAAGCAATCTGTAACCTTAGCAGAATAACCAATCCTAAAACGAAAAAAATGCACTAGCGTATCAGAGGGAGATTGTGCTTGTACGTAGTTTCCGGCACCACCACTCAATAGCTGCATGCTTTTATTGTGGAAAGCGTTGTATATCGTCCGTCAAGCGACTGACTTTTTATAGAGTGGAGATGGTACCAATATATATATACACACACGTTTTATCATGGTCACACCAAGAAATTACTTGTTCACATCTTGTTTTGTGTCACTTAGTGATGATTGAGTTTTGTAATTAGTACTTTCGCCTTTACGCTAAATGATTGAGTTTTGTAATTAGTACTTTCGCCTTTACGCTAAATGCAATCTATATAACTATATAAGTACAAATTCTACAAAGAAACCATACAAGTTACAAGCTCAAAGGACCATATAATGTTATGTAATTTATCTACATATTATGTAACTTATCTACTAAATAATGACAGATATTGTTTTGCCCATCAATAATCCACAATGAACAAGAGATGAATGCTCAAGTCTCCCCACACAAAAGTCCTCTCGTCTCCTCCTTAGTTGATTTTGCGGCAGTCTTTTCTTACTTCTCCTTTCGAACCTTCCTTGACATCGAGGGTGCTCATTTTCACCATCGCCTGTTGAAAATCTAAGAAGAACATAGCTTGGTTGAAGGCATAACCGTTTACAATGTTTCTAGTTCTCGCACTGGCAAATAGGGTTTGATCAGAACTCAGGACTCCAGCCTTCCTTTGCAGTCCGTTGAAGTAGACATTATCAAAAATGTTTCTCGTTGCATCGAAGGGTTGCTCCGCGTTATCGCCTGCGCTGCATGTTTTGGCCAGTTGCTTTGCAAAGCCTGAATCTAAATTTGGATCCACAGTACCACTCAATCGGTTTTTGAATGAGGAGCACCTGGCTACTCCTAGTGTGTGAGCACCTACAAAGTACAAAAATATCAATGTAAGCATGCAAGCATTAAACTTAAAATGTTCTCTAATATGACAATCCGACCGTCAATTGGGTAGGAGTTGAAGGACACTATTTGAAAAAGTAACATTTTAAATAATCCAAAAAATAAAAAACAAGGGCACTAATTGACAGAATAACAGTAGAACATATCAAGAAAATAATACCGAAATTTGTAGATTGTAAATTGGAGCAGATATGTGTACCAGATAAAGCAACCATTTCTTGCTTAGTAAATCCATGTTGCCCAAACATTGTGATGAGCTCCGAGGCATTCAAGGTGGGTGGAGGCAGATTTCTCGTGTCTTCTATTTTAGACCTACTTCCATCCTTTCTTCCTTTGGGTATGTTATATACCGGACCCCCAGCCTGTTGTTATAATGTCCCATTAAAACAAAACTTAAGTTGAATCATTTCTCAAAGAGGTAGTCATCAATTCCCCCCCTGAACTTGTGACCATTGGCCAATTTCCCCCCTCAACTTTAATTTTGGCCAATTTCCCCCCTCAACTCTCATAATTAGTCAATTTGCACCCTACTGTTAATTTTTCTCAAAAGACAAATTAATAATAAAATAATAATAAGGAATGAACCAAAATTTTAATTTTCGAGTATGCATGAATAACATAGGGCAATTGATGAATGAGAGAGGTGACTTCCACACATCATTTTTCTTTCTCTATACATTTTTCTTTTAGTATTTGAATTGAATAAATCCAAAGAGAATCAAGAAACATTATAATAACAGTATGTAAAAAAAGAAATAAACGTGCAAAAATAATTTCTCGAACTTACCGCATAAACTGCATAAGTAGAAGCCATTGCAACTATGTCGGCGCAAGAGACAACACCAGGGCATTGTTCTTCAAGCTCCTCTTTTGCATCATCTATAACTTCATAGCCACGCAAGCTCAAATTTGCTGGGGAGTCCTTCTCAGCCTTGTTATCTTTTGTTGAATCCAGGAGAATTGACGCATCACATCCCTAATTATCCAATAGTTACAAGGGAAGAAAATATATATTTTTTTATTTGGGTGGGTGTGTAACGTGTGATGATATGCCGATTGGAAAGTGATAATATGTGAATGACAAGGGAAGGAGTGAAGATATGTAACACATAGCACTTATTACAAAAAAAAAATGAGGGCCTTTTTTATAATCATTTTGGTTTCTAATTTTAATTAAAAGTAAAAGGAAAATGTATTAGCTACATTTCATGTGAATTTCATCTTATCCATTTTCTTCAATATATTTCCCAGTATCTCTAACAAAAAACCACAAACTCAAAACAAAATCGTGTTAAACATCTTAAGATACTAAATGGAAGGACATATTTGAAAATAGGGAACTTTAACGAAAAGCTTCCAGTGTTATTCATTTTAACGAAAAACCACATTTTTACACTAAAAAGTCAATCATAGTACTATTCACCTTACCCTTTATTTTGTCCTTATCGTTAAAATTCAAAATTTTCAAGTCATTTTCATTAGTTTTTCTTTGAAAATATTTGGTAAAAGCAACTGAAAACACAAACATGAAAGCAAGTACATATATGTATGCATTATTTTTATACCATGCAAACATATTTAATTGCAGAACAATACTTGGCTACTCATAAATAAGTAGGAACTCCTACTCAAAAAATTTTCAAAATTGTTCATTGTCAATTTATAGAATTTCGTGTTTATAATCAGTACCATTTATATTATAAATCAACTTATAAAGATCGCCTCTGCAAAAAATCAATTAAAACGAAGATCGTTTGGTCATCAAACTATTTAAAAACAAATGAACGATATTGGTAAAAGCATTACGAACCGTCTACGTATTTCCTACAATAGATTGATTAAACGACCTTAGTTTTTATTTATTTTTTGTAGAGATGATCTTTACAATGTGATTCATAATATGAACAGTTCTGATCATAAACACAAAGCTTTGTGATTAAAACACTAAGAATTTTGAGTATAAGTTGCTACTGAGTAACCAAGTATTGGTCTTAACACCAAGCCTATTGTTGTGCCTACCTCTAATGAAAAAACTATCTCAAAAAATTTTAAATAATGAGAAAGGAGGTATTTGTGTTGTGTGTAGAGAGAGAGAGAGAGAGAGAGAGAGAGAGAGAGAGAGAGAGAGAGAGAGAGAGAGAGAGAGAGAGCACCTCTATGAAGCAGTCATGGAAGTGCATTCTGATCAGACCTGCTGCTAAAGTTGGATCGGCTTGCAAGGCTCTGGTGACTGTATTTCTGACAATAAGTTCAGCCATCGGGCAGCTCATAATGTAATAGCCCATACTCAAACCATTTGCTCGAAATGGGAAGCCACTAATCATTTGCATTAGTAGAAACACTACAAACAGCTTAGCAATAACCATCTTCGATGATTCTAGAGGGAAGATCTTGAATTCAAATAGTAGTGAGAGGTAGTAGTACTAACTAGCAAGATTATAATAGAATGCTCAAGAAAAGAGGAGTAATTGTTAGAATAAAGAGTGAAGGTAAAGTGCTTTTATAATGATTAAACAAAAGTTGCCGGCCCAAACTTGAAGGAAAAAGAAAAGTTATAGACGACAATGGTTTTTCATCAATTTTAATTAAATTATCAAAAATGTCATTATCACTATCTATTTATACCACTATTTCTATCATCTTTTTAATGAAAATAAGATCGACATGTCTTGGTAGGCTTTACCTCTTTTAGAAAAAATGGTACAAATAATAGTATAAATCAATGATAAGTGTAGCACTACTTAAATTCTAATTTATAAGGAGGTATATGAAGTCAGGTGTAAAGAAATAAGCACTCTGCTGGGAACTTTAACGAAAAGCTCCCGATATTGTTCACTTTAACGAAAAACCACATTTTTACATTAAAAAGTCAATCCTAGTACTATTCACTTTACCCTTTATTTTGTCATTGTCGTTAAAACTCAAAGTTTTCAAGCTATTTTCATTAGTTTTCCTTTAATTTAACTTATATTTGCAAAGTTACCACCCCAATCTTAATTAGATGAAAAAGAAAGTTGAAGATAGACAGTGGTTTATGATCAATTGTGCACCTAATGGTCAATACAATACAAAAAATTTAATATAATTAATGGATGCTAATTGGAAATAGTTCGACAAGTGAATAATGCACCATGGGGCACTAAACCATATTGGAGCCAAATGATGCATGCAAGTAGTTTCCACAGTGAAATCGAAAGACGATTAAGATATCGATCACACAACAAATTGAAATGCGATTAATTAATAATGATATCTAAAAACATATTAGATTAATCATAAGAGTTGCGTTGAAGTTTTGCATGGATATAATTGGATTAGTATAACTGAGTGGTGGGCACGGAAGTCAAATGACAAAACGAAAGTGGGGATAGTGAAGTGTATGCACTATTTATACCACGACCAGAAAAACATGTAGAGGCATATATATATATATATATATATATATATGTTGCTCAGCTGGCCTCCATTGCAAAGGAGCCTACCTACTCTCAGTGTCCATATCTTTTTGCGAGAAGTAGGGGGGAGACTTATTTGGCCAAAGAAGATATCAATTTATGCGTGCAGGTCAGCAGGATAACATCAGTGTCATACATATGTTTAATTTCATTTGGTTGTGGTATCATATTCTATACGTACATGTGTGGAGATGGGGACATTCTTTTACTTCAAGGAAGTGATATGTGTTGGACACTTGAGGATATTTACAAATGGAAAACTGATCTACCAAGAAGCCAGGTTGCCTCCAAACAAATGTTAAGTATCCACATGTAGGCTTTCTGTCAGTAATAAATCCAGCCTAGTCATCCTCAGTTATACCCTTCCTCATCAAGATTATAATGCTTAGTGAACATTAATCTCTTTCCAAGAGAAAAGTTCATAGTGAGCAAAGTTCAAGTGGCTCATTACTCATAGTACAAAATATGAATTACAACAATCATATATGATCTTCAGTTCGTGACTTACTACAATTAAAATATAGTTAATATATGGTCAAGTAAGCAATAAATAAGTTCCAAAAAAATTTAGGTATAGCTTTCTATTGGTGTTTGAGCCATAATAAAAATAAGATTTGTTATGGGGACAAACTATTGTTATTTACGCAAAAGTCGCACAACTCCGGCCTACCAACTTCGAAACCCAATTGAAATCCTACTACAGGGCTCAGATGACCACCACACTCCATCAACCCGTCCAAGGGCTCGAACATGATTTTTATCGAGGCGCGTCTGCCACAAAGACGACAAGACTCGAGAATATCTCACCTTTTTAAATGACGATGTACGTGTCATCTGACACACTGACATCACCACTGTGATCGTGGGAACCACCACAAGACACAGCTAAAGGCCACTTAACTAGGAATTATAGTTTTTATTAATGCCAAATGACCGATCTACTATGATCGAGGTTGCTCTTTCCTTATTGTCAGATACCTTCAAGCTCAAGACCTTCTTCAAATTCAATCTCTATGATGTACAAAACCTTGAGTGATTCTTTAATCAACCCAACTGCTTTTCAGCACAAACTCAATTACTTTTCAACAAAACCCCTTAGCTCTTCAGCTACAATCTTAAAGCCTTCTTTCTAAACAAACACAGCCTACGATCCTTGAGATCTAAAATTTTCAGTTCTGTCACCCCGTGGTATGATTTGGTTGACATGTCATTCCAACCGCCTTAATTCTCTCATAGGCGTGTGTTTTTTACTAAGTCCAATCTGATACCAGTGATCTCAGTGGACTCATGTAACATTAGCTTGTCCTTCATGGCCTAAATCCTGCTAGTCTTAATGCCTTCTTTACATGTCCAATCAATTTACATTTCAAGTCATGTAGCTCGACCCATCGACCTAATTTTACTTTTGAAAATGTTTGTAATCTCGACTTCAACTTGATATGATTACTTTGTGTTTTTCGCTTTAGTTTCTATTTCGCTTTCATTTACTTTTTAGGAAAGCATACACAAAGTTACACTGAATTTTAAGTCCTTGTTCACTCAAGATACGTACAAACTTAACCGAGTCAGCATCTCACTCGGAGCACTATCGTTGGGTATACGCGTAACTTTCACACACATTCAAATGCAAACACTATATGTTGGCAGACTCCAACTGGTACGACTATTTTCTCTTTCTCTCGAGCCATCACATGGCGCCGAGATTGAAAGCAATACTCGGGACAAATACGTGTTGAACATAATCCAGACTCTGTTCGCTTAGCTTGTGATTTTGTATAATAGGTGTATGAACACATTTGCAGCAAACATTCATGTCTCACATAAAAAACTCTAATACATACTTTGAAAATGAAAAATCACTTAAAATCATTGTCTGTAACAATCATATATCATCCATATACTGAATTAAGATGTAACTTTACTATTCTTATGCTTTAGAAAAGAAAAAAAGCCATTGTCTAAGTCACTTTAAAAATAAATATTATTAATTAATAAGGAGAGGGGGAGAATTCGAAACTGCAACATTAATATTTAGAGAGGAGAGAGTTTCGAACCTAGAATGCATAAGTAGAAACCAACACCCTAAACGGGGACTATTTCAACCAGTACGGTCGCTTCTAATTGCATACCTTTTCCAATTCTTAGGATTTTTTTCATGGATGTATTCTTCCCATCGAATTTTTGCAAGGGCCAATCAAGGTAATAAGTATAGCTAGAGGTAGAATTACATGAATGGTATTAATATTGGCATATGCCATCTGGTGCCAGAAGTCTCCTAGTTAATATGAAGTCAACTTCATAGGCCGGCTTGGTAGTTGGTATATATGCCCCTTTTGCTGCTAACATAACTCGATAAATTCATAGGCCGGCTTGGTAGTTGGTATATATGCCCCTTTTTTGAATTCCTATCTGCCTTTAACATAACTCGATAAATTCATCCACATCCAACTGTACCCTTCTTACCTTTTGTATAAGTAATTACTACAATATACGCACCGATCAAAGAATTAAACTGATGAACAAATATTCAGAAATTCATGAACAAAGATTGATTGTGTCACGGGCATTTATTTCTAATTGAAAAATTTGTAATACATACAAGTATACAACTAAAAAGAATGCGAAGTACAATTACATGTCAATTAGCAAGCGCTTAGCTTCAGCTTTTGGTGTCTGTTACCAAGAAATAAAGAATTAAACAATGTGGAAATAATAATTAAAATCTTTGTATACCATATTAACTTTATTGCAATATGAATTAACTAAAGTAATCAAGGATCATCAGTTCATGTTCTGATGATAACTTCACTAATTAGCGTGAGTCGTAATTATAAACGGTATGGAGTTTTGGGACGCTGCATGGAACGCTTTTCGTTCTCAATCTCTATCAGGCTGTTGATTACAATATCTGCAGCAGTTGTTACAACATCTGCCATGTTCCTATAGAACCCAAAAGAAACCGCAAGTAAGGAAAGCTAGTAAGAAAATCAAAAGTGATCGACTGTTGAAGCATTTCCTGATGTACTTTTTCGTCTATACATCGTCGGCCTACCTATTACAGTGCTGCTGGCCTAATCTACATGTAAGTTGTCAATAGATGATTAGTTGTTTGATTACCAGTTCAGTTTTACTTTTTAAAAACATAAAAACTGAAACCTAAAAGTCAATTTTGAAAACTTAAGAGTTGTTTGATACCCATTTCATTTTTTTGTTTTTAGTTTTAGTTTTCATTTTTTTAAAATTGAAAACTTATTTGGTAACTATTTTCAGTTTTCAATTCTCAAAAAAAAAAAAAAAGAATAAAACTAAAAAACAAAAGCCAAAATTTGAAAACTCAATAAAGTAGCTTCACTTTTTTATTTTTAGTTTTCATTTTTTTATCTAAAAGTTAAAAATAGTAACCAAACGAGTTTTGAGTTTCCTTTTTTTTTTTTTTTTTTTAAAGTGAAAACAAAAGCTAAAAAACTTGTTTGGTAACAACTTTCGAGGCTGTTTGATAACCATTGTTTTTATTTTTTTGAAAACTGAAAACCTATTTGGAAATTACTTTCAATTTCCAATTTTTAAAAAAAATTGAAACAAAAAACATAAAGCCAAATATTGAAAATTCAATAAAGTAATTTTCACTTTTTTGTTTATCAGTTTTTTTTTTTAATTGAAAGTATTCGTACCAAATTGGTTTTTAGTTTTCAATTAAAAAAAAGTGAAAATAAAAACTGAAAACGAGTTATCAAACGGCTCTTCAGTGAAAAAATGAAAATGAAAATTCAAAAATTGAAAATAATTTTCTTGAGTTTTAATATTTGGTTTTCAATTTTCAATTTTTATTTGTTTGAAACTGAAAGTAAATAACAAACGAGTTTTTTGTTTTGATGAAAAAAAAAAAAACTAAAAACTAAAAGCAAAATGGTTATATGGACCTATACGGCACAAATTAATTAATTTGTTTCAAAATATTATAAGTATTGCTGCTCTATATAAACCTAAAAGGAAAGAAAGAACATAGATTGACAAAAAATGAAAAAAGAATATAGATTCATCGATCTTACCCTTTTGACGAGCTGTATGTCAACCCTACGGTGTTCCTAGCCTCTTCAAGAGCCAACCTAAAACTTTGTAGCTTCTCCGGCGGACATTGCCCATTGTCCACGACACAAAGCTGAGAGGGCTTAATGTCACAGAATATAGGAATGACCTTCTTATTGGACTCCATGATTAGGGCCAGTTCATGAAGGCAAAAGTAGGAGTCACAATAATTAGGCGAAAACACAGCAACACCAACCTTACAACCCCTTATTGCGCCATCAATTTTATCAAACAGTTTATCTCCAGGTCTCATGGTCCTGTTATCTAAGAAAGGGCGCAAGTTGAGTAGAGAAAGATGGTCGTAAAGCAAAGAGACGATTGTTCTCTTCGTGTCGATTCCTCTATGGTTAAGAAACACATCGCAAGATTTCGTAGCCTGTTCGGCCAATTGGGTTTGCTTTTGGTAGCTGAAAAGATTGTGTTTCAAGCTAATGGCTGCTGAACGATGCATGGTTTTTTGTATGGAACCCTAGTTTTGTTTTTCTGCCTTGTTCTTTAATTAATTGTCTGTTGAATAATGAGACTTTTGGTGCATGCCAGATGTGCTTTGATTTGCACGGCTTTAAATAGAGCCTTGAAGCCTCTATTTTCCAAGTTAATTCTTTGAATGGAATGTGTTACTGTTCAAAATTTGACCATCCCAGTTGAATTTTGGAAATAAACTAATGAAAACCCTTCAAACACGTTGAAGGTCCCTCTCTGTGTGAAGCTGCCTTCACTGTAATACACATATAACATGCATTGGGACAGCTCCTGGACAAATTTAAAAGTTAATGTTCTCTTTTTTCCACCAAATTAATGTTGAGGTCCAAACATAATATAAAATGCACGTGGGAAACTTATTCAGCGAATTTCATTGTCAGTTCTTTCTTGTTTGAAGTCTGCAGAAATTCAAAGTAAATTCTTGTTTTTATACTTCAATTCATATTAATATTACCATACAGGGAACAAACTAACATATTGCTTTATTGAAAGTTTTACAAACCATGAAAAGGGTTTCTTTGACTGTTTGAACGATATACTTGGTCGCAAATTATAATAAGGTCTCCTCCTACGCACATTTATTTCAATGCTAATAAGTTATTAATTCATTACAACGACAATAACTTGTTTAGACTATTCTACAAAATTTCTCATAATCTAAACTGAAAATATGACTTTAACCCTTCAAATTCAATTTTTTTTTTATATTTAAAACCCGATATAATTTTTTTACTAAAAAAAAACCCAGTGACTAGGATCCACCTAATTGAATTAATTAATTACATATTAGTTTGCACATTTTACATTTTTTAGATGCCTAAAATACCCCTATTGCATATTTGATGTGCACAATTAATTCTAGGCCTAATCGGATAAATGGTCCCCGTGGTCATAAGGTATTCGGATGATAGCCCCTGTGGTAAAAAAATTCGGATTTAAACCCATGTGGTCACAGTCTGTTAGGATTTAAACCCCTGTGGTCTAAGTCTGTTAGGATTTATGCCCTTCTGTCATTCCTCCATTAGGTTTAGGTTGGCCAAATCGGATAAATGGTCCCCGTGGTCATAAGGAATTCGGAAGATAGCCCCTGTGGTAGAAAAAAATCGGATTTAAACCCCTGTGGTCTAAGTCTATTAGGATTTATGCCTGAAATTAGAGGTTCTGTCATTCCTTCGTTAAGCTTACAGGTGGAGCAGAGTTTCTCTGAGTATCTATCAATAAAAAATATCTTACAATAAAAAGAGGGGGGGAGAAGATTTTAGTTTATGGTAAAAAAATTCATTCATCTCAGTTATTTCACAAGAAGAAAAAGATGAAAACAGAGGATCTGTTGAATTTCAAATAGTTAGTTTCACCAATAGGATACGAAGACTTACTTCACATTTACAATTACACAAAAAAACTATTTATCTCAGAGAGGTTTACGTAAAATTATGGGAAAACGCCAACAATTACTGTCTTATTTGTCAAAGAAAATAGAATATGTTATAAAGAATTAATTAATCGGTTGGATATTCGGGACTCAAAAACTCGTTAATTTTATAAAGGCATTTTGAATTATTTGATTTATTAGATCTTGAATTTTAATGAATTATGTGATTTATTAGTTCCACCTCGTTCTGTCGCGTCTCCTCAGAGAAACTCTGCTCCACCTGTAAGCTTAGCGGAGAAATGACAGAACCTCTAGTTTCGGGCATAAATCCTAACAAACTTAGACCACAGGGGTTTAAATCCGAATTTTTTTTACCACAGGGACTATCTTCCGAATACCTTATGACCACGGGGACCATTTATCCGATTTTGTCAACCTAAACCTAATGGAGGAATGACAGAAGGGCATAAATCCTAATAGACTTAGACCATAGGGGTTTAAATCCTAACAGACTGTGACCACAGGGGTTTAAATCAGAATTTTTTTACCACAGGGGCTATCATCCGAATACCTTATGACCACGTGGACCATTTATCCGATTAGGCCTTAATTCTATGCAGATTGTAAGGAGAGAGTTAATGATTTTGCAAAAAAAAAAAAAACCTAATATATGTAATAATACATAAAAAGTAATTTACCTACCATGTACAAAAATGTTATTTGATTCAAAATGTGTATAAATATATATATATATATATATGTGTGTGTGTGTGTGTGTGTGTGTGTGTGTGTGTGTGTGTGTGTTTATGTATTTATATAATTAGACCATATTAATTTACCTACCTACTATTTGAGATGTTCATTTCCAATTGCAAAATATTGTATACCAACAACAAAATATTGCATAAACTTAGGAATTGGATCATGCTTTTGATTTTATCTTTTACCTACAAACAAGCATATACATATTACTTTATATATTTTTACCAAAAAACGTCCCTAATAGGCTGATATATGTAATAATACATGAAAAATAATTTACCTACCATGTATACAAAAATGTTATTTGATTCAAAATATATAATCTAGGTTTTCTCAAAAAAAAAATAAATATATATATATATATTATCTAGGTGTAGTATATATATATACATTTTTATATAATTGAAACAAATTAATTTACCTACCTACAAATTAATTTCCAATAATTTACCTACAAAAAATTATACCCCGTGTGTAATATAATATCTTTTTTTCACCAATACATGGAGAATAATTTACCAATAACAAGAAGAAATATAATTTGATGTATTATATTGAAAAATATTATGTCATACCTATATTTATACAACAATAAAACGTGCCTAATATATGTAACAATACATGAAAAATAATTTACCTACAAGTTAGAGAAGTGTTATTTGATTCAAAATATATAATACGAATTTAGTATAATTTTTTTTAATAATCGGAACAAATTAATTTACTTCCCAATTAAAGCAATATATATCACAAAAAAGTAAATTTTTGGTATGATATGGATACAATTAATGCAATACAACAGTTTATATATTTTATTTCACTTTTTCTACAACTTTTAATTTGGAATAAATTTAGGGATTTGGGAAAGTGGCATGGGTGTAAATAAATTGTATTAGTAGGTCAATAGTGTTCCGATGTGGCTGCAGATTTTAAATTTGGGCTTTTATTGGACGTTTATATGTAGATGGGTTTTTATCTAGGAATCATGAAATGTAAGGGCCAAAATCTAAAGCACCCTAATCTAAATGCTTCATTGTTTAATAAGGAAAACTAATGAATAGGACTTCAAATCTTTGAATTTTAATCAAAACCATCCACTTGTTGTAGGCATAATTTACTTAAACAATTATGGAGGCCAGAAAGAGAGAGAGGGTGCGGGAGAGAGAAGAGAGATATGTGTAATTGTGAGGTATGTTCTATTCCATCCCATTGTGCCATTATTTATAGTAGTAGGATAGGTAAAATCCTTACCCTTTTAGGATGATTACAACTCTTAAAAGGTAATTAACCTCTAATAGGAATGTAAAGAGATATTCCTAGATTTACTAGGATTTACACAATCACATTCCTAATCTAATAGGACTGCAACACTACCCCTTGAGTGTGTAAATACTCAAATAAATGGTGCATCAGGTCTTCAGTGATGAAGTAAGTACAATTGATGAAGTCGAATGCGAGTCTCAAATCAACGGAATAATGCATAAAAAGGTAAAACTCACAAAATCTCGCTATGGTAAAACCCAAGGTCGGATAAAAACCTAGACGAAGGAGAAAAGTGAGAAGTTGCATTAAGTCTTTATCAATAGTGTAACTTATACCGATCCCAAATTATTATTTTTTTTGGTTTTTTATTTCCTTTTTAAGTTTTTATTATTTGTGTTTTTCCATTTTCATAACACCAAACTAATACGGATTTGAATCCTCTCCTGAGCAGAGGGTCTGAATCCTGCTGACCAAGCAACACGGACCGTTGGAAATCCAACGGTTACAATTATTATAACTTTTAGAGGGTCCTCTGTTTGTAGCTGTTGGATTTTGATCCAACGGTCCATGTTGATTGGTCAACAGGATTCGAACCCTCTGCTCAGGAGAGGATCCAAATCCTACTAATACATGCTCACACACAGTGGTGTGAATTTTTTTTTTTTTTTTTTTTTTCAAATTGAAGGAGAGAGGAAGAGAGTGGGAGTGAGGAGAGAGGGAGAGAGGTTTAATTTATTTTTTTTAATTTTTTAAATAGAGATGTTAAAATCACTTGTAGGTGATGCTTAAACAAAAAATTGAAAATTTTTATTTTATGAAATTACATTACTGTCCTTAACTTTTTTGTTGTGATAGAAGACTAAATAGTCTTTTCACCATTATTTGGTTAACAAAGAGGGTTCTATTGATATGTAGTTTAGATTATTATCTTTCCATTCCACAAAATGTACTTTTTGGTGAAAAATATTAAGAAATTATTACTAGCACTCCAAAATCTTATTTTGCTCTCCAAACTTTATATAATTAGAAAGAAAAATACACTTGTGAGGAGTGTAGAATTAAATTTTTAGAGTGTTAATAATAGTTTCCATATATTATAATTCAAGTTTAAACACTCTAAGAACAACGATATAAAACCTAAAATAAAATATTTAAATCTAAACAAATAAGTTCAAATACTTGCACACTAGACTCACCTCTAACTGTGGTTCCAAGGTTGGCACCCCTCGCCTGCTCACAGTTGGTGGCTAGTGGGGTGCGATATAAAATCAACTCACACATACTTCTCAGCCATCCCCGAGTCCTCCACCAAGATAACATATTGAAATTTCTCATGGATTATAATTTTGTTTTGAATTGTTGCATTGGGAACTGCTGGACGCTAAAAACCGGGGCCACGTTGAATTACATTCAATCATGGAAATTGATTTTCTTCCAAAATTAAACCCAACTTTATTCGATGCTATTTTAATGCCTTCGAAATTATAGTTTCTATTTTTCATCATCATTCCTAGCCAAAAGCATGAAAGTTCTTTTCTTTTCTTTTCCTTTTTTGTAAAAAAATGATATGTGTCATTTAAAAAGGTGAAAAATCTAAATGTAAAGGTTAGTACAAATGTTGCTAGCACTCCGAATGACTGGAAACTGTGTAACAGTTTAGAAGCCAACATTTGAAAATCCTCAAAATATTATATTCCTTTTTGCCGAATATTGGAAGTTCACCATGAGTTGCAGTATCAGGCAGCAACAATTCTGAAGATTCTGCAAAAGTTCAATAACAAGCAATCGAAAATCCTAAGATATTCGATTTTTCTCCGTCAACTCCTTACAGTCCATCATGAATCCCAATATTCGGCAAAACTTAACCCGAAATTGAGTGTAATTTCAGTAGCTAACAACGGAAAATCCTCAAAATATTCTATTGCTTTCTAATTTCTAATGAATTGTTTTCGTTTTTGAAATCTTGTTACACAAGTTTGCAGTAATTAATTAATCAATCATTCTTCACTCTCAAGTCAAGTCCATTTAACTAGTCATCATGATATCAAATATCTCACACAATTAATTTTGAACTCAAATTAATGAACATTTGTTAGGTTGTCAACATTGCATTTGATTCAATTATTTAGATATGTCCGTGCCCATCATGCTCACATGTATATACAGCTCGGTCAATGATAGGATTTTTAGTACTTACGTAAAGAATGTTAAAATCACACAAAATACTTGTAAGAGTACAAAGATGTTGTAGTATAGATGCTCATACAAGGTTGTTCTCCACAAGAACTATTTAAATAATTTATGTAAAACCAATTCCTAATTAACTACTTAAAACAAAAAATTGAAAAAAGTGTTGTGGTCTATTTTTATCTGACAAAGGAATAGGGCCGGCGGCAGAGGGAGAGAGGGAATAGAGATGTGTGTTTGTAGAATTGTAGGGGGACGTGTGTTGTTATCCCTCCTACATTGTGCCTTTATTTATAGTAGTAAAGGGAGAAAAGATATTCCTTCTTCTCCAAGTAATACAAGTTGTAATAGGAAAGGATAACTAGAATCAAATCTAATCTAGGATTTACACAATCATACTTAAACTAGGAATGTTCACAACACTCCCCCTTAAGTGTGTAAATACTCAAGGTAGATTCAGCATCATGCAGAAGTTGAGGAAGTCGACTCGTCGGCACTAATTCCAAGGAACAACGCTTATTCTCAATAAGGTAGGAACTTGCATAAGTAGTAAGTCTCACTAAAAACCCCTAAGGCTATGGCAAAAACCCGAGTAGGGACAAAATCCATAGTCTAAGGAAAAATGTATGAGAAATGCAAAGTCAAAAGAAACGTTTGCAGGACGTCATCAGGGATATGACTAGCCCAAGGTGGGTGCCTCGTTAAAACCTAGTTAGGTAGCAAAAACCCATTGGGAAAAATGCTCCTAATCGTAGGGAAAAAAAGTACATTAAGATCAAGCAAGTATCTACAGGATACTCCCCCTGAGTTTGACATAATTCCAAAGAGAAATAGCAAAGTTACAACTCAGAACGTTTACGCATACCAATTCCATGAACAAGCTTCTGAAACGTTGCCTTCGAAGGTGATTTGGTGAAGAGGTCGGCCAGATTGTCTTGTGAACGGATTTGCGTGACTTCAATCTTCTGATGCTCTTGTTATTGATGTGTAAAGAAAAACTTCGGCGCAATGTGCTTGGTGTTGTCTCCTTTGATGTAACCCTTCTTGAGCTGTTCGATGCAAGCTGCGTTGTCCTCAAAAATCGTCGTTTGGGCATTAACGGCGGGATGAAGATCGCAGGAGCTTCGAATATGGCCCACTATTGCTCTCAACCAAAAGCATTCCGGAGTTGTTTCATGTAAGGCGAGAAGTTCAGCATGGTTAGACGAAGTGGCAACTAAGGTCTGTTTAGTTGACCTCCAAGAGATTGCGGTGCCTCCAACGGTAAAGACATAACCCGTTTGAGAACGCGCCTTGTGCGGATCAGATAAGTATCCAGCGTCGGCATAACCAACAAGGCGAAAATCAACCCGATGAGCATAGGGTGCGGCATCACTCGAGGATTCGTAGGGATAGAACAAGCCCAAATCCGTAGTACCCTTAAGGTAACGGAAGATGTCTTTCACGCCAGTCCAGTGTCTGCGTGTTGGTGCATTGTTATATCTTGCCAAAAGATTAATAGCGAAGGAGATGTCGGGTCTAGTGCATTGAGCTAAGTACAATAAAGTGCCTATCGCACTTAAATAAGGAACTTCAGGCGCCAAAATCTCTTCATCATCCTCCTTCGGACGTAAGGGATTTCGTTTTGCATCTAGCGTACGAACGACCATAGGAGTACTCGAAGACTTCGCTTTATCCTCATTAAAACGACGCAACACCTTTTGGGTGTAGTTCGATTGATGTACTAGGATTCCATCCGAACAATGCTCTATCTCGAGACCGAGATAGTATCGAGTCTTACCTAGATCTTTCATCTCAAATTCCAACTTCAGGTGCGAAGCAGTTTTTGTGAGCTCTTCAGGAGTTCCGATGAGATTCATGTCATCGACATATACTGCAACAATCGCAAATCTGGAATGTGACTTCTTAATGAACACACAAGGGCATAGTTCGTTGTTCACATATCCCTGACTAGTCAAATACTCACTCAGACGGTTATACCATATTCTTCCGGATTGTTTCAAACCGTAGAGTGAACGCCTTAGCCAAATTGAGAGCGTGTTCCGGGGTTTGGAAATATTTGAACCAGTCAATGTAAGTCTTTCGGAAACTTTCATATAAATTTCTGTATCATGATCCCCATAGAGATACGCGGTTACTACGTCCATCAGCTGCATATCCAGTTTTTCGGAAACTACCAAACTGATAAGGTAGCGAAAAGTAATCACATCCATAACGGGTGAGTAAGTTTCGTCATAGTCAATCCCGGGGCGTTGTGAGAAACCTTGTGCTACAAGACAAGTTTTGTAACACACAATCTCGTTCTTCTCATTACGCTTCCGAACGAAAACCCACTTGTAGCCAACGGGCTTCACATGTGAATGAGTAGGAACTACATGTCCAAACACCTTACGTTTCGCAAGTGAATCAAGTTCGACTTGGATTGCTTGTTTCCAGTTTGACCAATCAGCTCTACGTTGACATTCATCAACGGAACGCGGTTCAATGTCATCGCTCAACATGATCTCAGTAGCTACTGCAAATGCTAATGCATCGTCGACAATCATCTCATTTCTACACCACACATCATCTAAGCTAGCATAATATACTGAAATCTCACGATTCTCAAGAGGAGGATTCGTCTCTTCAAGGACGCTTCCGTAATCTAGAATTTCCTCATGAGTTGGGTAGAATAAGTAACCGATAGTCGGATTCACGGTAGGCTCTTCAGGACCTTGTGCCGTGGTTTTCCTCTTCCGGGGGTGTGAATCCTTTGAACCAAGGGGTCAGCCACGCTTTTGTGTAGCGGCAGATGATTGGCTAGCCGTTAATGTACGTGGATTACCAGAATTATCGTCCCGAGCTTCCAGAAGGGCAGTCCGTCGTACATTTGGTACATCCATCTTTGCAGGCGTATTCGCAGCTGGAATATATGATCTTGTCACGCGCGCTAGATCGGTGAAAGAATCTGGCATGCTCTGAGCTATGCTCTGGAGATCTAATATGCTATGCACTTCAGCTTCGGACTGAACGGTGCGGGGATCTAAATGAGACAAAGTGGGAGTCGTCCACAATAATTCACGTCGTTCATTAGGAACGTTGACGTTCTTATCTCCCCCTAACAACGGGAAGACTGTTGGAAATGTGCCCTAAAGCCAATCATATGATGATACTTTACGGACATTTCACATGTTAAACTAATCTAGTTTACATATAAAAGGCAAACATTATTGTTTGAGACGTCTCATATAAATGTTATATGCTTAAACGATAAAGTCGAAGGAATATGTGATTGGGAGAATGCAATCTAATGAAGTTAGATTAATGATACCATTCTTTCGTAGACACATCCTAAACGTTCCTAATCATAGGATTGCCAATTGGGCATTGACAGTCCGATAAGATCAGTACGTGCTATGTCTTCTCTCAGGGAGAGTGACTAGTCTCGAGTCATTGGTGTGTGTGACATCAAGACAAGTACGTAGGTGCTCAATAGAGAATGAGTCCACTGAACACGATCAACGAGGAGTTCTCATACTCATGTCACATGAGAACTCATAGTTGGGATAATGCAAATTAGTCCTTTGACCTGAGGCATCACAGTTGTTGTCTTGTGGTTAAGTCCTTGATCTTTGATTATGTCAAAGTCACCCCATCGGGGTGTCCACGACATCATTGGGGTTAAGCCACTTAGTCATGGAGACAAGTGAATGTGCAACAAAGGATCTCTAACCTTCAAAATGGTTTGAGGGAGAATACTCTATGATATGATTAAAATCTCTGGCCAGAGTATGAATGAGATTAGGGAATGCGTTCCAAATCACATTCAAGGTAATCATATAAGCAAACGAATCACATTGGATAGTAGACATGAATAAATAAACTATCAAACCAAACAATGTGGTCAAGAGTATTAGATTAGAGCAAGACCGTATTGCATTTGTAATCCTAAACTGAATAGGTTCTCTACCTCTTCTGATTAGCTTGGGTAGCCATGATATGCTGCTAGGTGTCACTCATGGTTTGTGGAAGCCCTAAACGTGTGTAATCACTAAAGGGAGAATTGAAAGTAAGTTTCAATTCACAATCGATGTAAAATGGTTTTAATCGCCCACTGCCTCGCTAAAAGGAACCTAATGTATCGTACACCGTGTAAGGTGGAGATTGAAGAAACAAAGGAGATGAATAAGAATAATTAAATGGTTTAATTATTTATGGCAAGGATTAATTAATATGTTAATTAATCAAACGAATAAGTTCGTTAAAGACCTCGGGATAGTTTTGGACCTTAAGGCCCAATGGGCTTCGAACGTCAAAGCCCATTGACTTAAGTTGTATGACAACTTAATGAATAAAGATTCACAAAGGCCCAAAAGCCCATATCCATTTAGTGTTGAATTAGGGTTTTTGGTTCTTTAGGTCATTTAAAGAAGTGACTATATAAAGAACTTTATAACCTAAAATTCATAAGTTGTTGATTTTAGAGAAAATTGGTGAGAACACAAAGCTTCCATTTCTCTCTAAGAGGCCAACCACCTTGGGGGATATTGTCTAGCAATTCTATTTCCTCAAGGTCACTCATTTCTTCTCCAATCCAACCTTGGTGTAGAATCTTTAGAGGTTATCTATTTTGGGAACTTGGAGAATCTATTTCATTCAACCAAATCCATGGAGCTAAGAAGCAAGGAATGAAGGCCCTATCTCTTGGGTGATTATCCTTTGCATATGCAAAGAGGAATCTACAAAGGTAAATATTTCTCAACTAATAAATGTTGATTTAAAAGTTGAGTCAAGGTTCACCAATCTACTAGGCTTTGAATTTCATGGTTGATGTTTTGTTTTTGAATGCATGAAAGCATGATTCCGCCTTTAATTGTTAATTGCATGCTATATGATGTTATTCAAATGAACATGTTTTTCACAAAATTTCCTTCAAGTGGTATCAGAGCCTAGGTCTAGTAGTTGGTGAATCATTTTGGGTTTTGTAGTTCATAGTTTTTGATTTAAAAGTTGTAATATGTTACAAGCTTTATTCTTGTTTCTTTGAATGTAAATTTTGTTAGAAAATTTGCCATCTCAAATGTTGTAGATGTAGTTCATATGAGCATGAATTTTGGAGCTAAAATTTGGTGCCATGTTTTTGGGGAAATTCGGCCAAATCCAAAGGGTGATTTTTTGGGTTCATGTTTGTCTTGTTAAAATGGTTTTAAAGTGACTTTTGGAACCCCTAAGTACCCTAGGATGTTAGCCCTCTTTTGAGTGATGAAAATTTGAGTTTTGGTGAGTGAAAACATTCATGGAGCTATTATGAGTTTTCATGAGTGTTCTTCAATGTTCTTGAAGTTCTTGCCAAGAACAAAAAGTTTTGAAGTTTTGATTCAAAAAGTTTTATGTTTTTACATAAAGTTTTGATTTAATTTTAGTGGGTGATTTTAGTGGGTGATGATTATTGGTAAAATATTATTAATGGTTTTAATGGTAGACAAACCTTTTAAAAGTTTGACATAAATTCAATTAATGGCTATAATGGTAGACAAACTTTTTTTTAAAGTTTGACATAAATTCAAAATATTTCATCTTTACCTCACCTAACAAAACCCACTTACAAAAACTTTGTAAAAATCTTATTTTTTTTATCATGGCCGGCCACCCTAATTAAATAGGGTATTTTTGGGTCTTTTATTCAATTACATAAAGTTTTGATACTTTTGTGTATTTGCACTTTGGCCCAAAAGTTTACGTTTTTACGTTAAGGTCCAAAAACGTTAAAGGACAAATTGTTTTGCTCCTTTAATGAAGTTTTTTTGTATTTGTTGAAATTTTTGGGTTCTAGTTGTAATTACATGAAGTAGTGGACTTTTGTGTTTTTACAAAGTGACCCCAAAAGTTTGTGTTTCGCAATATAGCCCAAAAAGTTGTGGTTATTGCATGATGGCCCAAATTAAGTAGGGAACAAAAATTGTTTTGTCTCTTTAAATGAGAATTGGATTTTCATTTTATTTAGCTCCATTTAAATCAATTTTATGGATACAAAAACCAAATGAAAATGTTGCATTCAATTTAATTAGTTAAAATGTTAATTAATTAAAGGGTGATTATGAACCTAAGCCTACGATAATTGAGCTATGTGAAAGGCCGTTTCAAATTTGTTTGAACCATGGGAATGTGTAGATTAATTTTGGTTGTAATTTGATTTGATCAAATGTTGTAAAAGAGCATAAGCTCTTCTTTACTTTAAAGTAATTTGTTTTATGCAAATGTTGTAATGAGCATAAGCTCACCTTTACTTTGAAGTACTTCTTTCTTGCTTTATTTGATATGCATGAAAATGAAGTAGTTGGGTCCAACGCCCCTAAGACAACACGCCTTAATGTGATTAAACGCGTAACTAAAATCAATCTCCATCCCTAGTCCGAGATTCAACACTAGGCTCGTGTTGAATCTAAACAAGGGTTCATAGTCATCCTAAGGCCCTAAGGCAACTATATAGTCCATCAAATGAATGCAAACCTTATGTTAGTAGTATCATATACTCTTGCTTTAAAAACCGTTTTATAAGTATAGTGGGAGTATTATATACAACTAAATTGAATCAAATGGACCAATAGTTGTAATAGGACCAAAATTGTTTTAATAAAGATTAAAATGAATATGTTTATGTGATGAGACCTAAAACCCTCAACCAAACCATTATTAAGTTGAAAAGCGTGAGAGTGCTTAGAACACTTTTTCGTGGCCTTCCACCGTGGTGGGATCCAATCGTTTATGACTTGTACACCGGCTTCACCCTATCATGGGGGAGTACAAAGTGCATGCTTATACTCAGGAGGAATCCATAAACATATGATGAGGTTAGTGTAGGCAACGAGGATGGCCGACATCGTATCATCGTGAGGCTATTCTTGAACCCCTTCACGAACTAAGCATGGTGGGAATAACTTAACTAAGTGCAATGGCGCCGACATCGTATCATCGTGAGGCAACATTCTCTAGAGGCCAAATTGATGGGTACTTGCATTAGTTGCAAATGAGTAAGCGTACTCTCTCATTATTATTAATGCTAGCCAACATCATATCATTGTGAGGTGGGCTTGGTAATAGTGAGTCTCCCATAACCTACTAAGAGTTTCCTCCAAAACTCTCGAATTCCAATGAGGGATATGGAATTTGCCAAAAATAGTGGGTGGTGCTATTTGATTTAAAGACCCAAATCAAATGGCTTAAAATCAATCAATTTATATTCGTTATGTATTTGTTTACCAATATATTTGCAAACGCTATCCAAAACTTGACAAAGAAAATCCGAATGTTTTAGTTTCCGGACTTGGTAACACAATCCCAAAGATTGTCTTAAATGGATTGTGCATGTACCTAAGAAGTCTCATCCTCACAATCTTCCTATTGATAATGTATCATTGGAAGAACATGTTAGAAATGTCTATCATGAAGAGGACAACACAAACAACCAATGTTTATTCCTTCGTTATATGAACAAAGGAACTTACGAAGATTAGCATAAAGACAAGGACACTTTTAGTGCCATAATTCTTCACTTACAAATTGTTGTATGAAGAAATGAGAGTTGCCTTGAACAACTCTTGAAAGTTTGTAATTATGTTTAGAACATAATGGTTGGTTGACAAAAATAGTCCATCAACATGGACTTATGATGATTTTGAATCATTGAGTGTTGAAGTGATAAACCACTTAACGAGACGGAAACTAAGCTAGGACTTCACCTTTATGTCCCTATCCTAATGGTTCACTAAGTTTATTGTAAACTATGTAGTGAACAAAAACCACACACTCTCCAAAAATGTTTGATGTGTATAACACAATTGAAAAGGTTTCAAGAGAGATAGTGGGAGTTTAGGGACCATGACTATTGTAGTCAAAGGAGAAGTCAAATGAAGAAGATAAAATTAACTCCAAGGGAACAAACTTTCTTTATGAAAGGATGGACATTGGAAGGGGTATTTGCAAGAAATGTCTTGCAAGTGTCAAGAACACACCTTTCGAAGGTGTTGTAAATTGTTCTTGAATAGTTCAAAACAGTTGGTTCTTCTACTTGAATGCTTGATTCCGTATTAGTAACTATGTTTTACAATCGTTGTAAAAGTGTGGCTAATAAGAAGTAGAAGATTAATGAGAGAAGAGAAAGTACTTCACATTCGGAACGTTAATAAAATATAGATCTCTGCGAAAGTAGATGGTACTAACTTCCTCATATGAACTACCAAAGAAATTGGAAAAACCAAAGATTGTCTTTACATTCCAATTTTAAGGAACTTAATTCCGTCACTATAGTAGAGATGGATGAATGTTTTGTTTGACAAAACATTGTTCTTTATTAATCACTGATTGGATTATAGTAATCTAATTGATTGTCTCTATAGTAGAGATGATATGGTAGCGTTAACTGTTTAGAATATAATGATGCTTAAAACCCAAAAGGTTGCAAGATAGTGACTAATCCCAACTGAGTTGTGATACCTCTAAAACATAAATTACGAGTTGGTCATAGATGGATGCTTTGGATCGTTAGATCCGGATCCAATACCTTCTTGTCAAAATTGTATAGAGGCGAAATGTTCGAATCTTTATTCTTTTGGAAAGAAGAAAGAATCACAAAGTTATTGAGGTTAATTCACTTAGATGTTAAGTGGCACTTGTCCACAACATAATACTACTCATGTTGTTTGACATTCACCGAAGATCACTCTCGGTTGGACTATAGTTTATTATGAATAAACACAAGTCCGAATACTTTGCAAAAGGTTTCAAAGAATTCAAGAAATGTAAGTTGATGAGTAAGACGTCTAAAGTACTTACCTCCTTAGATTTGATCTAAGGAAAGGTAACACTTTAGATGAGTTTCCTTGAAAGATATCAAGGAAATTAGCATCATAAGATAATGATTTTCTCCATTAGGAGAAGAACGAACTTGAATAAGATTTAGTTCGTTGGATATTATCAATTACCCATATATAGGATATATATGCTTCTAAGACAATATGATTGTCAATTAGAAGATCTTCCAAAATTTTCATAACTCCATAGGATGTAGTTGGGAAGAAAGACAAATCTTAATTGTGTTAAGATTTGGGGTTGTGTGCTAATAAGCAATATTTGTTTAAAAATTATCTTGTGGATATCCTTAAATTAACCTTTGGATATCACTTCTATAAACCAACCAACAAATGTTGTTTGTTGAGTAGTTCATTATAATCCTACAATGTGATTTGCCTTAGTGCAAATGAACTTGGAATAGAACTCAAAAGAATGGGTTCTTTGAGAGACAAGATGATAATCAACAAATATAACAACCTAGTTCCTATACCACAAGCTCCAAGGTAGTCAAGAAGAATTTTAAACCGTCTCAGTTGAATGGTTTGAACTTTATGACTACATTGAGTGTATATACAATATATACTCAAGGAAATGGTAAAGTACCATTTGACCCGAAATAATGAAACCTTCATAGCTAATTGGTAGCTTAAGGTGGCTACAATCAAAGAGAATGGTTGACTTTGAAGGAACCATTTTTGACGTAGTCTTAGTTTCAATTAATTCGAAGATAGCTAGCTACAACTAAATGTTGATTCAATGTTTGGACATAATATAGGTTTCCGAAACCATTATTAAGATAGTCCTAATAATATATGTCTAAAACTATGAATCACAAAACATGTAAGTTGTAGAGATCCAACCATCATGGATCTAAGCAAGCTAGTGGGAGCCATAAGCGTCTTATGAGAGAAAGATCAAAACGTTTGATTTCTCATAAAGATATAAATGAATCTTTTGTTTACTAGGTTTGCAAAAGATTAGTGGGAGTTAATCATATTCCTAAAATTAAATATATGTATGATATATTAATTTTGGAAATGAAAAGAATACTTCATTGTTAAAGTTATGACTTTAAACTTTCTATAACGATAGAATGTATATGGGAGACATAGTCTATATACATGGGATGGAAATCTATAATGATAGATTTTAGGATATAATTGGATTATATCATGCCCTAATAATAGACAAAAGGATGCTAGGAAGTTTCTCATATGATGATAAACTTCAATAAGAAGAACAACTCTAGTGAGACTAGGAGGTAGCTCTTCTCAAAGGGAACGTACCCTTTGACTCCCAAAGAAATAATGCGTAAATCGAATCCTTTATGCATACGCAGAAAGGTGATTTATGTATTTCATATTGTATGAAAAACATTGATATGAGTTGTACCTAGAAATGTACAAGGCGATATCAATGCAAGCCCAGGATCAGAACCATGGCAACTGTCAAGTGAGTCCTTAAGTATTTGAGAAATACTAAAGGATAGGTTCCTCGAAGAATGAGGAAGAATTAGACTAACGTAATGGAAGCGTAAATGTATTAGATTATGAATCTAATCCATCATTGGATGTTTCTTCATTATGAATGAAGAGATAAACAGGTATCCCTTTATTATGACTAAAGAGATATTTGGATGGAAACATTAAAGTAATGACTTTAGTGTGTTCCATTATGAATGCAAAATATATTGCCATATAGAAGTTTACAACAATGTTGTTTGGATGGGAAAGTTCATTTATGAACTCTCTATTCGATTCCAACCAGAAAGTGTATGACACTAATGGGGCGATAGCTCAAGCCAGGGAATCAAGGTCTCATCAAGATCCGAACTCATATGAGAGACTGAACCACATGATTGGGAATCATGTATAATGGTGACGTCGATATTCTCAAGGTTGCTTCTATGGATAACATAGAGATATCCATTGCCTAGGCCTACTACTCAGCCATTTATGAAATGACTACAGAAGAGGAATCATAATTGATGACCAAGCTGATTGGCTCTAGTGCAAGTGGGAGATTGTTGGAAATGTGCCCTAAAGCCAATCATATGATGATACTTTACGGACATTTCACATGTTAAACTAATCTAGTTTACATATAAAAGGCAAACATTATTGTTTGAGACGTCTCATATAAATGTTATATGCTTAAACGATAAAGTCGAAGGAATATGTGATTGGGAGAATGCAATCTAATGAAGTTAGATTAATGAGACCATTCTTTCGTAGACACATCCTAAACGTTCCTAATCATAGGATTGCCAATTGGGCATTGACAGTCCGATAAGATCAGTACGTGTTATGTCTTCTCTCAGGGAGAGTGACTAGTCTCGAGTCATTGGTGTGTGTGACATCAAGACAAGTACGTAGGTGCTCAATAGAGAATGAGTCCACTGAACACGATCAACGAGGAGTTCTCATACTCATGTCACATGATAACTCATAGTTGGGATAATGCAAATTAGTCCTTTGACCTGAGGCATCACAGTTGTTGTCTTGTGGTTAAGTCCTTGATCTTTGATTATGTCAAAGTCACCCCATCGGGGTGTCCACGACATCATTGGGGTTAAGCCACTTAGTCATGGAGACAAGTGAATGTGCAACAAAGGATCTCTAACCTTCAAAATGGTTTGAGGGAGAATACTCTATGATATGATTAAAATCTCTGGCCAGAGTATGAATGAGATTAGGGAATGCGTTCCAAATCACATTCAAGGTAATCATATAAGCAAACGAATCACATTGGATAGTAGACATGAATAAATAAACTATCAAACCAAACAATGTGGTCAAGAGTATTAGATTAGAGAAAGACCGTATTGCATTTGTAATCCTAAACTGAATAGGTTCTCTACCTCTTCTGATTAGCTTGGGTAGCCATGATATGCTGCTAGGTGTCACTCATGGTTTGTGGAAGCCCTAAACGTGTGTAATCACTAAAGGGAGAATTGAAAGTAAGTTTCAATTCACAATCGATGTAAAATGGTTTTAATCGCCCACTGCCTCGCTAAAAGGAACCTAATGTATCGTACACCGTGTAAGGTGGAGATTGAAGAAACAAAGGAGATGAATAAGAATAATTAAATGGTTTAATTATTTATGGCAAGGATTAATTAATATGTTAATTAATCAAACGAATAAGTTCGTTAAAGACCTCGGGATAGTTTTGGACCTTAAGGCCCAATGGGCTTCGAACGTCAAAGCCCATTGACTTAAGTTGTATGACAACTTAATGAATAAAGATTCACAAAGGCCCAAAAGCCCATATCCATTTAGTGTTGAATTAGGGTTTTTGGTTCTTTAGGTCATTTAAAGAAGTGACTATATAAAGAACTTTATAACCTAAAATTCATAAGTTGTTGATTTTAGAGAAAATTGGTGAGAACACAAAGCTTCCATTTCTCTCTAAGAGGCCAACCACCTTGGGGGATATTGTCTAGCAATTCTATTTCCTCAAGGTCACTCATTTCTTCTCCAATCCAACCTTGGTGTAGAATCTTTAGAGGTTATCTATTTTGGGAACTTGGAGAATCTATTTCATTCAACCAAATCCATGGAGCTAAGAAGCAAGGAATGAAGGCCCTATCTCTTGGGTGATTATCCTTTGCATATGCAAAGAGGAATCTACAAAGGTAAATATTTCTCAACTAATAAATGTTGATTTAAAAGTTGAGTCAAGGTTCACCAATCTACTAGGCTTTGAATTTCATGGTTGATGTTTTGTTTTTGAATGCATGAAAGCATGATTCCGCCTTTAATTGTTAATTGCATGCTATATGATGTTATTCAAATGAACATGTTTTTCACAAAATTTCCTTCAAAGACTGTCTCATAAAAGTGACAATCCGCGAAACGAGCGGTAAACAGATCATCTGTCAAAGGTACTAAGTAATGAATAATCGAAGGAGAATCATATCCGACATAGATTCCCATCATTCGCTGAGGCCCCATTTTTGTATGTAAGGGCGGCGAGATCGGCACATATACCACACAACCAAAGACGCGCATATGCGATATGTCGGGTTCGCATCCGGTGACCAACTGAAAGGCACTAAATGGTTGTGTCGCAACAGGCCCCAGGTGGACTAACTTTGTTGCGTGCAATATTGCATGGCCCCAAGCAGCGATCGAGAGCTTGGTACGTATGACCAACGATCGAGCAATCATTTGTAAGCGCTTAATGAAAGCCTCTGCCAGGCCGTTCTGGGGGCGAACATGGGGTACATGATGTTCAACTTCAACCCCAATCGAAATGCAATAGTCATCAAAAGTTTTAGATGTGAATTCTCCAGCATTATCCAATCGAATAGATTTGATCGGATAATCAGAGTGGTGAGCCCTGAGCTTGATAACCTGAGCCAACAGTTTGGAGAATGCAGCGTTCCTTGTGGACAACAAGCATATGTGTGACCGTGTGGAAGCGTCAACCAAAACCACAAAATATCTAAATGGTCCGCAGGGTGGTTAAATCGGTCCACAAATGTCCTCCTGAATCCGTTGTAGAAAAATGGGAGGATTCGAACGAATCTTGTCATAAGAAGGCTTAGTAATAAGCTTTCCCATAGAACATGTTTGACATGCGATTTCATGGATCGAACCTAAGCTTCGGGTTAGTGGATGCCCGTGTGAAGATTTGAGGATACGGCGCATCGCTATTCGTCCAGGATGTCCCAAACGATCATGCCAAAGTGTAATTTCATGCGCGGTCCCTGTGGTAGGGCTGGCCACATAGTAGCATTCTATGGGGCGTATGGTCGTAGTATACAGACCACTCGGGATACGCTTCATCTTCTCGAGAATACCCTTCTGGCCATATTCGTAGGAAGTTATGCATAAAAATTCAACTCCGTTTTCTACGTGGGTTTCAACGTGGTAATTGTTATCTCTAATGTCCTTGAAACTGAGTAACGTTCTTCCGGAACGTGGAGAATAGAGTGCCTCATCAATGGTCAAGATTGTACCATTGGACAACATTATATGTGCCTTACCGTATCATTCTATCAGGTTGGATGAGCCTGAGAGGGTTGTCAGAGGTGCATTCTTAGGTATGAAGTTAGTGAAATAGATGCGTTCACGTAAAACAGTGTGCGTGGTTGCACTATCTGCCAGACAACTAACTTTCCCACTAGTCATACCTAGAATGAAAAATTAATTTGAATCGGTCACATCCATAAAAGTTTATAAAAACAAGTACCAATTCAAAATAATTTCATTTATTCAAGGATTAAAACTTAATATCCAAAACAAATCGCCAACTAATAATCCAAAACATAAAGGAAAATTGTTCAAAATCAACCAAAAAACAAGGGGGGTTCGGCCACTACGTGCAATTCGGCCCCAATGGTCTTATTTTAACTAAGAATAAGTCTATGTCTAAGATTCTAATCTTCCATAGGAGTGGTATCCTCCTGAAAGTCAGAAACCTCCATTTTTGTAGTCTCCGGTTCATCCACTTGCATGAATTTTGATTCAAACTTCTTACGACGAGAATGATATTCATCTACAACCTTCTTGGGAGCTTGGCAAACACTGGACCAATGGTCCTTTGAACCACAACGATAGCACATATCGTCATCCATGGTATCGTCATCCATGGTTTTGGGTGCTTTGCGCTTATTCTTGAAGTGCGGGGGCCTTGGGAGCGAGGTTTGGGAGCTTCTGGGCTTTGTTTCCTCCCTTGGATGGGCCTTGGCTCTGTTGACCTTTGTGGGATGGCTTCTGGCCGCCCCTACCACGCCGTTTTTGACGTGTTGGGTGCTGATTAGTGCTATAATGTGTTTCAGGCACAGCAGTAGCCCCAGTAGGTCGAGCTTGATGATTCTTCATCAACAGCTGGTTCTACTTTTCAGCAAGAAGTAAAACAAAGATCAAATCCGAGAACTTGGTGAACTTCTGAGCTCTATATTGTTGCTGCAAGACAATATTAGAAGCAGAGAATGTCAAGTAGGTCTTTTCCAGGAGATCATCTTCAGTCAAAGTTTCATTGCAAAACTTGAGAATTGATCGAATTCGACAAACTTCAGAATTATATTCATTCACAGACTTAAAGTCAAGGAAGCGCAAATGCTGCCAGTCGTGTCTTGCCTCAGGAAAGAATATGTCCTTTTGATGATCGAAACGATCAGCCAAAGCGACCCATAATGCACGTGGATCATCCTCAGCAAGGTACTCAGTTTGCAGAGCGTCATGGATATGTCTTCGGATGAAGATCATACAAATGGTTTTTTCAGCTTCTCCAACAGGTTTATCTGTTGCTTCTTTAATAGCAGGATGCAAGTTCTTTGCAGTGAGGTAGAGCTCCACATCTTGAACCCACTTGAGGTAGTTCCTTCCAGAGACCTCTAAAGCGGTGAAGTCGAGTTTGTTCAAATTCGACATGTTTCTATCACAAAATAGATGGACAAGATGTGGTTAGTGTAATGGAGAAAAAATCAATCCATTCACATAGGAGTAGAACATACAGGTTCTAATAGACATGTATTGGTTTAATTTTGCATGAAAAACTTTGGGTTTCATGGGTGATATGTTTAAGTGAAAACTTCAGGTTTTCAAACAAGGCATGTTTAAAAGAAACTTCAGGTTTCAAAGTAATTATGAACTTCAGGTTCATGTATTCCTGCAGGCAAACACAAATATATATGCAAACAAATATGCAACAAGTATATGCAAGAAATATAACTTTTAGGTGTATAATTATAATTGAATGAATTTATTTGGACCAAATTAAGATGTGGGGAAAATATGAAAAACCCAAATTATTTAAAAAAAATAAATAATGAAGTCTCGGGGCCTAAAAATATAGGCCAATAACCCTCGGGTGGGTCATGGGTGAGCTTTAGGCTCACGAGGAGGGGAGCAAAAATGAGTGGGCTGCCAAGGGCAGACCCAAATTAATTTTTTTTTTCTTACACGGGCTGCTTCAAGCAGGTCCAAAACAAACCAAAACAAAAACAAAAAAAATTGCTCTTTTTTTCGGGCTGGGCCGCTGCAGGCGAGCCCTCACGGGCCAATGAGCTAGAGCCCACTCGGGCTCGGGTGGATAGAAACCAAACAACCCAACAGCGCTGGGTGTGCTTGGCCGGGGAAGAAAATCAGAAAAATTGGACGACGCCACTGCAGGTGGTCGTGTCAGGGTTGTTGGGGCTCGGAGTGAGTCACGGTTGTCATGGACAACCACGGAGATAAGAAAATCTCAACATTTCAACAACTGTAAAACCCTAAAAAAAATGGAATTGAATTTTCAAAAAAAATCCGACGAGAATCCGGTGAATCTCAGTTCAATTTTAGATGTGGGACGACTTCTGGTCGTCGGCGACATGAACCAGAAGTTGAAGGCAATGGTTGCAGGCCACGCTGTGGTCAATGGGCACCATGAAAGGTGTCGGGTTTTAGTGGTTTTCTTGGGAATGGGACGCCATGGGCGTCGGGTTCTCGGCTTTGCAGGCTGCATGCCTGGCAAATGGACAGGTTGGGCCATCGCAGACTGCAGGCCTAGTGGCTTGCAGCCTTGCAAGATGCAAAGGCACGGGTTCGAACAGAACCCTAGATCCCAATTCCAATTTTTTTTGTTTTTTCATTAATTCAATTATATGCATAAATAATTCAATTGTATATTTCAATGAATCACATATGTAAATTGATGCATATGCAAATAATAGTTTCAATGCATGTACATATGTAAGATTCAATTCATGGCAAATATCAAATTCACATAATTGCAGCAATTTTGGTTATGAGGCATACACAATTTATGTAGAATCTAAAATACGTTAAACGTAAAGTTGGGTCATGCATCATGGTGAATGTTCATGCTATCAGGGCTTGCAAAATATCGAGTTAAAAGCCGTTGTTTTGAAAGAACCTGATTGCGTGATGATATGGATGAACTGGTTTGATGCAGAAAAAAAATTCTCCAACGTCAGATTCCTAAGCGCAGCGGTAGGAGTGTGCTGATAACGTGTTGTGGTCTATTTTTATCTGATAAAGGAATAGGGCCGGCGGCAGAGGGAGAGAGGGAATAGAGATGTGTGTTTGTAGAATTGTAGGGGAATATGTGTTGTTATCCCTCCTACATTGTGCCTTTATTTATAGTAGTAAAGGGAGAGAAGATATTCCTTCTTCTCCAAGTAATACAAGTTGTAATAGGAAAGGATAACTAGAATCAAATCTAATCTAGGATTTACACAATCATACTTAAACTAGGAATGTTCACAGCAAAAAGGAGATTTTGAATTTGGGTAATATTAAAATTTTAGTTAAAAACAAATAGTAAATTCGCCCAAAATTAATACGATAAAAGAAAAGAGTTTTTAAATACTAATTTATAAAAGCACTAGGGTTCCGCTATCACCATAACAATCCTATGTATTTTTTTACCAATTACTTATGATCTACACATGCAACGTTGAAGGTTAGGTTTTCCTAATATATATTCTCCTCGTGATATTCAAGTAAGAACGTATATCTAACATGCAATCCGTTCATTAAGTTCTGTGAAAACCCTCCGAAAAACCATGCAACCCCTAAGACGTGATAATCATCTTAAGTGAAATTACAATTATTACCACAAGAAGCAAAACCCAATTCTCCGGTGATATTCCGATCAAATTGCATCGAATTACTTTTCTAATGATCCTAATGGTGATCAATCATTAAGACAATTAGATAGTTTAAAACAGTGATCAATAATTCAAAGCATACATGCAATCAATCATAAGCAATTAAATAAAAATTACATATTCATGCTAAGGCTCAAGGCTTCGCCCTAGCAAAACGGATTAGTTACGCATATTCATAATTAAAATCATAGAAAATATTATTATGAAGAAAATGATTGAAAACACCTTAAAGTAAAAGTCTAAAATTCTCCAAGAACCCTAGTCAATTTCCTATCTCCAAGTCGCATCAAAGAAGAAGTAGAAAAACTAGAGTCGGCCAAAACCTTATATCGCTCTCCTAAACTCTACGATAATCCCTAATAAAAGTCTTTGGCTCCAACTAGGAAACCAAATAATAATAAAATATACTAGAAAATAAAGTCCTTTTTTTTTTTAAATATCGGAACATCCTAAAAAAATAAAATCCTAATTAAGTTAGGAGAATCTGCAAGGGAATTGTGCAGCCATGTTTTAGCCTCAAATCTCCTCCAAATCCGGCCAATGATAACTTGTTTTAAATATCGGAACATTCTGAACACATCTCTAGAAGGGGCCGAATCCAAAATAGGTATCTTGAGCTCCAAAACTCGCAATTAAACCCAAAACATCACTTTTGCAGCACCACGCACTACTCTTTTATTCTATCGCCAAAAAATAACCACTTGTTGGAAAAATCTGATATTTTGATAGAATCAAGCTAAGCGACTCATGAACATCCTCCACTAGAATTACTCCAAAATTCATCCATTTGATTACGTTTTACTCCAGAAGAAGTCGAAAGTTCTATATTGAAAATTCAATTCAAAGTATCAACATTCTTCCAAAATAATAACCAAAATAAACTAAGATTAGGGCAGAATATGTAATATAATATTGACTCATAACCTTCAAAATAGTTCCACTTTTACATTATTTAGGATGATTTTGCTCCTAGTTTTTAATCACAAATTCAAGGCAGATGGAGCACAAGGTATACAAAGTTTTGTGACACTCAGAAGAAACATATGGATAAGAAGGCAGTAGGAAATGAAAGTTTTGCTTGTCCTCTGATGGTGGTGGTGGTTAAGATTTCATATCAATGCTTAATCATAAAATACAAAATAAAGAGAAAGCAAGTGGACCCAGAAATGTTACTGTTTTCAAATGGGTGTTTTGTCATCACCATCATAGATAAAATGTCTTAATGCATCCAGCTAATGTAAGGTAGATTGTTGTTTCACAATAGGACGTTATGTCTAAAAATATGACATAATATTGTATTTGCCTTATTCCCTAACATTTTATAAACCAGTGCTAGAAAGAGAAATTGTTTTTAGCTGGGGATTACTTTTGCTTACTTCTTATTATTGAAGTTTTATCATAAAATTAATTGATAATATAAAAAGTAACACACTCCTTATACATGGACCATGTTTTCATCAATTTGAAATTAATTTACTACAGTACTCTAAATGCATAAAGACAATTTAGCACTTGCCAAACAATTAAATGCACAAAGAAAAACAAAACCAAAATAAAACTTTGGAATTCGAATTGCAGTTTCTTTACATCCAGTTACTCTTGGGAATTGGGATGCCATATACAACTTGGTGGGTACTCATAATTATTTTTGAAAATCATCAAATGTGGCTTAAGTTTTGGAAGAAGCTAAACAAAATAATTAAAAAAAGGCATAACAGAAAGGTGAGTGGTGATCGTTGTGACTAATAAATTGTTGGGTGCTCTCTTTGTTAGCATATAAAGCCATAAACAGCTGTTGGAATCGACCAACGATGATTGAAATCCCGTTATTCCATCATCTTTTATAAAACTATTATTTGCATATATGATTTATGAAAATAATTTAGTATACTTTGTACAATATAAAATATCGAAATGAAAGAAGGTTATGGCTTATTAGGCAAAAGCATTAAATAATAATTGGAATGACACTTGCAAAAGCCAAATATCTCGATCTTTCATTTGGCCTTGCAATGCTCACATCGTAAGAAGAAAACAAAGAACCCTTGAAACCTTTCATGCATACACAAGGTACAAATAATATTTTTTGTTAAGCCAATGTCTTTATGTGTTTATGGTACAATCCAATCTCTCGTCTAACTTTGCTACAATGAAAATGAGAAATGAGATGAGAGTCAATCCCGAATGTCATAATTGATTCGTGAGGAGTGAAATTGTTTAGAAAATGTGAAATTCCTTCATAACTCGATTCCTGCTCACTGTTTTTTTTATTTTTTCTCTTCCATTCCATAGGGAAGCATTTTTATTTTGGAGTATGATTTTCTCTCCTCCTATTTTCATCTTCTTCCCTCCTCTCATCTCACACTTCATTTTTGCCTTAATGTTTTTATAAAAAAAATCAATATAAAATGTTAACATGATTTATTCGTAACCGTTCAAGTAAAAGGAAATGTAAGGGGAGAGAAGAAGATTAGCTAACATTATCCAATAGGCACTGGTCCTTGAGGAGAGGAAGTAGCTTTTATGCGGTTGGTGCTTGACAGTGTGATGATTCCTTGTCCAGTCCCTCACTCTATTTCGTTTAAGATCTGTAATATTAGCAGTAAAGCAAAACCAACTATAGCATTTTCCTCACACTTTTCTCACATATATATTATCACGTATCCAGCATGAGTGTTGACCCTAAAAAGGGTACAAACAGAGAGAGAGAGAGAGAGAGGTAGAGAGAGGACCCCTTCTTTCTCTTTGTTTTCTTAAATAAATACGGATCTCTTCGAAAACAAGCTTGCAGAAGAGAGAAAGCAATTCTGACAATCTAACGCTACCATGATGTGGATTGTGGGGGAGTGGAGTGGGTTTAAGAAAGATCGAACACCTTAGATTCATCTCTCTCTCTCTCGTGAAAACAATGTGGGGTGTGTGTGAGAGAGAGAAGATAGAAACGTTTCCGTCGGTATAGTCACGTGGGATCCACTTTCACGGACAGTCTAAAAGTGCTTCTTTCTCCTCTCGAACCCTCTGAAAAAACATTGCCCCATGTGCTCAGCTTCATCACCGTCTGCTGGCACCCTCTCTCTCTCTCTCTCTCTCTAAGTTTCATTTGCACACCCCCAATCAAACAAAACGTCTCCATTCCCATGTCCACCAAGCTCACATTTTGATCGCCTAACTCTCTCTCTCTCCCTCGCTCACTCTCTCTCTAACACAATGGACTCCAGAACTCGCCTTGACCATGTTCTCTTTCAACTCACTCCAACCAGGACAAGGTACATAGAAGATCCAATCTTTCGTTTCATGCAATGAAACAGTTTACATTTTCTGGGTTTCTGCTAAAGGTTAGTTTTTTGTGTGTTAAAAGATGTGAACTGGTGATATTTGCTGCTGGTGGTGGTGCAAACGAGAAATTGGCTTCAGGGCTTCTAGAACCATTTCTTGGTCACCTGAAATGCGCCAAGGATCAGATTTCCAAAGGAGGGTACTCCATCATTCTTCGTCCTTCGGACTCCGGTGCCTCCTGGTTCACCAAAGCCACTTTGCAGAGGTAATGTTGTAAAAATGTATGTGTTTTTTCTAATTATCTAGCATAATTGAGCGATAATTTTCTAAATTTGATCACCAAGTTTGGATCTGGGTTTGTGATAAATTCGAATGAAGAATTGGATTAATTATAGAAATAAACACTTATATTTGTAATTGAGATGACCAAAGTAGTAACATTGAAGTTGGAGAGTTCAGGTGGCTATTACATTTGATGTAATCGTGTAAAGTTCTGATCTTTAGGATGTTATGTCTTGCGGATTTTGTCGTGCGTGAAGCGCGAAATAGTTTTCATTGTTGACAGATTGAGTAATTGGTGTGATGTTATTGGTGTGAATGCTACAGGTTTGTGAAATTTGTTAGCACGCCAGAAGTTCTTGAGAGATTTATGACTATTGAGAGGGAGATTTTGCAAATTGAGAATTCAATTCAATCGTGTGAACTAGCCGAATCAGAAGGTGCATTTCGGAGATCCTTCATATTATTTACCCTGTTATTGTATATTCTTCAATTCATTTACCTGCTGATTACATTTACTGAATCTACAGCATTCTCAATTTGTTGAATTATTCTAGCATCAAAATCAATGATTAAACACTATTTTCTATTATGGGAAAGATTGCGAGTTATTGCTCTTTAGGATACTAACGGTGATGTGCTGCATGAGCAATAGTGTTTTAGGAAAATCTTCCCCAGATACTAGGGATTGTATGTCCTTAAAAACAACAAAATATCGACTCTTGTTGAACCCTTAAGCATGCTTTAATCTCTCCGGTAAGGCTGCTCCGCTGTGACATAGAGGTCGTAAGTAGAAATAGCAAATCGTCTCACAGGAGTAAGCATCTGATCCAACCCAGACCGTGCAATGGTGGGAGGCTTGTGCATGGGCGCCCTTTGTCCTTGTCAATTTAACGGCTACAGTTGAGAAAATGTGTCTTCTAACTTTTGGTTTCTCAAATGTCGACAGCAGATGGGAATCAAAATAAGTCAACTGCAATCAAGGTATGCATCAATCAGCAATTGTATGTGTAAAAGTACTGATTTGGTTCCTTTTGAAGCTCTTGCAATTATAATGAACCGTTTTGTTGTGTTGTGTTGTGTTGTGATGGTGTTTTAGTCAAACAGTGAATCCAATGGAGGCATTGATGCTGTGCCAGAAGAAAATTCCAAGTAAGTAGTCTGGATTTTCAAAAGTTCATATGTGATTATTATACTGCTTGGTTAGAACAAATTGCATTTTCATGCATTGATTATTCAGCTTTTGGTGTTGAACAGGATTCGTCTTCAACGTGTTTTGGAAACCCGGAAGGTAGTACTATGCAAAGAGCAAGCGATGGCTTATGCTCGTGCCTTAGTTGCTGGATTTGAACTGGACTACATAGACGATCTTATATCTTTTGCTGATACTTTTGGAGCTGCACGTTTAAGGTATGAAATGTTGACTTGACTCACCACCTGTTACCGATTTCCACTAGTTTTTTTAAGGCTTTTATCCTCATTCCAAAAATTAATGTGATCCACCGTTTTTCTTCTTTTCTCTCATTTGGAGGTTCGGTGGGTGTGTATCTTTATTAAAGGACGACATCTCAGTTTCGGTTTTTTATTTTCAGGGAAGCATGCATTAATTTCATAAATCTATACAAGCAAAAGAACGAAGATAGGCTTTGGATGGAAGAAATAGCAGCAATGCAGGCACTCGCTCAGCCACAACTGCCGTACTTGGGAACATCAGGAATAATTCTTGCCGGAGAAGATAATGACCCCCATCAGAATCTCATGATAAATGTTAACCAAAGCATTCTCTCTGTTGGGAAGAATAGCTCATTAGACACATTAGTGTCGGAGTCAACAAGTCATGGAAGTCTCGACGCGAACCAAGGTATGGTTAAACACCCATGAGTCGTTCCCGTTTCTGCCTATAATTTGGCTGTGATCTACTCTGCCCAAAAACTTGCATTGCAACTTTATATTAGATAACTCCATCCATGACATGGTTAAAAAACCACAATCTACAGATATTTTGATGATCATCTTCTTTTTCATTTCACATCTGAACAATCTTATTAGAGAGAAGTCAATAATATTAATAATAGGAAAGAAACTCAGCTTCCATCTCCAACATCTTCTTGTCTTGTGCAGATAATAGCTTGCCAACATCGATGTCATCAATGGATGGGAAGGCACAAGTACCAAACCCATGGCCAAACCAGCCTCCTCAGTACATGCACAATTTCCAAGGTCCTGTGTATCCACAAATGCACCCGTATCAAGGTTACCTTTTTCCTGGTATGCAGGTTCCGCCATATTATCCAGGGAATATGAACTGGCCCCCGAATGGGGAAGAATCTGGCCCTATTTTTGATCAGGAATCTGATGGACGGAGGAATCGTAAATCTCATAGGAATAAAAAGAAACATTCTCATGAAAAAGTACTAGAAACTTCAAACCAAGATGTATCCAGTGACAACACTGGCTCCAGTTATGAGAGTGAATCTGATGATCAGATGCATAAGCAAAGGCATGGGAGAAAGTCCTCGAGAAAGGTTGTTATCCGAAATATCAATTACATAACCTCTAAGAGGGATGGAGAAACAGGAAGTACGTCTGAGGGAAATTCATCCGACGAGGATGGATTTGTTGATGGGAAATCCATTAAACAGCAGGTAGAAGAAGCTGTTGGGTCATTTGAGAAGAAACATAAATCAACCTCACATCGTCATAAAAAACAAGGTGGAGGCAAGTTCCGTGGCGCTGTGGATGATTCAAATAGTGGTGTTGCAAGTACTTATGAGGGAGAAAAACAAAATGAAAACTGGAATGCTTTCCAAGACCTTCTCATGAGGGACAAGGATGAAAGTTCGTTTGCTACAGAACCACACAATGTACAGATTGAGGAGGAATATTTTTCAAGTAAGAACTCTGGCGAAGGAAAAGTGACTAAGCAACGAGCAATTTCAAGTGAATTTTTTGTGGTGACAGAGAGGGATTCAAGTAATGAGAGTAAACCACGTGTCCAATACTTCGAAGGTGACGAGAATGTTGGCCGGATTACCAAGAAAGAAGATAGCACATATGAGGACGTATTATTTTCACGGAGAACTGAAGAATCTGGGAACAAATCCCATGATACTTTATCTGATTGTGTCAATGAATCGTACATAACCAAATGTTCTAAAGAAGGGGATTGGTTCATGAACAACCAAACAGATATATCAGCAAATAGGGATCTCAATAATGATCTGAAATTGTTTGATGGTGTTGATACAATTCATGCGGAGAGGAATAAGAGAGATGTTCTAGGGGATGACTCTTTCATGGTTCAAGACCGATCACTAGTTGATCAATCTGATTCTCAGTTCAGGACAGATATAAGCTTCGTCCCAGAGATCAATGGAGCTACTCAAGATGAATATGGCATGCAAGAAACTTCAAATGATAAACCTGAAGCGTATAGTGTTCATGAACCGGATGACCTTTACATGATGCTTGACCGTGGATCAGCTATGGAGCATGCTGTGGCACCATGGACTCCCGAAATGGATTATGAAACTATTGCTTCATCATTTGAAGCTACTAAGAAGAATCCTGGCTCTGAAGCGAGTGATTCCGTTGAAGTTAAGCAGCCTTCTGATGGTAAGGGAAGGAATGATAAAAATAGTGGAATTCCTGGACAAAAAGCCAGGTCTAAAGTTGTAAATGGATCTTTGGCGAAAAGCAAGTCTGATGTCATGTCAAGAAGCAAGAAACCTGCTCCTGTAAGCAAAAGCACAGTCCACAAGAGCAAATCTGAAATGGTATGTACTGAAAGAACCTCCCTATCTGATATTTACTATTTCTTTAAAAGATTTTTCGCTCCTTTTCCCATCAATTTATTAGAAACTTATTATTTGGTGGCTTCATTATGCAGTTGAACTTTCTGTTATGTGTATTATGTGTTTCCCAAATCAAATGGAATTTTCACTTTTTCTTAGATGTCTTGAGACTTGATTTTTGTTCATTGCTACTAACACTCTCCCTCTCCCTTCCATTTCCTTTTTGCTGGTTTATTGACTTTCTTTTCCAATATTTATTAGGAAAAAGAGCGGAGAAAGAGAATGGAGGAGTTACTGATTCAACGCCAGAAGAGAATTGCTGAAAGGAGTGGTTCTGATACAGCAATATCTAAGAAGGCCCCAATGGACAATAAAACTACCAAAATCTCCATGACTAACTCGAAGAATGAGACTAAGAAATCAGATAAGCCTGTCATGCGGAATTCCACCATTGAACGCCTTGCAACTGCACGAGTAACTGAAAAGTTAACACCAACTTTGCCAAGTGCTGGCCAACCCAAAAAACAGAACATCAAGGCAAATGGTGTGGTTGCAAGTGCCTCATCACAGAAGGCAGCTACTGCAGTGAATAAGAAACCCACTCCAAACAAAGCCAAACCTTTGGGTGCAAAAGAGGACCTGAAGAAATCAAATCAATTAATTTCATCTGACTCTAATGTCCAGGAAAGGGTTTGCATAGAATCCACAGAAGCACTGCCGGTTAAGTCAGCAGCTGCAGTTGTAACTCAACCCACCTGTTCCATCAATCATTTGGAAGAGAAAAAAGAAATACATGGTACATCTTCTGTTGAAAAGAATGAGGGAAATTTGATGTTACAAAGAGAGGCCTTGGAGAACGGTAGCTGCAACGGGTATTCTCCCAATTTGGTTTCATCTGTACCTTTTGAAGAGAACGCTCAAAAACTGAATCAATTTACAGGTGATGTTGAAGAGTTGCCTAAAGAATTTCCAGTTCTAAGTGAAGACAAGAGAAATTATATCCCGGAAATGAGTTTATCTCCTCCTATTCTGGGATCACCTAAGAAAGCTTTGATTGTTGCAGCTGTGAACAATGAAGAAACTGGTGCAAAAACAAAGAATTTACCAATTTCTGAGATCTCTGAGATAGAAATCTCTACTCCACCAAGTGATGAAACACTTGCGGAACTCCACTCCAGGAAGAAGTGGAACAGCGATGAGAACTCTCCTAAAGCTGCCAAAGGGTTTAAGAAGCTTCTATTGTTTGGGCGGAAGAGCCGAAACACTCCTGTCAATTGATATTTGTGGAACTAAGATAATTCATTGCTAGTAGCTTTTGTTTGCAGCATGTCATAATACTTTTCCATTGGTTTTTTGGGTTGTTCGTGTCCAAAAGGGATGGACCGACCAATTGAATTGCTTGATAATGCAGCTGATGCATTCTTTATGGCTGTCAAATGGAATAGCCTCACCGCTCTCGTATCCAATAAGGCTTCCGGGTGTTGCTGCCACACAAGGAGAGCACTGTAAGTTATGTATTTTTTTTTGTATATCCTAGGAAGATAGAAAGATAGCCATCTGTTTATTTGATATAGCTTGTGCATTTGAATTGATAGACAATACGAGCTATTTTCTGCATCTCTTGTAATATTCTCTTATATCAAATCTGTTTGTTTGTGTAAGAACAGACATCTTTGCACCTTTGTTAATCAGCAAGTATATAATGTTTGTGATGTCATTGATCCACACAGGCTGAACTTGCCGATCTACTAGTTTAGAATAGTCGTTTGATTGGTCTTGGAATAAGAATTCGTAAGATGTATCTGTCGTTCGTTGACAGGGTCGAACTGTTTTTGGTTAGATTTGTCATGGAGGCCTTGACGGTTCTGAACTAAACCAATTAGAATTCTCCTGTCTGTATAAGTAAAATGTGCATAGAAGAATGAGTAGTTGGAATCCTAAGAGTTTAAGTAAAAATATACTCAATTCGGTAACAATACGTTCATAAAGTACCATGCAAGCATCATTCACCGTAAACGAAATCATCAGATTAACCCCATTGCTGCATCCTTCTCAAGATAATCAGAAAACTGAAAAGTTTTTACGATGCCTATACTCTGCCTTGAGACACTTCAGTTTGGCTACTAGATCATCATATTCCGGAAGCTTGGGGTGGACATGGCTGGAGCAGGGAGACGTTCCCTGCGCCATTTTATGTCCATCAACCGGACCAGCGAAAGAATGGCGACTCTTCACCAACATCTTGGAGCGATCTTTGTTCACAGCATCCCCATTTGTACTTTTTCTAGGTGTAGTAGTCATGGCATGTGTCCTAGGGTTTGCATTTCCGTCCCGTAAGTCGATATCGTTTTTCTTGATTTTGTTTAAGCCAACTGAACCAGCAGTTGTATTTGAGCCATTTTGAAAATGGGATAGCGTGGCCAGTGAAAGCTTACCGTTCGACAGCGAACAACGTATCCCAGAACTCTTCTCTGTTTCCGATTTCGGAATTTGTATTTGAATCCCATCAGCTTTCTGCTCATCCTTGAAATCTCTGTCTGCAAAGCTATATTTCTGTGCCATCAGGAAAAGCACTTTTAGGAAGTTCATCAAATTTACATTTCAAATATATTAGGTTCAAACCACAAGTAGGACTAAATGTTATTGTGCAAGGTTATAAACTTCCGAGGTGAGGTTCTATTAACAATGTCGTCAATAATGTGGTCAGTAAATGTGATACAAATAACATTTGTGCGCACCTGGTGTGTCGTGCCTTGGCTATCCTGAAGCGCCAGTTGGACATTGGTGTTCTTCATTATATCACCTATTAAATATTGTTTCACATCATCCGGAATCAGAGTTATGCATAGTTTCTCCTTCAACTGAGAATTCACAAGATTCCCAGGACGTAATTCGACACTGATAACGTCGAGTTCCCATCCGTATTGCTCTTTGAACAGGCCACGCAACAGACGTAGCTCTGGCAGTTCACCACATCTTGAGGCAGCAAATATTAAACTTGCAACTGCTTCTCCAACAGCACCAGGCAAGTCCTGCACTGCCCTGCAGAATTTATTGGTTTGTTAAATTTTATTTTGTATAAGCTTTATCGGGGAAGGGAATAATTGAACACAGAACTTCAAGTAACGGTGAATGCTTTTAACGAACTGAGTTGCAAATCGCTTGAAACTTACCTGTTATTGTACACATGGACAATACTGGTAGTAATGCAATTGCAGAAATGGGCAATTTGATCATATGCAGCCAATAAGCACTGGTCCTTGTGGAGTTTCTCAACCTGGACATAAGAACAAAAGGGGAGGTCAAAAGTTGTCCTTTAAAGAGACTTAAAACCAAATGAACGCCTTTTGGGTGATTGTTAAAATTAAGGGGTGGTCAAAAGCACTTCTTATTGCGTTTGGCAAAAAAAAAAAAACTTAAAAAGTGTCCGAACAATAGAAGTATTTTTTTTTAAGAAACATGTGTCAGATGTTTCTTCAAGAAGCACTTAAATTTTTTATAAAACTTTCAACATATTTTTAATAAAAGCACTTCTAACAAAGGTTCTTATTACCATAAGTGCTTCTTATAGAAGCAATTTCAAATTTCGACAAAGATAAAAAAAAAAAAAGCAATTTCAAATGAGTCCCAAGATCCACGATGTATCATACAACAACAAAAAGGGTCTATCAATAACTAGAAGTGCATTACTTTGTACGTATATCATGTGACAAGAGAGAAAGTTATGAGAAATATACATCCCGTTGTACCAAAGTATCTCTCTCATACCATAAGAGTCGGGTCAAAACCCAAGTGACCAAAATTGATTTCTTTGAAAAAAAACATGGGCAAATGATGGAAAAAAAACACAATTAGGTAGTGCAATCCTTGATTAGCAAGAGATTAAATTACCCTAGGTAAAGCTTGCTCTAGCTGTCCATTTCGGAGAAGAAGAGAGATGTCAACACGTGCCTGCCTCACAATAGCATCTCTCCTATTCTTTTGGATGGTTAAATGCTTCTGCACTTGCGTAACCAGGCTCTTGCTGCAATACAAGCATGCACCATTAGTCCTCGGCACAGCCATATTTGAGTTTGATGTAAATCTTTTATTTTTAAACAATAGGAGACTAGAAATCGAACGTGAGATCTCTTCTAACATTTGACAGTAACACCATTAGAGAGATGTTCTTAGTTGTGTAACCAAAATTTGATAACCCTGTGCATATCAAGGTCAATGTGGCACAACACTTAAAAATACGTATAAAATCGTATCTGAGCAGGGCAGCATGTTTACGATTAACAAAGTCTCGACCAATAATATGTAGTAACCCGATTTCGAAGAAAATAACTACAAGCATTTACATCATTGTAAAACAAATAATAATCATTTACACCATCATTGATGATCGGTATATAAAACGTAAAGGATTGCAGTACTTAGGCTTAACCAAGTTGGTTACAGCAGTGTGCTCATTCCGCACCCAAGTGCGAATTTCCTCTCAATAGTTTACAGGAATTAGTGTAGAATATCGTTTGTAACAAACAAACAAAACAATAATAATAAAACTTAAAGGGTCAAGAAAGATTCTTTTACCATTTGGACACTTTTCTCCATCTCGAAGCCTTGGTCCATATAATTGCAGCTCGGAGTGCACCATACCACATTGTTTTCTTGGTTTTGCTTTGTCCTTTTACAAAATGGCTTTCTCACTTCTGCACTGAAAATTTGTTATCCAAAGAAGAAGAACAAAATGAAGAATTTTTTAGACTATTTTGCCTTTGGCAATGTGATGGGAGAGGAAAGTTTTGGCCTTTGGGACTCATTAGGGCAGTATTTATATATCAACTTATTAGCAGATACTAATTTTCTTAGGTAAAAAGTAAACCAACTTTTGTATTAGGAAGGTGATCTTATAACCAAAAGGGTATAAAATTAATTCAATTTAATTACTCCAAGATCTTTATGCCATTTCAGAAATATCTCCTTGGTTATACAAAAATCATTTACGAACATCATCAGCCAGAAAGTTGTAATCTTTTGAGAATTTTTTACCACAAGATTCGATAGTTTTCTTAGGAAATGAATTGGTGCATGCATTTAGGTATATATTATATGAGATTTGTTCATAAAATATCGTAAGAATATGTTATACTAGCCGTCAGATTAGTCCTTGTATTTACGTTCACTTTTATTTCTTTCTTTTCATTTCTCATTTTCCATAGAAGCTATTACGATTTGTGTATGGTATGCGTACACCTTAATTGGCAAATAGACAGGTTCCAAAAATAGTGAAAAGCAGCGGTTCCCTAAACGATAGTTAATTGTACAAGAGAATAAGGTGCACAAAAGTTGCCTCATTTGTTAGTCGTGGATTTGTGTTTCTTTTAATACAAACGATATTTATAATAATTTATACAAGGGGGTGAGAGGGTTTGAACCTGGATGAAGCATTTGGTTCTTGAAAACGAGCGAGTTTGCAGTATAAGATTCTACATGCTTGTTTATATTTTTTTTTTTTTTTTTTGGGTCAAAGCTTGTTTATATTGTTATACAACCCTTTTTGTGTCGCATACTTTTAACCCTAGTGAAGCCACTTTTGTACCACCCTATATCCTTTAAATTTATGATCAACTATTTTTGTGGCATCTGTGGTGACCCCGCTCTTTGAACGGTGAAAGAGCTTGTTAATTAAACACAAGCAGTGTTTAAAATATTGATATAGGTGGAAATATCGATATGCAAATTAATAGATATATATCGATATCAATATTAGTTGGTCTTCGACGAATTATGAAAATTTGCAATGGGAGGAGAATATCAACTCATTCAGATTTTAGTCAAAATTAAAGAAAACTTTCTCATAAAGAGTTGAAAAGATTGAAATCTGTAATTGGTTCCGACAATATTCCTGTAGTGAATCGGTGAACATTGTTGATATTCATTGATTTTTCCAAATCTCATCGATATGGGATGAAGTTCGCATTTCACCTCCTTTCCATATTCATCCTTAATGTTTTAGATATTTCAACAAAAATATCTTCAATTTCGTAAATAATTTAAACATGGAATACAAGTAGTGATTCCCATTATTCTTCCATTAAAAGAAGAGTTAAAGTTATCATTTCAATCAAATCTAAATAGTCTTGAACTTTTTTTTTTCTTAAAAAAAACCAAAAAAAAAAAAGTCTTGAACATTAGTCATACGAGTTTGTGGAGTTTATTCGCTATAACTACTCAAAGTTGGGAATGATTTAGGGTTTGACGGGAAAACGCTCCAATGAACTACAATACTCACATATTTTATTTTATCATTTCATTATCCAACAACTTGGAAAGCAATTTCATGTAACAACAGCTTGTATATTTGTGTCACATATGAAGCGGCAATTTCTCTGTTGGAATGCTTCAAGCTTCCAGGGAAAATATTAACAAGTTGAGGAACCATGGGCATATAAGCATGGTCAAATTATGCTTCCTCCACTGCCATCTTGTCGCACAACAAAATCTTTTGCTCGATGTATCTTTGACAAAAAAGAACCGTCGTCCCCAACACACAAAGGTTCTATGCTTATGAGTTTTGTTTCAACAACTTTAACTCCGACTTAACCACCAATTAAGAGGTCTGGGGTTCCATCACAAAAAGCCTCAGTGATAATAGCAGTGAACATCCCACGTACGTAAACTGTTCATTATATAATTAGTAATGAAATCATTCAATATAAAGAGAATTTAACTTCATGAGGTTTTCAATGTGAGACTTATATATATATATATATGTTATTATTATTAAGGGGAGAGAGACTTTGAAAATATTACAATTTGAGAGAGGAAAGTTTTGAACCCGAAATGCATAGGTGGAAAACCAACACTCCTATCTATTAGGATATTGAATCACATGTAATACGAGACATATATATGCTTCAACTTGATCGCCTAAGTAGGTGTATATATGTCTGTTATATGCTAATCAAATTTACTCATGTCGTCAAGTTTTGTTCATAATGATTTCATTTATCCTCATTATGTTTTTATATGTATATTTTAGTCGGGGAGGTGGGAAACAATATTATGAGGCTTTTTTAACCATGGGATGACCTAGACCTCAAAAATCCCCTCCATCACATCAAAGTTTTGCACACCCACAAGGCAATGAGCGTCACACCAGGCTGTGATGGGCACTGGGCAGTAGTGGCATGCGCGAGAGCAAGGAGAAAATGTATTTCACTTAAATTGATTCACTTCACTCAAATTTTACTTCTCAACTTCCTATTTCAATCCCTCCTTCGCAACCATCATTAAGACCTGTCCACCAACAAATTTTTATACTACTAAACTTGTATACCTCACATGCTCAAGGATTTTCTAGTTCCGTCACAGATTATAACCCCCTCAAAAGAAAATTTTTGGCTCCGTCGATGCTCATAACAATTTTTTTTTTTTCATATAAAGATTTTATTGAATTAAACTCATAAACTAGAGTCGTTTTGGTAATCTTAGGCCAGAAATTCGGTCCGATTACTTAACGGGCAAATATCACCATGTTCGTTTCAAGTTAACCGCCAAGTCTCATCAGGCAGATAAGGCGAGGACACACTGAATAAAGCACGGGGTGTAGTGCATGGTATAAAATCCACAGAAGGAGACGGTGAAGGACCAGCAAACACTGACTGAAAGCAAGGTTCTAATCTTCTTTCTTTCGTGTGTTTCAAGCGTCCCAAAAATACCGCATAAGTCCCAAAAATACCGCAAAATCAGCCGTTGGATCTGATCTGATCAGATCTATCTTGTTGATGAAAAAGCCTGCTGCACTTTACGCTTAAGAAGCATCCATTGATTCTCTCTCTGTCTCTCTCTCTGTCTCTCTCTCTCAACAACTACAACACACACAACTCCTCACCGACAATATTGAATATATAATAATCATTTGAAAGCTTTCTGGTGTGGTATGGAGGAGAGGGATCCTCTCCGATCCCAGAAATTTTTAATTGTGACCGGAACACGAAGGGTACATCATATGTTTTTATATAAGTGGTAGAAAATTTTATTTTTTAAGTTATTAACTTTTTAGCACACATATCCTGTCATTGGTATAGTGACACATGATGTACCAATCTATGTACCAGTCACACTGAAAAATTTCTCCTCCAATCCCTTCCACCTAATTCTCATCATCAAACAATTCGGATTCTTAAAATTTAATTCAACGGCTACAAACACGGGCCCACTCTAAAAGTTATAATAACTTTAGCCGTTTGATCAAATTTCAAGGGTCTAGATTGTTTGATGAAGAGGATTAGGTGATATGGATCCTTAAAATCCTCGTATGCCAAAATTACCCCTCCAACAATAAAAAGGCTAAATATAATTACGAAAAATATGTTAAATATAAAAATTGATACTTGCATGAGCAATTCGAATTTTTAACATATTCGTTGTTATTTCTATTCAAATGACAGTATTGTTTTCACCTATCCAATTGTTTTAGAATAAAAATATGAGAATTATTGACATTCTGCCTACAACATTAGCTCTTCGCTTTTGTAAGTGATGAAAACTCCATAAAATTCATAGAGCGAGAGAATGAATTGTAGAATTTCAACCTAGAGTCATTATTTTCTTACAAATAATATGACTTGGACCTTTTTTTTATTATTATAGAATGTAAGACTCGAACTTATAACCTCTTTCAACATTGGAAAGAGAAGTATCATTAGACTAATAACTAGTTGATAATAAAAACTGAACATTGGATTCGTCTTTCTCATAGACCACACTAATCATATTTCAATAACATATTCACTATGAGCTCAAATAACATATTTTCACTTTGTCTATATTCTTCACTATTTTGATGTTCGCATCTTAATTTATTCTTGAGCAGAAAACAAATATTATCGCATAGCGTACCCCAACATTTCTTAGTTTTTTAACACAAAATGTATTACATTTCTTAGATTTCAAATACAAATTATGTTATAGTAAGAGAGTTGTAAATTAAGTGATTAAGAGCATTTACTTTTGCATCTGAAATCCTAAATCTAGCTCCGCCTCTCCTCGAACATAAAAGACACAAAATAAAATACATGGGAGTAAAAGTTGAGTGCTTTTACCAGCTAAACAAATTTGTGGTTTTGAGAAGTGGGAATGCCACCCAGAAAATTTCTACAATTAACCAAATTTTGCTTCAGTTTTTTTCAATGAAGTTCCAATTCCAATATTCTTGACCAACAGGCTATTTTGGTAATTTCCTATTGCAGGTGATTAACCCATTTTCATATGTCATTCAACCGGTGGCATGTAGCATTCTGTTGGTAATATATCTATTCACTATTTTATTATTTTTCCTTTTTTTTCCTAAAGCTTCTTCACTTATTCAATACACTTCACGGTTGGATTTTGTATTTAGAGGGAGAAACAGATAGACAAATTGCAGACTAGAGAGAGGAGAGAGAGATCTGGGGAGTAAGTGAGTTCTTGAATCCATGGCATCCAAGCTGTTGCTGATTACAGTGTTCATCCTGAATGTCATTGCTTTTGGGCTTGCTGTTGCAGCTGAGCAGAGGAGAAGCTCTGTAAGTTCTCTCTTTCCCTTTTTTAAGCCATAATATTTTTTTTTACTGGAAATGTTTGTAGATAATTGAATTTTGATTCTGGGTTTTTCTGGGTTTGTGCAATATGTGTTCTTTGGTGATATATTATGTTTGGATGCTGAGAACATGCAAGAAAATGTAGGGAACTAGATGCAGTCTGTGTCAATTGCTTCGGATTGAAGAAAATAAAAGCAACCCATTTGGTATTTTATGGGCCTAGTACTTTTAATTTTGTTATTCTGATCAAATGAGACCAAAAAAATATATGCGTTCAATCAGAAACGTGAGAACCAAGAGAATTGTGTTCTTGCTGATACAAATAATTTAGTTCATAGCATGGTCATTTCTACTGACATTGCTTGTTTTCTTTCTTGTATGTGTTGTTTCTGTTCATGCATGCATGTGATTTTCTTGGAGAATTTGTTGGAGCAAATTGTATTGATCACTGAAACATATGCAGGCAAATGTAATTGAATCATACAATAAATTGATTTCAAGAATAAGATGGTGTTCTTGAACCAAAAGCTTGTTTTGGGAGATTTTCGAGCCAAATAAGAGTGTTCAGAACTGTTGGTTGAGCATAAGAGTTGTGATTATTTGCAGGGGGGGTTGTAGATCAGTTGGTTAAGAGTCTTAAGACCATTCACCCTAGCACCCGATGCCCCGAGTTCAATTTCCCCCTCCCCAGTATCGCTTGTATCACCAAAAAAAAAAAAAAAAAAAAAAAGTTGGGATTAATTTAGCATCCCAAAAACTTCCTTCTTATAATTGTTGTTGATTTGGTCTCGTATCTCAATCAGCATAGGAAGTAAGAATCCACAGAGCTTTCCCTTCCTCACCATATACTGAACGAATGAAATCTCGAAATGAGCCAAATAATATTACTAATCCTTCATTCTAATGAGTTTTGCTGAAGGTTGGGCCCCTTGACAGTGCCGATTATATGACAGCAATTGCTTCTTGCTATATACTATATAGTAATACAATAATTTTACTTGTCTAAAAAGTCGGTGCTTGTTGGCTATTGTTATAGCTTTCCACTAGGCAATCACATTTTACTTAACCCATTGAGAAATCGAACAGAGGCCTTAAAATAAACCGGTTTCACATCGTCATATTCATGCATAAACCAGTTTATTCATCCTCAATGTAATAGCCTAAAAGAAAGTAGTACATTCGGCTTCTAGCTGATATATGAAAGGCAGTCCTTGCTAACAATATATTTGTCGTTCATGACAGGCGACGATCGTTCAGGATACTGAGTTAAACAACTATTGTGTCTATGAGTCAGACATCGCAACTGGCTACGGGGTTGGTGCATTTTTGTTCTTCTTGGTAGGTCAGGTCATTATAATGGTGGCAAGCCGATGCTTCTGCTGCGGGAAGCCATTGAAACCTGGAGGGTCAAGAGCCTGGGCAGTTATCCTTTTCATAGTCTGCTGGTAAGATTTATAACGTGCTGAAAAAAATGTTGCCTAGTGGATTGAGTATAATTTGTCGATTTAATTAGATCAATACATTTGTTCTTATAAATGCAGACTAAGTTTAGATTTGAAGTTCCACACCAGAATTTAAGGTTCACATCTTGCAATGGATTGTCATATGGATATGAATTACTTACACATTTTATTGATGTTACTCTTACCAGGGTCTTTTTCTTAATCGCTGAGGCGTGTTTGCTGGCGGGTTCGGTGAGGAATGCCTACCACACCAAGTACAGGACCATTTTCGGCCAAAGCCCTCCAGATTGCCAGCAACTGAGAAAGGGAGTTTTCGGTGCAGGAGCAGCTTTCATTTTCCTCACCACAATAGTTTCTGAGTTCTACTATGTTTGCTACTCCAGAGCCAGGGAAAGCTTCCAGCCATACGGCGGAGAGGCTTCTGTTGGTCTCGGAACCTTCAAATGATTCCATCCTCTTCGGAATCAACATGATCGACGATCATGATCCTCAATATTTTGTATCAGATAATTTGACCATGTCTGGGATCCCACATTTCATGTTTTGAGTTGCATAAATGATGTCTTGAAGGGTTTGGTTCAGTTGAGTCTGTAACATAGTGGGGTATTAGTGTTTCTCAATTTTTTACACTACTGGAAAATATTTTTCTCTGATTGTCAAATCTGATATTAGTAACAGGAAAATACTTGCTTGTGATCTGTATTTGTTTCAAAAAAGTGAGCATTTGCTTTTGTGAAAGTTCATATTTTGTCCATAAGATATTTGTTAATCGACGTGATCAATCTGGCGTCCATGTAATTAAATAATAAGCTTGTAACTTTCTACTAATCCTTGTATGCAATTAGCAAAATCTACACAATATATTACGATAACTAATATATGATCCTCAAGAAATTCACAAGATTTCATGGGCTTTTGGTGCAGTTTGGGATTGAGGTGATTAAAAAAAAAGCTGATATGAAAAAAAGCTGGGAGGGTTTTGGTGTTTGGTAAACTTTCAAAAACAGCTTTCTTTCAAAGTTTTGGGTGAAAATAAGCCCAAAACCTGAAGTTGCAAATAGCAGCTTCCAAAAACAGCTTATTTTAGAAAACACGGGTGAACAGTGGTGCGTTTAATGAATTTTTCAATAACCCAAAATTGCCCTCCTTTCCCTCTCGCCTTCAGCTTTCGCATACCCGAACCCCAGACCACTCTCTCGTTCTCTCGTTCTCTCGTTCTCCAGTTTTCTCCAGTTTTCTCCAGGTTCCCTTGGTAAGCTTCTCTTGTAAAAATTTGTTATTTATTTGTTTGTATTTTTCAATTTGGGGATGGGTGTCGGGAAAAACAACTGGGGATGGAGAGGTGGGAAGAGCAAAGGGATGAGGGTATGGGTGTCTGGAAAAATAACTGGGGATGGAGGGTGGGGAAACAATTAATTGGGGAAGGTGATATGGTTGGTGGAAAAAATTAATTGGGAAAAAATTAATTGGGGAAAAATTAGGGTTTGTGGAGGAAACAAGAAAAATTGAGAGAGAAGTTTGATTACTTCTTTATTCATTTTTTTAGAAGGTCTGCTTCTGATTTGGGTTTAGGTAAGGGATAATTTCTTATACAGCTTTGCTCTGCTTCTGATTTGGCTTCATGTTTTCAGCCCACGGAGTTTTCAATCCCTGCGCTCCTCTCTTTTCCCTCTGAAAATCGCGGTTTCATTTCAATCATCTTCACCCAAACGTTTATTGCCCCTCACTGCAACTCCTTTGAGATCTCTCTCTCTGAGCGGTTCGTCTCCAATCAAACCAATTGCGCACGCTCTCACTCCCTCTCAGACCTGTGAGATTTCTCTCTCGTTTTCTCCATCGCTTTACGCTGATTTTTTTAGTTGATTCTCTGTAATTCGTTTGTTAATTGTTGAATTGGTTGCTGATTATATTTTTTTGCTTGTTTGTTTACTGAGAAATTGATGAAATTAGGATGGAAATTGGAAAGTCATTTATTTGGTCAAAATAGTTGAAAATTCACATTTACTTTTGTATATTTGGGTCGTTTGGTGAATTGGGTTGTATTTGTTTTGCTGTTTTGGGTCTTGATATGTTGGCAGAATTGGAAAATTATATGTTTGTATTGACATTGAATTTGCATGTTGCTACTTCGGTTGACTGATTTGATCAATTCCCCGCTGATACTTTTTTGTTGTTGTGCCTCACTTGCTATACTTCCTTTGTTTTTTACATGTTGCATACTTCAATTGACTGTTTTAATCAAAACTATGTTGCCTATTCCTCGGTTTGAATTGATTGAATGGCGACTGACTGAAAATTTTGGACTGCATTGTACACATTGTTTCAGGTATTTTTAGCAAATTCAGGATATTTTTTTGGGGATTCTAGAAGTTCAGTTGAATGCTGATATCAAAATTATATCCCATGTGGTGCCTCTCTCTATTTGAGTTTGAGTTAGGGATGGTAGACAATGAGCAATCCCGAGATTTATCGCAATGCAATTCATCATTTCCACAGACCACCTATAATACTGGCTCACGTTATCCTTCCTTTTTTCTTTGCCATTAGTAAGATTATTGTTTCTTACCAAGATCTGAGTTTGTCATTCACATGAGATGCTTCATTCAAGAAAATTGGAATTTCCCAAATCTTCATTAGTCGTTTCCTTTGCATATCTTTAATAAATGGGGATTTTATTTTCTTGGATGTCTACTTTTGAGCTGAAATTTTCCATGTATGCAACATTACTAGACCAAAAACAACACCATGTCGTGGAGAAATTAGGGTTGTTTCCTTTTTGAGGATTTAAGAATTGCTAATTTATTTTAGTATGCTATCTTTTGATGTTGGTATTTTTTAGATGTTATAACCTTATGTTTCTTCATTCTTATTTTGTGGTCATGGAAACCTACTTTTCATGTTGAGACTTGAGATATTAATGCGTCTTCAATTGCTTAGTTTCTTGCTTATCCTTGTGAATTTGCATTTGGTTTTGATACCTTACAGAAGCATAAATAGGCTTTTTGGTAACTAGGAAAAGTTATTCGTAATGGTCGGTGAAATCCTGAAACTCGGTCATTTTATGAGATGTCTAAAGTATTTCTTCATTAGTATTGACGTAGGTTAGTTTGAAGGATACAGTAATGCTATTTTGTTGGTTATTGTTAAAATTGGTACTTTTTTCTGGGATTGCAAAATTTGTACTGAAATTTTTTGGTTATTTCTTGGTTATATTACAATATCATTTGTTCTTGTTTTAATATATATATATATATATATATATATATATATAGATAGATAGATATATGTGTGTGTGTGTGTATACAAATCAGTAGTTGGTATCGATGGCAAAGAATGGGGCATCTTCGTCAAATCTTGTAGCTACATGGAATGCCCACAATATATCTATATTTTGTGATGTTTGCATCAAGGAGGTTGAGGCCGGACATCGTCCGGGCACTCACTTTGACAAAGATGGATATGCAAATATTAGAGCTAACTTCAAGGCAGAGACAGGGCATGATTATGAAAGAAAGCCACTGAAAAATAAGTGGGATGCACTTAAAAATGAGTGGAAGTTGTGGAAAGAGCTAGTTGGTAAAGAAACTGGCCTAGGGTGGAATTCGAGCAAGGGTACCGTTGATGCCTCTGAGGAGTGGTGGAATAATAAAATTCAGGTGTGTGTATTTATCTTTTAATATGTATTATGATATCATGCAATATGAATTAACCATATTCTTTCTTACTTGTAGATAAACAAAGAATATGGAAAATTGCGAAAAAAAAAGGTGAAAGTTCTAGGATGGGTACTAGTCTAACCTAGATGGGGGTGAATAGGTTCCAATTTAAAAATCCAATTCAATTTTCAATTTAATTTTCAGTTCTCAAATTAAATCCACATTCACATCACATAGCAAACTATCATACTCATATGCAATTAAAACGATAAATAAAAAGTGCACACAGGATGTAGGATTTAACGAGGCAAAACCCACCACTGGGAAAATCCTCGGGCTCCCAAGCCAGGACAAACACTAAGAGAAATAAGTACATAAAGACTTACAAAACTCATCAACTAGACACGCATACTAGTAGGCAGTTTTGTCTCCACGCTTTGCTACTCGATCTCTCTTCAGCCTTCGAGTGGAAGTGGCACAACACTAACGCGGTTGTCAATCACTGTCTCCTCGAATTTCGCAAGATATCATGCATATGCGGAATGTATGTAATGAAATGATCTTTGAAAGTCAACCAATTACGAAAATCACAAGGCACATTTTCATAATTGATTTTTTTGTTAAAGCACGATAAAAATCATTTATTAAAATAAGAATTAAACTTTTGAAACCGCACAAATGCAAACTGATTTTTCTCTCTCAAAATACTTGAAAACCATTCTCTGTGTCATGGGCTGCTATAAGATTTTTCGCTCAGAAATTATTTCATAGACTAATAGCAACGCACAATTAGAATATCAATACACATGCCGCATTAGAACAGAGCAAACAAAAAACTGGGGTTATGATGCAGACTCGTGAAAAAACCTAGAACATGAAGTAATGTCTTTCCAAAATAAATGACATAGCAACAACTTGAAATCCTTACTCATGCATATGCGGCAGCCATAAAGAAAACCACAGGACCTACTTTAATTCAAGATGCGCCCAAAACCCCAAAAACCTATTGTGCTGCACTCGGTATTATAAATGCTCTGTTTAATCCCCCGTGTGTTTATGCGTCAGCACCCCCGAAACCCTAATGTAATCTCATATATATATATATATATATATAAGTTGCAGTAGGAGACTTCAACATGATTTTAAACTCTAAATAGATGAGATAAAAATAAAAACAAAACCATTTGAATTTATTCTCATTTTAACTGCATAGCATCTTACTCCAAATAAATCTTATATTAGTATGTGGGCCTTTAATTAAGCTAAACCAACTCATACCAAATTATAACATGTAAAACCCATATCGTTAAACTTGAAAGCTAAACAACCCATTGAACAAAAACTTATATCATGTGAATGCATATGCATGCCAAACTTACTTGAGTGAATGTCTCTGAAACGCTTGCCATTTTGTGATCAAGAGCACGTGAAACAAACTTAGACTAAAATAATTACAACTGAAAACAAGCACTAGTCTAAGATTACAGACTCAGACATTTTGTTTAGGAACTGCCAATTTTACTCTAACAAAAGGCATTAGTCATGAGATGGAGAACAAGTTAGATAGGATGTTCTCGAGTACAGTTGCTACTGGTGAACATGCTTGGGCACCTTCATCTGGAGTACTACCACCAGAGTCAAGAGAGGAATCTGTAGGACAAATTGATTCATATGATGAGGAAGAAACTGAGACTATGCAGGATCTAAAGCAAGCAAGTAGGAAGGGAAAAAAGAGTGGCTAACCAAGGAGAATTGCGAAAGAAGAAGGTTGATAAGAAAGGAAAAAATAATTGGAGGTGCTGCAAAACTTTGTGGTCAAATTGACCGTCTTGTTGAAGCTTATGAAACTAAGAGTTCTGCAAACTCATTGATGAGGTCGCTGCATATAGGTAGTAGTATTTCGGAAGTGTTAGCGGTTGTTGCACAATTGCTTGGTTGTGAGCCACATAGCGAGTTATGGTTGTTTGCTACATGTTTATTTTGTTCTGCAGAGAAGCGAGAGGTGTTTACCACGATCCAAGATCCTGAAGTCCAGCTGACTTGGTTGAAATATATGTTCAACAAAGAACAATAAGAAGCTATAACTATGAATTAGGACTTTGTGTTGAATGTTGCTTGTATTTTGTGTTTATTGAATGTTGGATTATAATTCTTGTTAAATGTTGGATTGACTTGTTCTTAAATGTCGGATTATGACTTCTTAGTGATTGTTGGATTATGACTTGTGGAATGTTGAATTATATGTTAGGTTACAGGTATATTCAATATGAACACCTCTAATGATGATGTTGAGGAGTTGGAGGATGGTCTAATTATATGCGTTGTAGCGAGAGCTGTTGAAACATATTATTTAAAATATGTCCACAAAACTCCATGTATGAATTCTTCCCATACATGTAATATTTGGTTGATGGAAGTTCTACAAGGAAATGATGTGCGATGCTATAGAATGTTTAGGATGAACAAAGATGTCTTTTATAGATTATCCAATGACTTGCAAACTAATTATGGATTGAAAGGTACAAGGAGAATGAATGCAACTGAAATATTAGGAATGTTCTTGCATATGTTGGGACATGGTGTATAAAATAGATTAGCTCAAGAGAGATTTCAAAATTCTGGTGAAACTGCTAGTAGATATTTTGGTATTATATTGGATATCGTATGTAAGATGGCAATAGATATTATCAAACCGATGGATTCGGAGTTTTGTGGCATTCCCCAAGAAATAAGAAGAGATACAAGATACATGCCTTATTTTAAGGTAAAGTTTGACTCGTCTTCTAACTTATTTGCAAACTATAAGTGTAGGTTGACAGTTTTCTTCTATGTTATTATTTTTAGGATTGTGTTGGTGCCATAGATGGAGTGCATGTTGAGGCTTCAATACCACCTCCGGATCAAGTTCCATACATTGGTAGGAAAGGAATACCAACTCAAAATGTTATGGTTGCATGTAATTTTGATATGCAATTCAAATTTGCTTGTGCCAAATGGGAAGGCACTGCACATGATACAAGAGTTTTTCTATCCGTGCTACAAAATCCAAATTTAAACTTTTCTAAGCCTCTAAATGGTAATCTTCATACTTTTATTATAACATTTTACATACTTGCTTTGTATAATTATTACAATACAAAACAAAATTTTCAATTGTCAGGAAAATATTACTTGGTAGATGCAGGGTACCCACAAATGAGAGGTTATTTGGGACCATATAAAGGTGAAAGATATCATCTCCCGGACTTTCGTAGGGGTGCCGAACCAACGGGTCATAAAGAGGTATTCAACCACAAACATTCTTCTCTTAGGAGCATCATTGAATGAACTTTTGGGGTATGGAAGAAAAGATGAGCAATTTTAAGGGATATGCCTAATTACCCGTTCAATAAGCAAGTGAAGATTGTCATTGCTACAATGGCTCTTCATAACTACATACAGAGGTATTCTGAACGTGATCGTCATTTTGATGACCCTAAGGACTTTTGTGAAGAGAGCGATAGTAGTGATGATGATGTATATCAAAATTATCAAGTTAAAGGATCACATGAGATAGAGGCATTAAGAAATAGAATAGCAACAAGTTTGATGAATGCATCTAATTAGACTACTTTCAAGTACATTAACAATATTGAACTAATGAATCCTAGCTATTCAGTCTAAAATATTTCAATTGAAGTAGTTTGTCATGCTAATTAATATTTAAGATAAAGTTTATAAATAATTTTCTTCTAAAAATAAAGTATATTTAGTAATTCACTTTTATTTGTTAAGAAAATTAAATTAATAGCACATCTAGTATTATACCTTTTTTGGTCATTTCACACAGTCACAGCTGTTTTACATAAAAGTTTACCAAACACTATCATACTGTTTTTTTTCTTTCCAAAAACACTTTACAAAAAAGTTTACCAAATACTCTGCTGATTTATTTCACAACCGCTTATTCTCACAGCACAGCCGCTTATTCTCACAGCAGCTTTTTTTCAAAGCACAGCAATACCAAATCAGCCCTTTGTATGGTGATTGTAGCGATTTACAAAATTATGTCCTTATCGGGATAGGGCTACCTCTAGAGCACTTCAAATCACGCTCTTTATTTTTAAATTAAAATTTAGCTTAAAAGACTATAAATTTAATTTAGCGAGTCATTATAACTGTGAACAATAGGTTTTAAATTTTTATTTAAAATATTAGGAAATCCATTGGAGATGCTCTTATGAAGACTAATCAATCAAATCTTTTTGTGTTGTACCCTCCAAACCACAACTAAACAACGATTTTGCTGCAAATTCTGATGTAGTTTTGGGGACTGACTATAATATTTACATGTATTTGATACAATCACCATTTAACTTCAAGATGGTAATTGTATTAAATACATATAAGTATTGCTAAATCAGTAATTTTGCTGTCACTAATAAGAAATGAGCACGTTTAACGTTTAAGTAATAATCCAATCATCAACTTCCATGTCGTTTAGTTTACAAAATTTAGTTTATAAATTTAGTCTCCTTAGCATTACTCTTTCAAAATTATGTACTCGCATCAATTGTATAAGGGGTGTGCTATCCACACATCCCATTTTACTTCTCACACACCCCTTGATAATTTATGTTCGTTGATCTTTTTTAATTCATCCGATCCGACGGCCGAAAAGTAAAAAGGTGTGTGAGAAGTAAAATTGGGTGTGTGGATATCACACCCCTTGTATAATTGCAATCCGGCTCCTTAGGTTCGTGGAATGGGCTCTTCAGGAATGGACTCAAGAGTCGGAAGAAAAGAAAAGCCCTAAAACCTACAGGCCTGTACAGAGGTCCACAACTACCATCCCTAACGACTACTACTTTCCACCTTTGATGTTAGTGAATGTGTCAAACTAATTAAAGCGCAAATGTATATCACTAGATTAACAGATCAAGGGTGTGTGTGGAAATGCTTTTAAAATAATCAAAAACGTTTTAGATGAAAATATTTTTGAAACCAAATCTTAGTAAAAATACAAGTGAGTCTTGGAAAAACACTAGTGTTTCCTACAAGAAGCACATAACTATTGTTTCTTTCAAAATGCACGTCAAGTGATTTTGAAACCCAAAACACTTCCATAAAAAACGCTTTCAGTCATTTTAAAATCATTTCCATACGGGCCCAAGCTTCAACCATACAAGGTGATTATGCATTTCAAAAGTCTCGTAAAAATTGTCTAGGAATATTAAGTGTCCTTGCCTTGATAAATTGACAGTAATGGAACATAAAAATATGATTCATATATTTCTCTTGAATCTCCTCACCAAAGTGTAATTCTAGGAAAACTTCTCTAGTAATGTTTTGGAAACTTTGTAGTCAATGGCTGAATTGTATACAAATGATTGTTACGTGTCTCAACAATAACTTTTGTATGTGACGTAGCACTGCCACGTGATGTTATTAATTCACATATCATAATACGGTAGACAACAAACTATCTTCTAAAGTATAATATTAATTTATATACACTGCGTAGATTGGTGACAGAATGATTTCTTTTTCACTAATCTTGGAAGAGAACTACTAAACTATAGTCATACCCACATAATAATATCCAAAGGGCGAATTTGTGTCGGCTCACTTAGTTAGAAGTATTTACTCTTACCCCGAGTTCCTAATTCCCAATTCATCAAGAAGAATCTAGTCGAAATGGAACTAAGACAATATTATAAAATAAGTCAAGCAAGCCCCCATGCTCTCTTGTTCCTGGTTGGTTTCTAGCCAGTAGAATCGATATCGCTATCATCTCACACATACACATTGACATCTCTCAAACCTCACCTAAACGCCAGCAACCAATGTTTAAGCCTTCGTGTGGCCTATATATCCAAAGTTTCAGTGCCAATTGATGCCTGCATGCAGCTTTTGAAAGTGTACCATTAGGCCATCGTCCTGCTCCATATCTTAACCCAAACGGTGCAGTGATATTCGAAACTTGTACTTGCAATAACCTGCTGGCTATATTTTGTGAAAGTTTTTCTGCCACCCCACCCAGATCTGAGAATCCTCCCCTATCTCTCCCTCGAGGCCTCAAGTGATTACTGACCACGCATAAATCTGCAGAGATTTTAGGTCACTGTTGTGTCACAAAAATTTGATTCACAATTCTGCACGAATATCGTCCGAGTTGAAGAAATATTCTGCACCAAAGTCGTTTTTGAGCCCTATGACGACACCATCGACCAGGGACGAAGCCAATGGGTCTTTGGTTCCCTTGTACATTGTTGGGTTTGTGTGATGTTCAAATTCAGTAAGTCTTGGGTTCCAAACCGGCAGTTAGACTAAATAATGCTTGATTAGAATCATATGCACGTGAATGACTGTCAACTATTGATGTACATCTAAACTACTGTGAAAAGTGTAAAAATGCACATACAATGTGACTTCCTATATGAAAATATGAACAATTAATTATTATTTTTCACACTTGTGCACAAAAAAAAAAAAAAAAAAAATTAGAAAAATAAAACTAGAAATGATTGATACTTTCGTTCATATGTGTCAAAACAGGAGGCATATTTTCATCATTTGTTGAGCAGAAAAATTAGTGATGCTCTCTTAAATTGTCAAACTGCCAACCTCCAAATAATGTTTTTCCCCTCTTCTGCTTCTTCCTTTCTATCTTATTAATTTAGTCGGTATAGTACAGTGCACATGCAAAGCTTTAAACATGCTAGAATATGTTGCATTGTCATGTCCCCCTTGCATAGCTTGATTGTACTTGCCACATGCTCTCGGTTTCTTTTTTTCCTCTGCAGTTGCGGCCCTTTTCTTTATTGGTGAGATAATACACGCATGCATGCATGATGCATTCAATTAGGGAGATCAAGAAATTCTTTCTTTGCAATTAAGATTTAATATCAACGGCATCATCATCCAATTAATAAATGTTTACTACTTGTTTAAAAACCAAATTAACTGTCTCATTATAAACCCGGATCATGTAATGAAATAATGAAAGAGAGTATCTCTCTCAGTTAAGGCATGTATGTGAGGGTATTTTGATCTTTTTAATGGCTGCCGTGGTGCAACATTGTAGTGGCCAGGGGGCTTCGATACGAGCAAGTCAAATCGAAACTTTAATCTGTGAAAAGTGTGTTTGACATATTTGATTACATGAAGCAATGTGAAGGGCTTCTGCTTTCTTCCAAATGCAGCCAAAATATACGTGCAAAAAAACCTTTTATTGGGTTGATGTATCTACAATTTTCGCAGAGTGATGATATGCTTTGCTATCTTCACCATCTAATAATTCACATGCATATGACTCATCAAGACATTGATCTATGGTATTATTTATTGTTATGGTCCTGCAGGCTTGCCAGTGCCGCTTCAATCCCATGCATAGTCATTTGAAGTTTTGCAAATGGCTCCATGCAACCCAATCAGTCAATTTGTATTCCTACAACCATTGTATACTTGGAATATAATTATTTAAAACTTGGATTAGTCTACTCTTAAAAAAAAGTAAAATAGTACTAGTATTCTTTAATCGAATAATGTGTTTGTAATGTAATTATTTACAGACATACGTGAAAAATGAACTTTGTCACAATAATAATAAGGTTATTTTGTGTTATTAACTATAATATTAACAATGAAATTGAGAAACATTGAATGTTAACGTCATGTTGTAACACCATTAAACATGGAGATAATGAGCCCAAAAGTGAATGATAATACTGTAACAATCAACGTTAGTAATGTAATAATTAATGTTATATAACCTCACTATTATAATGTTGATTAACATGTAAACTTTGTGATTATAAAGTAACTATTAAAGAAATGGTACCGTAAAATTTCCCTTAAAAATTATCAACATGATGAGCAACATAAAACACAGACATATCTTATATTTTCAAACATCATGACAAGAAAACGTTTCTCTTCATTTTTCTTAATCATCTTATTATTTTTAATATGAAGTTGTGAACCAAAAATAAGGAACTAAAACCGCCGTCTGTAGATTTTGCAAATTTATGGACCAAAGTCCAAACCCTACCTTTTGTTTGGGACCTATACATCCTGCCGATGATACATTCAGGCACCTGAAGTTTTCAAACTAAATATCCATAAATATGTCACCACAGTAGCTTTCAGAACCATCTGATTCTTCTCACCTATTATCTGTCCTGGCAGTATACACACACACACACACACACACACACACACACACACATCTGGTACTGTATATATAGCAGAGGGTATTTTGATTTTGATATGAACATTACTGATTTAAAATTCATGAAAGTTGTGTATGTATCAAAATATGTAATCCCCATGATCCGCTGTCGTATCAGCAAATTAGTATAGGATCTTCTTCGTGCTCCTGAAGCAGTTATTTAACTTTGTAGTTTTGTTATGATTTTTCTGTCTTTCATCACATGAATGGATGATTGCTGAATAATTAAATTAATTTAATGACCGGCTAGTTGATTAAATAAATTTAATTAGTATCTTCCGCATTATCATTACTGAGTGGCGCTCATGACAATCTGATGACGAGAATATAAATAAGTTTAAAATCTAAAGCATATTGTACAAGACTACAAGTTTTACATAATTAACTAATTAATTTAAATAATGGCATTTCAGTTTTACTTCTCCTCAATGATATCATGTATATTCTTAATCAAGAACCTGTTTCACGCACAAACAGGCTGTTTAGAATCAAGCCACGTGGTGTGTTTGTTTATATAATAAGATGATAATTATGTTTCTAATACGTGGGTTAGTCTTTTAATAAGTTATCATAATTAATCAATCTTAATGATGATTGTGGAATGACAATGTGGTCGCCGCTGATCAAATAATCTTTTGAATTAAAGGTAGTGGGGGCATTGTGCCATTAATAACCTGCCTTAATTGGTTTGCAAAATCTTGTAGGTCATAAGCAAACTAAAAACAAAAAATTAATTACAAATAAATATATACTTGCAGTGTAGCATTGGATCCATTTTGTTTTAGGTGGTAGGACAAGAGGATGTTAGCTAGTTAATTATTATGTGCCATTATTTATAGCTTAATTTCAAATAATTTAAGCAGATTTGAGTTTATAGTCAAGTTGGTTAGAGGAGTTGTTTGAATCTCTTTCCTAATAGTTTAAAGGCTTATTAATTGATTTGCCCTTTGAAACTATAATTTTGTGTCATTTTACTCCTTGACTTGTTTTGTCTCACTCCCCCCCAGGCGGAAACTGTTGTTTTTCATCTCATTTAATCTCAATTCACCCAATTTTTGTCAATTTCGTCAAATAGGCCTTAAAGTAGAAGGTAGTATGGACATTAGTTGTCGACTGAACTCAAGGACTAGATTCGCAAGTCTAAATTCCTTTCTACTCTTTCACTTATCCCAAATTTGTTTCTCCAACTTTTCTCACCACAAATTCACATGCGGTCTGATAAATATGAAATATCCACGAAACCGCCACGTCGTCAAGCATGGGGCTTATTTATAACCGCATAAAAGTGAAATGTCCTAACTACTATTTAATTTCATCAATTTGACACGGAAGAGACGAAAAAGGGAACTGAAGCTAAATGAGACAAAAAATAGCAGTTTTAGAGAATAAAGACAAACTAAGTTCTCAAGAAGCAAATTAATTAATAAGCCTAATTAAATGAATTTAACACGTAATATCGCTGGCAAAAATTTGGAGTTTTAATGGGAACAAGAATGTTAAGTAATTCTTCTCATCATGCCCATTATTGCACTTGTCATTTGTCAAGTCCCATTATAGCAAAATCTACAGAACAACAGTTATCACAGATGAGGTTTTCAAGTGCAAGAAACTTTGTGGTTTGAGGAGCCTCTTGATTTGCTTCAGGATATTTTGTTTGAGGATTGTCTTTAAGTTTTATTGTGCATATGAGGATAGGTTTTCTGTTGTGACGGAACACTTTTTTTTCCCTTTGATTGGGTTGAAATCTCCGGCAAAATTTTTATTGAAGTCCATTATGCACACTATTCTTAATTTGTAGGCTCCTTTACTTGGTTTAATAAATATCGAACCTTTTTAAAAATAAAAATAAAAATAAATTCAAATTATGTTATATTCCTAGGTAGGGTTTATGAAAATGAAAATCAATTTATATGAAATTGAGAAGCACTGTCATCATATGGTGATGTTTCTGTCAAAAAAATTATTTTTTATAAAAGCGATAGTAGAAAAGGGAAAATTCAATCTCAAAGCTTCGAATATATAAATAAATATTTTTAACCAATCGAACCATAAATTCATACCATATTTTTCACAATATATCATACAAATAAATTGTGCACAACGTAATTTTGATTAACAGCGTTGATAATCTACGGACGCAACGGATGCTATTGTGAGGCACTGAATCCTACTTTTAAATTCCATAATTTACCTTTTCAACATTTGGCATGATTATGTTATTTTCTAGCATATATGTCAGTTTCAAACAACTAACAACTAACAACCAGGATGTAAAACAATTCGTACGGTGGCGGTGGCGTTGGCGTTGGCGTTGGCTCATTGGATGGCATCGATATGACATTAGATTGGAGAGAGGATCATCGCCGGATTATCTTTGTGAGGATCCCGGAGATCCTCCAATTATATCCGTTCATTGTGCATCGTGCGGTCAGTTTTCGTTAGGTATTGTTTATATTTAATTTTAAATAAAAATTTATAATAATTTTTAACCACACGATATACGATAAACAAATGTGATTTGAGGATCCTCCCTCATTACATTAAGCCACTTGTCTTGAATATATATGTTCATTTCTTGATTAGATGCATCCTTGTTTTGAATCTAGTTGGCTATTCAAGACGCTTAATTGTTATTGTCAAACGAAAGGAAACCTCTTATGAAACACAGTATATGAGATTAGTTTTTTCATTTGTAATCGTTGATCATGTGAATTGTTTTTCGATATATATCAAATTTATAGCATGATAACATGGAGAATGATTTATATGGAATGAATCATCTTTACTGTGTTGTTCTGGTCTAATAATATTATGTTAGGGGTAAGTTTTTTTCTATATGACATTGCATTATTGGACCAAAATACTACTTGACAGAGAACATGTTTCATGCAAGTTGCACTAAATATGACATGTCAAACATATATTAAAGAAATAATTATTGTCGAAGAGTTTGCGCATATCAAAATTATAAATACAAAGACATTGTTCGATCTCTAGGATTGACTTGGAATAGATATGTTACTATATTCGAGGTTTGAAGGTACAGGTGAATGATTTAAGTTATCTAGAAGGCATCTAACAAAAAGAGATTAGACATAAAAGAAATTTATCTTTTCTAATCCTACTTTTCATGAAAAAAATAGAATGAATAAGTTTTTTCAATGAGTAATTTATCTTCGACCTTTAAATTGAATTTATTTTTAAATTGCTTCCTTCAAAATACTTCTCCAAATATAATGAGTTATACATTCCAATAAACTTATTCTTCCAATAAACTTATTCTTTCAGTTTCCAAAAATAAATAAATAAATAAACTTATTCTTTCTAATTTTGTTAAAGTGAGGGGACTAAAATACATAAGTTCATTGTAAACTTTCAAATTAGGCACTATTTTTTTCTTTCAATGTACTTTAAATATAATTTATTATTCATATTTCAGTTCAACCCAAAATACCAAACCAGGAAAAAAGTCTGAGAGATGCATGCCTCCCCCGGAATCAAAGGTGCATTATAGGTGACACCTGAAAGCTCAAGCCTCAAGGGGATCATAGTTTTGCTCAAAAACTTTAATCAAAGAAAAGAAGAGTGGATATTTCCACTAGGTGAGGATCTGGCTTTTTGTTTTTGCTTGGCCGGCCCTGCACGACAAAACACCAGATCCTTTTTAGCTTTCATGTTTTACAAGGGCCAAATACCAAACTCCACTTTTAGCTTTACGTGCAAGTCTTGTCCAACTGTCTGGGGTTCGTCACAGTTTTACATACTGTCCATGCACCGTCAACGAAATCATCACCTTATAAGTTACTTGATTCTTTTTCTTATTTTTCTTCCTTGTTTTTTAACTAAGATTAGCTCAAGTTAAATGGTTTTCTAATTCATATAAGAAATCCGAAGTCTTTGACTTAACCTAATTCTACTCATTTCTATATTTTCTTTCACCGTTCAGATTAACCCTAGGGCTTCAACTTAAATGATGTTACTTTGTCAAGATACTATGTATTAATGTTGCCTCTGGTTTAATCAAATCTAACATTCTATGAAAAAATGAGAAAACCATACACTAGAAAGTCTAAAATGACGCCAACATCAATTATTCAATGATTTTCTAATATCACATCAATATATTATTTGTTGTTAGCGCCGCATATAATAATGTTTTTTCTGTGTCTCGTAATAGAAGTTATTACCTCAACGGATATGTATTTCCTAAACATCAACAGAGTTTTGTTACTGATCTGAGTGCATTGTAAAATTACCTAGTATACCATCATACATATACTCAGTCATAACAATGGTAGCAGGACACAAAACTTCACAGAGGAACTCGAAGAAGAAACAAATGAAAAGTCACTATACTATATTTCTGTAGAGGAAATATTCATTACAAGATAAAGTCATCCACCTCGCTATATATATATAGTAACTAGGAAATTTAACAAGTACTCCTCTAACTACCTAACAACCAATAGTCTAGGATCATGGCTTGTGTCTTTACAGAGATTATACCATTTGGCATTTTACATGGTTAATACTCAGCATGCTAATCATAATCATATTAAACTAATGGGAAAGGTATTAATTTTACAAAGCAACTCTCTCTCTCTCTGTCTCTCTCTCTGTCTCAAACATTTCATACACACATTTGATCTGGTCTGGCTTATAATCTGAGGCGGTCTGGGCCGGCCACCGACCCAACCTTTATCTTGGTGTCTTCATCATCCTCTTCTTATTTAATCTTAAACCTCACACGAGCTCCCCGAAGCTTCATACGCAAGAATGAGCTGCAATGTCATTTTTAGCTGGAAGATAGTTTGGTTAAGTTACTTTACCATATTTTAATCTTAATATACCAATTAGATGCATGTCTTCGCAAGGAAACCATCGGCGTGTTTGGATGAAAAGCTCGGCTGTCAAGGTGTGGAGAGACAGCCTAGTTTTAAATTAGGTGTTTGCCTAGCTAACCAAGTTGGAGTAAAGAAATCTTATAAAATTACACTAATTCTTAAATCAAAGGAACAATCCAAAGTGTCCAACCCTTGAAGAATGGTATTTGGTTTTGTTGACCCTAAAAATTACAAAGCCTACGTGGCGCGCAGGCCGAGTAATCTAAAAGCTAACTACGTCTTTCGGTGAATGCGGGCGTGCCAACTCGTCGGCCGAGCTTGGCCGAGGAGTAAATTTGTTGATGTTGCGTTGGGTCGCGCTACTGACTTCTGCGTCTTGCGATTGCGGCCGAGAAAGGAACACGTCTCGGCCTCTTGGATTCTCAAACCTGAAGACAAGGTTACTATTATTACGAAGTTCACGAATCGCTGTCGTCGGACTCGGTCACAGTGATGGTATTCGTCAGAGTAAACTCACGCCGAATCGACACCAAAGTGTAAGGACACAAATACTCAAAGCAAATATAAGTCTTTATAGTGAACGTAGTTCGGCCGTCTGAATGCCGAACTCTAAATCCCACTTGAGAGTATCCAATCATAAAACAACTCGACGTGCAATGCGCCGAGCTCGGTAAATGGTAACACTTCACTTCGCCGAGAAGGCTGATGAAATGACCTCAATCGATAAGGACTCGGACGTCCTTCTCGACCAAGACTTGGATAGATAACCGACCGTGCCCGCCACAGTGCTGTTGATGCCAACGGAAGGTACTGCGAGTTCGGCCAATCCTACGGTGACAGAGCTATCTATGCCGACTTAAGATATGACCGGTTGCTTTCACAGTGCTGTTGATGCCAACGGAAGATGCGTCAGCGAAAAAGGAAAATAAAAATCTCACAGTTGTTGAGAGATTTTGCGCAGGGCAATTGTGTGTTGAATTGGAGGTCCCTTTACTGACGCGCAACCTCCCCTATTTATAGCACTGGACCTTGAGTTACAATCCTACTCGAACTAGGCTTTCTTCTCCGGATCAACAACACCTCGACCAGTCCTATCTTGACTAGGATTGTGAACCTAGTCCCTTTTCGAGTCGGCTCCCTTCCGGATTATCATACTTGCCGAGACTCCTTGTTGTACCAGGACTCGTTCTTCGCAAATACCCTAGCCGGCCTAGTTTTAGAAGCCCACGATCTGAACGACCCGAGGCTCCCCTGTTGCCAGGCCTTCCGGGCCGAGAATGGTTCTGTACTCGGCCCAAATTGATATTTTGGGCCCAAAAAGGTTTACATAATTATGGATTCTAAAATTGAAGAATGAACTCTTTGGATTGTCGTCATATTTTCCATTTTTTTTAACAAGATGCAGTCGTAATGATTCAAAAAAGCTGCAGCATATGTAATGATGATCCACTAGGGGTCCTCTATTGCCATATAATCATAATCATAGTGTGGGAACATAAAATAACCCCAATCAATAAGAACATGTCATGTGTACAACTTATCAAATATGACTACTCTGCTCTTGACAGAATACGCAGACTAGTAGTCAAACCCAAATAAGCCAATGGGTCACAGTCTCTACAAAGGTCCTAGATGCCACAATCAACAAGCCCTCATGCCAATTTATCACAAACGGTCCAAGTCGATTGCCATGCGACCTACGCAAATCACCTTGATATGTAATGGGCTTGCATATTAGTCTCTTAGCATGGCATGACTATCCAAGGCATATTCTAAGAATCTGAGATGAATATTCCTCCATTGGTTGTGCATGAAGGAAATTTTGTGAAAAACATGTTCATTTGAATAACATCATATAGCATGCAATTAACAATTAAAGGCGGAATCATGCTTTCATGCATTCAAAAACAAAACATCTACCATGAAATTCAAAGCCTAGTAGATTGGTGAACCTTGACTCAACTTAAAAACAACAATTTGTTAGTTGAGAAATATTTACCTTTGTAGATTCCTCTTTGCATATGCAAAGGATAATCACCCAAGAGATAGGGCCTTCATTCCTTGCTTCTTAGCTCCATGGATTTGGTTAGAAGAATAGGTTCTCCAAGTTCCCAAAATTGAGAACCTCTAAAGATTCTACACCAAGGTTGGATTGGAGAGGAAATGAGTGACCTTGAGGAAATAGAATTGCTAGACAATATCCCCCAAGGTGGTTGGCCTCTTAGAGAGAAATGGAAGCTTTGTGTTCTCACCAATTTTCTCTAAAATCAACAACTTATGAATTTTAGGTTATAAAGTTCTTTATATAGTCACTTCTTTAAATGACCTAAAGAACCAAAAACCCTAATTCAACACTAAATGGATATGGGCTTTTGGGCCTTTGTGAATCTTTATTCATTAAGTTGTCATACAACTTAAGTCAATGGGCTTTGACGTTCGAAGCCCATTGGGCCTTAAGGTCCAAAAACTATCCCGAGGTCTTTAACGAACTTATTCGTTTGATTAATTAACATATTAATTAATCCTTGCCATAAATAATTAAACCATTTAATTCATCTCCTTTGTTTCTTCAATCTCCACCTTATTTGGTGTACGATACATTAGGTTCCTTTTAGCGAGGCAGTAGGCGATTAAAACCATTTTACATCGATTGTGAATTGAAACTTACTTTCAATTCTCCCTTTAGTGATTACACACGTTTAGGGCTTCCACAAACCATGAGTGACCCCTAGCAGCATATCATGGCTACCCAAGCTAATCAGAAGAGGTAGAGAACCTATTCAGTTTAGGATTACAAATGCAATACGGTCTTTCTCTAATCTAATACTCTTGACCACATTGTTTGGTTTGATAGTTTATTTATTCATGTCTACTATCCAATGTGATTCTTGTGCTTATATGATTACTTTGAATGTGAATTGGAACGCATTCCCAAATCTCATTCATACTCTGGCCAGAGATTTTAATCATATCATAGAGTATTCTCCCTCAAGCCAATTGAAGGTTAGAGATCCCTTGTTGCGCATTCACTTGTCTCCATGACTAAGTGGCTTAACCCCAATGATGTCGTGGACACCCCGATGGGGTGACTTTGACATAATCAAAGATCAAGGACTTAACCACAAGACAACAACTGTGATGCCTCAGGTCAAAGGACTAATTTGCATTATCCCAAACATGAGTTCTCATGTGACATGAGTATGAGAACTCCTCGTTGATCGTGTTCAGTGAACTCATTCTCTATTGAGCACCTACGTACTTGTCTTGATGTCACACACACCAATGACTCGAGACTAGTCACTCTCCCTGAGAGAAGACATAGCACGTACTGATCTTATCGGACTGTCAATGCCCAATTGGCAATCCTATGATCAGGAACGTTTAGGATGTGTCTACGAAAGAATTGTCTCATTAATCTAACTACATTAGATTGCATTCTTCCAATCACATATTCCTTGGACTTTATCGTTTAAGCATATAACATTTATATGAGACGTCTCAAACAATAATGTTTGCCCTTTATATGTAAACTAGATTAGTTTAACATGTGAAATATCCGTAAAGTATCATCATATGAATGGCTTTAGGGCACATTTCCAACAGTGCAGACTATGTAATACTCTGCTAACAGGTTTAATGAATTTGGACGCTAGGGTTAAATCCTTAGTTCTCTATAAAAGCCAAGGTCAGCCACTTTATTCTGGTAATAGAAAACTCTCACCACACTCTTATTACTTCCTAAAGTATTTCTAACTTAGGTATTCGAGACCCATTGGTTGGTGTTAATCTAACTTCATTTGTCTCTTTTCTTTGTGTGTGTAGGTTTTCGTCAATTCAATACAAGGCGGAAATTTTCTCCCGCACATAGTACATGTATCTTTTAACATCACTAAGAAACTATGAGAAACATATACAATTATGATGATAATGATGCCATATTTCAGCCACTACATCAGCTACCATATTAACTTCACAGAGTACCTGAGTGAACAAGGGTTGTTTAAAGTATTTTCCACATTTTAGGGATTAGTAATAAGGAGATACGTTAATATAACCATAATACTTTTACATAGTATAGTCGTAACATTGTCACGTGGTATCATTAATTCACACATGTTGCAATGCGTGCATGTTTGTTACCATTATACCACAAAGTATATAAAGGTATCTCATACTCATATTTTATCACATGAGTTTAGTAGGTAAAGTGGCCAAAATGATCATTTTCAAATCCCAATTGTTGAAATAAACATTTTTTAAATCTCAATTATTAAAATGATCATAGTCTAAATTGGTAAAATAATCAATTTTTTCAATATATATGTTGTGAATCTTTAATCACTATGTCGTCAATATTCTATTACTACACCACTAAGATTGAATTTTTATATTCAACAATTATGATTTAATTTCTACTCATTTAACCAATTTACCATAAAATTCCACCATAATCAAAATTAGCTTGTTTTTGTGTAATCACCTTTTTCTGAAAGCTTTAAAAATGTACATTGTTCTAAAAATCTTCGTCTAGGTGCTAGGCGGCTGGCCACCATCCCGATTAATCCTTAGCCGTTTGAAAATTAAGAAAGGGCGCCTAGACCTGCTGAGGCTCCAGCCTAGACAGCCTAGGCACCCACCTAGCTCGCCTAGACCCGCCTAGGCACCCGCTTAAGTTGCGACTCACTCAGACAGAAAATAGATAACTTTCATTTTGCATTTTATGTTTTACAATAAATTATTAGGGACTTGTTGTATACTTAAATGAACACACATTATATGCTTGTTCTCCATGTTTTCATTATGTACCAATACTTCATAATATATATATATATATATATATATATATATATCATTCTACTTTGTAGTTTATGATGAAATTATATATGTTTTAAGTATAAACATACATTTATATACACGAAATATAGTAGATTTACTTAAATTTGCCTAGTCCGCCTAGGCGCCCGCCTAACCTCAGCATGCAGCCCAACTAGCGCCTAGCGTCTTTTAGAACCTTGAACATGCATACCAAAATAATGAATTGAAGAATGGATGATTTTCTATGTATAAAATCATGGATTTTTCATGGACTCTCTGTTACTTCACAATTTAGGATTAATTGTCATGTTAACATTATAAAATATTGTTCTAAAAACATGAGGTGACAGAAAATTTATAAAAAATGTCTACTGAATTCTCCTTATTTCTCCTTTGACAAATCACCAACCCACCGATCTATAAAATATAGATGGTCTTATATGTGTAGGGTTTTTAGGGCACTCACTCTAAACAGTTCTAAACAAGCAAACACGTGATTGAAGGTGGGTGATGAGAAATAAATAGGACATGACATTTTAATAGACATATAGAAAATGGGAACAATTTATTTGACTTGTTTCCTTTTTGTGTTTGTTGACAATTAATCCTCAGCCTACTCCATACACACACACACACATTTATATAGGTTTAGACTTGCTAACCCTACTTTGATTCTGGCTCTAAAAACAAAAGGCCTATGACCTAAACACTGCGTACCATCATTTGTTTTAGCATATGCTATTATTCTAGCCATATATCTTTTCTTGTTATTGATTTGTAAATGAAACCTCCCTCACAACTCATTTTCTGCTAAGAGTCAAGGGGATGACACTTCCCTATAAGTAATGATTTAATTTTGTATAGTATGGGTCCATGTCCCTATTAAGGTGTAAGAATTGAGGATTTGTCTTGAGACTTCTTATTGGTTTGGTCCGAGGTGTTTTTATAAAAAAATAGGTATAAAAAAAAACTGAACTGAAAAAGGTATTTGGTAAACACTTAAAAACATTTTATTTTCACAGTTTTGGGTGAAAAAAAAACGGGTAAATTACATAGTAGCCCATCAGGTTTGAGCTCTATTGCAATCTCATACAACATCTTTAAAACATTTCACTTTCATACCTCAAGTACTATTTTATTTCAATTTCATACAACCGTTAGATTTTCCATCCATGGATCTGTTAAATGATGACGTGGCTGCCACATATATGACACGTGGCTGCCAAATGTCTGCCACGTGGCAAATAAAATAATTTTTTAATTTTTTTTTTAAAAAAAAAAATCTGCCACTTTTTTTTTTCTCTTTCTTCTTCTTCTTCTCTTTCTCTTTCTTCTTCTTCTGGGTTCGGACCTTTTTTTTTTTTTTTTTTTTTTTCTTCTTCTTCTTCTCCCTCCTCCTCCTCTTTCTTCTTCTCTTCTTCTTCTTCTTCCTCCTTCTTCTTCTGGGTTCGGTCCCTTTCTTTTTTTTTTTTTTTTTTTTTTCTCTTTCTTCTTCTTCTCTTTCTCTTTCTTCTTCTTCTTCTCTTTCTCTTTCTTCTTCTTCTGGTTCGGACCTTTTTTTTTTTTTTTTTTTTCTTCTTCTTCTTCTTCTTCTCCCTCCTCCTCCTCTTTTTTTTAAAGAAAATGACCGAACCCAGAAGAAGAAGAAAAAAAAAAAAAAAAAAAGAAGGTCCGAACCAGAAGAAGAAGAAGAAGAAGAAGAAGAAGAAGAAGAAGAAGAAGAAGAAAGAGAAAGATAAGAAAAAAAGAAAGGGACCGAACCCAGAAGAAGAAGAGAAGAAGAAAAAAAAAAAAAAAAAAAAAAAAAAAGGTCCGAACCCAGAAGAAGAAGAAAGAGAAAGAGAAGAAGAAGAAGAAAGAGAGAGAAGAAGAAGAAAGAGAAAAAAAAATTAAAAAATTATTTTATTTGCCACGTGGCAGACATTTGGCAGCCACGTGTCATATATGTGGCAGCCACGTCAGCATTTAACAGATCCATGGATGGAAAATCTAACGGTTGTATGAAATTGAAATAAAATAGTACTTGAGGTATGAAAGTGAAATGTTTTAAAGATGTTGTATGAGATTGCAATAGAGCTCAAACCTGAGGGGCTACTATGTAATTTACCCAAAAAAAACTGAAAACGTGAAGCAGCAAAAATGAGCTTATTCTCATAGCACATCAGAAACAGTTTTTTTTTCAAGGCACAACAATACCAAACCAGCCCTTCAAAGTATGACCTCAAAATTTTATATGGTAATTATAACTATTAGGGTATACATAACCTAATATTGTATGAGTTTCATTAGTGAGATTTTAGAATTCCAACCTATTTAGTTCAACTATGTATTACAAATTATGTTGTTGATCACATCTCTTGTAAGTTAACATGTTTTCTTGTAAGTGCAAATTTGCTCGAGGGAAATATTTTTTGATGTAATTGGAAATCTCTCTCTTTCTCTCTTGTTGAGAGAGATCGAAAGTTGGAGATATGTCGTGATTACACGATTAAAACTCTCATATCCATGAGAAATATGATCAGTAATGTTTTCAACCACTCTACAAATTTTTCTCTAAATTTTTTTGTTACATTAGAGAAAATCAAACCCTGATCATATCTTATTTGAAACTCATTACTTCGCCCTGCCTCACCACTTGAATTAACCCTAAAGGTTTGTTTGCCCTTAAGTTTGATGCTTGGGATCTTGGGGTGCTTGTTATAAAATTAATGAAATCCAATCCTAGCCGTTGATATGTTTTTTGGGATGTAGGATTGAATGCTCTATAAAACCCAGCTAGCAACAAGCATATAGAGAAAGCCATGCATAGAGAGAGAGAGAGAGAGAGAGAGAGAGAGAGAGAGAGAGAGAGAGAGAGAGATCCACACAGAATGTCAAATAAAAAATGGCAGGCATACAATAACACAATGGTCCCTATTTAAATAATATAATAATAATTACAAGCCATTGGTTGGTCCCAAAAGCAGTTGAAGCAAGTAGGAAAGAAAAAAAAGCATTAGGGTTGTCACCTTGACTTAACACGGGAGTATTTTTGCTCACCGCCCTAAACTATGATGTATGCCATCATACACATTATTTGCCATGTATCTTTTCATCTAACTGTAGTTAATTTTTATATTAAATGTTCATTTTTCAAATAAAAAAAATCAAAATTAGATGAAATGACATGTGATAGATGATAAGGTGTAAGACGAGTACACTAATTTATGGTGCTGAGAAAAATGCTCTCTCACTTAACAGTAATGGGCTGGACAGCATGTGATAGGTAAGGAGGACAGAAAGTGTGGTTGGCCGAAAAATAGGCTGTATATTGTCGAATTATTAGACTGTTTTAATTTTACTGGGCTTGCAGCTGAGAGAGATGTGCGTACAATTTTAGGCCCAGAAAAAGTAGCCCGTGACTAGAGGTAAACTTTTGGGTGGCATCACCATCATGTTCCCACTTTTTACCTAGTCCTCCTATCTCCATCCATCTAGAGGACCATCTTGATTTATATATTTCACCAAAATATAAATTTTCCTATTCGGTTTGAAAACTTTGGTATTCAATTTAAATGTATTTCGGTTGATTAAGAATATTTAAATCATTACTCGAGATCCTAGGTTTATTTTTCTAAAATGGTGAATGTAATTCAGTTCATTAAGGGCATTTACATCTTTACCCGAGGTCCTAGGGTTAATAACCCTTCCCCCAATATCACTTTTATAAAATAAAATAAAAACTACTTACTACTAATTGGTTTCAAAAATTAAAATTCAAGAGAAATACCAAACAAGCTTAATCCAAATGTTAATTGGAGGTTGTGATAACCATACAAAGAATTTCTTTTTCTACACACTTATGTTCATTTTTTTCCCTCGAATTGAATAAAGCATATGAAAACAACAAACATAATTAAACAAAAGTGTGTATAGAAGAAAAAAAAAAGTGCATGTTATCATTTCCTTAATTCCATATGTCGTTTGTTTAAAAATAGAATGAGAAGAAAGTAGCTCGAAGAATTGTATTACAGTTTACATTCTTTCTGTTATTTCCATTTTTTTAACTAACGTGCATGAGAATTGAAATATTGAACTTTAAACATCTTCCCACAAATTAGTAACATAGTGCCACGATCCATATTGTTATAGACACGTTATATCATGTACTTTATAACTTCGAAAAAAATTGTTGGAATATAGATCTCAAGTTAAAAGGTGAAAGATACACATTCAAGAATAAACGCATGTACTTGTCTCATGTGACAAGACTTGTATGCAAATAACATAAATCACATACTGAGTTATCATTGATGCAACAACCAAAAGCTACAACTTTAACGTTGGAATTCTCTTGTGAAAATAAATGTTACAAATAAAAAAATAATCTCAATTGTACAAAGAAAAAAAAAACAAAAAGAAAGAATTATCTCAAGTATATACTTGTACTTGTTACTTTATTTAATTTTTCTATTGATTTGCAATCTTTTCCCATATGGCAGTGATGAAACCGAAAGATGGTTTCTCAACATGGGTCCTTGTGCTGCCGATTTTTTGTAAGTATTTTTTGTTTGTCACACGATATGTAAAATTAGATGTTAAGTTAGAGAGCCAACGAAGTTTGAACTCATGTCAATTTTCTCAAATGTGTATTGGTAAAAAAACAAAAACAAAAGAAGCCACCTTAATTTCTATTACATTTTTCCATGGCTATCCGTTATATTCATATCAATGGATGTAGTAACAAAGAAAAAAAATGAAAAATCAATGGCATGTAAAAAGTTTCCTAGCTCCATAAATTATTTTACATGTGGTATAATATCCTAGTCGTTGATGTATTAAGTCTTCATCCATGTTCGAAACTCTTCCCCCTCTAAATTATTGTACTAGTTTCGAATCATCTCCTTTCCCTTATTAATAATTTTAAATGGCATGTAAAAAGCCAACTAAAATGATTGTTTGTTCTTGATTCATGAGTCTCTCATAGTAAATTTCCACAACAACCAATGACAAAACAAAGAACGTAGAAATAAGACTAGAAGATGAAGCAAACCCCCTTGGCTTTTTACTTCTTACTACAAAAGCAAACTAGTATTTTCAAACCATAAAATAAATTTAAATTAAAAATGGTTTTACAATTTTTTTAACTACAATAATATATTTACAGTAGACTCGAGGATTTGGCTAAGCCATATAATGGGCCATCCATAATAATTGGTATCAAACTATTGCACTTAATACTACAACCAAATTTTGAATTCTGATACATTTTTTTTTCAATGACCTCTAAATGAAGACATAAATTAGAGACAACTATGATAAGGACATTCTTATTTAAAACTTCTCTATGCGTTTATATGCGAAAAACAAAAAGCGTGCTAAAATATTACTCACACTAGCTACCTTTTTTTTTCATCTATGTAAAAAATGCAAAATTAGAACAACGATATCTCAATTATTTTGCATTTTGGTCCATGAATTTAGTTATTTAAGTTTTGAGTACTCAGATGTGACAAATGGCATTTTAGTCTTTCTAATCACTTTTGTTAAATTTTTTGTCCCTTTGATGGAATTGTGTGATTGTGGTTCAATTTGTAGTGTATATTACTCCAATCATTGGGTTTAATTCAATGATTAGGACTAAATATGAATATATTGGTCAATTTGGAGTATATTAAGTGATTAACCCTACAACATCTTATAGCTTCCACACAACACCGATTTCATTACTTTCCTTTCTTCAAAATGATAGCCCAATTTCCCACTATTTTATTCTTAAAACCTAACTATAAATCTAATTTTGAATTTGGTGTTTGAAGTTTTGATATTGTTGTGGCCGATTAATTCACATATAATAATATAGATGGTGAATAATGAGTTTATTCACTTTAGAGAAGTGTTATTGGCACTCCAAAAATCTCATTCTACACTCCTCATAAGTGTATTTTTCTTTCCTAATATATAAAGTTTGAAATGTAAAATGAGATTTTTGGAGTGCTAATAACAATTCTCTTCTCTTTGTATTACTTAATAAAACATGCATTTTGCAAAATGACGTGGACGTCAGCCACTGTCAACAGGCTCAAGGTGTGGCAATTCTTGTCCAGGCAGTCCAACGGGCTACCGCAGCAACCTAATTGCCTCCTTGATTTTGGACCGATGGACCTCATTTTGTTTGATTGGGAGAAATTTCTACCATTGAAAGAGTGTCACAGTGAATGCCTCCATTTTCTTTAGTATAAATGCAAGTTAATTTTGAAAAATACACTTGAAATGCTTCTAGCAAGAAGTAGCAGAAAGCACTTCAAATGTCTTTCGAATCTAAAAACATTTTTTCTAAAAGCACTTTCAGTCATTTAAAAACACTTGCTAAACAAACCCTAAATCCGTCAATTTTCCTCCATCACCCCAAATTTATTTCCAATCCCATCCGTTTCAAAAGTCTCCAATCCAAACGTTCCCTTTCCCACTTTCTCGCCCAATTTCCTTTTTATCAGAAAAATAAAAACCAACTCCCACAAGAAAATCCCTCTCTCTCCCCTCCCCTCCCCCCTCTCCTTATACACACTGATACACACACAACAACAAAGCTCCCACAAGAAAATCCCTCTCTCTCTCTCTCTCTCTCTCTCTCTCTCTCTCTCTCTCTCTCTCTCTACACTGATACACGCACAACAACATCAACAACATTGCTCAAGCCCCAACCCAAACCAACCAAGCAGCATGGGGCTTCGTTCCCCCACTCTCTCTCTCTCCTCCGGTAATCGGATCTGATTCACAACCCGAAACCCGCACACTTCCACACCCGTCTCTAGTCCGATCCCATCAAATTCCCACCCCACTTTCTCGGTTTCTCCCAACCCAACAAACGAATCCGCCTATTGGAACATAACCCACCACGAAACGTCGCCGTTTCTGCCGCACCCGGGTCGGATCCGATCGGCGTCGGCGAAATTTCTCGGGCATTTTCATTACCCAAATGGGAATGCCCAGTAAACGATGAGCAGAGCCGGAGAGGAAGAAGACAAAGACAGCGAGTGCTTCTACGAGTCCCTCGATCGCATTGTCTCCTCCTCTTGTTCTTGTTCAACATCGAACTCCGACTCCGAGGCCGACCCCGACCCGAATCCGAATTATGCCGTACCCAAATTCCCAATGGGCGCCTCCACCAAGTACGACGTTTGGACCTCCGAGCCTTCGTCCATCTCCGAACGCCGGTCTAAACTCCTCATCGAAATGGGTCTCACCGGCGACCCGGTCCTGACCCGGGCCAAGCCTCAACTGGGTTTTGCCGGTGAGTTCGGGCTGTCGGTCTCGTCGGATTATTTGATCGCTCAAGTGAATACCGACGGTGGTGGCGTTAATAGCATTGTCCGCTCCAAATCCGACGGCAGCGATCAGTGTAATAACGCTTGTTCTACTTCATCTGTTTCTTCTCCCCCAATTCTTTCGATTCGTTGTGGTTCTGGCGAGGCACAGACCGAGCCTGAACCCGAAACCGGTTCATTTGTAAATAGAAATACAAAATCTTTGGTTTATAAATATTCAAGTGGTAAAAGCAACTCATCTCCGCCGCCGAATAAGCCGCCTTCCGGCAAGCACTCGAGGAGGGTAGACGAGATTCAAAGCGATTCGAAGGCGGAGGAGGAGTTGGATTGCAATGGCATTGTTAAGGTTAGTGAAAGTGATGCTAACAATGATGCCCAAGTGTGTACTATTAGGAACCTTGATAATGGGAAAGAGTTTGTTGTGAATGAGATTAGGGAAGATGGAACGTGGAACAAGCTTAAGGAAGTGGGTACTGGAAAGCAGTTGACCATGGAGGAGTTTGAGATGAGTGTCGGGCATTCACCGATTGTTCAAGAACTGATGAGGAGGCAGAATGTGGAAGAGGGTCATAAGGATGGTTCCGAGACCAATGCCAATGGGGGGAATGGTGGGGTTTCGAAGTTGAAGAAGAAAGGAGGTTGGTTAAAGAGCATCAAGAGTGTCGCGATCACCATGACAGGTCATAAGGATAGGCGGAGTAGCGATGAGAGGGACACATCATCGGAGAAAGGTGGTCGGAGGTCGAGCTCTGCCACAGATGATAGCCAGGATGTGTCATTTCATGGGCCGGAGAGGGTGAGGGTGAAACAGTATGGGAAGTCATGTAAGGAGGTCACCGCATTGTTCAAGAGTCAGGAGATTCATGCGCATACTGGGTCGATTTGGAGTATCAAGTTTAGTTTGGATGGAAAATACTTGGCCAGTGCCGGTGAGGATTGCGTGATTCATATTTGGCAGGTAATGCAGAGTGAAAGGAAGGGTGACCTATTGATGGAGAAATCAGAAGATAGCAATTTAACCATGTTGTTATTTGCCAATGGATCACCGGAACCATGTTCAGTCTCGCCGAATGTGGACAACCATGTGGAAAAAAAGAGGAGAGGGAGGTCGTCTATCAGTCGAAAATCTGTTAGTTTGGACCATTATGTGATTCCAGAGACTGTGTTTGCACTTTCAGAGAAACCTATTTCTTCATTCGAAGGCCATCTGGATGATGTGCTTGACCTCTCTTGGTCCAAGTCGCAGGTTAGTTACTGTTCTGGTGTTCTGTTTGCTTGGATTTATCTTTTCGACTTTTACCCTCTGCAGGTTACATTACTATTTGTATGATCTGTAATGTTGGGTGAATTTGAACAGATGTTATTTTATTCGTGTGATCCGATCATCCGAGGACACGATTAGGTTTTTGTCTGCCTAGTGATCTAACTGACATTTACCTACCACTTTCTAGCCTAATGTTATGTTATTCTTTTTGGTTTTGGTTTTACATTCACATGGAGAGGGATATATGAATTGAATCATATAAAATGTCCAAGAGGATAGATTTAACAGACGCTACAGATTACGTTGTGTAGCGATAAAATTCAAATACTCTGGATAATTTTTTTATTAGTTTTATTAATTTAGATGAACTTCAAAAAATGTAGTGCTTTGTTTTTTAACTGTACCTTTTAGGTTCTTTGTTCTGGGCACCTTAAATATGGTGAACTGCTTTGTTAAGTTTCTACGAAGAGAGAAAATAAATCATGGATACTTCTACAGAAATTGGACAAGTCAATGGGGATTAAAAGTCACAGTAGAAATTTCGGGAATGATCACTGATCTGGTCCTGGAAGTGTCGGGTGTTAGTTTAACCATACTTTAGTATATATGCTGTTCGTATAAGTATAAGCACTTGCAGGATGAGTGAACTAATGTATCTTGGTTTACTTGAGTAGATGTCAGATAAATGAATGAAATATTTGACTATACCATTTGATTGTCGTGTCAATGAAGAAATCCATTATCCTAGCTGCTCCAATAATATAAAGATTTGTTAACTCCTTTCTCTTTTTATCTGTATTTGAACTTACACGGTTATTTTCTTGAGCTTTTAGAACTGCATATTTTAGTAGCATGTTATAGCCCTACTGTGGAAAGTTTAAATATTTTAAGTGGATAAAAAACAATTATGGAATACTCCTGGTTATTTCATGGAATAATGGACATCATAATTGTAAAGACTAGGTTCTGTTTTGGAAATAGACTCTCACATAGAAGGGGTTGTAATGCTTATCTATGATAGCACTTTCCGTAAGTTAGTCTTAGATATGCCAATTGACATTGACCGTTGAGATTCTGTAAGTTAAAAGGTTTCGTTAAAGAAGGCACTGAAAGCTAGGGAAGCCAGAAATAAGCCAAATTAAAATGCAAAGCTGAAGGGGGGCTTTAATGGTTGATGGCGAGGAAAGATGTTTTTAGCGGGTAACTGCATGGGATGGTTTGTTAAATTCCTCACGTCATCAGAGATAGAATAAGAGAGAGAATCTTCATTGAAGTTAAGGCTCTTGCACTGGGTTAGTGCACTGACAAGTTTGTCATTTAAAGCCTTATGAGTGCTCTTTTCTTGGAGTGGATTCAGGTTGGTCATTTTCTGAGCCTGCCAGGTTCGTGAAGGTGAAAGAGGGGAGGGGATGATGCTGTTGGTATCATTTTGAGGCATGTGCGGAAATTAAATCAGTGCAATTTCTGCTCACTGCCTTTTGGTAAGGCCCTAAGGGTTATCTAGTTGATCCAAAGGTGGGGAGAGGGAATTGGCTGTAATCGGGCATTGTGAATTGTTTTGTAGAAAATGATGCTTTCGACCTTATATCAGTCTTCAAATATAGCATAGTATTCAGATGTCAGTATTCCACTATGATTTATTCTCCAACTTTTGATTATTTTGAGATTCATTAACTTTTTTAAATTATTACCCTAAAAATTTTCTGGGGGCCAAAAAAACTCGAAAGTCTTATTGATTTGTTGTGCATGTATTGTCCTCTCTTTGTCTTGTTATCAAATGTAAATTTCTTTATGTTATATATTGCAATCAAGTCTTTCTCAGTAGATCGTGTAGAAAGATAGAGGTAGCTTGATTTAAATGGTGGTGCGATCTCAATATAAGCTTTATATATGGCAATAATGTGGACATTTTTTCGTTTTTCAGTTATTTTTCTTGTTGCATAATGTCTAAATACAATTCCTTTTTGTTCCTGTTCTCCCCCTCCTTTGTTCAGCACCTGCTCTCATCTTCAATGGACAAAACCGTGCGCCTCTGGCACTTATCTAGCAAGACTTGCCTGAAGATATTTTCACATAGTGACTATGGTAAGTATATTTGGTCTGTATTTCAACTTCTCTACAATTGTGGTTGGCTTCTACTTGTACAACTGTTGTATATAAAGGGGTTAATTTGCACACATCTTACTTCGGGTTATAAAAGCACCGACAAATCAAGTACATACCTTTGATATCAGGAAAAGGACTTAGTTTATGAATCTTAAAAAAAGTAAGATCTAAATGAGTCGAGTATGACTATTTGATTCTTGGCTCAAGTGTAAGGGGTTGGAAGGGGGGATTTGTTAGATCCTAGGTTCAGATTTTGCCAGTAATTTTGTTTATATTTTTTTAACATTAGAGTGTCTGAATTCTTATAGTATGATATTTTTAACCTTTTTCTGAAAGGTGTTATAAATGTACAAGTGATATAGATATTATCACCCATCGCCGGTCATTTGTTTCTAATAACTCTATTTTGCTTGGACCTTGATGCAGTAACTTGCATCCAGTTCAATCCTGTTGATGATAGGTACTTCATTAGTGGGTCACTTGATGCCAAGGTTCGCATATGGAGTATCCCTGATCGTCAAGTGGTTGATTGGAATGATCTGCATGAGATGGTCACTGCTGCTTGCTACACTCCTGATGGTCAGGTTGGGCGCAAACTTTGATTCTTGTTTATATGTATTATATTAGTATCGTTCGTAGCTTAATAAACTTTTGTTCATATCTGAAGGGCGCCCTAGTTGGTTCATACAAAGGCAGCTGCCGTTTATACAACACATCTGGTACAATTCTCTCTCTCTCTCTCTCCATGACATCCATGTGTATGTGTGCATGCAGCTAATAAATTTTTCAAAAATTTTCAGAGAACAAGTTGCAACAGAAAAGCCAAATTAATTTGCAGAACAAGAAAAAGAAATCCCATCACAAGAAAATTACAGGTTTTCAGGTAATGAGTTGGCTTGATTCGCTTTGCTTCTGTGTAGATGATACTTTTAGCCATGAAATTGGGAGATAAACCTTATTCCTTTATACCATTATAACGTAGGGGCCGTTTTCCCTTGCAATTTTTATTCTTTGATTACTTTGAGCTGCAAGATTGTTGGATTTGTTACTGTTGCTGACTAGTTCTGCTTGACAGTTTGCACCAGGAAGCTCATCAGAAGTATTGATTACATCTGCAGATTCACGAATCAGAGTTGTTGACGGTGTTGATCTGGTTCACAAGTTCAAGGGTAAGCACATGATGTTCCATGATTTTCTTTATATGTTATTTTTCCGATTTCAAATCCAATTCCTGAATTCTGTCATTTAAATTCAATATAGTTGATCAAGATGATGGTAGTACTATATGTTATAAATTAACTGTCAAGCTTATAACAGTTTCATTCTGGCTTACTTCATTCTGGCACATTTGATGTTCTCATAAGATTGGAAAACATAAGCTCTTAGATTTGTTACCCAAGTTTATGTTAGCATCAAGAAGTGTTTTCTGGGCAATAATTTAATGATAATGCTGTCTTCTAGATCCATTAAGATGTGTTTTTTTTTGACAGGATTTCGGAATGCAAATAGCCAAATCTCAGCTGCCCTCACAGCCAATGGTAAATATGTGGTATCTGCTAGTGAGGATTCTCATGTATATATATGGAAACATGAAGCTGATTCCCGCCCTAGCAGAAGCAAAAGTGTCACAGTTACACGCTCCTATGAGCATTTCCATTGTCAAGATGTATCGGTCGCCATCCCCTGGCCTGGAATGGCTGATTTATGGGGTTTACAAGATTCAGAACGGAATGGTCTTGACGAGGTTTCCACAGCAAATCACCCCCCTACACCTGTTGAGGCGGCTAATTCCAACAACGAGGGTTCACGATCAGCATCTGGTTGCACCAATAGCCCTCTCCACGGAACAATTTCAAGTGCATCCAACAGCTACTTCTTTGATAGAATTTCGGCAACATGGCCGGAGGAAAAACTTCTTCAAGCTACCAGGAACCGAAGCCCGCGTGTTAGTTTTGATTTCACCAACGGGTTAAGCCAAAACATGTCAGCCTGGGGTATGGTGATTGTAACTGCCGGCCTTCGAGGTGAAATTAGAACTTTCCTAAATTTTGGGTTGCCGATTCGGATCTAAGGGGGCCAAATAAATGGAACCCTAGATCATGGGGGGAAGATGAGTTGATAATTCTGCAAGGAGCCAGTCCATTTTTCCCTTTTGGCAAAATGTGTACAGAGAGAATTTGGTGAGATTTGTAACATTAGAGCGTTCCAATTGTTTCCTTGTGCTTGTGCCCGTCGGACGTGGACTTCAGTTGGAGGGCCAGTCCGACCGGGCAACAAGAAAGAAAAATAGATTTGTCGAAAAAGAAAAAAACAAAAAACTACACCGTGAATTTAGCAACCGATGAATTTCTGTAGTCGGAAAATTGTAGAGATATGAGATGGGGAAAGCTTATTGAATTTAGAAATGAAAATTCTTTTACATTTTATGTGCTCAGATCTTGATTTCTCTTTCTTCCCAGAATTTAGCAAGCATAACCGCTAATGGGCCATTGTTTAATTTGGATCAGAGTCCAACTACAGCCATTAGGCCCAAGTCTTTAGGTTAGCCAACTTTAGGCCCACATTATCTCTGCCAAAAGTCCCCACAAAAAGTGGGCCCACACTCCTCCAACTTGTCATAATATCCTAAAAATCCAGAAATTTCACCCAGAATCCAAAGCAAAACTTGTGGCCAGGGGGAGTCAGTCAGACTTTAGCCAAATAGAAATAGAAGTTGAAATATTTCCGTGAGTCTTTTCGGTTCTCGAAGAGAGGGGATAACCATAGGTTGCCACTAGTTGTCTTTGTAAATATCATTTCTTATAATCCTATGTTTAGGAAAAGCAGGAAGAAAATTTGAGTAATTTCTTTGTATTCGAAACACGGCTATGCGTAGTTACTATTTCACTTGCATCATAACGTGTCAATTGGGTTTAAAGTTAATCTTTCATAGATTGAGACCTATCAACATTATCGTAGACGCATACCCTTATTATAACACGTGAAATAATCCTCCACGTGATTTGTGTTTCTGGTAAACGTTAATTTTTTTCAGAAAAGAAAGATATAAAACAAATATCAAAAGGAAATCCAGTCCTCACAACCTCATTGGTTGCTTGAAATCGATGTGGCAAACTCACATGCTGCTAATTATCTTATCCTCTTTGCCCACTGTATATCCGAAGTGTGCCAAAACGACTATATTTAATACAAACTGGTTGTTTCCCTTTCAAAGTAGTTGAGCTCCTCAAGCTTCCACTTTGGCCACTCCCACCACCTCTCACTCTCCTCTTCCTCACTCACTCACCTGTGAGAAACATCAGAGAAAACCCAACTAAAAAAATCTAAGAATTAATGGCTCTTCAGGCTGCTTCTGTGGTTTCTTCTGCCTTCTCTGTCCCCAAAGAGGTTCGTTTTTTATCGGTTTCTTTGTTCTACTCCGAAGAGCTAATATCGCCTAATCCTAAACGTTTGTTCTCGTTGTTATCGACCAAGAGGCTAATGGGGTTTGATTTGATTTATTTTCTTGGAATTTTGGTTTTTTTCTCAGGGAAAGTCAGGTGCTTCTTTCAAGGATTCGAGTCTGTTTGGAGTAACTTTCTCGGAAAATCTCAAGGCGGAGTTCAGCTCTGTTGCATTAAGCTGCAAGGTAGGAAAATACTACCATTCTCCTCTTCTTCTGCAGAACACAAAATGTGTTTCTTCTTGTTGAAAAAACAAAAACTGACTTAGAATTATATGAATAGAGCATGCTATAGTGCATTTAGTAATAAACACTTCTGCTTATAAGCGCTTTTAGCAGAATCACATCAAATTTTAGTAAAAACCCAAGTGCTATCACAACCGATAATCACTTTAAATTGTTTCTGTTAAAAGACTTTTAGCCACTTTGGAAGCACTTCCAAACGTGCTGTTTTGATTACAGAGAGAATTCAAGGCAGTGAGAGCCCAGACAACAGCAACAACAAGCCCAGCAATCAACAAGGGAACATCAGAGGGGAAGAAGACTCTAAGAAAGGGCAGTGTGATTGTCACCGGCGCCTCCTCCGGACTTGGTCTGGCAACAGCCAAGTCTTTAGCCGAATCCGGAAAATGGCATGTAATTATGGCCTGCAGGGATTTCCTCAAGACTGAAAGAGCTGCCAAGGCAGCTGGCATGCCCAAGGAAAACTACACCATTATGCATCTAGACCTCGCTTCCCTCGACAGCGTGCGCCAATTCGTTGATAACTTCAGGCGTTCTGAGAGGCCTCTTGATGTGCTTGTGTGTAATGCTGCTGTTTATCAGCCAACCGCTAAAGAACCTTCATTCACTGCTGAGGGATTCGAACTCAGTGTTGGGACTAACCATCTCGGACACTTCCTTCTTTCGCGGTTGCTGCTGGAAGATTTGAACAAATCCGACTACCCATCAAAGAGACTCATCATTGTTGGCTCAATTACAGGTACTTGATTTAAATGAAGAAGATAGTTCTTCAAAATATGTACTGTTCTTTGTAGAATGTGTGATGAAGTTTGTGTTGTTGCTTTTCAGGGAACACGAACACCTTAGCTGGAAATGTACCTCCAAAGGCCAACCTCGGGGACTTGAGGGGACTTGCAGGAGGCTTAAACGGTCTAAACAGCTCAGCCATGATCGACGGTGGAGACTTTGACGGTGCCAAGGCCTACAAGGACAGCAAAGTCTGCAACATGCTCACAATGCAAGAGTTCCACAGGCGCTACCATGAGGAAACCGGGATAACATTTGCTTCCCTTTACCCAGGCTGCATTGCCACAACCGGTTTGTTCAGGGAGCACATTCCCTTGTTCAGGCTTCTGTTCCCTCCATTCCAAAAGTACATCACCAAGGGCTACGTCTCAGAAGATGAAGCCGGAAAGAGACTTGCTCAGGTAAGAACTTGTGCTTGACAATGGTGCATTATGTTTTTCGATCTCTCTTGTGCATGAACTCATTTGCTTGCTGCTGATCACTCTCAGGTTGTGAGCGACCGAAGCTTGACAAAGTCGGGAGTCTACTGGAGCTGGAACAAGAATTCGGCTTCCTTCGAGAACCAACTATCCCAAGAAGCTAGTGATGTGGAGAAGGCTCGCAAGGTGTGGGAAGTCAGTGAGAAGCTTGTGGGTTTGGCCTAAGTATAGAAGCTTGATGTTCCCGTTGACCAGCATTTTGCCTCGGAGGAGGAGGATGTCACCCAAGATCAGGTACATTTGTGGAGTGTAGAATTTGAAATTAAAGCTGTACTGTCATAGACAATTTTCTCATGTGGATGATTAGTGTTAGTAACAAATGAGAATAAAATCACTCACCTCTGTTGCAAAATGCAGATCATACTTCTTGTTACAAGTTTAACATTTTACTCTTATTTATTTTAAATATTTACAAAACGAAAGTATCAGAATGTTGTAAAGAAGTAAATATCAACCATTTACTTCTAGCTTTTTACATGGCTGGTAACTTAAAGCTCATAAGCAGGAAACCGTGCTTTAGACGGTTCAGTCATGTCCAAAAGGAGATGAGCCATTCCACCAACACCTTCGAATAGAGAATAGGGCCGATCACCTCCATGCATCGTACCCTCTGATATGAGTCTTAAGGCTCTATTGTGTAAAAAGCAAGCAAATGCTTTGGCCCTGTACAAGTATTCCACCTTACCCGTTAACCGGTAGAGTGAAAGAAACACATAGGTGTTCCCACTGATGCCATGACAAATGCCAACTCGCTTCAGCAGACCCCGGTTCCACACCACCTCCCCTGCATCTATAGCAGCTTGCAGGAACTCCTGATCTCCGAAAACCTAATGAAATCAATAGACTAATGAGTAAGCTGCATTGAAAATTCACCATATGTATTATTAAGTTGAAGAAGGTATCCAGCGCATATAACCATAAAATAAAAAAGATCGCATGTTTTAGACTGCATATCATGTCCATGAAAGCAATAAATTGACGTATCTTCTTATCCCCTAAAAGAAAAACGTATTTTACTAAAGCCACCAACAAATTCTGTTGGCAATATACCAACCATTTTCAACTCATTTTGTGTCATTTCCATTTTCAATAACATCGACAGCAAAAGAACAAATCTGTAGATCCAAAAGTAAAGTAACAGTTTCTCAAGTCATTTTTCTATGCAGCACCCCGAACCACAAAAGGAGAATAAATAAATAGATAAATAATCCTTTCCAGTCTCATAATAATTATTGAAAAATCAGTTATTCACCTCTAATTTACCACGAAACTACAATATCCAAATTTTGTCTGACAAGTTTTCATAAGAAATAAGTCAGATTATAATTACCTCAGCTGCTCTCAGAAGTGTAAGAGCAACTCCAGGAGCACCATGGCACCAGTGCACAAGACGGTCTGATTCACTTCCTTCACTTGAAGGAAAGTTGCCGCTTGGAAAACGATTCTTAATCATGTAACGCAGAGTACCCTTGACATCCTCCACCTCAGCAGGTTTCAGTTCCATGCTCATCAAAACATACATAATACCTGCTAATCCATGGGCAGCACCCCAGTATTTCTTTCCATGCCACTCGTACATCAATGAGCTTCGTCCCTTCTTGGCCAATTGTCTACCAGCCTTGATAATTTCATCCACAACCGATCTCTACACAAATTGATTGGGGAATAAATGGATAATCAATTCAGTCCATTTAAGACCAATCTGAAGAACGGTTTAAGCACAAATGTCTTACCATGCGAGTAGCAGAAATTGTCCCATTTCCAATATGCTTGTTCAAAAAGGAACATGCCCATAAGAACCCAGCTCTCCCGTATAATAACTCATTTGGAAGATCACTAGACAGCTTGATCTGCTCGTAGAGCAAAATAGAATGTCAAGAGAAGCAAACATACAAAGGCAACTCTCAAGAAGAACAAGTCTTAAGCGCAGGAAGCAAATGATACTATCAATCACCTCTTTGAATTTTGATAAGTAGCGGTCAAGTAACATTTCATCACCAGTATGCTTTGCAACAACAGCACCAAGGGCACAGACGCCAGCCCGCCCACATATGAATGACACATGCCTGCAAGCCCATGCAGTACATAACAAAGGCTAAGCCAGAACTGAAACAACATAAGGTAATTGTACAAGCACACAACTATTACCCATGGTCAGTAAGCTACGTTAAACTGCAATTAGAAGTATCACTTTCTACATGTTCTTAAACTTTAAAACTGATACCAACCCAAATTTGGTGCAAAACTTTCTTTCTACCAACACATATATTGGGTCTGATATTTCCAACGCATCTGACATTCAAATAACAGTTTCAGTTGAGATTACATGCTTTTGTCCAAAGAGAAGCTAACGAGGATTGAACTCATAATTGAGCACAGGTTTTAATCCGATTTTAAAGTTACCACTGACTTACTAACCTACTGAGGAAATCAGAGAGATGAAGAAGACTATCTTAATAAGTGAAATAATTACTGATACAATCAATAAGAGGCATTGAGGCCGCAACTTCTATCCACCTCAGTCAAACGAATTTAACAGAAATCTAACAACTCAAACATAAAAACAATAAGCTCGCAGCTAACTAGTTGAGCTATGATTTGGTACTGCTTCTATGAGGGCAAGTTGGCACGCCGAGTTTATCGACAACTGAAGCAAACCAACAACTGAAACACAGCCATAGTTTATCGAAAGTTTGCATTTCAAACTCGGCAAGCTAAAGTAGAATCCAGATCTAACTCAACTTCACAACAACTAAAAGAGCCAAAATTCCCTCTACATATTTCACAAACAAGCAAGTCAAATGAGCACGCATCATTGCGTGTGTCTACGGAGTGAGACAAACATAGAGAGAGTACCTGGAACCTGTAGAAGCAGAATCACATGCCTTAACAATCTCAGAGCACAATTTAAGATCACTCTCATTCTTTGTAACTTGGTAAGCCTTGAAGGCCAGGAAAGCAGTCCCAAGAGCCCCTGTGTACAAACTATAATCTTCCACACGTTTTCCACCCAAACCCCACGTCTGCCTCACGACCTACAACCCCAACAAACACAAAACCCAAACCAAATCACTTACAAAAAAAGTACTTCTCGATACATAAATATACAAAAACCCAAATTTTTTTTTTTTTTTTAAATTCAAATCTTTTCTTGGTTGGAGCCTCTAAAATCTCCGAGTACCAACAACCCAAAACCCAAAACCCATAATTCGCATGTGGGGTTCTCTAAAATCACAAACTCGACAACAATTATGCCAGAAATTGAGTGAAATTAATCATCTTTTGTGAGTACCGTTTCTTTGAGGTCCAAAGCGGAGCTCCTGAGTATGTCGGAGAGTGTTCTGTAAGGAAGGTGGAGGAGGTTTGTTAGCGAGTCTTTGGGGCCGGACGCTGCCACGTCCGGTGGTGGCTCTGCCACGAAGTCTGGCATTTCGTTCGGGAAAAATCGGTCGGCCATTTCTCTCTCCGCGCACACAAACAAGCACGAGAGTGAGAGGTCACGTTACCCTGTTTACTCGGGGTTCACTGCTGCCGGTGTAAAGCTGCGACGGACCTCTTTCGAACTAGTAACACGTGTTTAGGCTGCCGCTGCTTAGTTGGCGTTTGGTTCGCGGGTGTTCTGGGAAAGGGATCGGATGCCTCTTCATCAAATCCATCTAGTCGCCAGTTGAAATTTTATCCAACGCTTACAAACATGTTTCTTTAAAGTTATAATAACTGTAGCCGTTGAATTTTAATTTGATCCAACGGCTACAAATAGGGACCCCTTTAAAAGTTATAATAATTGTAGTCGTTTGATCAAAATTCAACAGTTCAGATCTTGAATTAGGTGGATTTGGTGAAAAGGGATCCTCTCCGGTATTCTGGGAACATCTGGTTCTGGGACAATGGCTGGCTTTTGTTTTCAGCTAGAAATCTTTGTTTAAGTTTTTATTTTTTATTTTATACAAATGGTAGATTGTAAATTGTTAAATATTATGGGAGATGGGGGATAGATACATATCGGATTTGCACTAGAATATATAAACATTATTTCTTTCTGTCTTTGAGAACAATTGGTTTAAGTTGGGGACTAGGGATTTACTATGCCAAAAATGTACATAGAGCCTAAAACAAGTGTAGATAATAATAATAATTAATTGGATAAGTAGGGCTCATTGAAAAGGTGTTAGCGCGATGCTGTGGGTTTTAATATTGTACAAAATATGTTGAAAGTATTAAATATATGCTATAGGCAACACTATTCATATGCATGAGGAAGTTTATTACAATTCTATCTACAATAAGGAACAAAATAGGCGTCCAAGGCAAGGTTCAAAACATTTGCAAGTTTAGATCACTGTTAATTATAGAGTGCCACTAGTAGCTCCTTTCCTCCTCCCTTATATTTAGGAGCTCTTGGATAAATCTCTATCTTAGGAGGTGGATAGGGATCATGATTGAGGTTGATTTTTTGAGTCCTCAAATAGTTAGGAGCTCATTTGACCCATTGGAGTTGCTCTTATTCATGGAATTCACTTGAAATGGTTTGTAGTCCAAATGATTGATACAGTCTATTTCAATCCCTACATCTAATAGCTAGGTTACTATATACAAAATTCATCTTTTATTGTTCTAAAAAAAAATTTGTAGCTGAAATAATTGAGAGTCTATCCTGACGAAAATTGACAGGATAACATTTCTCGAAGCAAGATGCTTGGGCTTGGGATGCCCAACAAAATTAGCAAAACAAGTTTGGGCCAGGCCACAAAAGTTGAGGGTGAACCAAAGATTGTTGGATCCGGAAAAGTAACCCAAGCCCACTCTTCTCGTCACCATCGTTGTAAACCCTAAACCCTAGTCCTCTCGTTTGCAGAAGCCTCCCGGAGCCCCCGAATCTCTCTGGTAAGAAATCGGTCGCCCAAAACCCTAATTAGGTTTCCATTCCACACACATGCTTGCTTATATTTATGACTAACTCTAATTTTTGTATGGAAGATTAGATTTTTCCAGCAAAAATAATGGGGAAGAAGAGAAAGCACAGCGATGCCCTGGCTCCAGAAAAGAAGGAGGAGGAGGTTGCGCCAGAGAGGCGGAAGCGAACGCTTTCCGGTTGGAAGGAGAAGAAGGATGACGACGAAGTAAAAGCGAGTGAATCGACGGCAGTGTTTAGGAACAAAGAAAAGGTCTTAGTTACTTGTTCTCGTCGCATTAGTTACAGGTAAAATTATTCAAGTTCCAATTTTTTCTCTGCTTTGAGCTGGCTCGCTCGGTGTTGTTTTTATTCGAAACCCGAAAGATTTTTTTGAAACTAATTGTGAATTGATTGGAAGTTGATTGAAAAGTAGTAGTGAGGTAGCGTATGATGGGTAATTGGGTATACTATCTTATCTGTTATCAAATTTTGAAATGGTTGGGGATATTGAACAGTTCATGCGCATCCGGAAACAACGAGGGTTTCTGTAATAATTGTAAAGATGTGATCTTTAGATGAATTTTGGTAACTATTTTTCGTTTATATGATATATTCGTCTATGAATTTGTTTACGAGTATATATACTTGCGTGTGAGTGTATAAATGTATAAGTTTTATATAATTATATAAATGGTTATAAATTATATACGCAGGTATCGGCATCTGATGTTGAATGTGGTGGACCTATTGCCTCATTGTAAGAAGGACAATAAGGTGGAGTCTAAATCAAGTAACGGCGCAACTCTTAACGAGCTGGTTGAGCTAAAGAGTTGCTCTTCCTGTATGTTTTTCGAGGTCAGGTTTTTTTGTTGTTTCTTTCTGACCTTGTTTATCATTTGTTATTCAATATTACTTTAATACTATGTTTCAATTTAATTATTAAATTGGTAGTTTGTTGATTTTAATCTTTGTCATCCTTTACATATTTATGGTTATTTGTTACCATTGGTTAAGGATATGGTTGATCTGTTTGTGTTAAATTTAAGTTGCATGATTTTTTAATTGAGTGGTTGATGGTTAGGACATATTGGTTGTTTGAGAGAGAGATAATAGCAAATTCAGGTTGTTTGTTTTCTGTGTGCTGATGCGTACTTTATTTTGGGGGGGTCTCTGATTACAGTGCAGGAAAGGGAAAGATCTGTATCTGTGGATGTCAAAGTGTCCCAATGGGCCATCTGTGAAGTTCTTAGTAAATGCTGGTAATGTTTCTGTTTTATTTATTTGCTTTTCATGAAGGATTGGCTTATCTCAACTGGGGTTAAGTTTTTTTTGAAAAAATTCTGATCAAAGAAAATTGTTTTGTGATTTATAGTGCACACGATGGAGGAGTTGAAGCTTACTGGAAATCATCTAAAGGGGTCACGACCTATTTTGACTTTTTCATCCAATTTTGATAAAGATGCCCACTGGAAGCTTCTGAAGGAGATGATCACTCAGGCATGTTCATTTTGCTTCCTCTTTTATGTAGTTGTAAACATTCTCCTGTTCATGCCCTGCTTGATTCTTGTGATCAGTTTGCATCGTTGATTTAGATATATTTGAACTTTGTGCTACAGCATTTGTTATTCTGTTTCTTATTAAACTTTCATTCTCAGATATTTGGCATTCCCAAGGAGCACAGAAAATCTAAACCCTATCATGATCATGTCTTTGTATTCTCTATCGTTGATGACCACATTTGGTTCCGAAACTATCAGGTACTAGTTTTTTAGTTTATAGTATTTGTTGAACATAGTTGTGATATGACTTACATCGTTTCATTTAATATTAGAATTGATTTTAGGGGGTGAGCTTTCTGCTAAAAAATATAAATTTTGGTGGCGTTAAATTTTTTAGAGTTTAGATGCCAGTGTTGCCCTTGTGCTGGCAGTGTAGATGCTCAATAAAAGCAAATGTGTTTCATGTATGATGTTATACTTCTAAAACTTTTCATTTGCACCATACTATAACTGTAACATTGTTTTCTCCACTTTGGATGCTGTATTATTTACCAATCATTCATGAATGTATTAAGAGTTTGATAGTTTTCTTTAGATTCCAGCTCATTTGTCAAAATTTGTTTGTGTGTCTTTGCAACATCGCTGCTTTTAGTAGCCATCTGAAAATAACAGTTATTCAAAACCCAGAAATTAACATTTCTAGTTACCATTTTTTTTTTGGTCAAGGATTAGTTACCAATTTGGCTTTGAAGAATTGGAAGGTATGTAGACATCACCCTTTAAATTGGTTTGTTTCACTTTTACGGGATATCCCAATATTCTCAACAAGTAGTCAAAAGAGTTAATAAGTGGATGGGGGAGGAATAGGAAGGGGGGATGAAGGAATATTATGATAGTTTATCTTTTTGGCGGATATCTTTTTAATGGATGGCTGACCAATAACAGCCCTATGAATTTAAATTGGTGGCCATTGGCAGTCCCAATTGTACTCTACACCCCCACCCCCACCACCCACCAAATACCACATTTTTCAAGCCATCCCCCATCCTTCCCATAATACTCCTGAATCCCATCCTAATCTGTTTAGTTCGCTTTGAATGGATATGAGTCCATGGTATAAATTTTCTTTCAGGGCCGGTCCCTAGCCTTCCTTGGGAACCCTTGGAGGCTAAATCTGGCCCTCTTGTGTGAAGCCAGTTAAGGGAACCCAAGGCATAGCCTCCGTTTATCTTTTGGCTCTTTAAAAGTTCATTTTAAGGAGAACTAATGAAAAGGGCTTGAAAACTTTGAGTTTTAACGAAAAAGACAAAAAGGTGTTGTAAGTGAATAGTATTAGGATTGACTTTTTAAAGTAAAAATGTGGTTTTTTGTTAAAGTGAACAGTACCGAGAGTTTTTCGTTAAATTTCCCTTTTTTAAATGACCACCGTAGTTTTCTGGAGGCATAATGTATCTCAAAATTAGTGTTTTTCTGGAGGCATAATGCATATCGAAATTAGGTTGTGCAGCTTCTGCAATAGAAAAGGCTTATAAAAGAGCATATGTCAAACCATCCATGTTCTAGAAACAGTGTGGTAGTATTTTCATGTAACTTCTGAATTATGATTTGCCTAATATTATACTTCGTATGATTTTCTAGTACCATATTATGTTTGTGTCTATGCAGATGCACTATTTGTTTTCCATATATTTGTAAAAATGACATTGTTTCTAGAAAATATCGCTGCTTTTTATCTTGACCTTTTTTGCTCTTTAAATTGCAGATATCAGTTCCTCATAACGAATCGGATAAAATAGCTCGAGGAGGCTTAGATAAAATGACCCTTGTTGAGGTTCGTAGTGGTGCTTTTCTCCTTAGTCTATATATTAGAGTATCTGTGACGTTTTAACTCTGAACTGGTTGTATGTATGTTGGACCGCAATGTTTCCTCCTTAGTCTATACCATTGTATATGTGATGACATTTTAACTCAGAGAACTGGTTGTATATAGGTTGGACCGCGATTTTGTTTGAATCCTATCAAGATATTTGGTGGCAGCTTTGGAGGTCCAACACTATATGAGAATCCATTTTACATATCACCCAATCAGGTTAGATATATACATAGCACATTGAATTGTTGATTTCGTTATCTAATTATTTGTGTTCATGGATGAGCATTGATCCTCGTTGGCTAACAGTTTGTAAGAGAGTTTGTACTGACATACGAAAGAATGGTCTGTCCCGTTAAATCAAGCCAATAAATGACACTAGATTTTAGTTCTGTGAGATTGTATTTTTGAAACGTTTGTTTTGAGGTTCTTGGTAAATCTAAACCATGTACGATCATAACATCGTTTACTGATGGAATCGTTTTGTGATGCTTTCAGATTCGAGCAATGGAGAAAAAGAAGAAGGCTGGGACCTTTGTCAAGAAAGTCAAAGCAAAGACAAGGAGAAAAATGCATGAGCTTGAAAATCCACTGGAGCCTGATGAGTTTTCTGAGATGTGGAAGGAATGAAATTTTTCGTACTACTAGAAATCAAAATTTAAAATTTTTAAGTCATGTTGTATCGTTTAATCAAGAAGGCAGATTTTTTTTATTACAACTGCCCATGCTCTTTCAAATTCTGCCCGAACTTGATTACCTTATATATGCAAGTTGGCTTTGTTTCTTGCACTTTTGTGCATTTTGGATTTTTTTTTTTTAACAATATTTGTGCAATTCAGCTAGACTAGAGAGATGAAGTTGCGTCAACAACTTCATCTTGTAACTTGGATTAGAATTTTTAATTCCGCCATTACAATTTCCGTTTTAAATTCAAAATTTCTTGAATCCGATTTCTTTAATCCCAACAATTTATTAATAAATTGTACGTAAATTGGGAGATTTTTAAAATTCGATCCGAACTTTTGTGAAATGTTCCAAATTTACTCTAATCCAAAGATTCCAGAATTGATTATAGCTGACGTGCTTTTTAAAAAATTGCTCTCTAAAGAAGTATTTCCACGTCAGGGCGTTCTAAATTTTATGTTGTCACCCATGTATGAATTATAACTTTGCTATTAGAGATTCATAAGCAAAAGTGCTTATGAGTGCTAGTGCTTCGAAGAAAAGCATTTCCAAACTGGCCTCGAGTAAAATTTCACTTTTAGGTTATGCTTCAACTGAAAAAGAAAACTCTCATAAGCCAAGTGAAAACTTCAAGCTCTATATATCTATGTTGAAAGGTAGAAACTTCTACAAGCAGAAATGGTAAAAAATTAGAGAGACGAACGACTAAATAAGACCAAGGTTATATTTGAGCCATAGTGGAGTGGCAAAGCAAAGCACCGATGACACTTTTCGTCCTAATGGGAGGCCCAATCAGTCCAGTTGGCCTCACTTCCGACACGTGGAATGCTGTTGACCCTTGTGTATTTATCCACTTTGAAGTTAGCCCCACACATTGCCCCTTCACTATCTACCCTTGGCATCGCCTTCATCTTGTTCATTGGATGCTCAAAGCTCATCAATCCTCCCTCACTATGAAACATGCATCCTACACAACAATTGCTCAAAAATTACAAGTTAGAAATTATAACAAATGCAAGTCTATCGTCTAAATTATTGCAATTCGCTAAAACCTCGACCCTACTTGATGTACAAGTAACATGGATCTCAAGTCAGATTCATTTTTTAAACACAGGATCTCAAATGCAAGATAAAAACGATTGACAATTTGTTACAAATCCCCTGTAGACCTAGACGTAGTTTGGTTTACTATATAAGCAAAGCTTTTAGCATGAGGTACCTTTTGGGAAGGGAGCAAATGATTTAGCACAACCCTCTTTTATGACCTCCAATTCATCAGAAATTACCACAGATCCATCCGCTGCAATACCCCAATAGAGCTGCTCTCCACCATCAGAACCCTAAAATTACAGCATACAGAATTATCAAGTTCATATAAGATCCTTAATAGAATGATCCATTTAATTTTTCCAATTCAAAATTTCAAAAATCTTGCAGATAAAATTAAGGTAACTTAAAAAATGATTTTCGCAACCCTTGTTGCTTTTGTTCAATAATTTTTCTATAATTTATTCAATTCAAAGAGAAAAAGGATGTACAGGAATTATTTTCCTCAAATAACGAGTGTAGCAGTACATACCAGTGCGGCAAAGACATTGCCACCTTTGCTGTCATAGACAACAAGGGCAAAGCTTCCATCAAGATCTTTGACAACCTGATCAGCTGGGTACGGACCGCGATCTCGAAGGGTTCTATAAGCTTCAATCACAAACATGGCCTCATTCGTGCATTTTGTTAGACCATACTGCTTATTCAGTGAACACAGATTGTTCAAGCTCCCCAAAAACAAGCAGTATATGTCATCAAACCCACAGAACAACCTGAAATTTCACCAAACCCCAAAACATGTTAATTGCTTTGAAATTTAACAAAAACAAGGTAATGGTAAAATTAATCGAGATTAACATATTATAATTTGATTTGATTGGAATATTTGTTAGCACTCCAAAACTCTAATCCTGCACTTTGACACGTGCAAGAAGTGAGTGTTAATAACAGCTCCTGAATCTGCTAGTTTACCTCGGGTGTTTTGAGTAAGAGCCTTGGTCTGGCTTGACGTAAGCAAGGACAGCAGCATGGCCAAATCCCATGGAGAAGGAGTTGTGAGGATGGTGGGAGAGGAAGTCTTTGAGAGTCTCTTCTGGGTGCTTAGGCTTCTTGCTTCCGATGTAAGAGGCAGGACTGTTTAGCTCCTCCGGTGGATGAGCAAAAGCCTTGTGGAAAATGGCCAACATTTTTCCCGATCAAAACTAAATGCTAATAACTAGTTTCTGATCTTAATATTTTATTTCTCTTTTGTCACTTTTATAAGTGGGGTTTTTGGGATTCAGTGGATGCAGTGAGTGAGGCTGGTGGCGGGTTTATATAGTTGTTGGGGCGTGGATATTAGTGTGTGTGATGGATAAGATTCTCGTACTTCTAGGTAGTCTTATCCTTTTCGGGTGGCGGTATTATATATACTTTTTAAACTACTATCATTCCGTAAGCAATCTCGTTCACGCATATAAGTTTATGTTGACGTAATGATAAAACTTTTAAATGTAAATATCAACTTTATTATGATAATAAGACGTCATCCATGTTTTATTAATCATAATTCTATGGTCTTTAAGATTGGTCTGATTTTGATAAATATAAGTGTTAATTTATATATATTTGTCCAAATGAAAGTATATGTAGTGTGACACTTATATTTTTATTCAAAATTCATTAAATTTAGTAAATTGTCCAAATGGTACCAATTATATACATCAAACGAGCCTTATAATCATTATATAATATTGATTGTATACCTGGATGACTATAGTATAACCTTAATTATTGTAATCCATGAAACTTAACATTTAACTGAGCACCATATGAAGTATGAAAATAATTAAAAATAATATGTGATTTCGCAACCCGCACTAAAATATTTACTTTTTTAATTAAAATAAAGGCAGAATTTCCATAGATAAAATCTATTTTTGGCCCCTGTTGTTTGCAAACTTGCAATACCATGGGAGCAGTAGCTGCATAACTTGACTTGTTGTAAGCAGAAACGAATATATTTTGGACGATTCTTTGAATTTAATAAGTTTTGAGATATTATTGTCTTCACCTTTTCTTTTGTCTTTGATAAGGAATTGAATTGCGTGAGAGCTTGGTAATTGTAAGGAATATTTTGTTCCATCAACTCTCGAGTTACAATTTTATAGCTGAAGTTCTTCACCAACATTATATAGTTTCCTTAAAATATATGTAAAACAAACATTATCCACATAAGGAACTTAAACAAATTTAGAAGAGAAAATCAGCTCTCATTGGTTTTTTGCGAGTTTTTTAGTTTAAGTACTAATTATACTAAATTTTTTAGCTAAAATATCATATTTTAATACAATGGAAAGATCAACAAAAAAATTCTAGTTGTACTATTATAATTCAAAATAATTACCGGATTGCTAGTCAATCCTATCATGTTTTCCGACTAGTTAACTTTTTTCAAAGATCGATCAATCAATTCTTCCCGCGACCGGACGATCAATTTTTTCGATCTAAATGTCACTGCCCAACAGTGACTTTCAAAAAATACATGTGTAGTGTTGATTTTTCTCATTTGTTCCTTTTTTTTTTTTTTTTTTTTTTTTTGCACATACATGTGAAGCAACAATAAACTCACATAATAAACATAATTAAAGATAAAAAAAAGTTAAATTTCTATTTTTTTAATGTAATTGTTGAACGATGAATTGAAAATTTTTCCGACATCAATGATGGTGAATTTTGGACAATGGCGACGGTGCCCGTGAGTCATGTGCAGGGAGACATATAAATGTTTTAGCCCCACACATTGTGGCTCAATTTAAATAGAATAAGTTGAGTTTGATATTTTTTCTTAAAATTAGTATTTTTTTCTTTAAACCTATGTTCAACTTAGTATTTAATTCTATTTTTTATTATTTTTAGTAGAGCGATATCGTTAGTAGGTTAGACAATCAATTGTTAGAGGAAAAGAAAGCCAGTGAGAATCAAACTCACATCAAGATACACATACATATTTATTTTCTGCCACTACGGTACATACATCCCTATTTACTAGAAAGGAAACCCTTATGTGGGATGCTTTGAAAAGCAATGATTTCTTGAGATATCAGTAGAGATAAGTGTTCCTTTCAGTGATTATAATGAGTATAAAATTTGGCTTTTTGACAAATTTTTATTTTTTTTGTCGAACAATAAATTTGTTATATTAGATGTTAAATATCTGTTTGACGTATGCTCTTCAACTTTGTGGGTTATATATTGTATCATGGGCTATTACAGTTTGACTGTTGGACTACTACCATTTGGGATAGTACTTACATTGTCACAAGAAAGCTTACATATAAATTCTCCACCCATATGAGTGATGATCGATGAGGTATGTCTTTTTTTATTTTTTATTTTTTTTATATTCAATTTCATTTCAATTAAGATGAAGTGAGAGTGTTCAAAACTATTATAATAATTTATAGTAGGGGTAGTTTCAAATTCGGGATGCATGAAGGGAAACCCAACACGCTATTCACTAGGATGTTGGACTACATGCAATGGTGGATTTAGGATTTGAATCTGAAGGGTCCCAATGTTAAAGGTCTAAGTTTTCTAGATAGAAACATAGCGCGATGCACACAAAAACAATTTCAGAGTATTCACGGAGGCATTTTATCGAACAATTGTTGGGCTTGTTATCGTCAGTCGAACCATGTTGTGCATACGTTTAACAAATATCGACATTTGTTGAAGCAATTTGATGAGTGCTACCAAGAGCATTTCTTGAGTGTTGATGACGCAACCTGACGAGTGATGCCGAGATATGCCTAGCATGGATTACATCAAACATTTGGTGGGCACAAAAGGGACTCATACCACACATTTAGAGGGTCTCCAAGAACCTTCACATGATTGGGATTGGTATGGTTACCATATCAAAATCCTTGTGCCAGTTACCATACAAACTTTTGGTAAAGAAAAATCTAGTACCATTACCATACCAAATTTTGGTATTGCCATAAAATTCGGTTGACATGGTATGGTAATAGTATTGTACCAATTTGGTATTCGGCTATTTTTGTGGGGGGCCAAAAATGTTTTTTGCTTCATTTTTTTGTCAAGCAATAGCTAGCCCACATATTAAGGTGAAGCTCAATATCATCATTAATTTTTTCATATAATCTAATATACCTATAACCTACCACCAAGATTCATTATTATTTAACACACATTTACTAAGTCAAATTATTATTTTAATTGTGGCCACTCCTACTTTACCTCAGATATTCTCGTTCTTAATTTTATCATTTTTGTGTGCCCACACATCCAACAAAACATTCTCATCTCTGCTACACTCACTTTTTGCACGTGTTGCTTTTTGACCGCCCAACATACCGTGCCTTAAAGCTTTGCCGACCTTATTGTCGTCATATATAAATTTTTCTTGAGCTTTAGCGGCATACGACGATTGCCCCATATACCCGATGCATTCTTCCATTTCATCCATCCGGCTTGTAATCAATGGTTGCGATCTCCATCTAATTCTCTGATATTTTGAAAGATAGATCCAATATAACGAAAGCGTTCACTCTTTGGTACTTCCTAATCTCCAATCCTCACCTCAGTCTCATTTGGACTCTCATTCCCACTGAACTTGGACTCATATACTTTGTTTTTTATATGAGTTGTTGTGAATTTGCAGCAAAACTTCATCAATCTCATTTTCGAAATGGTGCGAGACGCCTAAGCGCTGAATGGCATCAATCAATTCCAATTTTTTCAAGGGATTACTGAAGACAGATGTCTCTTTATCATTGCCACATCAGTCTAAGTTGTTAGAATGTTTGTTAGGTGGTTATGTGATTTGTTAGTTAGTTAGTTAATTAGTTACTTTGTGCTTTTGTAAGCTTGTATTGATCAGTATATAAGGTGCTTCAATTTACAAATGTAGACGGTTAATCATTGTTAAAAATACAGAAATATATCTCTCTTTTCCCTATGAAGGTTCTCTCTAATTCTTCATTGTCCTTTGATTCTGTCACAATGTAGTTAATATGGTATCAGAGCCACCAGGCTCACGCCATCGATTTTGGTGGTTCCACTTCTCATTAGTTTCATCTATTTCTAGTTTTACTTCTCTTCTAATTTTTCATTAGAGATTCCGTTAATTTCTTTGGTGCTTCCGCAATCGTTCAGTTCGTTCTGTAATTTCTGGGTTAATCTTCATTCTGGGTTGTGATAAGAGATCGTCGGTGATGTGATATCTCAATCTTTGGAATTGTAGCAAATTTTTCTCTATCTGTAAGCATGAATCTTGATCCTTCATGAAGTGGGAATTTTTCGGTCTTGAATATTGTGGTTCTTGAAATTGGGATTTTTTCAGATTTTCATCAAGCTCTTCACCTCCTGATACAAGGAAAGAAAATAGAGTTTTCAAGCAAATTCTTGGATCCAATGGAATGCCTTCATCTTGGTGGGGCTCGGGATGGTGGTCGACGACTTGGAGAAATGGATGAGATTGCGTGATTATCCTGGTCATCAATTTATGGTGCGTTTTCTTCGGTCCCTTCGATCAATTTCAAAGATTCATTTGGGGAGTGGCCTTGGTAGTTTTTCATAAAGAAAAAGTGTATGAAGTTAACTTTGGAGGGTAATTAGACGTTAGATTCGCAACCTATATAAAATATTAAGGGCTTATAGACAAGAAAAAAATAATATTACACTATAAAGTGTGTCAAGTGCCTTAAGTTGACGAAAAATTTGATAAAATAGATTTGAATATAATAGTAGGGATGAAACTCACAATTTTTAATGAATTTAGGAACTTATTTTACTGAAAAAAAATAATTTAAGGACCTAATTTTCGCTGAAATGATAATTCAGAAACTAAATCGATACTATTATTTTTCGTCATTGCAGTACATCGCTATCTACAAAAGTCTAAAAGAGGTAAGGAAATGCTTTGGAAAACAATGATTTCTTGAGATATCAGTAAAGATAATAAAGTGTCCCTGTCTTCCAAAAAAAAAAAAAACTGTCTCTAAGTCATCTTGAATAAAAAATCTGGCTTTTTGAGAGACGTGATATGGAAGAGAAACTCTTACACACTCCTATACATGAGATTGTGGGCTATGTATTGTCTCATGGGCTTTCACAGTAAGACTGTTGAAGTACTACCATTTGGGGCTTTGTCACTAGAAGGATTACATATATATTATTCTCCCATATGAGCGATGATCAATGAGGTATGTTGTTTTTTTTATATTATCACTAGGGTTGAATTTGGTACGGTTATCGAATCTAAATTCTAGTACAAATTATCATATTAAAGTGTTAGTATGAAAAAAATTAAGTATAACTATCATACTAAATTAAAGTTCCAATATATTGAATTTCGGGATACCATAAAATTCAGTTGACATTGTAGTCATGGTATTGTACCAATTTGGTATTAGGCTATTTTTTGCTTCTTTTTTTTTTTTTTTTTTTTTTGGTTAAGCAAGTAACCCACATATTAAGATGAAGCTTAATATATCTTTAGTTTTTGAAATAATCTAATATACCTAACCTACAACCACGAGTTGGTGGTCCAATAGTAAAGGACGAATTACGAGACTTCCTTAAAACTAAAAATTGGAGGTCTCAGGTTCGAAACCCGCTGTTGCTGTGGAAGTCAGACTTGTGGCCAGGGGGAGGCTGAAATGCCTCTGTGAGTTTTCCCAGCTCTCAGAAGGGGTGGATAACTGTGGCTTGCCACCAGTTGTCCCCATTTTTAAAAAGAAAAAAAATATATACCTAACCTACAACCAAGATTCATCATTATTTCAAACACAGATTAGTAAACGAGCCCTTAAGTCTTACTAATAAAGTGTTCCTTAATTTCACAACCACCGCTCTATTGCTGGAAAGAAATTTTCATTATATAAAAATATTTACAAATAAACTTGTATGATTAACATAAAACGTCACATTAAAAATAAGAATTGTTATTGTCACTTCAAAATTTTCATTTTTCATTCCAAGCAAATTTATTTTTCTTTCTAAATAAAAAAAGGTTTGAAGTGCATATGAGAATTTTGGAGTATCAATAACAGTTCCCTAATGAATACCACAAGACAAATCAAATTCCTTCACAATAGGTAGATGATCCACCCTCATGATTCAACCACTCCTGTTTTAACACTTTATTTCACGATTCAACCCACTGTTTTATGAGTATCTTGTTTTTGGTTGCAATACATTGTGTAGTTTTATTGACTAAGTTAAACAATAATCCACTCAAAAAAAAAAAAAAAAAAGGAGATGGATTACGACATCTTTAATTATTTATTAATAATTAAAATACAAAGATTATGCTTGGGGTTGTGGACTAGTCTAACCTCCAAATGTTCCATTGTGCACTCTAGTCTAGCCCACTGTTCTAAAAATTCCCGCCTAACATTGCCTAGACCCCACCTAGGCGTTAGGCAGCTAACCACTGCTTCGATTAGTGCTTAGGTTGTGACTCTCACTTCAACAGAAAATTGATAACTTTCAGTTTTTACTTTATTTCGTCAATAAATGTAGGAGACTTGTTGAATATTTGGATGAACACTCATGATATGCTTGTTCCCCATACTTTCAATATGTTCTAATACTTTATAATCTACATGTCATTTTATTTTGCATTTATGTATCCCAAAACAATTATTTGTGTTTTTAAGTATAAATAGACATTTATTTATACAATATACAAGAAATTTACTTAAATCCGTCTAATCCACATTTAGCCACCTAGGTGCTAGGCCCAGCTCGCCGCCCGACTAGCGACTACCATCTTTTAGAACCTTGAGCAGCCTCACACTAGCCACTGCCAAAATTCCTAAAGGGAGTTTCTTTCTCACTCACAAAGGTCTCCCAAACATTCGGTTCACCAAGGAGGGAGCGGAGACTTAAGAGGAAACTCTTAGAAGCATTCTAAGTAGCCAACTCACCGTCCCATGTCCCAAACACTCTTGTTCGTGTGTGTTCGTGGTTCCTCGCTCAAGGAAGGTTGTGAAAACAAGACGGTTGTTCTATTTGAGTTATTTCGCTAGGAATTCCCTAAACTCGATTCCTTTTATACATGTTTGTGCGTACATATATTTCCAAAGTGGTATCAGAGCCTATCGCTCTTGTTTTTTGCTATTCAACTGATGTATGAGCGAAAAACCTTGAAAACCACCATAGATGAACAAAACCGAAAAATCACTTTTCTTTGGGACGTTATTTTTAATTTTTTTTTATTGGTGTATGTTCATCTATATTGTATGTAGCCTTCTGCAAATTTCTTGAGAAATTATGCTACGGTTTGAAAGAAAACACAAACCCTAGTTTCGTTCTTCATGAAAAACAATTTTGAACAACCACTTTTCAAGCAGTTTTAAAAGTTGTTGGAGCCTCTTTGTCACATCCCGGTCCGAACCCCCACCACATCCCGGACTCGACTCTGCCGTAGCTCGATATTGTCCGCTTTGGACCTCGACCATGCCCTCATGATTTTGTTTCTGGGAACTCACACGAGAACTTCCCAATGGGTCACCCATCATGGGATTGCTCTCGCGCGAACTTACTTAACTTCGGAGTTTCGATGGAACCCGAGCCAGTGAGCTTCCAAAAGGTCTCGTGCTAGGTAGAGATGAGAATATACATATAAGGCTTACATGATCCATTCCCCTGGGCGATGTGGGATTGTTACAATCCCCCTTAGGGGCCCGACGTCCTCGTCGGCACACTTCCGGCCAGGGATTGGCTCTGATACCAAATTGTCACATCTGGCCCGAGCCCCCAACACATCCCGGGCTTGACTCTGCCGTAGCACGATATTGTCCGCTTTGGGCCCCGACCACGCCCTCATGGTTTTGTTTCTGGGAACTCACACGAGAACTTCCCAGTGGGTCACCCATCATGGGATTGCTCTCACGCGAACTCGCGTAACTTCGGAGTTCCGATGGAACCCGAAGCCAATAAGCTCCCAAAAGGCCTCGTGCTAGGTAGAGATGGAAATATACATATAAGGCTTACAGGATCCACTCCCATGGACGATGTGGGATGTTACACTCTTTTTTTCTGGAACTTTTTGCATAAGTTTTGTAGTTTTAAAGGCATGTCCAGGGCGCAAAGAATGCATTCAAACATTTGCATTACTTGATATAGCAAAGTATGCACATACATCCTAATATATATGCGGCCTTAGTAGAGAAACTAAGATGAGACCTTATAAAAACAAGGTCAATCATGGAGTAAATTATTAATATTTCATTTCCATAACTCCAAGTGGCTTGATTACAGCCTTACGTGAATTGTCTAAGACAAGTGCCTAGAGGTAGGCCTGGCAATTCCTTACACGACCCGATATCTGATACGACACGACACAAAATTAACAGGTGTTCGGGTCAACACGATAACGAATCGGGTCGTTATCAGGTAACTCGATAAGCACCTGTTAAGATAATGGGTTGGTTCGGGTATACACGTGGGTAACACGATACACGATAAACAAAATATTAATTTAATAATTTTATGACCCTAAAAAAATACTATAATAATTATATATATTAATTTAACAATTTTATACCCCTAAAAACTATAACAATTATATATATATATATATATATATATATATATATATATTAAATTAACTATTAAAAATTGGTGACCATTGGATCGGCTTAAATATACATACAATTCAATTTCTTAAGTGTTATACGTACAAAATAAATAAATTTAAATCTACTTAATATATATATATATATATATACCATTGAACTTGACACACCCCGACCCCAATCGAGGCATGCTGGCCGTCACGTGAGGGTGACGTAGCCATGTGCGCTATGCAGAAGTGAACGTGATATAAAAAATGTGGGTAATAAAAAATCAACTAACTAATTTACACTAGACTGGCATATAAGTACGCGTGAAAGTGTTTACAGTGTAGATACACATACAACCAAAACGTAGGTATCAGAATGCAGCCCAAAAGTCTAATTACTAATCATCCAGATCATAAAAGAAACCCTACACTGATAGATGTCTGTTAGAACCGCCGTGGAGTCATCGTGAGCCACCAGCAAGAACTTCTATCTAGAACTTGGAGGGGCGCAAAACAGAAAGTGTGAGTGGGCAAAAACAAAGCTTTTCAAAACAATTTATCTTTCCAAAAATAATAACCCCCCACTGTAAAACCCGTATAATTTCCCAGAAAATAGTACTACGCACGTATATAAGAACCATGCTGGAGAGTAACAAAACCCGCATGTATGCCATGTCAATCAACTCCACAATGCATAAGTAAGTCAAGTGAAATGAATCAATATAAAATGACATATCAGCCGGAGTCACCTAACATGACCTGTATGGCTGAGTCTAAAACTCATCAGTCAAGTCTTGCACACGAGTCAGAACCACCTAATGTGGTCTATACGACATGCTAGGTGTAAATAAATACGCTCAGTGCTACGATCACGTGAAGGTTGTGCGAAGTATCGCAAGTCACCTACAAGTCAGAACCACCACATTGCCTTGGATCCAAGGTGAGTGTGTGGAGCGGGAGGTGAACGATCACGTGAAGGCTAGGCCCTGGCCTCGGGCGGAGTACTAACACCGGGGTGCAGGACAATGAGTTCTACGCATAACAATTCATCAACGCATAACAATTCATCACTAACTACTATGTAATCATATCGACAATGAGTACTCACCTCAACTTACCTTGGCCTTCGCAATAGCATGCAATATTATGCAAAGCTATACTAAATCATATGCTAAAATATAAAGCAATTATGACATGGCATTTTAAAACGTAAAAACCATTTAAAACTATTTCTGGAAAAACGTAAACATATATACATATATATAGAAAATCAAAAGCTCACTCACTGGTATGTAGCTGGGTCGTAACCCCCTAGTCTCACCTGGCTGCGGTCGTCTTCCGGAAACGTCTCACCTATATGTGAAACCACTATTCTAACGTCAATTTTAAGCACATAACCATAACTATGTAATAACTTCTCATACGTTGCTCAATTGAGGCGTTTGAATATACCATCGTGACCTACTTAACACCACGAACATCCCCATATTTTTAGAAAAATTTTCCGACATCCCACGCGCTGGCCAAGACAGGGCCATACGCGCAGGCACGTGCATGGCACGTTGGATGGAATCCCTAACGGCGTTAGGGAATATTCCGTTAAGTAACAACATATTCCGTCTAAAAACTAATTGTGTTACCTGACGCCGTTAACATATTCCGTCAAAGTTGACGGAATATCCTTCTTTCTTCTCCGATGATTCGCCAGACTCTGGCGCCGGTCGCCGTTTCATTTAGAGATAAAGTAACGAGGACAAAACTTTTCAACGGTTATCAATGAAAAATCACGATTTAACGGTTATTTTAACTCTGATTTTGATGATTTTTCACAGCTACACTCCTTGACCCTATATGAATACAATGAATGAACTCGATCTTCAATTTAAAATATTTACACTAGTGGATACCACAAAATCTTATGTTATACTTAATGAAAGTACGAATAAATTCTTAAGTATTAGTGAATCTATTGTTTTGATGGGATACGCATTCTACGAAACTAGTTTCAATGATTCAACCGTCAAACATGTTTGTATATACTTTGAGATCGCATACGCCAAAAATTGCAAAAAACAAACATTCAGAGATCAAGTAACGGAACAAAGCTTTTGCACGGTTATCAACGAAAAATCACGATTTAACGATTATTTTAACTCCGATTTTGATGAGTTTTTACAGTTACACTCCTTGACCCTATATGAATACAATGAATGAATTCGATCTTCAATTTAAAATATTTACACTAGTGGATACAACAAAATCTTATGTTATACTTAATGAAAGTATGAATAAACTCTTAAGTGTTAGTGAATCTATCATTTTGATGGGATACGCATTCTATGAAACTAATTTCAACGATCCAACCGTCAAACTTGTTTGTATATGCTTCAAGATCACATACGCCAAAAATCGCAAAAAACAAACATTCAGAGATAAAGTAACGGGACAAAACTTTTTGACGGTTATCAATGAAAAATCACGATTTAACGAGTATTTTAACTCCGATTTTGATGATTTTTTTACAGCTACACTCCTTGACCCTATATGAATACAATGAATGAACTCGATCTTCAATTTAAAATATTTACACTAGTGGATACCACAAAATCTTATGTTATACTTAATGAAAGTATGAATAAACTTTTAAGTGTCAGTGAATCTATTGTTTTGATGGGATACACATTCTACGAAACTAGTTTCAACGATCCAACCGTCAAACATGTTTGTATATACTTCGAGATCGCATATGCCAAAAATTACAAAAAACAAACATTCAGAGATCAAGTAACGGGACAAAACTTTTCAACGGCTATCAATGAACAATCCCGATTTAACGGTTATTTTAAATCTGATTTTGATGATTTTTTACAGCTACACTCCTTGACCCAATAGGAATACAATAAATGAACTTGATCTTCAATTAAAAATATTTACACTAGTGGATACCATAAAATCTTATGAATAAACTCTTAAGTGTTAGTGAATCTATCGTTTTGATGGGATACGGATTCTACGAAACCAATTTCAACGATCCAACCATCAAACTTGTTTGTATATGCTTCGAGATAGCATATGCTAAAAAATTGCAAAAAAAAAAAAACATTCAGAGATCAAGTAACGAGACAAAACTTTTCGACGGTTATCAACGAAAAATCACGATTTAACAGTTATTTTAACTCCGATTGTGATGATTTTTTTACAGCTACACTCCTTGACCCTATATGAATACAATGAATGAACTCGATCTTCAATTTAAAATATTTACACTAATGGATACCACAAAATCTTATGTTATACTTAATGAAAGTATGAATAAACTCTTGTGTTAGTGAATCTATTGTTTTGATGGGATACATATTCTACGAAACTAGTTTCAACGATCCAACCGTCAAACATGTTTGTATATACTTCGAGATCGCATATGCCAAAAATTACGAAAAACAAACATTCAGAGATCAAGTAATGGGACAAAACTTTTCAACAGCTATCAATGAACAATCCCGATTTAACGGTTATTTTAACTCTGATTTTGATGATTTTTACAACTACACTTCTTGACCCTATATGAATAAAATGAATGAACTCGATCTTCAATTAAAAATATTTACACTAGTGGATACCATAAAATCTTATGAATAAACTTTTAAGTGTTAGTGAATTTATCGTTTTGATGGGATACGGATTCTACGAAATCAATTTCAACAATCCAATTGTCAAACTTGTTTGTATATGCTTCAAGATCGCATACACCAAAAATCGCAAAAAACAAACATTCAGAGATCAAGTAACAGGACAAAACTTTTCGACGATTATCAACGAAAAATCACGATTTAACGGTTATTTTAACTTCGATTTTGATGATTTTTTTACAACTACACTCATTGACCCTATATGAATACAATGAATGAATTCAATCTTCAATTTAAAATATTTACACTAGCGGATACCACAAAATCTTATGTCATGATTATCGATGAAAATTGAGGATTTTGTAAAAGGAATAAAATGCAAGCTTTGAGTTCCATTGACAAGGTTTAAACTTTTGAGAAATGCTTCACAACCTTGAAAACAAAAACTCTTTCATTTTGCATATCCTTGCACATTTAATATTTTGTAATAGGCTAGTAGTGTATGGATGTTTGCTTATTAGGCTCTTATTTTCGAGTGTAGATGTAGTACTTAAACGACAAATGTGTTTTGATGTTTTGAAGTAATATTTATGTGGCAATATGTGGTATGTGCAAATTTAAGAAAAAAAATATATTTTTTAACGGGTCATAACGGGTGTGACATGACACGACCTGTTAAGATAACATGTGTTACACGAACACGACAGACACGACCCGTTTGCCAAGCCTACCTAGAGGGCATCTATACTAAGAAATTCAGGTCAGACACTGACATAGTGACTGGACTAAGATTCATATGACGTACGAGTGTCTATTTCAGACAAATTGACATGCTCATATTTGAAGTATGAGATTACGTCATAACATATGTGTTAGAGACTAGAGTCAGACAATTGTACGTTCTTAAGTCGACCAAAATAGAGGGACTAATGAATAAGTCCATTCTTCATTATTGTATGAGCCAGTGGATTTTTCAATCCAACAATTTGTACCCTTTGGACTAAATACTATGTCAAAAAGAGTATACTTGACGATTGCTACTTTAGTGTAACTAGTGTTTGAGTAAATGTAGAAATATAGAGAATAATCCGAATGATGATTTTGAGGTACGGCTTGAATCGTTTCCTTAAAGTGTTATTTGCCCCCACTCGAATGAGTTTGCTAAAGGGTTCTTGGCAAATCACTTCCAGGATACAACAAAGTATGAAATATTTGATTAGCAAAACCGAATTGTATTCCCTTAGAAATAACTAGAAAGAAATTGTATGAATGTGATGAAGAGAGAAAAGAGAGCACATAAATTATGTAGACAGCAAATTTCTGAATGAATATCTTCTACTAATGTTACCAATATATATAGAGAGTTGTACCTTTAGACATATCCTTTGGTTTTAGGTGTGTCCTCTCACCATGAGATACAACTGAACATTGCAGCAATGTTTCTAATGAATATGTCTGATGCAAAAGGCGTAAAAGAATGCATATGTACGGGATGCATTATGTCTTTTCGCTAATTATAAAAAGGTGTACTGTTTCATTTCAAAGGGTGGGATTATTGGGTCGAATCCCATCCCATCCCGTCAAACATTGCTGGTGCACTGCACCAATATATATATATATATATATATATATATATATATATATATATAATATAATAATAATAATTTATATATTTATTATTGAAATCTCTAACAACTAGCTATCTGAGGAAGGTCAACAATCATTAGTGTCTTAGGGGGATGCGTTTGGGAAGGCGGTCAAGTCTAGTTGGACTGATATGAGTGCTTAGGGAAGACTGTTTGTCATTATACCACGTTAATGTAACTCATTAGTTGTCCAGCGTTCGTATGAAAGACGAGAACATGAGTACGTTTAATGATTAAGAGAAAAGACATTGCTTTTCAGGATGAATTAAAAATATCTTCTTCGGTATTTTAGAAAATTAGTTTAGGGTAATGATAAAACGCTTTCGAGAGAACGTCTTAAAAGCAACTCTGCGTAGCCAACTTACCGCCCTACGTTCCAAACCTGTGCACGAAGGCTCTTGTTCTTGTGTGTTCGTGGTTCTTCGCTCAAGGAAGGTTGTAAGAACTGTTCTGTTCGAGTTATTCTGCTAGGTATTCCCAAAACTCGATTCCTTTTATATATGTTTTTTTCTTTTTTTTAACAAACGTTTTATTTATGTTTGTACGTACATACATTTCCAACACATTGCAGAGACTTGGCACCAGAAGCAAAAAGAAACTTATCCAAATGATATTTATTCATGATTTTTAATACTGAAATAGATATTTTGAAAGGATAATACACATATGAGGGGATACACATATTTTCTCATTCGTGAATAACGTATCTTGAGCATATAAACTCAACAAAAAAAATCCTTTCAAAATCACTCACACAAAAAATTTATTCAAATCAGAAATCGTTTAATTATCAAACATACCAACTAAATGAACGATTCGTCATGAATATGTTACTTGATACACTGTTAATTTGTTTTATACATTTCAATAACCAAATAATCTCTAATTGAAATGATTTTTTTTTAGAGATGATCTTCAAAAGAAGACTAAGAAATTCAATGAAATTTGTGTTGTGAATATTGTTTGCATGGGGGATGAGCTCATCTCTTCAAAAGCAGAAAATACAAGTTTATCTATTTTGAAATGGCTATGAAAATTGGTGGATACGACGAACAAATTTTTGATCTAATAGGAAATATATATGCTTTATTTTATTTGAGGAGGTCTTTAATCAAATTTCGTAGACAACACTTGTTCAATGAATTAGAGATTAGAGAAACATACTTCGTGCACGCTCAAAATTTTGGTGGAGGTTGCACTTGACGTTGCCGCAAACGATTAATTAGTCCAGAAATCTAATCCGCCCAGCAGACTAACTAAATATTGCAGATTAACGTTATGGATAGTTGGATACTACCGTTAACTATTACAAGGATAGGGAATCGATGAGAATCGAATCTGTAACAAAGTGTGTATATACATGATTATTTTCCGCCATTGCGGTAAAATATCATCTGCAACAAAAGCGAACCTTATATGAGATGCTTTGAAAAATAATTATTTTTTTAGATATCAGTAGCGCTAAGTATTCGTGTTAAGTGATTATATTGAAAAAAAAATTGGGTTTTTGAGAGACTTGTGATGTAGAAGAGAGAGATTCCTAGACATGAGATTGTGGGCTATATATTGTATCATGGGCTATTACATTTTGACTGTTGGACTACCACTATTCTTTGTCACTAGAAAGAGTACATATAAATTCTCCACGTGTACGAGCGATGATCGATGAAGTATGTTATCTTCTAATATTATCATCACTTGTGCATCACTCATTGGAACATTTGTTTTATATTTTCACACAATCGATAGTGAAGGATGAAAAAATAATAGTAACCATTTAAGCTACAATTAAGTTGAGTGCAAAGCTAAATACTTTTATCCAAACGTACAACTATTTTAAAATATTGATTTAGATCAACGAGAGTTGATTAAGTTGATAAGGATCGTTCTCTTCATTAGACTAAAAAATAAGTCCGAGTCCAGCTGCTGCCAATTTATCTTGATGGACGATATGTAAAAATAAAAAAATGGGCTGAAACCATATATGTAGGTTCTCAAAAAGGTTTGTAGTGGTGCCTTGACCATTGAGATGGGTGAACTTCTCTCCCCCTAAACATTTTGTAATAGGAAAAAAAAAATTGATTTAAGAACCGATTATATAATTTCATAAAAGAGAGAGAAAAAAAAAGATTTAACATCTCTCAACACGGCCATACATCCAAGAAACTCATGGAGAAGCGATAGATCACATGGTCTACAATCCTAATATGAACTATTTATAATGTATGTTTTCTCAAACTCACCAATTTTTGTGAAAAAATCTGGTGTTTCAGGGTATAAAATACTAAATTGTTATAATAGCTAACTTTGAATAAACTGTTATGTAGGGGTGGGTTCGGTTTAAATCGGTTCGGTTTTTTGCCAAAATCAAAACCAAACCGAAATTTCGGTTCGGTTCATTTTTTTTTCAGTTTTTTTCGGTTCGGTTTCGGTTTTTTGTTTTTTGTTTTTTTCAAAAAATGAAAAACATTGAAATTTTAAATTTTAACATATCCAACACAATCATAACATAAGCATTCTAACTAGAATCAAAGACAATGAAAATAAACATTTAAAGTTGAACTAAAATCATTAATCAAGTCTTCCAAAGTCCAAACTAACAACCTCACAACACAAAAATCGTACAAATGACTTAGAAAAGTTAAATTGTATGATGTTGTTCAAAGATCAGGGTTGTTTGCTTGTAACTGCATGTTGACAACTTGATTAGTAAAAGTAATGCGTGGGTGGATTTATTTAGTGTGTGTTTGATTCTTTTCCATCACAAATTACCCAAGTAATCTACCCGAAATAAATGATTATGGATTATGTTACATGTTATATGAGAGTAGATTTGGAAAAGAAAGATGGGGCAGAAGTAGACAGTGCTATAGGGGTGGGTTCAGTTTAAATCGGTTCGGTTTTTTGCCAAAACCAAAACCAAACCGAAATTTCGGTTCGGTTCATTTTTTTTTCGGTTCGGTTTTTTCCGGTTCGGTTTCGGTTTTTTGTTTTTTGTTTTTTTCAAAAATGAAAAACATTGAAATTTTAAATTTTAACATATCCAACACAATCATAACATAAGCATTCTAACTAGAATCAAAGACAATGAAAATAAACATTTAAAGTTGAACTAAAATCATTAATCAAGTCTTCCAAAGTCCAAACTAACAACCTCACAACACAAAAATCGTACAAATGACTTAGAAAAGTTAAATTGTATGATGTTGTTCAAAGATCAGGGTTGTTTGCTTGTAACTGCATGTTGACAACTTGATTAGTGAAAGTAATGCGTGGGTGGATTTATTTAGTGTGTAGGATTCTTTTCCATCACAAATTACCCAAGTAATCTACCCGAAATAAATGTTTATGGATTATGTTACATGTTATATGAGAGTAGATTTGGAAAAGAAAGATGGGGCAGAAGTAGACAGTGCTATGGAGATAGATGTAGGTATTTCAGGGGGAGGTTTGGTTCTGGAACCTTATATGGGGGAGAAATAATAGGTTAGGGTTTAGAGTTTTTATAGGCCTTTTTTTAATATTTTGAGCTTAAAGTTTGGCAACACATTGGGTTTAGCACATTTTAACTTACAAATTGAGTTTAGAAAATAATACCCAAAACAAATAATTAAATAAAAATAATAATTTAATTAATTCGGTTCGGTTCGGTTTGGTTCGGTTTCTAGATCACTAAAACCGAACCGAACCAAAAGAATTTGGTTCGGTTCAGTTTTTTCAATTCGGCTCGGTTTTTTCGTTCGGTTCAGTTTTTTCGGTTTCGGTTCGGTTTGGTTTTCGGTTTTTTGAACCCACCCCTACAGTGCTATGGAGATGTATGTAGGTATTTCAGGAGGAAGTTTGGTTCCGGAACCTTATATGGGGGAGAAATAATAGGTTAGGGTTTAAAGTTTTTATAGGCCTTTTTAAAATATTTTGAGCTTAAAGTTTGGCAACACATTGGGTTTAGTACATTTTAACTTACAAATTGGGTTTAGAAAATAATACCCAAAACAAATAATTAAATAAAAAAATTAATTTAATTAATTCGGTTCGGTTCGGTTTGGTTCGGTTTCTAGATCACTAAAACCGAACCGAACCAAAAGAATTCGGTTCGGTTCGGTTTTTTCAATTCGGTTCGGTTTTTTCGTTCGGTTCGGTTTTTTCGGTTTCGGTTCGGTTTGGTTTTCGGTTTTTGGTTTTTTGAACCCACCCCTACTGTTATGTTGGCTTGTAATAGTACTAACATGTAGCTGCTGCTAGCTGATGGTTGAGTATCTGTCATATAACCTGCATGCCTTGCTGCTGATGTAATTGTTCTGCTACTTTTCTATATTTGGCCACTTCTCACTTATCCAATCTTCTTTATTGCCAATATCAATGCATGCCATGTTCATCAGTTTGAACACTTAAACTTGATTAATTAACAATTAATTACCAATTTAATAGCTTAATGAATCCAAGGTCATGACTCATGACACAAGTTACAACAGATTAATATATAGTTTACAGAAGAAAAAAAAGTTGAAAGGCTGGTGGAGGAGGGAAGACAATTCAAACTTTGCTTTCCGTTCCTTGTCTCCTGCATCACTACATGCATGTTTGGTGACAATTTGTTGTTTATTTTTGGAAAGCATCTAAATGTCATCTGCAGAATCAAATGATATATATATATATATATCCCCGGGGCTTCAATGCAGGGAAAAGTACTTGCACACTACCTCTGGTCCTGTGTAGTCATGGAGTGAGTGAATTAGTTTTATCCCAACTTGATTGAAACAACTGAAATGACATACATCAAATCAGACTTCGTGTTAAACTATAGAACTTGCATTATCCTGAAGAATTTGGCCAATTGCATTTAAGTAAGCTGTAAATACGTGTAACCACAACAAGTGGCCTAGTGATAAGGGCGCAAACTATGGCTTCCCACTAAGCAAAATTTTTTTGGAGGTCTCAGGTTCGATGCTTCGAGCTGGCGAGTCTGCTTGATTGTGGTCACGGGCAAAGTGAAATCCTCATAGCCTCTGCGGGCCGGAAGGAGTGGATAATGGATACGTGTAATTATAAGCAATACTTTATAGACAAATGGTGAAGATTGATCTGTAAATGACAAATCTGATTAAAACAATTGAAACAGAATTGAATGTCAAACTATACAACCATACTTTTCATTTCTTCTAAATATTTTACTCCTATAGCATTTAAGTGAGTTATGAATACGTATAACTACCCCTAAACGATACCTTATAAGTATATATAGTCTTATACTCTATAGGTATATATAGTCTTATGATCACACACAAAAGTAGGACTTCAAATGAGTGTTTTAGCTGTTAAATTTTATTTTTACATTTATTTAAATTTGTATTTTTAATATCAACTATTCACTTTCCGTACTACTTAATGCTACGTACGATTGAAGAAAAATTGTAAGAAAATAAAAAAGTTGTGACTTCTCCAAATGAAGACAAGCCACGAGAAACATGGACTAGAATCCTCATTGCAAATCTGTACCGCCGCTAGCCAACGAGAGGCTTCAAGCTTGAAGCCCCGTATCAATTTTCCATCTTCTATAACTTTTAGATGATTTAAATGAAATTGATATGATTAGACAAATGAAGAACCATTGTCAAAATAAGAAAAATACAAGAAAGTAGAAAGATGTATCCTCGTTTTTTGAAAGATAAACATGACAGTACAATATGAATCAACGGTCATGATAACGAGGTATGCAACATCCGAATAGATAGATCCAGAGAAGATCTGGATCTGAAGAACATGACTGACTTAACATAGGCAAAATATTTGAACCATATAATTAAGACGATCAAATCAAACGCATCAAAGCCCATGTGTGATTGTGAAGGAGGTGACAAAAGAGTCTGACAGTTAGATAGGCCATCTCTCATTTCACCTGTCGTTTTTATGCAAATTGCGCACAGTCAAAGTCAGGCACTCACATCCACAACAGCATGATATATTCATGGACAGCGCCTCGCATGATGGAGATTAAATATTGTGCAGTCAAAATGGGTTAAGCTTCTTAGCTGTCTCAATTATTTATTGCACGTGTTTATAAATTTAATTTTTTTTTAATTTTATTATCATAAATTAATAATTGAATCATAAAAGGCCATTCGCGTTTTAAATTCAGAAAATTTGATCTCTGCATGTTAGAATTTTACGCTTAAGTGAAGTTTTGTGCCAACATGTGAACATATGTGTTAATTTTTTTTTAATATACCTTGTGCTATTGATGTTGTACATTACCTTAACAGTGACCTGTGCATTCGAGTGGGTTTTTATGTTAGTATGAAAACACCCACAATTTCTTCTTCTTTTTTTTTTTTTTAATTTTTAAAAAGTTTTATAGCCACAATAGTTTCTGAGATTGACATAATTCTTTACTTTGGTCACTGAGATTTAAAATTATTGGAAATGGTCATTGACTTTGTCTACTATTAAAATTTTGTGGTCATTCCATAAAAAATTATGTTAAATAAGGATCAAAATAACAAAATATTATCAGTCTAATAAACACTCGGCCAAAATGATTTGACAAAAATTAAGGGTACTTTTGTCATTTGATCTTTATTTAATGGAGACTTTTCATCAAATGACCAAAATGATTGATAATGGACAAATTCAGATACCACTTCTATTGATTTTAAATATCAGATATTAAAATAAAGAGTTATATTAATCACAATGATCATTTTGGTTAAAAATCTTTTTTTTAAAGTACATTAAATTTTTTATGTGTACTTATCTGTCACAGTAATAGGTACGGACTCATGACAGCTCATATCCCCTATTTAAATCTTAGTATACGGCGCAATCGTGTGCACGTATATGCAAGGATTTTTGGAATCTTTATGTGCTTTTTGGGATCTATTTATCCCTTTCAGTTCCGGAAGGGCAACAATGTTGTTGTCTTTTTTGTATCCATGGACAATATTGTTTATTTTATTTTATTTTATTTTTCAAATATTGTTGTTTTTGTTAGGGGCTGGGAATCAATCTGACCGAATGGCTGATCTGAACCAGTGATGGGTTTGATTTGGTTTTGACCGCATAAAAGGTTAGATGATGATTCAAAAACTGAACTGAACAGTAACAAATTAATTTGATTTGTTTTGAGGTTTTTTTCTTTCTAAAGGGGACAACTGGTGACAAATCAAGGTTATCCACTTCTTCAGGGGCCAAAAAGACTTATAGAGACATTTCATCCTCCTTCTGGCCACAAGTCTGCCTTCCACACTACAACAGGTTTTGAACCCGACACCTCTAGTTTTTAGTTTTAAGGAAGCCTGATAATCCGTCATCACAAGTGTATTTTTCTTTCTAATTATAGAAAATTTGAAGTGCAAAATGAGATTTTTGGAGTGCCAATAATAATTCCCAGTAAATTATTGTATTTTGTTATCGTAATTGATCTAAAAAAGTTGAAAAATAAAAAAGAAAAATAATTAACTAACCGTTCAACACTAGTTTGATATAATCTTTTTTTTTAAGGATATATTATTAAAAATCCAGCCAAATTAAACTGAATTTGTGCATATATTGTTTATTTTTTTTTCATTATGATTTTAATAAGTGTGAGGCAAACGGGTTAGTTAATTTAAACTGCAAAAAATTAGTTTTTAATCAAGTGCATGGCAAACATGGTTGGATTGTTTTTAGCCTAACATCAAGATTTAAGAGTTGGCCTACTTGAAATTGACTTATTTATTTTGTTAACCAAAGAATAAAGTTTTCAACTGAGCATATGATTTACTTGTTTTTAATTTCTATCAAGCTTATTTGAACTCGGGGATGGGAGAAAAAATTTGGAGACGAATCATCTAGTCCTCTTAGTTGATCTTACTTTGTCTTCAGGTATTTGATTATAAATTTTATGATCAAACCCATACATTTTTTATTTATTTCATGATGCGTGTTATTAAACACAAAAAATGTTAGAAATTAGAATGATTCAAACTAATCCATCATATATATCATGGAAAAGCTACGAGTTTGATCGTCTAGTCATAGACCTAAAAACTACCAAATTAAAACCTACACTATTTACACTAGAATTCACCAATCTAAACCGCTCTTCTAGACCTACGTCGTTCTGCTAGAAACATGGATGTCTTCCCAAATAAAATGAAATGTGCTATTAGTTAGCAGGTACTAACATGGCCTTGTTCCTCCATTTCGTCTTTTATTCCATTAGGTCAGACAAGTGGTTGTTGTCTGTGTCTTCATAAATATCAAATATTAATTGTGAGAATGTGAAAGTAAAATAGTCTAACATCACATTGATGAATGAAGAAATCGTACAAGGACTTATAAGAGGTTGGATTACTTCTCATATTGCCAATTGGTTTTATGGTGGAACTTCAACTTTCTTCAAAAGAAATACGCTGAATACTTCGTTAATTTATTCACCGTCTAGAGTTTACAATATAGGCACATAAGCCTTATTCTACAAGGACTATAATTACAATAATACGAAAACTAAATACAAGAGATTACAAATCCTAATCCTACCTAAAAAGGGACTCCTAGAATATTTAGAATTTAAGACTCAAACCAATATCTTCATAATATCAGAGCAGGTTGATCTATGTGTGAAGCTCAACGACCACACGTGTTTCACGTCATCTAATTTGTATTGTCTACATACATCGGTGAAAGAAGAAACCATACAAAAACTTATAAGAGATTAAACTATTCCATATATTGCCAATAAATTTTATAATAAAATAGAGTAAGAACATAACTTTTTTAACACGTTCAAATCAAACTGTTTTATGATAAATACTATTGGGTAGTGCTAAATTAACAAAATGACAAAAACACATTTCACAGAGTGGATCCGATTGATCGCTGCAAGTGGTTATCAACCAACAACAACCGTTACTTTATACGCGATTTGACAGATTGATTGAATATTATGCTTTGGATTGTACCTTGAAACATGTATAATGCTGTCTGCTGATCCATGTGGCTTTTGAATATTATTCACATTTCAAATTAATTAAACTTGATTATGTTTATTTAATCAGTTGATTAATAGACGACATATTGTTATGATCTGTCACACCATATAAACACAAAGACCGTGTCAACTAATGAGAAGAATAACTCATTTGAGGAATCTTAGATGTTTGGATTTAAATCGAGCTTCATGTGAAACGTTAAGTGATAAGCTATATGCATGCATGTTCAGTTCATCTTATTGGACAGATAATATGCCACAGATCTAACAAAAATTTGGCGAGCCGGGGTGTTTGTTAAAATACACTGAAATTTGATGCTACATATTGATAAATAAAATTCTAATTATCTGCAATTAAAATTAAGATTTGGCTAGAACACTTATATATATACAATTAGTATCTGGATAGTCATATGATGATATTTAGATAATGATTGTATAAAATACATATACTCATATTTAACCTTTAGATAGTGATTTTGTATTGTAATAAGATGTCCCTAAGTTATGATCGAGTATTACTCGAATCAAGCAATTAATAACAAGAATATACAGAGTCTCTTTTTTCCATCTCTCTAGATTGTTTCTTTTGAAGCACGAACCAATTTCTCATTGAAACTAGCAGGTAACTACAACCTATACTTGTGTTAAGCATCAAAAGCCAAAGGATCAACCACCCTTTTTTTTTTGGTTGTGTTTGGTAAACCACTATATTTTAAGTTTGGATTTTTCGTGTGGGTTTTATTTATAATTAAGTAGGTTAAACATATATATATATATATATATATATATGTATGTATGTATGTATAAAAACAACCATGTTTCATGAGCACTTTATAGATAGTGTTTTTTTTTCCAAACTTTATAGATAGTTTATTATCTGTACTTTTGAGAGACTGAATTAGACAGCTAGCTAACTTATTGGAACCTAGCTAAAAGAGATTGAGATTAACATAACTCTTTATTTTGGTCTTTGGCAATAAAAATGATAGAAGTGGTTGTCCACTGTAAATCAGTTTGGTCATTACATGAAAAATATGTCCGTATACTTGGTAATTGTCACATGAACGAGTGACCATCTTTTTAATGGTATTTTCGTCAAATCAACCTTCCACTTAACGAAGATATATATTGACAACTTTTTCATGGAAGGACTAGAATGGTTTACAGTGGACAAACTTAGGGACCACTTTTGTCGATTTTCATTGTCAGGAACCAATGTGAAGAGTTATGCCAATCTTATAGACTATTTTGACCAAAAAGCCATATAGATATTAAACGGTTTGACATCTACTTTTCCAGTCAACAAAACGAGCCGTTAAGTGCTAGCTCTATATGTACAAATAATGTCATTTTGGCTCATACTTAAGTTTATAACATTTTTTTTGGTCAAATGATAGAATTTGTTAGATTAAATGTTAGATTAGCCACCAATGAGATCTGAATTCACGCCGTCATGCAAAGCTAAACACCTTTCTACCACTGTAGTAAATGGTCACTTGCAATATAACAATTAGTCCTCTTAAAAAAAACAGTTTATAATTAATACTACAAGTGGGAAACGCTTAAGCTGTTGGATTGTTCCACGTATGCGGTTTATATTGTTCATTTGTTTATTTGGAGTTTTAAGATCGTAGGAACTGATTTTTGAATCAATCATCCGCCGGAAAGTATTGTCAACTACTACGAGATAACATGACTTGTTCCCTCGTGAGAAACTCTAAAATATAGTATTTATTCTTCCTATTAGTATAATTGACCTTCTTAATCTTAATTAATATCAATTTAATTAAACTCTCCTATTATGTAGTTTACCTGATAATTCACTATGTTAATTACATGTGCATGTTATACACGTAAGAATATTCTCAGAGGACTAACATGTTATTCTTAAGAATATTCTCAGAGGAATAACATGTAAGATAGATGTTGTGTGTGTGTGAGTGTGTAGTAACATGCAAGGGTGAGGAGAAATGGCAAATATATGTTTAACATTTATCGATCCATCCACTAGTTGCATGTTGTGGTTTTTCCTTTAATCGTTATATATTCATCACAAAAACTGACATACACCCAATTACAAACTTAACCAAGGAGGGAAAATGCAGTACTCTTCCCAAACATCATTTTATTAGACTAATTAAATTTGGTAATCCGGTTGACAATAGAAAAATTAATGGCCACTTAAAGTTATATACACTGTTCATATGATTCCCAACTTTTATATAATCAGAAGGTATTGATCAGTGTAAGTGGCTTGTTGCTCAGTTGAATAAGAGCATTCGCTCATGCACCCGAGGTTCTGTGTTTGAATCTCTCTCTCCATAGTTTAGATGACTTTAGTGTAAATTATCCTACTGTTTGTAAAAAAAAAAAAACAAAAGGTACTCATTCGTAGATTTTGATGTACCGGACTTATAACGCGCGTGTCACCTCGCCTGCAAGTTAATAAAACTAATTGAAGATTAGAAATTGGCTACTCCAAACACATAGGTTGAAACATCCAAGTTAATTAATTAGTAGCATGGACACAGTTTTAGTGGACCAACGTTTATCCGACGTACTGTGTAATATATGTTCGTGCACCAGCCCATGATTCTGACTGATCTATATATCTTTAGGAAACAGTGACATGCATCTTTAGAGTAATCCCCACATCCATCTCCATGCCATTTCCTTTTCTAGTTACCAGACACTAGATGAAAATCGAGAAATGGTTTGGAAATTTCTTACGCACATGCATGGGCTTGATTTTTGTTCGGTGCCGACAGTGTATGTTAGGGTTTCCTATTGTGGTGATACAAATCAATCAATCACGCGCTTAACATATTCTAGTTCTGTCAAATGGTAACTATATATGTCATGTACGTGCATAACAACATTATATAGCGATGTGCAAATATCGTGTACTATAAAAAATATCTTCAAAGATAAATTGAACCCTTAGATCATCTCTAACCCTTGGAGTAAACCTCAAATTTTAGCTTCTAAACTTACCTTAACTTGCTCCAACCTTTAGGCCAAATATGAGTTTTAACCCAAAATTCATTTTTGCGGCAAATTTAGCCTAGGAATCCTCCGGGTTAGTGGAGCTGGCCTACCATATATGTGTACTTTTTTTAGTTTTATATTTATAAATTCATTGAATCTAATGGCTAAGATCATATATGATCAAATCCAACGGTAAAAAAATAAAAATCTAACGGTTCAAATTTAAATTCAATGGCTAAAGTAATTAAAAGAAAATTATCTGGGTTAAAACCTAAATTTTTTGGGTTAAAAATTTTAGGTTTTTACCCAAGAGTTGAAGATGGTCTTGGCATTTACCATTACTCAACAAATTAAAGCATAATCCTTTGCATAAGTTGGCAATAGCAAAGCAATTAATCGCCCAATTAGATCATCTTCAAAGGAGATGTCAAATTTTAAATTTGAAGGCTTATGTGGCACATTGATCTTTTTATAAATTTTGTTCTCTAACCGATATGTCAAATTTAAACTATTATTTACTTTTTATAGTTGTAATTAGCATTTTAAAACAAAATATAACTATTAAAATTATTAAAAGCATTTATTAATTACTAAAAATAGATTTACATTGCTGTCAAATTTGATAGCAACTTTCTCTGTTGCCTTTCCATGTCAAGCCACATAGAAATTGGTATTTCGGTTGAAAAACACTAATGATGTCTTTTATTACTATTATTGCTAATATGAACTTTTTGACATATCCTTTGAAGATGCTCTTAGATGTTAAAATGAAAAGCAACCAAAAATAACAAAAGTGATTGATAGTTAGCATATTCTTTTAATTGTTTTTGTAATCCATATAGCATTAAGGACAAAATGTCCACCGAGATTGATCCTCATGTGTCACTTTTTACTAGGTTCTTAATTTCTTCTAAGAGTTGTCAAGAAAATACTTAACAAAGTTTATTTTATTGTCAAAAAGGCAACAAAAATAATTGAATGAGCAGAAAAGTGACATATAGAAATCAGATACGCAACATCATGGATTTGGATCCGCTCCGGACCTTAGTGTTCGGAGCCTAGGGATCAAATCATCTGGGTTGCACAAATTCAATCCAACGGTCCTCATTAATTCATTTTCGTGGCCCACCACACAAACTAACGACTCTGATTTCTTTTACACACCAATCAACGGCCCATATGATTTGATCCCTAGGTTCCGGACACTAAGGTCCGGAGTGGATCCAAATCGCAACATCATGATCTCACTTAGAATATAATGAATATATTTTGGCAAGGTAATTGCTTTTTTTATTTCAATATATATACAACCATCAACCAAATTTGGGATGCCTTAGGCCTTGAATTTCTTTTTAACTTTATTGCAGAAGATGTAAACATTTCAATTAGAATCTAATAAAACTTACCCCTTGACCAAAAAAAAAAATAAACAAATAAGGTTAATAGCTTAAATTGTATATTTAGTTGCATAGAATGAAATCGCAAATAATTGTTAATATTGGGCACTTTTAGGCTCACATAATGGTGCAAGTTCGGCAAAAAGAGTCACGAAAAGCTTAAGGTAAGGCCAAAGCCCAACGTCCAAAGGGTTTAAACAAAGATTATACAAACGTTCAACCCATAATTATTATTTTATTAGCATGGTGTGATTGTAAATTTCCATCACGATTTCGTACCTTTGCATGTATTTAAGCTTGGCTTGGACTATTTTTACGGCTATCAGGCTTCGAAACGTGATTGAGCTTGCATGTGGGATTTTTAAACCCTAACAACAGCACTCTATAGTTATAGTAAATAACCATTTCAGCAGTGTTACATACACCAAATTTGTGCACTATATGATGTCACACATTCTACACCTTATAAATTTTTATTACAATTATTAATCAAATTCTAACTTGAAGTAAAGCACAAATTTAATTAGTGCCACATCCATGCAGAAACCTGGTGTGCCTAGCATTATTCTTTGGAAACAATCAAGTGGGAAATTTGGAATGTTGCAATCTTTATATGCATTCTAATTTTTTTCTCTCATGCAGCCTCATTTCTCTCATTTTCTAAAATAGAAACTCTAGCACTATAAGTCTTAGCTGCTGTACCTTGCTTTGGCTTGGGGCTGGCAGCAGCCTCTCCCCCCTCCTAGTGCCCCTTCTCCTCCTAACCTCTCCACCTTCATACCCTCTCTACTCCATGCCTCCCATCCCCTCTTTTTCCCCTCACCACTCCCCTATGACCCTCCCTCTCTTTTTCCCTTTCTCCCCAATTTTTGGTGTTGCATGTTGAGGATAGTGATCCAATGGTTAATAAGATGCCACTTGTCATTAGATAAGAAAGGTTGTTAGATTAGGTAGTTATAAGATAGCTTAAGAGATCAGCTTTAGTCTGAAAAAGAATATAAGTATGTACTAATCTCTAACAGAAAATGTAATGAAATTCTTGAGTATTGATCATTGAAATCTCTCTCTCTTTCTTCTTCTCCAAGCTATCTATGTTCTTATCTTCTTCATTGCTTCTTCTTCTTCTTCATCATCATCATATTACAGTAAGGTTTACATGGTATCATCGCCGGAATAGCGAATCGCTCGGTGATCGATCTTGATTCTATTGCTTCCGCTCTACATCTTTCCTCTTTCTCTGATCCTAATTCATTTCTTCTCGAGTCTTTTGATTTTTCTTCTTGAGCATTGATCGGGCAAGAACTAATTTCTTGCACACCAGGTGTTTTTCAAAGGTCTTTGGGTTCTTGAATTCGAATTGTTCAACAATGGTGACATCTTCTTAGCTACAGATTGTCCAGTCTTCGATTATGGCTCTCATCTCCACATTTCTACTTCTGTGACAGCCAAGCTTGATGAATCCAACTACTTGACTTGGAATTTCCAAGTTCAATTGATGCTCGAAGGTCATGGAATTATGGGGTTTGTTGATGGGTCCATGCCTTGTCCTTCAAGGTTTCTTGTTGCGGCATCTAGTGGTTCAGATGTCAATTCTTGTACTTCATCCACCTAAGTCGAATCTGAGGATTTCAAGATTTGGAAGATGCATGATCGAGCACTTATGTAGTTGATCACTGCTACCCTTTCACCACCTACTGTCTTATGTGTTATTGGCAGTACAAGTGCTCAAGATATCTGGAATCGACTAAAAGAACAATTTTCCACAGTGACTCGTACCAGTATCTTTCAATTGAAATATGAACTTCAGAATATCAAAAAGGGTAATGATTCAATTTCTTTATATTTGCAACGGATAAAAAAAGCTAGAGATTACTTATCTGCTGCGGCTGTGAAATTTGATGATAATGATATAGTAATCCTTACTCGAAATGGTTTACCTGCTAAGTTTAATATTATTCGTTCTATCATTAGAGGAAGAGAGAATGTAATTTCTCTCAAGGATCTCAGATCTCAACTACTTGCTGAGGAAGCAATGCTTGCAAATGTATATGCTACTCATTTCATGTCTGCTATGGTAGCTAGAGATACTGATATACAGTTCAATGATAAAGGGTCAAAATTTGGGACTAATTCCAATTCTGGAGATCAATCAAGTGGTTTTTCTGATGGTAATTCATTTGGGTATAACTCATCTGGTTATAGACTTTTCTATAATAAGAACAAAGGAAGGGGGAAATTTTAGTATGGTTCCAATTCTAAATTTGTCAATGGAAAACAATTTTATAACAATTCCACTCGAGGGATTCTTGGTTCTTCTCCACAAAGTCAATATCCTTCATCCAATTCTCAAGTGTCACCCTGCCAAATCTGTGGTAAATATGGCCACTTTGCTGATACATGTAGATTTCAGAATATTGAATCTCCAATTCCTGAAGGTTGCCAAATCTGTGGAAAAAGAAACAATAGTGCTCAGTTTTGCCATTTCAGGAATTCAAATGGTCTATCTTCTCAGCCATTTATGAATGCATATCATGTTAATGCTTCAGCACCACCTTTGGGACAACAAGTGAATTCACAGCAAGTATGGCTTACTGATTCAGGTGCTACCAACCATATGGCTGCTGATTTGAGCAATTTGTCTTCTAGCTACACCATATCCATCCACATAAATGATTCAGACTGCTAATGGTGAAGGTCTGAGTGTGTCTCATGTGGGCTCTACTATTTTACAAACTTTTGCTTACAAATTAAAGCTGAATTATGTGCTTTCTGTGCCTAAACTCACTAAAAACTTACTCTCAGTACATAGAATATGCCTTGACAACAACTGTTGGCTAATTTTTTATGCTTTTTGTTTTTTGGATTCAGGACAAAGTCACAGGGAGAGTACTGTTCAAAGGCCTCTGCAATAATAGATTGTACCCCATTCCTATACCTACAAGACCTGCATACTCCAAACCAATTTTTCCAGCTGCTGCATATCTTGGTCATCAAGTTAGCTCTAGCCTATGGCATAGCAGATTAGGTCATCCCTCTAACTCTATAGTCTTTCTTATTCTTAAGAAATCCAACATACATATAGAACCATATTCTTCTCCAATGTTGTGTTCTACATGCTTAGAGGGAAAATTTAGTAAATTGCCTTTTGCCTCTACCTTGTCAAAATCCAATAAACCCTTTGAGATTGTTCATAGTTATGTGTGGGGCCATTCCTTGTCTCTCTATAGAAGGGTTTAAATACTATGTTACCTTTATATATGAGTGTACAAGATACTGTTGGATTTATCCTATCAATAATAAAGCAATTGTTTGTTCCATCTTTGTTGCCTTTTATCAGTTTGTGTTAAATCAATTTTCTGTATCCATTAAGACATTACAAAGTGATGGTGAGGGTGAATACATAGGAAAACAATTTCAATCTTTTCTGGTTCAAAAAGGAATAACTCATCAAATGTCATGTCCTCACACACCAGAACAAAATGGTCTGGCTGAGAGGAAGCACATACACATTATTGAAACTTCAATCACTCTATTACAACAAGCTCAATTACCTCATAGTTTCTGGTCATTGGCTTGTTAAACCTCAGTCTACCTAATCAATAGAATGCCAACTCAAACACTTAATCATAAATCACCATTTGAAGTCTTATATGGATCTGTTCCTGAAGTAAACCATTTAAGAATTTTTGGTTGTTCATGCTACCCATTGTTAAGACCATTTAACTCCACTAAGTTGCAGCCCAGAACCAATAAGTGTGTTTTTCTTGGTTATGCTTCCAAATACAAGGGATTTATCTGTTATGAAGTGTCTAGGAAGAAAATCTTTATCTCTCAACATGTTATATTTGATGAAAGAGAGTTTCCTTACCCATCTTTGGCTAGTACACAACCATTGCCAGTGTCTAAACCACCACATATAACAGTGTCAATACTTACTCCAGTTCCTAATTTTCAAAATGTGTTTATATCTCCAGTTTTACCATCTCTCACATCACCCCCATCACACTTGAGTACTTATGAGCCTCATTTAGCACAACATTCAACACCACCAGATTCTTCACTACCTGTTTCCATATCACCAGTACCAGATCCTCCAATACAGCAACATTCACCACAATCCTTTACTGCAATTTAACATTCATCCTCTTATATTATCCCTATGACTCCTGAATTCCAACCAGAGAGACTACAAGTGGTTCTTCCGATTCCTCCATTAAACTTGCATCCAATGCAAACTCGCTCAAAAAGTGGAATTTCCATGAAAATGGCTCTCTTAGCAACAATTCATGAGAATGGTGGAGTAGATTTATCAATGGTTGAACCCGCCACATATAAGTTAGCCTTAAAGAGTGAAGTTTGGTTCAATGCAATAAAGGAAGAGTTGTCTGCATTACACTCTCAGGGCACATGGACTTTAGTACCTTTACCTCCAAATATAAACTCGGTTGGATGTAAAAAGGTATTCAAGATTAAGAAGAATGTTGATGGAACTATTGGGAGATATAAGGCTAGGCTAATTGCTAAAGGTTTTAATCAGGAAAAAGGTATTGATTATGGGGAAACTTTTAGTCCAGTAGTTAAACCAACTACTGTGAGACTTATGTTAGCCTTGACAGCTAATTTTGGTTGGAAACTAAGGCAATTAGATGTGAAGAATGCATTCCTCCATGGGATTTTACAGGAGGAGGTTTATATGTCTCAACCACCTGGATTTCTTGATTCTCATCATTCAGATTATGTTTGTAAACTCCATAAGTCTCTGTATGGTCTTGAGTAAACTCCATAAGTCTCGCTTATTTGCGATGGTTTGATGTGGTCTCGCTTGTGTGGCGGTGATATTATGTGTGCTCCAGTATAAGTCTGTTGCGTCTGCTGTCATTGTGGTAGATTTGGACCGAAATACTTATGCTAGTGTGCAGTGGTGGATCCAGGAAATAATATTAGGGGGGTCAGTAAGAATAGCGCGCGCAACGCGCAATTTTTTATATACCAGAAATAGCATGCATATCGTCATTTCATCGAGTCTTGGTAGGCCTGAAGTCATTTGAAAATGCATACTACAGACATGTTAATGTATGCAAGGGGCAACACCCAAGGTATTCATGGACTTTCATCAGGTTTTGGTAGGCCTGAAGTTTGTTGAAGGGCAAGTATGAAGCCAACTCTAATCTTCAAAAGGGCAACACTCAAGGTATCCATGGACATTCACCGAAGTTCGGAAGGTTAGTACCTAAGGTATCTATGGACGTTTATTGAAGTTCGGGGGGTCAACTGACCCCCCTTGCCCCTTAATGGATCCGCCAGTTCTAGTGTGTGCGCACTTGGTAGCCAATTAGGGGTTTAGCACTATGCTTGTTTATTCGAATTACCTCCAAATCAAATATTTGATCACTGGAGATTGTACCCATGTGGCAACCCTTATAACTGTTATTGTTTATCGTTTGTAATGAAAATCGCTATCGTTTCTTGCAAAAAAAAATGAAAGTTTTAATCTTAGAATAAGAAACTACAATCCTACTTACGCCTATCTCTTAAGAACACCTAATATTTATTAGGTATCAAGCTTTTACATGTAAGCGACAAAAAAGTTAATTTCTTGTAAAATCTTTTACTATTTTAAAAGTTCTTGAGATGGTCCTTTTTATTAATAATTAAGGCAATGCAAGATATGGGATGGGCAGGCAAAAGCTTCCTATATTCATGTACATTGTGGATTTTGGGTTGGCTTGGGTTTTTGCCTTCAAACATTGAAGACAAGTTAAATTTTGGTTCGCTTTGGTTTTGGTTTTTGCCTTCAAACATTGAAGACAAGTTAAAGTCGGGTTGGCTTTGGTTTTTGCCTTTAAACATTGAAGACAAGTAAAAGTGCACCCATAATACGAAGCATACAGTAGGCAAAGTGTGTGATGTTTGCGATGGAGTATTGACGTGTGATTTTTTCAGACTGTTGACTAGTAGGATTATCTGTTTCAATTAGTGATCTTTTAGGGTGGAGGCACATAGTTTGAGCTCAAGTGTGTGAAAATTTGTTTATGAAACTAGTTGTAAACACAAAAATTTCTACAATGAATAAGATAATAACATGTGTACAAAACAATATTTGTATTAATGAGTTTTTATGTTAACGACACTTTATCTTAGACGGAATATGGTTTTCCAATGGTTGTGGCTTGATCTTGAGATTAAAATGGTATTGAAATTGGTAACCACATATATGATATAACCAGTCTTCCAATATGAATTATTTATATTTCTACAAGGTCTTTTATTTTTCCAATCATTTCTTACGTTGTCACTCAAGAAAGCCGGCCCAACGGCAATTAGAGCCACTGTTCTAAAAAACGGCCTAGGCGGCCCCCTAGGTGCTAGGCGGTGATGAGCCGAGGCGTTTTTTTGCAAATCGGTTGGAAAAATCGGATCGGCTCTAGGCGGCCGCCTAGGCAGGCTAGTCGGGACTACGCGGGGCTAGGCGGAGCTTTTTTTTTTTTTTTAATGAAATTAAAAAAAAAAATCCTATCTAAGTATAAGTGGTTTAAAATTGTGAACTTGTTGTATATTTGTCATCGTACAATACTCCTCCTCACTATGGTTATATGGCATATATGCTTAATGTGTTTTTAAATTTTGGACTTGTTGGATACTCTTTTTGCATTTTATCATTTTTTTATTATCTTATCCATGAATTTCATACAAATATAATTTTTTGTAAGTGTCAATATGCACTTATTTACAAGATATACAAGAAAATTACCTAAATCTGCCTAGGCCGCCTAGGATCCCGCCTAGACCCCGCCTAGCCGCCTAGGCGCTAGGCGCCAGCCCGACTAGCGCCTAGCGTTTTTTAGTACCTTGATTAGAGCAATTCCACCCCTAAAAAAAATGTGCCAGCACCCAGCCCATTTATCTATTCAATGAATAGTAATAGATCCCAATGAACAGTAATAGGCCCCAATGAACAGTAATAGGCCAAAGCATCTCCAACCCTAAAAAAAATGCGCTGGCACCCAATCTAAAAATGTGTTGGCACAAACGATCTTCACCCCTACAAAATGCGCTAGCACCCAGCCCATTTAAAATATTATTAATTTTTTTATAAAATAATAAATAAAAAAATAGTTTTAATTTCGGATATGATTTTTAACCAATCTCGTCACGCCACGTGTCATTAGCCGAACATACTATTTTGTGAATAGATTTCCACTAAGATTTTCAACCAATCCCAACACGCCACGTGTCACTTCTTGTTTACAATAATTTAGCCAAGATTTCGATAAGATTTTCAACCAATATTGTGAAGTCACGTGTCATTATCCGAACGTACTATTTTGTGGATAGATTTCGGATAAGATTTTCAACCAATCCCGACGCGCCACGTGTCACTTCCTGTTTACAATAATTTAGCCATGATTTTGATAAGATTTTCAACCAATATCGTGACGCCACATGCCATTATCCGAACATACTATTTTGTGGATAGATTTCTGATAAGATTTTCAACCAATATTGTGACGCCACGTGTCATTATCCGAACGTACTATTTTGTGGATAGATTTCAATAAGATTTTCAACCAATCACGTCGTGCCACATGGCATTGTCCAAAACCTCATCCTTTTTTTTTTGTCCATATAAACCCTACATCCCTACATCCATCCTCACACCAAACTTAATCCTTTTTTTTAGCTCAGAATCCTTCTTCATCATTTTTAAATCTTGAGTTCTTACAATGTCTTCTTCAAGGAGAGTGTATAAACAGTTGTACGAGCAACAGAAAAGGTTGTCGGCACAACAGGAAGAATTGGCCAATCTCGAGGAAGACGGAGGTGGAGATGAGGCTTTCGCATTGGAGGAGGATGAGGATGATCACCATAGAAGGCAGAGGGCCTCACATTCCTGCCGTGTCATGGAAGCTGTGGGCCAGATAACCAAACCCAGACGTGCCGCAAACATCGATAGAAGAAGGGAAATACGAGGTAAAGATCTCTTGGAAGATTATTTTATTCCCAACAACTTATTCCCTGATCATGTTTTTAGACGTCATTTTAGAATGCAACGAAGTTTGTTCGACAAAATCATGAGTGATGTTTGCAACCATGATCCATACTTTGTGCAAAAAGAGGATGCTTTTCAAGTTTTGGGTATTCTTCCCGAGCAAAAAATTACGGCTGCCTTGCAAATGCTTGCATATGGAGCATTTGCAAATCAAGTAGATGAGATCGCGAGGATGGGAAAAACAACTGTTCTGAAGTCCCTGATACGGTTTTGCTCTGCAATTGAAGCCCTCTACACCAATGAGTACCTCCGGAAACCCACGCCAAGGTACATGCGAAGGCTTCTGAGGAAGGGTGAGATGCGAGGCTTCCCTAGCATGATTGGAAGCATTGACTGCATGCATTGGACCTGGAAAAACTGTCCAAGTGTGTGGTAATGATCTTATGGCGACAGAAAATGAGCCAAAAACATCATTTTGGAAGCGGTGGCTTCATTTGATACATGGATTTGGCATGCTTTTTTTGGTGTTCCAGGAGCTCAAAATGACCTAAATGTCCTTGCCCAATCTCCAGTGTTCGACGAACTGCTGCAAGGAAAATCGTCGAGATGCACATATTGGGTTAATGGTAATAAATATGAGGGACTATACTACCTTGCAGATGGCATTTACCCAAGGTGGTCAACATTTGTCCAAATAGTGCCACATCCACATAGTGAAAAAGAAAAACACTTCGCAAAATGTCAAGAGAGGTGTAGGAAGGATGTCGAGCGTTGTTTTGGTATCATGCAAGCTCGTTGGGCGATTGTCAGGGCTGCAGCTAGAATGTTTGATGTCGAGGCTCTTCGATCCATCATGATGATGTGTATTATTCTCCACAACATGATTGTTGAAGATGAGTATGATTATGATGCCGTCGATGAATACGAGCCGGATCCGATGAACAACTCAAGAACACAAATCTACTGTGCTCATGACCGGACCGAAGATCCCGTGCAACACGAGCCGTTGGAACGGGATGGACGTTACAATGAATTGATCGTTCAGCAGTACACTTCATTGCAAGAGCCATACTGGCACGTAACCCGTCAGAATGACTTGATTAAGCACCAGTGGGGATTGCACGAAGGCGAAGATAATTAAAATGAGGCTTGTGGTTGAAGAATAAAGTGTATTTTTTAAAAAAGTAATCTTATTTAGTGTGTTTTTTTTTAGTTTATATGGTGAGGTTATGTAATTTCATTTGGTGTTTTTTTTAATAAGTTTATTTGGTGAGTTTATGTAATCTTATTTGACGTGTTTAAATAAAGTACAAAAAATATATTTGAAGTTGCATAAAGTTCTAAAAATAAATAAGAAATTACATAAAAATTGTATAAGAAATTAAATAAAGTTGTAAAAATAAATAAGAAATTACATAAAAATTACATAACATATTAAATAAAGTACTACAAATAAACACGAAATTATACGAAGTATGTGGAGCTAGGATATGTGGTGCTACGATCTTTGTTGCTAGGATTTATGTAGCTAGAACCCCCTCGACTTGTTTCGGCATCTCTTGCATGCCTCCTTCGCACGACCTCTTTTTTTTCCGATGTCCAAAAATATTTTGAATTCGGAGATAGTCCTATTAGAGGCTTGTTCATAGTGTCACGATCTACTTGAGCCATCCTTTCTTCTCTAAGCATCTGATTTTCTCGATGAAGTGCTTTTCTAATCATCTTGTTTTGTCGATTAACTATTTCTCTTTATCTCTCAGCCGCTGCATCACGGGCCTCAGTAGCTACTATTATTGCTGCCATAACAACATTTTTTTCCTCATCTCTAGCCTTTTCCTGCGCCATGTTCAGTTCACCTTGGTGAGCAAGTTCCTCCATATATTTAGTGTAGTCATTTTTGGAAGAACTACCTTTTTTCTTTGATGCCTTTTTACATTGAGGCCTGAGGGACTGACGAGTCGGTTGGGTCTCCGACACTTATTCAGGCGTCCATTCCGTGTCTTTAAATCTGTCGGCTTCTTGTTCGGCCGTGTCTGCTTCTGGTGAACTGTGTAGACCCATACCGTGCATGACAACTTATGGACCGGTTGCCACAATTTTGTATTTGGGGCAATCTTTGACAATTTGCCAACATTCCCATTTGTTGAATGATTTGTTCTAGTTCTTTGCATTGTAGAATGCTTGTGCTTGTAGTGTCTATAAAAATGTGGGATATGATAGTATTAAAAAATGCAGGTGTAACACAAATAAATAAATTAAAATATTGAAGCGGGTGAAATGCATATAAATTACATAAGAAATTACATAAGAAATTAAATAAATTAAAATATTGATGCGGGTGGAATGCATATAAAGAAATAAAAATATTGTCACCTGATCCGCTAAACTTGTCCCACTACGCAGATTACCGGAAGCATGAGAGATGACATTTTTCCAACAAGTAAAGGATGCGTTGAGTTTTTTCCAACGACCTTGAAGACCTTGGCTAGTTTTGGCGTCTTTTTCATGTACACCGCAAAACGCTTTCGTAATTTTACTCCACATTTCTCGCTTATCCATCTCATTACCCATAATTGGGTCATGAGTAGTGTGAACCCAACATTCACACAACGTAACATCTTCAGTGAGCTTCCACGAAGTCATTTTTTTCTCTCAAAGTGTACAAAATATTGAAATGTAGAAAGTGTAGAAGGTGTAAAAAATATTGAAATGTGGTGTAAGGTGGAAGATGAGGGTTAACTATTTATAGGAAAAAATTAATTTTTTTAAAATTTTTCGGTATTTTAAATTTTTTTTCATAATTTGTAATTATTTTTAATAAATTTTAATGTTGTTAATTAATCTGGACCGTTGGATTTGAAAAATATTCAATTCCAACAGCCAACGAGCAGCCACGTGGCCAACGGTCATAATTTTGACCTTTGGGCCTTTTTTTTTGGGAAAAAACGTGGACCGTTGATCTGTGATCAGACGGTCCAGTTTAAAAGTGAAATTCAAAATTTTTTTATCGTTGGAAATCCAACGGTCTAGAAAAACTAGTCGTTGGAAATCCAACGGCATAGAGTGGGCCACGTCGCCTAACCTGGGTGCCATTTGAGGGCACCTGTCAGCAGGCCCAGCCTCTGATTTCTTGTCTCCTACTTGCACCCACGCGCGCGTGAAGGCCACGCTCCAGGCGCAAAAAAGCAAATGGGCCGGTCCCTTGGTCAGTCGATTTTAGGCTGGCCTGGAGATTGGCTTGGGCTGAGTGCCAGTCTATTCCACGGGCTAGAGTGGATTGGCTGAGTCTCAGCCTGTTTTTTCCACTAGGTGCCGGGCTCTTTTGATTCCGGTGGAAGTGCTCTTAAGGTGAGCAAGGCCTGTGCTTCGAGCCTCTCACTTTGAAAGAGGTCTCACTTTATTTTATACATTTTTTTACTTGTATCTTTAAAATGTCATCTTCATAATATTCTCGACAAAAGAGAAGGGAAAAAACAAAAATTTTCTTATCCTCCTAGTTTCTCTAGTTTATTTAAAGAAACTCTATTAAAGTACTACATTAGGAAGAAGGCTAACTTGGAATAATATTCCATGTGGTAATAGGGTAATCGGAAGATGATCCTCGTGGTGAAAAAATTCGGATACAAATCCTCGTGGTGAAGTCCGTTAGGATTCAAGCCCATACTTAACATTTTTGTCAACTCTCCGTTAACATCTATGTAGAAAACCAAACTAAGGTGTGAAAGTATTTCTGGAAGTGTGATTTCCTTTGCTTCATTCCTCTGTAAAAATAGTTACATGAGATTGATTTACAAGAATCCTATTGGGATGTTAATTTCCCATTTATCTGATACATGAGATGACGATTATTAACATCAAAAGCCAGAATACAAAAGTCTAATCTATGTTGGACTCTCGCTCCCACCGGGTCCTACCTGCTTCTTTGCATCCATCCTCTCTCTCTCATTGTCTATCCAGACTTCTCTCTCTCTCTCTCTCTCTCTCTCTCTCTCGAGCTTTTTAGCTTCCCTTCGTTGGTCATGGTACTGTTGCTGAACAAATATCCAAACTTTGAAAACTGGTTTCAATTCCGAATCACTCCTCACCAACATTCAAACCAATCTCATTATTACCCAGCTTCTGTTGATCAATTTCGATTCTCCGTTATCAATCAGATTGCAGAATTGTTCGGAAATATTAATGAGTTTTTTTTTGTCCTTTTAGTTATGAAGGCTGAATGAGTTAACAAAGAGTTAACGGAAATATTAATTTTGGGCTTGAATCATAACGGACTTTACCACGAGGATTTAAATCCGATTTTTTTTCATCACGAGGGTTATCTTCCAATTACCCTATCACCACGGAAACCATTAATCCAATTTAACCTTAGGAAGAATCCATTTCATTTTCGTCTTAAGCCTCATACTGCATTTGGACGACTCTGAAATATAGGTAAAAAATTATTGAAAACAACCAAGTGGGGGATCACGATTCACTAATGCCTTCGCTAAGATCTCTATCAGATAAGAAATATAGGTAAAAAGTTCACCAAGAGCAGTTAAAAAATCATATACGAATCGTAAAAGCCAAAAGTGTATCTTCATATGGCGAATTGTCTCCCCAGTAATAACCCATGCACGCACTTTCATTACTTTCTGCAATATTAAATACGATTTAAGTGAACTTTTCACTAAAACACTACTTAATTAAGAATTAATCGCTAATGCTCTTTCTTAATTAAAATATATAATCGTATTTGTACATCACATCATTACCTTCACACTCAAGCAATTAATCCAACATCAACCGGACCAGGGTGAGTGAGAGTTAGGTTTGCTCAAAGCCTTTGTGTGAGTCGCCATGCAAATTATCTAGACCGTCCGTTCTACAATTTGATTAATCTATTGAGAATAGACAGTCCACTACCATCATGCTTTCTCTTCACCCTGATTAGTTCTTCTAAAACTAATAGTCCTTAGTGTAAAATATATTTGAAAGAGAGTTGAAGAAAGTTCAAGTTTCAATATAAGACCAATTAATCGATAATTTAGAAAGTGGGTCAACTCTTTATAAGCACATGTAATTTATTTTTTTTCAAGTGTGAAATTCATACTCTCAATAAATTAGGATTGACATATAGAGCTTTAAAGTTAACTATCCAAGACAGCGTCAGCTTCTAAGTTATCTAATGCTTTGTTTGAAAATAATTTTAAAATAGTAAAAGAAGTTTCGGGTCATCGAAAACGATTTTCATAATGTTGGGCGAAAAAAAAAACTACTATTTTAAATTGGTTTATTATATTAACACCTCATAATTTGTTGAATAAACTCCACATACTTAATACATCACATATTTGTTTTTTCAATTAAAAATTATCTTAATACACCCCACATACTTCCCCATAATACCCTCACACCCCATATTTTCAACATACACCTTACATTTTCTACATGCACCCCATATTTTCTATACACCCCACATTTCTCAAATCTTATAAAGCTTTTAATTTGGACAAAAAATGCCGACTGAAATTTTGATAAAAGATGCTGCCTAGGATTTAAAGCATATGTGTGTTGTTTTCAATTCCACTATTAAAACCCATGTCGTATGTTTTTAATGGTAATTTTAGGTGTTTAATTCTTCATGTAATCTCTATGATCCCTAAAAGATGAATATGAACATAGAAGCTTGAATAATGCAGCAAAAGCAAGATTAAATAATTATCGATGTCGTCAAAATCACTAAAACAACAAAAAATATGAAGTTTTACCTCATGTGAAGCTCCCGAAACATCGATTTTGTGTTTCATTCGTCAAAAATAATTTTTCTCAATCAACATGTTTGTAGTTTCATTGGTTAGAGTTTTATTCAACAATAGAGGATCAGGGGGTTTTGATAGTTGAATAATATAAATAATACGTTAAAAGTGATTTTGGGTGTATATAAAAAAAATTTATTTATTTTTTTAAACCTAATAAGGTCAAAATTGTCATTGCATAGTAAGGTAAATAAGTTATTTAATATTAAAATTTAATGTAGAATGCATTCAACATTTTGTGGAATACTAACATAAAAAACCTTTTAAGTTCTCTTACAATACAAACGTTTTTGAACTAAATTGCTTTTCTAAAATGCATTTTCAAATAGGCCCCAAGTCTCCCCAAGTAAACGCGCGCCTTTCATGGCTGGCATGATGACTTGCCAGAGGCTTCACCCATGGCTGGCATGATGACTTGCCAGAGGCTTCACCCATGGCTGGCATGATGACTTGCCAGAGGCTTCACCATGTGCCTTATCTGCTTAATTATAAAATAAATAAAAAAATCAGTTAACTGTAAATCATATCAGATTAATTGTAAATCATATGTGTCAATCCATGCATAATATATAATGTTGAAAAATTATAGGCACCCTGTAAGGCTGGACCACGAGTGTTTTAAATACTAGGTTTAACCAACAGGATCCTCTCCGGATCATTTTGGTGAGGATTCTGAGAATTCGTGAATCGTGTTCGTTCATTGTACATCGTGCGGTCAGTTTTTGTCAAGTACTGTTTATATTTATTTTTAAATAAAAATATTTAAAATGATTTTTCTGACTGCACGATGTATGATGAACAAATACGATTCTTGGATCTCCGGGATCCTCACAAAGAGGATCGGACTCCTAGTTTTAATACATTCACTGCATCATGACAGTATTCACAGGTAATATATGTCTTTGACAATTATTGTTTTTGTCAAACTAAATTACTTCAATTAATTAAAAAAAAAACAAGTATAACGAAAAGGCAGTCCACTACCTAAATACAAGCCCAACATCAAATAAGAAAATACAGTAGATAGGCCCAAAAGTGGCTAGCTGGACAATAACAAAAAATCCCTAAGACCGGAATGGAAACCAGCAGCTACCAGATGCGCCTCCATCGCAAGGCCACTGGCACGACCAAGAGAACGAACCAACTGAACAACTGGATCAACGAAAAATAGGGGTGAGCGAGCCACCCGCACAGTGAGTGCTCTCATAATCATACCAAATAGTGCTAAAAGCACTTTGACAACCACCAAACACACGAGGAGAAGCACATGGGCCAAGTAGAAAAGGCTGGTGGTTGAGGACGAGCGATGAAAAGTAGCATCGGAGAGGGAGAGGGCCATGCAGATCCAGATCTGAGACCAGCTCATGGGAATTGAGACAAAGTTCAACGAACAAAGCTCAAAGGAAGCCAAAACAAAGACCAAAAGAGAAAAATTTCACAAATTAAAAGTCCATTTAAGTGGAAGGATGGGGGAATGATGAAGGAAAGAAGGGGGAAGGGAAGATGCAGAGAGTGGAGATGGATGGGAAAGAGAGAATGAGGGCTAGAAAAAGTTGGGAAGGATGGGGGAAAGATGGGAAAAAATGAGGAAAGAGGAAGAAGTAGAGGATGGAAAAGGAAGAGAAAGAGGGAAGGAAGGCTAGAAAGAGGGGGAGTCAGGTTGCCGCCGACCCAAGCCGAAGCAAGGAGCCGCCGCTAGAAGGGTTTTGTTGAAGGCAGAGGGTCTCTGACATTCTTATGTCTTTTGTAGTTTATGTGCTTGATGATGAGGATCCTCTTCGGATTCTTTTTGTGATGATTCTATGATCAATTCATCTTAGCTATTTCTCGTACATCGTGAGGCTAGCTTTCATTAGGTACTGTTTATGTTCAATTTTAAATAAAAATTCAAAATGACTTTTTGACTTTTTGACTACCGAATGACTAATAAACAGATATGATGAACTGATCCTTAAAATCATCACCAAGAGAATCCAGATAGGATCTTATTCCCTTAGATGAAGACCCAAAACTTCATTCTGCATTAAATACCATAACACGGCTTTCATTTTCTTGTCCCCATTTTGAATATCCTTTATGTCTCTTTTCTCACTTATTGACGCATGTGTAACCACTTAACCCCAATCTTAATTTTATTAACTTTTAATAAAATAAAAAATAAAAAACAAAATTAGAGAAACTAGCAGCCACCGGGTCTCCACCGACTCTGACATCCACAACACCAGAGACCTTACATGGCTGGCAGCAACCCCCACTCCTATTCGCCGCCGGCAAAGCCTCATCTCCTAGAATCCTAATAGTATACTAGACCTAATTGGATTCGACCCATCATACTCTCACTAATTGGATTCTCAAATGTAGGTGGGTAGCCGCTGTGAATGGGGCGGCTGGCGTAGGTGACTGGCTAGTTGCTGGCGCGGGGGTCTTGCCTGGATGGGGGTGGGCCTGGGGGACGCGGTGACTGCTCGTTTCTTTGGTTTTAGTTTTATTAAAATTAGCGGGGTCAAGGCTGGGTTAAATGGGTAGATACTTGTTGGGAAATAAGAGGGGAGATATGAATGCGGCACCAAATTAGTGACAACATATATGTAGCCCTCCCGTCTTTGATTCGGACCGATTTTCTTTCTTCTTAGCTATAACTAACTATTTAACACATTAACACTATCAGACCATTAAAATAGCTTTAGATAAGTTTGTTTTTGTTATTCCACATATAAATGCAATAAGTTTTTATCAAAATCGTACCATACATCACCAACGTATAGCTCCGCTCTTTAAGTGGACAACATCCACGCGATAAATTTACTTAGATGGTTGAGCAGACCTACGGAGCATGTCGTAATAACCAAGGTATTAAATATCGGTAATATCGGAAATATCGGTAGTTCGAAAACACAGAAATATCGATGGAAATATCGGGATAATATCGATATCGATAAAAATTACATGGAAACCACGTAAATTGTAAGAAAAACTTGGAAATTTTTATTGAAACTTTGCAGGATGTTTATTTAGTCAATTATCTATTAGTTTATCACAAAAAATTGGAAGGAAATGCATTGCATGATGGATTTAATATTATCAAGTTGATTATATAGCGAGCTGACAAACATTGTGAGTGTATAAAATATGTAGTAATTAATGAAAGAAGTCTAAACACACCATAATCATTTATATATAATGAATTAGTACAATATTTTACACTTTATACATTGCATGGTAAGATACATGAGTGACTTAGTACCACATAGAGTTCCTATGAGGTTCAAAATTTTCACCTTGGTGTTTTTTAAAATATAGAAATTTATCCTTGATAATAAATATTAGCTTGCAAGTCTTGCAGACATCTTAACGACCATATAAATATTACAGGCTGAATATGTAATCACAAACACATCTGTAGCGAGTTGGATAAAGCCCAGGTGCGTGGTTGACAAAGGGAGGGTTTGAATATAATCTGCTTGCTTAGTAAAAAAAAAAACAAAATATTATCTAAATAATTTATAATTTATAATTTATAATTTATAATTTATATAACATTTATATATATATATATATATATAATATATCCTAAACTTTTAAAAATATAAATGGATGGCCTTCATTATTAAAAGTTAAAACCATCAGAGGTGCACCTCACCTCTTTCCAAGGAACAAAATGCCGATAATATCGGCGATATATCGCCGATATTATCGGTTTTTAAGGGGAACGATATTTTTATAACTATCCAAATGGTTTTCGTGATAATATCGCGATATTATCGATAATATCGCGATATTTCCGAAATTATCGCGATAGATTTGGAACTGGGCACTCGGAGAAGAACGCCGGAGATGGATCTATGCGAACCCGAGCCGATTTCGTCCCAAAAACCTTGCAAAAACACGATTTTGAACCTAAATTTCACATATAAGCTTCAATGTGGAACATAAAGAGGTAAACCGAAGCTTACCTAACCGGAGAAATTCAAGAAACTCGCCAGAGTTCTTGCGTTCGCCGAGTTGCAGAGACGAGAAGGAGAGGGAGAAAGATGAGGTTGATGATGATGATAGGTGTCTTCCTGAAGCAGGTGCGATGGTGTGCGTGTGTGTATGTGGGTCTCGGACTCGGTGCAGAGAGAAAGGAGAGTTTCTAGAGAGACGGCGCCGACGAGGCTAAGGGAGAAGAGAGATCGACAGATCTCTGTGCGTGTGTGTGGGAGAAGGGAGAAGGGAGAGAAGAGAGAAGAAGGATCGAGAAAAACTGAGGAGTCTCTCTGTGGGTTGTTGTGTGTGTGCGTGTGTAATGAGAAGAGAGAAGAAGGATCTAGAGAGACTGAGGAGTCTCTCTGTGAGTACGTTGTGTGCGTGCGTGTGTTGTGTGCGTGTGTAATCTAATCAGAAATTCAACACCACATGCAACCGCATGCCCATATGCCTTTTTTTCTTTGAGAACAATTTTTTAGGAGGAAAGTGTATTTGGATTTAAGACCTTTGCTGGTAAATTTTAAATTTAAAGGTGTGAAAGGTTCTCTTTTCTTCTTGGGTACCCCTCATTGTGAAAGGGGTTATAACAATTTTCTTCAATAATAAAAAAAAACAGTAGTATCTACATTAAGGGAGTGGGGGAGTGGACTAAGCATCACAATGGACTAGTAATAATATCCTTCAAACTTGTTTTTTAACGAGAATCGAAATTAAAACCTTACAGTTACCAATGTAAAAGAACAATTATTATAATTTTTTTTAAACAAAAAAGAAGAAGAGAGAAGAAAAGATAAGCTCGCAGAGGTTGAAAGGGTAAACCCAGTAATTGTCACTGGATTCAGAACATGTGTGTGTGTGTGGTGGCGTGTATGTGTGTGTGTGGTTGGGTCACCTCAAATCAGTTAAATAAACATCCTTTAAATCCATCATGTTTGCCAGCTCGCTATATAATCAACTTGATAATGTTAAATCCATCATGCAATGCATTTCCTTCCAATTTTTTGTGATAAACTAATAGATAATTGACTAAATAAACATCCTGCAAAGTTTCAATAAAAATTTCCAAGTTTTTCTTACAATTTCCGTGGTTTCCATGTAATTTTTATCGATATCGATATTATCCCGATATTTCCATCCATATTTCCGTGTTTTCGGACTACCGATATTTCCGATATTACCGATATTTTCTTCCTTGCCTCTTTCACATCACCTGTCCACCTCATAATTACAAGTTACAACCATCAAAGCCAATGATTTTGTTTGTTTAAGTCTCCCGTCCACTACCCGTCCACCTTGGGTGGTATGTTAAAGTCTCTCTCTCTTTCTCTCTCTCGCTCTCTCTCCCCGCACCGTCTCCTCCCTCATCTTCACAGATGCGTCTTTGTTCCTCAGTAGTTTTTCACCTTCTTCTTCCCTCTGACGCTTTCTCTCTCTCTCCTCTCTTTCAGCCGCTGATCGAATACGATCTGTGAAATGCTTGCTCATTGATCTCTCAGCTCCGTCCGATCCGCGGCCTTCCAAAGATGATGATCTTTAGCACTGTAATTGCCGATCAGGTACTCGATTTCTCAGCTTCTACTGTTTTCTTCCAGATCTTGCTCGAATTCAAGCCATTGCTTCTCGGATTAGTGTAATTTTGTCACTGATTTTGGTATAAAGTGGTGATTTTTGTTGAAAGATAGTGATGATTTTGTTCCGTTTGGTTGCAGGTTTCGTTCTTGCTCGGAGTTATTCCGATTCTCCGGCGAGGTTGTGAGTGTCGAGAAACCAAAATATCGCTATATTATCGATAATATCGCGATATTTTGACGAAAACCATTTGGATACCTATTTAAATATCCATTGCACGAAAAACCGATAATATCGGCGATATTTCGCCTATATTATCGGCATTTTCTTCCATGGTAATAACTAATAAGGCCTTTCCACGTGTTGTGGACAACGCATAAGAGTTGTGCTACTAGCCCCTGTTCAAACTCGAGTTAAGTTTTATGTTTACCATGCTTGCTATGTATTATGTAATACATGATGAGAATTCTCGATATTCCAAAATACTGTCATGTCGTGTTATAAATTATTTTAAAATATAAAATATGCATTTAATTTTTTTCATTAATAAATTTTAAAATGTGACATATTAATTATGTCCTAATCATGTAATAACACTAAAAAATACACCACATAATAAACACGGGTAACATAGTGTCACAATTCTATTCAAATTATGTATACATTGTTTTTAGGAAACTTTAACGAAAAATTTCCGGAACTATTCACTTTAACGAAAAACCACATTTTTATACTAAAAAATCAATTCTGGTACTATTCATTTTACCATTTATTTGTCCTTATCGTTAAAACCCAAAGTTTTCAAGTAATTTTCATTAGTTTTTGTTTGTTTTTAGAGTAAATTGTAGCAATAGTCCCTCAACTTTAATCAAATTGAAGCAATTGTCCCTCAACTTTAATCAAATTGAAGCAATTGTCCCTCAACTAAAAATTCATTACCATTGGTCCCTCAATTTATCAGAATGTGTAGCTATAGTCATTTTCATCAATTTTATCAAAATTTTGTCAAAATAAGTTATTTTGAAATAACCATTTATATAATTAGGGTCTCTCAACTCATCAAAGTGTGTAATTATGGTCATTTTCGTCAACCACGTCAAAAAATTTGTCAAAACGAGTTATGTTGAAAGGACCATTGCTACAATTGAGTTAAAGTTAAGGGACAATTTCTCCAGTTGAATTAAAGTTGAGGGACCAATGGTAATGAATTTTTAGTTAAGGGACCATAGCTGCACGTTTTGATGAGTTGAGGGACCAATGGTAATGAATGTTTAGTTAAGTGACCATTGCTTCAATTGAGTTAAAGTTGAGGGATCATAGCTACAATTTACTCTTGTTTTTATATGATACTATCTTCACCCCACCTCTCCCCTTCTCTTATAAATACCCCTCTTGTAACCCCCACGCTACTCGAACATCACCACCGCCACAACCAAAAGAGTTCCATCCCTCCTCCGCCTCCTCCTCGCCACTTCTCACTGAACCTGTAACTGCATGGCAGTGAGCTTCTTAAGATACGAGGTATCCGACCTCTGTCTAGCCAAGCCGGCCCTGAGGTCCCTCTCTGCCTCCGCCACCGTCGCCGATGCCTTGGAATCCCTGAAGACCTCGCAGGACAACTTCATCAGCGTCTGGGACTGCAACCACTCCAAACCCAATTCACCAGACGGCGGTGGTGTAGGTGGTGGCGGCCAGCTCTTCTGCTGCATTGGCAAGGTCTGCATGGTTGATGTGATCTGCTATCTCAGCAAAGATGACAGCTTGACGTCTCCATCCGCCGCTCTCAAGGCACCTGTCTCTGAGATTTTAACCAAAACTCCTGGCCATGTTATGCACGTGGAACCTTCCTGCAGGTACAGAAAATCAAAACCCATGTCTTGAAATTTCTTACATTTCTCAATTTTTTTTGGTTTGATTTGCGTTTTTGATGAATTTGGCATCTGGGTTTTCTTGTTGTTCCAGTTTTGTTGAATTGACTGTACAAATTGGAGTTTTCTGCTGTCTTTTTCTCAAATTGCAGCCAATTTTTTGTTAAATTTGACTTATTGACAAACCCATCAACACAGTTTTCTAATTATTAAAAAAAAAATCCTAATCAAATAATTTTCTCGTCTAAGTTTTGTTTTGTACTGTAATTAGTAACCAATTTACCCAAATACTTAATCTTTTTTACTTTACTCTGTAATTTTCAGTCTGCTAGCAGCCATTGATCTCATCCTCGAGGGAGTCCAGAACTTGGTGGTCCCAATCAGAACCAGAAGCAATTCAAGAAGAAAGCAGCACCCAAAACCCATCTCTGCCGCCACCACCACTATCCACAACGGCCAAGAATTCTGCTGGCTGACACAGGAAGATGTGATGAGATTCCTCCTTAGCTCAATTGGGCTTTTCTCCCCCCTCCCAGCCATGTCCATAGACACCCTCGGCATCATCAACACCGATATCCTGGCCATCAACTACCACTCATCCGCCAGCTCCGCCCTTCAGCTCATCTCCCACTCTCTCTCCCAGCAGACTTCGGTGGCGGTGGTCGACACCGAGGGGGTCCTGATCGGTGAAATCTCACCCTTCACCCTTGCTTGCTGTGATGAGTCAGTGGCTGCCGCCATCACCACCCTCTCAGCAGGGGACCTCATGTCCTACATTGACTGTGGTGGCCCCCCTGAGCACCTGGTAAAAACTGTAATGCAGAGGCTGAAGGACAGGAAGCTCCAAGGGGTGTTGGAGCATTACACACTGAGCTCATCAAGTAGCTATGCACATGCATTGATGATGACATCATCTTCTTCCGACGAGGAGTCATCGGTGTCTCCGAACAGGAGCCTGCGGCGGACTAGGTCCAGGAGGTACACCCGGTCGAGCAGCTACTCGGCGAGAATGGTGAGGAGGGCAGAGGCCATTGTCTGCCATCCAAAGAGCTCGCTGGTGGCTGTGATGATCCAGGCAATTGCTCACAGGGTGAATTATGTGTGGGTTATTGGGGATGATTGTAGCTTGGTGGGAATTGTAACTTTTTATGGGATGTTGGAAGTTTTCAGGGAACATTTGGAAACCATGGGTTAGAGAAAGTAGGAAGGGCTTGCCTACACCCGGGCCTAACATTGTATCATTGGTCTGGGACGTCATGGTAGGATCTGAGGGGTGTAGGAGGGTCTATTTTCTAGAAATCTTGTTATTTAGGAGGAGTTTGTGAGTGTACAAGTTTTGGTTTTGATCATCAAAAGCGGTTTGGAATGAATAAAACCATGGGGGTAAAAAAACTAAGTAAAAACAAAACCGTGAGATGTGAATAGGAAGGGAATTTTGTGCTCTAAAAAATTCATGTTTGGTTCTCTAATGTTATTCGGGACTCGGAATTTGTATGATATCTAAAATCAAATGCGATCTTTTTTTTTGCAATTTAAACTACAGAAAGAGGAATTCGAACTTGAATGCAGAACAAGAACACAAGTACACTATTTTACCTAACTAAAACTTGAATGCAGAGCGAAAACACAAGCATGTTATTTTAGCCAACTAATCTGTCTTAAGAAAACACCTCAACTAAAACACAATTCCGTTGAGATGATTAATTTAACTGGTTTTTCAAAGGTTTGTCCATGGGGAGGGAAGAATTTGTCAAACTAGTAAGAAGACAGCTCATTGTTGCACTACATATTCTACAACTTCAGGGCCAATTGGCCTCATATATATTATTTATTTAGGGAAGTGTTATTGGCATTCTAAAAATCTCATTTTATACTCTTCACAAGTGTATTTTTCTTTCCAAATATAGAAAGTTTGAAGTTTAGAATGAGATTTTTGAAGTGCCAATAACAATTGCCTTTATTTATTTTCTCTATTGTATCTTTTATTTACTATTTATATATGAACATGCCAACATGAAATAAAAGCAACCATGAAATGGTCAGTTTTTATGTTGTCTTATTTATGGACCAAAACGAAATACTTTTCGATTTGGGCATAAAGGTGGTTTGGTTCTTGAAACAACCCATTAATTGTTTTTCTCGTATAAAATTTCATTGGGAAAGAAAGAAGATAATTGTATTCTGAAGAGAATCCGTCATATGGCTGATTGTAAATTATTTTAGGTCGTTGATATAATTGATATGCACAAAGAGCTATACAACTGAGAATACAGAATATTTTCGATCAAATTAATATTTGCATATAAGCAATTCGATAATAAGAGTGACCGGAATTTTCTGTACAGAACGTAAGTAGATTATAATTATGACATACTGATCTAAGTACATGTACAACAGTTCAATAAGGGTTTTTATCATAAATGATCTTTAAAATTGACTCATCCAATCAATAAGGTCTTTGAAATTGAAAATCAATTAATGTGGTCTCTGAAAATGGATGGTACAAATCAATGTCGTCCTTTCGTTTGAATTCCGTTAGAAAATCTGTTAGTATGTTGACGTGGCACATTATAGACCCCCACTTCAATATTATAATGCCACGTAGATTAGAGAAAGTTTATTTTTAATTAAAATAAATAAATGTGTTTCAAAAACTAAAAAAACAATAGATTAAAAAAAAACAATAAAACTAAAGTAATCGTCGTCCTCATCTTCGCACCCAGCTATATTCTTCTAACCAAAAAGCAGTCCTCGTAATTTTGGAAGAATAAACATCAAACCCAGGCGTCCATTTGTGAACTACAAGGTACAGAAGCTTGAAAATTGAAATCCGAGGGTGTGGGGTGGGTGCCGACGGCGTCAAATCGAGTTGGAGAGACGAACTTCTGAATGTCCATAATGGATTACAAGCTCTGGATCTGGAAAATTTCAAATGCGATCTTGATGAGTTGGATTGGAGTCCAATTGTTGGTCTTAGTTGGTTTGGTATGAGATGATTTTATAAAAAGTGGATATAAAAAAAAGCTGAGCTCAAAAATGTGTTTGGTAAATATTTAAAAACAACTTATTTTCACAGTTTTGAGTGAAAAAAAACTGAACACGTGAAGCAGAAAAAAAGAGCTTATTCTCACAGTACAGCAGAATCAATTTTTTTTTCAAAGCACATTAATACCAAACCATCCTTTATCCTTTAAGCTTGTAGATTTGATTAACAACTATTTTGAAAAGAAAAGAGGATTTGGAATTTGTTCTTACTGGAGGACCTAGGCTTATTTTGGGTCATTACCTTGTAGTTCACAAATGGAGGCCTGTGTTTGATGTTAATTCTTCCATATTTGCAAGGATTGCTGCTGTTTGGGTTGGAAGTAGATGGCTGGGTGCGAGGAGGAAGACGACCATTACTTAGTTTTTTTGTTATTGTTTTTTGAAGTATATTTCCTTTTTTTTAATTAAAATAAACTTTCCCTAATCCACATGGCATAAAGTGAGGGGCCTATACTATGACACGTCAGCACACTAACAGATTTTCTAACGAAATTCAAACAGAAGGACGACATTGATTTGTACCACCAACTTTCAGAGACCACTTTGATTGATTTCAATTTTAAAGACCATATTGATAGAGTGAGTCAATTTTAATTTGTGATGAAAACCCTTTTCAATAATTATGAATCTCCCTCAAACTTATCTGTAACCAAATTTGGTAGCGGAATTAACATGCTTATCCCCAGCCACATAATATATAGCATGCCATGCAATAGCAATGCTGATCCAAATTACAATAATATCCACACAAGTACTACTGGTCATGTCTGCTTCTCCACCGCTTTTGTTATGGCTGGTAGCTGGTACAGTAGGCAGGCTTTCACTAATATCCACTCCAATCCAGCGAGGACTAGCCAGTCAATTCACATCTTTCCATGCTGTCCAATATACTGCCATTTATTTACACTTGAATGTTGGCTCAAAATAATCATTCGAGAACTGCGAGAACTGCATGAAAATGATTTTGAAATAATTAAAAATGTTTTTAAATTATTAAAATTATTTTAATAACGTCTGACTACAAAATAATTAAAAGTTTAACTGAATTACAATGAGCAATCCACGTATGTAGTTTTATTAAAAGAATAATGCTAAGAGAAACTAAAATTTTAAAATAAATTTGCAAATTAATTGATGTACAAGCACATTAATCGACATTTAATTCAAGGGAGTTTTAACGAAAAGCCCGCGGTACTGTTCACTTTAACGAAAAACCACATTTTTACACTAAAAAGTCAAACCTGGTACTATTCATTTTACCCTTTATTTTGTCCTTATCATTAAAACTCAAAGTTTTCAAGCCCTTTTCATTAGTTTTCCTTTAATTCAATTATCTATAATTATATTATTTGTTTTATATATTCAGCTTAAAATTTTGATTTCCTTAATATTATTTTAATAAAATATTAATACCCTTGTTAAAGGGGCTGGACTATGAATAGAAGCGTTTTCTAGACACAATTCCAAATAGGTAGTTGCGTGGCTCCAGAAGAATTAAAGAAATGTTAAAAGCAGATGGATATGGATGGATGGAGGCCCTTAAACAAAGAGATTCTTATTTAAAAAAGAATAATATTAGAAAGATTAAATTTTGTAAATTAAATGATATAGAAGTTGGTAATTGGATTATTACGTAATCGTTGATAAACGTTCTCATTTTCTATTAGTGACATCACATTTGGTTTGCTAATTACAAATTTAGTATATCTAGCATTATTCTTTAAAAAAATTAGAGATTAGTTGTGGGATCCATATTACATCGAACTTTAACAATTCGAACCATCTATTTTTTAAGTTGCACCGCATATAGATCATTTATGCAAAATATTAGTCAAATTGAAAATATTTGAGACATTTATTTGAGTTCAAAGGAATTGACGAATATTTTATTCTATAAGAAACAATGAAATTTTTTTGTGATAATTAAATAGGCAAATAATTTTGTTTTGAATTGATCTTTTACAAGTATAATTTATGAATCAAGACTTACAAAATAGATAATTCAGATTGTTGAAATTCGATATAGAGTAGATCTCTCAACTAACCCCATTTTTTAAAATGAATGGGGTCCCTTCTTTTAAAAGGTATGATGGATGGATAGCAAGCCAGCAAATTCATTTTCTGTAAAGTGTAAAGTGCACTGCAATCAGCATAAAAATAAACAAACAATAAAAAGGCAAAAGAACAAATCAAGAGCTGCAGAATGTGCCATTTGAAAAAAGAGAGTAGAATTTGGGAAACCAAAGGGCATCCCAAGTCATTCACACTTTAAAGTTTAAGCACACTTCTGTTTTGATAAAGTTAAAATATGTTTAAGAAAGGTAATCTAATCTGATCCTCTTGGAGTCACATAATTAACAGTAATTAAAGAAGGGAAGGGGTGATTAGGGATTAGTGATTAGTGATTAGTGATTAGATAATACAAAGTGTCTTCATCAATAAGAGAATTACTTTTGACCATTAGATGTTCTTTACAGCCCCCTCTCTCAAAGCTCAGGGGTGCACTAGGCTAGAAAAAATGTGTCAACAAATCGTCACGTGATAAGAAATCACATGAGCGTCACATGTACTAGTAGAGAGACTTGTATAAAATGGGGGCGTCGAGTTGGAGAAATTTTTCATTGTAACTGGCATATGTGTAGTACATCATTTGTTTTTATATAAGTTGTGAGAATTTTTTCTTCTTCAAGTTATTAACTTTTTAACACACACATCCCACCATTTGTATAGTGACACGTGGTATATCATCCAGTGTTCCAGCCACACTGAAAAATCTCTCATCAAGTTGGTCGTATTTCAAACTTATCACTTGTAGTCACATATTTCAATTTGTTTACATAGCGTTGCATAATTAGTTAGAACACAACCTCTTTGACGCTCTTGTTGCATGCAAGTCCTTCTCATGGGCAGTAGAAACATAGCATAAGTTGCACTTTTGCGGTCGGAATTTAAAAAGAAGGAAACATAGCTTGTTGGCCTCCTTTGATAACATTGGAGCATAGTCTCTGAATTTTGGCCAAATTTGATATTTGTACCTAAACTAAAAATCTGTGGTGCTTTAACTTATCACAACATGGAGCAATGGTTATTTTCGGTAAATTCATTAAAAGTTTTATTCAAATTAAAAGGTAACTGCATTACGTTTGTGACAAACTCAAGAATCAATTTTTATGATTTTTTCGTTCAAATATCAAAACTCCAATTAAGCTAAAGCTCAAAATCAAGGCTCCAATAATTTCTTCCTCTTACAAACGTCCAAGTTCCAACTACTCCTTAACCTATTTACAACATTATACTGATTTTGTAGCAAGAGTAGCAAACATCACAGTGAAGGCACATTCATCATTTGAATGATGGGCTTTCATTTCACTCTGCTTCCAACGTCCCAATTCAGAAGGCAATTGATATTAAAACACCAACATACATAAATATTACAAGAGTAACTTACATAGAACTAGTTCATTGTCACGAGATATCATGTGTCGATAAACTGTTCCATGTAAGTACGTCTCTAAAAATTACATTTCAGTGGAGTTTGATGAAAGTTGGCAAGTACCAAGTAGGTAGTGTCTTATATAATAAATGTTGACATGGACTGCTAACTAAATTTGCATCCTTTCTATTTTAAAACAAAAATCCAAAAGATGTGACTATGCTTAGAAAGTCCATTCAAACAAATATTGTCACCCCTACAGGTATGATTTTGTGATTTTTTTTTATGTTACCGACAAGGCTACAAATGGACTAAGAATTATGTTACATCCATCGCTGCCGACTGCAGATCCTTGCGGACTAAGCCATAAAAATTATGCTCACATCAGCCGTGCACTGACAATATTTCACTTACTTATTGTGAACTCAACTCAACATATCAGCAGTTGTGTTAACGTTGTTAAGTTGATGCTAGGGTAATCCCGACGCTAGCGTAATTTTATCAGAAATGATAAAATGAATGAAAAAACCAAACCTGCACAGCGGGGTGGCTTTTGAGCTTGGTCAAGAGTTATGGGGTGGTCTTGTCAATCTCATCCCCGTGGCCTAATGCACCACACTAGCCTTTACCCCCGAGTATATACCAGCAATTTCCATACAGAAAGTTACAACTTTTTTTGTTAGAATTCAAATGCATGCTCAGCATAAACAATAAAACATCGAAAGTATCTTTCGTTTGGAGACTAAAAAATCCATTGGAATCAAGTGCCACGGCATGCACGTTGCCTGCAGGGACTCGAACCACACCTCATTTTCTTCTCTCTGCCGCCGAACCCTCTTTCGCTCTCCTTCAATTAAATTTAGGTCACAAGAACGTAACGACATATGAATTATATCACTTTCAAAAGTGGGTGTGGAAATCACTTTCAAATACATATTAACATGTCCGTGTTACATTCGGGTCAACTCCAGCAAGGTAGTGGTGGACAGGTCATGGGAAACCATATACAAAAGCAAGATACAATTCTATAGTTTGAAAGGCAAACAAATGTGGAAGCCTTAACGAATCAGTGATTCTCTTTCTAATTTTCTCTGGAGCTCATGGTGCCGGCCAAGTCAAAGGAAAAGAAAGCGTCTAACCGAAAAACGATCAGAAAAGGGCTCTACAACAGCATTCGGCTTTTAGCTTAGCATGCAAGTAATCCTTCTATAACGAGACTGTATGCAGCCCCGGATCCCTGGCATTTAAAAAAAAAAACCAGGGAATAAGCGTAATAGTAAAATATAGATGCTTATCGTTCATTAATGAGAGGTAAATCTTATGATAAAGAAGAGAAAGGTGAAGAAATATACAGAAGTATACACTTTAGGCGTCGACTAAGGAATTCAGAAATCAGATTCGTAATTCAGTGGTCTTATAACAAAAAACTCGTAAACTTTACTTACCGAGACTGTTCAGGTGGATCATGAGAATCAAGATTGGGTGCCAGTCTAAATTTTAAAATCCTTTGAAGGCTCGTAACTGGTTTTACTTGCTTGCTTGGAGATTGATTTGGATCCATTATGCATTTGCCTGCAAAAAGGTTTGCTTCTGATGGTCCCGTTTCTTCATGAACTGCAGGGCTAGCATCTGCAATAGGGCTTGCTTTAGTACAAGATAAGGTGCTACTGCCATTGATGCAGGCAGATACAAAAAGTAAATAAATGAAACAATACAAGTTGATAGGTGGCTTCTTTTTTACTGATTGATTGATTGAGAAACATAAAAGAAAGGTTATGACTGGCTTTTGGCTGTCATGCTCATAACCACCTTCCGCAACAATAAGACCATTTTTTTCATTTTAAGGCAAATTCTGCGCCTCATGAAAATGCATAGTGAGGTGACAGGTCTTGGGGAGAGAGGGGTTATCCAGTAACAGATTCCGGATTAACAACGGTTTCCAATGGTACATCTATAGATACCTAAATAGAATCTGGATCTTGGTGCGAGTTCATCTAGGTCAGGATTTGCCCCATATTCGTATTCAACCTGACTAAAAGTCATAGCGAGGTGCTTCGAGTTAGTAGTGCTGTACTAGTGTCGAAGCCCTACTTTCCATAGGCGAAGGGAAGTGGTATAACCTAAGTTTTCTATAATCTATATCAAAAATCAAGATCACCTTTCAATATCTATTCTAGTCCCTCACACTCTTATCAAAGCATGTACCGGTTTAAGAACCATGCAAGTCAACACTGAATACTAAAAAACCTTCAATAGACTACAACTCAAAAGGCAAAATTCATTGCCTATGATGCGCACCTCTTGATGCCAATAAACTTTAACCAATATTTCCACATTACACACCCTCAAATGAAGGTAGATCCTTGACTTGGAACAGAACTTTGAACGTCTTAGCTCAGTTGGAGAAGAATAGAATCGTAACTAAGTAGAGAAGGAACAAAGAATGAGGAAGCCCTCAATTTACTTGCAGAAAGAGAGGACCCTAATTTAAAGAGGGATCCAAACACCTTGATCTGAAAATATACGGTACAGTAAATGTATAAAGGGCAGTTTTCCAGACATAGTTTCTTACGGGTGTATTCTGAGTGTGAGAGAGAAATGTAATTTACCTTCTTCTTTGAATATAAGGCATGTTCCAATCGTTTCTTGATATTCTCCTATCTGTAGGAAAACAAGAATTAGTGAAAAGAAATCATGTCAGCCCACAACTTCAACCTCCAAGCCTTTCTAGTTACGCAGAACTTGCCCTAGTTCTTCCAAGTATAACATACCAATTACTAATAAAAGTGAATGAAACGGCATACAAGGCTCAAAAGAGAAAATCAAAGTGGGAATTACAGCAAGTACTGAATAATAAAGAAAACTACTGCGAAGTATCACTAGTTATAAACAATACAAAGTGCCAGGACAGCACCAAACCCTCAGCAAGATAAACAGTAGGAAGATCGGAGTTAAAACATTCAATTTCCACTAAAGCATTCAATGCCAATGTTTTAAAGAGTGAGGCCGATTCGAAGGTGTTTCATATGCTGCGTAAAACAACATGAGAATTTCATAGGCTTGATACTACAAACAAGCCCGAAAGAGACGAAGGTAAAACAAAATGGAAAAAGGTGCAAAGCAAACACATTCCAATTTAAGAGTCTCCATGGTAGTTTTTACACGCATACATTGTCTACATAAAAGACTCTGCTAACTAGATATCAACTAAAAGCCTAAAACCACTCTCAGGGATAATAATTTAGTCAAATTGTTCTACAAAACACACAAACTGTTCCAGGATAGCAACAAACCCTCACCACGGTAAACAGTGCAAAGATTGGAGTTAAAACATTTCATTGCCACGGAAGACGTCCAATGTTACATAAACCGGCATAACTTAAGACCAAATTCATATGCTTCATAAAACAACATGAACTAATTTCATAGCCTAAACACTCCTACCAAGTCCGAAAACAGCTAAAGGTAAAAGAAAAAGGGAAAATGTGGCATTGACCACATAGAAACATGATATCGGTTTTACAAACGGATTCGAATTTACGCAGTTTAAAAGTTAAGAATCGGCATAGAATCACAGATTACAGAACCACACGATCGAATTTGATACAGAATTTCGTATTTTCAGGCTGTTAAAAACTTAAAACTCACCAACTTGAGTTTGTCGCCTATAGTCAATACTGGATGCTCTGTGTTTAGACCCTGCAAATCAACGCATTTCGATTTTAAAAATGGCATCACACAAAAAAGAGTTTTGAATGCTGAAAATCGCGGGGCAAAATGTTATAAAACAACGAGATACTTAGATTAGAAAAAACGTACGGAAAAAGAATAGGGTGCGTTTGGTGGAATTTCAAAGTGCGAGGAAACGGAATCGAGATCGAGCAATACATATTCTTCTTCTTCTTCTTTTGACTCCATAGCATACGTCTATAATATACACACAAATACAAAAAAATAGCAATTACTTCAGGAATCATGATATAAAATTTGAGAAATCGAAGTAAAAATTGCAGAAGAAACCCTAGAGAGAGAGAGAGAGAGAGAGAGGAGGGGGGGGGGGGGGGGGATAGTGTTTACCTTGAACCAGTGGGGCAAGAGCCGACGCTTTGAGAGGTCCAGCAGCAGCAGCAGCGAGCGTGGTGAATTAGAAGAAGAAAAAGAAGAAGCCATACGCAGCGTTTGGAGATGCGATAAATTTGAAAGCCCAACACTGAACGGGCCACTTGAGAAAAGGCTACAAGTGGGCTTCTGTATACACCCACCCATAAAATGTGTAAAATTTATGTTAGTAACAATAGACAGAATAATGTTTTATATTAAATGATCAATTAGAGATTTAAATCTGAAAAATTGGGAGTTTACCTCAAAATGGGCAGTGGCCGGCCGTGGCGACTTCCGCCGGCGACTAGTGGATGACGGCAGTGTGTAGGGCGATGGGTCGTGGAGGAGGCGAAGGCCCGTGGTTGAGGGGCGTTGGTGTGGACTGGTTGCTAGCTGTTTCTTGGAAGTTTTAGAGGGGCGTATTCAATTGAGAATTTGAGATACTTTAATGGATTTATAAATCCATAGATGTTTACGGAGTTTAATTGATTTGTAAAGATTTCATATAAAATTTTGATTCAATTCCCTCGAAATCTCTTGGGAAGATGTGAGATTTGTGGATGCTTAAAATACACAAAACTTCGGGAATTGATCTAACTTGAATGTATAATTGAGCTTATGCATTTTAATGATTAAATTCATAAATATCTCGACCGCATATGAATTTAATATTATAGTGTCTTTTAGCCTCTATATTGGTGGTATCTATGGCAAAAAATGGTACCTTCATAAGAAAATTTTGTAGATCAATGAATATTTTCAATCTGGATATTTATTAGATACCATAAATTATAAGTCTATTCGCGAAAGTCTAAGTCAATGCCACGTATAATATTTGTTAAGATATATTTAGGAAACTGTTATTAGCACTCCAAAAATCTTAATTCTACACACAAGTGTATTTTTCTTTCTAATTATAGAAAGTTTGGAGTGCCAAATGAGATTTTTGGAGTGCTAATAACAATTTTCTATATTTATATACATTTTATTTTAGTTTGGAGGTCAACTTCCTTTTTTTTGGATAATTTTATTAACACCCCACAATCTTATGAATACACTCCATAATTTTATTTTTTTCAATTAAATTTTCGTTTTTACCTTGATGAATTAAGTTTTGAAGTCCAAAAAAAACCCCATCCACCCCCTTATGTCGGCTACCAACCACCAGAGTGTCTGGGCAAAAAATCCCAGCCACTCGCCATGCTATCCCAACCACCACAGTGTTTGGGCAAAACAACCCTATTTTTTTTAGCAGTGGCGTATTTGGAGAACAATAGCGCATGGATGACAGTTTTCGGGTTCACAGGGGATTGAATATGGCTTCAGTCCATTTTTTCAATCCAAATGACGTTTCTGTTATGGCTGCTAAACAAGAAGATATCGAGATTTTGATTTGAGGTCGTCATATATTTTCAAAATTAGGATTAAGTTTGTCAGCAGTTAGGTTGTTTGCTAGCGAAATAAGCCTAAATATGGGGATGGGGTGGCTTCAGAAAAATGGAGGATAAAGTGGGAATTTTAGAAGCATATTTTAGATGTGGGGTGTATTAAAAAAGATGTGGGGTGTTAATAAAACAACCCTTTTTTTCTTTCTTTATCAAGTTGGGAGTATCACTGAGTGTGACCCTGTGCAACTAATTGTTGATTCGTTTTGAATAATCAACATGATTTCTTACAATGTCTTGGGCGTATGAATAATAGAAAGAAAACGGTCATGATCCAAGCCGAATGGTACTAATTAGTAAACAACTTGTGCATGATGTTTGCTTATAACCAAGTGGCATGAAGGGACAAATGTGTATGTTTCATGCATGACTTAATTATAAGCAAATATCATGCATAAGTTGTATTACTAATTAGTACTATTCAGCTTGATTCAGACTTTTGCGAATAGACTTATAATTTATGGTATCTAATAAATATCCAGATTGAAAATATTCATCAATCTACAAAATTTTCTCATGGAGGTACCCATTTTTTTGCCACAAATACCAATATAGAGGCTAAAAGACATAATGATATTAAATTCATATGCGGTCGACATGTTTATGAATTTAATCATTAAAATGCATAAGCTCAATTATACATTCAAGTTAGATCAATTCCCGAAGTTTTGGTCAACAATAAAAACTGTTTACCTATGAGTTCACCTATAAAACGTGCAAAGACGATATATTTTTTATCCACAGTTCTATGTATCATTGTATTGTGAATTTTTGTCCGCAACTTTTGTGGCATATAGAGGCTAAAAGATACTACGATATTAAATTCATATGTGGTTGAAATATTTATCAGTTTAATCGTTAAAATGCATAAACTCAATTACACATCCAGGTTTGATCAATTCCCGAAGTTTTGCTCCACAATAAAAACTGCTTAGCTATGAGTTCGCCTATAAAACGTGCAAAGACGATATACTTTTAATGTAATGTGAATTGTTGTCCGCAACTTCTGTATCTAATAAATATCCACGGTAAAAAGTATTCATTAATCTACCAAAAGTTATCATGGACGTACCCATTTTTCTATCACAGATAGGGATATAAAGGCCATAAGTTTTCGTCTTAATAGAAAGAGGTCACCATGCTTGCGAAGTCACACAGGCCAATCAACTTGCATTGGCTCTTACATACGTTCCGTTTTTCTTTTTTCACAAAGACTTCAACGAATGTCGGACAAAGTTAAGTCAAGTGACGGTGATACTTACAACTCTACTTATTATTATTAGATGAGTTTAAATTTTGAGATCTATGGTGTATAGATACAATCTCAAAATTTAATTAAACTCAAGTTGTATTACTAATTAGTACTATTCATATTGATTCAAACTTTCGCGAATAGACTTATAATTTATGGTATCTAATAAATACCTAAATTGAAAATATTCATCAATCTACAAAATGTTCTCTTGGAGGTACACATTTTTTGCCACATATACCAATATAGAGGCTAAAGGATATTACGATATTAAATCCATATGCGGTCGAGATATTTATGAATTTATTCATTAAAATGCATAAACTCAATATACATCTAGATTAGATCATTTTCCGAAGTTTTGGTCCACAATAAAAACTACTTACCTTGACTTCACTTATTAAACGTTCAGAGGCGATTTACATTTTAGCCACAGGTCAATGTATTGTGATTTTTTGTCTGCAACTTTTGTATCAAATAAATATCCATGGTTGAAAATATTCTTTTTTTTTTTTAACAAACGATATTATCTACACTAAGGGAAGGGGGTGCGCTTAGCCTCATAATGAGTTAGCAATAATGTGGTTCAAATTTGCCTTTAGCGAGAATCGAACCTAAGTCTTGTCACTTACAAGTGAAGAGGAATACCACTAGACTATACCCAAAAATCTCATGGACGTATAGCCATTTTTCTACCACAAATAGGAATATAAAGGCTATAAGATGCAAAATCAAAATTATCTATTTTTTTATCTAAGTGAGAGTCGTGACTTAGGAGGGTCCAAGTGGGCGCCTAAACCTTTCTTAATTTTCAAATGCCTAGAGATTAATCGGGGCGGTGGCCAGTCACCTTGCGCCTAGGCGACGCAAGGCAGGGATTTTTAGAACAGTGGTTAGTATTCAGTAATAGTTTTAATATTTTCATTTCTCCAATTAGGTTAAAGTTGAGGGACCATTGCTACAATTTTTCTCATTTTGTTTTCCATAATTGCCCCTTGATTCAGCCTCACGTGTGTGGCACGTGACTCATTTTGACGAAAGTTCTAACGGAGTTGGCGAAAAGGACCATAACTGCATGTTTTGAAGAGTTAAGGGACCAATGGTTATGGAGTTTTAGTTGATGGACCATTACTCCTATTATATTAAAGTTGAGGGACCATTGCTACAATTTCCTCAAAATATAATGTGAGAGAGATTAAAAAGAATAGCCCACAAGTCCTAAGGGTCGGTTTGGGTTAGAGTGCTTATGAAAAAAAACAGCTTATTAAAAAATTTGGAACACCAAATAGAAAAGTAGATGTGGAGCAAAAAATAATCAAGAAAATTATGGAGGCGACACGTGGATTTTTGGGTGAAATAGACAAAATTACCCTTAAGGCACATCGAAATTCCCACGCGCATGCAACAGACAATAACAACTCAATCAAGGAAGAGTCAAAGGTGATCAAAATGGTATTTATTCAAATCCATCTCATCACTCTTCATCAAATCCTTATTCAAAAGGTAACTCCCAATTTTCCTATTCAATATAGGTATAATTGCCAAGTTAATTGCAAGATATTATTTCACTTAATATCTTGCAATTACACTCACAATTTGACCATATATGGCCAGCCCCTATTTTCCAAATAAGGCTGGTCACTCCCCTATAAATATCCCTATTCTCCCACTAAAATTTTAAGCCACTTTGCTACCCACAAACTCCTAAACACATTCTTCTCAAAATTCTAACTTTGACATTTGAGATTATTTGGGCAAAGCCCCCCCCAATTCATCATGAGCGCGTGAGGCTTTTGGCCTTAATCTTAGGAGTTATTATTTTGTAGGTGCATTTTCGTTAAAGGAGAAAACGCCGGAAATTTGCATCCACAGTAGAAGCAGAGTCTACTATGCTTATAAAAAAGTACTTTTTGTTTTTTCAAAGCATAGTAAACGGTCCCTCAAATGATATATGTACCTCGCATATTTTACAAAATTACAATCTTTGCCCAAAATTATTCTTGTTGTCTTATTATATCACATTCAATATCATATCATTTTTAGTCATTTAACATATTCAGAACAATTTTATATACAAGTTAACCAAACACTCATACACTTTTTTGTTGTTGTTAAAAGAGCTTTTACAAAACAAAAAAAAAACAAAAAAACAAAAAAATTTACCAAACACTTAATAATTTTTTTAAGAGCACATCAATACCAAACTAAAAAAAAAAAACAAAAAAAAAAGCGTCATGCATGACAACAACAAACCCCATATTGCGACTTGGTTGTCGCGTGCGCCACGCACAAGTCAGAAAATTAAAAGACTAGATTTTTTTTTTTTGGCGTTCAAATAAAAACAAAATTAAAGAAATAAAAATCATAATGTAGCGTCTTAAACTCGAAGTCTTCGTCTTAGTAGAAAGAGGTCACCATCCTTGCAAAGTCACACATGCCAATCAACTTGCATTGTCCCTTACGTACACTACGCTACGATCCGTTTTTCTTTTCAACAAAGACTTTGACGAGCAGTATACGGTAAAAATCATGTTGGACAAAGTCATGGTCAAGTAATGGTGATGATCACTAGTTTTTATTATTTTATTATTATTATTAGATGAGCTTAAATTTCGAAATGTGTGTAGTGGATAAACACAATCTCAAAATTTAATTAAACTCACATAACAACAATAAATAAAGGCATTATCACATCTTAGGGGTGGTGAGCAAAAATACACTCCCATTAAAATAGAACTTAATATATACATATTAAAAACAAAAAAAAATTGATGCAAAATCTCCCGACCACTAATACTATTACAAGTCATGCATGAAACATACACATTTGTTTATAAGCAAACATCATGCACAAGTTGTTTACTAATCAATACTATTCAGCTTGTATCATGACCTTTTTCTTTCTTTTATTCATATGCCCAAGACATTGTAAGAAATATGTTGATTCAAAACAAATCAACAACTAGTTGCACATGATCATAGTCAGTGATACTCCCAACTTGATAAAGAAAGAAAGAAAATAAAGGAAGTCAACTTCCAAACTAAAATAAAATGTATATAAATATAGAAAATTGTTATTAGAACTCAAAAAATCTTATTTGACACTCCAAAATTTCTATAATTAAAAAGAAAAATATACTTGTACGGAGTGTAGAATTAGATTTTTGAAGTGCTAATAACAGTTCCCGAAATACATCTTAACAAATATTGTATGTGGCATTGACTTAGACTTTCGCGATTAGACTTATAATTTATGGTATCTAATAAGTATCCATATTGAAAATATTCATCGATCTACAAAATTTTCTCATGAAGGTACCATTTTTTTGCCACAGATACTAATATAGAGGCTAAAAGATACTATGATATTAAATTCATATGCGGTCGAGATATTTATGAATTTAATCATTAAAATGCATAAGCTCAGTTATACATTCAAGTTAGACTAATTCCCAAAGCATTGGTCAACAATAAAAACCGCTTACCTATGAGTTCATCTATAAAACGTGCAAATGCGATATACTTTTTAACCACAGTTCTATGTATTGTGAATTTTTGTCCGCAACTTTTGTGGCATATAGAGGCCAAAAGATGCTACGATATTAAATCCATATGTGGTTGAAATATTTATTAGTTTAATCATTAAAATGCATAAACTCAATTACACATCCAAGTTAGATCAATGCATGTAGTTTTGCTCCACAATAAAAACTGCTTAGCTATAAGTTCGCCTATAAAACGTGCAAAGGTGATATACTTTTTAGCCACGGTTCAATGTAGTGTGAATTGTTGTCCGCAACTTTTGTATCTAATAAATATCCACGGTTAAAAATATTCATTGATCTATCAAAAGTTATCATGGACGTACCCATTTTTCTACCACATATAGGAATATAGAGGCTAGAAGATTCTCATTTAATTGAAACATACCAAACTCATTAAATACTCTAACCAGAAGCTCATTTAATTGAAAAGAAAAAGGAATCAATATGTAAACATTTAACCTGTTCGAGCTTTAATGATTCATTTTCAAGCTGAAAGGAAGAAGACAGAAACGAACTTTGGATTAGGTATGCAATTAGTTGCTCTATATATACCCAAACTTTGAGAATTCCGAATGTAAAGAAACATATATATGCTAGAGCAGCTTAATTTCTAACCCAATGGCTCATGGCTTCCTTCTCATACTTTTATTCTCTCACATCATCTCTACAAGTGTTCATGCATGCAACCAAACTGAGCGCGCCTATCTTCTGTCCTTCGCCTCCACCCTATCTTCTTGTCCTTTAAATTGGACTTCAGTTAACTGTTGTCGTTGGAATGGCATCACTTGTAATCAAGATGGTTTGGTCACCCATTTGCTCTTATCCTCCAAAGGTCTCAAAGGAGCTATTTTCCCCTCATCATCATCACTTGGAAATCTCACACACCTCATCCAATTGAATCTCTCTCACAATTCACTTTCTGGATCACTTGAAACTAAATTCTTTTTGCCTTTGACTCGTCTTGAGATCCTAGATTTGAGCTTTAATCTTCTTTCTGGAAAGCTACCATTTTCTATGCCATCCCACAATATCCAGAAGTTGGATTTGTCAAGCAATCGCTTCCATGGTGCAATTTTAGCATCATTCTTTCAACATGCTTGGAATTTAACTAGTTTCAACGTCAACAACAATTCCTTCTCAGGTTTGATCCCATCCTCTATATGTCCTCATTCGTCTCCCTTGATTAGGCTGTTGGATTTTTCCTTCAATGCATTCAGTGGCAATATTTCTCATGGACTTGGGGAGTGTTCAAAACTACAAATTTTTCGTGCTGGTTACAATGACCTCTCAGGGTTACTTCCGAAAGATATCTACAATGCCACCAAACTCGAAGAAATTGCATTCGCTTCCAATTCACTCCATGGAGCCATAAGTGAGAAAATTTTCAATCTCACCAACCTCGCAATCTTTGACCTCTCTTTTAACCAAATGAGTGGCATACTCCCTCTCCATTTTGGAAAGCTCTCCAAATTGAAACTCTTGGCTCTTGGTTTTAACCATCTCGAAGGTTCTTTGCCCCCATCGTTGATGAATTGCACGAACCTTGTAGAAATACATATGGCAGCCAACAACTTGGAAGGAGATATCTCCATGGTCAATTTCTCGAAACTTAGTCAGCTTAGTAAACTTGACCTAGTTCGAAACCACTTTACTGGCACATTTCCAACAAGCCTTTATTCATGCCACTCCCTAAAAGCCATTCGTTTGAGTAATAATAGTACAGAGGGACAAATCCAACCTGAAATTCTTTCGTTGAAATCTTTGTCATTTCTCTCACTTGGTGGCTTAACCAACATCACTGGGGCGATGAAGATATTAATGCATTGCAAAAGTCTTCAAGTACTCATCATTTCATATTCATTCAAAGGCGAGGAAATGCCAGTTGATGAAGGCATGGTTGATTTCGGTGGGTTCCAAAATCTTCGATCGTTGACCTTTTATTATTGTGAGTTCACCGGTCAAATGCCTTTATGGTTATCAAAACTCAAGAATGTAGAGATCTTGATTTTGGAAGGTTGTAGACTTACAGGGCCAATTCCTAGATCGTTGGGGACGCTTCCCAAACTCTTCTTCTTGTTCTTGGTAGACAACCAAATTTCTGGTGAATTTCCAAAAGAACTTTGTGGACTACCAAGGTTGGTACACGAACCAACCACAAATCAAGTAGAAGATTATATTGAGCTACCTATCTACACTGATACAGGCCTAACTTACCCGCAAAAATTATCCAACTGGCCACCAACAATATCCGTATCTTTCAATCACATTCATGGTAGAATACCTACTGAGATCGGCCAAATGCACCTTCTCCACAACTTGGGTCTTGCTGGCAACTACTTTTCCGGCAACATTCCAGAACAAATATCCAACCTAAAAAATCTAGAGAATTTGAGCCTCTCTATGAATCATTTGTCTGGAAACATCCCGTTGTCATTGGCAAGCCTTAATTTCTTAAAATATTTCAATGTCTCGTACAATAATCTCGAAGGACCAATCCCAACAAGCACTCAGCTCCAAAGTTTCAATGCTTCTGCGTTTGAGGGGAATTCAGAATTGTGTGGCTCTCCACTTCACAATAAGTGTCTACCAAGTAAGGGCATTGATGCAGATAACAAGAACAACCAAGGTGTGGACAATGAGCATGATTTTCCATGGTTGTATATATTCATTGCACTAGGTTTCATTGTAGGGTTTTGGGGGAGTGTGTGGTTCTTTAATTGTTAAGAAGACATGGAGATATGCGTATTTTAAATTCTTTGACAATGTACAAGATAGGCTCTATTTCATGATTTCAGTGCGTCTGACCATGATGAAAAGAAGGCTTAGAGGAGACTAAATTGTACTTTTTTTATCGGTTTTGTTTTCATACCGAAGATACCTTTTGCTTTAGGTCTATGTCCCTTCTTTTTTTTCTTCTTGTATTTTCCTTTGTAAGAAGCGTAAGGTTTATGTCCCCCTTCATTTCCTATATTTTATTTTATTTTGTTTTTCTTGTTTTATGAGGGGTAATGTTTATTTCCCTTACTAATTGTAGGGCTAGAAAAAATTCCCAAAAATTCCAAACAAAACCAAAAAAGAACAGAGCATTGAAAAGAACTAATGCCCTTTTTGTTAGGATCAGACTTCGTAATTTTAGCGAATTTGAAGACAACCACATTGAAAAGAACTAATGCCCTTCCTGTTAGGTAATTGAAAAAAAGAACAGAGCATTGAAAGGACCAGACCTCGTAATTTTAGCGAATTTGCCCTAGATGAAGACAACCACGTTGAAAAGAACTAATGCCCTTTCTGTTAGGTAATTGAAAAAAAGAACAAAGCACTGAAAGGACCAGACCTCGTAATTTTAGCGAATTTGCCCTAGATGAAGACAACCACGTTGAAAAGAACTAATGCCCTTTCTGTTAGGTAATTGAAAAAAAGAACAAAGCATTGAAAGGACCAGACCTCGTAATTTTAGCGAATTTGCCCTAGATGAAGACAACCACATTGAAAAGAACTAATGCCTTTCCTGTTAGGTAATTGAAAAACAAGAACAGAGCATTGAATTTTGGGAAAAGTATAGCTAAAATAGAGTGACGTCTAAAGATGGTTATGTACAAAAGTCAACAAAATTGAAGTGTCGTATACAGAAAATGCTAAACATGGCTTAAGTACGAAGAAATTTGAAATTGATGATACATATCCTCGATAATATTGATGAATTTGAATGCAAAGGTAAAAGTAAAAAATGGAATAGCTTGAATTGGATGACAGGAGCCCCGAAGTTTCAGTTAGAATCATCTCCAATTCTTTTGACCGTGATAATGAATGATCTGAGAAAGAATTTGTAAATTAATTTTTTTTTATAAATAAAATAAAAATCTAACATGGAAATATGTGAATAGTAAAATGTAATGTGTAAAAAGGTCACTGGACTTTGATTAAAAACTAAAATTCAACAAATTTTCTGTGATAGAAAATTCGTGACTCGCGATCTGACGAACCCACCATTGCACTATGACCCGCGAGGTTCATCTGCAACCAAACATAATTTTTTTTTTCTTTTTTTTGGATTTAAAGTTTGGTGCTTTTTTTTTTGCTGGTGGGAGAAATCTGGTGCCAAATCAGCAAGAGTTCTAGGGTTCGTGAAGGCTGTGCATAGTAAATCTGGTGCCAAGTCTTATTCTCTCTAATTTTCCCTACTCCTTTCGAATTCTATGTCTTATTTTATGTTATTCTCTATAATTTTTTGCTGTGCATAATGTACCAATCCAAAGGTGCTTTGGTATTGTATCATTCCGGATATAGATCAACGCCGCCGCTGTGAGAAACACTAGGAACCGAAAATCGCAAGGAATTTATATTTCATGAGTAAACTGTCAATTCTCCTTTAACGTTCACCTAACTTTCAATTTACCCATTAATCTTTAAAATTGGAAAATCAATGACTTAAACTAAGTTTTCCATAGATTTCATCCAAATTAACGTTCACCTAACTTTCAATTTACCCATTAATCTTTAAAATTGGAAAATCAATGACTTAAACTAAGTTTTCCATATATTTCATCCAAATTAAAGTTAACTCTTATCACGTGCACACCACATGACTCTCATTTGAGAACAAAAACGTCACTTCACTATACCACTAAACACAAAAACTATAGAATTACATAGATTTGCACAAGTCAACATTTTATAAATTTAGTATTTTCAATTATTTAAAAAAAAACGAAGTGACATAAGTACCCTCCTGTGTTGTGAACATGTTTTCATTTAATAGAAATTTGGATGGAATGAATGAAAAACTAACTGCAGGGGGAAAATTGGTAAAAAAAAATTAGTTTAAGTCTTTTTTCCAATTTAAAAGTTCAGGGGTAAATTGAAAGTTGGGTAAAAGTTCAAGGGGAGATCGGCAGTTTACCCTTTATTTAATTTTGGTGCGAAAAAAATTACGGGAGCTTCCAATCTCATATAAATTTGAATCGGATGGAATTATAAAGATTAAGGAATGCATAAAATTTTCTTCATTTTTTTGGTGTTTGGGGAATTCTATTCGCATTTACTTTACTGCCAGACAAGTTTCATGGTTTGCTAACCTGCGCAATCGAAGATGACAAACTCCTATTCTCTCTAGTTTTTTACAGAGCAATCGAAGATGCAAAACTGGTAATTGAATTTTAGGACAAGAAAAAGGAAAAGCAAAGGATTTTACACCCACTGTTCTAAATGTTACGCAGTGGAGTCATATTTTCGGCCGTAAGAATACTTTTGTTTGGAATAAAACATTGATATGTTTTACACACTCTGTGTTTTTTTTTTGGAATTGGTTGAGTAGAGATGTGCATTTTCTAGATTTATATTGTGGATGCAAATTTCCACCTTCCTCTTGGACGAAAATGCACCTGCAAAACAATTAACACCTAAGATCAAGACCAAGAGCCTCACGCGCTCACGATGAATAGGGGGCTTTGGCCGAAGAGTCTCTGATGCCAAAGTTAGAATTTGAGAGAGAAAGTGTTTAGAGAATTTTAGGAGAAGAATGAACTTAGATTTTTGAAGAAATGAGGAGCTATATATAGGGGTGTGGCCGGCCCTATTTGGAGAAAAAGGGACCGGCCACTTGTGGTAGAAATTTGGCCTTAATTACAAGATATTATGTCAAATAATATCTTGTAATTATTTTGGTAATTAATTAATTAATTTGGCAATTAATCCCAATTTAAAAAGAATAATTGGGAGTTACCTTGTGAGGAGGATTTGATGAGGAGTGATGAGAGAGTTTTAAAATAATACAATTTTGATCACCTTTGACCTCGATTGAGCCGTTATTGTCTGTTACGTGCACATGGGAATCCCGATGTGCCTTAAATGTAGTTTTGTCTTTTCACCCAACAATCCACGTGTCACCTCCATATTTTTCTTGATTATTTTTGGCTCCACAAATGCCCCCACACCGGTTAGGCTGCTCGCAGGAAAGGGCATCAGATGTACATATCATTTCTTTAGGAAACATAGGATTGTTTCCTATCTTGTCGTAGATTCCCTTTTTAATTGGAAATTAGGTTCGTCTAGGAAGGGAAATAAATTACTTCTAAAATCTATTTATGTTTACCTTAAGTAGATTATTAAATCAACTTCAGAGAGCAATTTATTCTACCCTGCAAGAGAGAGAAAGTTAGATGATATTTGTTCCCCCTCATCTAGTAATCTTCTACACTTGCCCGTGCAAAGGACCATCTTTCATTGCTTTTTTTGTCTTCTCCGTGCCTCACCGACGTAAGAAAAATTAATTTTCCTTGTTTTCTTCTTAGATAGTGGTTTCACGGGGCAGCTGTCGGGGTGGTGCGGCACGTCGGCTGGCAGGGGCCAAGAGTTGGCTTGGCATGGGCTGAGGAGGTGTTGTGGCAGAGACCACTACTTGGGTTGCTTGGCTTGGCTAAAGCCAAGGGTAGTTGTGCGGCTGGGGCCGTAGATTGAGGCATTGAGGCGCACTGCTAGACGAGCCACATAGCTCATGTCCTTTAGGTTCTTGGACCTGACGCTAGTTAGGCCGACGATTGAGATAAATGAAGAGGTCGCGGGCCTTATAGGTTGCTGAAATGCTGGGCATACAAGCCTCATGCCTACTGGTCTGAGAGAAAAAATAAGGGAAAATCCATCTTGGGTTGAGCTCCCCTGCTGAGTACTGTGAAGGGCGTTGGCTGCTTAGTCATCTTCGTTAGGAGAAATGTGGGCTGTTTATGAGAGAGAAGATAAAGAGGATAAAAGAGGATGCATTGGCTCGTCTGATCGTTGTCGTGGAGCTTGCTGCGAATGAAGGTGAAAATAAGAGATCTTCCTCGCTTACTCAAGAGAAGCCGGTTGAGAAACAATTGAAGACTTCCTCCGCTGGTCGTAAGGGTATGCCTACTGCCGAGAGACATGTGATTAACTTGACTTCTTCCAATGGGAAGAAAAATAAGGCTGCTAGATCTGGGCCTGTGACGCCTGCCATGTCAAAAATGGCTAGTACGATTGCTTATAAGATTGCTCAACATAGAGGTTCTGTCATGCCTCCAGTGTCGAAATCTGTACCAAGACGTCTGTCTAGACACGTAAATTTAGTTGCATACAAATGATGCATCACAAAGCTCCACATGACATATGACTCATCATAAATGGACAAGTCATCAATGAGATGTGGCACAAATCAAGCAAATGAAGGATAAATCTTCCCCAAAACTTGGCAAAAGGGGGAAGAAATCCTTTAAAATCAACAAGGGCCCCAAATTGCTCCCAAAACCAGAAAGAAAGCTAAAACATCTTCACAAATCAAGCAAGAATTGAAGATTGCTCACAAAATAAGCAAGAAAGCCCTATAATTCGGCCAAGCATGGGAAAGTGGCTGAAACAAGACACAAATCAAAGCTAAATCCACCCAAAGGCATGACTTTGGAAGTCTATAAATACAAGGTCCTCAGACAAGCATAAAGGTTGAAAAATTCTACATTAAGAAGAACCTCTACCAAATCTTTGAAGACTAATACATTGCCAAAGCTCTCTTCGAAGAATGCACAACCAAAGCCGAAGCTTTCTTTCGACCAAAGCCGAAGCACTTCCTTGAAGAATCAACAAGCACGAGTGCCAATTCTTTCAGGACTTTGTTGCAAGCCCAAAACTTTAAAGACGTTTGTTTCAAGATCAAGTCGCCAAGACCCTTGAATCAACGAAATCCTGCATCAACATCACCTTTTGCCGCACCTAGAGCTGAAGACCATCCACACATCATTTCAAGCTCAAAACTTGAAGCAATCCTTCAATCGTTCGTCCGAGATCAAGTCATCGCGACCCTTGGATCAATAACTTACACATCTACATCAAATTTGAAGTCTGAATCAGAGGAAAATTGTAAACAAAGATTATAACCTACAAATTCAAATCAATACAAATCTACTTTGCACAAGTGTTCTCATTTCATTTGTTACAGAATTTTCGTGTTTACAGTCTGTTGGGAGCTAAGTCCAGTTCACTTTTGGAGAGGTTTGCTACTGTGAAGAGTGATAAGGTGGGTTTTACTGCTAAAGTGACTCCAAGGCCCATTCCTCTTGCTGTTGAGACTGATTCACCTGTTGAGAAAGAGAAGACTGCTTGCGTGGGCAGTTGTGAAAAATCCACCAAGCCTGTTTCTGGGGAGGCTGCTAAGATTTGTGCACTTTTGAAACTAGATCTGCTTGAAAATATAGACGCGTGTGCCAAGCTTGTTGATGGCGTTAAAGGGGTTGTCTGCCCAAGTTCCTTTATGGAGCATACAACCCAATATAGAATTACTACTCTGCTTGCTATGATGCAAAAAACGACGATTCTGGCATCCGAGTCTATAGTCATTGACCAATAGGATACCAAGGCTGCTAATGAGATGGCAAAAACTTTGGGAGTTGAAGCTTATTCTTCTGCCGAGAAGATCAGAAAGTTGGAATATGAGCTCATCGCTTTGAAGGGGTCCAATATCTCTGCCCCCACTTCTCTGCAGCTTGAGATTGGCTGTTACATACCTCAGATTCCAGATCTTGAGGGTGTCGTTTTTGAGCTTCGCTCCGCTACTTACGCAAAGGATGAAGAGTTGATTGCTGCTTATATTCAAGTGATCCACTTCAAGAAAATCGTCGATAGGCTTGAACCCTAAGTGTTGGAATTCCAAGGTGCACTGAAGATCAACGAAAGTCTGAAGAAGGAAGTGGATGAGATGCAGTGCGTCCGTGTTGGTCTGCTCGAAGAGAATGAGCAGCTGAAGGGTGAGAAAGCTGGGCTCGAGGCTTCGCTTATTTAGAGTTATGCTGATTTCTACAAGCTGAGTTATCTCTTTGGTAGGCCGTCTGACTTTGAGTTTGATGGGAAAGACTTAAAGACCTTATATATTTCTCCGGAAGACTTGCTTGCCTTTACTTTTGAGGCTTCCATTGGTGAAGTAGTTGAAGAAGTTGGTGCCCATGCTAGGGCAGCTAAGGGTGAAGCGCTGGATGATGCTGCTGTTGAGAGTGTTAAGGCTGCTAAAGGTGTGGCGACCGAGTATTTGTGGGATGTCCAAGCTGCTGAAGAGTAGTCTTCTAGGTAACCTTTAAGATTTTCTTTGTTTTCCTTGTTGTGTTTTGCTTTGCTTGAACTATTTCGGCCTTTGTTATTTGTTTATCAATTTTGCTAGAAAATTTAATAAACTTGCTTCCTTCGTTTTTCTTCATCTTCGCTTCTTTTGTTTACGCCCAACCTTTGACTTTGAGGCCAGTGATAGGCGTGCTGCTTTTCTATAAGCAGACATGCCCGCGTAGCCTATGCAATCGTATGTGTTGGTGTAAAACTTTTGCAAAGTTGTTAGCCATTGGGTCGGCAACTGGACGCCTTACTTACAAAGGAGTCTGCGTGACCACTTGGTTGTTAACCTTGGCTTTCTTCAATCCTTTGAGCTGTGTGGCTTGCATCACAACATACTAAAGATTTTTGGGTTATGAAATTTGCTAACCTTTCGTATTAAAAGTATGTGGTTGTATGGAATTTCGTAAGCAAAGGTCTGAGAGAACTCTTTGCTTTTTATGTAACTAATTATGTGGGTTGCGTAGCAAGTATCACAACTAGGGGTGCAACTCGGGCGGGTTGGAAGGTCAACCCAATCCTAACCCAACTTTTACAATTTGGGCTCAGGTTCGGGTTGGGTTTCATTCGGGTTCATTTGGGCTCGGGTTTAATTGGGTTAGGGTTTACTTGGATTGGGTTCGGATTGCCCAACTTTTTCAAATTTAATCTTGTAACAACTTAGTTTCCAAAAATTCCTAAAAAAAATTAAGCCAAGTAGCATCAAAGCTAACTAAGTTTAATTTCATAAATCCATCTACTATAAAGCTTTAGGATTTAGAGACTACAAATATGGATTGACTAATCAAAGCCTCTTATTCCCTAAAAGCTTAAGTAATTATAAAGGGTAATTTATTAAAAAAATATTAGAAAACGCGTTGGTTTTTGGACTTGGCTCACTTGGGTATAGTATGACCATTAATTGATATGGGGTTACAATCTAGTTAGATTGGGTTTGGTTAGTCAGGTTAGGTTGGGTTGGGGATAGACGGGCAAATGATCAACCCAACTCAACCCAGTTAATGAATCAGTTGAAATTGGGTTAGGCTCGGGAGGGTTATAACTAAAAAAAACTCACTTGTTCGGGTTTAAGGTCGGATTGGACATGGGCGGGTTCGGATTAGCCCAACCTAAGTTGCACCCTAATCACAACACTTTAGGAATTAGTGTAAATCTAAATGATCATTCCGTGCTTGGCAGAGGTGAAGCTTATCGACTGCGTAACATGTCGGCAGTGGATAAAACTTCATATATGCACGCTAACTTGTTTAACCTTTCACAAAAATGTGCGGTTGTATAAGTTTAACGTAGCTTATTTCTCGAAGGGCAAGCTAGTCTTCTGGAAACTGTAGGCTACCTTAGTGCACTCAGTAGTAGCTTTAGGGTTCCAGGGCAGCCGTCCATAAGGCGTACTGCGTAATGTGCCTTATCCGTCTATAACACCCGGTTCCTCACGGATTAGGCCAAGAGACCTAAAATCCTTCAGTTAGCTAAGCCTTGAAAAAGACCATTGTGGCTACTTCTAGGAACCCCGACGCAAGCCATTATGCACATAGTTATACCAGGGCAGCCCGACTCAAATACATCTGGATATTCAGAGTGTAAAGTTTATCCTTCCGCATTGGAAAGCAAACCCATGTGGGTGTCAGAAAATTGGTTTACCCTATCGCACTGAAGAACAATTAGTTTATCATCTCACACTAGAGAGTAGACCCAGATGGGTGTCGGGGAATTGGTTTACCTTCTCGCACTGGAGAGCATGGTTGGTCCCCAGTGGGGCGCAATTCTTGAGATAAGTCCCTAAGAAGGATGCGGTCTTCTTTTGAAATGCAAGAGTGATCAGTTGTTGTAACCATGCAGCCGAGCCAAGTTGTAAATTACTTCTGAATTCCTCATTGAAAAACGAGTGAAACGAACGAAAACTTAGTTGTAAGGTAGAAATTGCATCACAACTGGATAGTCTTCGGTTTGCGAGGTGGTGCCCGTCGAGTTGCTTGAGTCTTCGGGCTTTGATATAATGGGAGGTCACGCATGGTCATTCCTTATATTGTAAGCGTTCCATCTTTTTGGGGTATTCTCTGGGGGCAGTGATAAAGGCTTTTCTTAGGACTAGATCTTCAGGCTAGAATTGCCGGATCTTGGCCTTTCTGTTATAGCTAGAGAGGAGCTGCTGTTGGTAGGCTGCGATGCGGGTGATGACATTCTCGCGTTTCTTCTCTACTAGATCTAGATTTGTGGCCATCTGTTTTCCATTCTACTCAATGATTGGCAGTAGAGTGCCAATACTTGGCACGATGACATTGGGATGAATGATTACTTATGAACCAAATGCCAAAGAGAAATGAGTCTCTCTGGTTGCTCATCGTTTGGTTGTGTGATACACCCATAAATATCCGGGAAGTTCGTCTAGTCATTTTCCCTTCTTGTCAGAGATGGATTTCTTGAGGCAATCAAGAATCGTCTTGTTGGATGCTTCAGCCTGCCCATTGCCTTGAGGATACCTAAACGTGGATATGTGCTGCTTGATGCCATATTTCTGGAAGAACTTCGCCAAATCTTTGCCTACAAATTACGGGCCGTTGTCTGTGATGATGGATTAAGGGATGCCAAATCGGCAAATGATGTTCCTCTATATGAAGCGCTCTATGTCCGTGTGAGTTATGGTTGTCATGGGCTCTGCTTCTACCTACTTGGTGAAGTAGTCAGTTGCCACGATCATCAAGCATTTACCCCAGTAGCGGGAGACATCGACCCTACCAAGTCGATTGCCCACTGCATGAACGACCAAGGACTCGTCTACATGTGTAGTTCGCTGGCAGGCAGTACTGGTACCGGCTTGTAGTGTTGGCAGCGGTCACACTTTTGTACTAACTCTTTAGAGTCTTGATGCATAATAGGTCAGTAGTAGATTGCGTTAAGAGCCTTATGTGCTAAGGATCGGCCTTTGGAGTGATTTCCACAAACCTCTTCGTGGATTGAGCTTAGAACCTTTAAGTCATCCGAAGGCGATAGGTAGTGGAGATATGGTCCAGTGTAGGATCTTTGGACAAGAATGCCGTTCTATATGTAATAATGTGCTGCCTTTATTTGGAGCTTTCTAGATTCCAATCTTTCCACGGGGAGTGTGCCATTGACCATATAGTTTATAATGGGATTTTGCTAGTTTGGAGTTGTACTAACCTGTGACACCTCAGTTGCTGGCTCCGCCTCTATGCTTGGCTTGTCTAGATACTTCACCGGAATATAGCGTTTGAGTTGGTGATCAAGAGCGAAGCTTAAGCCAGCTAGTGCGTACGAGTGAACGTTGTCTGCCCGCGGAACTTGAGTGAAGGTGTAAGTCTAAAATGCCTCAAGTTGCTTCCGTACTTTCTCTAGGTATTGCGCTATCCTCGAATGTTTTGTCATGTACTCCCAGTAGTCTGGCTAGTGATTAGCTGAGAATCATAATGAATTGCGAGCTTTTTCACCGCTAAGTATTTTGCCATTCAGAGGCCGGCTAGTAGGGCCTTGTACTCTGCTTCGTTGTTAGATGTTTTAAAGCCTAGAGTGATTGCATGCTCAAGCATCGAACCATCTAGGGTGACAAGGACCACGCCTGTTTCCAAGCCCTTGTAGTTGGAAGCATCATCGACGTACAAATGCCAGAAGTTTTCATCAAGTGCAGCATGCGTGGCTAGGGCGTGCTTGGTTGCCTCCGAGGCGTCGATGGGTCACTCTGTTGCGTCGCTAGGGTTAAGCCTGAAGACGCGGTAGGGTGTCGTGGAGTTGGGGCCATGTTACACGCAGCATGAGATGCTTAACTGCCGGTATTGTGCCACTCTATAGCTGAATTATGGAGCAAGGGTCGGCTTGGGCTGTGCAGCAGAAGGTGACGCTCAACTGCTGGTACATGTTGATTCTATGTAGAATCTTCTGGGGCGACGAGGATAAAACTTGTTTTCGAGTGTGTCATTCTAGTGTTCGTCTGCCTTTGGTGCGCCTTTTGGGCTGAGTTATTGCATTCATAAAAAAACTTTACATCTGCCAGTGGCTGCGCTTTTATCGTCGCGCGTCTGGATTAGGCAGAATAGTACGTCATGAGAATGACTGCGTGTGTCAGAAGTTATAACTTGAGCTTCCGGGTTACAACAACTGGCGCCAAAGTTAGCTTTTGAATTTCTAGTAGCTGGTTTCCGCATTGAGGAGAGCTTTTGAACGGTGGAATATCGGTAGTCGGGCCCCCAACTTTTCTCGTATAAGGGTAGAGCTTATTGCTGTTTCAGATACCGTCAAACATGTAAATAAGTCTTCCGCTGCTTCCAGTTTGGATAGTAAGCATGTGATGTCAGGTACTTTTTCAAGTCCTTGAATGTGCATTGGCGAGCCTCGTCCCAAAGTGCATGCTTTTCTGCCAGAGCGAAAGAGTCTGCCAGAGTTAGATTTTCTTTCATGGTCAATTCTCCCAATAGCGGGTGGTCTGCTGTGAGTCATTTTTGGAATACTGCTTTAGCTATCGAGTCGTTGCATCCGACTATCTTTGCCTTTTCTGTTTTGAACCTCTTCACATAGTCGCGAAGCGACTCCTTTGGGGTCTTCTTAACGTTGAACAAGTGGTCAAACTTCTTCTTGATCGAGCGATAGGATGAATATTCTTTGGTGAAAACCAAAGAAAGTTCGTTGAAACTCCAGATTGATTGTGACAGCAGGGTGTGGAACCAATCTTTCGCCTCGTCTTGTAGAATGATGGCAAATATCTTGGACATGAGAGCGTCGTTGTTCCAATAGAGGATCATTGCAATTTGGTAGTGCATTATGTGTCTCTTTGGGTCTCCATCCCCTTTGAAAGATGTGAAATGCGGCATGCTGAACTTACGTGGAGGCTCTACCTGCTCGATCTCGTCTGTGAAGGATGACCTATTTATGTTGGCCTTATCCCGTCATAGTGCCTCATCAGTGACCTTGTTGCGTTGGAAATCGTGCAATCGCTCGACCATGAGCCTCTCTATTTCTTCCTGAATTTGCCTTTGTTGAGGGTAGCGGAACTCTCGGCTGCCCTTGGTCGTGACCTACTGGTCTAGGCTGCTCTTCTATGTGTTCGACTCGTCTATGCCGTAGCTACGGTGCATGTGGTACGTTCCTAGCAGATGAGTGAATTTCTCGCAGGCTGCCAGTTAAACTTGAGCCGGATTGAGTGACTGTTTCTCTCCGTCCGTCGTGCTGCTTATTCCGATGTGAGGTGGATGATGCTCCTTGCGGGCCTTACCGCGAATAAACACTTCTCCTAGAAGATTGCTCATGTTGGTTATCAGAGTGTGGCCTCAACCGTGAGTGTATACTTGTATGTGGGCTTAAATAAGAGTGCACGCTCCTCCATGAGCTAAGACGAGAGTACACGCTATCTTGGGGGCCAAGTCGGGAATGTACACCGCAAGAACTCTCGGTTCGTGACTGGTCGAGTGGCTGCTTGCCAGAACGCTGCTGGAGAGGTTTGTCGTCTGCCTCTATCCTACTTTGGGACACCTCATCTGGGACAGGCTGCATCTTGGTATGCTGCAAGAGCTGATTCACCAAGGTCGTCTGCTGCACGAGGGCGTTTGTCAAATCTATAACTTGTCGAGGTAAGTGTTGTTCGCCATTTAGGTTAGAAGAGCTTGGACAATATGCGTCTCATTGAGTAATGGACTCTGGTTGCGAGATTTGAGTTAGGATATGTCAAATCTGTGGAGAAATAGGGTGAAAGCACCCCCGGTTCAATCGTCGATCCAGAAATCTAAAGCCGGGAAGGTTGAACCGGTCTTGGACCGGTTTAGGTTGCTTGGGACATCACGGGAGTGGGTTGGATCTTGAATTGGGCAGCGAGAGCAGGTCGGACCGCTGACGTGGGCTAGGCTACATGTGTGGGCTACCACTTTTACGGTCTGCGTGGGTGCTAGGCTTGCTTCCTCCTTGGCGCAGCTTGGGCCGGCTGTTATGCGGCGCAGGCCTGGGCCAAGCTTTGCAAAATGTCGCGGGCCTGGGCTTGGCGCTGCTCCGTGGCGTATGCCTGGGCATGCCAGGCTTCAGCTGTTGGCGTCTGGGCCTGGGCTGCTAAAGTGGCAGCAAGCTGGGCTGCCTTCAAGGTTTGCGCCTTTTAGGCCGTGGCCTGTTCAATCTGGGCTGGCTACCTTGTGACACGGGTTTAGGCATGCTGATGCGAGGTGGCCTGCTCACCAGGAGCAGTGGGCTCGCCGAGGGTTGTTGTCGTGGCTGCTACCACGGTGGTGGCCTGTGGGGGTGGTGCCATTCCACTCTTTATCGCGTTGAGCCTCGTGGATCGTCATGGTCCAAATTCTTGAACGTTGGAATTTCCGTTCGTCGTGGTTTCCGAATCTCTTGTCATTTTACTTTTCTTTTACATTTATTCAAAGAATTTTGTATAAAAAATTCTAGAAATAATAACGTACGAAAAATCTACGAATGAAAGAAAAATTAGAAACCTTGAATGCGAGAGTTTTCTACGAGTGTGTAAATCAAGACTCTCAATGAAAGCACCAATTTGTTGGACAAAAATGCACCTGCAAAACAATTAACACCTAAGATCAAGGCCAAGAGCCTCACGCGCCCACAATGAATGAGGGGGCTTTGGCCGAAGAGTCTCCAATGCCAAAGTTAGAATTTGAGAGAGAAAGTGTTTAGAGAATTTTAGGAAAAGAATGAACTTAGGTTTTTGGAGAAATGATGGGCTATATATAGGGGTGTGGCCAGCCCTATTTGGACAAATAGGGACTGCCCACTTATGGTAGAAATTTGGCCCTAATTACAAGATATTATGTCAAATAATATCTTGTAATTATTTTGGTAATTAATAAATTAATTTGGCAATTAATCCCAATTTGAAAAGAATAATTGGGAGTTACCTTGTGGGGAGGATTTGATGAGAGGGTTTTAAAAGAATACCATTTTGATCACCTTTGACCTCGATTGAGCCGTTATCGTCTGCTGCATGTGCATGAGAATCTCGGTGTGCCTTAAGGGTAATTTTGTCTTTTTACCCAAAAGTCCATATGTCGCCTCCATATTTTTCTTGATTATTTTCGGCTCCACACCTATAATTGAAAATGCATAATGGAATCAGAACCCACAGTAGGGGGCGGTCAATTTTTCTAGTATTGTCTAGCTTGAAAAGAAAAGTCCATTCACTAATACGTCATCGGGTCGTAAGCGGTCTTGCCCTGCTGCTCTCTGAATTTGTCGGGGTAAGTCTCTCCTATTTAGAAAACCACTATACAGGTCTGTACAGCCAAAGGTTACTATATTCCAAAAACCAAGGTTTTAGAAAATTTTTATTTTTGCCCAGTCACACCTTTTTCTTTTGTAGCCCTCCAGAAGTTAGTAGTTGTACCCTGGTGGAGACAAGGATCACTTGCAGTTTCTGATGTTCACTTTCAAAAATGTAGGAAGATGTTTATGTTATTTTTGTATAAATATTCTTTACATTTATGCACTTTCAACAATGCTCTAACACTGTATGCATTGTAATAAAAGTGTATCCCACATTGCGCAGTCTTAGTTTAATTTATTTTGATATGAAAAAAGAGAGTTACACTTAGTTAGGGGGTGGTTTGGTATGGGATCCCAAACCAAAAATGGGATCCATAAACCCAAACTGAAAATTTTCGGAATGGGACTTTGAAGACCAATCCCAAACCAAAATTTTGGTATTCCCCAATTTTCAAAATTGCAAATTTTCCGTGCTGGTAACAATAACCTCTCCCGAAAGATATCTACAATGCCACCAAACTCAAAGAAATTGCATTCCCTTCCGATTCACTCCATGGTGCCATAAGTGAGAAATTTTTCAACCTCACCAACCTAGCAATCCTTAACCTCTCTTTTAATCATTTGAGTGGCGTTCTCCCTCTCCATTTTGGAAAGCTTTCCAAATTGAAACACTTGGCTCTTCATTACAACCATTTTGAAGGTTCTTTGCCCCCATCGTTGATGAATTGCGCGAACCTTGTAGAAATACATATCGCAAACAACAACTTGGAAGGAGATATCTGCATGGTCAATTTCTCGAAACTTAGTCACCTCAATAAACTTGACCTATGTCAAAACCACTTTACTGTTACATTTCCAACAAGCCTTTATTCATGCCAGTTCCTAAAAGCTATTAATTTTGCTTCAAATAATCTGGGGACAAATACATCCTGAAATTCTTTCATTGAAATCTTTGTCCCTTCTCTCGCTTGGTGGCTTAACCAACATCACTGGGGCAATGAACATATTAATGCGTTGCAAAAGTCTTCAAACACTCCTGCTTTGGTATTCGTTCAAAGGTGAGGAAATGCCAACTGGTGAAGGCATGCTTGATTTCAGTGGTTTCCAAAATCTTTGAATTTTGAGTTTTATTAATTATGCGTTCACTGGTCAAATGCCTTTATGGTTATCAAAACTCAAGAATATAGAGATCTTGTGCTTGAGAGGTAGTTACAGGGTCAATTCCTAGATCCTTGGGGACTCTTCCCAAACTTTTATTCTTAAGCTTGGCAGGCAACCAAATTTCCGGTGAATTTCCAAAAGAACTTTGTGGACTCCCAAGGTTGCTACATGAACCGACCACAACTCAAGTAGACGATTATATTGACCTGCCTATGTTCTCCCCTGCAGACCTAAACTACCCGTGAAGATTGTCCCTTTTTCCACCAACAGTAGACATATCTCTCAATCACATTCATGGCAGAATACCTAGTGAGATCGGCCAAATTCACCTTGTCCACAACTTGGATCTTAGTGGCAACTACTTTTCCGGCAACATTCCAGAACAAATATCCAACCTAAAAAATCTAGAGAATTTGCATCTTTCCATGAATCATTTGTCTGGAAACTTCCCATTGTCATTGGCAAGCCTTAATTTCTTAAAATATTTCAATGTCTCGTACAATAATCTTGAAGGACCAATCCCAACAAGCACTTAGCTCCAAGGTTCAATGCTTCTGCATTTGAGGGGAATACAAAACTGAGTGGCACTCCACTTCCGAATGAGTGTCTACCAATAAGGGCATTGATGCAGATAGTAAGAACAATCAAAGTGTGGACAATGAGCATGAATTTCCATGGTTGTATATTTTCACCGCACTACGTTTCATTGTAGGATTTTGGGGAGTGTTTGGTTCTTTAATTGTTAAGAAGACATGAAGATATGCATATTTTAAATTGTTAGACAATGTACAACATAGGCTCTATGTGATGATTACAGTGCGTATGACCATGATGAAAAGAAGGCTTCAAGGAAACTAGATTGTACTTTTCATTGTACATCTTCGGTTTTCTTTTCATACCGAAGACTACAAGAATATGTATACTTCTGATGTTTTCTCTATGTAAAACTTATTACTAATGGCACTTGTAAGGGTGATTATGTCAAGGGTGAGTGCTTGGGGCGTTTATCTATGTTTTGAATATCCCTAGTCTTTTGTATGTTGAAATATTATGTCCTTCAAGACCACCAGATGGCTTAGAGAATGGGTATTGAAGCGTGATGGCATGACATAGTCATTCTCTACAAATATTTGCTCGAAAAATAAGAGTCTGAAGAGAGAATTATATAGCACAGTATGGAAGACTACATGACGTTGTGCAGAATAAGTTGTTCAATTAAATATATTAATCTGGTTAGGTTGAAGATTTTCTTATGTTTTATGATTTTTCTTCTTATGTTCATATTTTGAAAGTAGAAATATTACAATTTTGAATGTCTACTTCGAGTATGTCGAGTCATATTCTTTCTCAACATGCTTTCCTGTGTGTGGGGAAAGTTCTTCCTTAGGTTGTTGCTTTGTTGGCACTTATTTTGAACTTTAGATATTTTTGGTATAATTCAAGCTTTTAAGTTAGGTAGGACTAGCCCATGCAGCTGTGCTTGGCACGGCAGGTCGTGTAGGGTCTCTGGGTTCAACATGGGCTTGGAACGGGCCAATATGAGCTTTTTAAGTGTTACAGATATTGGATATTATTGATCAGTTTTTTTAGGTTTCTTTTAGTATTTTATAATTCATTATGAGGTAAATTTTTAGTTTTAATTGGGTTGTCTTGCCCTGATAATAAAGAAGAAACATATGACAAGTTCATCAATAATCATTTTTTGTTTTATTGAAATTTGAAATACAATTTTGATATTAATATTAAACAAATATAGAATTGCATCACTATACCGTATATTAGTATCTTACTATGGATTGGCAGGGTCTGTCCATTTACACCGCTGGGTGGTGGTAGTGGTGGCTTGCTGATGGCTTTCTTCTATAAAATGTCTGGTCTTATGCTTTGTTTATTGTATATTTATAATATTATACAATTCCAATGTAATCTAACATGATTCGATTTGCACCAGATATGGAGTGTTTCAAAGAAAAGGGTACATTTGATCGGGAGAAATACCGATGAACGATTTGACAGGGTAAATTCATCCTTTGCTTAATAACAAAAGCAAATTTCAGGTACCATTTATTTCTGTTAGACATATATTGGATATTGAAAATGTCATATAACTAGAAACACATGGCTTCTGATAACGTTTAATGGTTAACCACTTTTTCTTTTGCCCATTATGTCCTGCTTATTCAATCGTTTGCTTTTCTCCTGCAGTTTGGTTTATCGCAAATACATGCTAACTGTTAGCATTCCCAAGCCGAAGCAGTAAGATCATTTACCTATTTTAGAATGAATGATAAGATCTTTAGGGCTGAAAATTGGAGTAACTTCGTTCCTTTTGTTAAAAAGATGAGCACAAATTGGTAAAGCAGCCAAAAAAACCCAACTTACCAGTAAGTTTACTGAACTACCTAGAGGAGCAGCCTCACTGCCTTGTAATTTTTTGTCAAGGGCATGTGTAGAAGTTTGTAACTTCCTGATATGTTGACTAAAATAACTTTGTGTTCCCATGACAGGCGTTCTTGAGCTGGAAGTGTAAATTTTTGAAATGGATTTGGTTGACCATAGAAACTGAACGCTTTACTACCAAATATGGGAAGAATAATTGGGATTGCAATTTTGGTACTACTGTTCTCATTGCATTGGCAAATCCAGGTACGACATTTCAATTTTAGGAATATCGTCATATTCTCATATCCGTCACTGAGAAAATAATGTAGTCCTTCAAGTACTTAGTCTTGATTTTGGTGAGTGTGATTGCAGCATCTTTCATGTTAATCCTCTCTCCCGGCAATGCTGCAGAGCAAGCTAAAGCTAATCTCATAACGGATGATAAGCAATCCCTCCTACTCACGAAATCACCATCTTCCTCCACCCCAAGTATATCGGCATCCACAACTTCACCTGTTGCAGCATTTGGAAATAATGAATCTGCAATCCATTGCTTTAAATCCATTTCCCCAACAAACATCTCGTCTGTTGGCTTCCTTTTTGTGAATGTCTCCATGAGTACAATACCAAAACTATACACATCCCCACTTGTCGAAACGTTTCCTTCCATCCCAAACTCTGCAAAATTTGTATGTGAACTTAGTTATATATGATAAAAAGAAAATTATAAGTCCTAATAAGACCAACATATACAAAATTGAGAAAATACATCACCTGGAGCCATATATCCAACTGTGGCTAGGGTCATGGTTTCTGTCATCGAATCTCCACCACTGATAAGTCTTGCAATGCCAAAATCAGCAACATGTGCAACCATATCATCATCTAGTAGTATATTGCTTGGTTTCACATCACAATGAACGATAGGTATCGAGTAACCATGATGAAGATATTCTAGTGCCAATGCAACATCTTTCATTATGTCTAACCTCTGCAGGATAGTCATGGAGCGGTTTGGAGAATACAACCACTTTTCGAGGCTTCCATTAGGCATCAATTGAAGTATTAAGGCTTTGAAATCAAGTTGATCGCAGCAACTTATGATTTTAATAAGATTCCGGTGACGGAAATTGCTTAGCATTTCACATTCCTTATCAAAACTCTTGAATGCCCCGTCTAGCTGTAAATTGAAAACTTTGACGGCGATATCTATCCCGTCTGAAAGTGTTCCTCTGTATACTGAGCCAAAACCCCCTGTGCCTAGTAAGTTAATCTCATGAAATCCATTTGTTGCCTTTACAAGTTCTAGGCGCGAAACTCTTCTCCATAGAACTTGATGTAGCGAGGCAGTTTCTCTATCAACTTTGACATTCCTTTTCTTGGGTAGTATCAGAATCAATGCAGCGGTCGCTAGGAGTATTACTGATATGACCCATGAGATGATATATTTAGCTTTCCTCCAATTTGGCTTAACTTTTGTTCTATTTTTGCACAGTGGAACATGGAGTCGGGAAGCACCGCAGAGTGCGCCGTTTGATACAAATGAATCAGCAGAGAGGTTTCCGAAAGGCCCGCCGGTTGGAATTTCTCCTTGGAGTTTGTTGAAAGACAAATTCAGATGCTTGAGATACAAGAGTGCTTCCAATGACTTTGGGATCACTCCAGATAGATTGTTTTTGGACAAATCCAAGAATTCTAGGCTTAGCATGGTTTCAAATGAACTAGGGATAGGGCCTTCAAGTTTATTGTTTGCCAAGGAGAAATTAATCATATTCTGAAGACCTCCAAGGCTACCGGGAATGTTTCCGGAGAAATGGTTATTTGATAAATCCATATCCACCACATCTTTCAACTTTCCGATGTCTTCTGAGAGTGGTCCAGCTAGAGAATTGGATGACAAGTTTAGGTGCAATATATACTTGAGTTCCCAAACGGAAGATGGTATTTTAGAAGTTAACAAATTGGACCCTAATGATAGACTTCTTAGAGCTACTGACAAAGTACCCAAGCAGGAAGGAATAGAACCAGGGAGCTGATTACCATCCAAACGTAACTCGGCTAGGTTGTTTAGTTGACAGAGTTCATACGGGATATGTCCTCGCAGTTCGTTATCATTCAAATACAAAACTTGGAGATTTTGTAGCCTTGGTATTGGAGTTGGAGTTGCTCCGCTCAACTGATTGTTTCCCAAGTCTAATGCTATCAAGCTGCTCAAGTTGGCAATATCAACGGGAATGTTACCCCTGATGTTGGAAATGCTTAAATCAATAGCTATGAGTGACGTAGAGATGTTCCCACGAGAAGCTGGAATCGTGGTGTTTAGTGGATTATCTGACAAGTATAATCCTGTCAAATTTCTAAGATTAAACAAGCAAAAGAGAGTGCTTGCTGCTTGTGGAGTAGAAGCATCAATCGTCAAATTATTCGAGTACGAGTTAAGGTACTCAAGGTTTTTCAAGGAACAGAGTGTGATAGGAAGAAACCCGGTAAATGAGTTTATACTCATGTCTAGCTCCCTGAGCTTGGAAGCATTGGAGAGGTTAGGGAGTAGTCCGGCCACGAGGTTAGTTTTGGCTACAAGAAGGATTTCTAGGTTTGGAACGTTAAGACCTATGTTTGCTGGGAGGCCACCTGATAGCTGATTAGAAGAAAGCGATATTACTCTTATCGCGGAGTTATTGAAGAGTTTGAATGGGATGACGCCATTGAGATTATTAACCCCTAGTGACAAAATCTCTAACTGTGGAAGATCGCTAATCTCATCTGGTATTGTACCTGTCACAATTTCAGCACGTTTGTATTAACTTTGTAACTTCAGTTTAACTAAAAACTAAAAACAAAATGATTGTAAAAGCCCCCAAATTAATTACCTTCTAAATTATTTTCTTCAAGACCAATCGTGGTTAAGTAGGTCAAATTGCCAAGACTTTTGGGTATGCTTCCACGGAAATTGTTATCTGCTAACTTGATATCACGAAGCTCTTTGCATTGCCACAGTTTGGAGGGAATCAAACCGTCAAACTGGTTTTGAGCCAAATTAATTTCTCGAATACTCGAAAGATGATCACATATATTGTCCGGAAGACTGCCACTCATGTGGTTCCCGAATAGAGTGAAATTAGTCAAAGAAGATATGTTGAGGACATGCACAAAAGCAGAGCCTTTTAGGGCATTGTTCTGCACAAATAACACCTCCAGCTGACCTAAACTGCCTATCTCGTTCGGAAGTTCTATAAAATCAATCCGTGTATATTGTTAAAATCATGTATACATATATAGGAGCAGCTTCTTAGTGGGAATCCAGTTGTACCGTAGCAAAAGTGGGATACATTCTAAGGACCATGGACTCACTATATAGGACCTCTTTTTTGCTCTAGAGTACGAGGTTCTTACATGGTAAATATACGATCCTACGATAGTCCTCTCATCTCATTTTTTGCTGAAGTTGAACAGGATCCCAGCTAAGAAGGGGCTTGTATATATATGTATGTATGTATGTAACATAGCCTAAGTCATACAGTATACCTTCGAACTTGTTGTCGTCAAGGTATATGCTCTCCACCATTGTTAAGTTGCCTATTTCTCTGGGTATGCTACCTGTTAAATATGTGCATGCATTCCAACAAAAAAGAAGGGAAAAAAAAAAGACGATTGTTATACATCTTATATATAGATGTTAAAATGAAACAAAGACGTTAAAATGTAATCATGAAGCAAGCAACATTAATTTATATTCCTAGGTGGTTGGTAATGGTGGTACGTACGTACCTGATAGTTGGTTCCTGCTCAGATTAATGATTTCGAGTGCAGATAAGTTGAAGATAGCAGCGGGTATGAAACCAGAGAAGCCATTACGGGCCAATCTGAAGGTTTGAAGTTTAGGGAAGGACCCAAACCACGAAGGAATGGTTCCCATAAAGTTGTTGTTTTGAAAGTTAATCGCCTTCAACCTGTGCAAACGAGACAGTTCTTGGGGTAGGGGACCATGAAAACTATTATTCTTAAGGCCCAACTCAACGAGAAATGAGAGGTTGCCTAGATGCGGAGGAATAACCCTGGCAAGGCCCATGCACGAGAGATTTAAGGTCGTGACTCTGTGGTGGCGAGCACCGCAGGTAACGCCAACCCAGTTGCAAATGTCGGAATTGGAGGCAGAGGACCAGTTGGTGGTCAAGATGTTTTGAGGGTCAGTAGTGATGTGAGCTTTGAGAGCAAGAAGCGCATACTGATCTGTGCTGAAATTGGTATAAGCTATTGCTAATGCACCTGCAGTAAAGTAATTAGCCATAATCATCATATAAATATAACACAAGTAGTGTATCATCGACAACATTCTCGACAGTGGGAAACGACTTCTCTCCATACACAGTATATATATACTATTCTTAATTGTAGTAGTTTTCGTCTTTCGGTTTTAATTCGATGGAAAACTTGAACTCATTACATTCACATAAATAGGGAAACAAGATGGTGTTACCAAGACTTGTGCACGACTTAGGGCTGGTTTGGTATTGTTGTGCTTTGAAAAAAAACTGCTGTGAGAATAAGCGGTTGTGCTGTGAGAATAAGCAGCTGTGAAATAAATCAGCAGAGTGTTTGGTAAACTTTTTTGTAAAAGTGCTTTTGGAAAAAAAAGCAGTCTGATAGTGGGTCTTTTCATTAAAGGAGCACTGTAGCTCCGTGTGCTTTGAAAAAAAGCCAGTTTTCCAAAGCTGCAAATAGCAGCTTCAGCTTTTTCCTTTGATTTCAGCTTATTCTCACAGCAGCTTCCAAAATAAGCCCTTTTTTTTCAGTTTACCAAACACCTAAAACCCTCACAGTTTTTTTTCATGGGTGCTTTTTTTTTAAGCACCTCAATCTCAAACCACCCCTTAGGCTTGCCCGGCTTCTACGTCGAGACTTGCATTGCCCGGCTTCTACTTCGAAGTGAGGAGACTTAGACTTTGAACGAAGAGCGAACATCATGATGACAAAACATCATCATTGAAATTTAACAATATTGGTAATTTGTGCTGCACAGCTGGAGATGCCCAAATGTGGAATTGTAGTGGAATTGTAGTCTTCAGTTCACACTCGATCAAAACAAACAATATAGAATTGTGATCTCTACAATGCATTAAAAAAAGTATGTTAAATTTCTTGCTTTCTTGATAATTAAGGATCCGTTTGATAACTATTTTGTTTTAGTTTTCATTTTTCAGAGCTTATTTTTTTGAAAACTGAAAATTTGTTTTGTAACTACTTTTAATTTTTTTTTAAATGAATATTGAAAAATAAAGGCTAAACATTGAAAACTCAAGAAAGTAGTTACCAAAGAAGTTTACAAGTTTTAATTTTAATAAAAAGTGAAAAAATGAAAAATGAAAATGAAAATGAAATGGATATCAAATGGCGTGTAATTAAATTGTCACTGAAATTCATTGTCTCAAATCAATGTGAATCTTCCATTATAATATTTTTCCATTCCAGTCAAGCTCAGCACGAACAACGAACCAGAAAGGTACAAGCTTGAAGCTTGAATCCCAATTTATTCATTTACTTGTTCGTCTTCTTCTTCTTCTTCTTCTTTTATTCTTTTTTATTTTTAAGTTTTTAATTATATAAAACTAAAAATTGTTTTCTATTATCTAAATATTTTTAAATTCACATAGTAATGTTTAATGAATCAGGATCCTCTCCTGAGCTTATGAGGCTGAGCCTCTTGAGCAAAGCACACAGACCGTTGATTTTTTATTCAACGGCTACAAACAAGGGGCTCCTCTAAAAGTTATAATAATTGTAGCCGTTAGATAAAAAATCAATGGGTCGTGTGCTTTGCTCAAGAGGCTCAGCCTCCTAAGCTCAGGAGAGAATCCTGATCCATATTTAATTAGATTTGTGGGATCCAGTTATTTGCCACATCAACATATAACAGATTTTTTAACGGAATTGTGACGAAATGACCACATTGATTTGAGACACCCAATTTCAGGTACTACATTGATCGATTTTCAATTTCAGGGATCATCTTGGTGGGATAGGTCAATTTCAGGGATTATTTATGATAAAAACCCTTAGTATAAACATGTAGCCACTAGCACTATGGTCTAATGACATTCCTTTCCACTTATAGGCAAGAAGGCTTAAGTTCGACTCACTTGATAACAAATCAAGACATGAATATTCTGAAATCCATGAAAATCAACCATGTCATCATCAGTTGGCATCGCCTCAGCGTCAAATCGTTAAGGATAAGTGTCTAAAGACTTTGCATTGCATTAATATCTTCATTGCCCCTATAACATTGGTCAATCGTATACGAACAAGCGAGATGAAGGACAAGGATTTCAATGAAAGAATATGAGGTTGTATTTGTCCTCCTAGATAAGGATTACCACCCAACCGAATTGCTTTCAGGGACCTGCATTAGTAGAGGCTTATCGGCAAGGTACCAGTGAAGTTATTCCCATATAGGTCTAGTTTACTAAGGTGTCTGAGTTTGGAGAAATTAGGCTTGGTGAGATCTCCTTCCAAGTAGTTGAATCGAAAATGTAGTTCTATGAGGTTTGTGCAATTCATCAAAGATGGGAGAAAATTACCTTGTAAGCTGTTGAAATCAAGATTCATGAATTTCAACTTGGAGAGTTTCCCGAAATTGAGAGGGATTACACCACTCAGATGATTAAAGTAGAAGGCAAGGATTGTGAGGTGGGTGAGGTTGGCAATTCTTTCATCAATGGCTCTATTTAGTGAATTGAGAGGTAATGCAAGTTCCTCAAGGTTGGTAGCTTTATAGATATCATTTGGAAGTGATCCTAACAAATTATTGTGACCGGCACGAAGAATCTGAAGTTTTGAACACCCCCCGAGCCCTGAGAAATGTTGCCACTAAATTCATTAGAGGAAAAATCTAATACTCTTATGGAAGGATGGGAGGAGACCATTGGAGACAAATAGATGATGGGATATGCCCAGAGAAGGTGTTGTTGCTGACATTGAAACTAGTCAAATTCCAAGCTTGTTGGAAGAAAGAAGATGGTAATGCACCCTGGAAGTGATTGCTTGAGAATTCTACTGTCTAAATATTTTTTGGTGGTAGTGAAAACGGTATCTCTTCGGAAAGAAGGTTATAACTCAAATCAAGGATCTCGAGGCGTTTCAAGGACAAGAAGAATTTCGTTTCAAGTGTTCCATAAAGTGAATTGTGTGAAAGGTTCAAGTGGGTGAGATGTGTGAGATTTCCAAGTAATGAGACAAACATACCTTCTTTGAGCCTTTTGGAGGACAAGATCAAATGGGTGAACCAACCTTCATAATTGCAAGTGATGCCGCTCCAATGACAACAATCAACAAAACTACTCCAATTTACGGGAGGAGAAGATAGAATGCGGGCTAAGGCCATGAGAGAGGTGCGTTCATCTTGGTTGCATGCATGAATATTTGTTGTAGATATAATGCAATAGAATAAGAAACGAAGGGGGAAGCCATAAGCCATTTTTTTAACTTGGATATTGCTTACAATAACATATCTGCATATATATATATAGTGGCAAACTGCCAAACTGAGAAAATTGGATGCGTCAAAGAGATAGAGATCCAATGGGAAAACTTCACTCCACTTTGAGGTAGTGCTCCGTCCACATTGATTTGCAATGGGAAAACCAATGAAGAGTTAGCACTAAATGGTTGTTCATAATTGCAGCATACTTTTCCACTCCAAAATTTGACTTTATATGCAATTTTACCAAACTTCATGAATCATTGCATATAACACTCAAACTATGCTCCTAGTGGCAAATATTCGCCATCAAATATTTCTAAACGAAAAAATTTCGTCGGGCCAAATAAGGTTTCGTCGCCTAATGTTTTGCTCGATGAAAATTCCTCGGGCAAAATTAGTAGGGCAAAGCTCGTCCCTCAAAAGCTTACCCGAGGAATTCAATATTCCATCGGGCAAATACTGAAAGAAAATACTTGATACACTAATCAAGATCTTGGTCACATGACAAGAGTGAAACGTATCGAGACACGAAGGGAGCGAAATGCAGATATGCTAGGATATATTCAACAAGTATCATTCTATTATCATGAGATCGACCTACTTCAGTAGGAAGTCTGACTAATTAGTACGTAATTGGACGGAATGTATTACCTCGCTGACATTTTTACCTTAATATATTTTAGCTTCTTAGAGGAAAATTGCAACTTCCTAGTGAAATAAAGGAATTGATAGCAAGAGACTATCCAGGGTGCATCAATGTAAGAATTGAAGCATACATGTTTTGAGCTTGGGTCATGCCACAAGTTATCTTAGGCATCTTCCAAAGGCAAGCCTAATAGGTGTGTAAGAGTTTTTCATAAGGTGAGTGAGTAAGAACAATCAATCACTTAAGGATGGATATGTGGACATACAAGTGAATGGACTGACATTGGTATTGGACTTAGTGATAGTGATTTTTCCACTTGTAAAACAAGGGTTAAACCATAGAAAATTCTTGCAAGAGAACAAGTGTTTGTAGTATAGAATGGCTCAAGCAAGGTCGATCTCCTCAGGGACTGATATAAACAATTTACGAGTTTTTGTGTATTTAACTTATTTAACTCTAAGAACTACACTAATTTGATGAAACTAAATACTACTGGATGTGACTTAAACAAATATCTAAAATGGGAACTTGCTTATAGGAATAGTGATTCAACTAAACAAAACAAGTAAATGAGGAAATTCAAGATAAAATAAATGATTGAAGAAAAATAGATTGACAATATGCTAGAGTTCAACCTTTACCAACAACACTTCTACGTAGCTCTTCCAATTGCTTAAATAATTGAAAACACACATGCTTTGAAGGTTGGATTTTCCTTGTGTATGTTTTACTTGTGACATTCAAGCTAAAACGCATACCACTACATGCAACTTATCCATGACATTTGGATTAAATATAAACATGAGTGATTCATTAATCTTGGTGAAAATCCTCTTGTTAAACCATGTAATCCCTAAGAGCATGATATTTACCTTAGGAGAGTACAATCCTCAATCACAAGAAGCACAACCAATTTTAACGCGACATTCGTTCAAAATTGCATCCGATAACTTTTCTAAGCATCCTAATGGTGATCAAGCATCAAGGTACATAGATAGTTTAATTTAGTGATTGAAAATATCAAAGCAAGCATGTAACAACACTTAAGCAATTGAAAAATAAATCTACGTATTCATGTTGCGGCTCATGGCCTCACTCTAGCAAAATAAATTAGTTACACATAATTATTTGAATACATAAGAAATTATCCATGAAGAATCAAAGAAAGAGACAACCCTTTTTTACAAGGAGGTTATCGCCTGATGATCTCCGATCCTCCTTCCATGTGTTGTTGCGGCTCCCTTATTTTTCTGCTATGTTGCTCTTCTCTGCTCCTGACTTCCTCCCCTCTGCCTTCTTTTTCTTCCAACTCCCTGTCCGTGTTCTCCTTGCCTTTAACCAAAAGGCAGCTCTTTTCCAAGTCACTAAAGCCACAAGTGGAAGACAAGCCTCACTTCCAATTCTTTTGTTTGTTTTTATTATTACCTTTTCTCCTTTTTGCTTGAAATTGATCCTAAAGCAAATTTAACTGCACACTAACACAAGGTAAGGTAAAATGCAATCATTTTAACACAAAAACATTACAAAGACTTTAGAAATGGATGGTATAATTGCATGAAATATATGAGTGATCAAATACCCCAAAACTTACATTTTTGCTAGTCCTCTAGCAAAACAACACACAAAACAAAACCACTCAACTAAGACTAGATTCAACAACTTAGTAGCCAACTTCTCAAATTCGATTTCAGAGATAAGTGCTAATCATGAAACAAACAACCAAGAACTAAGCAAGAGCTCAAAACATCATCCAATAGTTAACCAAATTTCCTTCAAACAAAACGTTGAAATGCCATGTGTGAGCTAGCCATGTCAATGCAATTCCAAGCTCCTTTAAATCATCATATGCAAACATGTGAGCTTCTCATAAGACATACGCTCATTCACTCATAAGTTTTGGTTAATGTGTTTCACTCAAGTGATCTCATTGTACATGCCGCCATATGCTTGCTTGTCCACCTAACTCGCTATCAATATTTAAGTAATACCTTGGATCAATAGGACTTTATTACGGTTTTAATGGGGCTAAAGGTGATAGGCTAATGAAAGAAAGGATATGGAAATAAAAAATTTTGAGAAAGTACACTTTGGTAGTTTTCCAACACCTCAATATCACACCACCTCAAATTGAAAGCAAAAATATAAAACCTCGAGCACCTGTTACTCCCCAAATTTAACTTCAAAAGGAAATTTATACTCTGCAGACACATTTTCAACAAATCAACACTCTCCAATTTTCATATATTTCGTTTTTTTTTTCTTTTTTTTTTTTTTTTTTTCAATTGAAAGAAACAAATCTGCAAAGCTATGCATAAATCTGCAAAACCTACATCACCCATCAAATTCACATTTCATTGTAATACACATGCTCCATCCATCTTTCTACATAAATGAAACTCCCAAGAGCACAACCCATGTAATACTTTCTCAAAACAATAAGGAATCGATTTTTGTGTATGGGCTCAACTCCAATATTGGAGTAAGGTAAAGAGATGTGGCTAACAAAGAAATGGCTTAGTTAAAGGCTCAACGGGCTACTATGGATAAACATAGCATATAAGGTAGGCATGAAAGGCTCAAACGATCCAAAGATGGCCTATATCACTTCCAAGTTATTACATGAATTGATTAATGAATCGAGTAGTATAAAGCAAGTTCTAGAGATACATGTACAGTGAGATCATACGCACAAGAAGGAATGAGATTGATGCATAATGGTTCAATCATGTATAGGCTCAAAAACTCACAAGGTTTACATAATCTCACATGATTCACATATGAAACGCTAAATCATGCTCAAGTTTCACATTGACAAGACTAGGCACATTTATTTTTCAAGTTGATTTCTGGAAATCACAATTAACACAAAGACAACGAAAAGAACTTAGACTTCTTGAAAGTAAGAAGGAAATTAAGATCAAATCTCATCATTGAATTGAGAAGTAGCTACAAACAACAATAAAAATGCAAAAACTTTTTTTTTTTTTTTTTTAATTTAATAAATAATTTTTTTGGTTTTTTTTTTTTTTTTTTTTTTGAAAGAGAAATAAACTAACGAAATATATTTCCACCCCCAAACTTAATTATAGCATTGTCCCCAATGATAATGAAGGGAATTTTGAACAAAAAGACATAAAAATGGAAGGAAAGAAATACAAAATGAAATCAATACACATAAAGAAAAGGAAAGAACACACCAATTTGTGTAGGCGAGGAGAGCAGTAGTAAAGATGCATTTTTGTTCCATGGTAGAATTCCAAATCATCCCCAAACTTGTTTCAACACGTCCCATTATGCATAACCAATGTGTGAGTAACCTGTGGGATTAAGAAACTTTGCAAGAAGTTGTGGTATAGATTGCAAAATCATTACCTGCATAAAGGAACAAAAGGTAGGACTTAAACACACAAACCAGAAAACAAGAAAAAAACAGAACAAGAACATTTAAAATTATTCAAACTAAAAATGAAAGATAGAAAACTTGGGTTGCCTCCCAAAAAGCGCTTTAGTTAATGTCTAGAGCTAGACATCCTGTTGGCAATTTGATTCAAATAACAGGTTCCTTGGAATCCTTAGCAAGATCATATGGAGACTCCTTGTATAACTTCAAGCGATGTCCATTAACTTTGAAGACAAAACCAGTTTGCATATTTTGGATATTCACAGCCCCATGAAGATGGACCTGTACAACACGATATGGACCATTCCAACGTGATTTGAGCTTTCCTGGGAATAGTTTCAGTCTCGAATTAAAAACAAAACCTTCTGACCCGGTTGAAACTCTTTACGAAGGATGTGAGCATCATGAAATTTCTTGGTCTTATCCTTGTAAATCTTTGCATTCTCATAAGCATCATTCCTTATTTCTTCCAATTCATTCAACTGCAGCTTCCGCTTTTTTCCCGCTGCTTGGTAGTCAAAATTGAGGTGCTTAATAGCCCAATATGCCTTGTGCTCAAGTTCCATAGGCAGATGGCAAGTTTTCCCATACACCAAACGAAAAGGAGACATCCCAATTGGTGTCTTATAAGCTGTCCGATATGCCCACAAAGCATCAGTAAGCTTTAAACTCCAATCCTTTCGAGATGAATTGACAGTTTTCTCAAGAATCCTCTTGAGCTCCCGATTAGATACTTCAACTTGTCCAGATGTCTGTGGATGGTATGGGGTCGCTATGCGATGGTGAATATGATACTTGGCACAAAGGGCAGCCATGGTGCGGTTTAAGAAATGCGTACCTTTGTCACTGATGATAGCACGAGGTACTCCAAATCGGGGAAAAATAGTATTCTGCAAGAAACCTAACACCACAGAACTTTTGCATGTTGGAGAAGCTATTGCCTCCACCCACTTTGAGACATAATCAACAGCCACCAAGATGTAGAGATTGCCATGTGAAGAAGGGAAAGGTCCCATGAAGTCTATACCCCAAACATCAAATAGTTCAATCACCAAAATACTTTGTTGGGGTAACTCATTTCTCTGAGAAAGATTTCCAACTCTTTGACACTTATCACAAGCCTGGCAGCATAGGTATGCATCTTTGAATAAAGATGGCCAAAAGAAACCACTCTGTAAGATCTTGGCCGCTGTCCTTCTTGGTCCAAAATGACCACCACATGTATAGTGGTGAGCAAACTTCAAAATGCTTTCTTGTTCTTCTAAGGGGACACACCGACGAATGATTTGATCTTGGCAATGCTTGAAAAGGTATGGCTCATCCCAAAGGTAGTGTTTTACAGTGGAGAGGAACTTCTTCCTTTGTTGGTAACTGAACTCTGATGGTATTTCTCCAGATGCCAAATAATTTGCGATGTCAGCATACCATGGTACTTGATGAGTAACTGCTAGAAGTTGCTCGTCTGGAAAGCTCTCTTGCAGGGGCAATGAATCTGCCTCATCAGTGCTTGCATTTACTAATCTTGAGAGATGATCCGCCACAACATTCTCACGTCCCTTTTTATCTAGGATCTCCAAATCAAACTCTTGCAAGAGAATGACCCATCGAATCAATCGTGGTTTGAGCAGAATGATCAGAATACACAATGACTTTAGCACCAATTAAGTACGATCGAAACTTTTCAAGAGCAAATACCACTGCAAGTAATTCTTTTTCCGTAGTGGCATAATTCAGCTGAGCATCATTCAAAGTGCGGCTGGCATAATATATAACATGGGGGAGCTTGTCACGTCGCTGACCAAGGACAGCACCCACAGCGTAATCGGAAGCATCGCACATAAGCTCAAAAGGAAGGGTCCAATCTGGAGCTGTTATAATTGGGGCTGATGTGAGAAGATCCTTTAATTTGTTGAAAGCATCATGACAATCTGCATTAAAATCAAAACAAGCATCTTTAGCAAGTAAATTACAAAGAGGACGACTAATTTTGGAAAAATCCTTTATGAATCTTCAATAAAAACCAGCATGTCCCAAGAAAGATCTCACATTCTTCACAGAAGTTGGTGGTGGTAATTTAGCGATCACCTCAATCTTTGCCTTGTCGACCTCTATTCCTTTGCTTGAAATTAGATGTCCTAGCACAATGCCATGCTTAACCATAAAATGACATTTCTCCCAATTTAACACAAGAATAGTCTCCCTGCATCTTTCCAAAACCAAAGACAAGTTATCCAAACATATATCGAAAGAATTACCAAAAACAGAGAAGTCATCCATAAAAACCTCAACAATATTTTCAACCATTCCAGAAAAAATACTCATCATGATCGTTGGAAAGTGGCAGGGGCATTGCACAATCCAAATGGCATTCGTCTGTATGCAAAAGTACCAAAAGAGCATGTAAACGTTGTCTTCTCTTGATCCTCAGGGGCAATTGGAATTTGGTTGTACCCTGAATAACCATCTAATAAGCAATAGAAAGAATGACCAGCTAGTCTCTCGAGCATCTGATTAATGAATGGCAGCGGAAAATGATCATTTCTAGTGCTGTCATTGGGCTTTCTATAGTCAACACACATTCGCCATCCGGTGGTCATCCTTGTAGGCACAAGCTCGTTGTTATCATTCTTCACCACAGTAATACCAGTTTTCTTTGGAACCACCTGAGTCGGGCTTACCCATTTGCTATCCGAGATTGGATAAATAATACCTGCATCAAGCAACTTCATCACCTCAACTCTTACAACTTCCTTCATGATCGGATTTAGACGTCTTTGAGCTTCAACAGTTGGTTTAGTCCCAGCCTTCATAAAAATCCTATGCATGCACAAAGCTGGACTAATGCCCTTTATGTCAGCAAGTGTCCACCCCAGAGCATCTTGATACTTGCGAAGAACTCTTAGTAATTTGTCTTCCTCCGTGTCATTAAGATCAGCAGCAATAATAACAGGTAAGGTCTCATTCAACCCTAGTTGAGCATACTTGAGGTGGCTCGGCAGTAGCTTGAGCTCTAACTTCGGAGCTTGCTCACTTGAAGGAAGAATGGGCTGCTTAGGCACTCCAAGGCTTTCAAAAACATGTCGCCACTTTGGATTATGAATTGGTGCACTATCCAATGCAGCAATGACGTCCACCACATTTTCTTCCATAAATAAAGTAGCATCATGGTTGATGAGGCAAGTTAACAGCTCATCGTTAGATGATCGTGAGGCAAAGTTTGCATGCACAATCCCATCCAAAACATCAACACGAAAACACTCTTCAGGTTCGAAAGGACGCTTGACAGCTTCAAAGAGTTTGAATACAACTGACTCTCCTTGCACTCTTAAGGTTAAAGTACCTGCTTCCACATCAATAAGTGTCCGGGCGGTGGCCATGAACGGTCGGCCTAAAATGAGAGGTACTTCCTTGTCTTCCTCCATGTCAAGTACAATGAAATCAGCTGGGAGATAGAATTTATCCACTTTAATAATCACATCTTCCAGAATACCCAAAGGATAGGTCACGGACCTATCTGCCAATTGAAGACTCACAGATGTGGGCTTGAGTTCTCCTTCACCTAATTTTTGAAAAACAGAATAAGGCATAATGTTAACACTTGCTCCTAAATCAATCAATACTTTATGAAAATCAAGACTACCAATAGTACAAGAGATAGTGAAACTCCCCGGATCTTTCTTCTTGGGTGGTAGCTTATGTAAGAGGACAACACTGCATTGCTCAGTTAAAATCACCTTCTCGTATTCCAAGAACTTTTTCTTTTTAGAACATAGCTCCTTCAGAAATTTGGCATATGATGGGATCTGTTTAATAACATCTAATAGAGGCAAATTAATTTGAACCTTAGCCAACGTCTTCATGAATTCAATGCATTGTTGATCCTTGGAACGTTGTTGCTGTCGTTGTGGAAATGGCAAAGGTGGCTTGTATGGTGGCTTGTCAGAAGGTGCAAATAAACTACCAAGGCATTTTTCCTTGTTTGCATCAAAGTTTGGTCGAGATTGCACTTTGTCACTTGCACTAGGATCTGGAATACCTGCTGCAGAAATAGCCTCTGACCGAGACTTTGCAACTAACGGTGCACTTTCAATAAGCTCTTATTCTTCCACTTCGGCTTCATGGTGCACCACTTCTCTGTTGTCATAGCTCTTGCCACTTCTTAATGTCCGTATTACCTTGCAATGCTCCATCCCTCTTAGATTTTGCTCAGATTGGCTCGGGAACTTTCCTTTCTCTCTTTCATTGAACATGGTAGCAAGCTGTCCAACTTGTGTCTCCAAATTCCCCACTGATGCCGTGAGATTCTGAATGCTAGTTTGTGTGGATTGGACAAAATTGTTGGTGCTGTTAGAGAGAGCGGACATATGTTGAGCTAGCTGTGACATTTGGTCTTCAAGAGATGGTTTCTTAGTCTCACTAGTTGATTGGTAAGACTGTTGGTATTGACGTGGTTGTTGGTTGCCACCCCAACTGAGATTGGGATGGTTCTTCCACCCAGGATTATATGTATTGGAATAAGGGTCACTTCTGGGTCTAATGAAATTATTCACCATGTTCACATGCTCTTGCACAAGCTCAGGGTAGCTATCCTTGTTGGGGCATTGAGTGATGTCATGAGTTGTCTCACTACAAATGATGCAAGCTTCTTGGGCATTGGGCATGGAAGAGACCTGCAGTAAGGCAGCAAACTTGGCATTAAAATTCTTCTCCATTTTAGCAATTTGAGCAGAAACATTAGGAGAACTCTGAGAAATCTCAAAAACTCCCCTCTTTTGTGTTTGTTCTTCTGTCCATTGTTGGGATTCAGAAGCCATCATATCAAACAACTCAAATGCTTCCCTTGCAGATTTCGACATTAAAGACCCTCCAGCAGATGCATTCACTTGACTCTTGGTGGTGGCATTGAGACCATCATAAAATATGTTCATTTGAAGGTTAGAATCAAACCCAGCATGAGGACATTTTGTGTACATCTCATTATACCGTTCCCAAGCTTCATGGAAAGACTCGTTTGGCTTTTGAGCGAAAGCCAATATCTCTTTCTTGAGTGCAAGAGTCTTGGAAGAAGGAAAAAACTTATTGAGAAATTTTTCTTGCAGTTTTGTCCATGTTGTAATGTTATTGGCAGGCAGAGAATGCAGCCACGCCTTGGCTTTGTCCTTCAAAGAGAACGGGAACAAGCGTAACTTGATAGCTTCAGAAGAGAAACCTCTGATTATGGTGTTGTCACATGCCTCAATAAAATCAGCCAAATGCATGTTGGGATCACTGTTTGGCAACCCATGAAAGGATGGAAATATGTTGAGGATGTGAGGTTTGATTTCAAAGGTTGTCCCATCTTCCACATCTGGATATATAATGCACCTTGGCACTGCATTGATTCTCGCTGCCAATGAATTCCTTAAAGGTTGACCTGCTGCAGGTAAGGCAAGGGCCATGTGTGCAACTAGTGCCAAAGGTTGGAAAATAGATGCGCTGCTCTCAGGATCACGGAACAAATCCTCAAGAAAAGTATCACAAAGGTTGGAATCTTGTGCTAAATATTTTTCTCTAGCTAACTTCCTTGCACTTCTCTCTGGTTCAGGGTCGTAAGGAATAAGCACTTGATTCTTGGACCTTGTTCCAATCACCATAAACTACACCTGAACAAACAACAGAAATATTAAGCCACAATAAAAATAAAAGTAAAAATAAAATAAAACTTAACAGAAACTAACTAAACAACAAAAAGGAAAAGAAAGGAAGTAAACCTAGATGAATCAAAAACACAGTTTATGCAAATTGGCAACCACTAGTTAGTTAAACAAAGATAAAAATCTCACACCACACATCCACTGCACTTAATCAAAGATCGAAACTCAACTAAATTAATTGCTGTTTTTTTTTTTTGATAATTTAATGATTAATAAAAATAAGACATAAACATAAGCATAAGAAAAATAAACACAAAAGCTCGGGAACTGTTGGCACAGTCCCTGACAACGGCGCCAATTTCTTGATAGTGATTTTTCCACTTGTAAAACAAGGGTTAAACCATAGAAAATTCTTGCAAGAGAACAAGTGTTTGTAGTATAGAATGGCTCAAGCAAGGTCGATCTCCTCAGGGACTGATATAAACAATTTATGAGTTTTTGTGTATTTAACTTATTTAACTCTAAGAACTACACTAATTTGATGAAACTAAACACTACTGGATGTGACTTAAACAAATATCTAAAATGGGAATTTGCTTATAGGAATAGTGATTCAACTAAACAAAACAAGTAAATGAGGAAATTCAATATAAAATAAATGATTGAAGAAAAATAGATTGACAATATGCTAGAGTTCAACCTTTACCAACAACACTCCTACGTAGCTCTTCCAATTGCTTAAATAATTGAAAACACACATGCTTTGAAGGTTGGATTTTCCTTGTGTATGTTTTACTTGTGACATTCAAGCTAAAACGCATACCACTACATGCAACTTATCCATGGCATTTGGATTAAATATAAACATGAGTGATTCATTAATCTTGGTGAAAATCCTCTTGTTAAACCATGTAATCCCTAAGAGCATGATATTTACCTTAGGAGAGTACAATCCTCAATCACAAGAAGCACAACCAATTTTAACGTGACATTCGTTCAAAATTGCATCCGATAACTTTTCTAAGCATCCTAATGGTGATCAAGCATCAAGGTACATAGATAGTTTAATTTAGTGATTGAAAATATCAAAGCAAGCATGTAACAACACTTAAGCAATTGAAAAATAAATCTACGTATTCATGTTGCGGCTCATGGCCTCACTCTAGCAAAATAAATTAGTTACACATAATTATTTGAATACATAAGAAATTATCCATGAAGAATCAAAGAAAGAGACAACCCTTTTTTACAAGGAGGTTATCGCCTGATGCTCTCCGATCCTCCTTCCATGTGTTGCTGCGGCTCCCTTATTTTTCTGCTATGTTGCTCTTCTCTGCTCCTGACTTCCTCCCCTCTGCCTTCTTTTTCTTCCAACTCCCTGTCCGTGTTCTCCTTGCCTTAAACCAAAAGGCAGCTCTTTTCCAAGTCACTAAAGCCACAAGTGGAAGACAAGCCTCACTTCCAATTCTTTTGTTTGTTTTTATTATTACATTTTCTCCTTTTTGCTTGAAATTGATCCTAAAGCAAATTTAACTGCACACTAACACAAGGTAAGGTAAAATGCAATCATTTTAACACAAAAACATCACAAAGACTTTAGAAATGGATGGTATAATTGCATGAAATATATGAGTGATCACTTAGTAATGTTTAAACCGGTATTGATCATAATGGAGGGAAAACCAAAGAACTCAATTTCGAAATAAGATGCAGTTACAACGTCTTGGACGCGGATAGAAACTGCTACCATGGTAGGAGAAGCAATTAGAATCCTATAATTAAAGACATGTCTCGGCCTCTCTTCTCGGTTTTACTTGTTCATAAAGCTTGTCCTATTGAGAGCAGAACTATGTCGAAACTTAGAGAAGAGAAGGTCAGACTGTCCAGACATTTGTCATGCCTACATATGCAGATACAAACTAATATCATTCTGGGTAATTTCTTATTATATGTTCTGACTAGTAGAGTTTGGTTTAATGGCTTTATTGTTTTTAATAATGCTCAATTATGGTTATGCATATTATGCTTTCATGTGGTATCAGAGCCGGTCAATAATAGCCTTAAACTTATTTACATATCAAAATTGTATTGTTTGAATTTTGTTGCATTTGTTTTCAATAATTTCTATGTTTTGGTTTATACAATGTGTTGCGAAACCAGATCTAGAAAGGAAATATAGTGTATAGCCTGAAAATGAAAAAAATGATTTTTTAAGAGTTGGCTCATTTTCCTTTTCTTAGTTTATACACAGTGTAGTTTATACACATAAACAAGTAGATTTGTTTCCAAAGGAATCACTTACGAAAATCAGAGTGTAGTTTATACACATAAACAAGTAGATCTGTTTCCAAAGAAATTTGTCTATTGGGTTAGTTATAAACTAATGTATAGTGAGTATCATTTGCTTTAAGGTTATATTAGTATTGAGAATGTGATTTGAGATTATACATGAACTTTGCCTTATTGATGATTATGTTTACTATGGTGGTCAAGTACTTGTGAGACAAATGTGTGTCGTATGGGTGTGGTACTCTTGAACTCCATATTGCTCAGTAGGCCTACTAATCCAATTATCCATAATATGTTACTAGCAATACCTATAATAGGTACTTTGGATTTTATACATGCGTTATTGATTGAGTTTTTTGTCTTCGCTTGAAAATTCCGAATAAATATGAACGACATTCATGTCCATATGTGAAGGGATTTAATGGTTTTAATGATAGAAAGTTATGCTTATTTTTGCATGGTTAAAGAAGTTTGGCCATCGTAAAGTTAAAGATTGCTTGGTTTGGCCAAATGGTTCGGATAGGAAATAATCGTGGATCTCTACTGCAGAATACTTTTCGTCTAGCCAAAAAATGTGATGCCCGTCCCATTTAAGATTTGTTTTTTGACTACTTATAAAATCTCAAAAATTATGAAATTTTGTGAAATAGCATATTTATATGTCTACTTCACATTTGTAAATTTTCATGACGTTTAAGAATTGGATCTTAAACAAAATTGCAAACTAAGGACGGCTTGCTGTTTTTGTGACTTCAAATTAGTGATTTTTTTCTTTCTAAAATATTGTTTTCACTAATTTATACACCGTAGGTACCAATTCTTAGAAGTATTTATTTATTTCACTGTGTAACTATTTACTATACAATTTCTCATAGTCAATTGAGTTTTAGGTGACATTGATTAAACTAAACGTGGATGGAAATAAGTATTGGTTTATTTTGTTCAAATCAATGATTTTGTTTGGCCATCAATTTTGCTTATGGTAATTATTGTGTTTCAAGATAAATTGGTAAGTGGCATAAGTATACCAATTAATCATGTTTTGATAAGTGGCATAAGTATATTAATCATTTTGGACACAAATGATTTTCTTTGTGGTTTCATGTCTTAGGCACAAGTGCATAGACTTTTTGTTTTTTTTTTTTACTGCAAAAATATATGTATGACTATATGTTAGTAACATGTGCTTTTGCATAATTCTATGTTGCCATAAATAGTGAGAGTTTGCCCATGTGGGAGAATTAATATATGTTGTGGACTTCACACTCATTAAATTTTTTTAGGCTTGGGGATTTTTGATTTCCTTGTGAGCAATAAGCTGAACAACATGTTGATCATCAATAATTTGGTATGGAAATACTTCTTGCTGGTTCAAAATTTCTTAGTGTTGAGGAGCTTGTAAACCATTTTGACTTGTTAGTATACTTGATTAACTTGATGACTAATAGAGAAGCATTCTGGTAACTCGTCATTAAATATGTTGTGGCTTCATACTCATTAAATGTTATTGGTGAATGTTGTCGGTAAATATGTTGTGGGCTTCATACTTATTTCAGTTGTAGAGATAAAACTTATGTTAGTTTGTTTTTGTTTTATCTATGGTTTATATGTTATTGATGAATGAGTATAGTGAAACATGAAATTAACTAGAAACTTGACTGGTCAGTACATTTGGTTGATCTGATGATTGAGAAGAACATCTAGAGGCAGATATATTCTTCAATACTGGGAGAACATCTTTAATGTGTGACCTTGTGTTTTATGTTTTGATTAAGTAAACCGAATATAATTCATTTTTGTCCATACAGGATTCCAGAATTATATGCCTTTTGTTACATTCAGAAAACAATCAGTTAAAGTTTTATGAATTTTCAGTTGCATGAATCATTTCTCTATAGTTGTCTCTCATAGAGATAAAGTCAGAAAATCAGTGAACTTTGTTGACCTACCAAATTCTTTTGTTGTAAATCCCATAACTAATGCTTTATCACTGGAAGTATTTAAAATGAATTTGTTTCATTTTAAAACGGCATGTTTCGAGTATAGGACTGCGGCCTTTTGTTGATTGGACTTGAATGTGGGAGCAAGGTACTGTGGTTTTATTTCATTCAAGTTTATGGTCTGAATATTCAATTGTTGTTTCGATTCAATCTCATATTATTCACTTGTAGACAAAACAAGGTGAAGTTTCTGATAAGTTGTTTCACTAATGATGTTGATCTTTGCAAAGTAATGATATGAAGTATGTCGTTTAACTTCATGGGACCAAAAGACATGTGGGAGCAATAATGATACTGTTGAGCTTCCTTCTTAAACCCTCCATTTTGCAACTTTATAATTGATGAGATTGGTTTTGTGATTTTAGAGTACGAATGAAAATAGCTTGCATCATGTGTGCTAAAGTTTGAACTAATGAATCATTATAGTTAGATGAAAATTTGTGTATTTCTAATGTCAACCAATGATCACCTTTACTTGTATGGAACATATTAGTGATTAGCTTGATCATACTCATGTGGGAGAATGTAAGAGTTTTCCATAAGGTGAGTGAGAGGAAGAACAATCTATCACTTAAGGATGGATATGTGGACATATAAGTGAATAGACTGACATTGGTATTGTACTTAGTAATGTTTGAACCGGTATTGAATATTATGGAGGGAAAACCAAAGAACTCAATTTCGAAATAAGAGGCAGTTACAACCTCTTGGAAGTGGATAGAAACTGCTACCATGATAGGAGGAGCAATTAGAATCCTATGATTAAAGACATGTCTTGGCCTCTCGTCTCGGTTTTACCTGTTCATAAAGCTTCAAAAATATAGCCCACCGCAATTGGGCTAATTTCACTTGTTAGTCCGGTCCATCACACACGTTACTTTCAAATCCCAGGGTTTTGCACAAAACAAAACCTCGCCCATTTTCCCTCACTTTCACGGCAACCAAACAGACCCGCCACCGCAAAGATGGTGAAGAAGACGGAGAGGAAAGCGAACGTCTCCGGCAAGCCAAAGCACTCTCTTGACGCAAACCGTTCCGATGCCAAGGCCAAGAACAAGGACGCGCGCACCGGCGCCACCGTCCGCCGCCTCAAGATGTACAACACCAGGCCCAAAGCGTAACAGCAAGGGAAAGGTCTTGAGGAACGAGTTCCAGTCCAAGGAGCTTCCTAACACTCGTATCCAGCCTGATCGCCGCTGGGTCGGTATGTACATACACATGAATACACCGTAATTACACCGTATACGTGTGCGTATGTATTGGAATATGTCCATTTTGTAGGCTAGATAAGGACTTAATGTAAAAGATTAAAATTTTGCAGCAATTAAATGAATTTTGTCCGTTTCGCTTGTAATTGATTATCGAAAAAGCTGGTGAATTTGCTTTGTTTATGAACAGTTTTGATTGTTTATTGAATCTTTAGAGAATAATCGGGTTTCAACTCAGCAGGAGCTTGACATTTTCCGCGAGGAGCAGTAGGACGGTTTCGAGTAACTACAATGTTATTTTAAGGGGGGAAGCATTTGCCATTGTCCCTCTTGAATGACCATCAGAAGGTATGCTGCTTTTGTAAACTCTAGAATTTTATCTGTTTATCGCTATCAGAAGGCATGCAGCTTGCTGCTTTTATTCATTTATTTTTTTGCTGCTTTTATTCATTTATTTTTAGGAAAATGATTTTTTGGCTTTCAATATTATGAAATAACTATTTTTGGATCGGTGAAATGCTATGGTGTATCCCGCAGATGTTTAATTTGTGGATTTTAGTTTGGATATCTTGATCAATTTTATGGGTGTGAGTAGAATTACTTTTTACTTATATCTCGACCAGTGGCGGAGCCAGAATTCTGAATGAGGAGGGGCATTTCACAAATATATATATATATATGTATATATATATATATATATATATATATATATGAGTGTGTGTAAAAAGTTGAATTCATAACATGTTCACATATGCAATTTGTGTAATCCTCACAAAACTGAAAAAAAATCTCTTAAATTCAATACTAAGAAGAAAAAAATGTAAAAACCCAGACAACCAAGTAAGAGGTAGGTTGTGGAAGGCTAAAGAAAATACAAAGAAGTAGAAAAAGAAGGAAAAGGGGGAGAGGTCTGCAAATAAAGAAGGTGGGTTGCTTTAGAAAATTATAGGGTGTATATTACTGTTAGGTGAGAGAATCGAACCAGAAGTGGGATTGCTTTTTCCATTTAAAATTGCACATCTCTTTTAAAACTCCCCTGCCAAACTTATCGTTTCATTAGACAGCCGAAAAGATTTAAAATCAAAACAGCTTAACGACGTCGTTTGCTTCATCTTCTTCCATGAGGTTCACACCTCAGATGAAGTCAGGATGGGCCGGGGACTACCCTAGTCCCTTGGTGGCTCCGCCCCTGATCTCGACTGATTGTGTTTTGTTTAATTTCTTTTTTGTGCGCACCTTGACATGTTTGCTCAAGGTTAAATATGATCTGTTAAGTCAGTTGTGTTTTAGATATTTCTTCCCTTTGACTTGTTTTTAAGTCGTAATCATTTTATGGGTGCAATGGTACCCATATGCTCAGGATTTTGATTCAATCAATGGAGGATTTTTAGTTGCATTTTTCCTAAATTGGCATTCCTTACTTCATTAAAAAGAGACGAAGAAGATAGCATGTATTTATTTTTTGGCTGATGGCATAGTTAGTTGTTGTATTCTGCCCTATATTCATGATTTAACCTCTGAAGCAAACCAGAGTTCATCTTCTAGAGAGAGAGACATTTTCTGATGTATTTGGACGTAAGACAAAGAGGAAACGCCCAAAGCTCCTTGCAGTAGATTATGAGTCTTTAGCCAAGAAGGCTGATGGTTCTCAGGGTAATTATTTCTTTCTTTAGATTTTATATGCTATTGACCAGTTGTAATAACCATTTCGTTCTATTGCTTGATTATTTGGTTAGTATTTTTGTTTACGCTTTAGTCTGGAGCATTTGCAAGTAAAAAATGCTAGTTAATGTTATGCATTTTCTTTGTGTCTGGTATGGTATGTGTTAGTATTAAAATTTTGGTCGTTTTCGTATTTCCACTTTTAAATTGTTCTGCATCTAATCTTGTGCACAACTCTGTAGATGTGTTTCAGGAGAAGTACGCTGATGATAGTGTTGTAGAAGGTAGTGAAGCGGATGGATTTAGGGACCTGGTTCAGCATACAATGTTTGAGAAGGGCCAAAGTAAACGTATTTGGGGTGAGCTCTACAAAGTGATAGACTCTTCTGATGTGGTTGTCCAGGTTGGTATTTCTCTTTTTCATTGATTTGGAGAGTAAAACTATTTTCATACGTGTATTTATGCTGACAAAGTTAATTTCAGTTCTTGGATATTAGTTGAATTCATATTATTCATTACATGTATCGTCAACAGTGTAACATGGTAAACAGGGGTTACTTAATGCTATGCTTTTTTGTTAGGTTAGGACAATGTTTTACATCAGGGTAATTTCTGCATTAAATGTGTCACCTGGCTTGACGTCTATTGGTTGTCCTTGTGTTCCTTTATGTAGAGTTGATAATTATTGATTATTAAAACCAGGTTATTTTTAGTCTATTGCTAGTAGTAGTTTAATGTTTGTCCACTTCAACATGATATATTTAGCCAATGAAATGTGATCACCTCCAACCTTGCCTTTTTCTTCCTCATTTCAGGTTTTGGATGCAAGGGATCCACAAGGTACAAGATGCCACCACTTAGAGAAGCATTTGAAAGAGCATTGCACACATAAACACTTAATTCTTTTGTTAAACAAGGTTGGTTGTGTTTTGGGGTCCTCTAGAATTGAAGGTGCTTACTTTTAATTTTATTTAACAATATCATTACTTTGATTCTTCAGTGTGATTTGGTTCCTTCATGGGTGCTTAGCAGTTGGTTGAATGTATTAAAGGCTGAATTTCCAACCATTGCATTTCATGCTAGCGTCAATAAATCATTTGGCAAGGTACCTTCTGCTAACCTTTATGCCCTTATGTAATGTTTTTGTTACATGAAAGCACTGGTGAAAGAATTTTTTTTAAGAAGTTATGATCCCTTTTGGACTTCCATAACTCAAGTTGTAGATTTCTATAACTACAAGTTTACTTGTTCACTTTATGTGTTCCTACGTTTTCTTGCTTGTTTCCTTTATATATTCTACTACTTGCTTTCTGTGCAATCTGCTGATTTTTATTTTTTATTTTTTTACTTAGGGAACTCTTCTATCAGTTTTGAGACAATTTGCCCGTTTGAAAAGTGAAGCAAGCCATTTCTGTGGGATTTGTTGGGTATCCCAACGTTGGAAAGTCATCTGTTATCAACACATTACGAACTAAAAATGTAACATCTTCAACACCATTGCTTGGTGATTCTGGTTTTTGCGTGCATTTCCTTTAATTTATTGTATACATGTGTGGTAATTTGCTAAGGCACAAAAATAAGTGATTTGGTTTTGCCTCTATTTGCAATGTCGCTGCATTAAACTGAATCTCGTTATTCTTCTCAAAATCAAAAAATTATATTCCTACCGTGATTGAGAGGACCTCACTTTATATTCTGGTGGTTTGCTTTCTGTTGTGGCATACTGGTTATGAGACACTGTAGCCTGATGCATTTTTCTCAATAAATAAAAATTATTGTAGTCTGATGAACTCCGGTCTTAGTTTGAGTAGTTAAGTTGCCACCCATTGTTGTCAGAGGCAAGGTTCCATTAGATTAGATAATTGTTGTTTTTAAAATTTTGGGGTGCAATATCACACAAATAGCATACCAGTACCAATTTCCCTGTGCCTGTCTAGCATGATCTTGTTTCTGTACTTGCATACGCATGATCCATAGGATGCACTCTTAGATGATACTGATAGCTGTAAATCATATAACAAGCTTCTTAATTGTGGTTTTTCTTTCTAGCTAGTCTGTTACTGAATGACTGACAATGTGTTCATTGCTCCATAGGTTTGTAAAGTTGCTCCTATCCCAGGGGAGACTAAAGTGTGGCAGTATATAACACTCACAAAGAGGATTTTCTTGATTGATTGCCCTGGAGTTGTCTATCAAAGCTGTGACTCTGAAACAGATATCGTACTGAATAGCGTGGTATGTTTTTTCTGTTTTTCCTTTTGTAGCTCCTAACAGTGAATTTAGCTGTCCTGGAATGGGGGCCATTTAGTCCCATAATTCCAATTGGATTTTTGGTATTGTTTCTGATTGATCTTTTAAGTATCAACTGTAAAATATTTTGGGTATATTGTGTTTTGGGTATATTTATTTGCTACCAATGTTGTGAGTGTTGTCTATAAATTGCTTATTGTTTGTGAATTTTGCTTCTGGTTTATAGATAAGTAGTGATAGGTGTAGTCCCTTTAAACAACAACAGTAATATCATTGTATGCCTATACTTTTACCAACTGCCTGCTGTTCATAGTATCTCTGATGCCTGTTTATTGACGAAATTTTTTATTAAATAATATACAAAAATATTATATAGGGTTTTGTTGTTAGCACTCCAAAATAGTTATAATCCCCTCCTCCCTTAGTGATTTTAACAAGGGAGTGCAGAACAACTTTTTTGGTGCGTCAATAACATCTTCCTTTATATTTAGAGCATTTGTCTCTGAAGCCTAACCACATCAGTGAATTCCTCTCTATACATGTACATATGCATATACATAGAATGCCACTTGCTGCATGCAATGTCATATTCTGCACCTTCCTGCTGTCCGTGCCTTATCTTTGTCCAAGTTCGGTTTTGGATTGGTTCAATTGTAAAATCTCTCTGCTGCACCTGTTTAAACCCCTTAACATTTTTGTTTTCTTATTCTCTGCGGTCTGGGAGCCTGCGCTTGCTGTTTGCCTGAAATTGTAATATTCTATATGCACATCTAATGGTAAATAATTTGGGTCATTTTCCTAGGTACGTGTCACAAATTTGCAGGATGCTACAGAACACATAGGAGAAGTTTTGAAACGAGTTAAGAAGATCCACCTGAAAAGAGCATATAAGATAGAGAACTGGTATGCTGCTTTGTCTTTGTGTTGGATTTTGATGTTTATCCTGGTACTGAGTGACATGTAACTGTATCTTAATGGTTTTATTTATCAGGGAAGATGATAATGACTTTTTATGTCAGCTATGCAAATTGTCAGGCAAACTTTTGAAGGTAACTTGCAACTTAATAATGCTTTCTAACAATCCAACTAGTCATAACATTGTTGCCCACGGTTCCAGTAAATGTTTGGGAGATTTCGTTACTCAGACTTGGTCATTTGATATTTACCAAATTATTTACATTTTACATGCATACATATATGTACATGCAGACACAAATATACATGTTACTTTTTATATATAGGAACATGTCTTTTGCATCTTATTTAACTTTTGCCTGAATGTGCGACTTAAATTCAGTCTGCGATACAAATCTAGCAACAGAACACTATATGTAGATGTATATTAAGGATGTATAGGGGGCAGTTTAGAAGGTGATATGTTAGTTTTGAAGATCCTAAAGTGTGTTATTATCCCTTTAGGAATTTGTCTTTTGCCAATGTTGGTCCCTCAGCTTTGTGAAGCTGTGGTTTTGAGCATAGGACCCAATGGAACAGGGCCAAATCCAGCAGGGAAATTGCATTCTTCAAAGATTCAAGCAAAAGAATTGCATTGTCTCGACATAATTGGTGTTTTGTTATGCATCCCTTTTATTCCTCCCTTAGGCTTGTTGAACATCATTTACATCTTATGATTGACCATTATCAGATAACAAATTATTCTGTCCATAATTCGATGGGTCGCAACTTCTACAAATGTTAACTGTTTCTTGTACCTACATTCTTTTTTCCTATGTTTTTTCATACTCGTAAAAAAAAAGAAAAAAAGAAAAGGATCTGGTAACGTGTCTACTAAGTTTTTTGGCCTGTGTGCTTCTAGGGTGGTGAACCCGACTTGATGACTGCAGCAAAGATGGTCCTCCATGACTGGCAGAGGGGTAAAATACCATTTTTTGTGCCGCCACCAAAAAGAGAATCACCAACGGGGGAGGCTGATATTGATCACAATAAAGATGACAGTGTGGAAGATAACAATCAGGCTGCAGCATAACGAGCCATTGGAGATATTATTGCATCTCAGAAGGTGAGCACTATCCCCGTGCAAGGGGATCTTTTCAGTGAAGAAGAGTTAAAGGGCAATGAGAGACCTGAACAGCTTCCAGCCACTGAAGGATCTGCAAGGTCTCCAGGGTCGGATGAAGAAGTATCTGAGCACTGTGACTCTGAGGATGACCGGGAAGAACAGTCGGGGGATTCTGAAGACATCTGAGCGTCCAACACATATTTGTGTAAGGGAAGGTTTTTTTTGTAGTCCGTAAATGTTATGTTAGCATGTGCGTTTTCTTTTTGGACGAACTTCATCTCGAAGCAAGTACGAGCAACTTTTTTTTCTTTTTTTTTCTTGTTGGTTCTTTTCAATTGTAAAATCGTTTGATAAGTGGTATAAAATTTCATGTTTGTTTTGTGTTTGTTCACCTCTGAAATCATTATGTTTTTTGACCATGTAAGATTAGGGCTTGTTTGGTATTGTGACTCCAGAAAGCACTTGTGCTCGTAGGCACTTTTAAGCTTTTTAAGTGTTTAGTGGTGGTAATTTTTCTTCAGTGTCAGTGTCTAAAAGAATGGTACGGTGTTCTTTGTTAACCCTAGAGCCTGTTTGGTGTCATTATTGAAACTAATTTTGTTTATGAAACCCAAGAGTTTTAACTAATTTAGTAACTTAAATTAGTTTCAAATTGAGTACCAAACGACCCTTAATAATCTCGACACAATTTCAAGTTGAGTACCAAACGACTTTTAATAGTCCCGACACAGCGAAGCGAAAGCGATTTTCAATCAATCTATTATTGGTCACTCTCCCATGTAGGGCTCGTGCAAGACCATATATCCAAGGCTGAAACACATGGTGTGTTGCGACCAAAACCGCCATAATAGGTACTTGTCATTGTAATGGTAGGCTCCCTTTGGGGTTGCAATTGGGAAATTCCGATTCTTATTTATTTTTGGTATCAATGGGGAATGATGGTTTCAATTTAGGACATGTTCTAAAACTTTAGGAAGAGCAGTACGAACTTGACTAATCGGTCGGCGGTGAGGATGCGGGCCATTGGTGGCGGCCGTCGTCTTTAAGGAATAGATAAATCTCTCGCCAAATCTTCCTCCCTACCAATGCGGAGGCTGATGGGAAGAAAGAAACTTCATGGAAGCCACGAAATTTAAAGTCAAAACATGGTTTTATGTGGTGTACGTATGTATATATCAGTTTGGTAGGTGTTATGTCATGTGAGTGAACGTACTTTTCTTTTTCCTTGGTTTATTTCTGTTGACATACTTATCCACAAGATTTGGATAATCATGCGTACGACTAATGTCTTGGTTAGGTATTACACCACAGTGGATCACGTTATTCCTTAGGTACTGCGCACACAAGCACAAAGACTCCTCCAATTGCATGGAGTGTGAGAGCTTCCTAAATCAAACAGCTCAACGGAATATCTTTGACTGAAGCCTTTATCAGTGCTAGTTTGGACCTAGATCCAAGAACAAAGCCACCTATAATGGCATCAGTGTATTGGTGACTTCTCAAGTTAATATGGCATTCTCGTCTGAAAATTTCAACATACATACTTGATTGAATTAGAATAATACGACAATGACATTCTAGTTGTAGTTGAGTTTTTCTCCTAAGATAGAATCATTGCGGACGGTTATGAGCCTCATAATCTCAAGATGAACGTCAATATAACACCTTCGTATTTTGTTAGTGTTACCAATTTAATCTTGTTTAACTATGTTCGAGCACATATTACTAATTCAAGCTGCTAATTATTGGGTGCTAGTATATCCTTGTATTTTATTAGCAAATAGGTAAGGTAATACGTTGGGCCAAGTGGCAACAGCTGGTAACAATGCAAATCGAGTTCAAAGTGCATTTACTCTCTCTAGTCCACCCACCCTAACAAACAAACGCGTTTTTTCAGAACGAACCAATTTGAAATTCATAATTTTCGATAGTTGGAACTGTGAGAAAATCAACTTCATAAAAAAATAGCAATAGAACGTGACCTAATAATCTTTTAAACTTTATGAAACACAAAACACTCAAAACGTCAATATGATAGTATCTCAAATCAATTACATATGTCACATATGATTTATGTTACGTAACAATGCAAATTAAGTTGCGATACTCACAAAGTATTATCTCGCCCCGTTGCATAAATGTTCTCTTTTATCGGTGTATATGTTGGGAAAGTTACTGAGTTAGAATTTGGTTTATTTTTTTCGTATTTAACGTACTAGATTTTATAGCATGATAAAGATTGTGAAAGCTTTCCTGTTAGAGCATTTCCAAGAAAAGTTCTAAATTTTTGTTTTTGTTTTTTACAAACGATATTATCTACACTAGGATGGTGATTTTAGTCTCACAATAAACTAGCAATAATACTTTGAGAGTTTAATTTTAGCTAATCAATTTAACTTTCATTTCCAATAATACTCTCTATTTTAACAAATTTTGAGTATTTTATTATTATAATTCAAACTCAACCTACTCATTTTCTGAAACCACCATATCTCTCTCTTCCTTTTCTCCATAGTTTGGCTATCCACCATTGAGTTATATTAATTTTTTAACATTTATGTAACATCCCACATCACCCAGGGGAGTGGATCATGTAAGCCTTATATGTATATTCTCATCTCTACCTAGCATGAGGCCTTTTGGGAACTCACTGGCTTCGGGTTCCATCGGAACTCCGAAATTAAGCGAGTTTATGCGAGAACAATCCCATGATGGGTGACCCATTGGGAAGTTCTCGTGTGAGTTCCCATAAACAAAACCATGAGGGCGTGGCCAAGGCCCAAAGTGGACAATATCGTGCTACAGTGGAGTCGAGCCCGGGATGTGACAATTTGGTATCAGAGCCAATCCCTGGCCGTAAGTGTGCCGACGAGGACGTCGGGCCTCTAAAGGGGTGGATTGTAACATCCCACATCGCCCAGAGGAGTGGATCATGTAAGCCTTATATGTATATTTCCATCTCTACCTGCACGAGGCCTTTTGGGAGCTCACTGGCTTCGGGTTCCATCGAAACTCCGAAGTTAAGCGAGTTCACACGAGAGCAATCCCATGATGGGTGACTCACTTGGAAGTTCTCGTGTGAGTTCCTAGAAACAAAATCGTGAGGGCATGGTCGGGGCCCAAAGCGGACAATATCGTGTTACAGTGAAGTCGAGCCCGGGATCCGGGCGGGGATGTGACAATTTAACGTATGAACAATGACTATAAAGTTAAAGAGCAATTGTTCACTGAACTTCACTATACTACTATATAAAGTCCTTTATAGAGTCTTTTGGAGATGAGTGTTTTAGATTTTTCTCTTTTAAATAGAATTTAGTGGTTTTACAACTTCTCTTGGACATGCTTCTTAGGATTTTTGGTTCCTTTTGTATTTGTTTAGAATTATGTCTTTATAAATAGACATTATAAATTAGTATAGAAATGAAGGTTTTGCAAGATACATATTTTCGTGTTATGTAGTCGTCTTGTCAATTTATAATCTTGTTTTAAAATTTTCATATATAGGATAAGAATCAAAATTTGTCATCAGCCTTTTCTTCTCTTCTTTCCGTTTGTTAAAATTATGATACATACCAGAACTTGCTGCATGCCAAAGAAGAGATTTTCTAGGGTACGTACGTACTCTGTAGTGCCCATACTTTGAGAGCTTAATCGTTAGATTTTTGTTTAAAACACTCATACTCTGGAGTTTCCTATAATTTATGGTCAAACAAAAGCAATATTCTCCTAGTTTTATACTGTAGAGTACGTCACTGCATCTGCATGGCCCTCGGAGGCTCGTAGTTTCGTAGTGGTTTGGGTTCCTTCAAAAAGTGTCACGCATATTCTATGTCAAAGAAAAAGTTTGATGACTTGATCATGATTCATGTATCCATGCATGCATGCATATATTATGAAAGAAGAGACCATCGACCGATTGTTTTTGTGGAGTCAAATCCCAAACACGACTTTGACTCGATTGTTTGACTTTGGCGCCAATCCCTCCTTGATGATGGGGGCGTTGGAAAAATGAACGAACATACACAATCAGTTGCCGTCATCATCTCCTTTCCACTTGATTTTATCAAAAGGGACAGTGCCATTTTATGCACTAGCGTGACAATATCAAAATCAGCTTTGTTAAGTATCACCGACAACTATGAACCGTTAATTGATTTCAATCTTACAATTACAACCTTAGTCAGATGTAATAAGGAGGTTTTATACATAGGACCTCCCTCGTTCCATAATCAGCTTAGTTCCATTGAAAGTTCAAAAATTGTCCATTTACAGTTAAATATAGAAAAATGTTAGGAGGATTATTTTTTATACTATATTGTTGTACCGATGTGACAAGTGATGAGTAATAATGGATTTAAAATCCCCGTTAAATTAAAAAAATCACCAATAATGGATTTAAACAAACATAATAGTGCACGAGAACCAAGAGTCATAAATTTATTTTCTATGCTCAACACTTGCAATCAACGGTTTAAAATTGTCTACTTACCGCAAATAATTATGATTAGCTCATAGTTTTCTTTTCTTTGCTCCATTTAAGCACGAACGAACGAACGAAAAACGTGTTAAAAGTGATGGTAATTCCCCCATTTACACTCGAAGAAGCTATGCATATCAATTTTTCCTACTAAATTACATTACACTACCATGTCCTCTTGGCATCTTGTCATAACTCAAAAGATTCAGAAGAAAACAAATTAAATGATTCCTCTCCTACAATAACAGTCTACTAATTGTAATATGTGGAACATATCCTTGCACATCTGTCATGATTCATGACACTCTCTTTGATAAACTATTTTATTTTAATTAATCTGTATTGTTTAACATAGATGGGGAAATAAATATTGCGTTCAGATTCATTGCTAATCTCGATTATGTCTATAATGCATGTGATTTACCTGTTGGAACTTTGGGAAATTAAATAAAATATATACGTAAATTCCTTTCATTTTCCTTCTTATATTCTTTATATTTTTTTATATTTTATAATTAACTTGCCAAATTCATTGGCTATGAGCTTAATTTTGGGAAATTAAATCTTTTTAATTAAAGTTGTCCCATATGATATCAAGTTATGAACCACTCGCTATCTGTAAAGTGCAAAAGCTATCACACAGAACTTGAATAATTGTGGATGTTTAAACATCACTATCTTAATTAACGAGCCCCAGACGAAAAATAAGGGCAGATGGACTTTAATTAATCGGACCAATCTCAAATAATTATATGATCAGTTTTTAAATAATCGCTTGATCTCTATATATAAAGCCAACATTAAAGTGAAGAGTGTTTTTGGGATCACAAGCTTCACTAAAATAAGTGTACAAAAGTGCCCCCAAAACAAAAAAGTTAAAAAACAATCCAAAATAATGCAGGGTATTTTCATCATATAAACAATATTTTTTTAATAATTAATTCTTTTTATGCATTATTTTTTTATATAAATGCATTTAAAACATGTAAGTCCATCGTAGCACGCCATGGTTAAAAAAATGTCTTTTGCACGCATAATTAATTCTTTTTGTATAATTTTTCTTTAATATAAAACGTATAAGTCCATCGTAGAACGTTGTGGTTCAAAAAATGTCTTTTGCACCCGCATGAGCGCGTGCATGAAGGCTAGTTACTTAGAACATCTCCAACAATACTAGTCAAATTTTTGTTATGTAGCAAACCAAATGACCTAAATGTTAATTCGGCTACCCGCCACTTTCAACAATAGTAGCTATTTTAGCTTAAGTTAAAATATTTTAATATTTTATTTTTTTTCTTAAACTTAACAACCTAAGTTGCCACTCAGTACTACGATTTAGTGGAAGTGAGAGATCTTAGGTTCGAATCTCGTGAATGACAAATTCGATACCAAATTAGGTTGCCCATTGTTGGCTTAGCCGCTTAGCCGAACTTCCCTCCCTTTAATGTAAAAATATCGATGTACTAAAAAAGACAAACAATGCAATTTATAGTTTTTAATGTCTACAGAAAATTTAACTTTCTCTCTCATTCTGACTAAATTTTGGTAATTACTGTACAAAATGTTAAGATAGCTAGAGATTTAGCTAGCCTGTTGGAGGTTTCTTTTTTGCAATTTTCTTATTAAAGTAGCCATAAAGCTTCATTTAGCTAGGTTGTTGGAGATACTCTCTAGTTATACCATTTTAGATATTCCCCATGTAGTTTCCTTCCACTTATGATCACAACTCCAAACATTATTGTAAAGCGATTTTGACACTTAAAATACATATTTTCTGGTTTTCAAATTGAATAAATTAGAAAAATGAAGAGATCAAAATAAGGTGAGAAGTAAATTAGAAAAATTAAGAGATCAAAATAAGTTGAGGAGTGCAGAAAGAGAAGACGAAAGTGTTAAAATTAGTATATTACTACAAATATCATTTTGCCTTTGCTTATCAAAAGATCAAAAATTTCCTCTCCCCATTCTAAAAGAAGTTGAGAGTTCAAAATAGCTAGGAACAATGGAAAAAAAAAATTCAAGAAAGCTTTATTTACAAAAATAAAGAAAATGCACAATTTTCTTTCATGCTACGTATCATTGAAGTGAAGTGGGTGGTCTGAAAAATTACCAATTAAATCTTGCAAAAAATTAATACAATTAAATTTGACATAAAAGTCATGTTACTAAATAGTACATAGCATTGTAGCCGGACCCAACTCAGCCCACTTAAATACAATCCGCGGGGGTAGCAAAAGAGCTTCTAGTAGTAGTAGCTGTCAACAAAAGCAAAATCTGCCAACAGCGGTTGGAAAACTACATCGCAGTCAACCTAACCACATGAAATACCATTTTAGTCCTCCTCAATACTTAACATTACAAATAATATGGACATGTAACATCAGTTAATGACACAGTTGCCAGGGACAGAGATGTCAATACACAAAACACTTTTTCCAACTTCAAATGTTGTTGCTCCATAAAAGGACAAGAGAAAGAAACACACAAGAGAGTGGGGAGTGAGATCTCTTCTGGTGAAGGTCCAGGCATTTTTTGTTTTTGATTCAGACAAGGTGTTGTTGCCCATCAGAGTATAAAAAAAACCCAAAAAAGGAGAAAAAGCAGAAAGTTACTTTCTTTTCGCCATTTTTGATCCCACATTTTTTGTATCTTTTTTTAACCCAAGAAAAATCATATTTTTCACGAGGAAACCACCGAGAAAGGGATTAGATTTTGGGTTTTGCAACTTTCAATCAGCAGTGAGTTTTGGGTTTTTTATGATCCCTTGAATCTGCCCTGTTATGGGTGTTGAATGAGATCCAGGCTGAATGTGGTAAGAAAAAAGTTGTCTTCTTTTGGGCCCTCTGATCCTGAATATTTACCAGGAAGGATAAAGGCCAGAAGGATTGGAGGAAAGTTGCGTTTTTGGTCGCAACTCACAAGAGTTTACAGAGAGTTGGTAATTTGCAGAAAAAAGGAAGGAAAGATTGTTCCTTTTTTGGTGCATTTTCTGGGTTTTTCTCTTTTGGTGGGTGGAAAATGAGATTGCAAGTTGAAGAGTAAAACTAGCAACAAAGAGGTACTTGGAATGGACTGAGAAGCAACCAGTTGGCTATTCTCAGGTTTACTTAATCAGTTCATCTTGTATTGATTATTCAAGTTGGTATTTTCTCCATTTCTGGAAAATTGAAAGGGTTTTTTTACCGACCCTTTTCTGTTCATAGTATGTAGGATGATGTGGTTGGAGTAGTTTTTGGTGTGCTATTGTGTGTAATCTTGGTTCGAAATAGTTACATTTCTGGGTGCATTCGAAATAGTTTACATAGTGTTTGATTAGAAGAATAATTCAGAATGGCGGAAGACCAACAAGAAATGCGATCGTTGGCCTTGACTCCAACATGGTCTGTTGCTACTGTGTTGACAATTTTTGTGGCTGTTTCTCTGCTTGTCGAGCGCGGAATCCATAGGTTAAGCTATGTAAGTGATACTCTACCAGTTTTCGTGACCTTCGTTTTTCTTTATTGTTTCTTAAGCTATTGGATATTTGAGTGGAATTAGGACGCTTAGTTGACATAAAATTTCGTATTCTGTCTTGATTTACGAATCAAACTTAAAACGCATGAAATGTTGTACTTGACAGTTCGTATTTTGAACAGCATTTACATATAATTGTTGTGTGTGTGTGTGTGTGTGTGTATGTTCTGTCGGTTTCAGTGGTTGCGGAAAACTAATCGTAAGCCCTTGCTTGAAGCTGTGGAGAAAATGAAAGAAGGTATATGGCCTAAACACAGTTTCAACCTCCTCAGTGATCTGAGAAATTCTTTTTGATGTGTTTCTGGCTAGACATTTAACAAAATAATTCCATATCACACTTCTCACTTATAAACTTTCATGTCTTGTCCTGCTGCCTCCAGAGTTGATGTTACTTGGGTTTATCTCTCTCCTTTTGACGGCCACCTCAAGCATGATAGCCAATATTTGCATTCCATCAAAGTTCTACAATAGCAGTTTTTCTCCATGCTCTAGGTCTGAGATTACTGAAGAAACTGAAAATAAACGTAAGCTGTTGATGTTTACTGTTCTGCCTCACTCATTCAGAAGAGTGTTAAATGAGTTGAATCGTAATTCCTGCAAAGAGGTGCGTTTCTTATCCGTGTATAACAGTTAACTAAAGTTCTGTTCTAAATTTCTAAATACATTTTTTTTCATGTATGAGTTCTTTTTTCTGGTGTACTATATTCACTTGGTTCTTGGAAATTGTTGAATATGATTGAAATGCTGAAGGAAATTAGTTTGGACTTCTTCCTGTCTTATTTTCCACAAACTATAATTTATGCCTTACTGGACAATCTTGGTTAAAATGGAAATTCGTTTGTTTGAACAGGGTTATGAGCCATTTGTTTCATATCAAGGCCTTGAGCAGTTGCATCGCTTCATCTTTGTCATGGCAATAACACATATATCCTACAGCTGCTTAACGATGTTGCTGGCAATAGTGAAGGTTAGAATTTTCTTCATTTTTCTAATGCTTCTTCTTCTTTTCCACCCAGACCAGATTAGGTACAGTTGTGAAACCTCAAACCTGCCATTACCATTAAACTGTTTTTCTTCTGGATAGTGGATACTGTAGTTACTACTGATAAGCTATCTAAAGTAGACTGCATATTTTTTGGTGGCCAATCTATGAAATTAAGTAAACATAGAAGGTGAAAGTGTCTAGTTCCCCTTAGAACTTTTTTACTGATAAAATCAGCAATAAGAAGTTTGGTGTCAGTATTCTTTAAATTGATGTCTCTCTATCAGTTATGACTACTACTATTACCTTGAGAAAAGGCTCGCATTCTTTGTTCTATGTGGTTAGCTTTTTATTTAACAGCATCGCTAAACACAAACTGAGACGTGAATCTAGAGTGTCGTATCTCAGGCATTGTGTTTATCTGTGTTATGTACAGACATGGGCATCTACATCAACGTTTTGCATACCTTCTCTTAAATATCTATCTGGTTTAAGGGGATTTTATCGGTCTTCAGTTGTTACTTCTCTCTGGTGCACTAATGTGTTATATGCATGATGACTTGATGATGGTGGGTTTTTACTGAAACTCAAGATGAGAATATAACATTGAAATACTATTTTTGTCATGGATTACTGTTAATGTGACCAGATTCACAGCTGGAGAGTATGGGAGGAGGAGGCTCACATGGACCGACATGATTCATTGACTGGTAAGCTGTGACATTGCGTTAGTAGAATTATATACAGATCAGCTTATTGGTCCCCTTATTCAGAGAGTGAGAGAGAGAGAGAGACAGAGTGTTTGGGTGCTTGAACTTTTATGTACCCTGTGGCGTAGATTTTCAAATTCCCTATGAGATGACTGTAGATATACTCTGTAGCAGAGATCACACGGCAGATGACAATGCGAAGGCAGTCTAGCTTTGTAAATCCATCAACTCCTGTTGTCAGGAATAACTTTTTTATCTGGGTGGTAGGTGCAACTCTCTTTTCTTACTTAAATACATAGGTACCTCTATTTTTTTTATGTTTTACATTCTTAATTTCTTATTGATGAATCCTTTTAATGTTTGCTAAGCATAACAAGCCCGCATTGAGTTTCCCTGAAATTGCTATATTTTTGTGCCCACTTTCACGAAACCAAGAGAAGAAAAATGAAAACCGATGGCTGCTTTCTTCCTTTTATATGATTATTATTTAGGTTTCTTTGTGTTTCATGGTATTAGAAAGCAGCTGCTTTAATTCAAGGTTTTTTAATAGTTGAATGTTTTGCTGTACAGAGATGTTTCTTTCGGCAATTTGGGAATTCAGTGGTTCGTGCGGACTATTTAACACTCCGCAAGGGCTTCATCACGGTATCTAGTATTCTCATTCGCCAGAATTGTATAATGAGTCTTCGACATTTTGTTTTTCTATTATTTGTATTTTGTTCAGTATAATATTCGCTGTTAGCCCTTAATGATATGGTTGGTTTTCACTATACGCCTTCAAACTTACTGCTAATATGAACTTGCATTGCTATGCCTAGTAACTGGGCTTCTGCATGTTTTATAACAATTAACAAATAATGACACGACGAACTCATAACGTTAACTGAATAAACAACTTTAAAAATGTTCTTTTTTGAGTGATTCAACTGTGTTTATTTTTACATCAAATCCATGACATGTGCCAGGACCCATGGTGTCTAAAAGATTCTAACATCGGCGATCTTTTATTTTTCGGTAGAAATTGTTTGAATGTTGTATGTAGAATATCGTAAAATTGGTTGCTTTTTGCTGTTTTTTCTTATTATATGTATGCTTAGGTAATCTAATATCATTAGTATCTTTCTGCTTGCCTGTTAATATGTTGGGGATGCCGATATTAACTACTGTTGAATGAATTTTTACTCTTCCTTTCTTTCACTCATGCTAGAATCACAACCTTTCACCAAAGTATGATTTTCACAGCTATATGATTCGGTCTATGGAAGAGGAATTCCAAAGGATCGTTGGTGTGAGGTAAGTTATAAGTTTCTTCTGTAATGAATAATTGTTAGCATGACTGCAACTATTTATTGTTAGTATTGTTCAAATGCGGTGGTGTTGTTTCTCTTGTAACTTGTAAGTTAATACTATGGGATTTGTGAAATTATATTTTGTTGCGCAAATATTTGCGGAAATTCCTTATCCAGTGTTGGCATTTGTCATGGTGTTGTCTCTCTTGTAGCTTAATGGTATTTCCATACATGCTCCAAGGGCTGGTCTGGTGTTTGAACCAGACCATGTGCCTTCATTTTTGAACAGAAAGAAAAAGAAAAAGTTTTCAGAGACTGTTAATTCAAATGGCGGTCGTTGATTTTTCATACCAACTGCTAATTTTAGAAGCCCAAAACTCCTAGAAAAAGGTTGTAGTGATATAGTTCAAGGCGCTTCTTTCCTTCTCATTTGTCACAGAGAGTTGAATAAATCAGTTAGAAGAACCTTTGACATCTGAGGTTGTGAGAATAAATGTTGTTGACAGCATATTTGCATGTGTTCTCCGTTCTGATTGCCACTTTGTTATGGAAAACTGTAGTTGTGTATGATCTCAATACTTCCAAACAATCTGTCAGCCTTCATTGTACAGTTGCAATGTGTTATGAATCTTATTGGGTTTGGAGTTGGATAACTGTGTGCCTGGTCAGGTGCAACAAGAGGGGAGATTTAGAATGATAACAACAATAATAACAAGAAGCGTTCAAGTCAAACTTTTACCTAATTCAAATTCTGCTGATCACTAACGTCTGTTATTGGATGTTATTACTGCTTACGGTTTGGATAGCTGAATTCCACAGAGAACAAACATCTAAATGCTTTGTCTCAAATCTTTTGCAGTGCCACACTCTGGGGATTTGTTGTTGCCTTCATGCTGTTTAATGTAAAAGGTACGCGTGCAATGGAATATGAAATGTAGGGAATTGGCAGTTCTAAGCACGAATATGCTACAAAACAGTGTTTATTTATTTATTTATTTTTAATTTGGATATTCGCTCTCTAAAGGACTTATCTGTATTCACCTTCAGTAATAATTGTAGCTTGTGTGTTTCGTTACTTTGTTACTTTGTTACTCTAACTGCCAGTTGGGGGATCATAAACTCATAGTGATGATCGGTCTTGAAAGCTCAAAAATGTGACTGTTTTCTGTGACCTATGACAGGGTCTAATCTTTATTTCTGGATTGCAATCATTCCAATTACGGTAAGTACAAAGTTTACTCATCTCCTTTTCAGTTTTGGGTTGTCACCTATATGCTAAAATTGATGATCTCTAAGAAGCTACCAAAAATTTGAATCGGAAAACAGACGTTTGTAGAAGCACACATCACCTCTTCCTTTTAATCAGTTATTAACTATGGGGGAGGGAATTTGAACTTGGGACCTATCAACTGGCCATTGACCACGAAAGAACACATCACACCTTGAGATATTATATCCACATGGTGGGGCTATAACAGTAGTGAATTTCCTGACAATAAACCTGTTTCTCAAATATGTTAGTCGTGTGCTCCTCGTGTAATGTGATTTTTATTTTAAGTTCCTAACTTCCTATGCAGCTAGTTCTTCTTGTGGGAATGAAGCTGCAGCATATTATTGCAACCCTAGCATTGGAGAATGCTGGTATAACTGGATCCCAAGGAGGAGCAAAGCTGAGGCCTCGGGATGATCTTTTCTGGTTCAAGAAGCCCGAACTTTTGTTGTCCTTGATCCATTTTTGTTTATTCCAGGTTTACAATGGTTATCGCAATGCCTTGCGTTTCTTTTATTATTGTATCATTATGTTCTTTGACGACTTGTATTCACAAATCACAATTATAAAACTAATGGACGTGTTTTTTTTTTCTCTGTTCCTGTCTGTTCTCATTTTGCAGAATGCATTTGAATTGGCTTCTTTCTTTTGGTTTTGGGTAATTCCTTTTCCATGACTAAATTTGTACTCTTTGTGGAGTGTTGCAAGTTGAAAACAACTTGTTCAGTTGTGTAGGGCCACTAAATTTCTTGGTTATTTGATTACAGTGGCAATTTGGGTATAATTCTTGCTTTATCCGAAGGCATTGGCTCGTGTATATAAGGCTGATTTTAGGGTATGCAACCGATTTGATTGGTTACGTCAACCTACCATATAATGTATGTTGTCAATCACGGGCCGTTTATTAATGTAATTATCTTATAGGTTTGCCGGGCAGTTCCTGTGCAGCTACAGCACCTTGCCACTGTATGCCTTGGTTACTCAGGTACAGCCAGATATACATACATTATGCATATATGCCATCGACTGAAACTCCGACTTATGTACTTGTATTTTACGTTTATTTTCAGATGGGAACGAATTATAAGGCAGCAATAATCCCACAACGGATAAGAGAAACAATTCATGGATGGGGAAAGGCAGCTAGGAGGAAAAGAAGGCTAGGCATATACACCGATGATTCAACCATACGCACAGAAACAAGCACAGTAGCATCACTTGAGGAAGATGATCATCAAATGATCGATTACCCTGCAGATGATGCTAATACGCATAATGGAATTGAGTTGCAACCGGTTTCTAGTTCTGTGTCCAGTCCTTGCCCAGTTGGTAACCAAACCTCAAGTAGGCCAGGTACACCCCTTCTTCGACCATCGGCTTCTGTTTCTTCTCAATCAGTTACATTGACTATTCAAACAGAAGGTATTCCAAGATCCTCTTCACTGCCAGCTAGAAGGGAATGAAGCATTGATCAACAAGATGGTAATGAAAAAATCGCATGACTAAGAATTTGGGATCCGATTGAATAAGAAAGTATTAGAAAAGGAAATTGTGCAGATTTTGCTTCCCTCCATATGCAGTACGAAAAATACTTGAGGTCATACTATACTCGCAGGATGTAACAACGCATGACACGATATTGCAGTAGTTAGAATGTAAACATTTGATGTAATAGCTACATATATGAAATCAGTATATATCACTGGCTAATGATCAATGATGTGAGCTAGTTGTTTAATTAGGCAGTAATATTTTTACAAAAATTAGGGGTGTGTTCAAAGAATCAAATGTAACTTGACAATGAGGCATCTTACTGGGTGTTATCAAGGTGATGGATGTACCACTGGGGCAAGTTCTTGCCCGGTTTGATCAAATATCCTCGTCTTATACGCGTCGGTCTGTGATTGTATGTTGTAAATTCAATCAAGCAAACCATGAGTGAGCAGAGATTTCATTAGAATAGTATGTGTATGGTCCCTATGAGTATCAATTTTCTTAAGCTTTTATTTTACAGACTTCAAGAAGTTATCTAGTTTTGAAGCTTTGCAGCATTTGCTGTGTTGGTTGATGAATCTGGTGGCATTGGTTCTCCTTGTCCACCTTGGCCTGCTCCGTGGAGTACACCATTGACTGTGGCAGTTATGGTACCAATCAAGGGAGCTATCTGGGCGGCCACGGCCCCGCGCACCCGGGAAACTACATGCTTCGCAAACTTGGTACCAATCAATTGAGCGATCCGGGTCTGGCTCACTTGCGTAACTACAACCGCAACCCGGGAGAGGAACGTAAAAGCCCCCACCGCAATTGCTTCCATAACCAGACCCTATGCCGATGCCAAAACCGGACCCTAACCCGCTATCAGCGCTGTGTCCGTACCCAGGTCTTCCTCTCCATGGACCGTGTTCAGTCTCATATCCACCATGCCAAGTTCCAATACCAACTCCTCTACCTTCTCGGCTTCTCCATATCCACCATATGTGGAACTTCGCCCAATGCCAATACCAGTGCCAGTGCCTCTTCCACCACCTTCACCAATGCCTTTTCCATACCCAACACCTTTGCCAGAGCCTCTGCCAACACCATAACCCTCTCCAATCCCTTCACCATCACTGCCATCACCAATGCCTTTGCCCATAGCCCTCTCCGAATCCTTTCCCATTGCTGCCTTCACCAATGCCTTTGCCATAGCCCTCTCCAATCCATTTGCCATCACCAATGCCTTTGCCGTAACCCTCTCTGAATCCTTTCCTATCACCGTCTTCACCAATGCCCTTGCCATAGCCCTCTCCAAACCCTTCGCTGTCACCGCCTACACCGCTGCTAGAGCCTCTCCCAACACCCTAGCCTTCTCCAAATCCTTCGCCATCACTGCCTTCACCAATTCCAATGCCAATGCCTTGGCCCATGGGCTTTTCCATTCTCATTTTCATTTCATGCCCACTTGGGTTCTCGACTTTGAGGACCCTATGGGCGTTGCTCAAGCTGAACAAGCAGACAAGTGCCAACAACGCAATGCTGCAGGAAGACATATTTTTCCTTCCGTTTGCTTTGCTTTGCATGGTTATATGGCTACATATATATAGCGAGCTTGGGCTCTGCAGGAAAAAGTGCTTGTGAACGATGGAAACTAGAAAAGCACCAAAAGCGCTTCTCCGAGGATTGCCAGTTGTTTTAGAACTCTGTGGAGTCATGAAGCTTTTGTGACGGAACTTGTTTTCAGCTTCCCTGCCGGGCCACCTCATTTCATTGATCACATCATCACACAATAGAACTAGAACTGACTAACATGCATCCGGTGTGTTTTTTTATTTTGGTGAATTTTTTGCACGACCGATGGTTGAGCGAGGATTCAAACAATGATCGGTTCAAATCACGAGTTTGAAGTGGCTAAAACAAATTAATAACTCCATATTAATAGTCTGGACAAATAAACACTACCAAATAAGCATTTAAGGATGCTACTTCAGTTGCGGGCTCATCTTGATTGTTGATGCATTTTGAGCCGGCATGCCAGGATCAGCCCTGCGCACACATGACTGACCATGCAAAGCAAAAATAGCAAAGAAAATTTGACATCAAAGGTGGATTGTTTTGAATAAAGGACTATTCGAGCAGTTTTGGGATGAAACTAATGAGAGGGAAAGAAAACGTTGCTAACGCGTTTGAATGCATCGCAAAAGAAATGTCAGAGACTGGACACCAGTCACCAAAACATCGTCATTCTCGAACATAGATTCCTGTGCAGAGAACAGTCTCTGCAACCACTTATACATCACCATCCTCCAAAAACCAGAATCGGGAAATTCTGGTCAGCGGACAACATTTTACTTAATCCTCACAATGGCCAAAATGACAAAGATGCGAACTCGGGAAATCTGGAAAGCTCTAAGCTAGTCATTGCCTATAATTTATCAACAGTCAAACAACCTCACCACTGCCTGATTCTGCCTCCATGGCTTTTAACTCTTCAGCCAGCGCTCGTTCCCTGTTCTTTAGTTGTCTGTCCACAGCAACCATATATAGGCCTAAAAAGAAGTAACAATCCTCGTCAGAAAAATAAGGAGGTTCCAAGAAATTGGAACAAAGACAAATGTACAGAACAGACAATTACATGGAACGCGGTGTTATCCATAGTACTAGTTGGGGGTTTTAACAGTTTGAAACCCCGATCAACTTAGACGGTACTTTACCTAATTTATGAATTTATGGTATAATTGGGTTTCATATTTCTCATCCAATCCAATTGAGGAAAGAAAACAATTAAATTGGTTAGCCGGTTGGTTTGGCTTGAATTTTGAATTTTTGAACACCCCTATAATTGTGTTATGCGCGGCATAAATACTATTCGTATGGCAGATTGTAAACCAAAAGTATTGTAAAACTAAAAGTAGAACAGACATTTTCATTATGAAGACTTGGAAATCAAGTATGCTATTTGAATCAAGAATCAAAATATGGAAAAGTCGAGAGCTCATACTGACAGCACTGCCGATTGCACACGCCCAGAGAATCCTCATGGACCATCGATCTCCGATAACTCCTCTGCCTCCCATAGCTTGCTGCCAAACCCAATTACACTGCTTTAGCATTAACAAATACTGGATACCAAAAAACTCACTGCTGATCAGATAATCTAGTACAAGAACTGGAAATGCAAAATTTCGGCGTTGGCATCAAATCTCAACATTATCAAACGATTTGAAGCTCAGTAACTGAAGAGGCAACAAGCTTAGCAACTATTCCTCACAAAAACTAATATGCTTGATCCATCGCGATAGACTGCGGAAGCTGTTATGGACCAGACAGCAGCTGATCCAAGCCTATAACAAGTGGTCACAATTCAGCTGATCCCAATCCAATCAGTAAAAACACATAATTCAGCTTATATTTCGATCAAAAAACAAAAACAAATCTCTAAGTTATCTCAGAAGTATGTTGCTCTCTATGTGTTTGTAGAAATGCGCAGCAGAGATGTATAATTCACCAAATACATAGCAGATATCAATAAATTGCAATTGGGAAAGAAACCCATTACGCGTTAGGCATAGCGTGTCAGAAACAAGTAAAAAATTCGCATCGAAATTTCAAACATAAAATTATAAGCATCGAAATGCAGACCAAATGAAAAAGGAAACATAGAAATGGAATCTTACTAGTTTGACAGAGAGAGAGTGAGGGAGAAAGCGAGCGTTTGATGACGGAGATGGAGGAGGGAGCGGCGGAGGGAAGGAGAGAAATGAGAGAATCTTCACTGGTACGAACAAAATGCCTGCCTCTTCAGAAACGTTGCCGCATGCTCTTTCTGCTTTCTCCAATTTTCATTGTTTTTCTTCGGTAAGCAAGCGCAAAGCAGGGCTTTTGCTTTGATAACAACCCAAAGTTCTGTTTTAACAGGAAGCCCATCTGAACTTGCAGCCCAAGAACGAAGAATCTAAAACAACCGTGTGTATTTCTAATATATTTATTTCTTTGTTTTTAAGAACAATCTTCAAATAAAAAGTAAGAAATTTTAACGGTTTAATTATGAAATTTGTATGATGGAAATACATATATACATGCATACGTATGTATGTATATGTAGTTCTATATAATTAAGTAAGGAACCCCTTTATGTCCTCCATCCAAATTATTGATTGGAAGATACAATGATGCTCATGACTACGGTTGAGAATGAGTTCTACAATGACAAAAGAAGAGACTTTGCATGAGCTTATGAATATGATTGAGCTACTCTTTATATTATCAATTAGTTTTATGGTGAAACCTTAACTTTTTTTATCGTATCAGAGATTTAGAGCAGCGAATGTTATCTTCACCCGCCCTCTGTTTGTGTTTAGATCAACGTCGTGATCACTTACTTTCTCAAATGCTTTCATAAAAACGTCACCTCTTATGTCACTCTTTTATTTATTGTGTGGTCACATTTTCTTTAGTCATGCTTTAAGTACTCTTCAATTGGAACACAAACACAAACATCTGGCGGCCGGCAACATGTTTGATTTGTATCACAGGCTAAAAACAAATTTGTATATATATACACACAAATTAATTTTCCTTGTTTCAGTTGAAACCTGAAAACTCTCCTTCCTCTCTCTCTCTCTCTCTCTCTCTCTCTCTCTCTCTAACACAAATTAATGGAAGTATCAGTGGTTGTTGGTGTCGTTTTGGTGGGCATAATCATAATTACATGGGCATGGAAGGTGGTGAACTGGTTGTGGCAGAGGCCAAAGAAGCTAGAACGATATCTGAGACATCAAGGCATTGCTGGAAACTCATATAGGTTTATGTCTGGTACGCCCCAATTGGCTCAGAAGCTGATATTGATAGAAATAAAAGAACAATGCAGGAATTTAAAAGGAAGAGAAAGAGAGAAGTCAAGATAGTGAGTAGAAAGGTTCTTTTGTTCATTCATAAGCCCCATAGGGCTGAGTTTAACATATATATATATATATATATATATCAAGCCAATAAAGGGAAACCCTAGCTACGGGGCTTGGGCTTGAAGCCAAGACAAAGTAAATATTAACAAAAGGCCCGGGACTGAAGAAGAGGGGTAAGGCCCAACAGTAGGGTCCTAACAACTCCCCCCTTCTTGAGAAGGAACCTGTCATCAGGTTCGAAATGCTGGATAGCGGGCGATGATCTTGTCGGCTTCCTCCCATGTGGCGTCTTCTGCAGGAAGGCCGGACCACTGTATGAGCCATTTGGTGACTGCAACGTTCTTCTTCTTGAACATCCCTCTGTCCAAAACCTTCTCAGGTTGCCAATGCAAGTGACCTGTAGAGTCAAGAGGTAGCAGGATTGGAGTATGAGAGATGGCAGCGCCTATCTTCTTCTTGAGCAGAGAGACATGTAAGACTGGGTGTATTTTGGAGTCAAGAGGCAAATGCAAATGGTAAGCCACTTGACCTATATGAGCTTTCACCTGGAATGGGCCATAAAACTCGGGTGCAAGTTTGTTGAAGTGCCGAGTGGCCACAGATTGCTAGCGATAGGGCTGGAGCTTGAGATATACCCAATCACCCACATTGAATTGGCGTTCAGTTCGTCCTTTATCGTAAACTTGTTTCATTCGATTATGTGCTAGTTGCAAATTAGCACGCAAGAGACGGAGTAGCTTGTCGCGGTTCTGCAACGCCATATCAACCGAGTTAACGGCCGTAGTTCCAGGGATGTAGGAGGTAATGGTTGGGGGTGGTAGTCCATATAGCGCTTAGAAGGGGGACATTTTTATGGCAGATTGAAAAGTGGTGTTGTACCACCACTCAGCCCATGGAAGAAGAGCAACCCACTTGTGAGGACGATCTGCGAAAAAACATCGGAGGAAATGCTCGAGTGTGCGGTTTAGGACTTTTGATTGGCCATCGGATTGCGGGTGGTATGCGGAGCTACGACACAGTTTGGTGCCTTGTTTGCTAAAAAACTCTTGCCAAAAGTGACTTAGAAAAGTTGGGTCACGATCCGAGACAATCGATTTTGGCATGCCATGGAGACGAAAGATTTCCTTGATGAATGTGTCAGCAACTATTGCAGCCGTGTATGGGTGTTTCAATGGGATGAAATGGCCATATTTGATGAGGCGGTCTACAATGACCAAAATGACTGTGTAGCCATTTGAAGACGGTAATCCTTCGACGAAGTCAAGAGCGAAATCCTGCCATATGTCGACGGGAATGGGGAGCGGTTGCAGGAGACCTGGTGGGTGAATAGTCTCATGATTCTGGCGTTGGCATTCCGAGCATGTGGCTACAAAAATCTTTACATCCTTACGAATGCATGGCCAAAGAAAGTTGCGAGAGACTCGGTTGTAAGTACGGAGAAAGCCGGAGTGGCCACCTTGCAACGAGGAGTGGAATTCTTCAAGGATCTTTGGCCTTCATTGGGATGTAAGAGGAACAAAAATTCTCTGTTTGTAATGAAGGACACCATTGACAAGTGTGAAGCCGTGCACACTACTGTTTGGTGTTTGTAGCAGTGAAGGCCAAAATGTTTGAACCTGGAGGTCTGTAGCGTATGATTGTTGCAGTTCCGGTATACAATCAAACACTGGAGAGGACAACCCTATAAGAGGCAGCAACTCATATTGGCGAGATAGTGCATCTGAAGCTCCGTTTTGGGAACCCGGCTGGTAGTCCACTGTGTAATTATAACCAAGCAACTTAACAAGCCATTTGTATTGTTGTGGAGTTGTGATACGTTGCTCAAGGAAGAATTTGATGGGTTTGTGGTCAGTGACAATCCGAAATTGTTGACCCAAGAGATAATGGCGCCAATGTTGCACACCAAAGACGATGGCAAGCATTTCCTTGTCATACGTAGAGAGATCGAGATTCCAACCGGACAATGCCTTACTGAGGTAAGCTATAGGATGACTTTCTTGGCATAAGACAACACCTATACCCATACCAGATGCATCGGTTTCCACTGTAAACTGTTTGGTGAAATCGGGGAGAGCAAACACGGGTGTGGTTACGAGTGCCTGCTTGAGCTTGTTAAATGCAGCAATGGAGTCTGGTGTCCATGAGAAATTGCCCTGTTTTAACATCTTAATCAAGGGCTTTGCAATCAAGCCATAATGACGTACGAACTTCTGATAATAACCCATGAGACCCAAGAACCCACAGAGGCATTTGAGAGACTGCGGTTGAGACCACTTTGTGATGGCATGAACTTTAGAATTGTCCACGGCTACACCTTGGCCCAAGATAGAGTGACCCAAATAGTCAATCTGAGCTTGCCCGAATGAGCATTTGCTAAGTTTTAACCTCAAGCTGTGAGTAGACAAAACTTGAAAAACAGTCTCCAAATGGGAGAGGTGAGTAGCCAATGAGGGACTATAGATAAGGATATCATAAAAAAAAAATCAAGACAAACTTACGTAAGTATGGCCGAAAAATGGAATTCATCAAAGCTTGAAAAGTTGATGGAGCATTGGATAAGCCGAATGGCATCACCAAGAATTCGAAATGGCCGTCGTGTGTTCGAAATGCTATTTTTGGGATATCCTCAGCACACATTCAGATCTGGTGGTAACCTAACCGAAGGTCAAGCTTAGAAAATATAGCTGCCCCATGTAATTCGTCGAGTAACTCATCCACAATTGGTATTGGGAAACGGTCCTTGATGGTTGCTGCATTCAAAGCTCGATAGTCAATACAAAGTCGCCATGAGTCATCCTTCTTTTTGACAAGGAGAACGGGGAAGGAAAATGGACTATTGCTATTTCGAATTACTCCTGATTGTAGGAGTTCCTGCACTTGTTTTTCAATTTCATATTTTTGGGAGTGTGGGTACCGATAGGGACGGACCGAGGTAGGTGTAGTGTTGGGGAATAGTGGAATTTTATGGTCTATGTGGCGTTGGGGTGGGAGGCCTGATGGTATGGCAAAAAGATGGTGGTATTGTGTCATGAGGGAAATAATGGCTGGGGGGTATTGGGTGGAGGAGAGATAGAGGGTGCCGTAGGTGGGGTTGGTTGGGAATTGGGATGGTGGGGTGGGTAAGTGGGTTGCAATGAGTGATAGGTGCGAAAAGGTGGGGTGGCTTTGACTAATCCTTGAAGAGTGTGGGTATGGCCCTGGACATTGAATATCATAGTTTTATGTTTGAAGTGCCACCCTATAAAACCGAGAGACTCCAACCACTCAGACCCCAAGATAAGGTCATAGCCAGGTATGTTCAAAAGGAGGAATGAACCGCGAAGGGTGTAGCCTTGCATTTTCACTGGCACATCATGAACTCGTGAGGAAGTAGCAACTCGAGTGTGAGAGGCAGTGGTGAAATGGACTGGGGCAATATGTTCAATTGTCAGGCCTATGTGGTGTGCAATATCTGTATGAAGCAAATTACAAGCAGCTCCAGAATCGATTAAGACCGTAACCGGAATGGAGTGGATGAAGCCTTGCAATCGCATTGGTTGACCCATGCTAAGTCCAGGGAGCTGAAAGAGCTCTAGCATGTGGCATGTGGGATCGGGAGGGGGCTCTTCCTCCGATTGGCAGTCATAAAATTCAGGAGATTCATCCTCAGTGGTAGGAGAATCAAGCATCACAATCATAGGAACTTTGCATTTGTGTCCTGGGACATGGGGTTCTGTGCAATGGAAGCATTCGCGTTTGTGAATTTTTTCTTGAACCTCGGCTGGGGTTAATCTTTTGAAAGGAGGGGTTTGGGTTTGATGGGGTTTTGGGGAGGAGATGGCAGGGATGGAGTTGGGGTTGGATGGTTTGGGAAAGTTATGGGAAAGGTAAGGCCGAAAGTAATTTGGGCGAGAAGTTCTTTTGGAATGATTTTTGGTTTCAAAAATTTTGGCCAATTTTTGAGCTTGGTGTAAGGAATCGGGTTCGAGGGCTAGGACATCATGTCGGATATCCTCTTTCAGTCCCCCCAAGAAAACATGTTTGAGCTGATTTTATGTCCAATCAATCACCCTACAGGAGAGTTTAGTAAACTCTGCTATATAGTCATCCACAGTGCCTATTTGTTGTATGTGGGTGAGCTGGGATTCAATATTAGCTCGATCACCCCTACCAAAACGTTGTAGCAACCGTTCAACAAAGAGACCCCAATTGTCTCTGCCATGTCTTTGTTCAAAACCCCGCATCCAAATAGAGGCATCTGCCCCAAAATTACATGCCGCTACAAGGACCCATTGTTGATGGGGGACCTCATAATAGTCAAGATAGCGTTCTGCCATAGCTAACCACCCGTAGGGGTCCTCCCCAGTAAAACGAGAGAGGTCCATTTTTATGGATTTGACGTGGTTGGGAGGTGGTTGGTGAGTATATGGTGTTGGGTAGGTGTAGATAGTAGAAATTGGGTGTTGGGTGGATGGTGGTGAATATGTGGGGGACGGTGCAATATGAAAGGAATTGGAAAAGGATGGGCCGGGGGTATAAGGGTGGGGAGAAAAGTTGGATGAAGAGGCTGGGTTCGGTTGTGGAGGAGTGGGCCGATGTGTGATGGTATGAGGAGATGGAGTGGGCCGGGTTGATGGAGTGAAAGTTGGTATTGGGTTTAAGGTAGGTGGGTTAGAAGGGCCCACGCTCGTGTAGGTAGTAGTAGGGGGAGGAAAGAGGGAACGGAAAGAAGGTTGTAGGGTGGGCGTAGTGGAGCACGGCGGGTTGGGGGTAGCAGTAGGTGGTAGGGTGGTGGCGGGGGTGGGTGGGAGGGCGGATTTGAGGTTGTGTAGCTCATCTAACAGCAAAGTTTGAAAATATGCGAACTAGGAGGTCATGGAAGTTTGGAAAGCCGTGTTGGAGTCGCTGAGTTCATCCAAAGATTTCTGGAATGACGCTTGCTGATTTTCCAGAATGGCAATGGTGTCACAGACATCCTCGACCTGGTTACAGAGGTGGTCGTGCCGGACATCCACAGCAGTGGCGACGGCGTCGGGGTCAGAGCTAGCGGATTGTGTGTTTTTGCCCATCTGTCGAAGGGCTCTGATACCAATTGGTACGCCCCAATCGGCTCAGAAGCTGATATTGATAGAAATAAAAGAACAATGCAAGAATTTAAAAGGAAGAGAAAGAGAGAAGTCGAGATAGTGAGTAGAAAGGTTCTTTTGTTCATTCATAAGCCCCCTGGGGCTGAGTTTAACATATATATATATCAAGCCAATAAAGGGAAACCCTAGCTACGGGGCTTGGGCTTGAAGCCAAGACAAAGTAAATATTAACAAAAGGCTTGGGACTGAAGAAGAGGGGTAAGGCCCAACAGTAAGGTCCTAACAATGTCCGGAGACATTAAAGAAATCTCCATGACGACAGAACAAGCTTATTCTAAACCCATGAGCCTCTCCCATGACATAGCCCCACGAGTCATCCCCTTCCATCACCGATTAGTAAACACTTACGGTATGTTAAGTATATTGTTTTTGCACGTTTACTTGAATATAATATTTATTTATAAGAAATAAGAATTGAATCATTCTGATTTTTCACTTTCTTGCGTTAATTAACACATGGAATCCGAAAAAGTGTTATCACTTTGAAATCTTTAACAATACTAGTTCTCATTTTCGTTCTTTTTTTCCTCTCATTTCAAGTTAGTAAATATGTTAGTAATTCATACTTTCTTATGTGTTCTACCAAATTATAAATGTTATCTAGATTTGCAATTTAGATTCTCTGACAACATAAATGTGATAAGACATTGTCCACGACTTATAAATAAGAGTGACACTCAAGTCTTCAGAGTCATTGAGAAAGTCTCAAGTTAAAACTCATGAGCCGATGAATAGATGCAATTTATAAAAATATAGATGTGGTTAAATATTTGATATGAAATTTACAATGATAGTTCATAAAATTTGAATCAACAATCTACTCCAAGAAAATAAAAACCGGCGCTGCTAAATCAAACTAATCAAACCTCTATGAGTAGTAAGTGCACTGTTACTAAACAAGCTGTGCACTTAGACATATATGTCTGGTTATGGTATGATACGTAAAAATAATTTGACTATAACTAAGTTGAACCTCTATTTTCTTTGAAAACCAAAAATGCAGGTAAGAATTCTTTTGTTTGGATGGGCACCATCCCAAGGGTGATCATCACTAATCCAAAAGATTTGAAATACATCTTAACAAAAATGGGGGAGTTTCCGCAGCCAGAACCAAACCCACTTGTCAAGTTACTAGCAACAGGTATTGCACTCTATGAAGGTGAGAAATGGGCAAAACACCGAAGAATTATCAACCCAGTATTCCATTTAGAGAAGCTAAAGGTATTATGCACACTCTTGCCAATATTCATTCAAAATTTCTTGTAAAAACTAATTTAATTAGCATGCGTATTATGTTGCCTATATAATTAATGTTGATATAATTTATGTTTTCTTTCTTATTTTTCCTTTTTTTCTATAGCGAATGTTACCGGCATTTTATGAAAGTTGCAGTGAGATGATTGTGGAATGGGAGAGCTTGGTGTTGAAAGAGAGTTCATGTGAGTTGGATGTTTGGCCTTATTTTCAAAATTTGACGGCCGATGTGATTTCTCGAACAGCATTCGGAAGTAGCTATAAAGAAGGAAGAAGAATATTTCAACTTTTGAAAGAGCAAGTACAACTTGTAACAAAAGTTGTGCAAAGTGTTTACATTCCAGGATGGAGGTAAATCATATTCTCTTTCACTCTTCCGGTTGTAAATATATATCATCCTGCCAAATAATAGGCTAGCAACTAGTTAGTCCAGTTATTTATAATTAAATTATGTTCATTAACCACATTAAAGATCGCACTCATTCAACAAACGAAAGCATATTACGAAAAACATTTTTGTGACAATTTTACAAAGTTTTGAAGGAAAACCTGAAGAAGAAAACCAAGTGCTTCAAGGCAGCCAAAACCATTCTATCAATGCATGCTAAAATGATAATTTTTCGTGTTTAAAGGAAGCTCATCTTTCAATACAACAACAGTGGGGTTGGGGACGGATATCAAACTCGTTATTCATGTGAACATATATAAGACTTCCTACTTGAAAGTACATAATAATACCACTAAATCATAATGCTAATAGATTGGAAGCTCAACTTGATTTTGAAGAAAATGGAGAGGCTTCGTGAAAGCACGTAATCTTCATATTACAAACATGCAAGGACAAAAAAACACATTAATGCATGAAAACAAGCGCACATTGTCTTCTTCATATATCTTCACAGAACGATTGGAATAATTAAGGTTTTGTGCATGCAGGTTTCTACCAACCAAGACAAACAAGAAGATGAAAGGAATTGACAGAGAGATAAGAGCGTTACTTATGGGTATTATAAACAAAAGAGAAGAGGCGATTAAGGCAGGTGAAGCAACAAAAGATGACTTATTGGGTGTGCTTATGGAATCCAACTTGAAGGAAATCAAGGAACATGGCAGCAACAAAAAAGTTGGAATGAGTATGCATGATGTGATCGAGGAGTGCAAGCTGTTTTACCTTACAGGGCAGGAGACCACTTCAGGGTTGCTAGTTTGGTCAATGGTTTTGCTAGGTCAATATCAGAACTGGCAAGATCATGCAAGAGAAGAGGTTTTAGAGGTCTTTGGAAGCAACAAGCCAGACTTTGATGGGCTAATACACCTAAAAGTTGTAAGTGGTTTCCATTGAGAAAAACATTTGAGAGATTGCTTTTACTAAGTGGTTGTGTCGAGTGCAAAACAGTTGAGTTAAAAGATGACATGGGTTTAAGAAATGAACTGATGATCACACATCTTCTTTTAGCTGGATTGTCTTTGACTCACAATCTACATGACAAAAAATAGTCCCTATACAAGTTCGGATTTCTATATATCAATCTATTGTTTGGGTTTTTCTACAATAACACAGTGTATAGAAATGCTAAACACCGGCTAAAACTGGATTGACAAAATCCAGCCATGCAAATCCAACCGTCCAATGCACTAAATTATCGCCTACACTGGTGTATTCTATTGTTTACCCTATGCTATAGATTTAAAACTTGGTTGTATATCTAATGCATGCTTTCCCAGGTGACCATGATTCTGCATGAAGTTCTTCGATTATACCCAGCACTTGCTCTGATTACTCGAATCACTAGCAAGAAAACACAACTCGCAAACTATTCTTTACCAGCTGGAGTGGAAGTTGCCTTACCCACACTCCTAGTTCACCATGACAAACAATTGTGGGGTGATGGTGCACAGGAGTTTAAGCCGGAAAGGTTTTCGGAAGGTGTTTTGAAGGCAACAAAGAACAAATTTACGTACTTCCCCTTTGGAGGCGGTCCGCGGATTTGTATCGGGCAAAACTTTGCAATGGTGGAAGCAAAATTGGCCTTATCGTTGATTCTAAAACACTTTACATTTGAGCTTTCTCCCTCCTATACTCATGCTCCTTCTTCACATCTAACCATTCGGCCACAGTTTGGTGCTCATATCATTTTACACAAACGTTGATTACTTCTGTATCAGAAGTTCTCTCTAAATTATTGAATATACAGTGTGTAGTAGCTAGGAGAAGGATGAAAGATAATTTGATGCAACGTACGTATGATATGTTATTTTTGAGATAAAAGTTGAGCAATGGGGAACCGCATATATATATGCCTTGTGGATATAGTGAAGTCCGCATTAAAGAGGTAGACAAGGGTCCTCAGGGTTTTCTACAATCTATATTGCAGAAATTAGTTTTCAGAGTTTGTAATGCTTTTAGAAATAAATGGAGGAAGAAGAAAATGTTATGAATTGGTTATTTCCAGTACAAATCTTCCCCATATATAGAGGGAAAGATGACTTTCCGAATTGGTTAAGTAGTCATTCAAACATGCATGTATCTCTTAATTCAAACCTCTACTTCACTCAAATCAACATTGGGAAACAAGTGAAGAGGTAAGCTCAGCAGGTTGCACAAATATTTTATTAAGCATAGCACATACTCGATCTTAATTGATTTCAATCATTTTCTCTCAAATGTATCGCAATTGCATCAACGAATATTCCAATCTTCTATGGATCCTGTATTTTCCCTCACGGATTCCTCTTAACACTTGAATATAAACAGGACGTCGAACTGAAAAATTCAAGGACTAGGTGCACGTACTCGGAGGCTGGATTAGAAATAGCACCTCATAAGGGATTGAAAGAATGATGGTATCAATTGACATGTTCACCACTGTAAAGAAAATAGTGGCCACCAACCGTTTTGTAATGTATTTGACTATTGAATGTATTTGACTATTGTGCTGTGGTTCTTGTATGTCACTCTGGGAATATATAGAAGGTAATAACTGATATAACAAAAAAGGGTATTATTGTAATTAGGTATATGGCTATATAAGGGATTGTTTAGCTATCATTTCTTTAAGTTCTTTTGTATACATTTTCTCAATTTTAATCAATACAATCTTTCTGGTTTTTCTCTCTATCATCTTCATCTTCCTTTGTACCAATTCTTCATCTTTTACAATGTAGTTAATATGGTATCAGAGCCACCAAGGCTTACGCCGGATCTTGGTGGTCGATTCCTCTTTTCTCATTACTTTCTATCTTTCTTCCTTATTTTTTTTTGTTTACGCTTATTTGATTAGTGTTTAGTGTTTAGTTTTTAGTTTTTGGGGTTTTTTTTTTTTTTTTCCTCTGGGTTTCAAGCGCCTTTCTTTCATCGTTGAGAGGAGCCAAAGCAACCAGGCCATGGAGTTGGAGGCTCTCCGCATGGCCTACGACGAAATCAAGAAGGGGGAGAACACCCAGTTGCACAGAGAGGTTGTGCAGAAGATCTCTGAGACTAATCTTGAAGAACTTCAAGAAATTCCCAATTCTGCGAATGAAAAGCTCGTATCTTTGGATTTAATTTATGGGATCTTGATCCAAGCATTTCCATGGAGAACAGGAATCAAGAACCTCAATTTTTCAGTCCTCGGGCGATCGCTCGTCCTCCGGCTCTTGAATATCGGAAAACGGATCGTTCGCGTTGCCGATTCGACTCATCTCTTCGGAAAGCGGATCGTTCGAGTTGCCGATTCGGCTCCCCCATCTTCTCCATGACCAAGATACTGACGATGACAGCTATCGGCCTTCGAAGAGGGCAAGGGCAGATTTCAGAGTGTCAATCAGAGTGTTGGATTCTTCTGGGTTGCTCAGTGTCTCCGTGATTGTTTCAGGTGTTGTTATTTCTTTAATTCGAAGATTATGGTCAATTTTTGATATCTGGGTTACTAAATTCTCAAGATATTGAAGTGGGATATTTCTGATTGATCTGGGATATATGTGTTGATTTGGGTGTTTGTGTTCATCTGCATATATTGTATTGGATATGTTGATGTGAAGAAATACGAAGTTTTGTAGTCAAGAAAGTGTCAATCTTTCAAGAAAGTGTTATTCTTTCTGCATCAACAATGTGTGGGAGTTTCTGCGATTCTGATGATCTGGTGAAGACATTGGGTGTTTGGTGATCTGAAACGCTTATTTCTTGAAGTTGTGGTCTTTGATGTACTTTCAATATTTAATTGAAGTGAAGCTGTGGTCTTGATGTGTTGATCTCTGCAAGTATTAGTTTTCTTGTCAATTTAAAGAAGAAAGTGTCATTCTTTCTATGAATCTTGGAGTTTCATTCTCCTAAGTTGCAGTATGATTTGTGTTCATGGAGTGTCAGTCTCCTTATTTGGTATTTTTAGTAGAAGTGTAAGATTTGTGTTGTGCTTTGGAGTGTCATTCTCCTTGGCTGATTTGGTTTCTTGGAGTGTCATTCTCCTTGGTAGATTTAGGGCTGGTTTGGTATTGCTGTGCTTTGAAAAAAAGCTGCTGTGAGAATAAGCGGCTGTGCTGTGAGAATAAGCGGCTGTGAAATAAATCAGCAGAGTGTTTGGTAAACTTTTTTGTAAAAGTGCTTTTGGAAAAAAAAGCAGTCCAATAGTGGGTCTTTTTATTAAAGAAGCACTGTAGCTTCGTGTGCTTTGAAAAAAAGCCAGTTTTCCAAAGTTGCAAATAGCAGCTTCAGCTTTTTCCTTTGATTTCAGCTTATTCTCACAGCAGCTTCCAAAATAAGCCATTTTTTTTCAGTTTACCAAACACCTAAAACCCTCACAGCTTTTTTTCGTGGGTGTTTTTTTTTTAAGCACCTCACTCCCAAACTAGGTCTTAGTTTCTTGGAGTGTCATTCTCCGTGGTAGTTTAGTTTCTTGGGAGTGTCATTCTCCTTGGTAGATTTAGTTTCTTGGCAGTGTCAACTATGGATTCTCAGTTCATCGTCGAAAACTTGTTGGATATGTTCAGACCAAGACCAGATTAATATGACAGTTTGGGACTTCATTCTTCCTGCACTTCCTACTGTTTGTGGCATATCTGATACTGTAATTGAAGATCGTTGTGGTGTTGAACATGGCACTGATGAGTGGTATGAGGCACTGGATCAGCATTTTAAGTGGCTTCTTCAATACAAAATCAGTTCATATTTTTGCAAATTTCAGAGATGCTCACGGAAGAACAGGGCTTCACTGGGCGTCCTATTTTGGAGGAGAGGAAACTGTCATTACATTACTTCGATTGGGCGCCGCTGCAACTTTCTCAGATCAATCTCACTTGGCCAATTCAAACTTCACTTGGATACTCCAAGTTCAGTTTGAGGGGGGAGTAATAACTGATATAACAGAAAAGGGTATTATTGTAATTAGGTTATATGGCTATATAAGGGATTGTTTAGCTATCATTTCTTTAAGTTCTTTTGTATACATTTTCTCAATTTTAATCAATACAATCTTTCTGGTTTTTCTCTCTATCATCTTCATCTTCCTTTGTACCAATTCTTCATCTTTTACAATGTAGTTAATAGAAGGAACATATGTATAGCATTTATGTCTGCAAAAGCAAAATTGAAAACTCGTTTTGTAATTACTTTTTTATTTTCAATTTTCAGTTTTTGTTTTTAAATTATTTGAACAATTGAAAACTCATTTAATAACTACTTTCAGTTTTTATTTATTTTTTAACTTTAATTTTCTAACTTTTGGCTTTCACTTCTTCGTTTTCTTCCGTTTTTAATTATTTAAGTAGCTACCAAACAAATTTTCAAATTTTTAGATTTCAAAAAATTGAAAACAAATTATTATCAAATATTTTTTTAAACCAAGTATAAAGGCTTTACGGGTTAGCTCAGCCGAAATATGTTTTACACCTCATAATATTGAATCTTATTCATGGAAGATACGTGCAGAAGAAAAGGACGCAGACCTTCTTCTATCTTTCTGTAACCTTATGAAGAGGACGAAGACCTTTATTTATCTTTCTGGAACCTTAAGCAAAGTAGTATTGTTTTGTTATTATGCGACTTCTTTTACAAAGGAAACTTGGTGGATGGGCTTTAAATGTGATCCTAGAGTTTAGTTATTCTTTCTTGAAAAAATAAAAAAGTTCAGCCATTTCGTTTTGGATCAAGAAGCTGATAGAGGAGTGGATGGCATCTAGTAGAAGAGATCAAAGTTTTACGGAATTGTTTTCGAGGTTTTGGTTGTCAATGGCAGCCGAGAGCGGCGAACAAGGCGGCACACTCGCTCAATTCGCACTTAGTTGTAACGTGCTCAGGACTTGGATTGAAGAGGCTCTCCTCCATGGCTAGAGCCAAATTTGGAAGATGATTTCGATGACAGAATTGTATAATTTTCAAGAATAGCAGGCGGCAAGCTTTTCGTGGTGGTGGTTCGTTTCTAATGAAAAATGGCCATCCAAATGAGAGGTGCATGATTGTTTGTTTACTATTGTTGTTTCTTTCCTTGTCTCTCTCATTCAAGTTGTATAATTGGCTCTGTTATGAAATCAAATCATTCGTTATTGATAAAAAAAAGTTCAACTATTCTATCAAACTAGACTTAATAAATCTGATAAGTGAGAAATGTGATAAAATTAAAAGAAATTCCTCTGAAACTTTAGGACAAAAATCCAACAAAATTTGGTTTTCAAATTGTGTCTCTACTCTGTCCCTACCTTACATAATACAATCATTAAACTTAAACATGTTATAATGTAAGTAAATTAGTTAAACCAATGATGTGATATTTCACTGAACATTGATTACTCATATATATATTGCAAATCTAATGGCACGTTTACGTAAATGTAAACGGAATCAAAACGCAGAATTGAAATCTGATTACGAGAGACTCCAATGTTTATCAAATATTGAGAAATAAAAAAGTTGGTGAGACCTATACGAATTTTGAAATCCAACTCCAAAATGCAGAGAAATTGAATTCCCTACATTTAGGTAGGAAATGAATTTCAAGTTGTTGGGGAAATCGGAATGAATTTTTCCTTCCTATTATACCTTTACTTATTTCTAAAATTTCAAGATTGCCCATGAGCCCGACACGACCAACTGTTGCCCATTTTAATATAAAATTAAACAATAACGATAACAATAATTAACAGAAAATAAAATAATTAAATTTCAGTGTGTTTTATATTTGGTTAATAGAGCTATTTAACAAGTTTTCTATTAAGTAGTATATAAATTTAACCAAAAAATTAGAATATAAAATCATTTAATCAAATAAGGGCATTGTAGTAATTATATTAATTCACATTCCCAAATACATTACTAAACCATTTATGTGGAATTTATACTGATTCTATTCCAATTTCATAAAATCTTAATAAACAACTTCATCAAAAATTTAATTTTGACGCCTCTTTATTTCAACTCCTTATCTATTTAACTTTTTTCATTTGATTACAAATTAATAACGAGGCTAACGAGTCATAATATATCAACCGTGGTTCTCGACTGTTTGCACGGCGTCAGCGTCGTAATCTGAGTTGTGTCTGCCATGTGGCCATGCTTTCATAAAAAAGGCATCACCTACTTTAGCTTTAAGTCCCCAAGTCCTAACTTACCCCTAAGAGAAAGACTTTAATAAAAAGTAGAACTTTTTCTAAATTTTCTGTCGCATTATATTTCAACATAATATTTTATAATATTAATAAAAAAAAATAAAGTGAGATGGTAGTAGAGAATATATGAAGAGTTCATTACGAGAAAATCTCTTTAGCATTTCTCTACCTAAAACCTAAAATACATGTAGTTTAATTTGTGTGTTGAATGTGATTTAGATAAGGTCATGATTTAAGGATGGAGATTCTCTCCGAATTTTTTTTGTGAAAATTATAGAAATCTTAACATCATATTTATTCATAGTACATTGTGTGCTTCGTTATTTATTTTTTGTGTTTAATTTTAAATAAAAAAATTCAAAATAATTTCTGACCGCACGATATACAATGAACGGATGTAATATGAAGATTTCTATAAGCTTTACAAAAGGGATCCGGTTAAGATGCAAATCCATAATTTAATGGAAGTCCTCGTTACCTGCCCCCACACAAATACAGATATCTGGCAGCAGCTGGTTTGATTGATAAGGACAAACAAAATTGAGGACTCCACACATATATTATTAAATTTATAGAGACCGTAATTAACTGATATTATCTCAATTTAGTCACTTGTTGAATTAAATAAGCGTGAGGTTATCAAAGGTTGGATAACTTGGATTCCCCCCACCCCCAATTCTAACTAGTGACAAAAAAAAAAAATTATATATATATATATATAATGAAAAAAAAAAATCTTCCATTCAATTATTGCAAAGATTTAACTTTACGAGGTTTACTATCATGGAACATGTATGGATGTACATGATGCAAGTTATGAAAAGCAGATATCCTTTCTGTTGAAACCCATCCTCGCATCTTTTTCTCTCCGTAAACACACAAATTAATGGAAGTATCAGTGTCTAACATTGGTGTTGTTTTGGTGGGCATAATTGTAACTGCATGGGCATGGAGGGTGGTCAACTGGTTATGGCTGAGGCCAAAGAAGCTAGAAAGATATCTGAGGCAGCAAGGCCTTGCCGGAAACTCATACAGGTTTTTGGTAGGAGACTTGAAAGAAAGAACCATGATGCTAAAACAAGCATATTCTAAACCGATGAACCTCTCTCATGATATAGCCCCACGAGTCCTCCCTTTTGAGTACCACTCGGTGAACACTTACGGTACGTTTACTATATTTTTATTTTTATTCTTTGTATATAGTTCGGAAATGAGTGTTATCTGAAAATTTGTCTTCCATATTCACAATTTACCAATATAAGGGTGGTAATAAGACAGTGTCAGTGATGTAGTGGTACACAGTTTGGTAATGAAGGTCTCGTGGTAAAAACTCATCGACCCTCGTATAGTTGCAATTTATCAAACTGGTGATTTACAACATGCCAACAAGAGATCACCAATAAACTAACCTCCATGAGTAGTGCCTAGTTTGAAAAGTGGAAATAATTTGATTTTAATTTGAAGTTTTAGTTTTTAAAAACCTAAAAAAAATGCAGGTAAGAATTCTTTTATTTGGGCGGGACCAGTACCAAGGGTGAACATTGCTAATCCAGAAGATTTGAAAGACATCCTAACAAAAATTGAGGATTTTCCAAAGTTGAAATCAAATCCATATGTCAAGTTGCTAGTAACAGGTACTGCACACTATGAAGGTGAGAAATGGAGAAGACACCGAAGAATTATCAATCCAGCATTCCATTTAGACAAGTTAAAGGTATTTACAATATTCATACAAAGTTTGTGGAAATTTTACGCTATCTAATTAGTTTAGTATTTATGTTCGTACGTAATATATATTTATCAGATTATAAAGAGGTGATTAGCTACGCAATTAGTAAATATGATTTAAATTGCAGCATGCATTCGCAAATGTTTAGTTGTGTTTAAAAATAAACCATATCCATGTCCAAAATACGCATATGCAAAATATATTTGCTAAGGAAATATATTTTTATTAGGAAAACCTTGACGGTATGATGAAAATTTTATTGAGCCAGAAAAAAAAAAGTTACATATAATCAGGGAAGATGTAAACCTTACCTCTTATAATATAAGAAGAAAGTGAAAAATACAAAAAAAAAAAAAAAAAGGACCTAAAAAAGGAAACAAAAATAAGTGATTAGTTTTTTAGATGTGTATTAGGTGCGTTGGCTATATAACTAATTAATGTTGACAATTTTTTGTTTTTCTTCTTATTTTTTGGTTGTTTTCTATAGGGCATGCTACCAGCATTTTACCTAAGTTCTAGTGAGATGATTAAGGAATGGGAGAGCTTGGTGTTGAAAGAAGGTTCATGTGAGTTGGATGTCCGGCCTTGTCTTGAAAATTTGACAGCCGATATGATTTCTCGATCAGCATTTGGAAGTAGCTATAAAGAAGGAAGAAAAATATTTCAACTTTTGAGAGAGCAATTACAACTTGTAACAAAAGTTATACAAAATGTTTACATTCCGGGATGGAGGTAAAATTATAATTTCTTTTAGTCTTCAACTGGTAAATAGCAAGATCATTCAGCCAAATAGGTTAGAAACTAGCTAAATCAATTTTATACAATTAAATTTGGTTCATTAACCATATGAAAGATCATACTCATTTAAGTAGTAGTATTAAAAGCTTGCTATACAAAGCTTTTTTTGTGTGACATTCCTAAGTAGACACCAATATTAATATTATTTCAGCTGTAAAATCCCATGAGGAACTCTGTTTTTTATTTTATAGCTTTTGTTGCAACTATTCAACACATCACAACTGAAACACTGTAGAGTTATCCGGTTGTGATCCACCGATTAATTCGAAGAAAATTTTGGTAGTGAATTAGTACTGAACATAAAAAAAAAAAACACTCGGTACACTTCTACTAGACACTCTTCAAGACTAGCTCTTCTTATCCAAACTTGAAAGCTTCACATTTTCCAACCAGCTCCAAACGTTACATCGTCAATCCCATACAATCCAATCTCAAAACTTATGAATATGGATTAGCTACAAACATTTAAATAGTTAGAGATCTTGCATAAAACTTGTATCACTGAATGAGACATAGCTTTGTAGTCAGACCCCTTGTTTTCTTCATATCACCATTGGAACTAATAATGATTTTTTTTTTGCAGGTTTGTACCGACCAAGATGAACAAGAAGATGAAAGGAATTGACAAAGAGATAGGAGGGCTACTCATGGGTATTATAAACAAAAGAGAAGAGGGGATTAGGGCAGGTGAAGCCACAAAAGATGACTTGTTGGGTATCCTCATGGAGTCCAACTTGAAGGAAATCAAGGAACATGGGAATAACAAAGGAGTTGGAATGAGCATGGATGACGTGATCGAGGAGTGCAAGTTGTTTTACTTTGCAGGGCAGGAGACCACCTCATTGTTGCTTGTTTGGACAATGGTTTTACTGGGTCAAAACCAGATTTGGCAAGATCGTGCAAGAGAAGAGGTTTTGCAGGTCTTTGGAAGCAACAAGCCAGATTTTGATGGGATAATTCATCTAAAAGTTGTAAGTGTTTGCTATCGATAACTTGAGAATACGTACTTTATAGGAGTACATTTTTATCTGCATTGCGTCGAGAAAATTGCTTAGAGAAGTAGTCAGCAATGTGAGTCGTGACTCTCAGAAGATTGCGTAGTGTATTTGCTTCTTTACACTTTTGGACGTGTTTTCATCTCTTTTTTTGGCATAAATGTAGAAGTTAAATTGGTTGTATATGTACTGCATGCTCCCCAGGTGACCATGATTTTGCATGAAGTCCTGCGATTATACCCAGCACCTCTTCTTGTTCGAACCACTAGCAAGAAAACAGAATTCCGAAACTTTTCATTACCAGCTGGAGTCGAAGTTGCCTTACCAATGCTACTAATTCACCATGACAGAGAACTTTGGGGTGATGATGCACAGGAGTTTAAACCGGAGAGGTTTTCGGAAGGTGTTGCGAATACAACAAAGAACAAATTTACGTACTTCCCTTTCTCAGGTGGTCCGCGGGTTTGCATCGGACAAAACTTTGCTATGGTGGAAGCAAAACTGGCCATATCGTTGATTTTACAGCACTTTACATTTGAGCTTTCGCCATCCTATGCTCATGCTCCTTCTGCAAAACTAATCCTTCACCCACAGTTTGGTGCCCATATCATTTTACACAAACGCTGATTCTTCTGAGTTAGAAGTTGTCACTGAATTTGGATATATAACGTGTAGTGGCTAGGAGAAGGGTGAAATATATATAATTTACTTCAAGTACGAATGATATGTGTTATCTTGCAGACAATATTTTCTCCGCTACTGGTATGCAAAGAGGAACTGCAAATATGCCTTACGGATTCAAGGAAGTTCGAACTTACTCTGTGATTCAACAATGTCATGCACAACCAAAGTTGAATCAAGTACTCAGAGAGATTAATTGACAAGGATCTTCAAGGCTTTCTACAACTAAGATGTGTATAAATTAGTTGTAGAGTTTGTAATGTTTTCAGAGTAAATGGAGGAAGAAGAGAATGTTATGAAGTGGTTATTTAAAGCCGAAATTTTCCCAATGTATGGAGGGAAAGGTGACTTTCTGAATTGGTTAAGTAATCACTCAAATATGGATGTATATCTTGGTTCAGACCTCTTCATCGCTCTAATTTCGATAATAACGTATCGCAAAGCATCCACATACAGAGGCACCCTTTTTGCCCTCTCGGATTCAACAATGTCATCCACATACAGTGGCGGAGCATACTGTGCTGTCAGTGTCACTTGGTGTTCTTCGGAATCCTGGCAGAATGAAGGAACAATGGTATCGATTGGCATCTCCACTGCAAAGAAAAGAGTGGCAACCACATGACCGAGAATTTCCCACCTTGTCCGAAATCCCCAAGTGAGAAACAATTGTCACATTAGCCTAAAGCCCACCAATAGTTAGAAGAATTGAAAGATAGAAGCCTCTTAAAAACTCAACTCAGAGAAATAAATTTGAATGAAGCATGCAGAGGTAACCTAAACATAACTGACTAAGAGAACAAATTTTGGTGAACAGTTCCAAAAGAGGCAGTTGTAAGACCGAAATAGGACACCGAACGAAACAGTTCCAAACATATTTTGATTCAGCTAAAATTTTACCTGCTACATTCCAAGTGTCTAAGTCGATAATGGGACTTGAGTACACATGCATATGTTCTATTTACAAGCAGTACCTTGTTCGTCTTCTGCTTCTGTCACTCCTTGCAGCAGCTTTCTCGACGATAATGCATAAAGGTTCAAATAAGAAGAGAGCATGTGCACTGACTGTCTAGGAGGTAAAAGGTATCCAACTCACTGAAATTCTTACTGGTACCACATCAGAGTAGGTCGTGTGAAGAAATCCGTCTTCGTCCTTATTTTCCTCGTCAATTGCAGACATCAGGGCATCTGTAACAGCAGTGGATGAGTTAGGCTTATTGTTCCTGAAGTAGACGAGAGAGATAAAAAGTCGAATTGTAGCTCTGCTAACCAGTTGGAGGGAGGGGTAAATAGACGTAGAATTCGCCATCGTGCCCGATCTTGGTTATAACAAATTTGTAGTCCCTCTCCTTTTGGAACAAATAATTCCTCTCCTTTTGACATACCATGCGATTGACCTTAATTTCCTCCGATTAAGCATGCATCTCTTGGTTCAAACCTCTTAATAATGAACGATATTGTTTGAATGAACTCATCCTTGTATGCATTTGGACTGTCGACTGGTTACTGCGGTAGCCAACCCGGTCATCAGCAGAGTCTGCAATCTGTTGCTCTATGAGCAAATGGACGGTCACCTATTAGGGTCCGACCGGTCGGTCTGTGTACTTCATTCAACATGAATTACAGCAGTTGTCAGAAGATAAGACACTGCATATACTCTACTTGTTCTCACAGCAACAAAAGCATTTATGTCCGTGAGAATGCAGGCTAGTAATTTACCAGATGCAAAAGTTGCATGCTGAGCAGATTTCTTAGAGAACTTTATAGCATTGCATACTCTAATTTCAATCATTTCTTTCAAATGTATCGCATTCGCATACACGAATCCAATCTTTAGAGACACCCTTTTTTCCTCTCGGTTTCGCCTAATACTCGAATATATACAGGTAGAACTCAAAAATTCAAGGACTAGGATAAGTACTGGGGGGCTGGATTATAGCACCTTACAATAGGATTCTCAAATTCCATCATCAAGCGAAGATTGAGAAAGTAAAATTATACATCTAAGCTGTTTGATTGGGGTCCTTGGGTGAGTCTCTGCATCTCGTTTTGGTCGTTTAGAGTTTCGATCAGAAGTGGCGGAGCATATTGGGCAGTCCCTTGGTGCTCTTCAGAATCCTGGCAGTATGAAAGAATGATGGTATCGATTGACATCTCCACCACTGCAAAGAAAAGAGTGGCAACCACATAACCAAGACCCCAGCAAACCTGCACAAACATATAAGAGCTGATTAATGACGGAACATATTCTACCCGACCATTGTGCTCTGGTTCTCGTCAATGGAAAATATACTATGGGCAATATAAGGAAAACTTCATTGATGAAAGAGGTTCGTTCATCCACTTTCCTGCCCTAGCTGTATTTCATTTCAATCTTTCATCAGATAATGGAAAATCGTCACAAAAACACGCTGTCTTAGATCATAAACGTACCAACACAGGAAACAGTGGAGAAGTGATCTTGTTGTGGGCAGATTTGTATTTGTGGGTATCCAACATCAGGAAAGCAAAGAGGGCTGTTGAGAGGCTGACACATAATTTTCCAAGGAATAGGATAACATCTCCAATTACATTCACCCTCCCTATCCGAAGAATGTTACTAAGGATCAAATCTGTTGCGATTGCAGAAGCGTTGCAGAAGCTTTTACCTGTTATGGCAATCTGCAAAGTACAAGCACATTTTTAATAAATCAGTCAGGTGCTCAAACTATATAGAACAAAAGGTATAAAAAAATTCAGCAACCGGGTCTGAGACCCAGACTAAATAATGAAATAAGCACATAAAAAGAGGAAGAACACGACTATATTGTCATGTTTGGCACTCATGTAGTACTGTGGCCTGTGGGTCACAAAAAAGTGAACATACTCCGGAGTTTCATGTGCCTTTTCTCACTCTAATCTTTCAAGCTTCTCATAGTTTTTATTTCATACTTACACCCACTCTGACTACGTGTAGCCAGGTCCCATAGTCATGTTACACAATGCACAGTTTCAAACGAGGCATATAACTCACACTACAATCCTGACATTGCATACAGGAAACATGTTTAAGACATGAGAATACTATTGGAGATACATTATTTAATCTTGAAAAATATTATTTTCAAAATTACTGGTTGAGGCATTTGCAATCTCGTCAAGCCAACAAATAAGCTCCTCTTATGCATTTTCCATACAAGGATGAATGAATATGAACAAACACATGAGCAATTGTGCTGGATGCTAGTTATGTCAAATTACCATAATGTAGGCATTGCGATTGGCTGATCTGATTGTCCACTCAATACACATCAGGCAAAATCTAGAAGTATGGTACACTGCCCTTCCAAACCAGTTATTGGGTGTGGTTCCACCAACTTTTATTCTGCGACGAATTGACTCAAGCATAAAGCGGATTGATTCCACAAATGACACAATCAGGGAGCCGAGAGCAACCGACCCAAGGTTATAGCGCGCAAGCCTTCTCATGGAGGCAAAGACTGGAAGAAATGGAATTTCCGGCTGCATTGAAGAGAATGATGAGAAATTGAAGAAGAAACAGATGCACAATGAAATAAAATTTAACTGGTCCTCGTAAAGAAAATCTCAGGTAACTCGATTTGGAGTTACTAAAGACAAGGTCCACAATATTCAGACTCCAGTAGCTATTACCTATGTTTGGGGTGACAGTTCCCGAACATAAATTCAAATGTATAGACACATGCAGACGTAGACATGCTTGTCGACTAAGGAACCTTATGTTTTAAGAAGTATGAATATTACTAAACTATTTGATGCTATAATATCAACCTAGCATTCAACTCCCAAGTATCATGTTCATATACCTATATTGTTCATTCTTGCATCCAAATAACAAAGATGAAATCCAGACTTATAAAAGAGACCTACAAGCAAACTTTGAGGTAAACACCCACGCATACAGCTTAGTAACTTACTGAAGTTTCGCCACCAGCCCAATAATAAGAGGCAACAGAACCCGCAATAACTGTGGAAGAGCATGCTATAAAAAACTGGGTAGCCCAATATCCCCCAAATAGGTGGAAAAGGATGGAAACTCCAATATGAGGAGTGTAATGAATGCTATAACCGCAACAATGATCACAGTTGACTCGTTTTGATACAAGATCATAAGCACAGCAGTTCAAATTGCAGTCATTCTGGACTACCTGCCCAGAACTTAACAGATGGAAAGCAGCTGAAAACCAGAACATGTAGAAAATTGCAAGGATGGTATATGGAATGACTGGAAATATTATGAGCGCCTGAGCTTCTCCTATGACCTTTGCAGCAACCTGCATACAGTTTAACGTATAGAGCCATTAAAGTTAAAAGTAAAAACTTCTGATGAAGAAGACTATTCGGTATTATGTTAAATCAACCTATGAGTGCTGGTATTCCCAGAAGTGGAAGGTGCACATGTTGGATGTGCTCCTGGAAACAACAACAAAGCCTTGTCCCACTAAGTGGGGTCGGCTGTATCAATCCTAGAACATGGCTCAACAGAACCTCTGATGCATAAATAATCCATAATTACTTCACTGTCTTAAACTAATCAGCATTCTTCCAGAAATTAAAAAAAGTCTATTTTTGTAATAGCGGGTAACATGGCTCAACAGAACCTCTAATGCATATTAGCTACACTCAGTCCTGCTCTATACAAGTTCCTGACCATATTAAATTTTCTTTATTTGACAACTTGAATCAGTAAGACATCAAAGGATAAATATGGATTTGTGGAACAATCCATAAGATATTTCTTTGTACTTCCAGTTTTAGTATATTTCATGCAACTCCAAATGTGGACTTGTGGCACAATCCAAAAGAAAAATCTTATGCCTAACCAATCTCTAAATACATAGAGGTTGCTTGTCCATTATTCGTTGTATACTCTCTCTCATTCTGTATGTTTCTTCTTAACCAAAAATTCAGAGGGAAACAGTATCCTAGCCTAAATCAAAGGCTAATACCTAAAACCTACATCAACATTTTACTTTGCATATATTACCTACAACTTCTTGGAGCAGCTCCACCTAATTGGAGTATTTAGTTCTCAAAGCAGAGAAACCGTAACAATTTGAAAACAAACGGTCCCGACAACTCTAAGTATTATCAACTTTTACCATTTATTGTTCTTACAATTTCAAATGATTAAATTGGACATGACTTGCCTTAAGAACAGATGTTGCCATAAGGATGCGGCGAACTATGGCAATTGATGTAAGAACAGCAACAACCATAATACAGGTCATAATAACAGCAACAACACGGAGATGATGTAACTCCTGAAATATTGAAACCATTGAGTTAGTTGAAGATACATACAGACAGCTTCCAACTTTAGGAGTGCTCAGTTAAAGACGGTACACACCCTTCCAGTTATGCGGATGTATGGATCGTGCTCACCAATGATTGGGGAGATGCCATCATTTCCTATCCATCCAGCTAAAACCAAACAAGAAAAATAAATTCAGCACTGCATTCTGTTGCATATTATCCACTCTACAAGCATAAAACTCGAGTAAAGAAATAGAAAACTAGAATATGTGAAACAATATGCTTGAGTCTAAAATAAGTATCGGTGTTCACAATGAAACAAAAGTATCCAACAAGAATGCTGAAACAAAAAGATGCATTTGTACGAGATCTCGGGAAATCTCAGAAATGACTTTTTAGATACTACATTTGGAGAACAGAGTTATTAACATTGACAAAACACAGTCCTAGACATTCTTTCCCATGTTCACTTCAAAATCTGCTTGATGACCATAGCTATACTAATTTTTCCTTCCCCTCTTCCCCTCTTCCACTCTCCCTTTCTCATATATAAGAACTGTCAAAATTTGTAACAAACTTTCAACAGGAATATTGATAGCTAATGATGAATAAGATCCAACTGGAAGAAGGGGTGAGGAAGGCAATACTAAAGTTCATTGCAACTTTAAAACCTATAGCATGGTTTACCAAACAAGAGGATAACGAACAGTAAGAGATAGCTCTCAACCTTTCAAGTAATAGAACATTGTGACTGCTATCATGAGAATATTAAAGAGGCCGACCGTAATCCAAGGCATTGCAGCAACAAAATGACGAATAAGAAGCAGCCAAATCACAGACAGAAAAAGTGGCAATATTCCTCCACAAACAATCAGCACTGGCCATGCCTTTCCAATATCAGCCATGTATCTCTGTAAACAATGAACTTTTAGAGCTGTCGAATATGAAAATATGTACTACTAACAAAAGGATACACCTAGGTACTGTCAATGAGGATAGCTCTTTCGAGATAAATATCAACAATAGCACTAATAGCCAAATTTACTAAATTAACTATGTAAATGAAAACGCAACATGGTGAATCAAAAACTAGTTTTAGCCACTAATTATGTTCTTTGTTAAATTATTATGCCAATTGCAAACAAAGTCAAACACAGAAAACTTTATACATTTTCACAGAATTTAGGAACTATCCTCATTATAAAAAAGTAAAAGTAGTAAACAAAAGCTGCTCGACCTTAAAGACAGATGCCCGAGAATTGATGGCCTTGTGAATAGATTTGTCTATAATAATGTCCTCATTGATATTCACTCCACCCATTTGCTGCCAATGCCTCAAAGATACGTTGGAGGGACGAGCAATAAATTGGCAGGTCCAATAAACTGTGAAAGAAAGAGTTTGCAGTAATGTTACAATGAAGGAAGAAAAGATACATGCATTGAATAGGGACTACAGTTCTTCACTATATGTCAAAAGTTTTCTCCCACTGAACACATGTACACAATAAACATGACATATGCAACAGAAAATATTTGTGCAGGAACACAATTAATAAATATAATACATGATACAGTTTACTGGTCCCTAATGAAAGTGAGATCATTTACCATTTACACTGGGAAATATGACTGGGTAGCAAGGACCCTGAAGTTGAAGAGAGGTGTTTCTCATTTCTGGTGTAAGGAACTCATAATAATCATAATTCCTGTCGATCCAATCACCCATTTTGAGACGGATATCTCCATCAGGATAATCACACACCCAACTTAATGAATCTACAGATGGGGTAGGGCAATCCATTAAGCATATACTCCGAGCATTAGCCAATTTAAATTGATTGTCTTTTAAACCACTTAGGTAAACCTGGTTAGGATTTAACCAATATTTGAGTTCCAGTTCATGAAGACCAGGTTTTGCATGCTTGTCACCACAAACATTTCCTTTGTAGTCCAGTCCATAAGTGAGCCTGATCAACCACAACACTATTAATGAAAATGACAAAACATAGTAAAGAGAATTCAACTATGTGGAAGAAATGTAACCGCAGAGTAGCAAAATGGAGCAAGCATACAGAAATTAAACAATGTAGCGAAATGTAAACGAAACTAGTGCACAAAACTGAACGAAATCCAAAAGGAATGCAGACCAACCCAAGTAAAATGCAGTAATGGTTATCTAAACATAAAGAAGGAAACCTACCAGAAGAAAATGTACCGAAACTAAAATAGCATTTCGACTTTTGAAAAAAGGAATGACATCAAGTTTCTCTACTAACAAATCACATATACACAAACTCAGTATTTCATTTTTAGCTTCTTACCAACATTTATCCAGCTACAGAACTTCACTAGAAAAGGGAAAACAGAGGGAAATTGAAAACCCAACAACGATACCATCGCTAAAAACAAACCCAATTGAGAAGAATACCAATGTTGCAAAAAACTCAGAACCACCAAACATCATCATATGTTTAAGGTAGTTCCTTGGTGTTTAAAAAAAATAGACAATTGGGGACCAAACCCAAATAAATAAAGCAATTTCCGGTCTCATTTATTCCAACAGAGAAGTAACAACGTGTACAGAGAAAACATCCCCCCCCCAACCCCCAAAAAATACCCATTTTGCAATACCTCGTATTTCTGAGCTAAAAAAGGAACCAATTTGAGAGCTGATAATGATTCTTACCTTAAAAACCACAAAAAGAAAAAAAATTTTGCCAAAAATACGAAAAGGGCATGGCTAAGTTTCTTACCTTAAAGGGTTTCCTTGGTTGAATCCAAAGCTGGAGTTAACAATCATGGCAACCCAGAAGGCTATGAAGATTACGAGGAAGACAAGGTCCCTGCATTTCCTGTTGTGCCTAATGATTGAACCCATTTGGGCACTCCCATCACTTGTTGGGTACCTCCCTATCACTGCCCCCATAGGACCCCTCATTTCTCTCAGTGAATACCACACTCGCAGACACAGAGACTGTTTCTCTCTCTGTCAATCTTCTTCAACAATGAGAGAGAGAGAGAGAGAGAGAGAGAGAGATATGAAAAGACAGCAGGAGGAGGGAGAGTAGGTTGAACTGGGAGTGTGTGAAAGGTCCAGAGGGTTTCCAAGATGTGGAATATTTGTTTAATGGAGTCCTCTCTCTTTCCGACTTTAAGACAAAGATATGTTCTTGTCAAGTGGCTCGGCTTACAGCCTTATACAATGGCTCATAGGCTACTAAATTACTATTATCTTTTTCTTTTTTTCTAATTATACATATCAAATGAGAGACTATAAAATTTAGAATTTTGGTGCAGAGGTGAATGTTGTAAATAAATAAGTTTGTGGTGTGATAATAATAAGTTTTTATTTTATTGTATATGGTTGTATTGAAGTGAAACGATAGCGTTAGTAAGTTAAATGTTAGATTAGCCACCGACGGAATTCGAACCTACACCGTTATATAAGGGCACAACACTTTTACACTACTGTAGTAAAATGCCACTTGCAATATGTCAATTGTCAATAACCTAACCCGATGAGTCTAATGTCGGGTTAGGTTATTGTTTTTAATTTTTGTAATATGTCAATTGTCTTCTATATGGTGAAAACTTCATCGATCCAGAAAACAAAAAAGCAGAATAAGAAAAAGCTGCATAAAAATTAGAAACCAAATGAGCCGTTAAAAGTAAAGCAGCTCAGAGAGTCCTAGCCGCTGCACAAAACAAGCCAGTATGGGTGGCTATATTAGTATATTATTAATTAATTATTAATAAAGAATCTAATTAGAATTTTGATTATATTTAAATCCAGTAATTCTGCCGCTTAGCGGATAATAAAGACACACTCTGTGACAGAGACACTGACAAGGAAATGTTAGTGTGAGATTGCAGGGCTCAGCTAATGTTCTTGTTCTCACTCTGTTAGCCGTTGGATTTGGTCCCCCTCTCATATCCTGATGTCCAGATCCAAATGAGCATGTAGCCTGTACTTTAACCCTATCTTCTCTTTCAAGCTTTCGACATTCCCCAATTTACGAATTAAAAAAATAATAATTTTTGAACAAACAATATTATTTATACTAACGTGGGGGTGGGGCTTATTCTCACAATAGGCTATTAATAATTTGTTCAAAATCGTCTTTGACGAAAATTGAACATAAGACATGTCACTTACAAGTGAAGAAGAATATCACTAGACCATAATACTAAATGGCAATTAAATTATTTTATTTGAAATGAAATACTTTTATGTTTGCGAGTCACTATTTATCAATGAGATAGCGATTGTAACGAGCTTGTAATTTAAGTACTTAAGAGTATTTAATTTTGGCATCAGTAAGTTCGTTTCACTTTTCTCGATAACGTTTAGATAAAAAGCAAATAAAATGTTGAAGGGGTGAAACTTTTTTTGTGCTTCAATAAATGGTGTCAATTTCTTTCAATTGATAAATTATTCATTCGCACGATAACATGTGGATGTTATGTATACGAGTCTCACATTACAATCTATAACCCATGCCATAATATTGTCAGCCCTCCAATACCCATTTCCTATAAAGTAACACCCAAAAAACTGGTTTGATATTGCTGTGCTTTGAAAAAAAACTGTTTTTGCTATGCTATGAGAATAAGCAGCCGTGAAATAAAACAGTAGAGTGTTTGGTAAACTTTTTTGTAAAAGTGCTTTTGAAAAAAAAACAGTATTATAGTGTTTGATAAACTTTTATGTAAAACAGATGTGAAAAAAGCTAGTTTTTCAAAGCTGGGTTTTGCAGCTTTGTGTTTTTGGCTTTTTTTCACCTAAAACTGTGAAAAAAAACTGAAACTGAATGTTTACCAAACATAAAAAAGCTCCCAGCTTTTTTTGATAGCCACTTTTTTTCAGAATCACTTCAGTACCAAACCAGGGCTAAGTACTGGTTTGGTACTGAGGTGCTTTTATAAAAAGTGGATATAAAAAAAAAAGCTGAGCTCAAAAATGTGTTTGGTAAACACTTAAAAACAGCTTATTTTCATAGTTTTGGGTGAAAAAAAAAGTTGAAAACGTGTAGCAGCAAAAATGAACTTATTCTCACAACACAGCAGAAACAATATTTTTTCAAAGCACAACAATACCAAACTAGCTCTAACTTGGATGGAGGGAAGTCACGAATCTGGATATTGAGGAATATGAGAGAAATAGTAAGTAAGAGATCAGCTATCCTAATTTTTATTTTTTAATGTAAAGGGTTACAGATTGTAATTTAAGTCTCTTAAAACAATGTGGAATATTTTGAGTTCCTTAATACGCAAGAATCGAATTGCACCAGAAAGTCTCTTAAAAGGTAATTACTTGCTATTCAAGTTTCAACTCCACGGTTCCTACTGGGAAAGGAACTCTCCCCTCCACTATAAATAGGCCAGAATTTAGTTTCCAAAGGCACGCCGGGCACAAGCCTCTGGTTTTCTTTTCTCCATCTGTTTTATAGGGTTTCGGCGCGGCAGCGTCCAGCGTTCTGTAGAGAGCACTGATCAGTTTCAAGCCTAGGGGGATTCTCCAGAAATTCTGGCATCAAGAAACGTCGAAGATAAGTTACCCAGCTTGCTTCGAATTTCGAGTTTTAGTTTGATTAGTTCCCCAATATCCTCAAACATCCAATTCTCGACCAAACCCTATAACTATTTTCCATTATTCGTCGAAGAACAACCCCAAGAACTCAAATTTCTGAGCCACTGAAAAAGAAAGCGAGACGACAAGAAAAAGGAGGAGGAGAAGAAGACATGATCACCAGATTACCGGAGGATATTTGCTGCCATATTCTCACATTCTTGCCAATTACACATGCCGTGGCCACTAGCGTGCTCTGCAAGAAGTGGAAAAACCTATGGACTTCTGCTTCCTTCACAAACCTAGAGCTTGATGACCGGTTACTGCTTCGCCGCGAAAGCTCCAAAACCATGTACAACTACGCTTCCCTATTCGCCACCTTCGTTATCAACGTGCTCCGCCTCGTAAATTTGCCATGCATACGAAAACTCGCATTCTTTTGCTCCGACCCTAACAATCTGAATTGCATAAATTCTTGGTTGCTTCGTGCATGAACATCCAATACAGTTGAGGTGGAGATCAGGATTTCTTACACGGAAAACCCGATTGAACTGCCTCAAATTTTGTATGTCAGCACTTCGCTTCTCGTACTAAAACTAAATGGGATCATACGGCTGGATTTTCCTCCGGATTGCGTGTGTTTTCCGAGCCTCAAGGTTCTCTGGATAAAGGTTTATAGCGAAGATGGTATTAGTGTCACGGAGAATCTTTTCCACATCTGCCGTGTGCTTGAAGATTTGTTCATACTGAACAAGAGGAGGGAAGTGGTTTTAAAGGTGAAATCGAATACCCTCAAGAGGTTGAAGATTGAATGTTAGGTGCATAATTTCAATGGTGACATCGACTATAGCTTTGCGGTTGACTGCCCGAACCTCGAGAACCTTGAGCTCTGCGATGACTTCTTGGCCAAGTATAGAATCACTGCGGGTTTGAAGGTTCTCGATTATGCAAAGATTTGTATCGGAGACCCTTCAGCAGATTACGGTAAACTTGAGCTCTATTTCGAGGTAAACCACTCAAATCGTGCATTTGAGCTTCTTGAAACACTCTCCAATGTCAAGTCCTTATCGTTGTCCGGAAGTACTACAGGGGTAAGTTTATATGCCTTCCGTTAACTTTATGTTATTCACATTCAAGTTGTTGGACTATGAATTACGACGACAGATTAGATTGATTCTTGCCTGAATATGAGGTCCAAATTACCAGAACTAAGTCATAACTATTAACAGAAATGCAGAAAAACAAAGAAATGCAGAAAGAGCATGTATCGAAGAATGAGAGAAGGGAATAAGAGAAAGAGAGAAAGTAATTGATTACATTGATTCTGAATTAATCTTTACAACTATGAGAATACAGTTTATATAGCCATCATGATTAACTTGCAGCCTAAGCTATTTAACTAACTAATTCGATAACAACTCTAACAACGCAGCCACATTCTTAACTGTCTAACTAACTATTGTTGAGCTGGAATGATATATTCAACATCCCCCTCAATCTCAACTGGGTTTCCCAATTTGAGATTGAATGAATGCTTGAGAAATGCAGAACAATCGGGCAGCCTCGTCATGAGAGTTCCAACCCTAAAGACCAAGTCTACTGATTATTTTTTTTTTCTTTTTTTTTTTAGCTTCGATGTGGAAGAAGACAAATGTTTCCACGAGCATGCCAATGACCAATCCAAAAAAATCCTCCAGCAGCATTCATGATGGGACTCTGGTTAAAAAAAAGCTCTGAATGCAGCATATCCTACCAAATATCCGGTAAGCATGGTCACCACAACATGTAAACCAAAGCCTCTCGGCTCCTCGCATTTTCAGGTCGCCTGTGGAGTTGAGCTGCTGCGTGGAGACGATGCTTCCGTACCACACAGCCATAGCCTCTGCATTGCTCACTTCGATGCTCTCCGTCTCTCAGCGTTCCTACGGTTGGACCCCCGAAGAGCTGTGATGCTTCCTCATTAGCAGACTTCAAAATTTGGCTCGGAGACTGACCACGTTGCACTTCTGTTTACCTTGCTTATGAAATTTAAGTTGTGAACCTAATTGTTTACTTGGAAACGAATGTCTAAACTCCTGCTTTTGTCTACGCACGTACTACGCTTTCATATGAACTGTTCTTACAAGGGCTCAGTGGTTGATACGACCAGTCCAGGTGGGTTTGTCAGATCACTGCTCATTTTCGAATTTGTTTTACAATCACAGAAATCAAGAAACACACCCCTCTTCGGCAATCGGCCTTCAATGAAGAAAGGGAACAAGAACTGCACTCCGGCAATCGGCCTTAATGGAGTTGCAAACAAAACTTTTCAAGAACGTTACTTCGGCTATCGGCCTTGAAGGAGTAACATACAATATCTGAGATACAACTTTTCACTCCGGCTATCGGCCTTATGGAGGAAACAAATTGCATTCAACACACTCTTGGCAATCGGCCTTTTTCGAGTGGACAAATCTCAAACAACCAAGAACTAATCACGCAACAAAAAAGAATGGCTATTGGCCTTTGTATTCCTTCAACAATCTTGTAGAAAATGGCTATCAGCCTTATCAGAGAAACTTGCATACAAGAAATCCCATCGATTTTATTTTTATTTTTTTTCACTGCAACATTGAAGCAAACAGATGGAGTGCAGAATTTAGGAACAAAACCTGAGACTCGAGTTCATGATCGGAAAACCCCATTGCAGAAACTCCATCAAACCACCATGAGCGGAAGATGATGGCCACCAAGGAACGCACACGGCAATCTTTGTCATAGCAGAAATGCAACAACTAAAGAACAAGATCAAGAACCAAAACTTCTTCGGCAATCGACTAAATGCCGACTCAATACGGGACCAATTTGACTAAGCTAGTGGAGGAAGGTAAGTTGGATCCTGTTGTTGAAGGACAACCGCAAATTGAACGTGTCGTCCAAATTTTAGGTAGGAGAACCAAGAATAATCCCTGCCTTATTGGAGAACCTGATGTTGGGAAGATCCGGCAATCGGCTGAGACAACCCATCAAACAGCTGGAGTGCACAGATCTGTTCCCTGTTGAAATACCCAGATTCGAGCACCAAGAACCTTCGCCAAGAACAGCAAATCGTCCCACACAAACAGAGCAACAACACACTACGCAACAGAAGAACGAAGACAGAAAAATCACCAAGGATCGACCTCCAGCGATGATACCATATTAACAGAAATGCAGAAAAACAAAGAAATGCAGAAAGAGCATGTATCGAAGAATGAGAGAAGGGAATAAGAGAAAGAGAGAAAGTAATTGATTACATTGATTATGAATTAATCTTTACAACTATGAGAATACAGTTTATATAGCCATCATGATTAACTTGCAGCCTAAGCTATTTAACTAACTAATTCGATAACAACTCTAACAACGCAGCCACATTCTTAACTGTCTAACTAACTATTGTTGAGCTGGAATGATATATTCAACAATAACTACGTTTCATTCACCATTTTAGTTAAGTACAACATATGCTGCGTATAGAAACTAACCATGTTTTTTGCTTTTGAATGTTTTGCATGTCAAGGCCGTCGGCTATTCCTACGAGACTCGGGACAACGTAGAAGAGATTGCACTGCAGGTCCGGTTGATAAATTTCGCGGTAAGGTTTCCTTTCCTTGCGTGTTTGGAGCTCGTTTTCTGTACTTGTGAGAGCTGGAACTTATTGGCGTTGCTTCTGCATAGCTCTCCTAAACTGCACTACCTTATCTTGAGAATTGACTGGAGATTAAAGAGGGACTTTGCTTTCAGAAGATTGTTGTACAAAACGCCGGAAGGATCCACGCCGGAATGCTTGGTGCTCTGCCTGTAAGAAATCGAAATTTGGGGGTTCGAAGGGGCGTTCTATGAGTTCACAGTGGTAGAGTTCCTTTTAGCTCATGCCGAAGTTTTGCGAAAAATGACAATCCATGTACAAGAAGAAGTAACACCAGATGCAGCGATGAGGTTCAGAGATCAAGTGTTGCAATATCCGAGAGCTTCAGAAGCATGTCAAGTGGAGATAATCTCAACTAAAAACATGGAAAATTGAAAGATTAAATTATCTTTCAAATTCATGCTCATCTGTCGACTCTGCAATTTCCGAGAGTATGTTTCCTCTCATTCTAGTCTGTTACATATAGGGCTGTAAATCGGTTCGAAACAGCTCGAGCTCGCACCGGGTTTGGCTCAAGTCTTTTACAGCCTAATATTTTGGGGGCATCTGAAATTTAACATTTGTTCCTTTCTGAAAGAGTCATGTCATTATTCATTCAGTAATGCTACCTAGACACACGAAACCACCTCTCTAATTAAGATGGATCCCGCATACATGGCCTCTTAATAATATCGGTGTTTCTCAAAAGCATAAAGGAGATGGGTGACTTTCATGATGATCAATGTGCTAAGAAATCAGTAAACAACATACATCCTTTACTATGCATCTTCAAAAATGGCTAAACCGCTGAGGAGAACGACGGTCACCAAATATTTCACTCTAGAATGTATGACAACCAGGCTAAAGTGGACACCAGATACAGAGGGTACCTTAACAGTTCCGTCTAGCTATGAATCTATGCACGGAAGTTTCTTTTTTATAGTAGGTATTAAACTCTTGAAATTACAGTGAACCTTTTTCACACAGCAGCATCAGGGTCCAACCTTCTCTGAATAGCAGCGGCAGCCTGAAAATAAGAGGTAATACCATAAACAAAAAGCGAGAAATGACTTTAAGAATTACACCAAGACTGCTCAGTTACTTATCCTCACCTCCATGTTTCCAATCTTGTACTGGTAAGCCATCTCTTCCCTGAGTTGAGCTTGCTCTTTCATTGCTTGTGCCTGAAAATTGAAATACTTTGAAGGGTGACAAAGTGTATCTTCGACTTGGGATGGATTTTAGGTACAATAAACAAGTTGAACGTTATAAGAGTGATGAAACAGAAACATACCAGTCCACTCTGCATTGAGCGCTTCAGAGCCTCTACTTCTTCTTCCTTTTGCTTTTCACGCACTCGCATCATTTCTTGCCTGAATAGCAATGTATAATATAATATTATGAACCAAACCCAAGAATGAAAATTCGGTCCAACAGATCCAAAACGGTATTATGTTTCTCCTATCCTGTATCAATAAACAGCTGCCTGAACATTTTTTTCTTTGCATGCAAATCCCAAAATAAACTTTCTAACACAAGTTCACTTACCAGTACCTTTTGCTATCCCTTTACATTGATTATAATAAAAG